>OX940938.1:11721198-14121198 GCA_954870645.1 Agrotis clavis
ACTTTTAAATATAATAATTAAAATATATCAGAACTATATTTTGAATATTGGAAATTCCTATTATATTTTGAATTAGAAATAAGCCTATCTTTGTCACGTAATTGCTTTCTTCTTTCCTCTATAGAATAAGTCTTTAACATCACATACTTGGTCACTTTTTTCCTTCTACTATAAATAAATATCATAAAACAAACTGTAGCAAAACAAAACTAGTACACTGAAAAAAAAGAATGATTGATTTTACTAAATTCCGCGTAAATTTTATCAAATCCGCGGGTTAATATAGGTCCTACACACGAAATTGTTGATTTTACCAAATAGAACTGGTTGATTATGTAACCCATACGTTTAGTAAATTTACACATTTCATTTTGTTTATTCAACTAAAAAGTTCTGTATATTTCACATCGATTATTTTCGATATTTTACGATAAGATTTAGTAAATGTCACATAACGTGTAATGTAAAATATGTGAAATTAATATTGCTACATTTACTCGTTTCATTTTGTATATTCAACTAAAAAGTCCTGTATATTTCACTTCCATTATTTTCGATCTTTTACGATGAGATTTAATAAATGTCACTAAACGTGTTAAGTAAAATGTGTGAAATTAATGTTGCTACATTTACTCATTTCATTTTGTATATTCAACTAAAAAGTCCTGTATATTTCACGTCGATTACTTTTGATCTTTTACGATGAGATTTAATAAATACCACTTAACGTGTTACGTAAACAATGTGAAATTGATTTCGCTACATTTATTAATGTCATTTTGTATATTCAACTAATCTAGTCCTGTATATTTCACGATGAGATTTAATGAATGTCAATAAATGTGTTATGTATAATATATGAAATTAATTTTGCTACATTTACTCATTTAATTTAGTATTTTCAGCTAATCGAGTCCTGCATATTTCACGTATATTACTTTCGTCCATTTAACGATGTTGATTTAACATGTTTAACTAATAGTGTTTGGTAAAACATGTGAAATTGGTTTCGCTACATTCACTAATTTCATTTTGTATATTCAACTAATCCAGTCCTGTATATTTCACGATGAGATTTAATGAATGTCAATAAATGCGTTATGTATAATATATGAAATTAATTTTGCTACATTTACTCATTTAATTTAGTATTTTCAGCTAATCGAGTCCTGCATATTTCACGTATATTACTTTCGTCCATTTAACGATGTTGATTTAATATGTTTAACTAAACGTGTTTGGTAAAACATGTGAAATTGGTTTCGCTACATTTACTAATTTCATTTTGTATATTCAACTAATCCAGTCCTGTATATTTCACGATGAAATTTAATGAATGTCACTAAATGTGTTATGTATAATATATGAAATTAATTTTGCTACATTTACTCATTTAATTTAGTATATTCAGCTAATCGAGTCCTGCATATTTCACGTATATTACTTTCGTCCATTTAACGATGTTGATTTAATATGTTTAACTAAAAGTGTTTGGTAAAAAATGTGAAATTAATTTCATACAATTTATTAGATATCTTCTTGTTGGTTTAGTATATTTTACTTAAAATATGCAAAACTAATTTTGTGATATTTACTCGTATGATTTCGTATATTACATTAAATAAGTATTGCATATTTTACGTAAGGTATTGTAATAAAATATGTAAAATTAGTATTGTAACATTTACTCATACCATTTCGTACATTTTAGGAGAGCACATTTCGTATACTTTACTTCACTTTTAGTAGTAAAATACACAAAATGCGCTCTCCTAAAATGTACGAACAGGATGTAGGTATATTCTATTAAACATGTTTCGCCATTATGCATGAAAGCTGTAAATTATTAGTTGACTGAAAATCTCTCGTAGCGTAATATACTGGGTGACTAGTGCGCATAACTTATAAGGATGTTCAGACCATCAAACTAATGGTCCGACTGAACGAACATCCTCAAAAATTATGCGCACTAATAAAGTCACCGTGTATACTTTGTCGCCAGAGACTTGTAGTCAGCTGCCTAATTTACAAATCAGTAAACTACCAATAAAAAATAAACGAAAGACAAAATCAAATATAAAAAGATCATGTTTAACAAAATATACCAAAAAGTACTCCAATTTTAACTGTTAAAAACACACATTTAAATGTTAAACAAATTAAATCTGAATGGTATGATAAAATGTTACAATAATTTTGTTCGGGTTATAACTAAAATAGTAAAAGAAAACAAAATATTAAATGAATAAAATTGAGTATATTATAACTGTTATCAAATTATTTTTACAATAAAACTTAAACAATTCACTTACAGGCGAGGTAAGAACTGAAATTTCACATGAAATAATCAACTAGTGTGTCACAAAACAAATGTGGCACAAAATAATTATTTAAAACGGCTTTCAGGTTCAAAATGAACACTTCCCATAGTGAACACCGGTTTCAAAAGGTAGGTACAACTCCCGAAAAAGTACTTTTTCCAAAATGCAACTTTCCCTTAATGTACACATTTCCCAAAATGTACATTCTTAATAGGAATAACTGACTGAACAGATTTTAAAGTACCAGGATCACATAAATATGGAGAAGGTTAACTTATTTTTATTTAAGTACTTTTTGTTCTAAGAATGTACATTTTGGGTAATTACATTTAGGGAAATGTACATTCCGGGAAAGGTGCATTTTGAGAAATGTACTTTTTGAGAAGTGGACATTTCAGGAAATGTACCTTTTGAAACCTGTGCAAATTATGGGAAGTGTACATTTTGAACCTGGAGGAAAAAAGGTATCAATTTGAACAGATGTTTCATTGTTCACAGTGCTTTCAATTAAAGAGCCCTTATTTGCAACAAGTCATACTGAATTGGGTATTTGACTTGAGAATGGTTTGTACGTTTTAAGGTTTAAAAGAGCAAAGGGATGGCAAAATTAACCCCTACGCGAAATTTTGGCTCAATTTGACGAATTTTACCATGATTTCTAAGATTTCAAATTTGGTAAAAAAAAAGAACAATTTTTTTTAATCGCAGAATGCTCTATTAAGCCTTAAAAGTATCCATTCTCAAGTCAGACATCCAATTGTGTGATACTGTTACTGATCGAGAAAAAATTAGCAACGCGTAACAAACGGTTTACTGGATGCGAATTTTTATTCTCGTCTAGTAACATGTGTTAGTAAATGGTTCATATTTATCTCTTGGAGCAGTTACCTAACACCGTTACTTAAAGAATATTTTTTAACCGACTTCTAAAAAAGGAGGTTACTCAATTCGACCGTATATTTGTTTTTTTATGTTTGTTCGCGCATAACTTCGTCGTTTATGAACCGATTTTGATGATTCCTTTTTTATTGGAAAGAAGATAGTTCTAAAGTGGTCCCATGATATGGAAAACAAGGTCTGATGATGGAAGACCTGAAAAATCGAGGGGAACTGACAATAACAATAAGTATTTTAACTAAAAAGGGTAAAATAAAAAACTTTTTAAGGGTAAAATAAAAAGTTTTTTATTCACGTTCAGATGATGAAGGAGATGAAGGAGAAGAATAAACTGAACCATTTACTAACAAGTGTTACTAGATGAGAATAAAAATTCGCATTGAGTCACACTGTTACTCGTTGCGAATTTTTTTCTCAACCAGTCAGTATGACACGATTCAGTGCGACTCGTTGCGAATAAAGGAAAAGAACAGCATTTACAATACAACATATTAACAATACTGCGATAGAAACCCAAAAAGAGTAAAAGGAAAACGTACACAGACCATAATAATATCTGTCAACATCAATAGATTATAATTTTAATTGAAATTTGCTTTAACCCAAAATAAGTTTTTTTTTCTTAATGTACATATTTATATTTAAATGTAGGCACTTAAAACTAAGGTTGCGGTAACCTCTTACAAAAGGCTCGTCTTAAAGGATGTCCAGAAGGGATCATCTTCAATCATGTGATTCTAAGGGTGGTTAGATATGCTGATACATTCTGCAATAAAAAGAAAGAATTATCCAACCACAATGTCCAGCATACCAACGCCATACAAAACCTAAATATTATATTACTTAACATCATTGCTAAGTTTACATCTAACGCAGTTACAATTCGGCTTTATATTATATCAATCTCAGATCAAAGAAATAGGCAGATAGAGCGCTCAGAACACGCGAGTGTGTCCACCAAAGCAAATACAAAATCAAAAACGAATATCAACTCGCGACAGTACCAAGCTACGCATCGTACCGAGCTACGCGTCGTTGTTGTTTGCCAAAATATGCCGTCTCGTGTCTTTAAACATTGTAAAAGTTTTTCTCAAAAACAAAGAAAACAATATGGAATGTAATTCGATTTGATTTTGTATTTGCTTTGGTGGCTCTCTAGTTACATGTACTTGATTCTACAGTATGTATCTCCATTACACATTATATGCGAATAAGTTGGTGCTATGATAAGGTCCTCAGGTTTTAAAAATATCCAAGCGTCAACCTCAACTGAGTTGAGCTCAAACGCTTGTAGGTGTTCATTAAATCCGTTACAGTTAATTTCTTTACACAGAAAATAAATATCCGTTCCTGAAGCCGTTACAAAAATAAAATTTATTTCAAAAAACTGGTACCTGTCTTCGTTGGAAATAATTAAAATAGCATGTTGCATATATTTGATACCATTGAAAGAAACCCAGTTAAATGTACCAGTTAATTCTACATCTTGAGGAATTAAAATATTTTCAATGTCATTAATATTAGAGGGAATAAAGTTTACCCGTGAACTTAGTTTTATTCTAGCTTCATCTCTTTTTACGGTATAAAGTCTATGAGCAAATGACAGTTGTTCTTTAATTAACAAAGTTAATGCTAAATTTTTTCTGGAGGTTATTATTGAAGCAGTGTTTTTTAATTGTTTATGTTTGGCTTTAAACCTCATGCATCAAATTAATCGTAAGGGACCAACTTGTTTAATAATGTCAGGGTAATGAACCATAAAATGGTGTTTAGGTTTTAAGGTGTCACGAAATAGCTTTACATAACCATAATGGTGTTCGGTGATTAAAGATTCAAGTAAAGCAATTGTACTGTAATCAAAATTCCTGCTAAAAAGTATGTCAATTATCTTAAGCAATGTAAGAAAAAATAACCATACTTTATCATCTTCTGGGATTAAATCTCCTATTAATAGAGAGAAAATGTGTACAAACAACATCATTTCAGAAGCTGACATATTAAATTTGTTCTTTAATAAATGTTCCCGTTTTACTTTTGTACATTTGTCATTTAACTCATTTCCTTTATAGTCAAATAGTCGTAGCCGGTCATTGAGAGTATCTAAATTGAAAAGTTTTATGGTTTCCGTATAATACAAAATAATATGAGCAAGGTCATAATGACAAACACCTTCAAATATGTCATGCATTATATCAACACATAAATTGTCTACCACGTGATAAGTATTAATGTTGTTAAATATACAAGATTCATTAATACCTGTCACTGATACATCATTAGTTTCAACATCACAGGAATAATTTTCTCGATTTCTTAGAAAGTTGTCATCTTGTTTAGATTGTTTTTTCATTATAGTTTTATCGGCCTTACAAATTCGACAGTAATAGTTACTTGAAAATGATTTTGTGAATCCTAGTACAGTATTAAGGCCCAAATTATCACCGATGACCATTGCAAGTATAAAATATACCCTGAAGTTACCTTCCGATGTTGCTATATCAATGCCATTTTCCTCTAAACACTTAATTTCTTCAATAAGCTCGTGAAAAGTAGCCGCGTTTCCGTAAGTTTTACTACACGACGACTTATGCAACATAGCAACAAATATATTTTCTAAAAGTGATAAGTATTCACTTCCCATAGTTGGAAATTGGAAATATGTGGCAGAAATAGAATGAACCCCAGCATGACTTCCCAATGGATTGTTACATTCAAAATCGTCATTGTACAAAAAGTACGGTACGCATAAGTACCCTTCTTTTCCAGATATTTTATGTTTCCAAACCTTGCCTTGAGTATAATTTGATATTGAATTAGGTTCAGCACCGTTATATGTTCTTAAAACAGAAATAAAACCGGGTAATTCGAAAATTTTCTTAAATATTAATTTTAAAGGTACTCTAGCTCCATACTCGGAATTTGGTCTTATTGAAGAAGAATTGGCAGTATTTGAAAATGTACCTTCAGCAATAAGAAACTTTTTAGGAGGTATATAAATGCCAAGTTCAGAAAAATGATTCATTACTTGATACTCTGTGGATAAATTTTCAAAAGGTTGCGATATTGTTTTAATTACTTTTTTTAATTTTTCGACATTTGTTTCTGAAGCACTAGATAAAAGATCAGTTAACATATTACTAATAACATCAGTTATATGCTCTGATATATTATTAATTATTTCGTTGGCACATTTTCGATTAATGTTAGGATTACTGTATAAAGACAAAGCGAAAGTGGCTGTTGAGATATTAAAAATTTCATCTTTCTGGGGATCTTGGTTACTTTCAGGTTCAAAAACAAAAGGGCGTTCATCATTATCACTATTACAGTCCAAGTTGAAAATTATTTGTTGGCTACTTGATGTACTCGGTTCTTGAATAATATTGTTGTTTCTACAGTTTGACAGGCATATTTCGGAAGGTAGATTCAGATTATGAGCATTGGTCAGATGACGACGAAACGAACGTATATTTGAAAATATTCTGGTACAATTAAACTGTCTACAGCAATAAGTGGAGTTAGGTCGCAAGTCATGGCTAAATTTCAAGTGTAAGAAAAATGATTTATAGTCGTTTAACACAGACGAACACATAAAACAAATAAACATGTTTAAATAAACTATAGGTTAGATGGAATCAAATTAGACTTTTTTATCACCAAATCCTTAAAAATGTCTTGATTATGTACAAAATAAAATATTTGGCACAAAATAGAAATTTCAATCTAAAAAGGTTTTAAGACAGATCCGCCATAAAGCAAACTACACTTGAAATTTTTTTATCAGATTTGCAATCAATTCCGTAAAAATATTTTTGTATAAAGGTCCACACGTTAACACACTCTGTCGGGTACTCTAAATTGAAAACATGGAAAATTTTAAAGCATACATCTACTGCTTTTAGTAGGGTGTCGATCTTATAAATGACTGATTCATAATGGACATAGTAATCGGTTATTTCTTCTATCGATGACCCTACCACGACTATCAGTGGTTGGCAAGTAAGTCCTTTGGCCAAGTGCTCATCCTGACGCAGCTTGATCTTTGTTACTATTTCGCTCTGATTCTGTAATAGAAGAAACAAGGTTGAACAAATACAAATATACAAGATGTCCTGGGTCTTAAATACTGAACCCATTGCCTGTAAACTAATATCACAAGTCTTCATTGGGTTGAGTTCTTAAGACTTGCTGATTTCCTCAAGATGTCTTCCTTCTCTACCACAGGTAAATACTTTGTATTAATTATTTGCGCACTTTATTTACTTACCGCGACATGTAAAATGAAAGCCTTTTCTGATTCAGCAATGCTTGGTTTATAATATTTTTTCTTATTTTCTTCGGTTTTAACTGGAATTTTAATGGTGGGTGGCATCTTCGAACTCATCAGTTTAAGGTAAACATAATCTCTCACATCTGCAAGGAGTTAAAAATTATTACAAAGCTAAGCCTGTAAAAAATGAGGACTGTCTATTATCTTTATTTAATATAATGAAAATAATTTAGCACCTACTGACCTGGTGTGGTACTATCGTCGTTCAAAGTTTTCAGATTATCCACGCAACTTTTTATTGTACTGTAAATTGGCAATGCTTTTTCCATGAATATTGGCCACTTTTTGAACAATTCTAGGTCATGGTTTGGGTACATGAAATCAAAATCTAATTCAACCTAAAAAAATAAAAAATAAAATTGAATGATTACCTACGCATAATTTTTTGTCCTAAACATAACCTTTACTGTTAAATGGCATAAATATCAATTAGCATAATATTTATTATTAAAAATACTAAAAGCATAATATAATAAGGCCGAATTTTGACAAGCATAAGTATCGAATGGCATATTTGCAAAAAACTGAAATATTTAAAAAAATATATGAAATATTTAATAATAAATTATACGAACAAGTTTGTAGCCCAAGCTTGCTTTGATTGAAGGCCACTCATTAAATAAGTCCTGGATGGTTTTATCTTTTCCAGATAAATCTTCTTTTCGCAATGTCCTTGTTAGTTTCCACTTCTCCACAACATCTACCCAAGGCTCTTTATTAAATTTCAACCATAGCTTCATATTATTAAGATCTTCAAGTGATACATTTTGGGACTCTTAAACAAATAACATTCTATGTCTATTGAAATTGAACTCGTAAAACTGAATGTGAGACGTTAAGATAAGAACTCACAAAGCAGATTGTTTAGTTGAGTTCCACCGCGGTCGCCCGCCAACCGATGATCGCATAGCGCGAGGGCGCAACTCGCCGAGGTGGAGCGCCGAGGCTGCGGATGACCGCGGTCCGAGCGATTCTACTGGTTGCCCGTTCGGAGCGGCATGGCACATCGCGTCCACTTCGCATTTGATCCACTTGCTTCAGTTCGGGAAACGTCCATTTCGCATTTGGTCCATTTCGCAGATTGTCATTTCCCATTTGATAATATTTCACATAAATATGGGAAAAGGTAAATAATGTTTTTTGTTATTTTTTTTCATATTCTACAAATGTCAGATTTTTTTTTTACTACGACGACGTACTAAGAAGAAAAATAATTATTTATAAAATGATTGAAAATATAGAGCCTTTCTGCGAAATGGACCAACTGCGAAAGAAACGTGTTTTCGGAAAGTGGACTTAATGCGACTAAACGATTTTACATACAAGCAAAATGATTTTCAAACCCGACAGTGCAAAGTTGAAATGTTGAATAATATACCTTCATGAGTTTCAGTTATGGTAATGGTGGATGTTTCGTGTTTCTTTATGAGTCCTGATTTTCGTAAAATCCTTCTTTGGTTATGGTACCGGTCTACCAATTTCCCTCTTGCTGGAATATATGACTTCCCATATTTTCTACTAGGTACATAATATGCATCCTGAAAAATTGTTTGTAATGTAGTAAATTCCAATTTGTTTTTTTTTTCAGATATTACCCATTACTTGATATTGCAATGGACCAAAATTGCTGATAGGCAGCACAGCAATTTTAATAGGGTAGTTTTCAAATTTTTGAAAACCGCTTATATTTAAAGATTGGGACGTGTTCGTCCCAATCTTTAATCCAACAGAAAAATAAATTAATTAATGTATGTATTTTTCTCCATGAAACCGATGAATAAAATAAACGGTTTGTAAAAATTTGGAAAATACCCTATTGCCGGTGTAAGCGCTCCTTGCAACAATCTGGTTATTGATCTGGAACACTGAAGGAAAAACTGAAACATTTAAGAACATTATTTTAAATAACGTTTTCGAGCCCTGGCGACGAGTTGCAAATGGGAAGAGTGCGCAGAATTCGAGAAAATTCAAGACTATACATGGTACGCTATCTACATATATACTATAAAACTACTGTTACTATATTACCATAACACTACTATAGTAGTACCAATATACTAGTATCTAATCTACCATACCAAAATATTTTTGCAATAAAAATATAACCTTCGACTCGAATGGGAAAAATTTAACAATTTGACTGGACATGTCCTCATAATTTTTTGCATCCATCGAACCCTTCTTTTTTATGAAGTACTCTATAATACATTTTGATAAATTGTTTCTTATAGTTGTATCATCAATCTTCTTGTTTATATACTGAAGGCATATTTGTCCGATACTAGTGGTCTTCAGAATTTCTTTTAAATTAAAAGACTAATGGGAGAAAAAAAATAGGACTTATGTACACAGAAATGGTAAAAATAGTCAGTGTTATTACAATTATTTTTAAACAATGCTGTTTTTTGACAATATTGTTTGAAAGAGACAACATCACATTTAAACAGGTATCTAAGTTAAAGTGTTTAAAAATCATTTGTAATAACACTAAGTAAATTAAATAAAAAACAATAAAACTATCAATTGGAAAAATATGGATAAAAAAAGATATGAAATCAAAGTTAATTTCACTACAGACATGGACGATTCCATCTCTATTTTACCAAGAATAGACAGTTATTTTATTGTTATTCCTGTACAACTGTTTTTTTGCACAAATCTGACACCATTCGTACACTATTGAAGAATAGAATGTTTATTTTCTATATTTTTTACATTACCATGCTTAAAACGCTAAAATTATTTCTACGTTCTGTCATTTTGTCTTTTCTTCCGTCGACAAAACCCCTTTCTGCGGCGCCATGCTACGCCTGCAGCAGGGAAATCCTTCTAGCATTATTGCCATTTGTAGCAGGAACAACATAGGGCGGGCTTTTTAATCAATAACTTATACGAGTATTTTGTAGTAGGTATTTATGGTATCGGTTATTAACAAGGCAATTTCAAAATAAAGGTTGGAGTGTAGCCTTAGGGGCGCTATGGCGCGGGACTTAGAAAATTTTTCGAAAAAATTTTTTTTTTCGATTTGGTACCATACGCTTATAGGCACCATGAGCCGTGCAGAAAACAAAAAAAAAATTTTGGGTTAAAAAAATTTTTGGGACAGAAAATTTCTCCTTACTTTTCACCTTGAGTACGGTTAGGGGCAAACACTTTTAAAAATAATAATTGTTATGATGTTGGGCTCAACTTTAGAAACGTGCTACCCGAATTTGAGTATTCTGATGCATGGGGGGTGTAGAGAGGGGTTTATATAACTCCCCCCAAGCATTTTTTTTTGCCGGAAATTTCAAAAATTTTCTTTGAGAATTTTTTTCATAAAAACGACTTGGGGCACCCCGACACGGACAGGTTAGGTTAGAAGGGGATGGCGGGGTCTGAAAGACCCCGCCATCCCCTTCGTGGTTATTTATTTTTAAACCACCCAGAAGTAGGAGCACCGCGAAGCGGTGCTCCGTCGACGTTTGTATGATCCTACCGTAACAGGGATATTAATTGTAGCTATTATAACCGTACTCAAGGTGAAAAGTAAGGAGAAATTTTCTGTCCCAAAAATTTTTTTAACCCAAAATTTTTTTTTTTGTTTTCTGCACGGCTCATGGTGCCTATAAGCGTATGGTACCAAATCGAAAAAAAAATTTTTTTCGAAAAATTTTCTAAGTGTTTGCCCCTAACCGTACTCAAGGTGAAAAGTAAAGAGAAATTTTCTAAGTCCCAAAAAATTTTTTAACCCAAAAATTTTTTTTTTGTTTTCTGCACGGCTCATGGTGCCTATAAGCGTATGGTACCAAATCAAAAAAAAAAATTTTTTCGAAAAATTTTCTAAGTCCCAAAAATTTTTTTAACGAAAAAAATTTTTTTTTCGTTTTCTTTGCTTCTCATAGCGCCCCTAAGGATATACTCCAACTCCTAAAAATCCGCCCCTAAGGCTACCCACTGACCAAAATAAAGTGTAAAAAACTAACCTCTTCGTTCGAAGTAGCACAAGAACAGCCACTAGCCGCAGAACTATAATCGCTGCCCACATGCCCCATAGAATCCTTATCTGATTCTATTGATTCTGTGTCTAAAGAACATGTTCTCTGTAAAAATTAAGATAAGGTAAGCACATAACTTCATTTGTACCTATGTTCCTTATTATTTTATTAATGTGAAAAAACAATTTCAAGTTGACTCCAGCTAGATCAGTGCTCATACTATTACGAGCATTTGATCTGAGATACATACACAAAATCTTTAAAATAATAATCTTTACTAATATTATTAAGCTGAAGAGTTTGATTGCTTCTATGTTTGAACGCGCTAATCTCAGGAACTACTGGTTCGAATTGAAAAATTATTTGTGTTGGATAGTCCATTATTTGAGGAACGCTACATACAACCGTGGGACATTTTCAAATTAATGCGAGTGAAACCACGGCGAAAAGCTAGTAATATATATGTAGTTTATTTACTTCTTTTTTTTCTCAAGTACAAAACCAAAATAATATGAACAAATCAATCAATTTTAAAACAAGCAAAGCCTGTGCTTGAGATTACCGAGCCTAAAGGCTCCTTTGCTACATTCTGGAAAGTTGGTACAATAATAGGTATATTTATGTACTTCAAAATACTCACCAGGGATTTATTTTCATTTTTAAATTGAGCTAATCCAGCCTTGAATTTAATTCTATCCTTTATTCTTGATTTTGGAATCAGCTCATTTATTTCAGTATCAGAAATATTTTCTATGCAAAATACATCCAAGTCATATTCTAAAAAGAGAAGAAAACAATAATCTAGTTATTTCCCAGCTTGACATCAGAAAATTTTGTATTTGGTGGCAGGGCAGGGCCCTGTTTAATAAATGTTACAATCCTACAATGTTGTTGAATAGTACTACAAGTTCTGTTTAATAAACACAACAAAATAGTGAGAATTTTGCACATAAAAATCTTAAAAATATTTTATATTACAAATGCTATTTAGGTAAGTTGTATTATTTACTAAACAGAAACTTGCAGATTTGTAGCTTGTATACAATTACAATTAGTAGCATTTATTAAACAGGGCCCAGGGAGTGATATTAAAATTTGGAATACATTTATTTAAAGTATCTACCTAGATAAATTACATATTAATATTTATACACTACCAAGTAATATGCGGTGTGTAGTTAAATACTTTAGATACAAAAAAACTACAATATTTTGTGGTTATCAGTAGGAGTGGGTTATCTTTATTCCGGAAAGTGAATTGATTCATCCGACTCCAATTCCGGTTCACCTTAGTTATTCCTTTGGCACCGGCATTAATTTGGTCATTCTGGTTCTGCGGTTTGACCAGAAAATTTTATTCATTCGGTTCGTTGGCTCATTTGGCACATTTTGAATTGAACAGTTTACAGACTTTATTTATATGAATTTATACTTTAGTAACAAAGTAACAATTTTTGTTTTGCTAACTACACATTCATAGCTAGAAAGTTTAATAAACTATCTTGTTTTCAATAAAAAAAAAACTTGTTTTCCTTCGGATCAGTAGGTACCTCCGGAGTTACTCACCGCTAGTTATCAGACAGATATTCGCTAACTAGGATGTCATATTAAAGGCTCAAGGTCAAGGACTATCTAACGAGCTATGTTTGGAGTTATTGCGCGTTGAAATCAGAAATAAGGAGATCTGCAGGTTACCAACTTAGCTTGAGTGGCAATAGGCAAGGCACATAGAATGACTTACTTTACGATAAGACTGACCTGTTAGGACGAAGGTACGGATCATTCTCATGTCGACAGAAACGCAACTCGTCAGATTCGCAACTCGTCAGAAAACGCATGTAGACAGAATCGCAACTCGTCAGGACTGCATCTCGTCAAAAACGCAACTCGTCAGATACCTATTCTACCATTCTATGTTGATACTGATAGGTAATAAGTAGGAACTTAAAACTTACCTTGAAATACAGCTTGTGTGTCTTTTGAGACGCCCCAGGAATCGAGGAGTGCTATGGCGAAGTTGGAGCATAATGTAAATTCCACCGTACTTTGTGACGTCGAGTCCATTTTCACTCACTATGAACTACTACTAATAGTACTAATTAACCTAGGTTATTAGTGTTCTGTGAGCAGAGCGAGTATAATTCATAGATAACTATGAATTATTTAAATAAATACCACGCACGCACATGCACGTCATAATATCCAAGCGCCGAGCGACCAAAAGAAAGAATTGAAGAACAGTGTTGCCAACGAGATATTTTGAATTCCGTGCAAGTTGGAATTTTTCCGCCAAAAATATTATATTATTTAAGTTTTTTTTACGATTACTTCATCGGGTAAATCGCACGAGTAACATGCCTTGGCATTTATTTCAGTCCAAAATGTATTTAGAAATGTTAATGGCCATATTTTCTGTACTTTATTTTAATTATTTAGATTTTACCTTATTTCTGTAGATGCTCGGAACAAATGAGAGAGAAGCATGTTTTCGTGTCCGCATAAAAGGTTTTTTTTTTATTTTCATGATAGTTATTAAAAATCTTAAAATCAGAAGTTTGTCTAATGGCTGGCGGTAGCTTCTTGGCATAATTATGAGTTTTATACGAAACGCTCAAGGGTGTCAGCGCGACACCCTTTCTTATCTTGTTCAGTAGTGTCAAAATATCATAAAAATGAAAAAAGAACTTATGCGGACGGGAAAACACGGTACACCATCCAAAATCTACAGAAATACTACTTGTCACGCTAAAACGTCCGGACATGATATTTATATGATCAGTAGGTACGCAATTATGTCTAAAAATCGGCCAAGCAAGTGCGATTCGGACTTGTGCACAAAGGGTTTCGTACCAATCGTTATTCATATCGATCAAAAACGGCTAAAAAACACGTTTAATGTATGGAAACCACCCTTATATATTTATTTAAATTCTGTTTTTAGAATTTGTTGTAGCAGCAACAGAAATACATAATCTGCAAAAATTTCAACTGTCTAGCTATCATACAGCAGCCTATGATACAGCCTGGTGATAGACAGACAGACAGTGAAGTCATAGCAATAGGGTCCCGTTTTTACCCTTTAGGTACGGAACGAACGAACGGAAAAAAGGGCGGAGAGGTTTTAATCTGGCAACTCTAAGCCGTGTCGAGTCGAGAACGGAACACGAATATGGTGGAACAAAATGTATGACGTCACGTCAAGTAACATTAAAGTTTAGTAACATCTCAAAGATGTTTCGTAAAATCAACATTTTAATTATGTAACATAGGTATAGATCAAAACAAAGAGGTAAATCGTTACTTTTTTAATATTTAATCTTACTAATATTATAATTATGCGAAAGTTTGTGAAGATGTTTAGATGTTTGTGACTCAATCACACAGCTTGGCAAAAAACAGTAGAAAACCGGAAGTCGCCACTGTGCTCTCGCTACCAGCACTTTGAATGATTTTATTTTATTATTTTTCACTTATTACGTTAGTTTTATGGCACAATAATAAATCTAACAAACTTGCGTTCTTTGTTTACATCAAATATCAAAGATTTTAAACGTTATCAACAAACAAAAAGATTAGTTCCGTTTCAATCCGTTCTGGCCAAGCTGTAAACGGCTTAATGGATTTGGATGAAATTTCGCGATTCTGAAACATAACTCCGACAAACGCTTCTCCGCTTAACGATTCGCCGACACAACGATTCATTCCTGGACGGTTCGACGACAGAAACTTTCCTCGACGAACGTTTCGCCGACAGAACGATTGAGTCATGAGTATTGTGTTTCATGAAGTATTGAAATGAAGCCATTTAGACGAAGCCCCGCTGCGAGGGGCTTCTATTTCTGTGTTCAGGGTTTAAAGGAACCTAACTAACCGAAACTAAATCCGACATCAAGGGCACCCCGTGCTCTTATGTCGGATTTAGTTACTAGTATTATAATGTCAAACCATGTCTTTGTCGACGAATCGTTCTACGGTGAAAGTTTTTGTCGTCAAACCGTCCAGGAGGCCAATCGCGCTATTTTTTTTCAACGAAATCGCAACTGAACCGCTACCATAACACAACTTTTTGACCGTTTCGTATCGCGCTAAAATTTTGACAGCAAGTTGAGACGCAACGCGATCGTAGCTGGAACGTAACCGCTGTCAAACGTAAAGTTGATAGGACGCTACTTTTTTATGATCGTTACTGCATCGTTGGAGTGTTTTGTCTTTGTTGTGAAGTGATTCTACACTACATCCTACTGATATGATATTATCTTATTATGAATTTATCTATCTAACTTTGGTTAGCGTTTGAACTTATAACGCAATACCAAAATCAGAAAAAACTGAATCGTAACGTAACCACTGTTGCAATCGAACCATAACGTTATCGTATACGTTTGCAGACGTTTCAAATTAGCGCGATTGGCCTCCAGGAATGAATCGTTGTGTCGGCGAATCGTTAAGCGGAGAAACGTTTGTTGGAGTTATGTTTCAGAGTGAATTTCGCACACATATAGAATATGATCTGGATTAACAGGATACTTTTTATATCTGAAAAAATATTGGTCCCCGTGAGAACCATAAAAATCGTAATAGTAAAGAGATTTGGTATGGGGATATCTTTCATGCCGAATTAACGTTTAGGTATATTAAATCTCGGAATATGTGCAAATATCCAACCCCACGCGTACGAAGTCGCGGATGCCTGCTAGTACCTACAGCTTGGCAAAAAACTGTAGAAAACCGGAAGTCGCCACTGTCTTCGCGCTACCAGCACTTTGAGTGATTTTATTTTATTTTACTTCACTTATTTCGTTAGTTTTATGGCACAATAATAAATCTAACAAACCTGCGGTCTTTGTTTACATCAAATATCAAAGATATTAAAACGTTTGTCAGAAATAAAAAGATTAGTTCCGTTTCAATCCGTTCTGGCCAAGCTGTAATACCTTTAATAAAATATCGAAAGTCCGTTTGTTTGTACGCCTTCACATCTTATCTACTAAACCGATCATGAATTCATGATTCATAACTTTATAAGCTGTGAGTGGTATCTATAAGTATTTAGAGCAATTTTCGTGTCTCTTCTTTTTTACCCGATTACGGCGAAGCAAAAAACGAAAATATAGGTACCTACCTATATTATGATTTTGACCGGTATGATTGTGTGTCATGTTCCTCTGTTCCCTTAGGCGACGGTTACACGTAAGGTATTTACTGTGATCCGTCAGTATAGTAGGTATTTATTGATGGATTTCAGTTTTTACTGATGGATTAATACACCAGCCTACACGTTCAATATTTATTACGTCAGTATTGTGTTCGGTCTCCTGCAGTTTAAACGTCTAAAATGTCAACAGAGCTGAAAATTAAAGGTTGCGTGGCTATTATTTTAGCACTTAGTTTAAATAAAAAGGTCAAGCGAAAGCGATGGGAAAGAATTGGTTACAAGAAAGGGAAAGGTACCTACACACATTTGAATTTAATGGCAGAAATTAAATTACATGGTGAAATGAATGATTACGAGAATTATTTTCGAATGCCTGAACCCTGCTTTGAAGAACTTCTGACAATAGTAACACCTTTTTTAACCAAACAAGATACCGTGATGAGAAAATCTATTACCCCGAGAGAAAAATTAGCGTTAACTTTGCATTATCTACCTGGCAACGGGACGGAACTTTAAAGTTTTCGGCTATAATGTCACCGGCTTCAATATGCCAGGCAGTCATGGATACTTGTATTTTTTTGAGTTCCTTCCGGTAATTTGAGCGTAAAATGTTAATTTTTTTCTTGACATCATCAATCGTGGCTTCACTTTTCATTTTTTTGTAAATTTCCAGTAATTTTTGTAGTGCTTCTCCTTTTTTTTATTAAATTTTTGTAATCTTTTGAAGAACTATCCCATATCTCTGGCAATACTTCTAAATTTAGGATAAATGCTTTATAACTTCCTGATCTTTAGAAAGTTTCGAGAGGGTGCGGGGCGGCGACAACGACGGTGCGTCTGTCGCCGCCACAAGATCCAAAAAGTCGTCCTCCTCCATTGCTAGCGTAACGCGTACCTACTGACGTGATAAAAATATTGACGGAGGCTACACGATCAATATTTTATCATAATCCGACGGATCATCAATACAGAATCAAGAAATCTAGAAATCCATGAATAAATAATGACATAGGTACATCAATACATTAGGTTACTTACACGTTAATTAAATACCACGATACGTCATTATTTACTGATGGATCACAGTAAATACCTTACGTGTAATCGTCGCCTTAAATTCCTTAACTTCTAAGCTACTTGTTTAAAGGTAATTTGACAAATGAGGTAACGTTAAAAGCGTCTTATTTGTCTTCTAGTTATAGGATACTAGCGGCCGCCCGCGACTTTGTACGCGTGGGGTTAGTTATTTGCTTAAATACATTCCAGGATTTAATGTACTTAAAACGTTAATTCGCTACAAAAGATATCCCCATACCAAATTATTGATTGCATCATAATTAGGCAACGACGATATAATACTAGACTCCTAATAACAGGCGACCGATGTCTGTCAACACATTAGGCAAAAAAGTCTTATATTAATCCTGTGAGCCGTAAACATACGTTGAGACAGAACAGACCATGAGTTAGCCAATCACAATGCAGTACCCCGTCCCCCTCGCTTACGTAGTACCTCAGCGAGTTGACAGAATAATTTTTGTTCCTTAGATCGTGCATGCGGAGTCTAGTATTATATCGTCGTTGTAATTAGGTATAATTATCAATCATGTAAGATTTACAATTACTTCTTAGCAACAATTGTTCAGTCTGATGAGCACTCTCTGTTGATGTAGGTATAAAAATATTGAAGATCTGGAACACCTGATGTGGAACTCCCAGAGCCCAGCTACACTATAGCATATACCTACTTACAGGAAGGAATGACGTCTAGCACGAGTTGTTTATCCTGATGACCCAATATGACCACATTCTGTTGTTTTTAGGTTAGGATTTGCCGTCATAGGAAATAATGAAACCAACGTGCATAAACTATAGTTTGTTTTTTAATCTCGTAGACCACATTGACAAATGATAACATCAAAACTGACGTAAATACTATTGAAATTTATGTCAGTTTGCCATTTGCACCTGTCAATTCAGTCTACGAGATTAAAAAACAGACTTTAATTAATAATGCTTGTTAATCTAAAATATGAATATTAACCTGACTATGGTCTAAATCATCTTTTTTTTTACTTTGTTAATTCCTTGAAACCAACTGCCCCTAAGTTGATGCTAAGACTTGATGATTGCCAATATAGGTACAGACGCCAGCACATCAAGCTACCACAATCTGTCAGATTTCTTTAATAGAATTTCAACCTTATCACAAGAGTAGAAGGTTAATATTTGATTGGTATAATCTGACAGATTCGGGTAGGTTGACCTGCTGGCGTCTGTACATACATTCTAACTCAATTGATTTATTTATGAAAATAACACAGCTGTTCAAGAATAAGTAGGTACTTACCTACGTTCTCTAAAGTACTTAGGTACATAAAAAATACCCAAACAACCTAAAAACAATAGGTATCAAACCTAGTTAGATAGTTGCTATACTTACCTCTAGAAAGTCTAATTCAATTCTTGTCAAAAGTAAACACTATATAATTTACCAACTTACATCCTGTTGAATGAAACGGGGAAAATAAACAAAACACTTTGTTACAATAGAATGGTTTAATCCTCATCATTTTCATCTTATTCTTTTACAACGTCATCCAGAAATTCTGCTGGAGCAGATAAAATAATGGCGGGGTTCCGAGCCCATAAAAGGTACCACACTACCGTCACCATGTGAGTGCAATATCCAATGATTCATTGACCGGCCAAACAATTTCAATTATCCTGGTTCTGCCAAATACATTAACTTCTTTTAAAATATAGACTTAATAAATTGCTTTTTTGACATAATCCTAGACTTAATTTTTCCACTTATTAGTGTTTTAATTACAACTTGGTCTGAAGTAGAAACTCCACAGGCATCATCGCCACGCTCATTATTTATTTCAGCATGCTTGCAACTTATCGATATCATGATGATGATATCTATGAAAGAAAACATTGAATTAATATCAGTTATTTTATTTTGTGTATATATTAATAAAAGATATTAAAGAAAGACATCACTACATTCAGGGCCAAAAAAAACCTATTATTATTCTCATGATTATTATTATGTACTTTTTTTTTGTGTTTCAAAGTATTACAGCATGGATCAATCACTGACTGGTATGATCATTTTAACCAGAAGAAATATGATAATAAACAATAAAGAAACATAAATACCTGACGTGGTGCAATTCTTGTTTGTATAACAGCATAAATCTGTCTTTGCTCTTCTGAAGGACTGTCAATAACAAGAGCAAGGATCGTGAACCGGAAGCTTGAGCTTGTTGCAGCTTGTTGTTAATTGCTGGTATTTATGCTTCTCATGAGGAGTTCATTACAAGGTTCACAATTTGCAACGGTTTATGGTATGGTAAGCAAAGGTCGTCAGATGAGGAAGATATTGGGGTCTTCGGGCGGTAAATAGGGCCGTAATAAGAAGAAATCCATACAAAATAGCACAGTACAACACAACAGGACGCAAGCGCAACAAAACAACAACAGCGAAGGATTGCGCCGATCAGTGTTGCCAACAGATAAACAATCTCTCCACCAGATTCAACTTCTAAAACCACCAGAAAACCACTAACAAAAATCGGCTCTACTCCCCCTACACTTGTAAAAATCGCTTTATTTTCCACTAAACATTTTTTTTCGAAAGTAAACAGAAACTATATTTAATTATGTAATTAAAATGTTAATTTTCATTACGGAACAAAATATTTAAGTAAAAAGACGTTAAAATGAGGAACACAAAAATTAATTACAACAATAACTACAAAAATAAAGTGATATTCTAAAATTCGTTTTCATCAATTGAATTTTTGTCTACCCCATCGTCTATTTCACATATTATATGATTCTTCGGTCCCGATTTGTTTTGTAACTTTATTGCAATTTCATAATCTTTGCAGCATTTTCCTTCCAATCTTAAAACAAAGCGTATTCTTAAATAAAAATAAAATTCTCCTGACAATTAAATGAAGTAAAAATACATAATTATTTCGTAACGTTTTAGTAGCTTAGTGGTTGAGTGATAGCATTTTAGTTATTGAAAGTAAATTCTACTAAACCACTAGAAAAAACCACCAGCCACTAAAAGCAATATTTCGCCACTAAAGGGTCGAAACCACCAGTTTTAGTGGAAAATCCACTAAGTTGGCAATACTGGCGCCGATGCAAATCACAGAACTGTCAAATGTCAAAAATCCGTTTCACTTGCGCACACTCAATGAAACACTGCATAATTAATTTAATTTAATTATTGTTTTATTTTAAAATAATTTATTTTATCCAATGATTAATAAAGAAAAACTTACTGGTAAACTTAAACGTACAATATGCATAAAACTCAGAAACAGAGTAAAAAAAGTCAAGCAGCAAAGTTTAAAATGGAACGTTGTAAAAAAGGACGATTTGAATGCGTGCGTGAAATTAAGGTGATTGCTTCGATGTAGCCCGCGAAATTCAATTTTTTTTACGTTTTTTGCAATTTGCAGGCCAGTGACATGTTATAACTTTATAAATATATGTGTTGCGGTAATAACAAGTATAATTTTAAATATAAAAATTATCAAAAAATTCGCACCATCAGCTCTCACATAGAAAAGGTGCATCGTAGTTAGATTTCGGAGATTTTAACATGATGCACCTTTTCTATGTGAGAGCTGATGGAGCGAGTTTTTTGATATTTTTTATATTTAAAATTATACTTGTTATTACCGCAACTCATATATTTATAAAGCTACAACATGTCACTGGCCTGCAAATTGCAAAAAACGTAAAAAAAATTGAATTTCGCGGGCTGGTTGGAGCATCCCCCTTAACAGAAATAAATGTTAAAAAATCTTTTTATCCTGCGTTTCTTTTAATAATGTGATAGGCGTAATCAATATACAATTCATTAAGCTATATTTTAAGATTTATTTCATTTGTATACTTAGTCAGGTCAAAAATAAGCATCCTCTATATTATAGAGTATTTTGATCACAGTATGAAATAGGATCATTTTTGGCATTATGTAATATTTATCGTTGATTTATCGTTTTTCTGTTCAAAATGTATAGGAAAAGTTTTTGGCGATTGCTGTCATTTCTAGTACTCATACCTTAAATGGCCCCATAGAGTCTTTTGATCCTCACATGAAATAGGACAGATTGGCATTTTTTCGTATTTAGATTTTTTTTTTTGGTGACTGTAAACTTTTCCGAAATCTGTGAATGCAGTTCAGAATATCTTAAAAAGTTATGGATGGTCTTATAGGAACAATGTCCTGTAACTATACCTAGGTACATAAAGTATGAATGAACTATGTTATCAAAGCAAAATTATCTCATTATATGCTGTTGTATCTATTCGGTATGCTTGTAGTATTTGCCAAATACAACTAGGATAAAGTATGAATGAACTATGATAAGTTATCAAAGCAAAATTATCTCATTAAATGCTGTTGTATTTATTCGGTATGCTTGTAGTACTTGCCAAATACAACTAGGATAAATTATGAATGAACTATGATAACAAAGCAAAATTATCTCATTAAATGCTGTTGTATTCGATACGTTTGTAGTATTTGCCGAATACAACTTTGATTTGTACAAAAGAGTGAATATGCACACATTAATTTGTAGGTATTCGGCAAATACTAAAACATACACACATAACAGTTCATAGTGAACAAATTGCCGTTAGTTGTCGGAACACGCTAAAATATATAATGTAGAAGCTAAAACTCATGGAAACCACGCTATGTGCCTACAATAGCGAGTCATGTCACGGGCTAATGTTTAACCTTAAACAAAAGTTCTTTGTAAATTTTATTGACAAGCTTGTATAAAATGTACGTATTTATTTCTTATCTCATATTTTGATTCAAGTAAAATCAATCTTCCAGTTTGTTAGTTTTTACAAACAACTAGTACCTATTTGTAGATTAGCAAGCGTCACCTGTCGGGAAGAACTGACTTCGAAACTCGTACTGTTGTTTAAACAAAACTTCTTTGTTGATTTTATTGACAAGCTTGTGTAAAATGTACATATTTGTTATGTCAATTATATTAAATATATCTCATGATTTGTGTCAAGTAAAATCAATTTCCCACTTTGTTAGTTTTTACGAACAACTTTAGTAGAGTAGCAAGCGACACCTATCGGATATCTGGAGAACTGTGTTGCGAAACTCGTACTGTTGTTTAAACAAAAGTTTTTTGTAGATTTTATTTACAAGCTTGCGTAAAATCAGCATATTTCTAATGTCAATTATATGAAATGTAACTCATAATTTGTGTTTAGTAAAATCAATTTTCCACTTTGTTAGTTTTTACGAACAACTTTAGTAGAGTAGCAAGCGACACCTATCGGATATCTGAAGAACTGTTTTGCTAAACTTGTACTGTTGTTTAAACAGAAGTTCTTTGTTGATTTTATTGACAAGCTTGCGTAAAATTAGCATATTTCTAATGTCAATTATATGAAATGCATATCATAACTTGTGTCAAGTAAAATCAATTTTCCACTTTGTTAGTTTTTACGAACAACTTTAGTAGAGTAGCAAGCGACACCTGTCGGATATCTGGAGAACTGTGTTGCGAAACTCGTACTGTTGTTTAAACAAAACTTCTTTGTTGATTTTATTGACAAGCTTGTGTAAAATGTACATATTTGTAATGTCAATTATATTAAATAATATATCTCATAATTAGTGTCAAGTAAAATCAATTTCCCACTTTATTAGTTTTTACGAACAACTTTAGTAGAGTAGCAAGCGACACCTATCGGATATCTGGAGAACTGTGTTGCGAAACTCGTATTGTTATTTAAACAAAACTTCTTTGTTGATTTTATTGACAAGCTCGTGTAAAATATACATATTTCTAGTGTTAATTATATGAAATGTAACTCATAATTTGTGTTTAGTAAAATCAATTTTCCACTTTGTTAGTTTTTACGAACAACTTTAGTAGAGTAGCAAGCGACACCTGTCGGATATCTGGAGAACTGTGTTGCGAAACTCGTACTGTTGTTTAAACAAAACTTCTTTGTTGATTTTATTGACAAGCTTGTGTAAAATGTACATATTTCTAGTGTTAATTATATGAAATGTAACTCATAATTTGTGTTTAGTAAAATCAATTTTCCAGTTTGTTAGTTTTTACGAACAACTTTAGTAGAGTAGCAAGCGACACCTATCGGATATCTGGAGAACTGTGTTGCGAAACTCGTATTGTTATTTAAACAAAACTTCTTTGTTGATTTTATTGACAAGCTCGTGTAAAATATACATATTTCTAGTGTTAATTATATGAAATGTAACTCATAATTTGTGTTTAGTAAAATCAATTTTCCACTTTGTTAGTTTTTACGAACAACCTTAGTAGAGTAGCAAGCGACACCTATCGGATATCTGGAGAACTGTGTTGCGAAACTCGTACTGTTGTTTAAACAAAACTTCTTTGTTGATTTTATTGACAAGCTTGTGTAAAATGTACATATTTGTAATGTCAATTATATTAAATATGTCTCATGATTTGTGTTTAGTAAAATCAATTTTCCACTTTGTTAGTTTTTACGAACAACTTTAGTAGAGTAGCAAGCGACACCTATCGGATATCTGGAGAACTGTGTTGCGAAACTCGTACTGTTGTTTAAACAAAACTTCTTTGTTGATTTTATTGATAAGCTTGTGTAAAATGTACATATTTGTAATGTCAATTACATTAAATATATGTCATAATTTGTGTCAAGTAAAATCAATTTTCCACTTTATTAGTTTTTACGAACAACTTTAGTAGAGTAGCAAGCGACACCTATCGGATATCTGGAGAACTGTGTTGCAAAACTCGTATTGTTATTTAAACAAAACTTCTTTGTTGATTTTATTGACAAGCTCGTGTAAAATATACATATCTCTAGTGTTAATTATACTAAACGTATCTCATGATTTGTGTTAAGTAAAATCAACTTTCTTATTTGTTAATGTTACGAACAAATTTAGTAGCGTCACCTGTTGGAAATTTAGAGAACTCTTACGAAAGTATTTTACAAACTTTCTTTAGTGTATTCAAATATTTGTTCGATAAATTTTACTATACTTAAAATAGTTTTAGTCAATCTGTTTTGTTATGTAAAATCAACAAAGTGGATTTTGTTAAATTCACTCTTGTTATAGTAAAATTAACTATGAAAAGGGTTGACTATGGCAGTTCATTACTCAACCTACGCTACTTTAGTACATTCAACAATTCTTTTTTTTCAGTGTACGCTCGCTTTCGTCAATTGACGATTGCAAGACGAATGCTTGCATCTTGCGTAGAAACAATGAAATCTGTGTCCACGAAGCGGCAACGTCGCGTCAGCCGCTTGTGTTGCGTTCGTCATGCGGTGCGCACGCGCGGCAACATGTCACCAGCGTTGCCAGACATCCTTTCTCGACGCTAGTTGAAAGAAAACTGAGACCTTTTGTAGCGTGACTGACTATTGCATGAAGCAGTGTGGACATAACAAATATGCAAAATACGCCTATCTTCATTTGGTGGTTACATGTATCCTACAAGACGACTGTGTGGACAGTAGGCCGTATAGAGAGGCTACTCAAGTGCGTTGATAGCGGTACGTCAGCGTACAGTGTTCCACTGCGAGGCTGAATTAAGACTCCTTGCTGCGACTGCGACGGTCTACTTACCCTCTTGCGTTGCACCGACGCAACGTAGTTGTGGATTCAAATGCGTTGATCCGTTGCTACGACGCGACGCAACGCACATAAGCTATTTTCAAACAGACAGGCGTGGCGAACGCGAAGCGAAGCGTTTTTGTTTGTAATTTATGGAATTGTTTGAAGCTAGTCACTTAAACTATCGGATCGCTTTCGCTTTTCTGTGACTGGATTCAAACAATTCCATACATTACAAATAAAAACGCTTCGGATCGCATTCGCTTCGCCTGTCTGTTTTACAATAGCTGGTAATAATATAGGGCCGCATGCAAGAGGACCGCTGGGCAAACATCTCCACACAATGGATGCCGGGAGGTGGACGGTGCCGCCGAGGCCGGCCCAGAAAAAGGTGGCGAGACAACCTGGATGCTGACTATGAGGGCTGGTTCGAAGCGGCCCATCAAAAGAGTTCCTGGATGGAATTGGGGGAGACTTTTTTTGTGTTAATGCTGTGTCTTTCCATGATCAGAAGGTGAACCACCCAGGGCACCCATTACTCACCGTCCGCACCTACGGTGGCCGAAAATTGCCCCGCGACGACGACGACGACGAGCAGATTGGGCAGTAATGGTGTCTTACTCTTAAGCTACAATTGTCAAACAGACAGGCGTGACGAACGCGAAGCGAGGCGTTTTTGTTTGTAATGTATGGAATATTTTGAAGCCAGTCACATAAGCTATCGGATCGCTTTCGCATTTTTAAATGACATGATTCGGTTCGGTTCGCTATCGCCTGTCTGTTTGACAAAGGCCTTACTGTCGAACATCTCCAAGTTAATAGTCATGAACTAAATTATACATTTAATGACGTCACTATGTGGTAACAACACTATCGTGGCTAGCAACATTAATCATAAATTAGAGATGTTACTAGGTAGCGTTTCATAATTGAATCGGTGTTGAAATGACTTCTCTATAGAAATTATGTTATGTATTTTATTAGTGTTTGCAAGTAGTTTTTTACTTGAGTATGTTCCGAGTTATTTATGAAGCTATGTCCGAAAGAAGGTCAAAAATTATCCCACGGATTACTTCCCATGTAGTACCGAGGTCCGGGTTAAGAAAGTATGTCCTTAAATTACTATTGGCTTACTTCGACAATTAGTAACTTTATTCCTCGAGAATTAGTAACTTTATTCCAATACTTATATTGGAATAAAGTTACTAATTGTCGAGGTTAGTCCGTGGATGGGTGGATCATACATCATGCCGAGTTTCCTCAGCGCCTCGGAAAGCACGTAGATTTTTCACGATAGTCGTTACTGTCAGTCAGAATTTTGCTGCGATTAGTTACCGGGTTGTGGAGATCAGAACACTCCATGTATGGGTAAGCCTCAGAGAAATTTCACCCCCTTTGTTAGTGGCATTACTACCAAATGGGGTGAGTTTTCTCTGTAGCTGTATACATTTATTTATTTATTACAAGTTTTATACATAATCAGCACACAATTCGACCTCTGGGATCTGTCTTAGCATGCCACAGCCTGAGATTTGATCAACGCGCTATTATCATTAGGTTATCATCGTATTGATGTAATATTCTTTTAACTAACGCTTTATATTTTTACAATGCTTAGCAAAGTAGGTATTGTGAATGAGGCGGTACGTCTACCATAGAAATTATCCTTACGTGGCACTTTTTTTTTTTTTTTTAACGTGGTAAAATCATCAAATGAGTCCTCCCACCCCCTTACTGTCAGACTTCTACTGACTAAAATCCACGGTGTCCTTCAGTAGCCTGTTATGTTCCGGGGTCACGGTAAGGAAATAATCCCGCGACCCCGGCAGGCTTTGGTCCTCTGAGAGGGGGGCCCCGTCATTATGCTGACGATCTTTGAGGCGCGCGTGGGACACAACGCGCCGTCGACCCGGGCATGGTCCATGGTCGGGCAGCGAGTTGCCCTTTACTCGCTGCCCGCATGCCCGCGCCTACGGTGGCCGGAGATCGTCTCGCGACGTCCATCGCCGTGGGCGTCCACCAAGCGGGGCAGTCTTGCACCGTATGCTCCACCGTGTCCTTCGGGCGATCTTCGCAGTGGCGACACCCAGGCGTTTCCTCCTTTCGCATCAGACACAGGTACCTCCCGAAACTTCCGTGTCCGGTGAGAACCTGCGTCAAGCGGTAGGTCAGGATGCCATGACGTCTCTCCAGCCACTCCTCAAAGAGGGGCCTTATCGCCGCAATTGCGGATTGCCCGGCCTTCGGTCGCGACAGTCGTCCCCTCCATACTGCCCTGAGATCGCGCCGGAGCTCTTCCCGCCGCGCCTCGACTTCTCGAGGCAGCGGGGTCACGCCCCGACGCTGCGCCTCCACGCGCCACTCATAGACGCGCTGGAGGGCAGTCGCCTCCAGATCCCAGGGCAGTCCTTACGTGGCACTTGGAGTAATTTTGATTTGACTTGTCGAGTATTCACGTCATACTCGTATTTAACAGGTTACTGAATTCAGTTGCGTCTTGTTAGACTAGGAGCCGACTCCAATATAGTTGGGAAAAGTCAGGCAGATGATAATGAATAAACCCAGTGTTTACTGATCTAAGTTTCAAGTTCACACTGAATGTCTCATAAATATTTTAATTGGTCACCAAAACTTAAATGAAGTTGGTTAACAATAGAAGTGGCTATGCACTAAAACTAACTTTATTAATTACCTAAGTTTATTTATTTGGTCGCGGGACTTATATCATTACCGTGACCCTGGAACGTAAAAGGCTAAATGAAGGACATCGTGGATTTTAGTCAGTACAAGACTGACAGTCAGTCTCCTGGGTGGGAGGACTCATTTGATGATTTTACCACGCTAAAAAAGTTTCTTTATTTAGAATTTTTAAACGATCCATCAAAATGGTGAAGTTTTTGAATTACCTAAAGAGCGTTGTTCATTGCTTTGGAGATTGAATCACGTTATAAGTAATTAAACACTTTTTTCATCCATCCCATTGTCAGTTGGGAACTCGGTTCTAGAAGTTGTTGACTCGTATGTCTACCTGGGACAAACCATCGCGCTAGGTAGGTCCAACTTCAAGAAAGAGGTCAACCGCCGAATCCAACTCGGCTGGGCAGCGTTCGGGAAATTGCGTAACGTTTTCTCATCCAAAATACCTCAGTGCCTCAAGTCGAAAGTTTTCGACCAATGTGTGTTACCAGTGATAACATATGGCGCCGAAACGTGGTCCTTTACTATGGGCCTCATTAGTAAGCTCAGTATAGTCCAACGAGCTATGGAGAGGGCTATGCTCGGAGTCTCTCTGCGCGATCGACTCAGAAATGAGGAGATTCGTAGACGAACCAAAGTAACCGACATAGCCCAACGAATCAGCAAGTTGAAATGGCAGTGGGCAGGCCATATAGCACGCAGAACTGATGGCCGATGGGGCCGTAAGGTTCTCGAATGGAGACCACGCACCGGCAAGCGCAGCGTAGGACGTCCACCCACTAGGTGGGCAGACGATCTTATGAAGGCCACAGGATCACGCTGGATGCAGGCCGCTTACAACCGGTCCTACTGGAAGTCTAAAGGGGAGGCCTATGTTCAGTAGTGGACGTCTTACGGCTGATATGATGATGATGATGATGAAACACTTTTTTACGGGGTAAACCCATCGAATGAGTCCTCCCGTAATGGTTGGAGCAAATCATAAAGTAATTAATTATGAAATCCTGGAAACACATTAACTTGAGATCTGCCCTTTCTCCATACGGCGTCACTTATGCGTAAAAAACTTCATCGTCAGCCTATAATGTTCCCATTCTGTTGGGACACAGGCCTCCTCTCTGTGAGAGGGAGTGGGCCATAATCCACCACGCGAACCCAATGCGGGTTGGTAAAAACTTAAATATCTTTCAAACTGCAACTATCCATGTATAGAATTTTTCAGCTGACCGTGGATGGTTATATCCGAAACAATGAGGAATATCGAAAAACGTTGAAAGAAGTCTCGAGGCCGATTTTGACGTAACTAAAACTACATCATTGGATTTAAGAAAATTTAATAATCGAACCCGCCATCCAGATCTTGTATCATTACACCATTCGATAGTGTTGCTGATAAGGATCGAATTCTGGGAAGTGATGATGAAGAAAAAAGTGAAGATGAAGATTGAAGTGATGTACTACTTACGTAATGATGTTGCTGATAGGAATGTGTATCAGTCCTATCAAGTAACACGAGATTTTAACTATCAAGATAAATTTCATTTATCACTAATCGGCCTTCATTTATGCGCAATGATTGCGCATTGCCAACTGCTTAAGAGAAGAGGCTTTTGCGCTGCGGCACAACAATAATAAGCAAAAGACAGGCAATTTGCATCTTTTTATCATTAAGTATGCTCGATTTTCTACAGAAAAACACCAGACTAATTAATCTAAAAGAGTACAATTCAAACAATTCCATTTGACGTCATAACAAAATTACACGGACTACAAAAGTTTTTTTCAGAACAATAGTCTACCATTTTTGTCAATTATGTACCAAACAACACATTTTCAGACTCGAATGCGGTAAGGTAAATTTAACTAGGCCACATGTCTAGATAGTTAGTCGGTAAACTATAATTATTTTGATGAAACCTCACATCGTATGACAGTAGCGCATTGTGTAAAGTTGGCTTCATAAATTAGATACCCACATTGAGCAACATAATTCCAGGTGGTCTAGAATATCTAAAATAGTGTTGGTATTATTATTTGGTGTTAATTAGATCTTCAGTTTATATACTGTTAAAGACAGTTTGTTAATGTCAGTGTATATTTTAAACATTTCTACTTTTAAGTTTTTATTTTCACTTATCTTACTTCACTACACTTAACAGAAAATTGAGGAACAAAATTGAATTGAAAAGCAGTGGTGGGTCAGTGTAATCGGCCCGACTAGTATTTTAGGTCGTGGGTTTGAAATCAGCCAGGCGCATTACTTTGTGTAATTTATTTCATCACCACTGCTCCGAAAACGGTGAAGGAAAACATGTGAGGAAACCGGCATGTCCTAGAACAAGAAATTCAAACACATGTGACATCTACCAACCCGCACTGGCCCCGCGTGGAGAATTATAGCGGGTCTTAAAGAGAGGAGGCCTGTGTCCCAGCAGTGGGAATATTTATAGGCTGATGATGATGAATACAAAATATAAATACATTACTAAATTAGGACAAACAGGAATCATTAAATTAAAGAAAAAAAAAATCAAGAGACTGGAGGCCCATGCATGGCAATGCTGGGAAGGAAACTGTTTTAGTAAGTTCTTAAAATGGGTTAGATCTCATGGTTAACATCCTCAAAATGGTTTACTGAATAATTAAACTTGTTATTGTTTTTTTTTTAATATATTTTGTAAAGAGCGTCGTTTCGCTAAAATTAAAAAAGATCAACAAAAAGAAATACTTTTGAAACCGAGGATGAACTTTCAAAATCGAACTACATTCACACTGTATTATATACATCGGAATTGCAAGACATGCAACTGGAATGCTGTCTTTGCAGTGTAATATGCCTTTCTCACAACAAGGCCGAACCAGGACCATTTAAGATTGTCTTATATCTGAAAATTATATGCAAAAATAATACAACGACTGCCATCAGAATAAAGTCGCCCACACATTATTAAAACGCGACGGCACCCGATGAAACGTGATGCGTGTTGAGTCGAATCAAATGTATTGTTTTCTATAGACCAGAATCGAACTATGAACATCCGACGCGACGCCATGCGTGCACATTTTGTTCGAGTCAACACGCATCAAGTTTCATCGGGTGGCGTCGCGTTTTAATAATGTGTTTCCGCCTTTAATTATTAGTGCCTATTGGCAAAAAAAGTGGCGCCTGTGTTCACCAAAAGACTAAGCAGAGCTGTAAAGTTAGACTTACACACATTAATTTGTTTTAAAATGTTTTGATTTGTAAAAAAGATTTTCATTTTCTTATTATAATATTAAACGAACAGAATTACAAATATCAAGCTTAAATACACAAAAGAAAATTGGGCCCTAACTAGGAAACATAGAGAAAAGAGATAAGGAAATGTAATTAACTTTTTGCGCCTGATCTTATTAGGAGCAAACCTAATAGGAACTAGTTCTTACTCGTATACTTACTCTCTGACAAAGCTTTATCAAGTTCATTGATGTTAATAAAGTTCTCAAGAGAATTTAATTAAGTCTCAATCATGGAAGTGGGTTTAGTATACCCCGCGATGTCCGATGTCCTGCGTCTTCGGCGGTGACTGGGGCGTGAGGTAGAGGATGTTCTTTCCTAACGCCTTCGGACGGCTTCCCATTACCCTCGCCTACTGTTAGTTGAATCCCTGAGATACCTCCCGAAACAACCATGTCCAGTGAGGACTTGCGTCAGGCGGAATGTGAGGACGCCTTGGCGCCTCTCCAACCACTTCTCAAAGAGGGATCTTACCGCAGCCATTGTGCATGCCCAATTGCCCAGCAAAACATTATTTTGATACGGTATTTTTTTTTAAATTACGATACCTATCTCCTCAAATATTCGTTGAAATTCCTAGTATGAGGTAATTAAAAAAAAATTAAGCCCTAAAGGCACCTATCAGTTCGTATGTAGTCTTAGGGTCAGTTCTCACCGATAGATGACGCGACGCGACGTGTAGCGACGATACTGGAAATGTGTATCTTTTCGTGTAGTACCTACGTAAATTAGATTTAGAACCGCTTTATTGAAATATGCACGCAGCGTCGCGTTTTGGTGTGAATTGACCCTTAAAAACAATATCTTTGCACTAAAAAACTCCCAAAGTTGCAAATAGGCAATAAAAGATTCAACCAACGACGATATAATACTAGACTCCTAATAACAGGCGACCGATGTCTGCCAACACATTAGGCAAAAAAGTCTTATATCCGTCTCATTTCGACCAATCCTGTGAGCCGTAAACATACGTTGAGACAGAACAGACCTTGAGTTAGCCAATCACAACGCAGTACCCCGCCCCCCTCGCTTACGTAGTACCTCAGCGAGTTGACAGAATAGTTTTGTTCGTTAGATCGTGCAATGCGTAGTCTAGTAATATATAGTCGTTGGATTCAACGATGCAATATAAGCAGTTGCATTAACTTAGCACCAAACAGGCTAGCATTATTAGTTTTGCTTAATCTGCAACATCAAGCAACAAGTTTAATTAAGTAAGTTTATCACTCTTACTTAATGTGCGAAGCGTATGTTTATTGAAGGATTATAATTACTTGTAGTGTGGCCACAGTATATGGTTGTGGCAGTAGTGTAACGGCGAGCGGTGCGAGCCTTTGGAAGTACGCGAATTCGCCACTGGCGACGCCTCGTGGTGTGTTTCAAATATTTCTACATTTGATCTTACCGTAAGAAGTTTTTGTAGAGATAATGGCCTACTTGATTGGAGTGTTCGATTGTGCGTAGACTTCATTATTAATCGTCTGATTAAACACAAAGAGCCAGTTAGCCAGGTTTTAATTTTTATCTGTGATTTTCTGCTTTCAGACAAAGCCTCTTAGGATTTCAAGAGGTTTGAGGGAGATACGCTTTGAAGTTATACATTCCTTGGTTGTATAGTTGAATTAACGTTGAGAAAACTAATTTGGCGATGAAAAGAATGCACAAGAACTGGTTTCTGGGAATTTTATCGTCAAAGGCCATCTACGTATTAAGCTAGTGTAATCATGAAAGTAAAATATTTACTAGACAAGACTTTGTACAAAAAGTTGAAGGTTGTTTTCGAAGAAATTACGTAATTTTGCTTATCGTAGCATAATCAACACAATGTTCCCAATGCTGGGACACAGGCCATCTATGATGCTCTATTAGAGAGCGAGTGGGCTGTAATCCGCCACGTGGGCACACTGCGGGTTGATAGATGTCACAAGTCATAAAAAAGATATTAAAAAGTTGTATAGGTACCTAATTGTAACAAAAATGGACACTCAAAGATTTTTCACAGTTGAACTACTGTTTATCTTTTGACAGTAATATGATTTATTGGGTCTACGTCGATGAGCAGTGATAGATTAGCGCTCTCCTTCGAAACTGTATTACTCGTCTATACAACATTCTCACGGTTTATATAAACTACATTAAATCTAGAGTAATATTTTTTAGTTTTATTGTCCTTTGTATTAACGATTAGAGGTTAATTGACGGCTTAACTATCATTTAATGAACTGTTGTTTAATTGAAGGCTGTGAACAATGTTTTATTTTGATGTTGTAATAGATATAAAACCTTTTTATTTATGATCAATTTTGTTAGTTTGGTACCTGTTTCTTGTATACTCTTCTCAAGGTATACTTTGTGGTTTGTTCATAACCTTCAAGCCTAAGCTGAATCATTTGTGTTAGAATGACAGATCATTGACAATGTAATTACTTTCTTAAAGTTTTAATTGACAGGCGTCTTTGTGGCATTTCGATGATGTGCCACTTGTTTGAGCATAATTATTCGTTGATCATGTTCGGGTCGTTGGAAGACTTTTCTCTAATTCAGGCACCCGATGCATTTGTTACACCACGATTTGATTCAATAGAATACGTGTAAACTCAATTAGTAAGAATTAAGTTTGCAGTCATCACTTTCAGAGTTTACAGTCTCAATTCTTTAAGAATTTAGTTTCCACATTTGTCCGAATTCCAGAGGTGTATCGAGTTCATACAAACTCTAGATATTAATAAATCTGTCTCAGTTGCTATCTTGGTCCCGATTTTCATCTGTTACCAATCAACGACCGAATTTATACCATAGTCTCTTATTATTTTGGCATTTCCAAAGACATTAAACTATATACGAGCAATAGACGGGACATCACGAACAAATTTGTGATCCAAAACTTTTTACCAATAGGTAAAAAGTCCCTCAGTCTAGTAGTCGCGTTGCTATGCAACGCTTAGATAGCGCTACTGACGCACGGCATCAACAATTTTGTATGACAATTTTCCCAATGCCCGCTCTATGGTTCTTTTGAATCTCTTTGCGCATTTCTCTTGAGTTTTGACAGTATTGCAATACTGCAATATTGCTGTTGTGTTAAAAAGCGACCATTTGAAAGAGTATAATCTCTCTTCTTGGTATTGTTTTTATATACCAAACGATTAAATAAAAAAAGATCAGACTAGACTTCCAAAATTAATGGCACCTAGTTGGTTGGTTCACTTGTAACCATCCAAGGATTACTTAATATTATTAGAAGAAGTTTTTTAAGACCTGTTACTTATAATCTAAATAGCAGCTTCTATAAATTTGCAGCTAGATTTTGCAACTTTTATAAATAATGATGATCGAACTAATTTATAGTGGTCCAATTATAGTTGTTCTTTGCAAAGAGATTGCAGCAACGATGATACCGATCAACTGCCTAGGTCATTGCAAATGAGTGATGTAGTGTATCTAATGTATACTCTCCGTTATCATTAAAATAAATGGATAGTGACTGTGAACGGATGCGTTTGATTTATTATTGTGTTACTTAATCGTTTATTGGTTTAAAATATCGTCTGGTGTGACCACTATGTGTATAATGAGTTACTTGGATTTTATATTATGTTCGTAAATGGATGGCACAGTCGCCGCACTATTTTGAGAGCGATCGACTGATTTTGATTCCGAATATTTGACTGATCAATAAATGGATGTTTCATAATAAATAAATTACAACATATACTAGGTTATTGGATTCACCTTTGGAAACCTTTTATTTTATTACGCTCGATGATATCAGGCGATAAAAATTGACACCCACAAAACAACGCTCAAAATCCGCCGTTTTGGATTTATGAAAATTTGTACCCAGTGTAATACAATTCAGACGAATCTGACGACACCTCAGAAACTAAAAAAAAAAAACTGTTATGAAATAGAACCTGGGTGCCCAAGCGAAGATGGCGAGATGACTTGAACCGCTTCATGAAGGACTGGACCACGGTCGCAGAAAGCCGTGAGAAGTGGAAAGAGTGGAGGGAGGCCTTTGCCCAGCAGTGGGACACTGTGGGCTGATTTAATAAAATTAAATATTTTACAAAGGACTGTGATGAATGTTTCCAAATTAACGACATTGTTGTTGCCATGCGAATGTCTTCCTTAATAATTTGAAATTGTATTTATGAAAACAGCCGGCATGACTGACGATATTGACTTCCGACGAAACTTACATACGTTATATTCACTTAGGTACTTATTTTCCATTGGGAGTAGTCAAAAATTCCAGTAGGCACCTATTCTTTTTGATTTGACATAAATAATAAACGTTGCACTTTTCCTTACATACACACATCAAAGAAAGTTTGTGATCCCTAGCAGTAAGGAGGAAGAGCAAGGTTGGTCTGTCATGATTGGATGGGTAACCATTTTACTAGCAAGTTTTCTCCGTGCCTCGGGAAGCACATTAAGCCGTTGGTCCCGGCTGTCATTTGCAACCTTCGACAGTCGTTAATCACAGCCAGAAGCTTGAAAATCTGTGATTACCCAGTTACTGGGTTTTGGTGGCTGGATATTATTGACTTCAATATAGTTGAAAAAACCGGCCAAGTGCGTGTCGGGCCACGCACAGTGTAGGGTTCCGTAGTTGCCCATCAAAATACTTATGCCAACTTACTAAACTGATTCGCTGAATTTAATTTTAAAAAGAAGAATTTTCGAAATCGGACCAGGCGTCTTTGAGAAATCGGGGAAAATACATTAAAAAATAAGATTACGACGAAATTGAGAACCAATCCTTTTTTTAAAGTTAGTTAAAAATAGTTGACAATAAAAACCTACCTATCCCCAAAACATATCCACCTATTAAAGCTGTAAAAATAAAGTTGACAAACTTACATTTGCAGTTGACTATCATGTTCTCCGATACATTTTGTTTAGGAAAATATGTTATCCAAGTACGGTTTATAAGTTGGTCGACTATTACTCGTAAACTTGTAAAGCCTACTTAGTCATGATAATTTTCTTTTAAACTTCGTTAAATATACTACTACTGTGAATTTTTTCACACCCCCAAACATAACCGTTTAGCTGGTAGAAGGGGGGGACACTCGAGTCACGCGAGCACTTTAAAGGGTTCCTTGTTGACTACGGAACCCTAAAAAGGATAGGCAGTTGATGATGATGAGTTTAATCCGAGCGGTAAGACGATAATGGGAAAGATCCAGGGCTCGGTCAGACCAGGGAAGATTGGCACTTGTTAGGAAGCTGATCCACAGTAGTGGCTGGAAGAAGCCTGCCATAATGGTGACGACTCTGTGCGGTCACTTCCGGTAACTATTTATTTTAACTGACTCATCTCTTACACCAAGTATGTGTTGTTTCAGAGAAAGTTTAATAATTACAACAATTGAGTCATCAAGAGACCACCTACTTCGTCCACCGGACGTCCGGAGTCATATCGTGTTTGAGTAGAATTAAGTAGTTAGCATAGTTTTCAACTTGAGAATAACATAGAAAAGTGACTCACGGCACGGTTAGCGTTGTTTCAGCTGCGCTATGTCGCCAGTTCCATTCCTTCTCGGAATTAATATTTTTCTGGCGCTGCAAGATAAAATGTTTGTCAACGCACCCACGATTCAAAAAGATCTTCTCCCTTTAGAGGGCCAAAGCCTGCTGGGGTCGCGGGACTGTCCCTTCAGGTAACCGTGACCCTGGAACGTAAAAATCGGATTTTAGTCAGTACGAGTCTGATAGCCCCTTTCGTCACCGCCCCGAGCGGGACAACTCATGTGATGATTTTACAACGATTAAAAAATAATTTCCATTCTAGGGTGGGAAAAGTCTTATAAAAAAAATGTACTGAATTTTATCAGTTTTTTATGTTCGATCCATTACACCCTGTAATTAGTATTTTTTTAGTACGTATAGGTAGGTACTTGTTATTTTTTTTTTAATTTTCGTCATTTCTTAAGACAAAATGGTTTCGTCTTGAGTCCATATAAAATGCTTTACACCAGAATCAGCATAAAAAGAAATCCGATGTATGTATCTGTGTGGCCATGTTTCATCCAAATTAATCGTTTTCTAACTGTTTTATGAGTAGTGGTATGGTAGCAAAAGACTGCAGTAATCGGCTAATCGTGAAGCCAAATTGTCATTGACGATTGTTTAGTTTGCAATACGAAACAGTTACATTAACCCGGCGCCAATGACGCTGGGTCAAATTGACCCGAGGCAACTTTAAACGAACATATTTTTTTTATGCTTCGGTCACATGTTTTGAAAGTTCTTGTAGCTGGAGATACAGCCCCCCTCTACCCGCCTCGTTCATATGATCCGTGTGACAATGTTCGCGGATTGAGATACACGCGCTTCAAGTTGAAACGGGTAAGTATGACCCAGCGTCATCGTTGGCGTCGTAATTTTGTGACATACTTTTATTCGTTACTTTAGTGTTCAATGTTAATTTTCGTTGTAATTTTTAGTTTCTCTATAAAATGTCAGTAACAAATGATCTGGAGAGAATAATGGCGTTGTTAGAAGATTCGGATTCTGACCATGAAGATTCCTCCTCGAATCCTGTAGATTCCCGGGCTGCTCCGGGTATTGACGATGATGACCACTTATTTCAGCGTAATAACAACAGCGAAAGTGAATAAGATGCAAGTTCCAGTATCTCGCAAAAGTTGTCAAATATGTCCATCAAAGAAGGATAAGAAAACATCGCACACTTGTCAGGCATGTCGCATCTTTGTATGTCCAGACCACTTTGTATCATACTGCAATAATTGCAGCAGTTCGATGGCTGTGAACGAGGAAGAAGAAGACTTATCACTATATTTTTTTATGTAATAAGTTTTTTTTATCTCTTTTTAAGTCAATAAGACTATAAATTCCTAATTTTTCTAATAATGAATAACCAAAAATTAAAAAATATCAACATACTACGTTTTTATAGTTGATTTTGCATGTGTTACTGAAAATGTTAATAAATATTGATTTATTTGATTTATAAGTATTATTTTTATTTCAGTAGCTAACCACAATCCCCTTTTTTGATACACAATAATAAAAATATCGGCAACTAAAGAAAAACTATTAAAGATATAAAATAACAACCGGGTCACCATGACCCGGTGTCATCGTCGCCGTAATTATTTTTACGTCATTGGCGCCGGGTTAACATAGACTGTGCACTGTCCAATACAGTATAATATTGATGATATAATACTGTACACATTGAGTATGAAACGTAAAACAGAAATATGCTAGTACGATACGACTACATACAGAAATTAAAATTATCAGAAATGACCAGCCTGATTCGTGAAACCTATGGAAGGCTGAAAGTTCAAAAACAAACATTGAAGAATAAAAACGGTTTTTATCAGGATTAAGTTGGGTAATGGCTGGGGCCAAGCACTTAAATATAAATATTCAGTGCATGCAAGTGATATTACGCGATACTTGGGATAGACGTTTTTATTTCTGGCATCGTGAATGCATATTAAACATAATTTTATTAGGTGTTGCGTTTGCGCATTGCAAATTAAATTTGCATGTAATTAAAACATGATTACTTCATAATGAAGACATGCGAAATGGTTTGACGTTTACGAATAACTGTAAAATACTTATAAGGTCAAACAAGTCAAAATTTTTTCCATAGAAACTTCGTTGGGGTTTTACTCCACTATTTTACAAGGTACATCCAAAATTAAACATGCTATCGTTTTGTCTCATTATTAATTTTGTCTGTACGGAAGCAGAATTGTAAAATATGAAGCTATTAAAAAGTTACGAGCTTCTAAAGATTCGTTTTTTGCCGGTGGTTAAACGCGATACCTGTTTAGTACGCGCACTACTGTAGTACACGAACAAAGTATGTGCCGCACACTATTTCGGTGGAATCGTACCATAACGTACGCGTATACGAGTAAACAATAATACCCTATTCATTACACTGTAAGTACGCAAATCCATTATTTGGCGTAATTAATACGTCTGTCTGCAAGGTTGTGGAAGGAAAAATACTTGCTTGATAAGGAAAAATACTTGCTTGATAAGGAAAAATACTTGCTTGATATGGAAAAATACTTGCTTGATAAGGAAAAATAATTGCTTGATAAGGAAAAATAATTGCTTGATAAGAAAAAATACTTACTTGATGAGTAAAAATAATTGCTTGATAAGGAAAAATACTTGCTTGATAAGGAAAAATTACTTGCTTGATAAGTTTGACGGCACGGTTGGCGCAGTGGCTGAGTGATCGACAGCTGCGCAGCGTGTCGCGGGTTCGATCCCCGCACGGAGCAAATATTTGTATGACCTGCAAGTTATTGTTCCGGGTCTGGGTGTTTGTGTATGTGAGTTTTATGCTAGTAAAGGCACCCTTGACATGCGAGAAATACCTAGTGAGGAGCAAAGGTAAAAAAATAATAACATGTTTTGCATTTGAATAGAACCACCACGCGTGCCCAGATGTCTTGGAACTTTTTATTTCAGAACTTGACGTTTTCCTCACGATGTTTTCCTTCACCGTTTTGAGAGCAGTGGTGATGAAGTAAATTACACAAAGTAATGAGCCTGGCTGGGTTCGAACTACTTCAAACCCACGACCTACAACACTTAAGGGCTCCCTCACCGCGAACGGCGCGAACATTCACCAGTAATGTAACGTTACAGATTCAAACATTCAGAGACAATAGAGCATTAAATTGCGCACTTTTATGTTACATATTACAGGTGAATGCTCGCAGTGAGGGAGCGCCTTAAGCCGATACCACTGGGCCACCATTGCTCTCATGGGGTGTATGCTCATACAAAATATCAGTACTTGCTTAACAATAAGGATATTTATTAATAAACAACTATTCAACCTATGGGATGTATTAATGACATTCAATAACACTAATACTAAATTGTTATGTTATTATTTCATGGGATATCCTGTATGCTACACTTGACATTGTAGTAACTACAATGTCAAGCCTCTTCGGAAACATTCGTAATTATACAATGATCTTTTTAACACAATACGTGTTATGTTTAATTGTGTTTTTGACTGTGATCTATAACAGCTGACCTTTTAGAGACTAAAGGTCAATTCACATCGAGACGCGATCACGCGACGCGGAGCGGACATTTTCAATAGAGCGACTCAAAATATAACTTTATTTAGGTACTACATGAAAATATACACATTTCACCCGAGGACGCGACGCAGAGAGGCCCTGTGAGCACCTTTTATTAGCGACTCATAATCTTTATTTAGCACACGAAAAGATACACATATCCAATCCAGTTCGTCAGTTCGTCGCGTTGAATGGAACGAAGAATGGAAAAAGCTATGCGTGATAAAATCCGGAACGAGGATATTCGCCGAAATACCATAGTTACCAACACAGGTCTCTTTGCAATAACAACAGGAACTGGCAAAAAGCAAGCCATATCGCTCGTAGAACCGATGACAGATTAAGGTGCTGGTTCGCGGTCTCCTGTCGCGGTCTCCTGTCGCTGTCTCCTGTCGTGGTCTCGCGCGCGAACCGGCGGCACCTTAAAGAAGAAAAGTTCCCAACTGGCAACCACGGATCGGAAGATGCAGCGTAGCCCTCTCTCAAGGAGAGCGATCGTTTACTTACTGATCGCAAGCTCATAAATGTGCCAAACGTAGGAAAGCTTTTTTTTAATCGTAGTGAAATCATCAAATGAGTCCTCAACCCAGGGCAGGGCGGGAGGGACTGTCAGACTCGTACTGACTAAAATCCACAGTGTCCTTCAATAGCCCTTTACGTTCCGGGGTCACGGTAATTCGTTAGTCCCGCGACCCCGACAGGCAAGCGTAGCATAGCATAATCTTCCTACTGCTGGGACACAGACACACCTCAATATATATCTCACGTGAAACAAATATTATTTCATGCTATCTTCCATTCTATTTATATTTTGGTTTTGCTATCACAGAGATTAGAAAAACATGCCATTTCAGCATATACCTACGTTTCTTTCCGCCCCTAGCCAAATCAATAGCCTCTTTCAGATCAGACAAAAGCCTCCGACAAACAAAGGTAGGTAATTCGATACACGTAAACAGCCTAGAGGCTGGCTCATTAATAAATACAATACATCCTTCTAATTGCCTATCATAGATTCCAGACGCTCGCGTTGCCATGGCAATGACATTTTAGCATTTATGGCGCGTTTTCATTTCACAAGTTACTTGTATACAATTTGCAAATAAATTGTATGAAACTTGAAGAAATTTGTTTACAAGTTGCAAGTAGGTAGTTTGAACTGTAAATTGTGTTTTTGTTGTTCAATTCAAGCAACGGTGACATCATACTTGTATGCAGGACTTGCCCTAATGTAAACTCGGCCTTAATGTCTGACGCAGGAGCTGTTTTGTCATTTTAATGTGAGTAGCCATACACCATCCTGCCTATCGACGATCGATTTGACGCTTGCAATTGTTTCAAATTGCAATTGTTTATAGTAGCCATACACCATCCTGCCTATCGACAATCGATTTGACGCTTGCAATTGTTTCAAATCGGCAGTTCGTCCATATACACCATACACCATACTGCCTATCGTAAGATGGATTTGACACAACGTCAAATCTGTAGCAGTGATGCCTACTCAGCAACTTTATAGCTAGATCTGGCTATTATTCGGTGACGACAGCTACAATTTTATAAAACTTGTGGCTAAACTTTTTAGCTACTTTTTCTAGCACCTTTTCATTTCATCATGAGACTATCGAAATTAGTCAATTAGTGTCCCGAGTGGAAAGACAAGATAATGCAACAGTGACTCATTCTACATATAAATAAGTGGCATTCTGAAGAAATAGTTCAGTTTTGGGTTGAAGTAAAAAATAATTGAAAATCTTCCGGTGACAAAATATATTATTTAAATACACAAGGTGTTAAAAAATTAACTGCAGGAATTTCGTGTGTGTACTCGGTATCAAAAACGACGACGATATTTTTTTTTCAAGCATTTTTTTATTTTAATGAATTTGATTGCTCTTTGAGGTCGTTCACCATTGTTTGTCGTGGTCCCTTGACACCTCTCAAGTTTTCGATCGTATTTTGGTTTTAAATAAAATGAATATCACTTTTTTTTACGAGTGTACATGCGACCCATGTGCGAAAAGCCTTAATTTTCCTGGTAAGGCCACGTTCACATGGCGATTATTAATATTTATTATTATATTTTACCGTGTACCGTGCGAAGTTGTCCTAAAAGTGGTCAACACTATTCGATAAAATCTCGTATACGGTATACGGGAAAATAATCGCCGTGTGAACGTGGCCTAACCGTCCCTGTAGAAAAGTAGCTAAAAAGTTTAGCCACAAGTTACACTTTTTAGGTTCTTTTCTAGCACCTTTATAAAATTAGCTAACTAGCTATAAAGTTGCTAAGATGGCATCACTGCTGCCGATTTGACGTTGTGTCAAATCGATTTGATGACCTATCAAATTGGCATGTCATACCATCAAATTGGCATTCCACGCCCATACACAGTCAATTCTATTTGATCAAATTGGCAGTATCATGCCGATTTGACAAATAGGCAGCATGGTGTATGGCTACCATTATAAATGCCAATTTGATGGCATGACATGCCAATTTGATAGGTCATCAAATCGATTTGACACAACGTCAAATCGGCAGCAGTGATGCATTTGGCTATTATTCGGTGACGACAGCTACAATTTTATAAATTTGTAGCTATCGGTCACCGAATAATAGCTAGATTTAGCTATAAAGTTGCTAAGTTGGCATCGCTACTGCAGATTTGAAGTTGTGTCAAATCGATCGTACGATAGGCAGTATGGTATATGGTGTATATGGACGAACTGCCAATTTGAAACAATTGCAAGCGTCAAATCGATGGTTCAATAGGCAGGATGGTGTATGGCTACCATTAGGTGAGAACGTAAACATAAATTATGCCTTTAATTCCTGAAGGGCTAAGTAGAGGTGCAGCTAAGTTATATTGAAAATCCCTGTAATAGCGGGCGAGGTTATGGCCAAAATCCAAGGCACAAAATTCTGACTTAAGGTATTTAGCAAAGTCGTGGGATTGTTCAAGTAGGATAGAGTGAGCTGGGGGGTATTACAACGTTTTAAAACCAGGCTTGTTCCGGCGAGTGAAATTGACAGAGCTATACAAGTTGTCTAGCGCCATCTCGTTCACTCACTGGAACAAACCTGGTTTTAAGACGTTGTAATACCCCCCCAGGCTTCCGTAAGTTCACTTCATCGCCATCGTCGACTTTGTCTTTGTCACTTCTGACGTAGTCTATGGAAAAATAGCAATCACTATCGATGGCTATCTACGCGCAATATTTACGTATTTGGTATTACCGTGTGTAATAATTTACTTTGGCAGTAGTCAAAAATTTTAATGACACGAGTTGCATCCTTTCACTTAGTTATTAAAACCTATAGCTAGCTGTTGTACTACATAAATAGTGACGGCACGGTTTGTGCAATGGATGAACGATTAGCTGCTTCTGGGTGTCGTCAGTTCGATTCCCGCAAGGAACCAATATTTGTTGATTTTCAATAGTTCTTCCGTTTTTGGGTGTTTGTATATTTTATGTGAGTTTGAATGTGAGGCGCATTGGATTAAAAGGAAATCACTGAACTTTACTTACATATTATTTACGAACTTACACTTTTTTTGCGTTGTAAATAAAATTCATCAAATGTGTCCTCCCAACCCGGGGCAGGGCAGGAGGGACTGTCAGACTTGTACTGACTAAAATCCACGGTGTCCTTCAATAGCCCTTTACGTTCCGGGGTCACAGTAGATCGCTAGTCCCCTAGTTAAGTGGAAACATAATATTTTTCCTACTCCTCCACTATTCTTTTCTGATTAATTTCGTTGCAGGATCCAAGACAGGTAAATTCATTCTCCGGGACACGTCGAGCTTCATTGTCTCGGCGCTTTTCTGGTGGTTGCCACTGTTGATTCTGGCTTTCAGGAGTTGCAGTGGTTTGGGAATAGTGAGGTGGGTTTGTCCCAATAAAAAAAAATCGCTAGTCCCACGACCCATGTGTCGTAAAACTGAAGAGTTTGATTGTTTGTTTGAATACAGTAGGATTTGACAAAAAGCACATTAGTGAGAAGGCCTATTTATGCTGTTCAATATCATAACATGAACATTAGGGGCCAAGCAGCGGATGACACCACGGAGAACACCATGTACCTACAAGATAATAATAAAAATAATTGAATCATTGGCTAAGCTACTACAATTTCTATTATCAAGAAAAAACATGTTCTACACTATTTGCTGTAAAAATAATAGACTTTCTAAGTTCCGTGACATCACGTAAGTTGTATCAAAGAATGGAGATGTAATCGAGTGTTACAAATCAACGGACACACCGACGTAATCTCATGGGTTCCTGGTACACCATAATGAGTGAAACCATCACAATTGGATCATCAACAGATGATATTTTCCAAAAGGCGTTTTGTCTATTCTTTTATTGTGCGCACAGTTAAGGAGTGGAAATACCTGCGGTTCCTGATAGCTATAACCTTGAAGTCTTCAAGTCAAGAGTGAACAGGTTACTTCTAGGCAAACGTGCTTCATCGTCGACCCATCATCGCTTACCATCACGCCGGATCCACACGTTGGCCGTGTTTGCCGAACAGAAGGAGACGGCGCTATACCAGAAAGCAAGATGCAAATAATTCTATCTCGTTTCTTAGTATAGCGCCGTCTCCTTCTGTTCGGCAAACACGGCCAACGTGTGGATCCGGCGTCAGACGAGATATTGGTCAAACGAGAACTTAGTCAGTTACAGTCTGACAATCCCTTCCGCTCAACCCAGGGCGGGAGGACTCCTCAAAGAGTAGTTAGTCTGACGGGGACCCTATAGAAGTATAGAGGGCCAAAGGCTGTCGGAGTCGTGGGACTGTCATAACAAGTAACCGTGACCCTCGAACGTGAAAGACTATTGAAGGAACTCCACGAAACTGACAATGAAATGAAATGATTTCATTCATTATTCCTTAATATTAATTAAATAAGCACTTTTCATTTCATTTCAAACATCATTATTTCATTTCATTTCATTTCATTTCATTTCGTGAAAGGCTATTGAAGGAACTCCGTGGATTTTAGTCACCACGAAACTGACAGTCCCTTCAATCCCACCCTAGGCGGAAGGACCAATTTGATGAATCTACCTTGTCAAAAAAGGGACGTTCGTTGAAACATTCTGTCTAAGTATACAACAAATTACAATCAATATAAATGCGATGGTGTACTAATAGTAGACCGTAGTATACTTAATTTAGCAAGATTAATTATTATTCTTATCTAGTACTAGTTTGCAAGCGTGAATTTTAGTAAGAGATCCTATTATAGGTTCGAAATTTAAGTTGGGCAAAGTGTCATTGGAGAGCAGTGGTGGCTCAGTGGTATCGGTCCCGACTTACTAGTTGTAGGTCGTGGGTTCGAACCCCGCCAGGCGCATTACTTTGTGTAATTTATTTCATCACCACTGCTCTCAAAAACGGTGAAGGAAAACATCGTGAGGAAACCGGCATGTCCTAGAACCAAAAATTCGAAGACATGTGACATCTACCAACCCGCACTGGGCCCGCGTGGTGGATTATGGCCCACTCCCTCTCACAGAGAGAAGGCCTGTATCCCAGCAGTGGGAACATTATAGGCTGATGATGATGATGATGATGATGATGATGAAAGTGTCATTGTGTGTTTCAATCAGAAATCACTTGTAATAACGTGTCGAGATAATAGACCTATGCAGTTGATACAATGTGAATGTGATGAACATGATGATGTGGTGAATGGAAAAGAAGACGATAATTTCAAGAGAGAGTTCTTATTGATCAGGATCTGTAAAAGTAATTGTATTGATGTGGTAATCATATTCAACATTCTGATTTATTTTAGAAGACTTATATATTACAAAACAAATATGCTAATTATACCAATCATAGCCAAAACTTGTCAAAATCCGGACGTCCTTACTTAACATTTTCAACATTTAACCTTTTATTTGATTTATTGAATATCTATTATGTTTTTGTAGTGTTATCCAAAAAATATGCTAATAGATAATTTAGTATTTTCAAAATTATGTATTACCCTAAAAATTTTAGAAATTAAGGAAGGTATGTCTTAGATAATCTAGAAAGTTGCATTGACGCATTTTCGGCATAAAAATTAGGCATACGTCAGTAAATGCTATTGTATTCTTTATTATCTCTATTAGGTACAAAATGTAATAGACAGTTTTATCGTAATTCATATATTACGATACTGCTAAAAAGCCTTTATGGAACCCCAGGATTAATAATAATCTGTTCAAATAAATTCAAGTAATAATTAAACTTTATACTTAAATAGATTTCAAAAGAGAAACACCATGACATCATAACAGAACACCGTATCTTTGCAGAAAGTAAACACAATGTGACCAGTTTTCGAGAAAACAAGTGAAATTAATGGATCGAGGGTACGCAGCATGTCTGGGTTATATCTGACTTGCGATCTATGAAGAGCCTAGCTGACTGCACAACGCATAGACCAAGAAGAAAGATATTAAAACATACATTGTATGTAATTTACGTTCTTGACATTTGCAAGCAAAGCGGCGCATGTCATATGGGTGTGGAGTGGCCGATTCCAGCTCGATTAACGCCATGGCTGAGTGCGCTATGGACGCGTTACGTGTCGCATGTTCGATTCCCGCGCGGCGCAAATATTTTTATGATATACAAGTAGCTGTTCCGGGACTCTGGGTGCTTCTGTACGTGTATCCACGACGCAGGAAAAAAGCCTAGAGTGCCGTAAAGTTTTTTTTTTAATCAGGTCCAACACGTTTTTTTGCTTTTGAATAGAAGGTTAATACATCCTACTATTCTACTAACCTTATAAATTCTAAAGTTAAGAAAAAGATGGGACCTTAGAGAAGATTATTGGCTATATTATTATGTAAGAAGACGGGTGTTAAGCCGCGGGCAACAATTAGTAATATTAAAATACCTAGTAAATGCTTGTAATCCCCGAAAATTAAGGTAAAGTAGTAAATGTGTCAACTATATTATGTCTGTACATCAAATAGTAACTAAAACTTTAAGTGTGAATAAAACTATGTATAAGAGTAAGTACATCAAATCCCGATTTGTTTTAAATTGTACGAAATAGATTTCCATAAATGTATGGTATTTTACCGAAGAATGCAACTGGCGAAACAATGATTTGAATTATGCAATGTTATTTTGTTGCAAAGTGTCAATCACGTTTCCGGCCACCGTAGGCGCGGGCATGCGGGCAGCGAGTAAAGGGCAACTCGCTGCCCGACCATGGACCATGCCCGGGTCGACGCGCGACGGCGCGTTGTGTCCCACGCGCGCCTCAAAGAGCGTCAGCATAATGACGGGACCCCCCTCTCAGAGGGCCAAAGCCTGTCGGGGTCGCGGGATTATTTCCTTACCGTGACCCCGGAACAGAAAGGGAAAAAAGTGTAAAAGTCAAGTTAAATTAGTGTTATTTAGTTTAATCTAGTTATAAGATACATGAAACAGTAGTTATACAGTGTTTTTATCGCGAAGTCTTCGTAAAATCAGTGACCAAAACCAGCTGTCAACAGAAAATCCCAACGGTGACGGATTTCAAACAATCATCGAACCCGGGGAGTATTTTTAAATGTTTTTGTAATTGTAGTTAATATTTACATTACACGGAACATAACAGAATACTGCTCCGGTCTCAAGACTCCTTTTGCTTGACAATTGGTGGAAGCAGAATTGAAGACGTAAACATTCGCCCAGACAATAAACACTACATAATATACTACACAAAATAGGACTCATCAGCTTGCCTTAATCCCTTGACCAAAAAAAAAAAAACCTTGTAATGTGGCAAAATCTTAGATTAGTGTCAAATTATTAACAGAATTAAAAATTAAAGCAGTTTATATTTCTTTGTATCTCTTTTTTTAAATTCTTTAGTTTCTAAATATTTAACTCTTTAATCTACTTATAACTTTCAATTTTATTTCTTTGCTTTTCCATTTTTATTTTTTCCCTGTCTACCTCCCATTTTACAAATATCATATAAAATTTTCAAAAAACATTAACTGCTCAAATTCACACATTTCAGGTGACATTCCAAAGGAAAATGATGACCCGCAGTGCAACCATTAAGGAGTTGGAAGCGAAGCTGAGAGCTACACTAAAGGAACTTGACATTTCTAAAACGGAATGTAAGAAATTGCTTCAAGAGATTGATGACAGTGAAATGGAGGTGCAGAAGGTTGTTGAAAAGAACACCTTCCTCAAGAACCAACTGGCTGAACTTCACATCGAACACATGGACTTAACCGACAGGCACGGTCAACTACAACATCAAGTATTAACATTCCAAAAGTCCAGTGATACATATGAACTGGCCATAAACAGAATATCAGAACTAGAACAGGAACTATGTGATGCCCATAAGGCCCTTTCTCTCACAGAATCTGCAAAGATTAGTGAACAAGTAACAAATACAAATAGCCTTTTCCATGAGTTGGTTGGTAGTCAGTCAAAACTAGTGTGTGAGCCATCTGTAACTATAGACTTAACTGGTGATGACACCATACCATTGTGTCCCATTATTGTAAGTCATAATAAACTAAAGAAATATATTAAAATTAAGAAATTAATAAAACGGTCACAAAGGTCAATTAAAAAACAAAACATGTGATCCTTAAAAATAGTCTCGATACGTGCTGTAGTGAGTTAGATCAATGTAGGGAAAAATATGATATTGATACTCAGCTCCTCCAAAATGATTTGTTATACAAGGAGTTCTTGCTGAAGGACATATTTGAAAAATATGAAAGATCACAGGAACAGTTAAGTGACCGTCTGTTTGAAGCCGGGGAATTGCTGGATTTGGTGAAGGAAAATGCAGAGAAATATGAGTCACTGGCAAATAATCTCCCTTGCAGCTGTGCCATTAAACCACCTCCCCCTGAGCCCCAACTTAACTTGACAGCTCTTCCAGCAAAGACTTATAATCAAAAGAGTAAAATTATACTTTTTAGTGACGAGTTAGGGTCAGGCTTTGGAAAAATATTACATAACTACCTAAGCCATAGTTTTACTAACCATTGTTATCATAATATAAGTTTTAAACAAATGATAAATAGAATTACTAATTCAAATCTAGAGGACTGTTCTTCTATAGTTCTCCTTTTAGGAAATAGCTTAACTGTTACAAAAAAGGACATAGTGGATGGTGTGGACTCCTTACTGAAGTTAAACATAGGAAAGCTGATGTTGTGCGCTTTTCCTTACTCTGATAGTTTAAGTGAATGTGAAAATAACCATATTTATAAGTTAAACTGTTGCATTCACATGTTGACATGTTGTCATAGTAACAAATTGTTGTTTTTTGATTCTAACAATTTTGTTAGTAGTTTTGTTTTGCATCGGAGACATTTATCTCTGTCTTGGAAATGTCGACATTTGATTGCTATGTTGATAGCATATAATATTAACCATGCTGTTGCTGATGTATTCGATTCTAGGTTAAGTAGGTTAAGTAGTTGTTTAAGTGACGAGTCTGTGTTGTTAGGTTGCCCTAACAACATAGTGATACAGTGTTCTGTACCTGCATGCTGTACGAAGGAGGGTCTACCTAATATACCACCTGCCTTGGAGACCACTTCTACTCAGGTTGGGCATTCCCTTCCTGCTAGTACACTAGACGGTCCCGTCGGGGAGATCACTCCGGATATTATTTTAAACTAGATTGTAAGACAACAGAAGAAACCTCTGCAATTAGTAACTCATTATCAGTGAACAATAAACAGGTTTCTTCTAGCAAATTAGTTAAATATAAAATAGCAAATGGAGAGCAACACACTTTAAAATTGTTTAATCAGAATATTCAAGGGTGCTCTTCTAAATTACTGGAATTAGAAATGTTTTTGGAATCAACCAAGTTTGATATTGTTTGCCTTACAGAGCATTGGTTAAAAGATCATCAAGATATGTCTATTTGTTATGATAATTATTGTGTAGTTAGCCATTTCAGTCGTAAATGTATGATACATGGCGGATCGTTAATTCTAAGAAATCGATTAAATCTAAAACTAGAAATGACATTGTTGAACTGTCAGTTGAACATACCATTGAATTGTCCTGTGTTGAGCTTGATAAGCATGTTATAGTATGTGTTTACAGACCCCCAAATTATCAGAATCTACCTATGTTTGATACTATAATGGAAGATGTTTTAAATGAAATATGTACTAACAGTAAATCTGTCATCATCTGTGGTGATTTTAATATTAATTTATTAGAAAATAACTCCAATAGTGTTAGATTGTTGAGTCTTTTTAAATCTTTTAATTTGTCACATGTTTTTATGGAACCAACCAGAGTGACAGCTTCTTCTGCCACTTGCTTAGATAATGTATTTTCTAACTGTGATTACTTACATAAGGAAATTGTTAATAAACTGCCATTTGATCACAGTGGCCAAACAATAACGTTTTGCGCCTATAAACCTATTCAAAAAATTCAAATAAGACATAGGCCAATTACAGATAAAAATTTAGAAAATATGAATAAAACTATAGCGAGTAAATTATGTGATCATAGGTTTAATAATATAAGTGACCCAAATGAGTTCTACGCCGAGTTTTTTGGAATTTTAAAAACAGAATATAATCGTATTTGTCCTCTTAAAACTAAAACTATCTGCACAAAGTTCTTATTTAGTGATTGGGCAACACCAGGAATTCGCAAAAGTAGAGATAAACTTTTCGAACTTTATGATCTTAAGAGTCATAGAATGGATGATATTAGCTTTCATCAGTATGTTGCCAAATATTCAAAAACTTTTAAACGTGTATGTAAAATAGCTAAGGCTCTTTTTATTAGTGGTAAAATTAAATCAGCTGATGATAAAATTAAAACAACGTGGAAAATCATAAATAATGAGACAGGCAGGAATAAACAGCGTAATAACGAATTCAATTTAGAAACTGCACATGGTCCTATAAACACAGATAAAGATGTAGCTCAGGAATTTGAAAAGTTTTTTTCGAACATACCTCTTAAGACTACTGAGCCATTAAATTCGTCACCAGCACTCTCTGCTGCCTTACTTAGAAATAATGTAAAGGCACGCCCGATGGAGTTTAGGTTTCGGCACACAAACCCCCAAGCAGTGATTAAAGCATTCAAAGATCTTAAAATTAAATCAACAGAAGATCTCTGGGGAATGTCTGTGAAGGCCTGTAAATCAATAATAGAAACCGTAGCGCCTTATTTAGCTTTTTTATTTAATACCAGTGTAGACCAAGGAGTGTTTCCGGATCTTATGAAGCATAGTAAGGTAGCTCCACTTTTTAAATCGGGTGATTGTAAGGAAGCTAACAATTATAGGCCTGTGTCAATTTTGCCAGTTTTCAGTAAGGTGTTTGAAAAGTTAATGCTTGAACAAATGCTATGTCACTTCAATAGAAACTCCATCTTTCATGATCAACAGTTCGGTTTCACCAAAGGTCGTTGCACAACTGACGCCGGTGTTACCCTATTGAAGAACATTTTTAACTCCTGGGAGGAAGCGCAAGATGCCATAGGAATCTTTTGCGACCTCTCAAAGGCATTCGATTGCGTAAACCATGAAACGCTTTTGCTGAAACTGGAACATTATGGAATTAAAAATACAGCTCTTGATTTACTTAAATCATACCTAAGAGATAGACAGGTTAAAGTTCAAATAAACGGTACAAACTCATTAGGGGCTAAAATGACTATGGGCGTGCCTCAAGGTTCTATTTTGGGTCCATTCCTTTTCTCAGTCTATATTAATGACTTACCCCATTTACTAAAAAAATCAACCACGGATGGTGTTATTTGCCGATGATACATCGTTAATTTTTAAGATAGATAGACGTGCACAAAATCTAGACACTGTTAATGACTGTATTTCTAAGGTTCAAAATTGGTTTACTGTTAATAATTTAGTTCTTAATGAAAAGAAAACAAAATGTATTCGATTCACTTTGCCAAATGTTAGAAGTAGCGATTGCGACATTTTATTGAACGGAGAAAAATTAGATTTTACTGATCAGACAGTTTTCTTAGGAATCACGTTAGACGATAAACTACAATGGGGCCCCCATATAGCATCTTTAGCGGGGCGACTCAGCTCAGCCGCTTATGCTGTTAGAAAGATAAGACAGTTAACTGACAAGGACATATTTGAAAAATATGAAAGATCACAGGAACAGTTAAGTGACCGTCTGTTTGAAGCCGGGGAATTGCTGGATTTGGTGAAGGAAAATGCAGAGAAATATGAGTCACTGGCAAATAATCTCCCTTGCAGCTGTGCCATTAAACCACCTCCCCCTGAGCCCCAACTTAACTTGACAGCTCTTCCAGCAAAGACTTATAATCAAAAGAGTAAAATTATACTTTTTAGTGACGAGTTAGGGTCAGGCTTTGGAAAAATATTACATAACTACCTAAGCCATAGTTTTACTAACCATTGTTATCATAATATAAGTTTTAAACAAATGATAAATAGAATTACTAATTCAAATCTAGAGGACTGTTCTTCTATAGTTCTCCTTTTAGGAAATAGCTTAACTGTTACAAAAAAGGACATAGTGGATGGTGTGGACTCCTTACTGAAGTTAAACATAGGAAAGCTGATGTTGTGCGCTTTTCCTTACTCTGATAGTTTAAGTGAATGTGAAAATAACCATATTTATAAGTTAAACTGTTGCATTCACATGTTGACATGTTGTCATAGTAACAAATTGTTGTTTTTTGATTCTAACAATTTTGTTAGTAGTTTTGTTTTGCATCGGAGACATTTATCTCTGTCTTGGAAATGTCGACATTTGATTGCTATGTTGATAGCATATAATATTAACCATGCTGTTGCTGATGTATTCGATTCTAGGTTAAGTAGGTTAAGTAGTTGTTTAAGTGACGAGTCTGTGTTGTTAGGTTGCCCTAACAACATAGTGATACAGTGTTCTGTACCTGCATGCTGTACGAAGGAGGGTCTACCTAATATACCACCTGCCTTGGAGACCACTTCTACTCAGGTTGGGCATTCCCTTCCTGCTAGTACACTAGACGGTCCCGTCGGGGAGATCACTCCGGATATTATTTTAAACTAGATTGTAAGACAACAGAAGAAACCTCTGCAATTAGTAACTCATTATCAGTGAACAATAAACAGGTTTCTTCTAGCAAATTAGTTAAATATAAAATAGCAAATGGAGAGCAACACACTTTAAAATTGTTTAATCAGAATATTCAAGGGTGCTCTTCTAAATTACTGGAATTAGAAATGTTTTTGGAATCAACCAAGTTTGATATTGTTTGCCTTACAGAGCATTGGTTAAAAGATCATCAAGATATGTCTATTTGTTATGATAATTATTGTGTAGTTAGCCATTTCAGTCGTAAATGTATGATACATGGCGGATCGTTAATTCTAAGAAATCGATTAAATCTAAAACTAGAAATGACATTGTTGAACTGTCAGTTGAACATACCATTGAATTGTCCTGTGTTGAGCTTGATAAGCATGTTATAGTATGTGTTTACAGACCCCCAAATTATCAGAAACGTAAAAGTAGAAGTAAAAGTAATAACGAATTCAATTTAGAAACTGCACATGGTCCTATAAACACAGATAAAGATGTAGCTCAGGAATTTGAAAAGTTTTTTTCGAACATACCTCTTAAGACTACTGAGCCATTAAATTCGTCACCAGCACTCTCTGCTGCCTTACTTAGAAATAATGTAAAGGCACGCCCGATGGAGTTTAGGTTTCGGCACACAAACCCCCAAGCAGTGATTAAAGCATTCAAAGATCTTAAAATTAAATCAACAGAAGATCTCTGGGGAATGTCTGTGAAGGCCTGTAAATCAATAATAGAAACCGTAGCGCCTTATTTAGCTTTTTTATTTAATACCAGTGTAGACCAAGGAGTGTTTCCGGATCTTATGAAGCATAGTAAGGTAGCTCCACTTTTTAAATCGGGTGATTGTAAGGAAGCTAACAATTATAGGCCTGTGTCAATTTTGCCAGTTTTCAGTAAGGTGTTTGAAAAGTTAATGCTTGAACAAATGCTATGTCACTTCAATAGAAACTCCATCTTTCATGATCAACAGTTCGGTTTCACCAAAGGTCGTTGCACAACTGACGCCGGTGTTACCCTATTGAAGAACATTTTTAACTCCTGGGAGGAAGCGCAAGATGCCATAGGAATCTTTTGCGACCTCTCAAAGGCATTCGATTGCGTAAACCATGAAACGCTTTTGCTGAAACTGGAACATTATGGAATTAAAAATACAGCTCTTGATTTACTTAAATCATACCTAAGAGATAGACAGGTTAAAGTTCAAATAAACGGTACAAACTCATTAGGGGCTAAAATGACTATGGGCGTGCCTCAAGGTTCTATTTTGGGTCCATTCCTTTTCTCAGTCTATATTAATGACTTACCCCATTTACTAAAAAAATCAACCACGGATGGTGTTATTTGCCGATGATACATCGTTAATTTTTAAGATAGATAGACGTGCACAAAATCTAGACACTGTTAATGACTGTATTTCTAAGGTTCAAAATTGGTTTACTGTTAATAATTTAGTTCTTAATGAAAAGAAAACAAAATGTATTCGATTCACTTTGCCAAATGTTAGAAGTAGCGATTGCGACATTTTATTGAACGGAGAAAAATTAGATTTTACTGATCAGACAGTTTTCTTAGGAATCACGTTAGACGATAAACTACAATGGGGCCCCCATATAGCATCTTTAGCGGGGCGACTCAGCTCAGCCGCTTATGCTGTTAGAAAGATAAGACAGTTAACTGACGTCGAAACTGCGCGTTTGGTTTACTTCAGCTACTTTCACAGCATTATGTCTTATGGTATTCTACTGTGGGGCCGGGCAGCTGACATTGAATCCATTTTTGTTTTGCAAAAGAGAGCCGTCAGAGCAATTTACAAACTATGTCGTCGCGAATCTCTTAGGGAACTATTTAAAAAGATTAACATAATGACAGTGCCTTGTCAATTTATTTATGAAAATATAATGTATGTTAGGAAAAATCTTCATCTTTTTAATAAAATAAGCGATAGACATAATTTTAATACTAGAAATAAAGATAAAATTGATCAACCTTATTATAGATTGTCCAAAGTTCAAAAATCTTTTATGGGGTTCTGTGTTAAATGTTATAATAAAATACCTAGCGAAATTTTAACTCTAAATGAAAGAAAGTTTAAAAGTCACATAAAAAATACACTTAGTAAACAAGCATATTATAAATTAGAAGATTATATCCAAGATAAAAATGTCTGGAAACATGCCGGTCCTGCTCCATAGTACAATGTAGGGCTTAAGCAGAATCAAGCTGGTTGATATTCGAATGCTCACACACTTCTTATATTTGTAAAATAGCTTTGATTGCAATATTTTGTTAAAATGTGAACACCATGTACCTTTTTGTTTTTTTAATTCTTATTTTTTTTTTTTTTTTATAATATTTAGTCTATATTTTCAAGGTACATTGCTTCCACATTATATATTTCAAATGATGTTATAAAAAAATTGTAAAACATGTTTAAAAAGAGTAAGTATGGAGTTTCTTGCCCATTCTTCTCCATACAACCTACCTTAGCGAATGGGTGTAGAATCAATCCCATCCCATCCCTTTCCTTAATTTTAATATTCGACGTTTAAAAGTGCCTCACTGATGGCCTATTTAAAATAAATGATTTGACTTTGACTTTGGCTATTGAAGGACACCGTGGATTTTAGTCAGTAGAAGTCTGACAGTCCCTCCCGCTCTGCCCGGGGTGGGAGGACTCATTTGATGATTTTACAACGCTAAAAAAAAAAGGTGTCAATCACGTTTCAATGTATTTGGGTACTTCCATAAAATACCAAGCACAATTGGAAAATAGTATAATTTCAGATATTTAAAACACGATCTCGATATGTGTACAGCAAATATTTTCAAGCCACAAACTAACAAAAAAATTGAAGGCCACTGACATTGAATAAAATGTAGAGTAACATTGTAAACATTTTTGGACATTGCGCAACATCGATCACTGCACTAATGAATTCATCCGATTATGCGCTCGTGCGTATGCATGTATGTAATGTCAACAAACCCTTGGTTTCCCGGTGCTCCTGCACCCCACCCCACACCACGTAGAAAGTGAAGGCGCTACCGTGCACAGCCGCTGCGCCCGCGCATCAAACACACGCGGCTCGGCGACGGACCACGTCGAACGCCGCTGTTCAAATATAATTCGAACTTCGAACTAAGTCTGTTACTTTTTTTTTTGTAACTTGTGTCAGTGTTGCTAGCTGTTTTAATACAATGAAGGTTTACATATTTTTCGGTAAGTTTTTATTATTTTTGTAATATTGCATGTGATTTTTTTCCGATAAATGAGATCGATTTTAAAAGCAAAATGATAACACGCAAGTGCCAATATCTTCCTGATTTACACATTAAACAAAGCATGAAAATTCTTGATGGCTATTAGCCAGCGCGCTTCGAAAAAATATACGCACGACCATTTTCCGCCAATTTGTTGCCGACGCGTATTCTTTGCGGTATATACGTTACCGCAAAACTTTGTATAATAATGAGGTTTATCGGTAAATTCACAAGTGAAATTGAAATTGTACCTTGTAATACCGCAAATCACGATGTTTGGAGAAAAGCGTACAAGTCATTGTTATTTTCCTCCCTTGTGGTTAAATGACGATTGGACATTAGATTCAATTGTCTTCATAAGGAAATGTGAAGGTGATTGGCGGATTAAAACACGCATAGCTAGAATAAACGACAATGTAATTATGATTTCTTTGATAATGAAAAAACAACTTAGTACATTGGTGGAACGCGCGCCGACATGCGAATGTTTGCGTGTGTGTAATTAATGTTTTGTATTTTTTCGTAGAGAATTTTGTTAACTGGGTCGTATGTTGTAAATGTATGATGACAAATTAAATATGTTAAATACCTGAAATAAAAGTTGATAGGATGGGCTTTTTAGGAACCGACAATTTTTGTTAACATCCGAAAAGGGAGCGTTGATTTTTACCAATACATAAATTTAATTTAAAAAGTTATTGCCTTAACAAGTGGTGCTTTTGTAATATTTGTGAAATAAATAAGCGTTATGCACTTCAGTGACTTCTTTCTTTTTGAGATGAAAAAATAACAAAAAAAATACGGTACTGTTTGTTATAAATTCACTATTTTATAATAGCAAAAACTTATCAAAGTACTTATTGTAATAAAACAAATGTAAATTTACTAGAGCGTCAAACCCACAGATGAATAATGAGATTCATAATTTCATGTTCAAAAAATAATAAATTAAATTTTTACATAACATCGTCATGCTTACACTTCCAAAAGAGGTGTTGAGCCGGTACATGTAACTTATGAGAATTACACTATTAAATTATCTTTTAATTATATTTAGATTTTATTTTAATTACCGTCATTAATTATGTCTACTTTTATTTGCATAGACATGACTTTTAATACTGTAAACAGACATAGATGTGCGTAGTTACTGTTTTTATTTACATTAAGAAGTAGATAAAAATCTGGAAAGTTTTTGTTTTATGTAAAATAAGGATAAACTGGAAGTCTGAAAACGGTAGTCGATCGCTACCATAGTGAACAAAGATGTATCCTATATAGATAGAATTGATAGTGAGAAGAAATATTATTTTTCTCATTTCTATTTTCGTATTGCAGTAATTACTCTGCCCTCAGATTTATTGACTGTCTGGGGATGAAGAACTTAGGGGCCTTTAACTCAAAAAACCATTTGTACAGTCAACTTCAGAGAAATCTCACCCCCTTTGGTACGGATGTATCAAAGGGGGTGAGTTTTCTCTGAAGTTTACCAGAGTTTGCCGACCCTAGATACTAAATTATTAATTGAAACAAATATAAAATTTGAAATAAACTACAAATATACGTGCGTGGGAGTTTTGAAACACTAATACCAATTTTAAGACCCCGCATTTCAGAGTAAGTAAACAAACGAAAAAATACCTACCTCATAAAATGAAATTTAAACTGTTTTACACATTACCAACATGCTCATTATATCTGCAATTAAAACTTCGCATTATGTGGAAATTATCTGAGGGGATGCGATCAGTAATTTAGTATTGTGAAACAGTTTCCACAGTGTATCGTGCAACTGTATTACTGGACTAGTGCGCGACGACGTAAACGTAAAGAAATAACTTCACTTACAAAACTTAAAACTTTTTAAAAAAGGTGACTGACTTCAAAAATTAACACAAAAAAGTGCAAAATAACTTTTGTTTTGGAAGTCAGTAGCTTCGTTTTTTATTTCATCGACTTTTGCCAACGACTTCCGAAAGAATAGTAATTTTACGCTCTTTTGTGTTTGTTTTTGAAGTTGGTTCCATTTTATTTATTTATGCAGATTATAATGATATTTTGAATTTATTTGTATTTATGAGAGATACAAATTCTAAATTTTTAATCAAATATCAACATATTATAAGATACCTACTTTGTATTTTCGATTCTAAAATTGTATTTACGATATCACTCGTGCTAGTGTCTCTGATTATATTACTGTTTATCTTGTACTATGGACCTGTTACTTTAATATCAGTAATGATCTGTAATGCGCGTCAGTTGTCAGTATTGATTTTAAATTGCGTCTTCATCATCACTATTGTTCGGTTAAGCTTGAGATATTTGAAATAATTGGTCTTTTGCCATTATATTTAAGTGTTAAAACATTTCAGTATTGTGGTTGCTTTTAAAGGTTGTCAAGAAGTGGTTTTTATTATTTATTTACATTATGGATGGCACTAATGATGTACTTTATAGAGATTTGGGTTTTCTAAAGACGATCAGATATACATTTTGTTTTTAACTACAAGTACTTCGAAGTAATAAAAAATATGTGAAGAAAGTGCTATGGATAAGAATCGTCAAATCAATATTTATTTGGGTCTCATTCTCATTAACTCGATTATGAAACCCATCACGCAAATACATATTTCAAGAAAAATCCTTTACTTTTCAGAATCAGAAAAAAAAAATATTTTTAAATATTTATGCATCGTGTGTGACGAATTGTTGTCACTCTGCTTACAGTTGAATTTTTGTTTTCACATTAAGATTTAAGTCTTTTTGATTTTGGAGTTAATTATAACTGTTTGAAATACTATGGTGGGCTACTATTTTATATATTTTGAATATAATGTTTAATGTTTTATTTTGAAAGAAATATTTAAAAATATAAATGAATATTTAAAGAAGTATAAAAATACAGTATATAGCCTTAAATACATACCTTCAAAGTGCCTTGTTATAATTCGTTTTATAGATTCTATTTCGTGCCTACATTTCAGCGTAACCGTTCCAGAATGCAATTTAATTGGACAAGTTAGTTGCTATGTGATAGTTGCCTGATCACAATCTACATCTTTAGCAAGAGTTGCTTTAGTTATTATAACTAAGTTTTATCGTTTTACCTGGAGGTTAGACAGGCAGGCTCTTTTTATTATATCTACAGTATTCAGTTGCATTTAATCTTTAAGGTCTGAGGTTTGTGGTAGATCAAGTTATAACTTCGATTTTAAATTGATCTTCGTCACTACAAGGAGTATGAAAATAATCCTTGTAGTGAAAAGTAAAATTATTAAGCCTCTAAGACTTATATAAAATGAGTGAATATTATTATGAGAAATAATAGTTCATCATCATCATCATCAGCCGGAAGACGTCCACTGCTGAACATAGGCCTCCCCTTAGACCGCCACGCCGAACGACATTTCGCTACTTGCAGCTTTATAATATTTACTCATCAAACAAATCTAGGAGGATTAATAATTGTACTTTTGAGAATAATTTTACCAATATTCTGAAAGATACTTCTATTTACGATTAAAAATTAGCGTATTTATTAGACATTTAACCTCTGGTGGAACTAGAAGACGACATATTGTTGGGAAAAGACTACGTATATGATGATGTTGCCATGCTTTAATTACCAGATCGTGAAATACATCTCTAGCAAGAGTTGCTCCAGTTACTATAACTTATAATTCAAGTGTTAAACAATAATTAATGACGTGGGAAACAACCCATTAATGCGGACATTTAATTTTGGAAATAAATATTTTTCTAGAATGGTAACAATGAAAAAGACAATTTTAGTTTATGGTTTAAGAGGTCAATGACTATTTGTCAAGGTGTAAATTAAATACAGTAGGTTAAGAATGAGGATAAAATAACTGTTTTGTGTGTTCTCACAGTAATTTAATTTTAGGAGGCTGTTTTAATTTAGTTGTGAAATGTTGAAGGTTGTATGTAGTAATTTTAGTACCTATTAATTTGTTTTTTTGCTTAACATTTTTATTATTTTCTTATTTTTTTTCGACGAAGCGGTAGCAGATAAAAGCAGCTATTTTACAGTTGTCAATTATGTGCCTACACAAAAAGCCTACCAAATACAATGTTGCCAACACTGTTTAAAGCCTACAATTAAACATCGCCAGATCTCCCTATCCTAACAAAACATGTTCCTACTTACATTGTAAGAACTTCTTAGAATAGGCTGAACAATGCATCGTTCGTAGGCCTCGCTAACTTTTTCTAACCAATAGGCAATGGCCGCCGTTTTTCCCGCGCGAATTTTCTAATGTACAGTCCGTTCAAGGTTATTTTACCTGTATCTTAACTTTACTGTCAACGTGACAGTCATCGCTATATTTTTGCAATATTTAAAAATACAGTAAACAACGGAAAACTATGGGTACATATTTGAATATCGAAGATTAGAATATCTACGCTTAAAATATCGATGTTCAGAATATCGAAAATTAAAGTATCGATTGTAACAAAATATCGAAAAATGTTACATCTACGCTTAAAACGTCGAAGATTAAAATGTCGACTGATTTAAATGTCGAAAGATTCAAAATATCGAAAGACGTTATGTCGAAATTCAAAATATCAACGTTTAATACATCGCAGTTCATAATATCTAATTTCATAATATCTACGTTACAAATACCTACTAGTTGAAATATCGAAAAAAAATAACCACCTACCAGGGTAAGTCGACGGAGCCCCGCTTCGCGGGGCTCCTATTTCTGTTTGCCAGGTTTAAAGTAACCTAACACGAAGAGGATGGCGGGGTCTTTCAGACCCCGCCACCCTCTTCGAACCTAACCTGTCCGAGTCGGGGTGCCCCAAGTCCCGAGCTCGCTTCGCTCGCTCTTGCGTCCTTAGTCAAATTACTGATTACTACCCAACAAGGTAGCTGGACGGACTTCGGATGCAAGAGCGAGCGAAGCGAGCTCGGAACTTGGGGCACCCCGACTCGGACAGGTTAGGTTCGAAGAGGATGGCGGGGTCTGAAAGACCCCGCCATCCTCTTCGTGTTAGGTTACTTTAAACCTTGCAAACAGAAATAGGAGCCCCGCGAAGCGGGGCTCCGACGACTTACCTTGTTAGGTTCGATATTTCGGACATTCGATAATCTGTACTTCGATATTTAGGACATTAGATAATCTGTATTTCGATATTTAGATCTTTCGATGTAACTTTTGTAGATATTTAGATTTTAGATATATTGGACGTAGATCATTTAATCATTCGATATTTTAAACTTTCGATATTTTAATTTTCGATTTTATGGTCATTCGATATTTTCATTTTCGATATTTTGAACATCGATATTTTAAGCGTAGATATTTTAATCTTCGATATTCAAATATGTACCCAAAACTATAGCATTTCATTATTTGAATACAAAGATACTTTGATTTTACCAGTCCTACACCAGCTGAAAAAGAATAAATGAAAATAAAGTAAACAATATTGTGTCAGAAATGGAAAAGTAAAAGAAAAATGTGTTTACAGTTTTTAGTAAAAAAGCTGTCAAGATGATAGTGATGTTTATTTTTATAGCAAAAAGTCTGCTATTTGTAACCGTTACTATAACATGGTCATGGCTCGCAACTATCACAGGTAAATTAACTTTAAAAAGACTGTACCACCGTTGACAATAATGACATTATTGCCGCCATTACGTACACTCGTAATGACAATTTTATATTATTGTTTGACACTTCATGTGTGGCGATTACCCATAATGAGGTGTAAAGTTAGAATTTGTGGTTTTATGACAGATAAATAGCACTTTATATGAGGAATTACGACTATTCCTCGTTAGTACATAGTTTAACCTTTGTATCAAATTAGTCTACAATTTTTCACTCGTCGGGCTTATGGCTAAAACGTTACGGGTAATCAGGTACGATGAAAGAGGTGTACATTACCCAGTAACTGAGTTGTTAAAATACTTACTGATATTCAGCTGAATCTGATGGCTCTATCTGAGTGGAATCATTTAGCTTCATTATTCGTATAATTAGAGTCACGTGCCTTTTTAGATCTCTTTTTTATCATGGTAAAATTTTAAAATGGGTCCTCCCACCTAGGGTGGAGCGGAAGGGTTTTTTTTTTAATAATATTCCACAACTATCACAAAACGCCATCTAGTCCCAAGCTAAACAGAGCTTGTGTTATAGGTACTAGACAACTGATAAACATACTTATATATTTCTAAATGCATACATATTATAGATAAATTACACCCAGACACAGAACAAATGATCGTGCTCATCACAAAAACATTTGTCCTGGGTGGGAATCGAACCCACGACCTCCGGCAGCAGTCAGGGTCACTAATCACTAGACCAACAGGCCTGTATTTGTATTTTCAAACTCGTATTGATTAAAATTCATTCATGAGGTTCCTTCAATAGTCCTTTACGTCTCAGGGTCACGGTTACGTGATAACATGATCCCACGACCCTAATAGTAACAATAAGTTAGATTAGATTTTTAATATAGTATATTTATATTTTTACCTACGTATTTAATTTTTGTACTTAATGAAATCCAACCCCTTTACTTTTAAACAAAACAAAAAAAAACGACTTCGAACAATCCATAAAACATGACAGTCATATTTTTCAACGAATCACAAAGAAAATGAAAAATCTATAGGTATAATATTCCAGCCATTACTAAAACAAACGGAAAATAAATGGTCTTCTTTAAAATGGATCAGTTTCTCGAGTTCAGCTGTCATTTGAGATAGAACACCCGTTTGAAACTTCCCGTTGCCTTCTAAACAGGAAGAAAACAAATAAATACATAATTTTGTCGTGAAATATGATTCCTGCTTCATCCTTTTATTATTGTTCCACGATAATATTTACGGAATTGAAGGATAAAAATGACTTACATAATAAAAATCATAATAGAACTTTCAAAATAGTAGTTGCATATTTTTTACCAAAAGTAGAGTGGCGGGAAGAAGAGGTGGTATAGGTGAGGGAGAGGACATCCTCCACCTCAGGACCCAGCCTAGCCGCCGCGGAAGACGCCTAGGGCGTCGGACATCGCATGGCGAATTCCGCCCACTGTAGCTAGGCGCGGTCAAAACGATAAAAGGGAAGGGGAAAGAATAGAGATGTACCGTTGCCGGCAATATTGCCCAAGGTGGGAATATAGGTGGAAATATTGCCGGCAATATTGCCGGGAGTGGAAATATTTGGGAATATTGCTTAATTTTAAGTCAAAGTGAGTGCGAAAACTATGTAACACACTTAAAATTAGTATTTACAGACCATGGTCTACATTATATACAAAAAAAATCTTTTTTTTTGTAAAATTGCCAAAATTGCCGGCAATTTTGGCAATTTTTATTAAATATTCCCGGTATTTTACCGGCAATATTGCCCATTGTTGCCGCACACGACTGTGAATATAAGAAATTACACATACATTTTAAGATAAAAATTGACGATTATTGTACATTGAATAAATATTGAATAATAAGGCATAAATTCGAATGATTTATTTTAATGTTGTAGTTTAATCTAGTCAACGAATGCTCAAAGCATAGAGGGAAATTCTAGAAACACATTTTTTACTATGTAACTTTGTTTGGACCAGTTGTTAGGAAGTGAACATATCAAAACCATGAGCTCTGGGGGGGGGGGGTTTGAAGGTACCATTTTTTGGTTTTTCGCTTACATCTCGGAAAACCATGCGTTCTAGCAGCATAGCGTGTGTGAACAAAATAAAAAACTAAATCAATTTTCCGTAAGTTTTACTCAGCAAGCATTTCAATATCTTGTAAGTGTTCGAGTTTTCATAGTTGTCGAGGTATCCGCTTTTGAAAGTCTGTAATTTAGGGGAAAAAACATTTTTAGTTTTTCGCATTTCGGAAAGTTGTATTTGATATCGCCATAGATCCAGAAAGCAGTAGCAGTTGATTCTGACCCTTCCTTCCCCACCACATGAACAGAGCCAGCATGCTGCATCTTGAGGTGACATGGGCCTCCAGATCTTTATCTGGAGGCCCACGGACATTGAGAGAGACCCGAAGGGGTCTCTCTCAATGTCCACCAGGTATAAGTAGTTCTTAAATTCGGTGACCACCATCAAGCTTGATATGTCTTGTCTTCCCCCACCGAGGGAGCAGTAAAAATTAGCTTAGAAACTCATTTTAAATTATACTAGGTACTTACAGACTAGGTAGGACTGTACTATGTAGGAGGAAATCCGCACCCATAAGAGATGCGGAAAAACTATCTTTGGAAACTTTAGTTCTTTTTTGTTGTAAACAATTTTCGTATAGGTAGGTATTAATTTTTGGTCAAGTGTGAGTTGCCCACAAAAATACACGGAGAAGTAGGTACTACAGGGAGAGCCTGAAAAGACTGCTGCTGCTTTCAGGATTTATGGCAATATTAAATAAGACTTTCCGAATGCAAAAAGGTAAATATGTTTTTTTGAAAACTATACAAGATATCGAAATGGTTACTAAATAAAAAAAATCAAAAAATGGAACCTTTAAACCCCCTCCCCCACAGCTCAAGGGCTAGTGGCGGGGACTTTTGATAATTATATTCACCTCCTAACTAGTTTAAACAAAGTAACGTAGTCCAAAATCGTGTTCCAAGAATTTCCCTCTATACTGTTCGTTGAGTGGGCTACTAGTTTTTCATGCAAAATCACATAGCAAAAACAACGAGTATAAGTACCTATACAATATGGAAGTATAAATCTCTGTCAAAACTACAAATAATCAACAAAATTAACATTATTTTAATGCACTTGTTTCGGTAATCCTTACATAATCAGTAAATCACCGTTTAGAGTAACAACTTAGTAGTTTTTATAAGGCGGACTTAATGCCGCAACGTATTATCTACAGTAATATAAACTGCACCTGCAGTAATAATAAAATATACTGGTGTTATTTGACTGGCAACTTTGGCAATATTGCCAAAGTTGCCGGCAATTTTGGTATTTTACCGGCAGTGGCAATATTGGGAATATTGCCGGCAGTGGGAATATTGCCATCAGGCACATCTCTAGGAAAGAACAAGGTATAAATATAGGTTTTTTGTTTGTAAAAGACTGGCAGCGTTCCGTTTGACCCAGAGAGGATTCCACCACGGGGAGGACTTATTTCATGATTTTCACATTTAAACCCTTACCTATAAACAAAGGTACAAAAGATACATTTAGTCAATAAGTATGTCTTTCATGTCATGAGCGGTATTAATTCTACTTTACTTTAATCGACGCGTTAATCAATATGTTCAATCGACTATAGTTATTTGTTATGCAAGGCTGCAAAGTTGATTTTTGGCGCGAGTACTTGAATTGAAAACTGAGCGAGCGAAGGATTCTAAGATTGAACCGCGAGAGAAACGAGCGGTTCAAATATAGAATCCTGAGCGATGCGAAGTTTTCAAAGGTACGAGACGCAGAAAAACTTTGCTGCCGAGTGCAACACACAACCTTTCACCTCACTAAGCGAGGAAATGCAGTGGGGGCGGCTCGCCTGCCAGTGTAGAAAAGTAGAAAACAATTGAATACAAGACGTGTTCGAATTTTAAACAACACTTTGTGCTCTAGAGCACAAAATGGAGTTTTGCGCTCAGATTTTGAATGAGAAATAGAATCTTTCCGAGCGGGTGAGGTGAAATAGTTATTTGTTATGCAAGGCTGCAAAGTTGATTTTTGGCGCGAGTACTTGAATTGAAAACTGAGCGAGCGAAGGATTCTAAGATTGAACCGCGAGAGAAACGAGCGGTTCAAATATAGAATCCTGAGCGATGCGAAGTTTTCAAAGGTACGAGACGCAGAAAAACTTTGCTGCCGAGTGCAACACACAACTTTTCACCTCACACAGCGAGGAAATGAAGTGGGGTCATTGACCTATACTGGGGGCGGCTCGCCTGTCAGTGTAGAAAACAATTGAATACAAGACGTGTTCGAATTTTAAACAACACTTTGTGCTCTAGAGCACAAAATGGAGTTTTGCGCTCAGATTTTGAATGAGAAATAGAATCTTTCCGAGCGGGTGAGGTGAAAAGTAATTTAAGGTGTGATTTCAGCAAAGATACTATCAAGTACTAAATACTTCGAAGGTTCAAGTATTGCGCTGTATCCGTTACTTATCTACGGTCTGTGGGAACAGCCCGAACTGTTAATATAACAATTACTTGATATCGATCTGGTAACAGTTCTCATGCTGTCCTTCACACCACTTTGTAAAGGGAATTAGCTATTTTATCTATTAATCTACAACCGGTTTTTGCATGTACGGTCTGGGATAAAAGTGTTTGATTTAAAAAAGAACAAATAGGATTCGTTAGAGTAACAGAAGATAGATAACATTAAAAAAATACTAGCTTATACCTGCAGGACGTTGTTCTCATAATAAACCCACCGACGTGAAAGTATCCTATACGTATTTATTTATTACCTGGATTAACAAATCCATCTATCTAATCTAGGTTACCTATACTAATTTTGTACCGAATTTCATCCAAAGCCGTAGTATTTTTCTTTTGTGTGAATGAGTAACAAACATTCATCCATCCTCTTAAAATTTCGCATTCATTAGAGCAGTATGATACAGCTAATGTCAACCCTTTCCGTTTTGGAGCGTTGTCTTATGCTATAATCACATAAAAACAGTCAATAGGCTAGGACTACCTTGAAATTTCCTAATGATTAGTGGGTATAGCAATTGCTAAGAGAAGAGAAAAAAATGAAGTACCTATCAAATTATTTTGCTGACTGTACCCGGAGTTCCCAGTTGGTCACACAGAGTTACGGACGTAGTTCAACAGATACGTCAGAATATGAGTTTTTGTTACCTGATAATACAATAGAAGCAATATGTTATGAATTACTTAATGCTTTTGTTAATGGCCATTGTGATTTGTGATTGATTGAATAAGATCAAACAAAAAGGTTCTCGTGAGGTCTGGTGTCCTGAAATATAGCATTGTTTTTTTCTTACTAACTCCCAAGTGAAATTATTTAGCCTTAGGATAAATTTTGATAATTATGTCGAAAAGGTGGACTATTAAAAAAGAGAACTTACGAGTACCTGAGTAACATTTTATAAATAATTATTTATTTACTTTTGACAATACTTATTTAAACTTTTTGACAATAAATATTTAAATTTACATTTTGGCAAACAAAATAAAGAGGTATTCCACATTGGGCTACTGGCACCTGCGAAAAATTTTACAGTCGCCTTATGTGAAATAGATAAGGTGCCAATAGCTCAGGTGCCATTTCAGCGGGCGCCCAATGTGAAATACCACAAAAAAAAAGGTAAGGCAGGCCTAGTATGAAAGCGGCTCCTAGTCGATTACATTAAAAATTAATAACTGATCCAGTAAATCCCAAAAACATTTTATGCTTATGTAAGCTAGCGGCAATTTTATCTAGTGATTGAAATTGGTCAAAAATAATACTTCCCGGCAAAAAAAAGAAAGACTGCAACACTTTTATCCAGTACCACAGACAATAATTGTATCCTATTCATAAAACCAGCTTCCAGCGTTCGAGAGTCACAGACACAATTCAGCACTTTCCGTATCAAACGTGTAGGGAATGAAGAAGTAAATTATGCTGGCCCATGTTGGCTCATCGCAATATGTCATAGTGGCTGTTAATGGCCAATGATGGTGAAATGAGTATAGTTTAATGATGATGTGGATGTGATGGGCATTTGTTACGGTCCTTTGAAGGATCGCGGTATCAGTTACTGGTAGTTAGGTTACAAAATGTGTCTATCGTGAATGGTGATCGTGGGATTGATGTTAGAAACTTGTTGTTGTAAGGAAAATGCAAGATATAAGCCATCACAGTATTCGTATTTTACGAAATTCAGTTTCAGTTATCTGTCTGTAACGCCGTATTGAAAACAGTACTAAAATTTAAACTACAATATTAAGTTTTAATTGTAATTATAGTCGTACAGTCAGCATCAAAAGTTGCTGACCACATCCACATTTTCAAAATAATATTTAATAAATACTACCACAATACGTAACAATACGGTGTACAGCGACTTTGAAAATCTAAATATGGTCAGCAACTTTTGATGCTGACTGTACCTATATTGAGTATTTAATAAAAACTCAATTTAAAGTGTTGTAAAAAAAAATATTCCCACGAAATAAATTCATGATTGCTTAATAAATTGTCTTGTGTGTTTAGATTATTTATATCAATCCTGGTTTTAACTATTTTGGGAAGTTTATCTTCGAATAAATCTACTCAACACTAAGATTTCAAAATTTTCTTAGTAATCGTAATAATCATAAAATCATACGGTAATCGACGAAATTGTACTAACAACTTCGAACGGTTCTCGAGTAGTCTAGGCTTCTTAAGGTTAGGGTCACAGGGTCAAGACCATTATAGCGAACAAGGTAGGAGAAACTCTAAGAAATATTGCTCAGTTTTGTTACTTAGTCCTAGTTTCTTTCACCATGGAAAATATTCCAGGAAAAGCTGAATAAAGCAAGTATTATTAAGTAGGCGTCAACTCCGTTGCGACAACATGAAGAAGTTAAATTGAGACTTTTTATGATTTATTAGCCTTAAGCCTATTTTACAGAAAACAAATAAATTAATATCTTACGATTTTATTTTTTCTATAAAATGTATTTGTAATTCAGCATATTTTTTTTTTAAATCTGATTACGTACCTATACATTTTTTTTTTAAATATATTAATGCCCCTACATTGTTAGGTCTTGCAATCTGTACTAACATTTGCACGCTCGTAGATAAACAATAAAATCATACGAAAATTAACAAGAATAATAAGAAATTAAAAATTTAATTGTGCAAACTATTTTCTTTATAATTAAAATGACAGTTGACACAAGGAGGTAACTGACTTGTTCCCTCTTCTCTTTGTCGCATATTTAATGATTTTGTTCCTGTAATAATGAAAACAGAATTCACAAGCTCTTGTTAGACTCTGGATTCTTCACAAGCCCGACAATGACCTTAAATTAAATACTTATTGTTTCAAAACAAATATCTTTTACTGTCCAATTCCAGTAGTTTTATTGTTTGGCATTTATTCTTTTGTTTTGCGTTGATGTCTATCGCTATGTGTTTTAATAGCGCTTATGTTGCCGTATTATTATGTTCTTTATTATTCAAACAATTAGTGGATAAATAACAGAACTTGGTTTAAATTATTCTACAGTGTTGCAAGGATCTTTTTACGTTGACAGGACAAATTTTATTTGCCAGGGGAATTGTCTTCTAAAATAAGTCACCCTAGAACGCAAAGGGCTATTAAAGAAACACAGTGGGTTTTAGTCTGTGGTCGAGAGGAGTCACTTGATGACTTTCCTCTATAATAAAAGCCGAAATTGTAACAAAAAGACAATTTGAGTAGGAAAATTCAAAGTTATTAACAAACAAGTTGACTTTACTTGTTAACAAAAATCATAGAAAGTGTTTTACGGTCGATAAAATAAATACATTTTGAACGGGACCGTGTAAAGATCAAGTCAAGTCAAGAAAGTCATTATCTCACGCATTAATTAAGCATGTTTGCTTAGTCCATAAATGTCTTGTTTTAAGCTAAGCTGGGAAGGCAAAACTTTTTGTCGCATTACAAAATGAATGTATCATAAAATACGTATTATGGTTAGTATGTCTTTTATTGACCGACTTCCAAAAGGAGGAGGTTCTCAATTCGGATTTTTGTATTTTTTTTTTCGTTTAGTCGTCGAAACTTTACCAACAAGCTTTATAATAAAGATGTACCACGCAGCTACTCGTCTTATAACCCATCTAGTTCAATTATTTTTTCTTATAACCAGCCGTACACTTCATTAGGCATAATTATTTTAAAATTATTTACACTTATGAAGTTGGCCGCTTCCTTTGTCACTGAATTATAAAACTTAATTCAAGAGAAATATAATATTAATGTTAAACTAGGTAAAAAAAAATGGCACAGCGTTGTGATCGCGAGTGCTCTTTTATAACGCGAATGCACTTTTATCTCGAATATACATGAGCGACTTCGTTGCATAATTAGCCTTTTTGCAGCCAGCCAAAGTCACAATTGACTCCGGCCTCATCGACTTTTCATCCTTTTTGCAGAAGTCTAGTCGGCCAAATCCCCATCTCTACTTTATAACCAGCTATAAAGAACAGGTTGTTTCATCACCTGTAATTTATTCGCAGTAAAAGCTTTATTTAACCTTAGACGACTGTTGCAAATTGCTCGAATGATAAGCGATGTTTACTTATCACTTTCGTTTCCGAAGAAGATTGAAAATAATAAATACGTAGTTATGGGGAATTGAGAGAAATCTTGACTCGAAGGCGATGGTGTTAAGTTATGGGATAGTTGGCTATGGTTAAACTTGGTAATACGCCCTAGTTGACAAAACGACCTGATATTCCACGAAACGGCCCTTAGCCTCGGCCATTTTATACGCCAACAGCGGCCGCCTTCGGGTGTGGTTCCGAACAGCAAGTTTGAGTGCTAAGTATGACGGGGCGTTTTTCAACTAAGGCAATTAGTAAAATCCAGAAAACACTTCATATTCTGGGATCAATTGTTCACTCGAAACCCCTGAGAAGTTATAATGGATTTTACAGTTAAAAAAAATGTTGGAATGAATGTTCCTTCTTTCTCAAAATCGAAAACAAACTAATAACTAAGTAGATAGGAAGTAAATTAGACAATTCCATAAGACAGCAGTCTAGGAATATAATTATTTGAACCGACGCCTTACTAGAGTTAAAAAATATAACCTATCTACTTTGCTCAGTTAAGAATTTTAAGTTAATAATTACCTTAAAAAATGCGATGTTTGATTAAAATATAAACAGAATATAAAAAATTACGAACTAAAACTCTTCTAATGTTATAAATTTATTATTTACAAAAGTGTCTAAATTAAAACTACATAATTATATTACAAAAAAGGTAAAAAGTAAAGTATCTTTAAGTTAAAGTATTCATTTCAAGCACTACTAAACTGAAAAAGTTGCAAAAATATCGTCACATACAACACATTCAGAATCAAGAGGACCGCTACAAAACTAAATAAATGTCGCAACGGCAACATGGCGACACCAAAATGCGAATTGCAGTACCTAATTCAAGTTTTCATGTCGCCTTTGTTTTTCCACTTCGTCCGTTTCAAAACATGTCATGTTTGAAATAAAATGTAGATAATTTAAATCAGCATTTTTTGTGACTAGTATTATACTTATTATTTTTCTTCTTCGCAAAGTGTACTTGTACCAAAATCTGTTAGTTCACTATTTTCTCATTTTTACCCGACTACGGCAAAGCCAAAAGGAGGGTTATGATTTTGACCGGTATGTTTGCATTTGAATTAAAAAGCCTAAGAATGTTTTAAACGCCCTAGCATGAATCCTATGAATTTATAACTTGCGACGTAATTTTTTTCTCGGCTACACTGTTGGCGCTGTAACTGAGCGAACGACGAGCGTGTCGCGAGTTCGATCCCCGCACAAAACAAATATTTGTATCGCCTACAAGTAATTGTTACGGGTCTGGGTGTTTGTGTATATGTGTTTCTAACGTTTGTAAAAGCACGCACGACCTTGGAGAAATTCCTGGTGTGGCAACGTTAAAATAAAAACAACATAATTTGGGAAATTATAAAATATCGCCTTAAATGTAACTACTACTAACAAAGAACTAATTTTATCTATCAAAGTAACATCAAAGTTCCCGTTTACTTTATGTCACAAAAACGTGAAAACACGTGAGACTGAGGGCCTTATTACACGAAACTAAAACAGAGTAGTAATTTTATGCAAAGTGAAAATTGAATTCATAATTGGACCAGCCCAACACGCCAACGATGTTTGAATTCATAATTAGGCATGTTCTTTCACTTACCGAATGTCCAAAAATGAAAATGAGATAATCGTTCATTTCTATGCAATTTTAACGGTGTCGTGTGAACACGAAGTGAAAGAAAAATAAATATTCACTCGAGTGAATCATTGTGTTTAAAGATTGGCCACGCTTTGGAACTGAAATGTCTATAATCAGTGTACCGGATGAATCCGCAATCCGTATCGGGAAATGTAAGAGCTCCGTCAACATACACTTTAGTAAATAAATAGTTTGAAAAGTAATACTTATGTAAGAAAACATAAAACGAACAATAACGATTGTTTTTTGCTTTTTTTAGTAAAACTAGAGTTAGGTCGACAAATTCTAAATATAAAAACCGAGCAATAAATAAAATAGTTTTCAATCTAGTCTCACAACAAAATACAAATAAGTAAAAACATGGCAGGCTTTTCCATTTCTTTTTAAATCCTTTGTGGGTACGACATTTCAAAAAATTAGGTTTAAATTCTGTTATACAAAGACATTTGTGACATATTGTACGGTCAGCCAAGAAAGTGGTGTACCAGTTTTGATTTAGTTTCCCGGTCATCGAAAATTACAACAAGGTTCGTTATAAAAAGATATTACTGAAAGAGACAACATTATCATGACGTAAACCTATGTATTTAGTATTCATACGTCATATGTCACATATAAGTACATGACATTTTAACCTTTAGTATAAATGAAAAGGACATTAGTTTCTACAAAGCAATTGAAATGTTTCCAAACAAAAGTAATAAAAACTATTTAAATAGACAACCGAATTCCATTTGAAAAAGAAAACTGACAATTGACATTTTGTCAAATATATGCAAAAAATCGATATATTTTCCGTGTTATTTTTCAATCAACTGCATATAAAATCATCTCAATGCCTGCCAACTTGACCATTGCCGAAAGAGCACAAATAATTGCCCAATTTAATGAGGGAAGCAGTATCAGTGCGATATCCCGGAATTTGAATATATCGAGGCGTTCTGTCCGCTTTTGGATTCGTCGTGAAGGAGAGGAGGGAAGTTTGTTGGATCACAGAAGAAGTGGTCGCCGGCCTGCACTCTCCAATAACGATAGAGAATTCATGAGACGGGAATATGAAATCAATGGTTTTAAGCCCACAAAACATTTTGCGGAGATGTTCGATGTGAGTGCCCAAACAATAAGGAATCATCTACATTACATGGGGTTGCACCACAGGCATTACGCCAAGAAAATATATTTGACGGATGCTCACAGACTTGCTCGTCTGAACTTCGCCAGAGAGCACTTAGAGTTTGATTGGTCTAATACAGTGTTTTGTGATGAAAAAACGTTTAAATCCAGTCAGCATGGACGTCTTCACCTTTGGCGATATAATTCAACACGGTATAAAGATGATCATGTAATTCCAAATAGAGAATCAGGTCGAATTTCCGTAAATATTTGGGGCTGGATGAGTGCGGATGGTGTAGGAGAATTGTGTTCTCTACCTCCTCGAGCGACGGCTGTAAATTATATCGACGTGCTTCAGAATGCAATGCTACCGACAGTCCGTAATGTTTACCCGGAGAACGAAGTGCCACAATTTGATTTTGTTCAAGATAATTGTTCAATTCATAATGCGAGGATCGTAAGAGCCTGGTTTCGTTCACACACTGACGTAAGGGTAATTCAGTGGCCCTCAAGATCGCCGGACCTCAACCCGATAGAAAATCTTTGGGGCCTTATGGTCCAACGATGGTCGCATCAAAATGAAAGAACCAACAAGCTCTTATTAGTCACTGTAATTATATTTGGGAGGAAATGCGGGGAACCGATATTTGCTCACGGCTTGTTGGTTCAATGAGGTCTCGTCTTTTAGAGGTTATAGAGGCCAACGGCAGTTACACCCGTTTCTAATTTTTTAAAATTTTCAATATCTTCTAAATATTACTATATATGCTATGTTTTTGTTTGTTATAAGTATTTTAAAATTGATTGTAGAAATTTAATAAAAGGATAAATCTATTTTTAGCTTGTTTTTTATTGATATTGTAATTACAAGTTTACAGAAATTGTAGGTTTGTGGATTCGCCTTGTGCCTTTACAATTTTATGTAACTTGTTGATTACAATTCTGAATTTGTAGATACAATTTTGTCATCAAAATCTACAGCCCCCCGCCGTTGATTTTACGACGTCATTGATTCCATCAAGTTCAAACTAAGAACAGCTGTCACATTACAAACAGTAATAGTCGTTATCAATAATCAGATAAAGACAGCAATAGAAGTTGTCAGATCGATCTGCAAGCGAAACTAATCTTTATCACCTATGAATCTGCAAGCGATATTCAACCTTAGGGTGGTACCCACCACTTTCTTAGCCGACTGTACAAAGGGACAAAGCTCACGACTACTCGAGAATTCTCGGGACTTCCCGCGACTTCTCGCGCATTCGCACGACTCCGTTTATAGAATTCGCCGGAATTCCAGCGGCTCCGCGGGCATCCGCGGGCCTTGTTCGAGTTTCTCATGCGATAATAAGTATTATAATAATGAAAATAAAGTTAAAATTCATATGACACTGAAACTGCGCTCCGCTTCGCTGCCCTTCGCCGTTCTTTTGGTGTAAGTTGAGCCTAATACAAGGGCAAGCTTTGCCTTAAGTCACTACGCCCACAGCCGTCTAGACTAAGAGCCTAGTATACAAACAACGTAATATCCTAAAGCCATTAACCACCAGGATATAGCCGTCACCACGGAAAACTACAACTTATCTAGTACATTTCATAAACGGTAGGAAACTCACAACCGTATCGTTTCACTACTAATTAATGAGTATCACAAGATTTAATAGATATCCAATATTGGAATATTGGTTTATTACATATCCTGTGCGTTTATTTAGATAACGCTGTACTAGTTCAATTTGGTACCGATATGGATATTGGCTTTGATTTATTTATCGAATCGACTTTGAGTAGTAATTCATTTTTTATATACTGGTTATATTTTATCTATGTGGTGGTAGGCTTTTTGGCCTACTTCTAAAAAGGAGGAGGTTCTATGTTGACTGATATGTATTTTTACCCGACTGCCAAGAAAGACTCATGTTTTTAATTATGCTTATCAATTACTTTATCAATTTGTCAAAATTCCAAATATTTTTTGCAGTCCAGAAATGCTTGCAACTGTGCCAAAATTTGAAAACCCAAAACACAATTTTATAATAATATCCCGTATCAATTACGAGTATCATCCGATGTTGTGAAATATGACCTGTTATTAATTAATAAAGCCAGGTGGGACTAATAAAGTAGTATAACATTTTTTAAAGCAAACAATAAAATCTTCTATTTAGTCAGTTTTCTTTGAGAAAAATTCTTGGTTTAAATTAAAGCCAAAACTCTTTCAAATAAACCATTTCCTTGATTCTACAGAACCTGGAGCTGCAATCCAAACAATTCGTTATACAAAGAATTATTCCATAGAATATAGGTAGGTACTGTCGGACAAAAGCGCTTTACAAATACGGAGAGCACTTTGTCGCAGCGCTGAAAATAAACTGAAACTATTAATGTATTTTATATTCTTTTGATATTTACTGAAAAATTCGTTTTAAAACTCCTAGTGACCTATTTCATAAATGTTTTGAATTGTGAATAAAGAAAAAGAGGGTTTTTTTTTATTTTATTTGCTTTTCAAAGATATTTTAGACTTACGTTTTGTTCGTACTTTTACACCAAATCAGTTGTTGGACGAAGTATTCAGTTATTGGAAGTTGGGAGAGCGTTTATAATGAAATTATGTGAAAAGAAGGCTAAATTGAGGACATTAAGTAAGCTTAGCCTAGTAGCCTGATCTGGATCAAGAGAAAAACACTTTTTATCTGATAAATATTTCGGAGTCCACGTCAAATATTAGAGGGAATTTAAGTTATAATAACATTGCGGTCAAGAGCTATGAGCGACAATAAAATTATAATATTGACATCTCCTTAACTCAGTTTAAGTCATTTTAATCATGTTCAATTCTAGCGGTGTAATTCATTCCTAAATAACAAATCAAGTTCAACCAATGAGAACCATGAATCTTCCACTAAAATACACCTCACGTATTCCGACCAAGCAATTAAATTACTCGTTCCAACTCCAGCGATCGTAGTTCCAATGTAAGTTTTAATCAGATCAAATTGCAAGTCTATAGTGTGTGGTGCCAGTTTCTACTGCTCACTCGGTGTTCATATTGACTTTAGAAATGAAGTAAGTAGTCGGGTAAAAGTAGTGACTGTTGCAGTCCATAAAAAGGTTGTGTTTCTAATAGAGCGGGAGCCCGTAACAGATGTCCGTGACCAATTTCCTCTCAAGCGATAATTAGTAGACTACATAAGGGAGTCATATCATAAAGATTCGTGGAAGTCAGCTGCGATTCCGTTGGTGGGATAAGCAGCAATCGCCGTTCAAACACGTAGAAAAAATATTTTTTTTTAGTCATTCCCTCCCAACTGAAACCTGGTTTAAATTGAAGATTACCTTGTATCACGAAGAATAAAACCAATCAGCCGACGGTACAATGGTGGAATACACGTCAGCTGGTCACTCGAACATGTAATTTTTTATTTTATTTTCAGTGATTTCCTCTCAACCCAAATTTAACCTGATGAAAGTTTACATGTAGTTAAGGCTAAAAACAGACGTCAGCTGGCTGTGTCTCGGTGGAAAGACCGTCAGCTGATACTTTGAAAATTACAAACAGGACTAAGGCTCTCAGCCTAAATATGCATTTAGTTCAAAGTTTTCAATTCCGCCCTACAGAAAAGAAGTTTATATTGACGCTTACTCAATATCACGATGAAAAAATACGTTCAGCTAATGTTTACAGACAGTTATGGATCAAAATACAGAGTTATTCTTATTAAGCTGGGCATCAGGAACATATGTGATTCCGTAAGAGATACGAAAAAACTTATTTAGATAACATTAGCTCTTTTTTCAGTATAACAATTTTAGCATTTTATTTTTTTGGTCAAGTGTGAATTGTTCACTAAAATGAATTCGCTAGGAACAATATTTGGATTATACAAAATGTGCAATACCTTAAAAACTACTTAACCGATTTTCGTGAAACAAACTGTACAATAGTTTTTACAACAAGACCAACACATTAAAATAAAGTCCATTGCAATAACCCCATAAACAAAAAATTACATTTTCAAGTTACGTAATTATGATCAACATAATTATCAAACTTTAGTAAAATTTTTTAGTTAGTTTCGTTTACATTTATTATGTATTTTAATTAGCACTAATAAGCAAAATACAGTATAATAATAAGAATTTAGCACAAACAAATAACATGAAAAAAATCTGATTAGAAAATATCTTAAGAAAGTCTCCTTACAAACAATATTTACCTACATCTTGTAGCACTTCCCACTACGTGCACCTCTCGTCATAGCGGTGGTCTCATAGCCGACTTTTAATACTTTGGAAAAGCCCAAAAAATGTATGGAGCGTGATGAATGTTAAATGATGTCCTTTGACCAATTTCCGCCATCCTGATTTTTGTTTTCTGATAAAACGAAATGATCTTTACATGAAATAGAGTCGAAAGGCATTAAAAAATAAATCTGATATCAGATAATTATGTTGATCATAATTACGTAACTTGAAAATGTAATTTTTTGTTTATGGGGTTATTGCAATGGACTTTATTTTAATGTGTTGGTCTTGTTGTAAAAACTATTGTACAGTTTGTTTCACGAAAATCGGTTAAGTAGTTTTTAAGGTATTTCACATTTTGTATAATCCAAATATTGTTCATAGCAAATTCATTTTAGTGAAAAATTCACACTTGACCAAAAAAATAAAATGCTAAAATTGTTATACTGAAAAAAGAGCTAAAGTTACCTAAATAAGTTTTTTCGTATCTCTTACGAAATCACATATGTTCCTGATGCCCAGCTTAATAAGAATAACTCTGTATTTTGATCCATAACTGTCTGTAAACATTAGCTGAACGTATTTTTTCATCGTGATATTGAGTAAGCGTCAATATAAACTTCTTTTCTGTAGGGCGGAATTGAAAACTTTGAACTAAATGCATATTTAGGCTGAGAGCCTTAGTCCTGTTTGTAATTTTCAAAGTATCAGCTGACGGTCTTTCCACCGAGACACAGCCAGCTGACGTCTGTTTTTAGCCTTAACTACATGTAAACTTTCATCAGGTTAAATTTGGGTTGAGAGGAAATCACTGAAAATAAAATAAAAAATTACATGTTCGAGTGACCAGCTGACGTGTATTCCACCATTGTACCGTCGGCTGATTGGTTTTATTCTTCGTGATACAAGGTAATCTTCAATTTAAACCAGGTTTCAGTTGGGAGGGAATGACTAAAAAAAAATATTTTTTCTACGTGTTTGAACGGCGATTGCTGCTTATCCCACCAACGGAATCGCAGCTGACTTCCACGAATCTTTATGATATGACTCCCTTATGTAGTCTACTAATTATGGCTTGGGAAGAAATCACTAACGATATTTTGGCCTGGCTCCCGCTCTATAAGAATATTTTTGGAGTAAAACACATTCATGATTAAATGAAAATGATTAAAAGTGCTTGTAGTACCAATAGTAAGTTTGAATCCGATCAAATTGCAAGTCTATAGTGTGTAGTGCCAGTTTCTACTGCTCACTCGGTGTTCATATTGACTTTAGAAAATGAAGTAGTTGGATCTAGGTAGTCACCGTTGCGGGCCGTAAAAGGTTGGGTTTTTGAGAACATTTTTGAAGTAAAATACAATAATGATTAAATGAAAATGATTAATAGTGCTTGTAGTACCAATAATAAGTTTAAATCAGATCAAACTGCGAGTCAATAGTGTGTGGTGCCAGCTTACTACTGCTCACTCGGTGTTCATTTTGACTTTAGAAATGAAGTAGTTGGATCTAGGTAGTCACCGTTGCGGTCCGTTAAAAGGATGTGTTTTTGAGAACATTTTTGAAGTAAAATACAATAATGATTAAATGAAAATGATTAATAGTGCTTGTAGTACCAATAATAAGTTTAAATCAGATCAAACTGCGAGTCAATAGTGTGTGGTGCCAGCTAACTACTGCTCACTCGGTGTTCATATTGACTTTAGAAATGAAGTAGTTGGATCTAGGTAGTCCTAGTCACCGTTGCGGTCCGTTAAAAGGATGTGTTTTTGAGAACATTTTTGAAGTAAAATACAATAATGATTAAATGAAAATGATTAATAGTGCTTGTAGTACCAATAATAAGTTTAAATCAGATCAAACTGCGAGTCTATAGTGTGTGGTGCCAGCTTACTACTGCTCACTCGGTGTTCATTTTGACTTTAGAAATGAAGTAGTTGGATCTAGGTAGTCACCGTTGCGGTTCGTAAAAAGGATGTGTTTTTGAGAATAGTTTTGGAGTAAAACTCTCATGATAAAATGAAAATTGTAAATTTTTTGTTAAAAAGCATGTCATAAAAATTTCAAAAGTGAAAAGATTTGGAAGACGCAAAAGGTGTGGTTAAGGTTGAAGATTTAGGTTATTTAATAGGATTCTTAAGTTTAGTCAATTACTTTAGCGTTTGGAAATTATGCTTTTTGAAAAACTTATTATTTATAAGTATTTACTATAGGTACAGTAAGATGTTAAATTTCTGTTACCTACATGATATTGTCATTAGGCCACTAAGTCAGAAGATAAAGTACCTAAAAATATAAATTTATTTAAATTATTTGCATATTAAAAAAAAAGATGACACTAATGAGTGTCATAAATATTATCTAAACTACATAATGTATTCTTCTGTAACAACATATATTAAATGTGCAACGTATGCTATGTTTAGTGCGAGCTGGTTATTTAAGTAAATAAATAATCGTTATCTTTTTTTAGAAAATAACTTTTAAATTACTGTATGTCTTGTCGTGTCTTTTTAAACTGCTGTAGGTATGTCTTGTTAATTCACACTTCAATTTAATAAGTGTAACAGATTCAATTATATTGCCTAGACAAGAATTTAGTGAATGTTTTAGAAAGAAACGAAATTAATTTATTACGCTCAAACTAGATTTTTTATTCACGGTTCGTTACAATGTTATTTATTAGCAGTCTAAAAGTTATAGTTATTTTGTAAACGTTTTTTTTGTACATGATGAGTAACTAAGATCTTCTACTTTTTTGTCAAAACAGCACATTTTTTTTAATGAGATTGTTTTATTATTTATAAAGGTATTACATTTGCGACATTTTCATTTAAATATGATTTCGTTCTGAATATGCCTAGCGTTTTCCCGACTATATTAGATTCGGCTTTCAGTCAACCCAGATGCAGCTGGATATCAGTATTTTACATGGAGCGCTGCCTACCGGAACCTCCACAACCCAGTAACTAGGAAATTTCTTATCATTATTTAAATGAATTCAAAACAGTTTACTAAACTTCGAGTACAAAATATCCGACACCGTTTGCACTTTCGCATTTTCCGTAGTCAACTAAAAACTTCCACGCCAGGAATTTCCTTAAAAACTTAAGAATTCTTATGTTAATTTTCATAATAATATCGCGTTGGCTTGGCTTAGTGCCACCATTTTCTAGTGAAGACCTCTCGTTTCTATCCGATAGTGCTCTCGACGTCTTGTGGCTCTCAAGTTCGAGATCATAATTAGGTACCTACTATGTTTGCTTTCTTCCTGGTCACAGCTTTTTAGCGTGGTTGGGAATGACTTCTAATTTTCACTGTTTTTTTTTGGATTGGTAAAACAGTTAAATTAGTTTTCCTGCTTTTGATAGAGTGAATATTTCTGATCGCAACTAGGAATGTCTCTGTTTTGGTGGGAGATTATCGGGCTCGCTCATTCAACTAAAGAGATACTTGACGGCACCTAGTATCGAGTAGCAGTCATATTTTTAAATCTGTTTTATTGGTCGATAGGCTTTTGGTTCGGTAATTTGATGGTGTGCATAATTCAAATTTGCCAATTTTTGAGTTGACTCCCTTTAGATCTAGGTGTGCGATATTATAAATGCAAAAGTAACTCGCTTTCCTGCTAAAATTGCTAAATCGATTTAAATGAAATTTGGTACACAGATAGTTTAGAGGCCGAGAAAGGACATGAGATTCTTTTTATTGCGTAATGGGGAGGGGGATTGAAGGGGTTGAAAGGGGGGTGAAAGATTGTTTGGAAGTATTGTCATTCACATGTCATTGTAAACTAAATATAACAAAATATACAGGAATGACGTCTTTGGAGTTATTCAGCCTGCTGAGCATTCTCTTTTGACGTATGAAAATTGAAGATCTGGAACACCTGATGTGGAACTCCAAGAGCACAGCTACAGTATAAGATATAAAGGAATGACTTCTTAGGAACAGTTGTTCAGCCTGATGAGCACTCTCTTTTGACGTATGAATATTGAAGACCTGGAACACCTTATGTGGAACTCCAAGAGCCCAGCTGCACTATAACATATGTAGTAATAACGTCTTAGCACGAATTGTTCAGCCTGATGAGCATTCTTTGTTGACGTTTAAAAACTGAAGATCTGAAACACCTGTTGTGGAATTCCAAGCTTAATTAAAAAATATCTAGTAATTTCATATTTGTGTTTCATACTTCCATGTTCATTTTCGCGACGTTCCGCATTCGCGGTTACGGATAGTCTGTGCCGTGAGAATATAATAAACAAACGGAATTATTTCTTTAAATTAATCATAAATAACTAAGTTATATCCGCATAAAACAAAACTGTAGCTAAATTGTTTTACAGATCCTTTATTATCTTGTAAAAGGTCAAACGAGAATCTCACGTTCGCGGTCTTTCAATCTTCAAATTATGATAGTAAAGATTAGCAACAGATCATTGTTGTAAAAAACCCGATTACTTTGTTGACCGGACGTCAAATCAATCATCGTATCTAACAATGAATTGTAAATGCCAATCGTGGTACTCAAGACCTTGTCTTTACATTAATTTATTTATACGTAAGAAGAAACTAACTGGACTAACTGGCTGATTGAGTGATCGACATACGCACAGCCGAAACCTCCCGGTCGTTGGCTAACCGATGGAAAATATTTCGTAATTTTACCACCGAAAAAATGGGTCTAGAAGCATGAAATTTTGTACTAACGTTCCTTAAATTGCGTAAGTGTGCGCAAGAACGGATTTTAGAGAATTCGTCCCTTACGGGGGTTAAAAATAGGATAAAAGTTTGTATGAAAATAACTATCCGTATAACTTTGAACTTTAAATATAGGTAAACATTACGACCAAATCAATAAAAAAATTTGGAAAATTCCTACCCCAAAGGGGTAACAAAAAGAAAACACGAAATTCTCGCGGACGTAGTCACAGGCGGAGTGCTAATTGTTTACATAAGTTTAAGAGAAACTTAGTATATGGAGCATTCACCGACCTTGGTTCTAGTTAATGAATGTGGGATAGTAAATACAATCGCGTATTTACAACCTGACCTCGTGGTATATTCACATTATTGTTAAAACAAAGAGCAGGTCAAAGTATATCCGCACGTTTGTCTGTGGTTAGGCAATGTTGTGGTTGCTAATTAGATGAGTGACCGACTTGGAATTTATGGTATTTTATTCCGGGGTTCTATGCTAGACGGTAATAATTATATCTTGCCTGTAAACACCAAAATGTTAGGCATTGATGTACAGTCACGAGCAATAACATGTAAACACTTAACAAAATTCAAGCACAATTTGCTCGTAAAATAATGCTTTCCACTTTGAAATAAAAACCTATTTCGTAATACGATGGCTTCCAAAATAGAAGTCTAAAGAAAAGGCAAAAGTTTAATCAATATGGTAGCAGAACATCGCTTTTCATTAGTGTATAGGCGTATACATACTATTGCTCGTGACACCTTAAGGGGGATGCTCCAACCAGCCCGCGAAATTCAGTTCGTAGTTAGATTTCGGAGATTTTAACATGATGCACCTTTTCTATGTGAGAGCTGATGGAGCCAGTTTTTTGATAATTTTTATATTTAAAATTATACTTGTTATTACCGCAACACATATATTTATAAAGTTACAACATGTAACTGGCCTGCAAATTGCAAAAAACGTAAAAAAAATTGAATTTCGCGGGCTACATCGAAGCAATCACCTTAAGATGAAATACTTAACAGATCATTAAAATAAGCTGTTAAGAAAAACGGTAGGTAGTCAAAATCGACAGATAAAAAAATACCTAATATTTCTTTAAAACGAAATATTTTCTTTCAGTAATAAATAACTGAAAGAAAGTTCGTTTTGATGATATGATAAAAATAATTTAAAGAAATTAGCAACATTCCGCCATGGTTTTGGTTATAAACCATATATATTTTGTTGATAATCTACCTACTTAAAAATGCCTGACAAAAATATTATGGTCAGCATCACTGGATGCCAACCAACTGGAAATTGAATACCAGTATTTTACTTGAATATAAGGGTTTGTTTAGTTAAAATTAGAGAGGCGAAACTGGGAGTTTTAAATAAACATTTATTTAATTTTAATTGGTATTAATTACTTTTCATTGGCGAGAGTTTTTCTTTGGGCTAGTGAAACTAATTAAGCAATTCCTTTTACCGGCCCAGTTTGAAACAAAGGGAATTTTGTATGTGAAATTTGGGCAAAAAGAAAAAGGTTAACCTTATCTTTAATTTTTTTAATGGTTGCAAAAGACAAAAACCTGAAAAATGTAGATAGAGGAATTTCCCGAGTTTCTCCATTGAGTTTTCTAGTCAATTAATCAGATCGACTTTTATTGGTAGAAAAATTAAACTGGTGTTAGTAAAATAATTATTATTAAAACTTTATGCGAAAGAGAAAAAAAAAAACATAGTAATACGATGGACTCCATGCCTTGGGCATTTTTATTACTCACCCTTATGGTATAGCTTAAGCTATTGTCAAACAGACAGGCGAAGCGAATGCGATCCGAAGCTTTTTTATTTGTGGAATTGTTTGAATCCAGTCACATAGAAAAGCGAAGCGATCCGATAGTCTATGTGACTGGCTTCAAACAATGCCGTACATTACAAACAAAAACGCTTCGCTTCGCGTTTGTCACGCCTGTCTGTTTGACAATAGCTTTAGTGGATAGCATTCTATCAAATTTAAGGAAATTATTGATTGACAAAAGCTGTCAATACAAAAATATTAAGTTTAAGCTAAAAAGTCATTGTAGATCCAATCGCTTTAAAGTCTCAATAAAGTTACTGACACATTAGGGTAGACTGCTATGCTTTTTGTCGCGGGTTTGATTCCCCCAAAGAAAAAAAAAGGTTGCACTCCAGGAGTGCCGGTAGAAGTGAAAACTTTTTTGTTACTATGTTTTATTTTAAAACTGGAGTAGTACAGATATGAAATTAACTAATTTGAATGACGTCTTACTCATTTTCGATCAGGGTCACGTGACCCTGACGCGAGTTTTAAATTTTTTACCCATTACAGAAAAAGTGTACAACGCCGCTAAAGAAGTTTTCACTTCAAAAAAAATTGAATGCAGGCTTGCCGGTATTAGTTGTTCTGGGTCTGTATTGCCTCAGTGATGCGAGAGAAATTCTTAATGTGGGGCAAAGTTAGGTATTTCTTTTCTTTAAAAAAAAAAAAGGTTGCACTCCAGGAGTGCCGGTAGAAGTGAAAACTTTTTTGTTACTATGTTTTATTTTAAAACTGGAGTAGTACAGATATGAAATTAACTAATTTGAATGACGTCTTACTCATTTTCGATCAGGGTCACGTGACCCTGACGCGAGTTTTAAATTTTTTACCCATTACAGAAAAAGTGTACAACGCCGCTAAAGAAGTTTTCACTTCAAAAAACGTTGCTCCACTCTAGGAATTTAAAAAGAAAAGTTAAAATCATAGCAAAGATAGCTACCAATCACAAAAACAAAGTATTTATATCCGATTTCCCCTAATTTCCTCATTATTTATTAGAGGAAGTCGGCATAATAATTTATACCTACCATAACCAACCGTTGAAAAATGACCTAACTAATACTTAACATGATTTTCCAGTACATAAAATACCGTTATGTTGGCAGTACACTGAACGTCTTTAATTACATACAATTAGACTATGTTACGAAGATTCCGTCCTTATGTAAGTGATAAAAATGTCTGGACTTGTAACAGTACAATTTAAGAATTACCCATCTTTAGAATGATTTTCACGAAAAAATCCGCACTGTTGGATTTTGAAAATGTTGAATCAAAAAAGCATTTAGGTACGTCCTATGGTATTGTATTCTCTTGAAATTCACATACAATAAGAAAGACATTAAAGTCTGTGACCTTGTGTCTTCATATCGAACTCTTTAGCTTCATGTAACATACAGCCAAAAGGTGCATGTATACATACATACAGAACATGGCATGCATATAGTTTATAGGAAAACTGTTTTTTTTTGCTGCCTGCATACCTAACTTACTATAATGTTGAATGTACAGACGCCAGCAGGTCAAACTAACCCAATCTGTCAAATTTTACCAATCGAACATTTACCTTTCACTATTGTGATAACGTACGTTGTGGTAACGTAGGTTGATGTGCAGCTAGCCTCTTGTACAAGACATGATGCCAAGCAAAGTATTTTAAGTAACTTTAGTTAACCATGTAAACAAGGCAAGAGAAGAACAAACCGACCATCAATCTTTTGTCTTAGCATAGCAGATGGTAATTTAAGGCGAAACACGCACCTGCTCCATCTCTTGTACTAGGTACCCTTATAAATTCTTAGGAACAAACAGAAGCAACTCGGTTCAATTTATTGGAGAATTAATCAAGGGAGTCCAATGTTGGAGCGTCTATGAGGGCCAATCAATTAAACACTCCCTCCTACCCTCCCTGTTCGATTTCTTTTTAGTGAATTAACCTTGTGACCTACTTACAATGTTATTTTTGGTGTATCAAGTTTATTTTTCCAGAAATAATAGAACTGTTACCATTATTTTTGTCATTACATATCTTAGAACATACTAGATGATTCGTACCTACCTTGGCATTAAACATTTATAGATTAGAAGGTTTCGTGTGCTGACTGAGGCGCTTGTGGCTTAATGATAACCGCACGAGGCGGTCTTCAATTTGTTTCGTTGATCCGTGGACGACTGATTATAACATCAATAATTATTATACCTGCACTTAAATATTAGTACCAATTGGTGATAAGCAACTGAGCTAATCCCAGTTGTAAACGTACCTTTTGGCCTTGTTTTGTTCTGTCTCCTGCTTCTATTAGAGAGGAGTGGAAATTACGTATTTTCCCATTCTTAATAATTTCGTTGCAGGATCCAAGATAGTTAAATTATTGTCCGGAACTTCGAGCTTAAAGTATTGCTGCTTTTTTGTTGATCGCCACTGCTGACTCTGGCTTTCAGGAGTTGCAGTGGTTTGGGAATAGTGTAGAAGGAATCTGTAGGTCCCGTAAAACTATTCTGATCATTTTCTTAGCTTATTGTTAGTCTTTTGTTCCTAAATAGTATTGTGCTGCACTAAAATGTTTACAAAGACAACATAATTCGATCAGAGCTAAAACATAACCTTGTTGTAAAATTAAATTAAGCTATTAACCTCAAAAGCTAGATTCCCTAGACATATAGGAATGTTCCGAAATTCCTGAAACAGTTAACACAATGTTGGCAGTCTAATTTCAATGTGTTACATTCTTGAGACTAACTCGAGAACGACAGAAGTTAATAGAATTTAGTTCTGTTGTAGCGTGTAGTAGTAGGTATTTATTGTTTTAAGGAGAAAGATTTTGTGTCCATAAAGTTGTTTCTATGTCAATTTATGGGGCTAAACTTTCTTTATATTATTTACGAAACTTTCCAAATTAACTATATTTTATTTTGACGCACTTTTAGCACTAAGTAATTTCATCACACATTTGGGAATAGCTTTATCCTATGACTTCCAAATCCTGCCAATCCAGAACTCTTTTCCGGTGGGACAAGAGTTCTAAGAGTTCTAGAGAGAGGATGGTGATCCTGCCCGCCGCGATGCCTAGGAATATGTATGACGGATGTTCGAGCGGCTGTGTCACCACGTGTCGCTATTTATCCGTCAGCTGTTGGTTCATTATGGGCGTGTAGGTGCAGGTAGTTAAAAAATAATATTCACAAAATATCTCACTTAATTTAACTTTTAATATTTTAACAAAACTTTATCAAAATAACTATTACAATAATAATTACTGAATAAATAACGGAGGGAAAATAATTAAACTTTACTCTAGAGCCAATGGGTTTGCGCTGTCCGTCACCGCCCGCCGCCATGACACTCACAACTCCATTCGGTGTTACCCGCTCTAAATTAAAAGTACCAACAAAGAAATATTTTCTTGCACCACAGTAAAAATAATCGATTGCAACTTATAAAAAAATGTTAAAATAAATCAAGTAAATTATCGCGCTCCGTTCTGTATCAAACATAAAATGAGTCCTTTTTCTGATTCAAATGACTGAACTACTGCGTTAATAAAAAAGGCATATCCATTGAATAAGCATCAATAAAACTCACACCGACTGTCTAGTTGGTCTAGTAGTCACAAGTGTGACTGCGGAGCATGTGATCCCGGGTTCGATTCCCGGGTCAAGCAGAATGACTTGTGGCTTCGCTATTGGGGACTTCTCAACAGAAGCCATGGAATCTACATTTCTGCTCGATTGGTGGCAATAGGATCGCCTATTTACTGCGAAATACAAATACAAATGGAGGAATGTGGGTGTACACAGATACACCTTTTCCTAACTCTTTCGGGCATTACAGGCGTAGTGTGTTAAAACCAACAACGTTATAATTATAGTAACCAATTGCTTCATTTGTCTCCCCCATTGCCCACCAAATGATAGTCTATTTCTTTTTTCATTACACTGAACAATTTCCCGGGTAAAGGTGCGAGAATATAACAAGCTTTCTACTGAACGAGAATTTTGTGGTAAACTGCGGAACCTCCACCATGTTACCAATATTGTATACTAATGGTTTTTCATCCTGACAATGCCTACATTACGTGGTTTCTTAGAGCGCCGTAAAATTGAGAAGTTCAAAAAGAGAAATGGAACGCTAATGTTTTGGTTGTGTCGCGTGTGTTTGGTCTTGTTTCAAACTCCTGGTTAGTCATGCTTCCCTGGTAGTTGTGGCTTGTGTTTTGGCAATGGCTCCGCGTTTGAAAGTTTGAACTTTATTAAAAAAAAAACTTTCTCATAGGTATTTCAGTCGTTTTTTTTTTTGTTTAAAATTTCAGTCTAGTTCAAAGCTTTCAGATAGGTAGGGAAACATAAAATTATTTATTTTAAGTAGGTATTTAAGACAAAAGAAAAGCTGATGCCCTGACCTCAAGTAAAATGGAATAATAAAGAGACCTACACTGAACATCGATCTGAGCAATAGTCAAGTGAATGAAGTACAAAACTTTATTGCTGAAAGTGATGATAATATGACGTAACTCAATAAATACTCATAAATAATTAACTAGTTTATTTTAACTATAATTTGGCATACCTATATTATATAAATAAATACCTAGGTACTAATACGGGTGAAATATTTTCGCAAAAGAAAACAGGAAATAATAATATGAGTATATAGAACGATATCACTTTCCTTCCACGATTCTTTATTGATTGACATTCAAATAATCTTAATCAATTTGATTAATCAAATTAATAAAAGTTTATAACTGCACGCAATTGTTTTTTTTTTTGTGATATTACCAGACTCGGCTGTTAATCAAGCCGCTCTAGAGTTTAGACATATTTTATTGGTTACATAAGTCCACGTTTCTTAACCATGTTTTTCTTCGTCGATGTGAATGACCTCAAAGATAAATAATAATAATATGCATAGGTGTCAAAAAGTCATATTGCTACTTGTCCAGGTTAAAACTCACAACCTGGCTCATAAGAGGCGAGGTATTTAACCTCTGGCCCATCAAAACTTACCTACAAATTGATCTAACATAATAAAAAATGAAAGTTTTTGAGTATGCAATTTTGTTAATTAATCTCTTTCACGCAAAAACTAGATTCTTCAAGGATTTGAATTTTTCGTACACAAATAGTTTATAACCTGGATTAACACAAAGTATAGTTTTTATCCCGACTTTATGTTTCCGAGGGATAATTTGCAAACTGTAATGGACGAAGCCGCTGGTAACAGCTACTAAACAATACTTTTCATAAGTAAACAATGTAATGATACAATTTCTTTTTTTCGGTGACACTTTCTCTGATGCATTTCATTATACGTGAGGTCACAAATAATGGTAGATTTTTGTTTTCCCTACTTAGGCCCTAGTTACGTATTAGAGTAGTTTATTAGCTGTCACGCCAATTTCTCTGGAAAGTCTGTTTATGTAACATCTTGTGGTAAACAAAATTATGTTGTTGAGTATAAATTATTTTGATAGGTAGGTAGGCTCTTATGAAGGCACAAGAGAAAAACAAGGGTTTTAGGGACGAAAAACTATGATTAAACAATGTCCGCCTCACTACAAAGATAAACATTGTGTTGAATGCTTGTCTAAAAAAAGTAAAACGATCCTTATATCAACGTGATATGTCGATTTGACGTTGATAGTTTTTTAGACAAGTGTTCAACAAATGTTTAATTTCTTGTGGTGAGACGAAATGTGTTAGTACCGTGTAGGCTAAATAGATGCCTTTTTTAGGCTGCACCTGAAGAAAATATCATATTCTGTATGTGAAATTAAATGTTTGTAAACGCACTCACGACACAAAAGGAATTCTTAGAGTGGAACAACATTTTTAAACCGAATATAAATAACTAACAATTTCTTTTATTAACAAAAGGCACATTTACTTTAAGAACGTAATTTCTTGCCCAAATAAGTATCTAAGAAGTATTATACATATAGTGAACCGGATGAAGCGGGCGATTTATTACTACATTACTTTCAAAACAATAAAAAATACCTGTAGAATGTACCGGTAAGTACATAATAATTATCATAATGCGACCTTAGACGTAAGTAATCTAAATGTTATTATAATAATGTGAACAAAGTAATTTGCCAAACTTTAATATCAAGAGGAAAAGTACACATTAGCCGACCTAGATATTTCAATATTAACGTAATTTTTGTGTAACACTTTAATAATAGAGACCTTCCATAGTTTATTAAACTTTATTATTTTTGTGAAGTTATTCGTATTTGGAATAAAAATAAATGGAGTTAAACGAACTGGTTTAATTTATGTAGATTAAGGATAAAATTTCTTTCAAATACGCCAGACATTTTTGAATCCCTGAGTAGTCTTGTAGTTTTTTTTCTTTTTTTTTTGTACTAAAATACTTTTTATCTAAAATAGTTAGGGTAGTTTTTTCCAAACCCTGTTGGGTTTCGCTTCTAATATAATCAGATGAAGGCAAACATACAGCACACAAGACAAGTTTTTTTTTTTTTTTGTTATATGATGTGACCTAATAAGGTTACATCATAAAAAATACAATCTAGCTTAATACTAAAGCTAATGAGTAATTCTATTTTGACTTAATTTGCTAGGGAGACTAACACAAGACACAAGACAAGTGTTAATCATCTGTTGAACACGTCTTGTCTAAAACATATAACTGCAAAACGAAACGCGGATTGAATTTTTCTTTCCTAAGAAAATCTTTGATCCTTATATCAATGTCAAATGCCAATTTGCAAATTGACAGTAAAGTTTTTTTAGACAAGTTTTTAGAACGATGTTTAACCTTTTAGTAGTTAGATGGTCTACATTTAGCAATTATCGATTCTTACTGAGCAACACAGATCTCCTTGTCGGAAGGCACCTAAAACTTCTAGGTCTCAAAACCATTAGTGAAATCTGTAATAAGGCCTCTAGCTCATTCAACGTATTTGAATACTGATGTAGAAAAACAGGGTTGTCGCGAAAAAATCTAAGAATTTCATATTCTAAATGCAATGTCGCTAAATGTATGCAAAAGAAGCGTGTTATCCTATTGTTATCTCCAGAAATTCAGCTCATCTCGTTAACTCTATTGCTGTAAAAACAAGCTACAAATTCAGCTTTCAAAGCCAGACCCAAATTGAGGCTTTAACCCAAATATCGTCACGGCTTACTCCCGAATCACAGCTTAACCCGCGCCTGCAAACTGGGTCATATCGGTCCGTTTGCCAACCCTATTGTACGCGGAGACCGTGAGTGAGCGAAATAGTTATACGCTACATAATTCAGCAAATCTTAGGTCGCGTAACATCGGGAAAGTTCGTGAGTATTCGGAAACGTACTCGTCACTTTTCTAAAGATTGTGGCACTTTGTAAACACGGTCTGCGAAGCGTCTGGAATAAAATATGTACTAAGATATTTTATTAGTACTTAATGTTATTGTTACGACGTGCTCACAGATTTTTAAAGTGAAACATGGTTGCTGTAAATCTTCCCTCACAGTATAAAAGCTGTCAAGGTCAAGACTTGGTAATCATAAATGAGTTGGCACTTTCTGTGGGTCTCCTGATGCAGCAAGTTTTAGTAAGAAGTAAGAGAACACACGTAGTTCAACTTAAATAGAAACTATTACGGGTAAAACATCCTCTGTGAAAGGCTGATACCATAACATTTGACATTTTAATCCCCATAGGTACTACTTGTAAAACAACAGACAGCTGTGTTAGACCGGTTCCTCATAGCTAATCTTTCGTTTCTTTTGTTTTAAATCTTTACATAGTATAAAACAAAGTCGCTTATTGAGTCTGAACTTCCGCACGACTGCATTCAATTGGATATTTATTTATTGTTAGTGTTCGTTATTGTCTGGAAAAGGTATTTACGTGAGAAATATTTCCGAAAATCCACTCTGGTGATCCTCTTGAGTTCGAATATATTTTGATAATGTGCGATCGGTTTTTCCGGCCGGAAAATAACAAAACACAAACGAAACTATATTTTGCAGATCATTAATACAATCAAGATCCAAAGGCGAAAGAAAAACCAGATCTTCTCATCACGAAACATTCTCAAAATCGCAATGAAAGTACTATAACAATCAATTGTCAGTAAATGCTATTTCCCGCGGTACTACGGTGCGTTCTCGAAATCATTAAGTCCATTATGTCCGATACAGATCATGATCTGATGAGCCGCTTAAGATTAACTAAAAATTAGTAACAGGGTTGTCATGACAGCAAGTTGTTTTAAAACAGTGTTCAAAACTGTTTGAATTTAAACCGTGATGTCCTTTTATCACACTTTTTAAATACTTTTCATGGCGGATGTATGGATATGAAGTAAATCATTATTTAAGCATAATTATGCTAAAGGTATTAGGTCTGAACTTTATTGACATTGTAGTTAAATAAAACTTAAAGCATTTGCCGTCTTATGCATCGGTTGAACACGTCTTGTCTAATAAACCTGTCAACTGCTAAATGGCATTTGACGTTGATACAAGGGCCGTTTTGAAGTAACAGTTTTTTTAGACAAGTGTTCAACAGTTGTTTAACATTTTTGTACATAGTTAGGCGGTAGATGTTTATCCATTGATATTTATTATGTAAATATTTAATTTACTACGGCGATTTTTTTTAAAGTAGTAGTGTAGGTTTAATTAATTTGAAAAAGGTAAAAAAAAACACTTGTTCAAATCAATTTGAACTGTTTGTTTTATAAAACAAATAAAAACTGTTAATTTGTTTTTTCCAACCCTGATTATTCATTACTAATGTTGGAATGTTGCGTGTGTTTAAAGATCTTGGTCCATTTACAACGTCGAGCACTTCCCATCGTGTTGAAACTGATTTATTGTCATATTTTCACTGAAGAATTTCGGTTTCGTTTCGATCGAGACGCGTGTTGTCGTGTGTCTTATCTTGATGTGTGTTGTTGGGTTTTAAGTGTTGTCTGTTGTATTTTTTTTTTTTGGTGTCACGACTACTTGCCAGCAACTGGTTGTCTGAAGTAAAACTATCTATACTTAATTGGATATATTTTGTGAACGGATTCAATTGCGTAATCTTAGCTTCTGTCGTGACTTCTGTCCAAAGCTCTGCACTAGCAAATGTCAATCTTAATCTAAATATACATAACTCAAAGGTGACTGACTGACATAGTGATCTATCAACGCACAGCCCAAATCACTGGACGGATCGGGCTGAAATTTGGCATGCAGGTAGATGTTATGACGTAGGCATTCGCTAAGAAAGGATTCTGATCAATTCTACTCCCAAGGGGATAAAATAGGGGATGAAAATTTGTATGAAACTTTGTCAATTTTATAAAAAAAATACATTGTTAAATTCCAACATCCACGCGAACGAAGTCGCTGGCATAGCTAGTCATAGTATAAAGTGTACTAACTTCCAAACCCAGATTGTGTAAGAAATATTATAAAATTCACCAATTACTCGGAAATTACTGCAATAACTTTTTTGGTTAAACGTAATTTGGTCACAATATGGCGCCAAGGTTGTGCTATTCTTAATTGAAACACATAGTCATCTCATTTAAATGTCAAACACACTCCAAAATGTACCTAATTACAACTTATAAATAGAGGTGATTATAAATTGCAATAATATAACATCTCGTATGTAAAATAATTGTATAGCGTTGGGAAAGCACATGTCAAAAGTACATTAACAGCTGATTATAATGATACCTAACGCGGTGTCCTGCGTGAGCGACGAATACGACGCGACGCGACGCAATTCGAACTATTTCAACTACTATTATAATTATTTACTTCATTTCGCGTCGTGTTGTATTTGTCACTCACGCAGGACACCGCCTAATGCCTTTGTCAAACTGACAGACGAACCGAATGCGTGGCGTAGCGTTTTTGTTTGTAATGTATGGAATTGTTTGAAGCCTGTCACATTGAGTATCGGATCGCTTTCGCATTTTTATATGACATGATTCGGTTCGGTTCGCTATCGCCTGTCTGTTTGACAAAGGCCTAATGTATGTGCACATCGAGACGCGATGCGATGCCGACATGTAACGATAGTGGAAGTGTGTATCTTTTCGTGTAGTGAATAAAGTTAGATTTTGAATCGCTCTTTTGAAAAGAGCGCGCCGCGTCGCGTCCGGTGTGTATCGACCCTAAGTCATATAAGTGAAATAGAATTAGAACGAGCAATTTCTGGGCAATAATGTTGCGATAAGTTTTAAGTAATCACTTCTTGTAAGATGGGTCGTTGCAAAAACTTAATATGATTATGTCGAAAGAATTAATTAAGAGGGTAATAACATCACATCTCACCTCTATTTATACAAAAAGATCTTACTCTTTGCAGAAATAGAGGTGATTAGAGATTTATATTTTATTCACTTTTCTTTATTCTCAAAGTAATTAGGTATAATTCTATTGCTTAATTTTAATGTAACTGTTACTCCTTTTGTAGATACGGTCAGCAAATGAAGTATGCAGAGTCAGACAGTTATTTTTAAACGATTTTCTACTGTTGCGTCATAAGCATAGGTCGGAATTAGGACTTATTTTAGTACTTGCATCGAAATGTTGATATTAATATGGATATTCCCGAGATTTCTAACAGACAATCTCGCGTGTAAACAGTATTACAAATAAGTAATAATAATAAAAAAAAAACATCAGAGATAGAATCTAAATAATTTTTATAATAAATCACGGGATTTTTCTGCTCTTTAAAAGATTTCGGGCATATCCACTTTATTCTTTCGCAGAGTAAGTACCTACATGAATAACTATACCTAATTCCGATCTGTGGTCATACGTTTCAATGTATCCGCATACGAAACTTTTTAACTGCATTTAACATAGATACAGATAAAAAGTCCATACATAGAGCATTTAGCAAGAAAAACTGTTGAAAACTTACTGTCTCCATATTTAACTCTTTGCTGATTGAACATCCAGATTTTAAACTTCTACTGGGTCGCGGCACTTTCTAAGCATTGTACCGTGGTCCTGAAGCGCAAAGAGCAACAGAAGTAACAGGGTAGACTATTAGTCAGTAAGAGTCTGACAGTCCCTTCTGCTCCCACTCAGGGCGGGAGGACTTTTGATAATGTATAACATTACCCAAAAAAGTGCGCTGTTAAGGAATTTCAAACATTGCAATCACTTTACTTGACTCAGGGATCAAACTAGACAATCAACTCAGTTGTTATTATTTTTATTTTATTTATTAGGTCTACCAACAATTGTTTACACTCATACAAACTATAGTAAAACGAGCATTTAAACATAACATAGTGCAACAATTACTTAAAGGTAAACACTGCATGAACATAAAAAAAGAAACAACAATAATAAGTTACTACTCTAAACTACATACTACGTACAAACACAACATTAACACAGTCCTAAAAAATTACAATAGATCGGACACACACTTCAAAAATTGGCTTTTTTGAAATTTGAGGGAATTAAAGTGGAAATCAACCTCATCGCTGCAACTATTCAAAACCATACAAAACCTAGCACATGGAGAATTAGATCCCAGCACCGTTCTTCTCATTGGAGGACAAAGTGGAGTTATGGGTTTGCGCGGAATCCTCGCCGGAGCACGAAATTTCATGAGTGCGAGTAGTGGCGGTGAGTGAGTCGAGTTGTTACACGTGCAACCACCGTACATAATGTATACTATTAAATAAATGAGGTTTAGATAAGTTTATAATAGCAGAGGAAATTCATAATTTATTACAACATTTCCTCAAGGAAATACCGCTGTGGTAGGCGAGCACGTCGTACCACCAAGTTATGTCGTTCATTCATGTTTATGTTCATTCATTCGGTCTGTCGTTCCTTGTTCACGTGACCGCGTTTGGCTTGTGCAACCGTTGACCGCACGTATTGTTGTAAGCTTATATTGTTGTTTTTCTTGCTATAATGTTGTATTTGTTTGACTTCCTTGTTGCGTAGAAGCTTTTTAGTAATAGTAAAGACTTTAAACATACATTTTAATTCGATGTCAGCGTTTAACTATCAGACATTTACCAATCAATTTCAAGAGTTAAGGAATTACTCATGGCGCGATGACTGATTCCAACTACAAGTGAAAATCAACCTTACCACTAAGAAATAATGATGCAATTCGATTGTCTTGATGTCGTCGTGGCGATCGTGTTTTGTTTTTCACGCGATTCGACCAATTGCAACTACAAGTGAAAATCAACCTTACTTCTAAGAAATAATGATGCAATTCGATTGACTTGATGTCGTCGTGGTGATCGTGTTTTGTTTTTCATCTACTCGTAGATAACAACGTGTTTTATGTCATAATGTCGTAGTGGTAATGTTGATTTTCACTTGTGGTTGGAATCGGTCGTATTGCAATCGCGTCGCGCCATGGGTAAAGTCCCGTTAACTTCAATTAATGTATGTTATGTTTTGTACTCATAAATTAGTTTCATTTTAGGGTCAGTTCACGTCGAGACGCGATGCGATGCAACGCGGCGCGGCGATACTGGAAATGTGTATCTTTTCGTGCAGTAAATAAACTTGAATTTTGAATTGCTCTTTTAGAATGTGCGTGCACTATGTAGCATCGCGTCTCTGTGTAGATTTTCCACTAGTAAAACAGTGTTTCATACGTACGCAAATCAAGAAATCCTAAACAAACAATTTGCATAAATAATAATATTTATTATCTCAACCGTACCATTTCACAAACACTACTTCAACTTAAGTATACCTGCCATCTAGCTCAATCCTCCATTATACACACAAATACACCATCAATTTAATCTTGAGCAATTCCATGGCTTGTATCAGTAACAGTAAGGCATCTGTCTCAAATTTTACGATATTTGTTACGCGAATGAAATGTCTTTACAAACGCAACATCATCATCTGCCTATCAGTATTTTACATGGAGCGACTGCCTATCGAACCTCCACAACCCAGTTACTTGGTAATACGATACCCCATGGTAAGACTGGTTGTCAGACTTTGGAGATTCAGTCCTGCTCCGCCACCGCTTCCGCTCCGCTCACCGCAAAATTTGAGGCTGAGGCCTTAGTCTCTGAGTGCCGTAACAAGCATCTGAGTCACGACGCTAACGTGTTCCATCTGACCCCATACTGGTTCCCATTGTTCTTTTGCAATCTTTGTCTAAGAATCGAGAATTTGAATTTCACTTTATGGTGAATCTGGTTTAGGAAAGTCAAACAGGGTCTTTATCTAGAGAAAGAATAAAGTTTGGCAAAAAAAGTCGAGTTGTTATATTGCCAAATTATACTTTTTTTTGTTGTGGTAAAATCATCAAATGGACGGGTCGCGAGGGACTGTCAGACAAGCACTGACTGCAATCCACGTCTGACAATGACGATGCGATAACTGCTTTAAAAAAATGATGCCAAAGATTTACTTTTTCGAAAACAAATTACATAATGCATTCAAATTATAACTTATCATTAGCAAAACACTCAACAACTTTCAGGATTTATGAAACACTAACAAAAGACTCATAATCCAGAAAAAAAACAACATCCCATTGGAACAGTAAACCTATAAATTAAGTACATTCCAATAACATAAGGTAGAAGCTTCATCAACTCATATAAGTTGATAAAATGATAATGTAATTACCTCCACACGAGTACCGCTTCTCGTTTCACTAAGGGTTGTGGAGGTCAAGCCGTCAACCGTCGAGGCAGACACTAAACCTGAATGGTCGATAACTTTCTTGGAGATAGACCGTAACCATAAGGAAAAAGATGGAAGATGAACCGTAAAGACGTAATACGGTCCGTGAGACCTAATCGCTGTGAAAGGTGACTTAGTGCAGGGCACGAGTGATAAGATCAAATGTATAGAAAAGTTTGAAACACCCCAAGAGGCGCTGCCAGTAGCGCATTCGCGTACTTACAAAGTAATTAGTGTCGTATTCGCGACGCTCATCCCGAAATCGCGAACGGGCTGATTAGATTAAGAACCGGTTAAACTGAGGCGAAACTCGTGTGAGATGTGAGATGAGATTAGGATATAACGTGATTATTCGCCGTTGTTGAGTGACACAATCGCGACGCTTCGTAAAGCGCATTTCACACAGAGAGCGGGCGCGGGTCGGGCGCGGGTCGGGCGCGTTTCGGTGTACGGGCACGACCCGCCCCGCGCCCGACCCGCGCACGCTTTCAGTGTGAAGTCTTCCATTTAAATACAAAGAACTAGACCCGCCGTACTCCCGCGCCCGACCCGCGCCCGCTCTCTGTGTGAAATGCGCTTAAGCGACGAACACAATCGTGCATGAGATTTGCCTTAGTTTTATCAGAGCTTCAAGTTTGTACAAATACGAAGTTTGAATTAACTTTTTGATTAAGTACCTATTGTTTCAAATTATAATTGACCTACCTTCAATAATTCTTTGAGAAATGTCTCTATTAAAAATCATGATCGTAACTATATCTTATTACTATATTACGTTTACTACAAGCGAATGTTTATAAGGATGGTTTATTGTATGAACGGATATTACTACTCTTTCACATAAATACTATTCAACGGATTCCTATGAAATTTAGAACACACGTAGTGGTATAACTTGGATTGACACAAAGAGTACTTACCTATGTTTTACACAGGATTTTCACTAGTTGACCTCACCGGACAAATGACATTTAGATAGGACATTTAGGTACTTGCATAACGTTCCACAAACATTTATTTTTCATGATACCTAATAGTAATTAATTTTTAATTAAACTATCATCTTATGCTTCCTCAATTTTCTTTACAGAAATAGATTTTCTTGACACCAATCTGAAAAGTGTTAGTAACATTAACGTAAGCTCAAAGTATTAGGTCAAAGGTGAATGAACTCCGCTCTCCGAGTACCTATGAATATAGATACCTTCCATTGATGAGTTGATAGTGATTTATGCTGTGAACCCTCAAAGATGGACAGCTAGAATTATTATTCCTTTTCAGAACTTTATGTTCTTGATTTGAAAATAAGGCTATTTGGAATAAGAAGCGTTAGGCTTTTGTTTTCTAACGAGAAATGAGTTCGTGAGTTTTTTTATAGTAATATAAAAAGGTTGGTAAACCAAGATTTAGATTTTTTGGAAGTAATTGCCTAGTTGGCGTCATTTATAAATATTGAAAAGACACAACCTTAAAAACTTCCTACTTCAAATGCCAGGTTAGATCTTTACGCGATTACGAGTATATTCTGTTTTTTAAATTGTAAGACCTCAATTTATGCCTCTTTTTGGGTTCAAATTATCAAATTTGTCTTCCCGTCTTTTAGATGTAAGTTTGGCCTCTAATTAGTATCTTACAACTTAAAATTGGATTTTACAGTTTCCATTATTTCCTTTTGAGATTCCTGTATTTTAGTTGCAAGACATGGTAAATATCCTCTAATAGGTTTTGAATTTAATAATAATCATTTTAAGTCTCTAAAGTGTCAGTGAAAACAAGAATCAGTAAAATTATTTATAGCCCCATTACTAAAGTATAATCTCTACATTGATAAAATTAATATAGATATTTCACAGATTCATATTCATACAGCCTATCATTCCATCTTATCTTTGCCATTACAATTTAAGATCTTTGAAAAAGATAATCGCCTAATAGATTTAATTATTTCATCAATTTGCTTTTCTAACTACCTAGAAGTCATTAACGAAAGTTCGCGATAAAAATCAAAACTGTAACTGATTTCACAAAAATTGTCCATTTAAAGTTCTTTTGCTCGAATCTCGGCCATATTTTAATTACAGTCAACCTAATGTTGCTATGACTCATTGACAATAACGATCTAAGTATTATTAGTCGAGTGAGAGTGAAACATTTCTCACCAAAGATCGAGACTCATCATTGAAATGCCAAAAAGCGCGATGTAGTTGACCTTCCGAAATACTGACACAGTGTTCTAAATCCCAAAGCTGGTCGCGTGAGTGTTCGTAATGCGAATAATTGTCCATTGTGATACGATGCGGGCGATTAGGAAGTTTACTTTTACTACATTGTACGGCTTGTGCGTTCCTCTGCCTGCGCACACGCAATCACTTTCGACTTTCAGACTCAACTGCGCGGGCGACGCGGTCCGTCCAGCTTCTACACGCACCGTTTTTTGCTAATTCCTACTTACCAAAGAAATTGATTCATTATGATTGACTAATATGCAAAAGTAAAAGTTTATTTTACTTTAAACTTATTAGTAAAAGATTAAGTTACTTTTACTTTAACTAGCAAACCGTCCCTGTTTCGCATGTTTATTATGACTTATCACGAAAAATCTTGAAATTTCAAAATTATTTGCACTTTTAGTACCTACATAAACACAGATGGATCTACCGAAATCAAATATTCTCTATTAGATAGCGAAAACTGCATCAAAAACTGTAGCGACGTTTAGGAGACCAAGACGATTACCCAGACAGACAAGATGAGCGAATTAATATTTATGTAAATGTTCAATCGAGGAATTTAAAATAAATATTCACGAGTTCCGGATTACCATTCGCAGCAGAGATACGAAATTCGTTTGTGAACTTTTCAAAGCGTACGGAATCGAGTTTGTTGATTGCGATGAAAAGCAATCAAATAACAACCGGGTACACGTGGTACCGGACACGCGATATGGTTGTAAATTATTGTTACTTTAAACTTGAAATTCTTTATTCTGTTATTGTTTTTCAACTGTATTTTGTATCTTTCTTGTTGGTTTGATTTCCGGGCCGGACATCGGGTCATGCTGGCATCATTAAACATTGAAGCCGCGGCCAACTGTACCTATTCATTTGTTTCTTCTTTTAATCGAATTTCTATTAGGTGAACACAGAGCGAGCAACCTCGCGAGGCATTTGGCATTTGTGGATATGTCTAGGCCGAGGCAAGCGCGCGCGCTGCCGGGGGCGAACGACCGAGCGCCCGAGCCATCCAGTGTCGGCTTTTTGTTTTGCTCGGGCATATTGTTTCGTGCCTCGGTCGAGAAACAATCTAGCTAGACGTGCCTCGGTCGAGAAACAATCTAGTCGAGAAACAATCTTCCACACAGAGCAAGCCGCCTCGCGAGGCAGTTACCTCGCGAGGCTGCTCGCTCTGTGTGGATGGGACCTGTTTAAGAAATTCTTCTACATGTTTCATTATTAAATTCATGAACAAATTAACTATTGATTGAAATATTACGAAGCACAGACGCGAGCATCCGCAGGTCTCATAATTGAATTGATGGGAAGGACGGAGGAGAGAGGGTACCTACTCTTAATTTAATCACTTCTATTTGATGCCGGGTAACTTGACTAAGTTATGTATACCTATAGGTACACTTAAGCAAGATTGATAGATTTCCCAGTCGTTTATTATACACTAGGTCACTAGCTGAGCCCGCGACTTCGTTCGCGTGGATGTCGGAACTCTACAATGTATTTTTTTAATTAAAATAAAGGATTTTTTCTAAAATAAAAGTAAGTTAATCCTTATTACATCAGCTACCTGCCAATAGAAGTCCCGTCAAAATCGGCCCAGCCATTTCAGAGATTAGCCATTACAAATAGACAGACTAAAAATGAAAAAAAAAATATTTTGGTGTATGTACCGTATATATATTCGTATGAATGTAGTAATAAACGGTTATTTAAATATTACAAACAGACACTCCAATTTTATTTATATGTATGTATAGATGATATTCCTTCACTAAAATTCGCGGGTTTTTTAGTCATACAAAGTATTTGTTCATTGCGAAATGTCTGTTAAACACAATGCCATTGTTTCATTTGCTTATAAAAATGGATTTTAATTGTTGATGCGTTGCTTTGTCCTTTCCTTCATTTACAAACAATATTTTTATATAATTTAATAGTTACCAGCTACTTTGCTCGAGCTCTCCGTTACCGAAGCAAAATTCATAATCTAAGAATAGAAGATTTTTTTTTTATTGGGACAAACCCACCACACTATTCCCAAACCACTGCAACTCCTGAAAGCCAGAATCAACAGTGGCAACCACCAGAAAAGCGCCGAGACAATGAAGCTCGACGTGTCCCGGAGAATGAATTTACCTGTCTTGGATCCTGCACGAAATTAATCAGAAAAGAATAGTGGAGGAGTAGGAAAAAATATGTTTCCACTTCCCTCCATGCAAGCAGGAGACAGAACAAAACAAGGCCAATAGGCACAAAGGGACATTACAACTGGGAGAAGCCCAGTTGCCTAGCACCACGGGTAGAAATGACTACTAATATTAATGAATATAAAGAATAGAAGATTACTCTGTATGAAATCTATAACATCAGAGAGTGTCAGCACAAAACAGGGCCCCCTGAGAGGGCCGGGGTCGCGAGACTAACGAATTACCGTGACCCCGGAACGTAAAGGGCTATTGAAGGATCCCATGGATTAGTCAGTACGAGTTGGGAGGACTCATTTGATGATTTTACCACGCTAAAAAAAACTTGTTATAACAATTACATTGAGCTATATTAGCATCACGCGTACAATTACATTTTGAAATATGTATAGTCACGAATTTAGGTACGAATATGAAAAAAAAACTGCGAAATCTCCAAAAGTTCCATCTGATAACGTTACGAAGGTCATTGTAGCATACTCCCACAAAAACGACGTAGTCGGCTAAATGCTCGTTATTATGCGTTTTACATTATTAACACTTGTGGGAACTAGGCCGAGCGCCGTACCGTCAGCAAAAAAAACGACGCCATTATTCGCGGCTCGAAAAATAAAATAAAAACGGCAATTATTTTTTACTTTATTTGAATTCACACGCCGTTATCACCAGTTTATTGTTGTGGCTAGAAATTCTATAGGCTACACTTTGTTTTAAATTGAGATTAGAGTTTTTTATATTTATTTTAAGATTAGTTTTACTTTTAAAGGTATATTGTATGATTTTTAAAAACGAATTTCAAATAAATTTGAGGATATTGAACATTAAAACCTATTTTTTTTATTACCTATATTATTTTCAACCTTAACTTACTTTAGACTAAACAACAACTTGATTTAGACAATAAACGCTGTGCTTTTTTCTAAGGCGATAGTAATAAGAGATTCAGACATTGAAGGAATATCAGTTTATTTATGTGCAAAAAGACTATTTCCCAAAGTAACAACTGAGTCGCAAAAGTACAAGTTCTCAAAATGGCAAATTGTCAAAAAGCCAGAAATGTGAAAAACCTTATTCTTTCTAATTCAAAGCGTGGAAAACATCCAATTACTCACTTCTTTTACATTTTGATGACATCTAATAACATTTATTTTATACTTTTACCTAAAAAGAACCATGTTTATCTATGAGTAAGATGAATCATACGAAAGAAACAAAAAACAATTAACCCATTCACACATTTACTAAAAACCAGTTTTACCAGATTAATATTAGAGACTTTAAAAAAATGCCCAAGACGCGTTTACGGTTTTCTTGCGCACGCTACTTACCTACCTACCTCCAAGTGAGAGTGAACGGCCTTCAGAGCGAGAGGACAGTGGCCATCCGGACCTCTGATCTTCGGTAGACTGTCTTTTGAAGTTAGCATAATGGTAGACGATACATTTATAGTATCAGTCCTAGCCATAGGATCTTATATGGACATAGAGAGGTTGTACTGAAAGATGAATGGCTGTGGACGGTATTTGTGTGTTTGGCGCATAGTGCGACTGCTAAGCTACTTTCAATGCCGTTCTAGGGAGTTCTATGAAGTCAATCATAAGACCCCGCTTCGCACCGGATATAGCGTATGTTAATCGGGGTGAATGTAGCTTTGTAACGGTGAAAAAAAAAATTGAAATCAGCGCAGTTGTTTTTGAGTTTATTCGTTACAAACATACACACACACATACAAAGCATTAGTAGTCATTTTTACCCGTGGTGCTAGGCAACTGGGCTTCTCCCAGTTGTAATGTCCCTTTGTGCCTATTGGCCTTGTTTTGTTCTGTCTCCTGCTTGCATGGAAGGAAGTGGAAACATATTTTTCCTACTCCTCCACTATTATTTTCTGATTAATTTCGTTGCAGGATCCAAGACAGGTAAATTCATTCTCCGGGACACGTCCAGCTTCATTGTCTCGACGCTTTTCTGGTGGTTGCCACTGTTGATTCTGGCTTTCAGGAGTTGCAGTGGTTTGGGAATAGTGTGGTGGGTTTGTCCTAAAAAAAAAAACACACATAAAAATCTTTCCTCTTTAGAATATTAGTGTAGATTTTAAAACAGTGTGAGTGGAAGACAAAACAACACAATTTGTTTTGTTTTTGATTTGAGATGGCTTTGCACTCGACTCTATTATATCAGAGGTGATAGACTAAGTCGATGATGGAGTGAGCTTACTCACAAGAAGCCGTTTCACCGTAGATAGGTTTTGAAGATATTATGGTTGTACCTTTTATGTAGTATTTTCTAAGGAATAGGGGTGGGTGTTATTATCTCAAGCCCCACTCGAAGTACCTTTTTTTATTAAGAAATTAGTTCATTCCTGATTGTTATTCTTTTGCAAAATTTCACTTCATCATTTATCAAAACTTTCTATTTGAGGCTGATGAAGGACACAATAAAGTTTTTTTTTTCTAACAAACAAATTACTCCTATCCCTATAAAACTGTGACAGTTTACCAAAAATTCTGAATTCACCATGATCTTAAATATGAACTTAATTATGTGATATTATTATGATCAAGCAAGTATCTACCTATAGAAATCTGTTCTGCTGATTCAAATAAATCACAAAAGCTCGATTTTCGCCGAAACGCATGACTAAGCATCGTTGTTTTCTCAAAGTGAATGATTCAGCACATAATAAATGAACGAAATCTACTGCTTCTATATTGGTCGGAAGACATATTACTAAATTAATAGGTGGTTGCGTACTTATATTTCCAATATTGCACTTAATTCTAATAGCATTTTGCTGACCTTCGTGGTTTTTACTAATTATTTTGCAGTTAATGTACAATTATATTATATGACTAGCTGTAGCCAGTGACTTCAACCGCGTGTAACTCGAATTTCATTCCATGGGAATAATAACGGTTAAATTATTATTCCCATGAAATCTTTCTTGAAGGAATAAAGACCCAATAACGCTTTGTCGTTCTGACCGGTCTGGCAATAGAACTTACCTAGAACTTCACTCTCAGCAGTAGCTCTTGCCTCCACTAGACCAAAGAGTCCCTATAATCAGTAGGAAGCAATACTTTTAATCTTGATGAGTTAGATAGAGGTTATTATAGAACCAGAACAATTAAGAAACACTTAATTGTTCTGTAACGAGTTTTTTTCCGTCTTCACACCTTTAATCAACTAATTACTATGTAGATAGCTCAATATAATGACATAGGAACTTATATATTCCTAGGTACAGAAACAGGTATAGGCTATATAATGCTGGCTTCTCACGGAGCATGCCGTGTGATACATTCCGAGTTGCGCTGACCTACACTCCGCTCGCGCTCGCGGAATTTTCCTACTGAAGCCCCTTCTCACACATGGCGACGAAGTCTCCATAATCTCCGATACCTTACGACTTTGGTATCCATTGACTCGTGCCTGTGAACGATCCTCTATGGATTTGTATTGCGACAATAATCGCCTGGATACCAAAGTCATAAAGTGTCGTAGACTTGCGTAGCCTGGTGTACGAAGGAGCTTACAGATCGACGCGCCACTCTGAATCGCGCTAAGCTATTTCCTTCATACGGCGCGTTTAGTGCGCGAGACTCGATGTGACTCGTAATATAGTGCGCCGTGTGTAGCTAACTTATAATTATTTAGTACCTAACAAGATTGTCAGTAGTTCAGTACCTATGTTATCTAGCCTGTTTTACTTCCTTTGCAAGTTGTGGACATTTGGATGTTGCCTAACCTCCGGCTACATTAATATTTGCATAGTTATGTCTTAGGTATTGCATGTACATAAGTTTTGAATCCTTCTTAATATATTATGTATATGAAGCTAGGTCAATGATTGCCCTTAGCATTTGGTTAATATTCATCGATTTTCGTAATTAGTATCATCAATATGAGCAAACGCCTTTGGTATAGGTTGTACTTCAAATGGACAAACATACATTTATAGGCTGTTAAACACATTATGCTAAGCAGTTGGGTAGAAATTTTTGTTAAAATTTAATGCTGGCAACCATATACATATATTCTTTACATAACAGAAACACCATGCCAGGAAATAAAAATATACTTTAATAAAAAAAAAAAACAAAACAGAATTGGTGGCAATTATTATAATTGGTTTGATCTTCGTCTACAAAATCTTAAAATTAGCTTTAAGAAAACTCTGGTTAATGACCTATAAATCTATCAAACACTTTGGTTCTAATAAAATAGAAATCCAGACAAAATAATTACACCCGGTAACAAGTTGACTTCGCTTAGTATTCATAGATATTTGAACAGGATATACCAAGGCGTGAAGTTTCTCAACAATATTGCTACAATAATGTCCATACCATTCAGTTATACTTAATACAGTTATATTAAAATCAAGGCTTTAAGAAATGATCGCAGGTTGCAGATTACGGAGTTTCAAAATCGTAAAAGCACATTTTCAACATGATTGCCAATTTTTGGAATTTTAGAAGTAAAAATGTAGGTACCAGTACCCTTAGCACGAGTTTTCACTCTTTAACTTTACAGCGTCTTTCCAGTGTTTACAGCGTTTCTTGTATGAAAAAATGGAACAGCGCCTCTGGTGTGCGAAGAAGGAACTAATTTTTTCCTTGAAAATTGTCAACTTGAAATTGTCAAAGTTCCAGTTTACTTTACGTCTCAAATACTGAAAACTCGTGCTAAGGGTACAGTACCCTAAGCACGAGTTTTCAGTATTTGAGACGAAAATAAACTGGAACTTTGACAATTTCAAATTGACAATTTTCCCACCCCGGGCAGGGTGGGAGGGACTGTCAGACTTGTACTGACTAAAATCCACGGTGTCCGTCATTAGCCCTTTAAGTCCCGCGACCCCGGCAGGCTTTGGCCCTCTGAGAGGGGGCCCCGTCATTTTGCTGACGCTCTTTGAGGCGCGCGTGGGACACAACGCGCCGTCGACCCGGGCATGGTCCATGGTCGGGCAGCGAGTTGCCCTTTACTCGCTGCCCGCATGCCGAAGGGTACAGTAACCTTAGCACGAATGTTCACACTTTTACTTTACAGCGTCTTTCCAGTATTTACAGCGTTTTCAGTATTTGAGACGTAAAGTAAACTGGAACTTTGACAATTTCAAGGAAAGAAAGTAGTTCCTTCTTCGCACACCAGAGGCGCTGTTTCATAATATTTTCATACAAGAAACGCTGTAAATACTGGAAAGACGCTGTAAAGTAAAAGAGTGAAAATTCGTGCTAAGGGTACAGGCTACCAGCTTTAGCAGCAGCAGAAGACAATCTCTTTTCCCAGTGACAACTTCTACTGCGTTTTACCCGCTAATTCATCCACCAGGCTTCATTGAACTGCAATGTCCCAAAATTTAAATAAATATTTTTATTTCTTTATTTTTTTTTGGCCAGAATCGATGCGGTGCGGTATATATCAATATTGCATTAGTACTTTTCGTAATCATATCCGTATTGTGTTTTTTTTACTCAATAAGGAACATAAAGTGTTAGTAATGTGTGTTTAATTTGTGCTTTTGTGTTTCCTAATAACATGGTAAAAAAACTTTATTCCTGGAAAAATACGACATTGATTTTGTACTAAGACTGAAACCTAAAATACTAACCATTAACTTCGGCTTAGCATTATACCTGTTACTATTGCAAAACACTGCAATCTACAAGTGCAAGATAGAGCTTTTGTAAGTGTTAAGTAACTGAATGACTATTAGAGCGGGAGCCCGTAACAGATGTCCGTGACCAATTTCCTCTCAAGCGATAATTAGCAGACTACATGAGGGAGTCGTATCATGAACATTCGTGGAAGTCAGCTGCGATTCCGTTGGTGGGATAAGCAGCAATCGCCGTTCAAACACGTAGAAAAAATATTTTTTTTTAGTCATTTCCTCTCAATTGAAACCTGGTTTATATTGAAGATTACCTTGTATCACGAAGAATAAAACCAATCAGCCGACGGTACCATGGTGGAATGCACGTCAGCTGGTCACTCGAACATGTAATTTTTTATTTTATTTTCAGTGATTTCCTCTCAACCCAAATTTGGCCTGATGAAAGTTTACATGAAGATATGGCTAAAAACAGACGTCAGCTGGCTGTATCTCGGTGGAAAGGTCCTCAGCTGATACTTTGAAAATTATTGTACAAGCAGGACTAAGGGCTAGTACAGACTTACGGAAACCGCGCGTTCATGAATCGCGCGGTTCGAAACCGCAAAATTGTTATGCAATCAGACTCCGGCCGGCGGTTATATGTGATTATCGTACAGGGATAACGTCCGTTTGAAAAAGGAGGTCAGCGAAAAATCGATTTACTGTGGTTTTTGCTCCTTAAAAAAACGATAAGAAAAATGCGGTATGCAATGCAAATGGGTGCATCCAATATTAAGTAACCAACCAAGTTTCCAACGTATTTTCACAATTTCCAAATATCTCCACTAACTCTTGCCAAGCTTGGTTATGATAGTTTTATTTGAGTAATCCTCACACTGAATATCCCATATTGCATTTCTCTTCTCCACTTCATCAATAAACAGTTCAGTGTCGAAACGAACCGTGCCAAACTCACGAGCTGTGATGTGCTAACCGCGCGGTATCCGCCACGCAACTGAACGCAAAGTAAAGACTCCATAGTAATAGAAACGCGCGGGAGCAGCGCGAGTCTATTTTCTGGCGGTTGACTAACCGCGCGGTTATGTCTGAACGATTACTTAATAACTCTTACGTATAAGACTCTCTCCTCTACTCCGCTTCTTTATACGCGCGCTTGTATCATCAATCCAAACGCAATAACAAATCAGCGTCAGAGGCGCGTTCCTGAAACGCGCGTCTTCTGCGCGTTTAGAATACGCCGTATGCGATGGGCCTAAGGTTCTCTGCCCATTCTTTGCACAAATATGCAAAACAATCATAATGAACTCTTGAAAAAACGTATAAATGGGTCTATTGATTTATTTTCTCAATTAGTGAAAATTATAAGAAATAAAAAGCTTTTCTATAAAGAAAACCCCCAATCATTGCTTGATTCATTGTTTGATGTTATTGTCATTTACATTACATATAAAACAATTAAAAATACAAAATAAACATGTTGTTATGAAACATATATCAATGGATATCTAGTTCGGACCTCAAAGATATGAATTTCTTCTTATTGCAAGCCGAATCGAGAAGCTCTTCACGTAATCTCCAAGCGAGAGCCTTGTCTCATCATTGAAGATCGTGCGGGAATCCTTCTGATTCTGTTGAACCGGTTAACGGACCTTCTTGATGAAGGTGTCAATTACTTATTCACTCCAGTAAGAACAGTTCCATAACTTGAACAAAATAACGAAATACAACAACAAAATCATTTAATATTGATTTGAAACCTTATGACAGCAGAATGATTTGACAAGATAAGACATTAGGGATGACACAAGTTTTTTTTCCAAATAATATTTTTTTATGGCTTCTTCTATGTGTCATTATGACAGACACTCGTTTCCCTTATGTCCGTTTTGATATTGCAAATAAATTACGTTTAGTTATTCAGATTTAATAAAATATTTGTTTCTTCATATTTTATTTTACGATCTTTCCACCGAGATACAGCCAGCTGACGTTTGCTTTTATCCATATCTTCATGTAAACTTTCATCAGGTAAAATTTGAGTCGAGAGGAAATCACTGAAAATAATATAAAAAATTACATGTTCGAGTGACCAGCAGACGTGTATTCCACCATGTTACAGACAGCTGATTGGTTTTATTCTTCGTGATATAAGGTAATCTTCAATATAAACCAGGTTTCAGTTGAGAGGAAATGACAAAAAAATATTATTTTTTCTACGTGTTTGAACGGCTATTGCTGCTTATCCCACCAACGGAACAGCAGCTGACTTCCACAAATCTTTATGATCCGACTCCCTTATGTAGTCTACTAATTATGGCTTGAGAAGAAATCACTAACGATATTTTGGTCTGGCTTCCGGTCTATATTGATCTCGAATTATAACTTTGCGTAGGTAATACTAATATTTACTATTACCTAGATAATGTGAAGATAAAAATCTTGATGTAAAAAACATCATTATAAAAATTACAACACAGACCAGTATTCTATATTACTTAATAGATTAATAAAAAATAATTACATAAACATATATTTGCTACGGTAATTAAATTTCTTGTTAGCCAAAAGCGAGATTTATCTTGAATCTTATTATACGTATGTTTGAACACGCTTAGTCATGTTCTGCGATAATTAATGCTGTTTTTGTCAAAAATTACATTCATACTAAATATTATACATCATCTGCCCTCAGATCAAAGAAATAGGCAGATAGAAAGCTCAGAACACGCGAGTGTCACCACCAAAGCAAATACAAAATTAAAATCAAATACAAACTCGCGACAGTTCCAAGCTAATATGCGTCCGTCGTACCAAGCTACGCGTCGTTGTTGTTGCCAAAATATCTCGTGTCTTTAAACATTGTAAAAGTTGTTCTCAAAAACAAAGAAAACAATACATTTTTTTTTAACGTGGTATAATCATCAAATGAGACCTCCCACCCCGGGCTGGGTGGGAGGTACACTGTCAGACTTGTGCTGACTAAAATCCACGGTGTCCTTCAATAGCCCTTTATGTTCCGGGGTCACGGTGATGGAATAAGTCCCGCGACCCTGGCAGGCTTTCGCCCTCTGAGAGGGGGCCCCGTCATTATGCTGACGCTCTTTGAGGCACGCGTGGGACACAACACGCCGTCGACCCGGGCATGGTCCATGGTCGGGCAGCGAGTTGCCTTTTACTCGCTGCCCGCATGCCCGCGCCTACGGTGCACGGTGTACGAGATCGTCTGTTGACGTCCGACGCCGCGGGCGTCTACCACTGCGGTTGGGGCGGAGGGAGGACGCTGTCCTCTCTCTCAAGCGGCCCGCCTCCTCCTTCACGAGCATTACTGCTTCGCAGAAGGAGGCGACCGCTTCCCACTCCGTCTCGCCCCGCAGCATGGCCGCAACCAATGCCGGGCGCGAGAGGTCTCCGCCTATCGCCGCCGTGAGGACACGTCGGTGCTCTGCCCAAGCGGGGCAGTCTTGCACCGTATGCTCTACTGTGTCCTCCGGGCGATCTTCGCAGTGGTGATACCCGGGCGTTTCCTCCTTCCCTATCAGACACAGGAACCTCCCGAAACTTCCGTGTCCGGTGAGGACCTGCGTCATCCGATAGGTCAGGACGCCGTGACGTCTCTCCAGCCACTCCTCAAAGAGGGGTCTTACCGCCGCAATTGCGGCGTGCCCGAAGAAAACACTATGGAATGTAATTCGATTTGATTTTGTATTTGCTTTGGTGGTGACACTCGCGTGTTCTGAGCGTTCTATCTGCCTATTTCTTTGATCTGAGCATCTGCCTTGCCTTTTCCGACCATTATTGGGCTCGGCTTCCAGTCTAACCGCATGCAGCTAAATACCAGCATTTTACATGGAGCGACTGCTTATATGACCTCCACAACCCAGTAACTGGGTAATACGATACTCCCTGGTTAGCCTGATTGTCAGAAAAATGACTAAAATTCACGTATTCATAACTGTGACTATGTCTGAATCTTTTGAGGTTTTCCTGATGAGCTATAATATGGGGCTCAAAAGGGGCATGATAAAAATTCTGCAGTGTCGACAACGGGTGATACCTCTGGTCTTGCAAGCATTCATCGCCTTCTATCAGGTGGACCGTATGCTCTTTTATCATCATAATAGTATATTTAACAAGATACACTACAATTAAAAGACTCTACAACATGCACATAATCAAATGAAATACATAGAAAATACATTCTGCTTACTAAAATAATATCTCCTTACGCACGGTAAAACAGAAAACACAACTACAATACAATACAAAAGTAACAAAAAGCGTTGATGTGAAAAACTGAACGGTTGATTAAAACTTCGACAATAGGAGCAGGAAGGATACGGTTTTACGAACAAAAAATATCAAACAAGACCGTCTCGCACCGCCCTCGTTAACATGGTACGTATTTTTCCTGAAATGTCGAAAGCTCTGTGGTGAAAATGTCAATAAAAGAAAAATGAAACAGGAAAAAACTAAGATATAAAATGATTTTTATAAAGTGCAGATTGGCTTTGGCCGACCTGGTTATAATAATGTGAGTCGCAAAATGGCCTTGTAATATTTTTTTATTTTAATTTCCTAACATTTTTTGTTATAATTCCTTTATATATTCAGTAAGTAAAGATGCAAACCATGGTGGAATCTACATAAGTTTAAAATGTGTTTTTAATAAAAATTGCTCGGAAGAAGTCCAAGAATGACTTCGCAATTCTCTTAATTCTGATCTTGAACTTCAAATCGTAGAAAGTGTTTTACCAAATCGTTAAGCGAGTTAAATTGTTCACTTTCAAATGTATAATTAAGTATGTGCATTTTATGGTTTTAAATTAAATCGAAGTTTGAAAGGAATATCACAACTCCATACTGGCGTTTGATGTGCAGATGAAATTGATTTCTTTGCCAATTAATATACACCTGATTTGATGAAAGTAATCAAAATTCATTTCGAGGACCGACATTTACAATTAAGCTGTACCTAGTGATTTTTAATGATTATTATTTATTGGTGTTTATTAACCCCTATTTAAACATTTAGAAATACCAAAACCAGTAATGAACTTATTTATCAAAGATTAGGTCAGAAGCAACAATAAATTGCTTAAAAGCGTTTTGTATTTCTATAACAACTTTAACAGAATTTTCGATGTTTTTGACATTAGTGTTCAGTTTCTTAAATATCTAACAAGAACATTTATGACTTCTCGTTTCTGTTACTTTTTCTGGACTCTCAAGTGAAAATCTATAAAGTGATCTTTGTCTTGACTTACCCTTACCTTAGTTGAGTTGATCCAAAAATAAACTTTATTTGAATACTTTTAATATTCTTATTCATAATTATGATGAGCTTTATCACAATCATTTCCAACAAAATGCAACTCAACCTACTACTAACAAGGTTTATTTTCGGAAGATGCGTGGCTTGGCTAAACTTGAAGTAAGACTAAGTTCTCTCTACAAATATGGGTCTCAGATATACCTATTTGTTTATTTACCTACCTATTTATCAACACCATTTACCCCTTTTACCCAATGACCTACTGGGAGCCAACATGTTTTCTTTGAAAAAGGGTAAATGGGTTATTCACAATAGCCAATGCAACCCACTCACTTGGTCCATTGAAGAAAGTAATAATAGCCGTCAAAGGACGATGACGTGTAGCTTAGATGAACTTATTGTGGACTTTCCATTAGGGTTATTCTTGTTAACGGATTGGCCAAATAAATTGTTACATTTTTATGGTATACTCACAAGAATCTTTTTTACTATATTTGCTTTGAATAAATATTTGAATCTTCGAGTCACGTCAGAGAGCAGTTGCAATAAAATTATTAATAAAATAAAAATAAAATAATTATTTTGTGAAGAATTATAATTATACTGTTTTAAGCTATCACGGTTTGTTTCTAAATTAAAAATGTCACTTACGGTACCTATATCTTTCGCGATTGAATATTTCTTTGATGTGTGCTAATTAATTGGTGTGTCCAGTATCCGTTAATATAATAATATCTACTTCCTCAGTCATAATGCTTATGCAATTTAAAAAGATTTATGATAAATACAGAAAATAAATAAGTATTTCCGAAAATAACTGGTTTATGCATTTGTCTGTGTTACTCAGTCGCTCGTGAGGAAAAAATGGGGTTTATCTCAAATTAAAAAGCATTGCATAAGCTACAGATTATGAGTTTTGAAGCTCCCTATATGGAATTTAAATGTTACTTCTTATTTGTGGCTTATACCAAAGACACACGTCAACTTAACCTTTCTGGGATTTCATGTGTGATTTTGATCTAATCTTAGTTATCTCATCTTATCTTACTTCTACTTCTTTTGCTTCTTTTTCAAGCAAAAACTACGGAATGTATTTGGATGAAATTGGGGTACACAGATAGTTAACAACCTGGATTAACATATAGGATAGTATTTTTACCGATTTTATCATCCTTTGGGATATTTTCGAGTTATAGATTGCGAATCTGCTGGCAATAGCAGGCTAGTACGACTATAATTCTAGATTTATTTGAGACCTTACCTATCTCATTACTCAGAAGTGAGTGTATGTGATATCGCTATATCGTTTGTGGCCGTCTACGTCATCCCAAACTTGGCAATTTGCGTCACGCTCCACAAGTTCGGTACCTTTGACGCGCTCTACCAAGCGACGCGATTTTAATGACGTCACGGTAACCGACACCATTTTTTTTACATTCTGTTTTCAAATATTGATAGAAGCCTTTGTGTGTTCATTGGAAATGATAGAGATGTAATTGGTTGGTAATGGATTCTGTTTATTAAAAGTTTATTGCCGAATGCATTAATTCTACCTTTATGAATACGCCAACCAGTATATCAGTTACCCCAATCTGACAAATATCTTTAATAGATTTTCAAGAATTTGGAAACGTAGATGACTTTAATTCAATTGGAATTTGAAAGAGTGGGGTAGCACATCAACCTGCTGGGGCTTGTACAATGTTTTCTTACATGTGAATGAAAAATAATACAATTTTCTACTCTATCAAGTAACAGAAAAAACGAAGTGAAATTTTCTATCTATTTTAATTTTATATATCTAGGTAATAGGTATATATTATATTTTTTTATATTATCTAACCTTTTTCTTATTTTCCTAACAAAATTTTATAAGTCCTACTAAATAAACCCAACGTTATTATCGGCATCAGCATATTATATAACTGCATACGACCCACGTTAAACCAAAACAAACTTCAAAATTCGACCACTCATAAATAAATAAATTATGAGATCATTAACACCACGTTCGTCGACCACGCATAAATTAATATTTGACACAGCGTGCAGTGTCATCAGTAACACGGAAATTTATCTGTGTCAATGGGTTCCGTATGAAGAAATATTGCAATAGATTTGTTATAAATACCTTGATGACTTCTGTTACGTGTTTACTTGGTTACCGGTTTTTTTTTCTAGAATGTGATGAAACCTCTCTGCTGATTGCATTTACAAATTGTCAAAAGAGATGTTACAAGTTCTATACAGTTGCACTTCGATCACTCGCTAGCTTTTGCTAGTAATTTCGCTCGTTTTACGGTAATGTATGCGGAGCTAGGCTGGCTCTGTTAGCCAGAATCCCCACGCACAACGGACCGAAAGGAATCCCGTATGATGATGATGATGATGATGATGGGACTCCCTTTTCCGCACTTAGAATCCTAAGTGCGGAAAAGGGAGTCCCATCATCATCATCATCATCATACGGTAATGTGGCTTCCCATTATTTTGTAAAAGAGTTTTCAGTTTATGATCAGGGGTTTCGATGAATGCCCCCGACATCATATAACTTGTAAATATACTTAAATCACTTATTTTTTAAATAGGTCAATAAACCAAAAAGTCTGTATATCCTTCATGTCACGTTGCAAGTTGCATTGCGGCGGGTTGTTTGATCACTACAAAAATCATTTGTTGCTTCCATTAAAGTTTTAAAACTATTTATTTAAAAAAAAAAGGATTTTAATAAAAATAATTATGTAGGTAGTTAATTTAACTATTGTTTCAATAATTGGAACTAAGCAGCTTTCATTTTGTTTTCATCGCGGCGGCCGACATCATGTGAGTATGTAATTCGGTTCAATCCAACAACGCTATTGATACTAGTATCCAATAACTATAGCTGAACCAATATTAGTTTAAGGAACCATTATTATTCGACGGCTATGCCTACGACTAGATTACATTCAATATGAGAATTAGTATCTTAATAGATCTATTTAGGACGATATTGCCTTCATTGGACAAGGATCTCTATGTGTCTATTCATTATTTAGACACTTGTGAACAAATTCGGATAAAATTAGACACTCATAAATAGTTTATCAATTTCTATACCTATTATTTTTGCTGTACAGACGCCAGCACATCAACTAACCTCAGTCTGTCAAACTTTAATAGATTTTTAAACTATTTTTTTTTAGCGTGGTAAACCCTCCCACCCCGGGCAGGGCTGTCAGACTTGTACTGACTAAAATCCACGGTGTCCTTCAATAGCCCTTTATGTTCCGGGGTCACGGTAAGGAAATAAGTCCCGCGACCCCGGCAGGCTTTGGCCCTCTGAGAGGGGGCCCCGTCATTTTGCTGAAGTTCTTTGAGGCGCGCGTGGAACACGAGACGCGCCGTCGACCCGGGCATGGTCCATGGTCGGGTCGCGAGTTGCCCTTTACTCGCTGTCCTGTCTCTCCCTCTCGCGGCCCGCCTCCTCCTTCACGAGCATTAGGTACTGCTTCGCAGAAGGAGGAGATTTTCAAACTTACGACAATAATGGAATATCAATATTCGATTGGTAAAAGGCAGATTCGTGTAGATTGCTGCGATAAGGTAAAAAAAAAATAAAGTCCACACAGGCGAGGCCGTGGACGTATGCTAGTCTAGTTACATGAAGGCCATTTGTATAATAGTAGGCAATAATAGTCCATACAAGACTATCATCTGAACTACTAATGATAATAGCAACAAAAACTATTTTAATCGATTGTCTATAAATGTTTTAAATGCTCTTCGTGACTGATACATTTCGGCGTGTCAACAATGCTTTTCATTATAGCGCAAAATTACTACAGAAAATGTAGAAGGCTAATAGTTTAGTATTTGTAACCTTGATAGTAGATCCTTTGTCGTGAGTGCCTTGGTCTTGCTTGGTAATGAATTCGTGTCCTGTTATTAGAATAGTTTAAATTGTCACCTATTGTTTAATGAGAGTTCCTTATGTCCTTAGCTCTGTCTGGATAGACTAGAGGGCCTAAAAATATCCTACCAGCGATAATGGCGACGTAAAAGTAAAAAGATCAGTGAATAAGATGTATTATAATATTTATGAAATCAAACCCTTAAAAAAAAAGGAATTCAAAGTACAAAAAAATGTTAAAAGTGACTGTCATTTGTTTTAATCCTCGGTCAACTACAAAATGCAAAAAAATACCCAATTTTCTTCAAAACCGTGACTACAACAACGTGTGATTGTAGAAACTTTTATAAATCAGCAATAATTCATGGCTGTCTGTCTAAGTGGCCAGTCTGCGTAAATTAAAATAAATAACGGATACCGATTATACGAGCAATCCAAGAATTCCTTTAAAATCACACAAAATACACCATCTACGATAAATTTCCATACAAAAGAGAAAATATTCCCCTAAGGACTTCATAAAAACCTTGATCTTCAAACAACTCATAAGAAACCGTTTTATTGTAAGGAAATGTTCCATTTACCGATCTCACGTTTTTGGGTCAAGGGTTTGCGTTACGTTACAGTTTGCGTTCGGTTACAGTTTGCGTTAACTTTGGATACTTAAGATGGTATAGAGGAGATATAAATGAAAGGTCCTTTAATCTCGTTCAAATAACACTTAGTTTAATGACTAGCAATTCTGTGGAATGCACTGAGAAAGATGACTTACCTTGAGATTTGGGTTATGATAATTATATAGGTTTCGAATTATTTGTCTGTCAAAGCTTTTGGTAAAACTTTTCAATTTCAGGCTGAAAAATCGAGTCGTGGCAGAATCAAATCTGGAAGACTTTCGAAGTTTACTCGTAAATAAGTAATTATATTTCAGAGAAAATGTGATATCATTAGTATGATGAGTTGTTTTCATGGTTTTTACTTAATATTTTTTGTAACTGGCGTGATAATACAAGCACTAGTAAACCTCCAATAAATATGCCCAACATAAATTATCCCGTTTTAAGCTTTAATTATAACAAAGTCTTCCTTCGTAACAAACGTTTACATATCATACAATGGATTAAAGACGAGCTAATAACAATACATTTAACTTCAACATTAAACTCTCTTCCAATGACTTAATTAACAATGTAACAACTAGTCAAAGCCTATAATTAATAAACAAACTATTAAAATCAATACAGACCGCTCTTGCATTGCTCCATCTTCCATTAATAACTTCTATATGACTTATTGTCAATACAGTAGAAATTATTAATCCTTTGTACCAGGCAACTAGATATAGGTACCAGATGACATTTACTGAAACTGCGGTATTTCGAAACTACACTTTTAGCGGTACAGCACTAAAACCCGATACCAATGACATAAGTATAGCTATACAGAAATTTTATCACTATTTTACTGTTGAGTACTCTCGCGATTACAAATGGAGCATTTAGTAATTTTATGTTGATATTGCAATACGTATTGGAGACGGAAAGTGATTAGCAAACATGCAGAATGAAATGAGATTTGTTAGAAGTTACTTCTTATGAATAAGTAGTTGATGATGAAAATATTGCAAAATACGTAGTTATGAGGAGCCTTCTTTGAGAACCCATTAAGATTTTTCTTTGAAGTTAAATGTTGATTTAGAAAAGATATTGAAAGACTAATAATTAAGGAGAGCGATAATGCCTCTGTTAAAGGTAAATAGTTTTTAAATAATAAAACGTTCTACAAATAAACTAATTTGACTTTTCTTATTGTTTCAGCTCTCGCGCTATGCGCATACGCAGCTGAGGTGGAGAAGAAGACGAAGAGCGAGATAGAACCCGTGATCAGCAAGGACAAGAGACAGACGCAAGACGAATACACGCACCTAGGGTACAGGGTAGCTCGAAAACAGGTAAGATAACATTATTTGCTTATGAAGAAAATAATAAAAGGAAGATTTCAGGTAGTCTATAGAATTAAAAAGAAAGTTTAATGCTTGTATTGTAGATTTCCATAAATACTGATGACGATTTACCATGAGATAGGAGGCGAAGACCTTCTGGTGCTAATTAAAATAAATAGTTCTGAGATACCCCAATCTCAAGTGCCACACGAAAGACAGACACATTTGACTGGCCTGTTGGTCTAGTGGTTAGTGACCCTGACCGCTATGCCGGAGGTCGTGGGTTCGATTCCCACCCAGGACAAATGTTTGTGTGATGAGCACGATCATTTGTTCTGTGTCTGGGTGTAATTTATCTATAATATGTATGTATTTAGAAATATATAAGTATGTATATCAGTTGTCTAGTACCCATAACACAAGCTCTGCTTAGCTTGGGACTAGATGGCGTTGTGTGATAGTCGTGGAATATTATTATTATTATTACATAAAACATCAGCAGAGTACCCAGAATATGTATAAAGATAATATATCGCGGTACAAGATTTGTATCGATTTGTACACAAGTCTGCTTTGTGTGTTGAAATATGAATGAAGAGGACTCGCAAAGTAATCAAGACAGTGTTTGTTATAAATCGAGCTTACAAAACACAAAATAATCACTCTGTCAAGTCTTTACACATGAAATTCGCTCATTTATCAAAATTTACTGTCTCAAAATGCTTACCAACATGCTTCCAAATCTTGAAAGGAAGTGAAGTGGTTTATTATTTTAAGTATGATGAACGACTGACACTAACCGTTCCGACATTATCAATTCCTACATTAGAATTCTATTGCAAAATTTATGGAACATTACGAGAGTAGAAAAATTATGAACAAATAATATTTCCTTTTCCGCATTTCAAATCGAAACCGGCATCGGACCGTTTCATGTCAATATCGACCGGTAGTGATGGATTAGTGGAAATCGCAACACCAAATATAGACGACGAACTCATTGGCTGTAATTATGACATTTTAAGTGGAACGGCGGTGGTTATATTATTGTCATGCCGCACGAGCTCTCACGCCTTTGCAACGATTAGCCTTTACGTGGTTATAGGCACATTCTTTTTTCTTCATTTATATTGGGTTTCAAGTAAATTACTAAGAATAAAATGCAGCTGTTACGTAATGTTAGTAATATTACCACTAATAATATTACCACAATAATCTAAAATGTGATATAAAGTTTGGTCACATTTTTTCTTGTTACCTTTATAATAATTATCATAACAGTTCCCTGTATAATCCGAAGGTGTGTGTAGAGGACAGTTACCAAAAAAGAACAAGAACCTTTGACCTTTACAGACGAACAAAAAGTATTCGTGTTGTGTGGGTACTGTCAAATTCATATACCTGGATTATAAGCAGCCTTTTAGTGAATGTCTGGCACTTGAATAATTCAACATGGACCGTGGGAAACTGTAAGAGGACAAACAAAAAAGATCCCAGCGATAAATGTAAATTCTATACATTTAAACATACCTCGCTAGTTTGGGGTTTATGAAAGCATGGGGCCGAGTTATTGACCTTGCAGAACTCTCCTTAGACGTTCCCATTAATCTTAGAAACACATGCAATTACAACTAATGGGCAGTTATTCCATTGAACTTTAGGGTTTTATTTTCTATTTTCATGATAAAATTTTCATAAAATTATTTTTATCTGACCTATTTCAACATCCGTTTCTGGTTCAGTCAATCAAACGCCTATGAAAGTCTTACTTATCTGTGATTGCACGTCAAATTCCATTTTCTGCCATTGTGAGCTGGCGTGATAAGTCCTAATAGGTGTAAAGATGTGTACACGCAGATATCCCTTGATCTTCCCATGATGATACTATGCAAATGTGAATTAAAACACGTATCAGCTATTTCTCATCACAATCATGTTGTAAGAGTCTCTTATGTTGCTTGTAGATGATGTTAAGTTGGCTATTATCAGAGGATTGGTACGGAAATCTCCTTTGTGATCCAAATATGCAACCGCTATAAATCTCGGTTTTAGCACACAATGTCTTTATTTTTGCGTGTAATGGTGCTCTTAATTATCAGGTAAAGAATCATTTGAAGAGTACCTTTGCTGCTGCAGTGATATTAAGAGATCCTGAAAAAAAGTTATAAAAGCATAATTGTTTTTAGTTACAAACTTAGCTTCTACCTAGCTTACATTAGATTTTACCTACCTTTTATTATTTGAGATTGATTGACTCCAGCAAGTCGAGGTCAAAGGTGACTGAGCCTACGATGGAGCGAGTTTACCCAGAAGAAGCCTGACCAGTGTTCACTCTAACTTTAAAGAGGTTATCTTATTATTAGACCTTTTAACAGTTTGATTGTTTATGAAAGAGTACACGGAATCAATGGAATCTTGCAAAAGTACTTAGTAACAGCTTCGTGACGCAGGAAAAGATACATCACGTCAAAAGATCCCATCACGCCAATAAATAGCATTATTTCTCTAACACAAAGTGATTCTACTTCACCGTAGCGTGTCCTAAGCTGCCCTTTCACTTCTATGCCCTACATTCGGTCCCGAGCGCCCGGTCCTTTAAACTGCTAGTGAGGCGAACGCTCCATCGATAACTTGTTCGTCCGGACTAGAGACGAGGCGAAAATGTTTACGGAATATCGATAGGATATTGTTATACATGTTGGGTGGGATGAATACATTGAGTTCTATTTGATGTAAGACTGAATTTATGAGAATATTGTTTGGTTGTATCACTCTGTCAAGAAAGTACCGGGAAAATATCAATACTACACAAAATGCTTGTTTTTCATCCAAATTTATTTTATCACCTTCAAAGTATGCTCCTTCAGAAACGATACACTTACGCAAACGAATAATCCAATCATCAAAACATTTTTTAAACGCTGTTTCCGGAATTGAATTCAGTTCTCGCCGCGAATTCTTTTTTGTCTTCTATCGATTGAAAACGGGTGCCACGAAGTGGTAATTTGAGTTTAGGAAAAAGAAAGAAGTCGGCTGGAGCCATATCTGGTGAATATGGTGGTTGCTCGATGGTTTTTATTGAGTGTTTGGTCTAAAATTCGTTCACTTGACGGCCTTGTGCGAAGGCGCATTATCGTGGTGCAAAATCCAAGAATTTTCTTTCCACAAATCTGGCCTTTTTCGTCGAATTTGCTCTCTTAAATGCCGCATAACATTCAAATAATATTCCTTATTTACCGGTTTCTCACTCTCAAAGTTGAATGAGGATTTTCAGTCACTATTTCCTTCACTTTTGCGATGTTAACTTCAGTTGCAGACGTTGATGGCCTACCAGAGCGAGGCAAATCTTCCATCACATCTCGACCGCTTTTGAACGCTTTGTACCACTCATAAACACGTGTTTTTGATAAAGTCGATTCACCGTAAGCCTTCTGTAACATTTTCAGTGACTCCGAATACGAAATTCCATTGGCGATGCAAAATTTAAGACAAACTCTTTGTTCGATGTTTTTGTCCATTATAAAATTCGCAATACACACTAGATATGATATAACTAAAAACAGCACTGTATTTTATATAAATAACAGATGCAACTCAAACTCCGCGCCAATATGGAAAACAGTTGTGCCAATCTAACAACAGCAAAAAAAACAGAAATGACAATGCCAGATCCTGCCCCACCTTTCAGCCCAAGATACAGGAAATATAAACTAATGAAAAATATTAAATGAAAATAAGACCCCTGATTACATAATTGTTATTCTGCAAAAGATGCTTTTAAAAAGTTAGTGATAAAAGGATTTCGAAAACCCAAAAACCATTTCCTGTTTTCATCGCGGCCATGTGCGTTACGCATTAAGCATACCTACACGCAGAGAAAATGACAAATGACACCTTTTAATGTGTTATTGTTCGGATTTAAATATGCAATATTCAGTTTTAATAAAACATTATTTTCAATAAGTGTGTTTAACGAAAATAATGTTTTTTTTTATATAAATCACATTATGAATATAAACTCTTAAAAATATTTCACATTTGAGCATTAATGATTAGGTACAACGAAACGTCATTGACGCGGAAATACCTAATCAAAACATAGCCCTATCATAAAATCTGGACTGAGCACTTCAAGTAACCTAGTACCCAAAAATGAACCGTAATCGCCACCGTTTAGGTTTTTTTTTGATTTGCTATAATTAGCATGACGAAAGAGAAGAGCAACTTGGATGGCGCTTGTCCCTTTCCTCCTATTCCCAGAAAGTAGTATGGATAGAAACAGTAAAATATAACTCTTACTTGCTAACCTTATTTACTTTTTCGGCTTTAAAATTGCTTTCAGGTTTATTTTTCAATATTATTTTTTTTTTATTCGGGCTATTGTCGCCAATATCCCTGATATTGTTGTGATAGACAGATCGGTGCGCCCGCCGCGTAATGATAAATAATCGATGATACCATCTCGCATGACGAGAACCTTCTGAACTGAAAGCTGAGAAATATAAATAAATGTAATATCTCAACTTAGCACGCGTGGTTGTCGGAGTGGGAATGTGAGCTCGGCTATCATTGTGCCGATTTATCGTTACAGCCAATGGCCTGATGGCAAAGGGCCTCGACGAATACCTTTCGAGGCTCTCTCTAGGTAGTTGGATCAAGGGCCTGATTTTGAAGGCAGTATTCCTAAATACGGCCCGCATTGTGAGGAGGTTCCTGTTTCTGTAGCCCTAACCACCGGTAGTTTGGACCCCGCTCCCACACCGGCGGACTACTGTTTTTATGTCTATAAATGTTTTTTATTGTTTTTTTTTAAGAAATATTTAAAAACGTAATAACATGTATTTTGGTTACCTACCCTATTCATCATCATCATCATATCAGCCGTAAGACGTCCACTGCTGAACATAGGCCTCCTATGGACTTGTAGTAGGACCAGTTGTAAGCGGCCTGCATCCAGCGTGATCCTGTGGCCTTCATAAGATCGTCTGCCCACCTAGTGGGTGGAAGTCCTACGCTGCGCTTGCCGGTGCGTGGTCTCCATTCGAGAACCTTACGGCCCCATCGGCCATCAGTTCTGCGAGCTATATGGCCTGCCCACTGCCATTTCAACTTGCTAATTCGTTGGGCTATGTCGGTTACTTTGGTTCGTCTACGAATCTCCTCATTTCTGAGTCGATCGCGCAAAGTGACTCCGAGCATAGCCCTCTCCATAGCTCGTTGGACTTACTGAGCTTACTAATGAGGTCCATAGTAAAGGACCACGTTTCGGCGCCATACGTCATCACTGGTAACACACATTCGTCGAAAACTTTCGACTTGAGGCACTGAGGTATTTTGGTCGAGACCTACCCTATTAGAAAGAGACAACTGGCCCCATCGGAGCTATCTCTCTCAGCACGTTTTTACGGCATGAGTGCTCAGTCCATTTCGTATATTGTTTGTGTATTTTATCCTTGTGTCAAAATGTCACAACTGGCATTATTGACAAAGTCATTTGATTTTTGGGTGGCTATTGTGTTTGTTTATTACAAATTATAAATGTGTTTGAATTATCTTACAGCTTCCACCAACATCTGTAATCCGTCACGATTGTTAGTATTGTATTGTGTGTGCTTTGTGGCTAGACCAGCATTGTGAAAATAGGGACGTGACGTTAACGTATGCTCGACATAGGTATCTAACCTAAATGTGATATTTTATCCAATAAAACAGAAACTGCACTTTTAAAGACATTTAATCATAATTTTAGTTATCACTGATAAAGGACAAATAGAATGCTACATTTGGTATAGTTGGAAGCCAACTTTTATTTGGTGGGTCATAGCTCTAAGTAGCAATTGGCATTGTCTTTTGAATTTGGAACCATACGCACATCATCCATTCCCGATACTTTTTTGACTGAATGTATGATTTATTAAAGATTTAAGGGAGTGTCTGCAGACCACAAGTTCTAGGGAGCTATCTTTGTCTGTAAAATTAGTTAGGGATTGACATAGGTAGTAATATTTAATCATTCTTCAGTTTAGAATTTCTAGTCGGCATTTACGAACTATGCAGGTTTAACAGGAGAGCAGTGGTGGCCCAGTGGTATCAGTCACGACTTAGGTACGAGTTGTAGGTCGTGGGTTCGAACCCAGCCTGTCGCATTACTTTGTGTAATTTATTTCATCACTACTGCTCTCAAAACGGTGAAGGAAAACATCTTGAGGAAACCGGCATGTCCTAGAACCAGGCTGATGATGATGATGACGATGACAGGTTTAACAAATTAAAATCCTACTATTATTAATAAACACGTCAGATAGTTTAGTTATCCCGATTTTACATTCCCATGAGCTAATCTTAGAGAGCTAACAAAATAGCTAGATACTTATTTTTGTCTAAAGACTGGTTAATGAAACGTGTTTGCGTTTTGCCCCATACTTTAAACACACGGGAAGTCGCGGAGGTCATCCATTCAATTAGCACGGTCTGATACAGCCATAAGTCCGATGTTACCACATAAAATAAACACAAAATATTCGTGAACCTAAAATGTTTAATTATGCAAAACAAGCGACAAATTACAGATAACCTATCGGGCTAGGATATCATGATTACCCACTTACCTATTTGACCTAGGGGTCAAGTAAAATAGCTAGCTATTTGCGAACGAAAATGTTTGTTTGAAGTTGCAGATTTTACCAATAAATTGCTGTTGATTGTAATAAAATTTATTAAAGTTATATAAAGTTTATCATCTTAGTGCGTTCAACTAGTATTTCGAAGCTAACCTAGCGCCAACTGCACTAACATTTTATTTAAATGACTGTGCATTCAAAAAATTCAGGGCTTAGGAATGGTAGATTTATGTTTGAACTTTTAATTAATTTATACATTATTCTAAGTAGTTTTAATTTGTATTTACATTGACTGGCCTGTTGGTCTAGTGGTTAGTGACCCTGACTGCTATGCCGGAGGTCGTGGGTTCGATTCCCACCCAGGACAAATGTTTGTGTGATGAGCACGATCATTTGTTCTGTGTCTGGGTGTAATTTATCTATAATATGTATGTATTTAGAAATATATAAGTATGTTTATCAGTTGTCTAGTACCCATAACACAAGCTCTGCTTAGCTTGGGACTAGATGGCGTTGTGTGATAGTTGTGGAATATTATTATTATTATTATTATTTCCTTTATTCATTATTTTTACATATGTTTTACATTTTTAAATATTATTTAAAAAAAATACATTTATTTATATATATATATTATTATTTAGAATAATAACTATTCTGCCTTTCTTTTACTTATTGAAATCATCAAATGAGTCCTCCCACCCCGGGCAGGGCGGGAGGGACTGTCAGACTCATACTGACTAAAATCCACGGTGTCCTTCAATAGCCCTTTATGTTCCGGGGTCACGGTAATAAGTCCCGCGACCAACTATTCTGCTTTGACTCGATTTAGAAATAGCTCGCTCTACACTTGATATTTCAACATCGTTTGACGTACTCGTAACTATCAGAGTTTAGTTTCTAACATAAAAATGTCAAGATGCACCATGAAAATTAAATTGTTGATGCTAAATAATTATAAGTATCTGTCTCACATAATTTGTGCTTAGTACAACTGGATATTAAGGCCTTTGTCAAACAGACAGGCGATAGCGAACCGAACCGAATCATGTCATATAAAAATGCGAAAGCGATCCGATACTCTATGTGACAGGCTTCAAACAGTTCCATACATTACAAACAAAAACGCTACGCCACGCATTCGGTTCGTCTGTCAGTTTGACAAAGGCATAATACCTGCCAATTTTGTAGTTTGGGACGCCCCGGCAGCTAGGGGATGACAGTGTGTTGTTATGCAGTTATGGGCTTTCCCAACAATATACTTACAAAATTAATTAATGCTCTTATACATCTGATAAAAAGACGTAGCAAATTAAAAACTTAATTAAAATGATTAAGTGCATAAACTAATTTGTTGTATAAAATTACACAAATTATCCACTATCTTAGCGGCGCCTACCGACTGTCAGACTTCTACTGACTAAAATCCACGGTGTCCTTCAATAGCCCTTTCTGTTCCGGGGTCACGGTAAGGAAATAATCCCGCGACCATGGGTTTGAATGGTAATGAATTAATCTCGAACAATTTGATTCGAATTCTTATCGAACCGATTCGAATAGAATACGTCTGTATATTTCTGAATACAATGAACAATTTCTATAAGCTTCTTTATTAAGAAATGGGTATAAAAGAAAAGATTTTATTTGGAATATATTTTTACGTAGGTACGTACCATTTTTACTTTCTATTTATTTTCTTAAATAAGGGTGAATCGATTAACTGAGCAATATTTAAAGTAGTGCCCATGTATTGGTTAACCGTATAAGTAAGACAGGCCACATTAAGTTTAGAAGAAAGTTTTCGCAATTTAAATCAATATTTAATCTCACAATAATGTGTCAAAACTAACAAGTCGTAACTACAAAAGTAATACAGGTTACACACGATTATAACCCACTTACAAATAATAACACTGATACACATTATTAATTTCCATGGCAAATAAAACTCGTCACAACAAAATGGCTTATTTAGCCAACCTTCACAAATTCGTCACACTCATCCACTTCTAATACGTTTTTAATCGCCGTTTGCATCATGGTAGGGGACAAGATAATAGGCCCAAGCCACTTGGTCATAAGTACGGATTGCAAGTGCACTATAACCACACGTTAGGTGAGGAATGTCCGTTATTTTGTAACTGTTGGAGTTGTCAGCAGAGAAATAGATTGAAACGAGACCATTTTATCACGCTCATGTATTGAACATGGTGTTTAGTAAATATTGCGAAAATTTTTTGTGTTTGTGGTCAGAATACCTACATATGAAGTTTATTTTTAAGCGGTTACGTGATTGAATTACTGATTGAACTGGTCTTTTAGTAATCTATACATATAATAAATTTGTAGAAAAGTGGTGTCTGTACAATGGAAATATACAAAAAAAAAGTAGCAGGGGTTGTTATTTTATCGATGCCGAACTCGAAAATGTAGTTAAATAGTTAATTTTTTTTTGTCTGTTTGTCTGTGTGTTTGTGCACGCTAATCTTCGGAACTACTGGACGGATTTGAATGTTTTTTTTTTCTGTTGTATAGGTATTAAGTCCGGTTCACATATAGGCTATAATTTATCTTGGAAACTTGAACACCTGATGTAGAACCGCAACAGACCTGCTTAACTATAAGAGATACAGAAATGGTGCCATAGCAAAAATTGTTCCACGTGATGAGCATTTTCTGCTGAGAGAATAAATTTGAAGATCCTGGACACCTGATGTGGAACCCCAAGAGCCCAGCTACACTATGACATATACAGGAACGACGTCTTAGCAAGAGTTGTTCAACCTGATAAGCACTCTCTATTGCTGTATAAAAATTTGAAGGTCTGGAACACCTGATGTGGAACTCCAACAGCCTAGCCTTCAATTGAACAAAAATTAAAAAGAATAACCACAATAACTGAAAAATGATACAGTTTGATTAAATTTCTAGGTTTTTCTTAAAATGCCCATAATTTTCAAACTGCATGGGATAGAATTTTTTTCAGATTTTTCTCGTGATGGCTATGATCAATCCTATCACCCCGTTTCGGCTTGACGTTGAGTTTTGGGACACCCTAATCATATAGGAATGACGTCTTAGCAAGAGTTGTCCAGCCTAATGAGCACTCTCTGTTGACGTATGAAAATTGAGATCTGGAAACCTGATGTGGAACTCCAAGAGCCTAGATACACTATAACATAGACAATAAAGACGTCTTAGCAAGAGTTGTTGAGCCTGATGAGCAGCCTCTGTTGTCGTATAAAAATTGAAGATCTGGTACACCTGATATGGAACTCCAACAGCCCAGCTACTTTATAACATATATAGGAATGACGTCTTAGCAAGAGTTGTCCAGCCTAATGAGCATTCTCTGTTGACGTGTGAAAATTGAGATCTGGAACACCTGATGTGGAACTCCAAGAGCCTAGATACACTATAACATATACAATAAAGACGTCTTAGCAAGAGTTGTTTAGTCTGATGGTCATTTCCTGTTGACTTACAAAAATGAAAGATCTAGAACGTCTGGAATCGTCTCGCGCATCCCGTTGTTTTCCCGTCCCCAGGTTCTTAGAATTCGACGTTTCAGATCTTCGATTTTGAAGACCCCGTCGTCGCTGGCATAAGCATCAGGATCCGCGTACGAAGTCGCGGGCAGAAGCTAGTATATGACTATGATCCGACAGTCAAACGGCAGCCAAAACATTTGTGAATAGTAAGAAGAGTCTGAATTGATATGTGGAACGTGACTACAGCAATCGTTGTGGCGATAGACGTGTCGGCTAATGACATTAACACCAAGTGCCTGGATCAACATCTAAGAAGGCTCTCGTTTGGCATCTGGATCAAACGCTTGAATCAGAAAGTTCTTCTTTAGACCTATTAGACTTAGAAATAGAAGACGATCTTTAAGAAGGTCAATATAAAGTTCATATCTAATTACAAATGAAATCAAGGGGAAGCTAAGCGTAATATTTACCAGTCATTCTTGTTATAAATATTTAATCTATAGAATTTACCGATGAGTCATTGGAATTTCGCTTCGTTCATTTAAAGTCAATTGGCAACATATAAAAATGTACACCCACTAAAACGAATTCTATTATACTTTCTCTGTTCCGTTTCTACGTATTGTGGTTTACATGCAAATATTAGTTTTAGAGACATTCGTTCCAATAAAAAGGAATTAATTATGGTTATGTTGTAATCAATGGTAAGAGAAATTGTGATGATCTTTGACTTAGACACTGACTACAGTTCGATGAATTTTAAGAAGTAGACAGTAGGTAAATGTTTACTTCCTCGTCCTGTAAATAACAATTCTCACAACTATTCATATTAAAATAGTTTCGACTATGTAGTTGTGTTCCACGCGCGCCTCAAAGAGCGTCAGCATGATGACGGGGGGCTAGAGGGCTAGAGGGCCAAAGCCTGCCGGGGTCGCGGGACTTATCTCATTACCGTGACCCCGGAATGTAAAGGGGTATTGAAGGACACCGTGGATTTTAGTCAGTACGAGCCTGACAGTCCCTCCCGCCCTGCTCGGGGTTCCCAAGAACTCATTAAAAAAAAAAGACTCTACCAAATGGGCGGCGGTGTTAACAAAGACTTCAGACAAAAAAGACACAATCTGTATTAATTGACGATCTGTTCAATCAATACATTAACAATCCGTTCCTACAGTGCCATGCTACGCGTACAGGTAACGAGTTCATAAATAAAGCCTATTCCGGCAGCTAGCGTTTCCAGGCGTCCGCATATGTCCGGATAAAACCGGGCTTTTTGGCTGCGTGTCCTGCCAAATTAGACCATGCTCGGCCTGTCCAGCTTTTGTTAGGCTTTTTAAGTTTATTAATATAAAAATAATAAAGGTACCTAAATATATTTCTTATATTACTCATGATTTGGTTTCCGCTATGCCCGTGTCACCTTATATCTTAGCGCTAGCTAGCGGACTAGCACTAGCCGCACTCACTTGCGTTGCACGGCGAGAGGAATTTTGTTTAGTTGAAACGTACTTTACGCTTTTTTTTTTGTTTTGAAAAAGTCCGGTCTTTTCACCTAAATGTCTGACTAAACTTAGTCTGTCCGGTTTTCCAGTTTTAAGACCTGGCAACCCTACCGGAAGCGCATCTTTGCTTATACATGATGGCGCCTGTTCTTCCTTGAAAATACAGGTCTGGTTGCAGTTTATAGCTTGTCGATTGATAAGATGCGTGGAAACTTATCTGAATACTGCAGTCTGCAGTTCAAAGTAATAAGGCCTTTGTCAAACAGACAGACGATAGCGAACCAAACCGAATCATGTCATATAAAAATGCGAACGCGATCCGGTACTCTATGTGACAGGCTTCAAACAATTCCATACATTATAAACAAAAACGGTACGCCACGCATTCGGTTCGTCTGTCAGTTTGACAAAGGCATAAGAGTACAAAGTTGTTTATAAATTAATTTGTTTCTTACGCCATAATTAGATTTATCTTGTATATAATTTACGTTTTAATACTAACAAAGATAAGAGAATGTTAGTTTTGTCAAACAACGACAAATAAGATTTAAGTAACCGCTTATAAACCCACCAAGCAAGACTAGACTAAGACTCTCGTAATTACGCGGCAAAGCTATCAAGCTTGGACCTAATTGATTGATTGAGACTTAACTAGCGCACCGAACAGTTTCGATACCCGGGCCAGTTCCACCACAGGACGATTGATCAACGTATGGTGTAATCGGCTGTTTGACGCGGGCGCAAGCTCCGCCCACCGTTTCGAAAATGGCCGATAATCGCGACGCATTGTCTCGTTTTCCTCAGCTTTCACCGGCGCATACGCATCTAATGTAATAGGTAATTGTAGGGTAGCGTGTGTTATGACATGCATTGTTGTCACATCACTAATTTGTTGGGGGCAGCTGATGGTTTGATACACTTTTTCTTGTATTATGTGGGAACAGTTTACGTCCTTCCGCTTTGTTCCATTGTATCTACTGAGTTATATTGCGGAAAAGATGTGAGGTTTTTGTTGCGCTATCGTGCAGGTCAATCGCTCAACTCATTTGCTTATGAAGATACCAGAAGAGGCATTTCCTTCATCAGCATCATTTTACTTAGATTCACTTATGCGTCTTTCTTTTCGCCATTTTATGTGATTATTACTTCCAGGCAAGTGTACTCCACAGTTATTAGACCAAACTTTCGCTTACCATTAAGCGAAATACTGGAGCCTATCGTTTAGTAATAAAAAAAAATATTTTAAATATTATAGAACCTTAGCCCATCTAAAAGTTTCTTAATTCTTTTTTTCTTTATTTTTGGCCAGTTTTGTCCTACCGCCAGAGATTCCGAACTTTTATAATTTAAGACTTTAATTTTGTAAAGTTTCAAAATGTTGTTTTAATCTTTTTCAGGAACAAGTGGCACCTGTTGAGGAGCCTCAAGACGATGACAAGCCTGTCAGGTAAATAAATTGTTTTTATAACTTTTTAACTAATCTAATTCAGGAATTTTGGAGTAAGCCTACTTAGGCGATTTTCATACAACACCGTCTCGTTGCGAAATGGTTTGTACGAAATCCATTAATACATTGCATATTAATACCGCTTGACAGTACTATCTAGAAGCGTTATCCGCCTCTCCGCGCGGAGCACATCCAAAATATACCCAGCTCGCAGCCGCAACTCGATCCGCGCGGACGTACGATAGTGTTTGCGAATCGCCTAAAATTCGATTATAGGAGCCATTATGATTGGCTGTAAACTCGAATTTCGCATTTAGTTACCGGAAATATCTGTTAGCTCAGATTAATTTATTCACTAACTAGATTGTCAGGTTGGGAAATATCAATTTCCTCTGGCAAGCAGAGTTTAAGTTCACTGTGTTGAAGTGTACTAAACGGATTTTAGTTTGAAAAATGTTTCTTGGTATTCAATTAATGTTGTATTTTCTATGGTCTACATATTAATCTTAAAAAACACAAGGGTTTAATTAATGCCGGGGGTATTTTCTATAAGAGTCAACCAAGAATAAATTAAAGATATATACCTTTTACAAAAATATGATTGTGTTAAATAAAAATGTAGCTTCAAAGTGCTCCACATAAAATGGTTGAAAATATAATTTTTATCCATCGTTGTTGTGTTATAAATATTTGCCTCAAAAACGTATTTAAATAAATAAATCCGATAAATATGACTTGACAATTTCTTTGTAGCTTGCTCTTTAGGGGGCCGATAGAAGATAAAAAATATCATTGTATTAATCCGTAGTTCTATATTGTGTTATAATAATTTTATATTTATTTCTGTCTTATCTGAAAAATATTGCTCTTTGCGTGGCTTACAGCCAAACTTTATTCCTCCTAAAATTGCTCACATGGTAGATAAGCAATTTTAAAAACTATCTCTGAATCGGCACAAATAAAATGTGATATGTTTCTGCTGCCAAGAATTTACTACTAAAGGTAGAGCATTTAAAAGAAAAGATGGTAATATTCCAAAATGATATGACTTTTGTTTAATAATATGAAAAACTTGCATGACGTCTATTTTTGTTTTGTATAAATATATAAAAGACTTGTATGAGGTTCAAACAGCTATTCTTATTATGATGCTAGTTGTAGGAAGCGGCTCCGCCCGCGTCCATCTTTAAAAATGAATGAATGATTTATTTGCTAGAATATAGGTAGTCTCACTATATTTAACTTACACGTCGTGCAAATATTTAAATTACTGTCATGCATCATGTAGCCCACAAACTTACATAAACATTAATCACATTAAATTAAAATGTACTCTACGTAATTCCTAGATAAACAATATCCAATACGTGATTCCAGGCTATGACCCATTTTTTTAAGATACATTCAGCTGTTCTTTCGTGATTGACTAACAAATAACCAACCTTATCACCTTTTTATTATAATGTAGATCAGCTAGACTTTTACTTTCATCACCAACATTTACCTTATTCCAGTCGCGCTGAGAACGAGCAGTACCGTCCAGGCCAAGTGTTCTCCCTAAACCCCGAGGAACTGCTGGCGCTGCAGCCAGAGAGGAAGGCGCCTCTGTCCAGTAACCAGCTCCTCCAGCAGCTGTACCGGCCTCAGCAAGAGCAGAAACAAAACCATCAGCAGGTCTACTTCCTTGAATCTCCGGGGCCTCGTCAGGTAAGAGGAATGCTTAAGCTAGCGCCTTCATAAACGCGATCCGATAAAATGACTCGGCTCGGCTCGGGCTCGACGCAACTCGTGATATTACGCGCCGGGGTAAAAACCACAGCGTCGGCCAAAGTTTCGCGTGTTTCTCACTTACAGACACAAAATTAGTTAGTGGTACGAACTGAACACTATCTCAGTTGTACCACTAATGGACTATACCCATGGCGCAACGCTAATGCAAATCGACCGATTCCAACTACAAGTCAAAATCAACCTCACCGCTGCGACATATGACATAAAACACTGGTAAATAAAAAACAAAACACGATCGCCACAACGACGTCAAGTCAATCGAATTGCATCATTATTTCTTAGTATCAAATCAAATCAAATCAAATCATTTATTTGCACAGAATGTAGGTTACATTAAAATATAGGTGGAATACGTAGAATTGAGCCATATACATTCTGCCTGGAAACAGGCACGCAAAATTTATGTTACATTTTTTTTAAACTTATCTACAAAATTAAACAATACTAAAAATGAAAATGTCATAAAAATAATGAATGGAACATGCATACAAAAATTTAAATTAAAAAAAATTAAAGTTAAATTGAGAAATGTCCAAAAAATTATTAATAAGGAATAAAATTAAAAACAATTGATTTTCACTTGTAGTTGATTTTCACTTGTAGTTGGAATTGGTCGAAACGCGTCACATCGCGCCATGGGTAAAGTTCTTTACTGACAAGATAATTCGACAGTTGTTTCGAATCGATGAGTTGCAAATTTAAAAATTCAGAATGAATAGGGAATATGGTTATCACAAAAGTTTCGATGTTCTTTAGGCCCGTATTTTCGAGATTAAACCCCCTGATCCAGAAATAAACTGTCTTGTTGGTCCAGTGCTTGCAAGTATGGTTGCTTAGATTCAGAATCCTGAATTCGATTCCCGCCTCGAGAAGTCGAGGCGCGGCGGGAGGAGCTCCGGCGCGATCTCAGGGCAGTGTGGAGGGGACGACTGTCGCGACCGACGGCCGGGCACGCCACAATTGCGGCGGTAAGACCCCTCTTTGAGGAGTGGCTGGAGAGAAGTCATGGCGTCCTTACTTTCCGCCTGACGCAGGTCCTCACCGGGCACGGATGCTTCGGGAGGTACCTGTGTCTAATGCGGAAGGAGGAAACGCCTGGATGTCACCACTGCGAAGATCGCCCGGAGGACACGGTGGAGCTTACGGCGCAGGACTGCCCAGCTTGGGCGGAGCACCGGACGTGTCCTCACGGCTGCGATAGGCAGAGACCTCTCGCGCCCGGCATTAGTTGCGGCCATGCTGCGGGGCGAGACGGAGTGGGAGGCGGTCGCCTCCTTCTGCGAAGCAGTAATGCTCGCGAAGGAGGAGGCGGGCCGCGCGCGAGAGAGGACAGTGTCCTCCCTCCGCCCCACCCGCGGTGGTGGACGCCCACGGCGACAGACGTCGCAAGACGATCTCCGGCCACCGTAGGCGCGGGCATGCGGGCAGCGAGTAAAGGGCAACTCGCTGCCCGACCATGGACCATGCCCGGGTCGACGGCGCGTTGTGTCCCACGCGCGCCTCAAAGAGCGTCAGCATAATGACGGGGCCCCCTCTCAGAGGGCCAAAGCCTGCCGGGGTCGCGGGATTATTTCCTTACCGTGACCCCGGAACATAAAGGGCTATTGAAGGACACCGTGGATTTTAGTCAGTAGAAGTCTGACAGTCCCTCCCGCCCTGCCCGGGGTGGGAGTACTCATTTGATGATTTTTCCACGTAAAAAAAAAAAGAAAAGTCGGATAAAGTCACGGTACTTTCTATCGTAGGCAACCAAAGGAACACAGTAAATTTTAATGATATTTATAATCTGATAATCTTTCAAGAAGAGGAAAAGGGAGCACGAGTTACTTACTCTTCTACTTAATGTCATAATTTGCTTAGCCATCATCGTTTCTTTGATTTTTTTGTACCTACTGTTATAATTTTATTCTCTACATTTTCCTTACGACACCTTTTAAAATTTCTACGTAGATTGTTTAGACAAGTTGATCCTTTTTATCAACAAACACAAAAATAGCAATCATAATAAATATAATTACCCCTTAATGTGTCATAAAAGAATCCAAACACAAACAAAAGAAAAATATTTTTCACTATGAAATAAAAATATTTGACAGTAATTGGCTCGAATACAATCTGGCAGCTGTCAACGGAGATATTTTTGCTTTTGCCTCCAAGTTCATTTCCAAAGAAATACGTTTGGGGAATTATTAACTAGAAACAGGCGTCGATGCTATATTAAAGTTGACGTTTATTTCATTTCAGGTATCTTTCCACCCATCATCTCATGCTGTCATCGCCCGTCCTGATTACACTTCTAATGGTGGAGAAGCGTCAGTAGGAGCTGCCTTATCTGTCAGTGATACAGGATCCAGCGCCAATGATGCCTATCAGCAAGAAATCTTAGCCTTATTCGGACAGCCTCCTCTAAGGGCTGCTGAGGAGCCTCAACAGCAGTTGTACTCTCAACCTCAGCAACCACAGCAGTTCCAGCAAGTTCAGGCTTCTAATGTTCAAAGCGTCTCGCCTCAATATCAGCAGGTTAGTAAGATACCATAAAGAATATTTGATCAGCTCAAGGTTCGGTCGAAGCTTTACGAAGAGAATGACTTTAACTCCGGACTGTTGATTTTGAAACATGATAATATTATCTTACTATTCTCTGTCCGATGTCTGCAGCTGGTCTGAAACCCTTATTACCGGCTTTAACCGAACCGTTATTGTATAATACCTTTTCAGTACTGTTGTTAAAATAAAAATAATGTTATTCCAGGTCGACAGATACATTTCGAAGCTTAACAAGAAATCGAAGCTCGCGAACAAAGCTCAAGTAGCCCGGCCACAACCATCGCCCGCAGCTCCCCAACAGTACCTGATCGAGACAACGAACGTGCAGCAGCAACAGTCAGTCCAGCAGTCGCCTTTGTACCGTCAGCCACAACAGCAACAAAGAGTAGCTCAATCACTGCGTTACGTACAACTCCCACAGAGTCAAGCATCTCAACAAATTCTTTACGATCGACCAGAATCTCAGGGTTTGAAGGTTGTCCCAGCACCTAAGCTCCAACCACTACAACCCCAGCAACAACAGCCTAAAGCTCAGCTGAACTACAGGATCGTACCCCAATACCAGCAACCTGAAGCCTCACCCAAACAGTACAGAATCTACGAAGCTCCCAGACAAATCCTAAGACAACAAGAACCACGTCTTCAAAGCCAAAGCGTTGAAAGACCAGTCGCCTATTTGAAACGTTTCCCTGAACATGAGAAAATGCGTGCTGTGAAAATTTATGACCCAATTACCGAAGGATTACCCCAACAGCCAACCCAAATAATTGGCGAACAGCAGTACTACCTTCGTCCCATTTACAGAACTAATGAACAGCGTCCGAGGTACGAAATGGCTGCCCAGATCAAATCTGAGCAATCGAGAGTTTCAGAATCATCGAAAGCACCGCAATCATCGATTTACGTAAGTAAGAATGTAGCTCCGAGAAAACAGGCGAGACCTCAGCAGTTGTACAGAGAACAACCGCAAACTAGCGTTGAGCAAGTAAACCTGGAGCAGCACGGTCAGAGCTTGGATGAGCAAAGAGCTCAGCTTCCTCCTCCCAAGAACAACAAGGCATACACTCCTGAGGAATTCGCAGCTTTGGTAGCAGCAGGGTATGCTGTCACCCCTGTGCCAGTCAGTTCGATAAACCTCCAAGAGGCTCAGTCTAGGTCGTCGGTAGAATCAGTGACGATGCACCCGAAACGCCGAATAAGTCTCGCTTCAAGACGTCATCAATATCTGCCTCTTCGAGGAGACGAAGCGCCTTAGACTTAATAATTTCTGCTGTAAATAGGTTAGCAATAGTATTGTAAAATAAAATTATAGTGATATTCGTTTAATTTCTGTTTCATTCTGCAACATATTATATCAAAACACATGCAAACTATGTATAACTATGCCTTCATTATTGTAAACGTTATCTAAAAGTGTTGGAGAAACACGTAACTTAAAACGCCAAACACTAGATTTTTTTGGAAGTAGTCGAGTTTCATCATAGTACTATATCGGTGGCAACAAATGGAATTTTTTTCCCATATTCACGGCAGTAAAATCACGTTTTACTTTATTCCAAATGGAATTTGTTGCAACTTGAGGAAAGACTGGTTTCTGAAAACTGTCACATCTTTGTTTAAGCACTGATAAGTGCTTTTGCGTAAAATTAAAACTTGCCACCTAAGTGTTTTGTTCCCCGCCTGTTTAAGCTGTATGGATGGTAAACTCTCACTTTGCGTACATATAAAGTTTCTAATTAAAATTCTTAATAAGTTTCTAGCAGAGCCAGTATTTTGACACACTGTTTATAAGGCATTACAAAATATTTACTACTTTGCTGCATTTTGAATCTATGTTTCTGGGAGCCCTAGAAGATAGAAGTTTGTCTTTGATCAATTTTACTGTTTACTCGCATCTTATAGAAACTAGTAGCTACATGACTAACCTCAAGGATAAAAAATATCCCATGATTTGATCCAATCATGTGTAACAAACATCCCCTATGTCTCCTGTGAAAGCTGAATCAAAAACCAAGCCGCCGCGGGTGACGCATAAGGCGTCAGGGATCGCGCGCCATTGCCGGTCATCATTCCAGAGGCGTTGCGGACGGCGAGTAATGGATAATACATTATTACACCACCTATCATAAGCAACTTCTTATTTAAAAGGTGATCTCTTAATAATCTACTATCATCTATGTAGGTAACTGATATGAAAAAAAAATAGGAACTTCTTGCTAAGAATAAGTATAAAATTATGCAGAAGATCTTCATCGAGCAGTTGAAAAAGAGTGAGTCTCTACTGATAACAGCCAACTGCCTCTCACAGATACTTATCCGACGTTTTTATACTTGGGGTTACTTACCCCCAAGTATAAAAACGTCGGATGGAAAAAGGATGACTACATTAATTGTTTTAGAGGTCTTACTGAATCTTTCCTCTTCTGTTGGTATTGTGTTCACTGTCTAGCCGTTAAAGCATGACAAACAAACTGTACATTCTTTAACGAAACGAGAATGGACGGCGCGTTCTACCTACTAACAGATGGCGTTAGTGTTGAGTAGGTGGACCATCTCTGATACATTTTTACCCATTGTCCTTTACGACTGAGACTATTTATTTCAAAGCTGCCCTCAAATGCTTGGGAATTGGGGATTGAAACCAAATTATGATTTTAACCTCTCGGACCCCAATGCGCCCCAATGGCACAATTTTGTGCCACCAAACCCCGACCGATTTTAAACTGTATTTTTGGAAAAATAAGTCTTAAAATCGTACAGGTTTTGGTGGCAAAAAATTTTTCCCGGGGCTCGAGAGGTTAATAGAGCGAATTTCAATTTCACAGCGTTTGAACAATTTATTTGGGTTCATGTGGATTGAAAGTGATAATGTTAGGTAGGTGTTCTTCAAGATGGAAAATTTAGACCAATTTTTTTTGAATAAATCGTGCTTATTTTAGTAGAATAATTTGACGCCTGTGACGAGGAGCTGGAGCTGACGAGGAGCTCGTGGTAAATAATTACAGCCGCACAGGCCGATCTTCCGGGTTAAGCCGCGCTTGCCGAGGTTGGTCTGGGGATGGGTGACCATCTGTCATAGCGAGTTTCTTCCTTGCCTCGGAAAGCACATAAAATCGTTAGTCCTGCCTGTCATTTGTAGATCTTTGTTTGATCCTGTCAGAAGCTCGGCAGAAATCTGACAACCAGTCTTACCATGGGGCATCGTATTACCCAGTTACTGGGTTGTGTAGGTCCAATAGGCAGTCGATCCATGTAAAATACTGATATTCAGCTGAATCTGGTGCGACTGGAAGCCGACCCCAAAATAGTTGGCATAGGCAGATCTTCTTCTTCCTCTTCAACCTTTAGTCACCCAATACTGAGTGTAGGTCTCTTCCAAATCTTACCACAGGCATAGGCAGATGATGATGATGAATTTGACGCCTAAAGTTTCCAACGGGTTAGACAGAGGTGTACCTATTAGTACACCTACATTAGGAAGACGTATACCAGAGTTTCATGGAGGCGAGCTATTGCCATCCAACGGGCACAAAAGCATACTCTCTAGCTTCGGCCGAAGTGTCGGGCCTCTCCAGCTGTTTATCACTTACGGAAATTACGTTAGTGGAACGAACTAAAAATTGTTGACAACATGATTGAACAGTTGTCCCGACTCGTGATATATTTATTGTCAGAACTTATGAATTCAGCACGAATAGGGAATTCTCTCAACAATTCAGAGTTTCTTTCTTACGGGTCCATATTTTCGTTGATGGACTTAAAGAATAGACCTGGCCTGACCTAATACTAAAATATATTTCAAATACACATAGTAAAGGGTATAGCTCGTAGTCTAATAAAGGACCCCAAGTCTCATCACGAGTTTTCACGATTTTGTGACATTTTTTTTTTTTTTTTTTTTTAGCGTGGTAAAGTCATCAAATGAGTCCTCCAACCCCGGGCAGGGCGGGAGGGACTGTCAGACTTCTACTGACTAAAATCCACGGTGTCCTTCATAGCCTGTTATGTTCCGGGGTCACGGTAAGGGAATAATCCCGCGACCCCGGCAGGCTTTGGCCCTCTGAGAGGGGGGCCCCGTCATTATGCTGACGCACTTTGAGGCGCGCGTGGGACACAACGCGCCGTCGACCCGGGCATGGTCCTTGGTCGGGCAGCGAGTTGCCCTTTACTCGCTGCCCGCATGCCCGCGCCTACGGTGGCCGGAGATCGTCTCGCGACGTCCGTCGCCGTGGGCGTCCTACACCGCGGTTGGGGCGGAGGGAGGACTCTGTCCTCTCTCGCTCGCGGCGCGCCTCCTCCTTCGCGAGCATTACTGCTTCGCAGAAGGAGGCGACCGCTTCCCACTCCGTCTCGCCCCGCAGCATGGCCGAAACCAATGCCGGGCGCGAGAGGTCTCCGCCTATCGCAGCCGTGAGGACACGTCGGTGCACTGCCCAAGCTGGGCAGTCCTGCACCGTATGCTCCACCGTGTCCTCCGGGCGATCTTCGCAGTGGTGACACCCAGACGTTTCCTCCTTCCGCATTAGACACAGGTACCTCCCGAAGCACCCGTGCCCGGTGAGGACCTGCGTCAGGTGGAAGGTAAGGACGCCATGACACGATTTTGTGACATAAAGTAAACAGAAACTTTGACGTCTAATCAAAGAGATTTAAATAACCTATAGAGCGGGCATTGGGAAAATTGTCATACAAAATTGTTGATGCCGTGCCTCAGTAGTGCTATCTAAGCTTTGCATAGCAACGCGACTACTAGACTGAGAGACTTTTTACCTATTGGTAAAAAGTTTTGGATCACAAACTTCGTGATGTCCCGTCTATTGCTCGAATATAGTTTAATGTCTTTGCATCTAATTGATGGATAGGTATTAGTTTCTTGTGCCTAGTATTTACGTCATAATACCTCAAATACGCTTTACGGCCAAATACTTAGAACAGACGGAAAGGCCTCCGACCTGAGGCCTTATCATGAGTTTTCAGTTATTCTGACGTAACGTAAATTGGAGGCTTTAACATTTTCAAATTTCAAGGAAAAAATTAGTTCCTTCTTCACACACCAGAGGCGCTGTTCCATTTTTCCATACAAGAAACGCTGTAAATACTGGAAAGACGCTGTAAAGTAAAATAGTGAAAACTCGTCATAAGGGTACTGAGCCGACGACGGTTCATTGTTTTCCACCCGTCCGCAATAAACAAAAATAATTTAGCACTAATCATCACAAAGCTCATATTTGTCTGAAACAGAGTTAAAAACAAACAAATTCAACCCAACTTTCTTTTAAAATTAAAACGTGGGACTAAGACTAACATGCTAACAAAGAACAATGGCAAACATTTAACAAATTAGAAACAGAGAAGTAACATTTATTTCCATTACAATTATTTCAAAAGAATCCCCCAAAGGACTATATAAGCTTAATGATACTTTCCTATAAACAAAGATCCCAATTACCTGTGTTTACTTAAAATATACTTACAGCAAACAATAAGGCCTCAGGCGAGATAAGGCCTTATTCTGTACTTTGTAAAATTATTTTCTTTGTAGCAAAAATGTTTTTTTTCTGTAAGAATGCTTAATTAAATTCTCCTTTAGTATTTTTACTACGAGGACTGTATAAGATGTGGTGAGTGTTATTTAAAAATTTGATACATTATGTTGTAAGGTTTTCGTCGTAGTTTTATTGTTGTCGTCATTCTTGTGCTAGTTATGTTTTTTCAGAGTGATAATTATCACCGTGGTGGTACCTACTTGTGTTTTAATGTTCCCATTGCTGGGTCACTGGCCATCTATCTGTGAGAGGAAATGGGCCATTACGCACCATGCCAGCCCAGAATATTTAATAGTATAATAATGTTTGTATTCATTTTTTTTTCTAGGACATTAAGGTTTCCTTCACGACCCATAAAAAGGTAGTTCATGGTGTACACTTTACACATAAATAAATATCCATACTTATACATGTATAAAGCAGGCAGGCACGTAAATTGATTTATATTACCAAGGAACTCAGCTCCGGGACCCGTCCTAATTACTTTTTATCGTATCGATAATATTAAAAGAAAGAAGATTTTTCATTTGATTATGTAGAAGTAGAAGTAATTATTTTCTAGTCAGAATTACTTTAGATTTATAAAAATGATTGTCACACGCCTTTGTTTTTAGTAAACTCATTACCTTTATATGTATGTCTAACAGTCTAAAACATGAACCAATTTTGTATGAAGCGGACATAACTCGCTTGTCTTGAAAAGATTACTTGTAAAAGACGACTAGCGACGTCTAATGAGCAAAGATAAGTGCAATCAACATTCTCCGCGAGTTTTAAACGCTATTCAATATTTGTGAACTCGGTGGTATAATAGGGACTGTCAAATCGATCGCAGCGCGCTATGTGGCAAAGATGTGATATAATTCGGGACTCTCGGGAGTGACGTGTGTCGAATTTAATGGAATACAACCTTGTTAAGAACTCTTTCAGATATTTTTTTTTTTTAATGAAAAACCAGCCGATAATGTTTATCAAAATATCTAGTTATCAAGAATTGACAGACCTCAAAAGTTCCAAAATAATGTAATCACAAGGAGGTGTTAAGGCGTACACAGCGAATAAAAAAATCTTACCACGATTAGGGGCAGACAGCACACGAGACACAACACCCGTTTGGTTGAAGGTACCTTTCTTTTTCACTGGAATATCGATTAAAGGGGATTGAAGATTTTAGTATGGAGGGTGGCCATGCCGAAATATGAGTCTAAACTATGGTCTAAACTGATAGGTTTAGACCACGGAAAAACAACTGTTTTTGTTATGAAAATAGTTAATTAGTTGATGGTATGAGTAAGAAAGTTGAATATGTAATGGAAATAAAAAAAAAAAACGTTGGGACCCAATTTTTGATAATAGTGATAAAAACTTAGATAATTTATCCTTGTTTATTGCTAGAAGCTAAAAAACAACAACCCATCCAATTATCTGACAAAAAGCCGGCTTCAATAAAACCAAATCGTTACTTGACGTAAATCAGGAAAAAGAGCGGCGTCTGGAGTCCTTTATATAGCATCAATAAAAGTCAACGCTTCGTGACAGTCCACAGAGACAGTATACTGGAGTAAACTTTTTTTGTGCGTGTTGGGTTCTTTATCGAAATAGTAATTATATTAAAACTACCTACTAACTTATTCTCGCGGTTTCGTCTGTGTAGATCTCCGCGGATGACGCCCACCTACGGCTACGGACGTCGCGGGGCGATTTCAGGCCACCGAGGCGCGGACATGCGGACGGCGAGTACTAGATGACCATGCCCGTGCTGACAAAGACGAAGTCCTATCAGCAATACGACACCCCCCCCCCCCCCTTAGAGGGTCAAAGCCTGCCGGGATCGCGGGACTATTAGGTACCTAACCGTGAACCCGGAACGTAAAGGGCTATTGAAGGACAACGTGGATTTTAATCATAACTTAAAAGTCTGACTGTTTTGTCCCTCCTGTCCTGCCCTGGGTGGTAGGACTCATTTGATGGTTTTACCACGATAAAGAAAGGCTGTGGATGATAATGATGAAGACCAAAATGATTCCTGTAAGTCTACAAGGACGAACATCATGCTGTCAGATTGTGGCCGTCTCATCTTTGCCTCTGGCGTGAGACCAAGAGCAAAACCATTTTAAATAGATAAAAGGATGCTATTTAAAGCAGTTTCTATTTAATAGCATTATGGTCCACTAAAAAACTACTTTGGCCGCAAAATTACTAAGTCAGCCAGGAATCAAATAAATTGATTGATCAGAAAATGTACAAAAACAGACCAAGCGTAGTTGACGAAGCCCCGCGCGGCGGGGCTCCTATTTCTGTCTGCCGGGTTTAGAGGAACATAACCAAAACGAACCTCGGGGTACCCCCCAAAACTAAAATTATTGCCGAGTTGTAATATTCGTCGCTTAGTAATTTTGTAGCTCGAATTATTACCCAATTAAAAATAGTAATAGTTTCAAAGCAAATTCTACATTTAATCAATTGAAATTGTTTATGTGGGCTTCAGAAGCCAATGATTGAACAAACTGTAGAACCAATCACGGCTGTCTCCGAGCATGAAATGCAATTTCATTGTGTCTGACGTTCTCATTTTGTCAACTAAATGAGTTGTGATTGGACGTACATAATGAGTTTCATACTGCGTATTATATTGGATTCGAAATGTTTTTGTGAAAAATAATGAGTTGATGAAGAATGACCGAAGCTAGACGAGCATAAATTTTTGAGTTATAATTCACTTTTATAAGGATTCCTCTCGCTTTGCAACAATTCTATAAGGTTGATACTGCTTAGCCGGGCAATAATTTACAAGTCACGTAACTAAGGTCGATTTCATAGAAAAGTCTTTGGCGACGCATAATGCACTGTGCCAGAACACAAATTAGGTGATTCACAAAATTCAGACTCGTTTAGCTTCATCAGCCTACTGTAGTCCACTGCTGGATATAGGCCTCTCCCAGCGCTACAGCTCACGATCTCCCGCTTTTTTTTTTCATCCAGCCACACCTCGCTACCTTCTTCAGCTTTAAGCGCATCACACACGGCTAAGATACCATAATATTTTATCTTAAGATGTTAACTTCCGATATATTTTTATATCATAAGATGTTATCTTACGATATATTTATATCTTAAGATACGAAAATCGCTCTCCATCTTAAGATACGAAAAAATGAAATATATATTATCTTCGTCGTGTGTGACGGTCCATTGAATGGTATGGCGAGCGATATGGTATCTTAAGATAAAATATTATAGTATCTTAGCCGTGTGTGATGCGCTTTGATGACTTCAGCCTTATTGAGGCTGTAAAATAACACACACGGGTTCGATCTCTGCACAGAACAAATATTATTTTGTATAGGTAATCTTCAAGTTATTATTCGGATCTGGGTGTTAGTTTATGTGAGTTTCTATGTTAGAAAACGCACCCGCATCGTTTTTCAAAAAGAAAAAAAAGAAAATATACCGCTTAGTATAGAATGAGTAAAACAAAATGAACCATTCTGAAACAATATCAGGAACATTGTAATCCGATTACATATTCCTGATTTTCTGTACTACGAGTAGGTAACAAAAAGTTTCTTCGAGTCAATCATTCTTACAGAAGTAGGTTTTATGATTGGCATAACAACGTTTTGTGACTTTTTCTTTGATCCAAATATAATAAGGTCACAGTACACTTGTTTATTTTCACGTTCTTTCAGCCTTTATGTTCATGACTATAATAAAATTTTATTCTGTAACCAGAAAGTGTCAAAGTTCTTATTAAATGTGATTACTTTTTTGTTTTGGCTCAAATAATAATTCTACTGTTGGAAAGTTCGCAGTAGGTAGCCTTTTTGTGATCAAAACAATTATATTTTCGTGTATTTATTTTAGTGTAGGTAGTACTTAAATAAAAGTAAGGTGTTTTTACACATTACGTGTGTATAAGGTTTATGGTTTAAAAAAAACTACCATAACATTACAGCGCCTAATTAAGCAATAATTATTAAAAAAAAAAACAACAGTATTTTGAATTATCATAATCATCGAGTTATCCCGCCGCCCCCCGTGTGGACTATGATTCTTACAGACTATTACACTCTGCTCTGTCCTTGGAGCAACACACCCTTTTCCTTCTCTTGTCCTTTGCGTTCCAAGGCCGCAGTACCTGCTTGGTTTCAAAACATCTTACTTTTAGAAAAACAAAACTAGAAGTTATAGAAGCATTTCATTTTGTCTATAATTCCAAGAGAATTAAAAATAAAACAGTTTTTTTCTGAAACACAATATCTAAAGTCTAGGTTACAGCTCCGTGTTGGTGACCTAAAAAGGGAACCTAAATTAGACAACACGAGGCAGGTGAAAAAAGCCGGGTATCGTGACTCAACTCCTTTCAAAATTAGCTTTTTGTTTTCTTCAAAAGAATTCGTAAGTAGCTGGAAAATGGTAATAGAAATTGGTAAAATGAATTTAGGACTGTAAATAAATAAGTAGGTGTTAAATACAAAAAAAAATGTTTATAATTTGCTATTTTTGCTACTTGATATTTTGAGCATCTAAACTATTATTTTGTAATTGAAGTATGGGTACTCGCAATGCGAAACTAATGTTGTCTGCCTGTCACCTTTTCAAGAAGGACTGTTAGGATTTGGAAAATATTTTACCCCGGTAGTAAGTCAGTAGAATAATCTCCAAAATACTCGGAATGGAGTCAAAAAAAAACTGCGTTAAAAGTTTACCTTCCTTAACTGCTAAACATCCCAAAAACAATCAAAACAGTTGCCCAAACAAGATTTCGTAAAACAAACAAAATAAGCAGTTAATGAAAATCTTGAAGAGCGACTATAACGCTGCCAACAATAAGGGATACAATTGAGAGGTTTCCTCCATTTATTGCCTGCGGTCCAGTCGATTACTTCGCTACTAGTGTGGGGCGTACCGAAAATCCAATTAGTCTCGGCCTGAATTTCGGTTTCGGCCTAAAGTTGTCCGAAACTGACGTTTCAAAGGCCGTTTGAACTCATGCCAGTACGGACAGCCATTCATGGAGATATATGGAAGCTGAGTTGCATCGCAACTTGTAAACGAGTATCGATTTTTCGAAAAGGTTCGTTAATATTGTATTGGTAGGGTTTTTGTTGGAGAAGTTCGATATACAGTCAATATAAGAGAGTTAGGTATGTAGACAATAAGTTTTAAAAGGTTTTCAAGCTAGGTATGTTATAAGTTTCAATGCCTTTGGCTGCATGTAACATACAGTCAAAGAGTGCATACATACAGACTATAGCATGCATAATAGCATACAGGACTTATTCTGTTTACACCTTGTTATCTGCATACCTAACTCTTTTGTTGACTATACATGATGTTTCAAAGGTAGGTTTTTGGAATGTCATACGTAGGTTTTTGGAATGCCATAAATATAATTATTATTTAGGATATGAACTGTTTAGTAACTTTCTAATGTTTTAGTTTTCTTCATCAATATTTTGTTCACAATCAGATTATGCTGCAAGTCAAATAAAGTTGAATCTTGGTTTCGGTTTCATCGTAAAACATTTTGGCATTTGAAGGCCAACACTATTTTATACGTTGCTCATAAGATCGGAAACAAAGATTTGCTTTCAGCATAATCCCGTAAAAGTGTATTTCAAATACGTTTCGGAGAAAACCTTCAGATATTTCCCGTCGAGTATGAAATATTCTTACAGCGTATAATTTCGTGTTCCTGAATTTGGCAACAATATGGTGCTACCATACCAATGTCATTTGTAAGCGAAAGATAATAATTATAGAATAAACAAGCCGTGCGAAAAAATATTTTTTGGTTACATCTAAAAATTTGTTGAAGTTTATTTTATAATAATTCATAGATTTTCAAAAAAAATAATGAGTACTTACCGTTAATTATAAAGGAAAAATCAAGTAATACTAAAAACTCAATTAATAATAATTGTTATGTATAAAAATGCAGGAAATTAAGCACAAATGATTAAGTAAATAACGTAGACGTACCTTCATCCATAAAATCGGATAAAGAAACTCAAACAAACAAGAAAGCACTTATAATTCAATTCCGAGTCCGGATCGCCGAAACCACGAAGTCTTCCATTTAACGAGAAAACTTTTTCATTCCCTTGGTGAATTTACCGGATTTTTGAGAAGCGGACTTTGAACGAAAGTAGTTATTCGTCAACTAGATGGCTGGATTTTTGTAAATAATCTAGTTAATCCTGATTGGAGCAAAAATGTTGGGTTTTAAAGACAAATAGGGGCTGAGAGCCTGAGACAGATTGATTGGGAAAGATTTCAGACGCTCGTTAAGTCATACCCATTTTTTTTAAACTGCCCCACTCTCGTTGTATATTGTATATCGTGGGTGCGTATTCTATATAACATAGAAACTTACATACACAAACATCCAGACCTGGAAGAACTACTTTTAAATGATACAAATATTTGTTCCGTTCCGGAAAAAGACACGCGACTTTAGTAGGCTTACTTTAACAGCCTTTTTTATCGTGGTAAAATCATCTAATGAGTCCTCCCACCCTGGGCAGACCGGAAGAGACTGTCAGACTCGTGCTGACTAAAATTCACGGTGTCCTTCAATAGCCCTTTACGTTCCAAAGTCATCACGGTAATTGATTAGTCTCGTGACCTCAGCAGGCTTTGGCCGTCTAAAGGGGGCCCCGTCATAATGCTGACACTCTAAAGCTATTGTCAAACTGACAGACGAACCGAATGCGTGGCGTAGCGTTTTTGTTTGTAATATAAGGAATTGTTTGAAGCCTGTCACATAGAGTATCGGATCGCTTTCGCATTTTTATATGACATGATTCGGTTCGGTTCGCTATCGCCTGTCTGTTTGACAAAGGCCTTAGGCCCACTTGCACGAACCCGAGTTATCTTTTAAACTCAGAGTTAGTTGCTAACACGAGGTTAAATTGACAATATTGTTTGACAAACTGTCAATTTAACCTTGTGTTAGCAACTAACTCTGAGTTAAAAGATAACTCGGGTTCGTGCAAGCGAGCCTTAGAGGCGCGCGTGGAACACAACGCGGCGTCGACCCGAGCATGGTCCATGGTCGGACAGTGAGTTGCCCATCACTCGCCACCACACGCAAGAGCTTCGAGAGGTGTTCATCAAGGCTATTATCCATCAGACCATTGGCAGTAACGACAATTGTCACAACGATTATAGCCAGGGTATATAATTATTACTATAACCGGCAGAATAATAAATTCGACCAACTTAAATTGGCTGGACCCACACAGACGCCCGCGCTCCAAGCCCACTTAGCTACCTATTGGGATACGATGAGTAAGCGGTTTTTGGCTCTGTGGAAGTAATTCGTTGGTCCGCCTAGAAATTCTGCAGGGAAATGAAAGTTTAATTTCATTTTGAGAAATAGGGAAAAATATTATTATAGAAGGCTGTTTATTCGTGAGTCTTCGCAAAAGATGTGTCGCGCGTTTTTAAAATGCGTGTTTACTACAGGGTGTACAGAGGTAGCAACGTGGCATCAGTTTTGCGTTTGCTAAGCTTTCTGATTGCGGTGCATTAAAAAAACCCCGAGTGTCTCTCTTTTCTCGTTGTTTATCGTCTAATAATGTAAGAAATAACTTAAATCTTTTTTAAATATTTATTATCCCTGCGGTTACACCCGGAGACTGTAACTGACAAGCAAACACGAACAAATTGTAAACAGTATGCGAACACTTTGAAACTATAAAATCTACGGTGTCCTTCAATAGCCCTTTACGTTCCGTTTTGTCAAATCATTGTTAGTTTTCTCGTCTTAGTAAGGCATTTTTCTCGTCTTGTCCAATCATTGTTAATATTATGAGCCTGTGTTGTGCCACTGCAGGGAAATATTCTTTTGCCCTGAAAGAAGACCGTCAAAAGCCCTTTCCTCTTTCCATCTTCTTGTCAAATCATACATTTTCTCACACAGTCTTAATATTAAGCTTTCTGCAATTTAAAGTACATTTTTGCTATATTTTAGAAAACTTGCTTAAGTACCTTTGCAATTGTCTTAAATTATCTCCAATTTTATGAATGAGAAGATTTCTTCCACACCTCATATTAAAACCTAGCTAAAACTGTTATTGGGTATAATTAAAAATATAAAAACCTCCTAGCTAAAACTGTTATTGGGTATAATTAAAAATATAAAAACCTGCTAGCTAAAACTGTTATTGGGTATAATTTAAAATATAAAAACCTCCTAGCTAAAACTGTTATTGGGTATAATTTAAAATATAAAAACCTCCTAGCTAAAACTGTTATTGGGTATAATTTAAAATACAAAAACCTCCTAGCTAAAACTGTTATTGGGTATAATTTAAAATATAAAAACCTCCTAGCTAAAACTGTTATTGGGTAAAATTAATGGCACGGTTGCCGCAGTGGCTAAGCGATCGACTGCTGCGCAGCGTGTCACGGGTTTGATTCGCTAACGGAACAAATATTTGTATGATTTTCAAGTACCTAGTTGTTCCGGGTTTGGGGGTTTGTAACTATATGTGAGGTTAAAAACATAGGATGTTTGTAATAGCATCCACGATATTTTTTTTTTTTTTTTTTAGCGTGGTGAAATCATCAAATGAGTCCTCCTACCCCGGGCAGGGCAGGAGGGACTGTCAGACTTCTACTGACTAAAATCCACGGTGTCCTTCAGTAGCCTGTTATGTTCCGGGGTCACGGTAAGGAAATAATCCCGCGACCCCGGCAGGCTTTGGCCCTCTGAGAGGGGGCCCCGTCATTATGCTGACGCTCTTTGAGGCGCGCGTGGGACACAACGCGCCGTCGACCCGGGCATGGTCCATGGTCGGGCAGCGAGTTGCCCTTTACTCGCTGCCCGCATGCCCGCGCCTACGGTGGCCGGAGATCGTCTGCTGACGTCCGACGCCGCGGGCGCCTACCACTGCGGTTGGGGTGGAGGGAGGACGCTGTCCTCTCTCTCTCGCGACCCGCCTCCTCCTTCACGAGCATTACTGCTTCGCAGAAGGAGGCGACCGCTTCCCACTCCGTCTCGCCCCGCAGCATGGCCGCAACCAATGCCGGGCGCGAGAGGTCTCCGCCTATCGCCGCCGTGAGGACACAGCATCCACGATACAGTAAAAAAATCAGTAAGTGCCCTAAAGCGATAGAATTCTTCACTATGTTTTTGTCGTTCGCATTTACAACCTAATACACATTATCATAGTTATTAATTTTATAATTATGTAGTTCATCAACGTCGAGTCAACTCCTCGGGGAGTATCTAGACGTCTAGTCAAATAAATAGTTCAACTAACGACTATGACAGATAGGCACAACCATTTAATCAAACCCTATAATCCCTAAAGAGTTGAAGAGGGTTAAATTAGACCCGAACGTCACGCAATAACTCGTTTGACAGCTGTCAAATGAATTTTATGTGTCAAAATAGATCTGCTGGCTTTTTTGGAATTAAATATTTTGCTGATAATATGAACTTGAATGTTGTAAGAATTTTGCTTTCTAAAGAGTTTTTATGAAGGTTGGTAGTTTTTCTAGTCGCAGGATTAGTGTCAATAAACTGAATCCCTATATTTAATGGTGCGTTCGGCCTGGTCCAAACCGCGTGATTAGACCCCCAGATTCTGAACTGCCGCGAACATCGAACACTTCACAATTATTTCAGTTTACATTAATGTTAAAATGACAATGCCCATCTCTACTCAAGAGTTTCCAGAAAGAAGACCTACAAAATACAATACTCTTTAAAGGTACTTTAAAATATCTAGATTAAATGGTGAGAGTGGATTAGGTGAGCCGATCGTGTCTCCAGACGAACAGAGATCCATGACGACATAAAATATTGTGTTAGTAGGTATGAAGACCGTGTATGATAGATCAATTATTTGAAGAAGGTGGCAGGCAGTGTTTAGGTGTGGACTGCTAAAGACCGGAATAGTTGGCGCTTTTTAGATGGATGGGAGAATTACGTCCAGCAGTGGACGGCGATTGGCTGCAGAGAAATATGATATATGATCAAAGGATCAGAGTATAATCGCACTTTTATAATTATGAGACATTTAGATTAGTTGTTACTTAAGTAGTTCTTTAGATCCAAGATGTTACTCTTACTTCCTATGAAAATTTATTACACACTTCTGAAAACCTTTTCAATGGGCGCGTCAACCATTTCGAATTGTGTTTTTGAGAAATAATTGGAATTGAACTTTTGAAAGCTCTTGGGGAAGACTTGGGGTCTCTCGTGAAGTGTCATCAAGCGTCATAAAAGTTTTCGAATACTATCGTTGTTAGCGAGAGAAGTTACTTCTTAAAGTTGTCACATGTAATAAGTTATTTCATGGAACTAAGGAAGAAATCGACGGCAACTGTAGTAATCTATACATTATAAATACTAATATCATAAAGGAACTACGGGTTCGAGTTGGAAAATTCTGTTTGTGTTGAAGAGTCCATTTTTTGAGGAAGGCTTATAGGCTAAAACATCACGCTACGACTGATAGGATCTGAGCAGTCGGGCTGAAACCAGGGGAACAGCTAGTAACTACATATTTCTATTTCCTTTCTCAACTCAAATCTTGTTTCGTGTTTTTTGACGACTTATTTAGAAAGAAAGAAAGAAAACTGTGTCTATTGGCACTAAAACTTAAAACTCTCTTTGTAACTTTATTTTTATTTGTATTGTTTTAATACAAATAAAAATAAAGTTACAAAGAGAGTAGATAGTCAAAATAGGTAGTGGAAATTAAAACTTAACAATTGAATGCCAAAGGGCCTCAGCTCAGCATTGTGCCAGATGGCAACACAAAGTTTGCCACCTGACCCTGATTTTTAGAGTGATTGGACTTCTGAAGACCGTATACGAGTATTGGTAAGTTGGGCCGTTCATAGGTTACCTAGCAAGGCACATTACTTTGCATAATTTACTTCATCATCAGTACTCTCAAACATCTCTGCATAACGGTGAAAGAAAGTATTGTGAGGAAACCAGCATGTCCTAGACCCAAAAAGCAAAAGATACGTGACATCTACCAACACGCACTGCGGTCCCGCGTGGTGGATCATGGCCAACTTTCTCCCACAGAGAGGAGGCCTGTGTCCCAGCAGTGGGAATATTATAGGCTGATGATGATGATAGCTTAAAGTTTTTACAAAAGTTTACATAGTTATTATAAAACCATTTCAATTTCCATATATGTATTCCTGTTATGATTGTAAACATTAATTAATTTCTGAGCAAACTTAAACAATGACATGACAGTAGCATGTCATAACGTCACACACTAACTGAAACAATTTCTGTTACATATACAGGGTGAATTTTTCAACTGGGCGTGAATGGCTATCTCCAAAACTATGAGGAATATCGAAAAACTTTGAAAGGAGTCTAGATGTGTGATGATAGAAGGGGGCTAGTGAGATGAGGTCGTGGAGTTCTTGGGCACACTCTCCGAAGTACAATCTGTAGACGACCGACAGGCAGGCAACTTTGCAGCGAATACAGTGCTATTGTATTGTATTGCTATATACAGTGGGATTGTTCAGACGTCAAATCCAGTGAATTATTGAAAACAATTTTATAATTTCGAATAAATTATGGCTGAGTAGAAATGTAACACGCAAAAATAGCAATTTTATGAAAATCAGCTATTTCCTTCAGTTTGCCGTATATGATTACTTCCCAGAATTTGATCCTTATTAGCAACACTATCGAATGGTGTAATAATAAAGGCTGTTATTTTTTTCCGAAATCAGCGGGTTCGTTTCCTGGCCAGATTAATCGATTTTTCTATAATCCTATGATGCAGTTTTAGTTTTCGTCAAATCGGTCTCGAGACTCCGTTCAACGTTTTTCGATATACCTACCTCATAGTTTCGGATATAGCCATCCAAGCCCAGTTGAAAAATTCACACTGTATAACATTAAATTAAAACAGTAATTTCGGATACTTATTACAATGACAAAAACCAAGTGACTCACTCAGAATTCACTGCTTCTCAATGTTTCAGATTCACAAAACTGACTAGACAAATCTTCAGCTTAGGTACTAAATACTGTCCCTTTCCTTTCCTTGGCATTAATCTTTGTCAAGTACAAGAAAATTAGGGACGAGACGAGTAAACATTTAAAACTGGTGCTGAAAGAATATTACCTCTTGAAACTTTATAGTTTTCAGACACTTTTCATCCATCAAATTCTCATAAAAAATAAAAGTTAAAAATTAATTTTGTTTGCGAGAAGATCTTTTAGTATCATTAAGTCTGAAGATATCAATATCTGGACAGAGATACGAAATATAATATTATTCGAGAAAAGTAACATTAATTGAGTTGATGGTATTGATAAGTTTGGTGCTTGTAATAACTTAAACGAAACCTTTTTCTTTTTAGTTTTTGTTAGCGTTACGAAAAACTCAACATAGACGAAACAAATAACAATCTAAGTTATACTTATAGTAGCCATACACCATCCTGCCTATCGACGATCGATTTGACGCTTGCAATTGTTTCAAATTGCAATTGTTTAAAAATGCCAATTTGATGGCATGACATGCCAATTTGATAGGTCATCAAATCGATTTGACACAACGTCAAATCGGCAGCAGTGATGCATTTGACTATTGTTCGGTGACGACAGCTACAATTTTATAAAGTAGCTATCGGTCACCGAATAATAGCTAGATCTAGCTATAAAGTTGCTAAGTTGGCATCGCTGCTGCAGATTTGACGTTGTGTCAAATCGATCGTACGATAGGCAGTATGGTGTATGGTGTATACGGACGAACTGCCAATTGAAACAATTGCAAGCGTCAAATCGATCGTTCGATAGGCAGGATGGTGTATGGCTACCATTACACATACTCCGCTCGGCCACGCAGTTGAGCGCAATCTCTGCTTCTCCGCGCGGTGCACCGCTTCTCCGAGAGGCGCTACCGCCTTGCCGCGCGGCGCACCGCCAGCATATTGACGTTTGGATGAGAGTAGCTGGTGATCGAGTGAAATAGCGTGTGATTGGAGAGACCTATGTCCAGCAGTGGACTGCTATAGGCTGATTGATGATGATGATCGAAGTCGGAAGACTTCGATCATCTGAACGAGCCAGAAACGCGCAGACGAGCACTATCTGTGAGAATAGCTTAAATTGTCCTCGTAGTAATAGACAGTTTACATTATATAACGTGATAAAGTTAATTTACTGTTATCAGCCAATTTGTTGTCATTCCATCGAAAATATACATCATTTACTGAAGATAGCTTCATTATTTAAATCATTTTCATAAAGAATTTTTATATTTCCATGACATTCATAACCCTTATGGGCACATAATTTTTCATAAAGATAATGTCGGCACGGAATCCAATTATAGGTGGAAAAATATGCGGAAACACGCCTAGGGCACATCTCTATTTTGTATTTTTAAGTCCGTGTTACAAAATATTGTCCTTTGTGCCGATGGACGCCTATGGGTGTTTTTGCCACAGAGAAAATTAACGTAAACTAGCTGTTGCCTGCAACTTCACCCGCTACAACTCGAAAATAATCACACTGATAGAAAAAATCGAGATAAAAACTGTACTATGTGTTAATCCAGGTTATAAATTATCTGTGTACTCAATTTTGCATGAAAGAGTAACAGCTGTATCCGTCCTTTCAAGCTCTTTGTTCATAAGGTTAAAATGCAGAAAAAAAAAACAGTAAATAAAATTAATAACCACATAATCCAACTACCATTTCCTTCGTCTACTTACAAAGTACTTTTCATACCTGTTCTAATTTTCATCAAAAACCCAAAAAAGATGGCGCCGACATTCTGCGTGTCCTGAGCCATTGTTGTCGAAAATTGTAACCTCACTTTTATTACAGCCGACATCGCTATTGTGACGGACCTTGTTAGACCTTACAAAGGATATTTTTTAACATAACATAGTACCTAACATTACCAAATGTACGTTTTTGGGTCAGGATGTGTATGTTTATGAAAATGGGTGCCTGGATCAAATAAGAAACCAAGGAATAAAAATAAAAATATGCCAACAAAGTTGAAATAATCAAGAAAATCTTTAGGTGGACGACTTTCTCAGTAAGAAGAATCGCTCCGTTTAGATTTAAATGGATATTCGCAGAATAACATCAAAATCCTTGTAGCACAAAATGCACTGCAATATTGAATCAATTGCAATATTAGTTCAATCCTGGTACGGTACTAGTACATTACTGCCGCGGTCTATAATGGCTACTTTGCTGGTCGCGCTGATGATGGCCGATAGCGCAGCGTAGCGCAGCTCCAGGCCGACACAGCGCGGTCAGCATGCAGCACTTGATGGACGAGTTGAGATAAAGGCCGAGGCCGTAGGTCGAGGCCTTTAGCAAGGGCTGCAATGATGGCCAAGCTGGAAGGCCTAGAGCGTAGCTAGGCTAGCTCGAGGCAATCATAGCGTGAATTAGCGAAGCAGTCATCGTAGGCCAAGGCTTGTATAGTGCTTTACTCAAAAATGCTAGTACCTAACCTAACTAAAATCAGCAAGTTATGTAAATAAAATATAATATAATACACTTCTCATCAAAAAAATCGAAACACCTCGCAGTTTATGATTTGATAAGGATTATCAGAAAAATGTGTATATTTAGGAATAAATGTAAAATGTCATTTAATAGTGAGTAGTATGAGGTTTTTAAATCCTAATGTTAATGTTCTAAATTCAAATTAAGTCTTCATAGGTTTCGTATTTTGTATAATGAGTAATTTTTACCCTGTATGGAATATGAAGGAAATGGGTAAAACAACACGCGTAAATGAAAAAAAAATGTAAGAAACGTTTATTTAATAACTTGTATTCCCTCCGCGAGCTCTTATTACTGCTTCCATACGGTTCTTCATCGATCGGATGAGAGTCACGATCACATGTTGTGGTATATTATCCCATTCCTCTTGGATTGCATTTTGCAGCTGGCTAAGTGTTTCTGGGGCTGGATCTCTTGCTCGAATTCGTCTCTTTAATTCATCCCATAGATGTTCAATGGGATTCATGTCCGGGCTTCTTGCTGGCCATACCATAATGGAGATACCGACTTCGGTAAGATAATCTCGTACGACGCCCGCGGTGTGAGCTCTAGCATTGTCGTGCATGAATATGAAGTCGTTGCCAATAAAATGTGCATAGGGCATCACATGAGGTTCAAGACACTGTTCGATGTACCGATGAGAGTTTAGTGCAGGCAGCCGTGGCCCAGACACAAAGGCAAGTTCTGTCTTACCGTCGGCGCTGATTCCTCCCCAAACCGTCCACGAACCGCCACCATAGCTGACCTTTTCTTCAATGCAGCATTGTGCAAAGCGTTCTCCATCTCTTCTGTAGACCTTGTTCCTTCCGTCGTTACCATACAGCATAATTTTACACTCATCAGAAAACAGTACTTTGCTCCACTGAAGGTATGACCAAGTTAGGTGCTCGCGTGCAAAGTTAAGGCGCGCTCTTCGATGGTCTGCAGTTAATTTCGGCCCATTCGCTGGCTTATGCGGTGCCAATCCGCGTTCCTTCAACCTTCTTCTTATTGTAGAGTCACTTACAGCTACTCTTCGTACAACGCGAAGCTGCTGCTGCAGTTGAAAAGCGTTAAGGCGTCGATTTCGTAAAGAAGTTGTTACAATAAATCGATCATCTCGCTCAGAAGTGACCCGATTCCTGCCAGATCCTGAACGGCGCGTGAACGAACCAGTCTCCTGATAGCGTTTGTAGACTCTATGAACAGATGATAAGCTTAGATGCAATCTTGCAGCCACAACACGCTGACTAAGTCCAGAATCCAGCAATGCCACCACTTGGGCGGCTTCTGCGGGCGAAGTATCCATATGTTTTAGAAAAAAAAGTTTTTTCAGACGTCCCAAAGTCACAGTAAATGAAATAAGAAACAGAAAGTTTAAAGACAAGCGCTAATTTTTAGTTTTTAAACGAGAAACGTACTCCAACCCTAAATACACATTTGTCTCAAAACAGTGATTAATTTCATTTATAGGATAAACAAATGAAATCATTTCGAATTTTGATTTTTTTCTTCTTACTGTAATGACCAAACTGCCAGCTACACAGTAATGTTTTTTTTTCATGGAATTAATTCTCTTTTGTAAAAAATTAGGACAAAAACAATAAAAACGAAAGTGTTTCGATTTTTTTGATGAGAAGTGTATATTAATTAACTAGAAATTTAATTAAAATGACAATTTTGAAAAGTACAGTTACTAAAATTCAACACCCACTTTCCCGGTTTCATATTACTAATAGTTTGCGATAATTTTAATGCGGTTTTTGACTGCTGTATTATTTCTTCATTTATTACTAAGTCACTAAATAAAAATAAAAATTTCGCTACACCGCGCTTTTGTTATTTCTTGTTTTTTTTTTTTTAATTATGGAATAAAATCTTTATGAACCTATCTCTTTGTATACAAACAGCTGTGTTTTTAATAAAATCTTTTTGCATTTGTTTTTTAAAAAGTTGAAACGTCAAAATAGCGGCCGGCAATGTTTTGCCGGCCTGTTAGAGCGGCCAGCAAAAACATTGCTGGCCGCTCCTTGAAACAGACCGGCAAGGTCGACTTTGCTCAAACAAGGTTGTCAAAATAATGACCACATTACATGCATTTTTGAGTAAAAAATATTTGTATGACCTACAAGTACTTGTTCCGGGTCTGGGTATTTGTGTATGTGAGTTTCTATATTTGTAAACGCACCCACGATACAGGAGAAATTCTTAGTGTGTGGCAATATCTATAAAAAAATGGAAAAGGTAATTTATTTAAACATTTCACAATTATTGCTCTTTGAGGAGTGGCTGGATAGGCGTCACGGCGTCCTGACCGGACACGGAAAGTTTGGGAGGTTCCTGTGTCTGATGGGGAAGGAAGAGACGCCTGGGTATCACCACTGCGAGGATCGCCCGAAGGACACGGTGGAGCATACAGTGCAGGACTGCCCAGCTTGGGCAGAGCACCGCCGTGTCCTCACGGAGGCGATAGGCGAAGACCTCTCGCGCCGGGCATTGGTCGAAGCCATGCTGCGGGGCGAGACGGAGTGGGAAGCGGTCGCCTCCTTCTGCGAAGCAGTTATGTTCGCGAAGGAGGAGGCGGGCCGCGAGAGGGAGAGGACAGCGCCCTCCCTCCGCCCCAACCGCAGTGGTAAACGCCCACGGCGTCGGATGTCGGCAGACGATCTCCGGCCACCGTAGGCACGGGCATGCGGACAGCGAGTAAAGGGCAACTCGCTGTCCGACCATGGAACATGCCCGGGTCGACGGCGCGTCGTGTTCCACGCGCGCCTCATAGAGCGTCAGCAAAAATGACGGGGCCCCCTCACAAGTCTGACAGTCCCTCCCGCCCTGCCCGGGGTGGGAGGACTCATTTGATAATTTTACCACGCTAAAAAAAAATGAAAAAAAAAGTTAGACAAATCTTGACGAAAGCTAATTCATGTTGGCTCTCCCATTTACAAGAAAAAAAGAATATTCAGAAAATCTGAAAAACAAACAAATACCTTCCGTCTCAGGTCATAAGGTATAATTTATATAGCATCAGGGCACTGAATAGCTCCGTGGATGCATTCAAGAAATCTACCATAACTAAGGCCCCTCTCGCAAGCAAGTTCGAACCTTATCCCGTAGATGTTAGGGTGTGATAATAGGGATAGAAGAGGAGCACATTTAACAAAGACATGGCTGGGTACGTGAGGGAAGATAAATATAAACAACTACTGGGTAGACGACGAAATACGAGTAAGACCCTTCGTACACGACGCGACGCAAGTCTCCGATACCTTACGACTTTGGTATTCATTGACGCGTGCCTGTGTACGAACCTCTGTGGATCTTTATTGCGATAGTCGTAAGGTATCGAAGATTTGCATCGCGTAGTGTACGAATGGGTTTAGTGTGTGTTAAATTCATAGGATCGGTCAACGACGATATAATACTAGACTCCTAATAACAGGCGACCGATGTCTGCCTGACCTAATACTAAAATATATTTCAAATACACATAGTAAAGGGTAGCTCGTAGTCTAATAAAGGACCCTAAGTCTTATCTAGAGTTTTCACGATTTTGTGACGTAAAGTAAACAGAAACTTTGACGTTTATTTGATGGATATTGTGGCCTACCATGAACTCTTAACGCGATCCAGTTTAGTCTGTGGGAAAGAGATGGCGCTAGACGACTTGTATAGCTCTATCTCTTTCCCACAGCTTAAACTGGATCACGTCAACAGCTCGTGGTAAGGCCTATTAGTTTCTCGTGCCTACTATTTACGTCATAATACCTCAAATACGCTTTACGGCCAAATACGTAGAATAGACGGTAAGGCCTCCGACCTAAGGCCAACGACGATATAATACTAGACTCCTAATAACAGGCGACCGATGTCTGCCAACACATTAGGCAAAAAAGTCTTATATCCGTCTCATTTCGACCAATCCTGTGAGCCGTAAACATACGTTGAGACAGAACAGACCTTGAGTTAGCCAATCACAACGCAGTACCCCGTCCCCCTCGCTTACGTAGTACCTCAGCGAGTTGGCAGAATAGTTTTGTTCGTTAGATCGTGCAATGCGTAGTCTAGTAATATATAGTCGTTGGGATCGGTATTATGTCGGTGGGCCTGAGTGCTAGCGCACACTGAAAAACGTGTTTTCAATTATAATAAAGTTGCTGTTTTACATTTCCATGGAAAAGACACTTAAAAAACTAGCAGCTCTCCGAGGAAAGCTGCTTGTTTTTTTAGTCTTTTGTTTTGTTTTTGTTAGTTTAGTGACTTTTATTTGCAAAAATTCATTCTGAATATATTGTTGCAAAAAAAAAAGTCACTAAACTCTAAGTAAAGGAGGTTAAAACTAATTTGGTACGAAAATAACGTTCAGTACAACTTTAAATATATTTTTAAAAGAAAATAAACCAGATAAGATTTATAGGCAAAACAAACGAACTGTCTAACTTTTATGTATTAACTAGCTGTTGCCAGCGGTTTCACCCGCTGCAACTTGAAAATTATCCCACGGGAACATAAAATCGGGATAAAAACTATCCTATGTGTTAATCCAGGTTATAAACTATCTGTATACCAAATTTTAGCCAAATCCGTTCAGTGGTTTTTGCGTGAAAGAGTAACAAACATCCATACATCCATACATCCATACATCCATACATACAAACTTTCGCCTTTATAATATTAGTAGGATTTATTTTACCTTTTCTAAAAAGAAGAGCAGTGTTTTTCAACCTAGTATGAAAAAATATATCGCGACCCCGTTGCTTTTCTTTTCATGGATTTTATCTTGCGACAAATTAACATTCAATCAAACAGTTATTCATTTTTATTTAAAAAAATATAATAACCTATGTCCTTTAGTTAACATTTATCCTAGTAAATCTTTTTGAAATATTATTTCATTTAGTATTAATGGCATTTTGTAGCTGTACTAAATGTATTAAATAATAAATAAATAATCTTTTTTTTACTGCAGTAGCTTTCCCAACCTTTTACCACTCTCCTATAGAAACTCCACGACCCCCATAAGGAGGCTTCGCAACCCCCCAGGGGTCGCGACTCACAGGTTGAAAAACACTGGCCTAGAGTATCAAGGTTTTACTAAAACTTGTGTATTAGCACTAATGAAAGCTAATTTATAGGCAAAACAAATAAAGCCCCTAAACTTTTGTAAATGTATCTAATTTATCGTGAAAAGTATACGTTTATTGTTAGAAAGTTAACCTCGAAAACTAATAATCGTGATTTATTATCAAACTTTCAAATGTTCAGGTATTAAACGGCGTTCTAATTTATCAGATACTTCGTGAGAATTTTAATAAAAAGAGAAAATTAAATTTTTGATTGTCTGCAATAAGTTTCTGTCAATGAACGCTATTTCTTATTCAAAGAGTTCGTAATACGAGTACCTATAAAACAGCTTCTTATCCACGATTAAATACCATGTCTGGAAATATTGAATACTAACATTTTCGATCACTTCTGCACGAAATATTGAAGTAAATATTGTGGTACCTAAAATGGGTACGTTAGAATGTTATGTAAATGGTTTGAAAATTATTTTTGCGACGGAAATTATGGACACATGAAATATGTCACTGACTGAATTTTGCTTCGCATATTTTCAAAAGTATTTTTTTGTGAACGCAATGTGGGGACGCAGCTAAGTCTAGATTAGAATGCTAAAATGAATCCTAAAATGTATTAGCATCACTTGATGCCGTGACGTATTTTGGCTGCACTACCAATACGGACCGGTACTGACCTTTTTGTGCCAACAACCGGGTTCTCTATAAAAAGACACCCAGTATGGTAACAATTATCAATGTTAACCGAGTTCACTTTACCGTCATAATCTAACAAAATACACGAGTTAAACCTTTCGCTTTACAGCAGTTGACTGCCTTTTCAAAGAAAACTAATTTTTCTCTAGAAAACCTCTTTCCCTGGGGGACAATTTATGTTCCGTTCCTAGTTTAAAACTTTTAAGTTTACAGGACATCGGTTTGTGGTTCTCTGGGTTCTGCAGAAAAACCTGACCACATTGGAACTTCAGAATGCTTCTCATTTATTTGAATTCCCCCGGGAAAAGTAATTTAGAAACGTTTTTCATCTAGCTCTACAGCAGCATGTCCTTTTTCATTTAACACGGTAGAGTAAAATCCGTTTCGTGTTACGGAATAGAAAATGTTAGCGTGTGTAATGCTTGAAGTCTTAGTTATATGGTTGTTTTTGGTAATGCATTGTACTGGTTTTTAACCGAGTACGGCAAAATCTCTTTAAAGTCTTAATAAAAAACCCCCTGTTCTTTAATATACAACGTGTAACGTTAAATGCGCAAATCCTCTCGTGCGCAAAACCTTTCATATGGACCCGATCAATTTCTCATTTTGTATGAAAAACCATGTTTTTTTTTTGCGAATTTCCAAAAGTCTTAGGACAAACATTGTTCAGTAACATGGGCTGAGTTACCCCACGAGAGGTTTTGCGCATTTAACGTTACACGTTGTATACAGATGATGATCACCAGCTGCCTTATGCAATCCGATGGTTGATAAAAGCCAATCCAATTGGCGACGTTCAATTAGATTCTAAACAGATTGTTCTGGTCTGGCTTCTACTGCAGACAACTTGGGTCCCATCACCTCCATCCAGCGCTTTATGTTTGCTGATTCAGAATTTTCATCAAAGATCACGTTATTTGGTTTAATTAATAATTCCTTAACAAGTTCCTTTTGTTAGTTTGATTAAAAATGGTAGGATGTGACTGTTAACAGATAAATACCTATTGCAAGATGTTTAATTTTTCAAAGAATTTAACAGTCTATTTCAGGATGCATAATTAAAATTTCGAAGAATTCATAAAACAAATAAAGAAAAACAGTAACATCAAAGGCTAATACTGAAAAAACACGAGCATAGAAACTTTTCCAAAATAAGAGGTAATATTACTTACGTACTTACCTATGTTTGCAAAAACGACGTGTGAAAACAAACGAAGACCTCTGAAGTAAAATAAACAAGTACCTAATACTTTGGCCAAAGAAAATATATATAAGATTTAAGTCAAGATTACTCAGGAGATGTGCTCGGACCTTTATTTAAATCTAAGAGCTATAATACTGGCAAACTGAATAGAAATTGTATTTATTTCATAGTTCGGTAAACCTGGGATTTTTTGAAGCTTTCTACGACCAATTGGGGATTCTTTCCTATGCATAGATATTTTGTTATTTTTCTAGCTTCTCCCAAAGCTAAATATTTGTTATTTTACTTCTCCGCATCGCTGCCCAGAAGACTAGCAGCATTGCCACGTTGAATATCAATGCTAATTCTTTGACCAAAGAAAGAGCTAGCCCTCTGGTCGTGGTCACGTCAAGTGTCGACCAGACGGCGAGAGATTTCCTTAAAATGACGTGCACTCGGACCCCATGACCCGAGCGGCTCGACCCCAAACGGCTCAGAGATGTAAAAACCATTAAGGCTACAATATTTGTGCCGCTTGAGCTCAGTAGCCGTAAAGAAATAGCATTGATTTTCATCAATAACTCATTAAGGTCAATATAAATCAAAAATACCCAAACCCACCAATCATGAAACAGTAATTATCACAAATTACATCAAACCGCATAGTCATAACTTCTAAAATATATCTCATCGTTCGCAAGCTGAAAGTAAGGGCCATTATTCTTACGTTAACGCCACTTTTTACGAAAAAAATGCCGAGTAAAATCTTATTTTGTTACCACAAAAATAATATAAACAAAGTAATTTCTTAGCGGGCTTCAGTATAAAGTATTCTTTAACCAAACAGCGTGACTTCGGCCACAGAATTGATAGATAGAACGACGGCTCTATACAAATAGTGAATGCACACACGTACATGTTATAAAACACTTCTCACGTACAGCGAGAAACCGGACACGCGACTGTAATTTGTTTTAGTCTGTTTGAAATCCATAAGAGCGGTTCCAGACTAGCGTTTCTAGACTCGCGTCAAATCGCTTGTACGCGCGTTACATTTTACACTTTTATATACCAAACGCCCGGTGAGGTTTCTCTCACGGAAATCGCTTATACCAACTTATAATGTGCGTCACCTGTGATAAGTGTGTGAAATATGGTTTGCAAAAGGCGCGTGCCTATTTCCGCTTGCAAAAACAAGCCCAAAAACCATTATTTCTCACGCAAGTAAAGTAGTTTCCCAACAATAATTATTCCGCAGTTTAATGTAAAAATGCTCAATTGACGGCTATGGGACGGGTTTAAATAAAGTCGGTAGTTTAAAGTCAACTTTCTGTGCTTATCTACTCTGTTTATGTTTTTCGGTTATGTTTCGTCGGTGTACTACTGTTTTCTTCCATCTACCAGTCGTTCACGTTTAAGAGGCAAAGTTCGGTATTGCCGGATACAAAGACTCGGGTTGTAGCTTAAGTTATTTATTTATATATTTCCGAGTAATAAACTTGTTTTTTTAGGGCCGCGTTTCCATTATATAAGTTACTTGTATACGAATTGCGAATTGTATGCAACTTGAACAAACCTACATACAAGTTACAAGTAGGTATCCAGTTTGAACTGTAGACTGTGTTTTGTTTCTAATTCAAGCAATTTGCGATGATTCCCGATGTCCGCCCCAGCTTGTCCCCCGCTGGGGGACAGCGCAACTTTTTCTAAAAAAAGTTCCTAATGTCCACCCCGGGGTGGACATTGGGAACATTTTTTTGAAAAAGTTGCGCTGTCCCCCAGCGGGGGACAGTGATACGATTTTTTAAAAATATTTACGTTGTCCCCCACGGGTGGACAGCGCTACAATTTTAAAAATGAGAATTCTCATGTCCACCGCGGGTGGACGGAGATACTTTTTTTATTTATTCCCTTTTAATTGTTTTTGTAAACTTTGAGTGAAGACTCGTTACAGATTAAAGACTTTAGAAGGAAGATGATGAGATTATTAAAATAATAATAAAAACAAATTATGTATTCTAAAATCAACGTTTATTTAAAAAAAAATCTTCTAATTAACACCATAATTAAAAATTCGAAAGTAGGTTTATTTATTTTAATAATTTTGTTTTAAATTTTCTTTTGATTTGACTAGGATATGACATTTATTTCGAATTATATACACCTGAAAAGTATTTAATAATTTAAAATGTTCATACAAGGTAGAGTAACATTATACCAATTTTTCTAATCCAATTTTACAGGCTCGCTTTATTAAAAGTTTTCATCAAACAAACTTATAATAAAACGAGCCCAGAAGAATGCTAACTAAAACTTTACTAGTACACACGGCTAGTTAGTTTGTTTGTTTGTGTAGTAGTTAGTTTGTTTGGTTACACATCAACCTATACAATACCAGTTTGTCTTGGTCTCGCTTTGTGAAATCTTTCCGCACACTCAACGGTCAGCTTATATTGGTTTTGCATAGTTTGATGTGTAGCCAAACAAACTAAGATTAAATATGTGTGTACAAACTAAGAAATGTTTTTAAACAAAATGATCTAAGTATGTGAAATTGTTAAAATAGTATTTTTTCATAACTAAGCTTACATTTACAATCTTTATATTTCATTACTAGTTTTTTTTTCAGTCAAAGTATTAAAAATAGTTAAAAGGGCCCGCTACCGGGAATAAATAAAAAAAAGTATCTCCGTCCACCCGCGGTGGACACTGAGAATTCTCATTTTTTAAATTGTAGCGCTATCCACCCGTGGGGGACATCGAAAATATTTTTAAAAAATCGTATCACTGTTCCCCGCTGGGGGACAGTGCAACTTTTTCTAAAAATAGTTCCTAATGTCCACCCCGGGGTGGACATTGGGAACATTTTTTAGAAAAAGTTGCGCTGTCCCCCAACGGGGGACAAGCTGGGGGTGGACATCGGGAATCATCGAGCAATTTGTATACCAATGTGACTTCATACTTGTAAACAAGAGTTGCTCAATGGAAACGCGCCATAAGTGTGTGTATGTGTTATTTAGTTACCTATATTTATTTATTAAAAGTTTCCCACACTAGGAATTGGAATTTCTATTGTGTCGTGGGTGCGTTTACAAACATAGAAACTCACATACACAAACACCCAGAACAACTACTTGCAGATCATACAAATATTTGTTCCGTGCGGGGATCGAACCCGCGACACGCTGCGCAGCTGTCGATCACTCAGCCACTGCGCCATCCGTGCCGTAATTATTCGAAGTGCTCTTTCAATAAATTCGTCGAAGTAATTAAGAGCCTTTTCCAGTTTTTGTGAAAAACTTGATAAATTCGCTTCAAATAAAAAGAAACGCAAAAAATGTTAAGTGATTTTTTTTCCTAATTTTTATAACAGATTCTTTCCATTCTTCTTTTTCAACAAAAACGATAATTAATAGGCACTCAGCCACAAATTAATTGAAGAAGAATATAATTTGATTCTAAAAAGACAATCGGAATTATATTATTTTCGTTGATTTTCCTAATAAAGTTTCAGCCTTTTACTAATATTGAACTAGGTATTTAATTAGGGTGGCAAACAGTGTCTGACCTCGAGAACAATTAGCTAATTTCTTAAAACGATCAGGTTTAGCAAATAGAAATAAAAGGTTCGCTTCTAACTAGGTGGGTATTGTTTACTATGAATAGGGCTCATCAAACAAACTTACTTTTTCTATCTGCGTAGTGTGGCACCGTAGACCGTTTCTACGTTTTATCGACGGTAGAAAAGGAAAAATTACAGACTGCAGAAAGATTTTTACCGTTTTAAGCTACATCATCAGCCTATTCCCACTAGCGGGCGGGCCATAATCCACCACGCGGGCCCAGTGCGGGCTGGTAGATGTCATATGTCTTCGAATTTTTGGTTCTAGGACATGCCGGTTTTCTCACGATGTTTTCCTTCACCGTTTTGAGAGCAGTGGTGATGAAATAAATTACACAAAGTAATGCGCCTGGCGGGTAAATCGGGACCGATACCACTGGTCCACCACTGCTCTTAAAAAAAATGAATATAAATGTTTATATTCGTCAATGGTGTACGGATCGTGCCATACTTGATGCATAAAAACAAACAAAGGGAGTATACAAAGAACGATGACATAACTTCTAACGTCTATTCCTAGTAGAATCGAGATAGAAATAGTCATGCTACGCGTGCTGGTAGATTTTGTATAGACAGCAAGTTTTCAATACAAAAACAAACTCTGAAACACAAAGAAACAGTGTGGATTATAATTAGTACGAGTTAGACAGTCCTTTCTACTCCACGTTGAGTTCCAAGAACACATCAGATGATTTCCCGCTTCAAAAAAGCCTTTCAAAAGTGGTTTAAACTTTTCCAGTACCAAAAACCGAGTCTAAATAAAAAAGCACTCAGCAGAAACCTAAATAAAATAATAAATCAAAGGCTAACATTTGAATTTTTATTTGTGAATTGTTATGCAATGTCCGTAATATTTTGAAAGGGCTTTCAATTTAATCCGAACCCGTTTTTGTAGGTTATCCGTTTTTGTAGGTGTTCAAAACCACGCACGTGGAAAATCCGCTCACCAAGAATATTTAGTGTAAAACAAGTACAATTAGTTCCAGAGTTCTAACTAGATGGCGTTGTTGGCGAATTAAAAGTCGCAATTAAGATTCTCCTCCGTTTGTATAAGGTCTTTGTATGTAGAGTTCATTGTGGTTGGTGAAAGCTGCTTGTAATAGATCAGTATTCCAGTATAGTCAGTTGTTTTACTTGTTATCAACCTTACTGAGATACACACAAAGGTCAACAGTTCAACACCTAGTACGGATGACCAACCCGTGGCATCAGCTGCGTCCGGTATTAAAGATGGTCCATCGAGCCCGAGAAATAAGGGACATTTTTGAGTTCACGCGGCCCAGTCCGCTTTGCCCGGCACTCGCAGTGGATCGCTGCAGCAAGAGTGCTTGGTCCTCCGCATCGGCAGCGGCTGCTCCTCCAGTGTTGTGGACGAGCTCAGCAGCAGCGGCAGGAAGGTGGTGAGCGGAGGGCGCCACTTGCATCCAGATCAAACGGAAGGTGTTCGAATAGTCATCTCCGCAATTCATCGTGACATCAGAAGACTGACGTCATACCCAACAGTTCAACGTGTCGCCACCAGGGTGCGACAGCATCATCGGATTGTGTGAGTGAAGTGCAAACTGTGAGTACAATTAGTTATTTCATAAATCAAAGGAAATTAATGTCAAGAAATTTTGAACTTTATTTCGTCCAAGAAATTAACTTAGACATTAATTGAAGAATCTTGGACTTGTAGAATTTTAAGTAGATTTAAGGACTTAGAATAGTTTCTCAAAAAACGACGGAACGGGGAACCTATGCCCGATTTCCGCCAGAGTTAAGTTATATTATGTTAAATCACTTGTAAAATTTTAAGATTATTTTTGTTGAAACTGGACTTTGTTTTAAGTTAGTTTGCTCTAGTTCTAAAACAAAATATTTTTTTTAAAAACTTGTCAGTTTGTGTTTATTAGTTATAAATGTTGAATTTGAAATATTGTTAAGTTTATTTAAATTGTATTAAGTACATTTTTTCTCAAACATGGAGGGATTAATTAATGTACTGAAATGCTCCCAAAGTATTATTGTTAAAGGATTAACAAATTTTAAAAAGAGTCCAAGAGATAGATTAACAATCGAATACTTAGAAACCAAACTAGAATTGTTAGAAAAGGATTGGGATTCGTTTAAAAAAATCAATACAAACATTTATCAAAACTTTAAATTAGATGATATAGTAGATCAAAAAGTGGTTGACATTTATGATGCAACCGAGGACACTTACATAATGTATAAAAGTGTATTGAAGGAAACATTCAATCAAATGAGACCTAGGGAACCAGTACAACTCAGTGATGGTAGTTCTTTTAAGTCGGCAAGTTCATATTTTGTAAAGTTACCAAAAATCACTATTCCAATATTTTCGGGAAAATATGGAGAATGGACAACATTTCGTGATTTATTCATATCATTAGTTCATAAAAATGATTCATTAGATAACGTTCAAAAGTTACACTATTTAAAAAGTCATCTTTCGGGTGAAGCTGATCAATTAATACGGAATACACCAATAACAGATGCGAATTATAAGCAATGTTGGGAATTGTTAGACAAGCGGTATAGTAACAATAAATATCTTGCCAATTGTATATTAAACAGGTTATTTGGAATAAAACGAATGCAATGTGAGTCAGCCACTTCCTTAAAAGAACTTTTAGACACCACCACTGATTGCTTAAATGCGTTGTCGAATTTAGGTGTTGATGTGAGTACATGGGATGTTATCATTATACATATAGCTACATTTAAATTAGATGCTGAAACGCGCAAACAATGGGAAATAAGCGTCAGCATTTCTAATGATTTTCCTACAATAGGTCAATTTAAGATATTTTTAGAACAACGTTTCCGCGCATTGGAGTTCATAGAACCAAAAAAAGGTTCAGGTAATCAGATCAACAATATTAATAGTTCAAACAATTATATGCCTAGAGCAATGCTGGCCACAAACTTATCACCATCACGCATGAAATGTGAATTCTGTTCAGACGATCACAAACTTTGTTTTTGCAAGAAATTTGTACAACAGTCGCTTGATGATAGACGTGAATTTGTACGTAACAACAGAATGTGCTTTAATTGCTTAGGAAGCAACCACACAGTCGATTTCTGTAAAAATGATTTTAGTTGCAAAATTTGCCAGAAGCGTCATCATTCACTATTGCATATTAAACGAGATCAAGACCCTAAACAGATAGTTTCTTGCTTGTCGACAGGGAATGTACCCAAACCCAGACAAGTTTTATTAGCCACTGCGCTACTAAATGCCGAATCAAAGACGGGTGATGGATGTCAAACAGTCCGCGCCTTACTCGATCAAGGTTCGCAGGCTTGTTTTATTACAGAAGCTGCAGCTCAACGGCTTAACCTGAAAAAGATTCCTATTCAATGGTTTATTTTAGGATTAGGAGATAATAGATCAACCATGATAAAGTACATGGTACAAGTAACGATTAAGTCTCGAGTCGATTTTAATTTTAATTTAACTTTTAATGCATACATTTTAAGCAAGATCACATCTTATTTACCAGAGCGAAACATAAACAAAGATGCTTTCGACTGGTTGGAGGTCAACAATTTGTGTTTAGCAGATCCGGAGTTCAACACACCCAATAGAATCGACATTCTGCTGGGTGCAGATGTTTACACTCATATTATTCAGGAAGGTTTAGTTAAGAGTCCTACTGGTAATTTAATAGCACAGAGCACTAGATTAGGTTGGGTCTTGTCCGGTGCAGCGGGTCCTGAAAATAATAGTTTAAATAAAATTAATGTAATGCGCTGTAACATACAAGTAAATCATATTTTGAAAAAGCAAATTAGTTCAAAAAATATTACAACAGAAGATAAGAAATGCGAATTTTTTTATAAAAATCAAACTAGATAATAAAAATTATAATTGGGACTTACCTGATACATACTTACTCAGTGTTAAATATCACCCCTGTTATCTCATTATTCACTAAATCTTTTACTACTTTATGGTCTATTTTATTTTGTATTTTTACCATTTGTAGATAAATTCTTTTATGTTTGTTTTGTTTTAATTTTAAGATTAATTTTAAAACTTTCCTATGTTTATGGTTATTTTAAGAGTATAGTCGAATAAGTAGTTCAATGTGTTATTGTTATTGTGGATCAAAACTTGAGATCAAATGTACCTTTGGTCAAATGTCTTGTTAAAGAAGGACATTCCTTCAGTAATGTCCTTGGTGGGCGGTATGTTCAAAACCACGCACGTGGAAAATCCGCTCACCAAGAATATTTAGTGTAAAACAAGTACAATTAGTTCCAGAGTTCTAACTAGATGGCGTTGTTGGCGAATTAAAAGTCGCAATTAAGATTCTCCTCCGTTTGTATAAGGTCTTTGTATGTAGAGTTCATTGTGGTTGGTGAAAGCTGCTTGTAATAGATCAGTATTCCAGTATAGTCAGTTGTTTTACTTGTTATCAACCTTACTGAGATACACACAAAGGTCAACAGTTCAACACCTAGTACGGATGACCAACCCGTGGCATCAGCTGCGTCCGGTATTAAAGATAGGTAATCCTTTTTTGTAAATAATCCGTTATTTTTGGAGAAAATAAATCGATGTTTTGGGGTTACGTTGTCGGATTACGATTCTGTTTAATAGAGTCTATAGATTCTGGGGTTTAAAAGCAATTATTTGAGATTAACAAAAGGATTATATTGTATACTTTGTGGGTTTCTCCTTTGTCAGAGGGACAATGAGATATTTTGTGTGTTGAACGAATTCAAATATACTTATATACTAACCGTTGTCAGCGCTTCACTCGCCTAAAACTTTAAAGGTTTTCCACGGGGACATTATGAGAATAAAAAGGTTATGGTTTAAATCTATCTGTCGTTCAAGTTCTTTTAGCATCAAGCCATCCATAATCACAAACTTTCGCATTATAACTATTAAGCTATTGTCAAACAGACAAGCGATAGCGAACCGAACCGAATCATGTCATATAAAAATGCGAAAGCGATCCGATACTCTTTGTGACAGGCTTCAAATAATTCCATACATTACAAACAAAAACGCTACGCCACGCATTCGGTTCGTCTGTCAGTTTGACAAAGGCATTAGGAAGTTTAGTTGGCGCTGGATTAACTAAAGTTATTTGAGTAACCTCTGTACACTAACCTCACTAAAATAGATTTTATTTCTTGTAATGCTTTTGTACTTTATTGAAGAATAATCAAATTATTATTTTCTCCTTTATTCATTAATTTCACATATTATGTATATTTTTAATTATATTTACAAAAACCCGAAATAAAAAAAAAACCTTTAAAAATACAAATAATAGTGGCCCACCGGTATCGGGAATTATAATTTTTATCAACATTGTACTTTAAATGTCACATTAATCTGCGTGTTGGCTTCTTATCCTACAGTTCTTATAAAAGTGAAAGTTTATAAAACTGTATGGATATTTGTTACTTTTTCACGCAAAAACGGCTCAACGCATTTGAATAAAGTTAGGCAGTTAATTTATCAACTGGATTAGAACATAGGCTAACTTTTATCCCGATGTTATGTAACCGTAGAATAACTTTCAACTACAAAACTTATTCAGTCATAAATATATCAGTCAACAATAGGTAGGTTTACAATGTTCACATTATTTTTTAGCGCGTAAAATCATCAAATGAGTCTTTCCATCTAGGGCAGAGCGGGAGGGACTGTCAGACTCGTACTGACTAAAATCCACGGTGTCTTTCAATAGCCCTTTACGTTCCGGGGTCACGGTAATCCGTTAGTCCCGCGACCTCGGCAGGCTTTGGCCCTCTAAAGGGGGGTCCCGTCATTATGCTGACACTCCTTGAGGCGCCCGTGGAACACAACGCGCCGTTGACCCGGGAATGGTCCATGGTCGGACAGCGAGTCGCCCATTACTTGCCGCTCGCATGCCCGCGCCTGCGGTGGCTGTAGATCGTCACAATGTCCACTAATTTATATAATTATAAAGATAGTAACAGAGATCAAGAGGCTGGCCTCTTATCTCAGTGCTGGTCTCTCTCTGAACCTTTTGACCTTTTATCTCCTTCAATGAAGCTAATTTTAGAGCAGACCCTTACTGAAGGAGATAATGATGTTAGGAAACATATGAACACGTTGCTAGACAAAAATTAACAAGAATAGAAAATGAATATACAATAAATTATGTACGCAATAAATTTTGATTTGATAGAAATAAATTCTTGACATTGATTAATTTACGTCATAATTTAGTCTCCGTAGTAGTTTAAAGTTTGCATAGATCACAATTATTATTAGAACATAATTATTTGGACCATTTTGTGGAACCTCAATCAAAAAACTCCACGGCTCTACATAACAGACCTCAGTTATGAAGCCATTTACTACAGAAAACACGCATAATTTAATTTAACGAGCAGATTAAGGCCTGGGTTCTTTTAAAGATTTTTTAACGTCTAAAAATCTAATTAAATATAAGATTTCTCAAGTAAATGGTATTTAGATGAAACGCGTTTTGGAATGATTAGATAAAAAAAATCATACATAGCACTAAATTACAATTTTAAACGTGTACTGTCTAGAGATTCTATGATGATTTTTTATGAAAGTTAAATTGAGAGAAACAGCATTTTATTTAAAAAAAAATTGAAAACATGTTTTAAAATGTTTTTATTATTTTCTCCAAGAAGCAAAATCAAGCAAAATGTGTGTAAGTTTAATTAATGTCTCTGCCTTTTTGTTTTTTTTGTTTCTTTAAAATAATATTTTTAGTTTTACTTTTGATTTAGTATACTTTTATAAATATTAGTTTGTGATATTTGTAAATTTTTAGTAAAGTTATGTGAATGTAATGTAATTTCTTTATAGTTGATTAAAATTAGCAAAATGTATTCATTATTTCGCTCTCATTTTTATGGGGGTGAGATCGTGCGCTTATATTTACACAATGTACTGAAACCTCGCCTTAAGGCCAATCATTTAACATCACATGAAGCACTGAAAGTCTGCTGCTGAATATTTCATGACATCAAAATGACCTTTAAATTAGGCAACTTAATTAGATGAGTCACAATTCAGTGGTTATTTCTTGCCCGACTCAATTTAGATTACCAACGACAAGCTGAAAATAACTATTTAAGTATAGTACGAATCTAACATTAGATTTTCAGGTTTTCGTGTTACTTACTAACAGTATAAGGACTACGTCTGAAATTATTGTCTTATTATTATTTTTATAGCGTTCTAACGTGGTGAAATTATCAAATGAGTCCTTATCCACTCAGGGTGGCACGGGAGGGACTGTCATACTCGTACTGACTTAAATCCACGGAGTTCCTTCAATAGCCTTTTACGTTGTAGAGTCACGGTTACCTTATGAGGCAGTCCTGCGACCCCGGCAGACTTTGGCCCTCTAAGGGGGGATGGCCATCAGATTGATGCCGTGGGGGTCTTCCGCGGCGGCTGGGTCGTGTGGTGGAGGTTGTCGTCTCCCTCACGGCGCCTCCTCCTTTGCCAACATGACTGCTTCGCAGAAGGAGGTGACCTGTTCCCATTCCGTCTCGCCCCGCAGCATGGCCTCGACCAATTACAGATAGTCTGTGGTGCCGTTGCTGCTAATATTAATATTATAATTTTTTTTTTATTTGTAGGGTAAACACCGGATCTAATATCCGAACCATAGCAGGTGGCAATACCGTTCTGTGGTTTCTACCAATCCTGATCTAAAACCGGCATGAGCATTATAATTATGTATGTAAATTAACTTTTATCTACCGAAATAGACCCCGTCCAACACAGTCCAGAATAACCATCGCTATTGAGAGTTCAACGTATCGTTTGTACGAGCCCCAGTATGACGTCATACAGGTTAAATGTCACCCGTGACGTCACAGGAGTGTAACCTAGATGCCGGTCGTAACCTATTGATACAGTGTGCTAGTATCGAGTTAGTGTAACTTTTATTTTGGGTGGGAGTTGATGAACAGTGTTTGTTGATAGTGATTGACAGGGGATAGTGGGAAAAAGGGTTGCGCCGAAGTTATATATGTTATAAGGCAGTATGACGATTCTAACTTGATACTGTTACTGAGATAGATCGTAAACTACATATTTGTCACCTTTTAAAAATGGGGGTGTGACTCCGTTTTAAATAATTGTTACTGACGGTCAAAGTGTCGGCGTTCACGGGTCAGCTGGTATTTATTAAAATACATTTCATCGATAATATCTACTGTAAGTTCAAACAAAAGAAAAGTTTATTAGGATATCTGTTTTGCTACGATATTAAGAACTTGTGAATTTAAAGGTTTTCGTAGCAACCCTTTATGACCAACAAGTAGTTCCGGGTTTGGCTGTCTATACCTTTGAGTTTAATTTTTTTTAAACGCACCCATGACACACGAGAAATTCATATTGTAGGGCAAACTTTTTGTTTAAAAAAACGAAATAGCGATGATTCCTCTTTCTCTGAAACTATATGCTGTGTATCATGTTTAAATACTATATAAATTAATGTGACATTCAGTAAGCTATTATCATAACATAAAATATGACATATCTCGTTGTAAGAGAACACATTTTGTCCAAATTATAATAAATGCGTGTTGTGAATACGGATGACGTAATGGCTAGGATCTTCGTCCAACCTCTAAGACACGACATGTAATATGAATTTCTGGAAACATGGAATAAAACTTGGGATAAATCTTTTGAATAATGATCATGACAAAGACATATATGTCTATGTTTTCGGAATCCTAATTACAAGTCTTTTTGTGCTTGATTTATGACAATAAGAGCCTATGCACACCACGTTTACTAAACGCGCCGTCGACCCGCGTTTGCAGCGATACAGACGCGATACGCACGCAAGGCAGACGCAGCCTGTGGACGTTTGCACACCTGTATAAATTACAAACGCGCGGCACCAACGCGTTTGTATCGATACAGACGCGCCGGTGCCGTGCGTTTACGTGATACAAACGGCAACAAACTGCTCTGTTTGATAAAAGAGCGCCGTCGACGCGCGTCTAAAAAACGTGGTGTGCGTAGGCCCTAAGTTAGCACATGCTTTCGTGAAACTTAAACATGGATTCTATCTAGTTAGGTGTACGGTTCACTTCAGCTTCGCTTCTTTCCTTTAGAGGAAACAGGAGTTATTAGTATTTACGAGTAAAAGGCTTATACAGTTGCCAATAACAGGTGAACCAACATTCACGAACATAAGTGGTAACTTAAGCTAAAAACTAAATTAATGTACTAAATAATAGGTGGAAATAAACTAAAATAAGAATTATGCTTAGTTAATTAATTAATTATGGAGTTGTTAGGTTATTGCAACAGGTATGGATTACTTAACATCATAATCATGACAGCACGGTTAGTACAATAATACTGTGTGTACTTGTGGCAAGTGCCAATGAACGTTTTTTCTTTCTTCTTCTTTCTACAGTGGCTGAGCGGTTGGACTGCTGCGCAGCGTCTCGCGGGTTCGACCCCCGTACGGAATAAAAATTTGTAATACCTACAAGTAGTTCTTCCGGGTCTGGGTGTTTGTATATGTGAGTTTCTATGTTTGTAAACGCATCCACGACACAGGACAAATTACTAGTGTGGGACAAAATTTAAAAAATAAACTTTATTGCTATCCATGATACAGGAGTAATTTCGAGGGTGTGGCAACTTTAAAAAAAAAGCAGATCCCGTTGTTGTAGCATAGGAACTTAAATGAGAGCACCTCGCAGGGCACTTTTGTGATGCACCTAGCAGATCAAGTCTGCAGTAGGTGGACAACTGCATTAGTGCACACGAGTCATAGCCAACCCTCCCTGGTTGGCATCGCATCTCATCATGTATCATCATGTGTAACAATGTAACAATGATTCTGTAATAATTTTGGCGATCTGAAAAGAGTGTCATTGGAGTTTCTTGCACGTTCTTCTCCATAGAGATCTACGACTTGGAATGTGCATCTACGGTACTTTCACAGTTTTTATGTCTTGTGACTGGGACTGTAGCACCATAACTTTTTAGTGTTTAATACTTAATATTCCTTTAATTGTCTATGACAATTCAAAAGTGCCTGTTACTGGCCTACTTGAAATAAATGCTTTGATTTTGATTTCACTGCGACATGCTGAGCACGTCCACTCCGTCAAGAGTGTACCGAATAAGAAGATGAAAAAGGTAGGAACTTTAGACCCTGAACTTCATACCTTTAAAACGGTTTTTTAGCTTTTTTTTATTATGTAAAAATCATTGATGAGTGGGACCCAGTTCCTACCCTGGGTCCCACTCATCGATGATTTTTGTCCAACTCATCACTCCTGGGTCACACTTCCTTTCCTAAAAGGAGGGATTGTCAGACCTGTACTGACTAAAATACGGTATCCTTCAATAGGATTTTACGTTCCGGAGCCACTGTTTCACTCTAAGGGGGTCCCGTCATGTTGCTGGCAGCTGTTTGAGCCACGCGTGGATCACGACACGTTGTCAACCCGGGCATGGTCCATGATTCGACAGCGAGTCGCCCATTACTCGACGTCTATTCTTTTACCTAATATCTGAACAGGAAGCTGAATAAAACGAATCTGTCTGTATTCAGATTTACAAACGTACCTTCACAGTAATCAAATTCTCACTGTTCTACAAAGCTAGTAATCAAATCGTATGTCCCAGTATGTGACTCACACATGGCAGCGCTATCAATCAACACCGGAATCGGAAACAATTTTCGGTCAAAATTCGAAATATCGGAACCACACCGAAAACTCTTGTCAAATCTAGGAATAGAATTTGATCCGACGATTTTTAACTGTATGGAACCAGGCTCTTTGCTTTGCAGAAATCCATAACATCATTCGAAAAATATTTATTTTTGTGCACTTGCACAAATGCACATGCAGGATGCAAGTTGCATGTACATGGGAATGGAGGTTGTTACTGCACCCTGCATCGGAGCCTGAAATTTAACCCCCGTTGAACAGCATTACGCGTCGTTCTTAGCTCCTCATAGGGAGAGGCGACGCGTCCTGCACGCACACATTCTCATTAGCAATTAGTGACGAGTAATTTGAATTATTCCCGTTGGATCCCACTTTTGGATCCCATTTTTTAGGTATTCCCAATGGATCCCATTTTTAATTCCCGTTGAATCCCACTTTTTGACAACATGAGTACATATCAGTAGAAAAGTGTTACCGTTATTTTAAAGATGTATCTTCTTCGTTACTAATTTATGAATTTTACTAAAAAAAGAAGTTCTACGAGATCCGGCGATCCACCATAGGCGCGGGCGGACAGCGAGTAATGTTACCTTTATTTTAAAGATGAATTCTCTGTTAATAATTTAATTGAATTTTACAAAAAAAAAAAAAAAACTAGTACACGGCGGTGTTCTGCCCGAGCGGGATAGTCTTGCACCGTATGCTCCACCGTGTTCTCCGGGCGATCCTTGCAATGGTGACACACATCCGTGTCCGGTGAGGACCTGCGTCAAGCGGCAGGTGAGGACGCCGTGGGGCCTATCCAGCCACTCCTCAAAGAGGAGTCTTACCGCCGCGATTGCGGCGTGCCCGAACCTCGGTTGCGACAGTCGCTCCCTCCATACTGCCCTGAGATCGCGCCGGAGCTCTTCCCGCCGCGCCTCGACTAGCGACTTGTCGAGGCAGCGGGGATTCGCCCCGGCGCTGCGCCTCCACGCGCCACTCACTGAAGGGCAGTCGCCTCCAGATCCAAGGGCAGCAGCACTTTTGCACATAGAAAATTAACCAAGATATCCAGATAATAGTTTCAAAATAATACCACAACAAAATAATGACTGCCTGGAAATGTCATAATTGCGGCGGTAAGATCCCTCTTTGAGGAGTGATTGGGGAGGCGCTACGGCGTGGTCGCCATCAACCTAACGCAAATCCTCCCAGACACGGTTGTTTCGGGAAATACTTTAGCAATTAGGCGGCAGGCGAGAGGATAAGGGAGCAGTCGGAACGCGTGAGGGAAAGGACATCGTCTACCTCTCGCCCCAGCCAGCGCTGATGACGTCCAGGGCGTCGGAAATCGCGGGTCATTTTCCAGCCTTTTCTGGACGGGGAGTCCGGGAGCCGTCCGACCAAGGACAGGCCCGAGTCACGGCGCGTCGTGTTTCACGCTTTCCTCAAGGGAACTGATGGAGACTGGATCATGAGGCCATACGCCTAATATGACGCGGGCGAAACCGCAAGCAGAAGCTAGTTTTATGATAGCAATTTTGTCGTTGAAAGTACTCGCATTCAGATTTTTTAAAGCATGTGGGATCCAACGGGAATTGTTTTTGGGATTCAACGGGAATAAAACGTTTTTCTTTTGTTGTGGGATTCAACGGGAATTAATTTTAATTTTTGTGGGATCCAACGGGAAAAATATTCAAGTGGGATTCAAAAGTGGGATCCAACGGGAATAATTCAGTAATTTAACATGCATACCCGTTTTAGGCGGGCTACCCCCGTCTTGGGCTTAGGGCGTGGCCCCATGTCTCCGGCGCGGCGCCGTGCGCCGTGCGTTAAAAAAGAACTGATGTTTAATGTTTAGGGGAGGTAAGGGCGTGGCTCCATGTCTCCGGCGCGGCGCCGTGCCGAGCTACGGCGCCGTGCCGCGCTACGGCGTCGTGTACCGGCACGTACCCTATGTTCAGCAAGTGTATCCAAAGATAAAAATTACAGTTTTGATTTGATATGGACCGCGAAAGGCGTATCCTGGTCCTGTTGCTATTAAGACGACGAGAAATTAAAAAAAAAAAACAAAAACAAAGAAAATATTGGGTAAATCCATACCTTTCTATAATGAACCATGATGGAGATAATTTCAAGAGAAAATATGAAGCGCTGAAAAACTGTGGTGATGACAAATTTTACGAATATTTTAGAATGTCCGTATCAAGTTTTGAAGAACTGCTAACCAAAATAGCGCCTCGTATACAGAAGAAATACGTGTTCAGGAAACCTGTTGAGCCTATGGAAATGCTAGGCTTAACTATAAATGTGCGTACAGACCATGTAACAATGTTATATAACATTGTTATATAACACTACAAGTGTATGTAAAATGTTATATAACATGACCACACTATGATAAATGTTATATAACATGTTATGTTACATAGTCTGTACGCACCGTAAGGTAAGAAATAAAAGAAATTATTTTAACTTATTTATCCTTATCATAGAAATTTTTTTTTTGATGTAGACACACGTATGACTACATACATACATATACACTAGCAACAGGAACAGGATACGTCTTTCGCGGTCCATATCAAATCGTAACTGTAATTTTTATCTTTGGATACACTTGCTGAACATAGGGTACGTGCCGGTACACGACGCCGTAGCGCGGCACGGCGCCGTAGCTCGGCACGGCGCCGCGCCGGAGACATGGAGCCACGCCCTTACCTCCCCTAAACATTAAACATCAGTTCTTTTTTAACCGACTTTAAAAGAAAGGAGGAGGTTATCAATTCGACTGTATTTTTTTTTATGTTTGTTACGTCGTAACCGATTTTCATGATTATTTTTTTATTTGAAAGCTTTTGCTCCCGTGCAAGCTTCCCATGTGGTACCATTGTCACCATTTCAGGATCTGATGATTGGATCTTGGAGAAATCGAGGGCAACCCTCAAATTTTATTCGCTCACACATAGTTTTTTGCAAATCTTATGAAGTAATTTAAGTACTTGCGTATGGAAATCATCATCTCAAGTAGCTGAACTGATGATGGAAGGTACAACTCGTCGACTGACTTAGTAAATTATGTTTGTGTTCGCATATCTCCGGAACTACAAGTCCGATTTAAGCAATTCTTTTTTTGTTGTACTAGGTATCGTTCAACTTACGGAATACTGCAAGTTTAATCAAAATCGGTTCAGAAGTTTTTGAGATAGGGAATAAATGAAAGAGATGTTAAAGTCGTATTACCGGTGCTACGGATTACAAAATTCTAGTGCACATGTAAGAAAATGATGTATTTGACAAGAATTGTGGTTGAATATTTAAACTAAAAAGAGTAAAATAAAAACTTTTTCTAAAAAAATGTGACCGCCTTCAAAAACAACCACAAAAAAGGTTAACCTAGAAAACTTTTCTTTCGGAAGTCGGTGGCAAACAAGATAATGAAATTAATAAAAAAGTCACCGACTTCCGAAAGAAAAGTTTTGTAGGTTTTTTTACCCTTTTTTGTGGTTGTTTTTGAAGGCGGTCACATTTTTTTTTGAAAAAGTTTTTATTGATCAACTTCAGTCAAGAATATTTCTTATTCAGAAGGAGAGATTTGATTAAGTAAGAACACTATCCATAAGGCGCCTTTTTATTTTCGTCTAGACATATTATATCCTTATAAAAGTAAGGATATAATATGTGTCTATTTTTAAACTACTGCGTATTAACTTTTGGGTAGACTGATTAGAAAAAGGTTTTATATTTTCTAGTAAAGTTTTACGACGTTTTTTTTACCTAAATATGAAAGTGAAAAGATACCGCAAAGAAACCTTTTCCAGTCTATACGAGGGTTATAAAAGATATGTCTTCTAAATAAAAAAGTTGACGCCGAAGACCGTCTTAAAATATTGAAAACTTTTTTGTGGGTCAATGAAGGATAGAACTCTACATTTAAAAAAAGGATTCCATTTTAGATACTGTAAAAATAAAAGTTTTTTGATTTTCAAACTGTTTTCAAAACTTTCACGTAACGATATTTACATACTTTAAATAAATAAAACTGTTACTCAGGCATTTTTTGTTTTTATGGATTTTAACTACATAAATTGATTACCTACTTCAATAATTGAAATGTAGATGCGTTGGGAGTACCCACACCGTGAACCTATTTAAGCATTGAAAATAATTATACGAAAAAATTAAAAAGGAGGTTGCTCATTAGTACAACAGAAGCAAAACTATTTTTTTTTCTTTGTCAGTACATGCATAGAATTGAATGCAGTTTTTACCAACGTAATGCTGGGGGTCTAACTTAAAATATATAGGCGGAGGAGGAGGAGAGGATATTTAAAAGCAGGAAAATATAACTTTATAAATTATTAAAAGAATAAAAAATAGATACTTGATTCTAACTTCCACGCGTACGAAGTCATAGACGGAAGCAGTATGAGAGTCTTAGTAGGTATATTGATCTACACGTAAGTAAATCCAAATGCAATCGCGCGACCGCATATATTACGAGATTTTTTTGTCAGAAAATGTCTAATATGGATGTACCCCGCTTCTTTCAAAAATTATGAAGTTTTTCTATTCAAGTTGTACCTTGCGGCGACCACCAGAAGCGGAAAATCCATGATTTTTTTTCTTACAGTGTGTATGTGTGTATGTAGCTGTATGTAATTCAAAACAAAATTACTGTATGCGGTAGTGCTAAATCTGCATATCTCGGTGGCAACCGATTCAGATAGCAGATGGCAGTGACACTACTGGTTTCTATTGTGTTATAATAATTGTGGCGACGTCGTCGTCGCCTTCAGGTCTTGCGGTTTAAGATTGTCATGATCGTGCAGTCGAGCGACAACCTTAGACCGCAAACCAGTAATGCCAATTTAGTTTGACACTAGCGGTAATGTTAGAAATTTTATTAATTTAACAATGACTGTGACTAATTTAAAAATGCCGTGAAATATCGCGACAATAGACTTTAAACGTAAATCATCGCGATAATTAATGATATTTCCACTTATCGTGGCCCCAGTATTAAAGAACAGCAAAGTATTGTATTAGCTTCAGAGAAATCTCACCCCTATTGGTAGGTAAGTCACTAACAAAAGGGGTGAGTTTTGTCTGAAGCGCATATCTTAGAAGATGTGACCCTCGTTCTTTCGAACCAACAAATTGTCAATATCGTACTTCAAAAGTATCTTTCCTTTTTTACTTTTTTTTAAGTGAAAATATTTTGAAACAAATCTATCCGATAAATTAGTTTAAAAATCGATCAAAACTTTAGTTTCTCTATAACTCTTTGTTGAAAATTCAATTATAAAATTAAGCGTCCAGTAAAAGCCGTCTAATCTGTTGATAAATGCGTTATATTTTCTAGTACTAAACGTAATTGGACGCGATGGGGTTGACGTAATCGCAAAGTGGGGGCAGCAGGGGTTGATAAGACGACGTCTACATGACTTGAACCCTTTTAAGTTATGACAGTCGCCATATTGCACGTCGTGCGAAATTATTATGTTCTTATCGCTGCTTATATTTTTCTTGCTAAATCTTGGGTTAATATCAAGGTTCGTTTTGAAGGATTTTTTTTTTTTTTTTTTTTTTGCGTGGTAAAATCATCAAATGAGTCCTCTCACCCCGGGCAGGGCGGGAGGGACTGTCAGACTTCTACTGACTAAAATCCACGGTGTCCTTCAGTAGCCTGTTATGTTCCGGGGTCACGGTAAGGAAATAATCCCGCGACCCCGGCAGGCTCGTTTTGAAGGATACAAATTTTTTTTTAAAGTAGCAAGTATCACTTTAATTTCACATAGATACATCGCACCTTTAAAGTAAAACCGTTACTAAACGAAAATTTTCTTGAATTGAGTTATCAATGCCATCTATGTAAAATATACGTAAACTTCAACATAAACTTGTCATTTTAATAAAATACTGTATTTTACGCCATCTGGCGGTAAATCAAAGCGTTACTAAACCGACTTATGATCGGCTCACGAAATACAATATTGTGTCTATACCAATAAGAACGTGTTCATGGAAGACTGATAACGGAAGTTTAAAGTAAAACTGTTATTATTTGGATAAACACGGCGCTGAATGTCACAAAAAAAGGTAAGATGTTAATTTTTTTTAATTGGAAAAGTGTTTCAATTTGTTTAAACACCGTTTTCTGAGTTAATGAACAAAATTATTAATGGTAAAGTGTTACTGTAATAACATAAATCAAAATAAATAATACTGTAAATCAAAATAAAAACTTTTCTAAATCACGTATTATAATGTAAACAGAGATCTATAATATCACCCACAGAAATATTAAAAATATATCTATGATATCACCTCATTAAATGTCCTATAGAACCCTGCATTCAGATTTTATTGACAAAAAATGGTGACTTTTTTCGAATATTGGCTCTCCTGTAAAATTGTATAATTTCGTTTAGTAACGGTTTTACTCTAGAGGTGCGACATCATGATACACACTCTTATTTAGCTGAGACCTGTTGGCCTACGATAGCGTCTTATAGCGAAAATAATTTTAGTGTGGGAAAGAGACAGGTATACAAGTCGTCTAGCGCCATCTCGTTTCCACACTGGAACTTTTCACGTTTTTGTGACGAAAAGTAAACGGGAACATTGACATTAATTTGATGGAACAATGAAATCTTCGTTCGTACACTTGAGGCGCGTTTTCAATTTCCATGTAACAAACGCAGTATATACTTCAAGTACGCTGTAAATAAAATACGGAAATCTTGTGATATGGCCTTCAGTATTTCATTCAAAGAGATGGATAGTAAGAATACGCTTTCATGTCAGTCATCAAAAATGGATACTCAATGTTAAGAATCAAAAATCGTGAGTGAACGAGAAATTATAGGTAACGCCTCGGTTTGAGTGAAATACTAATGGCAGAAAACATATTTTTATTTAATTCAATCTGTTGCTTGAAAAACTCGTGAGTAACTTTAAAACTAATCGGAATAACCCAAATGTAATCCTTTTTTGCCATTTTCAAATACAACTATGCTTAGACCCCTGTCTATCTTATAATTATTATGAAAAGCTGAAAAAACTTATTGTGCTCCAAGAAACCTAAAATGCGTGAAGTGTTCTATTCTATTATGTAACATGGACCCGAGGGATGAAAGGTGCGAAATGGGTTCATAAAAGTTTTTCCAACAAGCGAAAAGAATATAAATACAATATATACTTTGAAATGTTTTGCTTTGTATTTTTTGTTGCGCTTTATAAACTTTTTTTAATGGACTAAATGTGTCAAATACTTACATAACATTTATGACGTGACTGTGGTGTTTTATTGAATTATAGCCATAGATAATCTGCTCTGGATTCCACATACCTACACCATACGATAGGCCGCGTTCAAGGACACACGGAGCGTCGAACGATGCTTCGCGCGTCGGGCGGAGCGTGCGCGGTGTCAATTCTTTTCTCCGTTTATGGTGCGTTGCGTCTACTACGGTCTCCAACCGAAGTCATAAGACATCGGTGACTTGCGTCTCCTTGTGTACGAACTACGAAGGGGCTCCACACCAGGATATGCGGTGCATCGGGTAGAGCTTTGAGTTGGGCGGAGCGGGCCACCAGAAATCAAACAAAAGCTTGACGCGTCGACCCACAGAACCACAGCTCGACCACTTTTTATCTCTAGTGGAAAAATATTTTTCATACTCCTGCACTATTCTTTTCAGATTAATTTCGTTGCAGGATCCAAGACAGGTAAATTAATTCTCCGGGACACGTCGAGCTTCAATGTCACTGCGCTTTTCTGGTAGTTGCCACTGTTGATTCTGGTTTTCAAGAGTTGTAGTAGTTTGGGAATACTGTGGTAGGTTTGTCCCAAATAAAAAAAAATGTCTCTACGATGTTGTATGGTTGTGGTTCTTGTTAATAACGCAACCATAAAACAGGAGAAATTCGTAGAGCGGGACAAAAATTAAAATAATCGCTTTTTGGATAATGCGTACAAACTAAGCCTGTTTTATAATCACCTGATTGTTACAGACAAATAATAAAATGGGACATAAAAGTACACAATCATGTCAACGGCCCGACAAGGTCTTTCTAGACAGGCGGAACGTGCCGGTCTAGAACCAATAAATCTAGCTTTACGATTTTCGTTTCAGACTAAAATGACACTTTTCTACGACGTACATTATTCTGCTGAAAGATAGAATTTATATTAAATGTTAAAATTAAAAGGGATGGCGCATTAACAGAATCTATCATTTTAATATTATTTAGGTTTAGTTGTTTTTAACTTCAAAAGAAGGGTGTAATGTTTTAGATCTGCGGTCCATATTTTTTGTGTGGTAAAATTATCAATAAATGAGACCTCTCGCCCTTGGAAAAGATTGTCATAATAAAAGTTTACCTTATTCCTTTGGTATCCCCTTCTTAGCCCGCAATTTAAACCTTAACCGCCTTACCACAAACAGATGATAAATATCTGTTGAACGCTTGTCTTAAAAAAGTGTAACTGCAGTTACACTAACATTTGACATTTTACGTTGATTTAAGGGTCGTTTTGCAAAACGACCCTTAAATCAACGTAAAATGTCTTATTGGCAGTTTTTGGGACAAGAGTGATCATCAGATGTTTATTTGTCTTGTGGTAAGACGGTAATTGTTTCATAATTAAATAAACGCTAGAAAAAACTGTTAGGTAAAATGAGCACAATTTTATTAATATTATTAATGTATCATAGCCCAAAAGTCTCTGCAACCCAAAAACCATTAAGAGCATTTGAGACATTTAATTACTACACTTAAATAAAAGACAAAATTGTCTCCGTTATATTTATCTAATACAATTCAATGACATTTATTATAACTTAAATGGTCGTAGACATTCAATGCTTATTATATGATTGCACAACCCATTCCAAAGCGTAGAAGCATCCCTATTAGCAATGGAACCGCCCCTTAATGGCCACTTCCCTCACAATGCTAGGGTTGCCAATTACTATTTATTGTGCTGGACAAAGGATTTTTATTGGTCACCCTGACCTAGTGATCGGGATTTGAAAGGAAAACTGGGATAATAGAGTCTAGCTGATTTTTTGTGCCGATAGAATTTGTGCTCGGGTCTGCAACTTTCAGTGGGTAACTTGAAAAGAGATTGTTAAATGTTACTTCAGCACATGTTTTTTTTTTCAGGGTTATTGGATGATTCACGGTGGATTGGATAATTCGATGCGATAGAAATTTAACACGAATTGACACTATTATTTCCGTAGGCCATTCGCGCCGGGCACGCCGCATTTGCGGCGGTAAGACCCCTCTTTGAGGAGTGGCTGGAGAGACGTCACGGCGTCCTGACCTATCGGATGACGCAGGTCCTCACCGGACACGGAAGTTTCGGGAGGTTCCTGTGTCTGATAGGGAAGGAGGAAACGCCCGGGTGTCACCACTGCGAAGATCGCCCGGAGGACACAGTAGAGCATACGGTGCAAGACTGCCCCGCTTGGGCAGAGCACCGACGTGTCCTCACGGCGGCGATAGGCGGAGACCTCTCGCGCCCGGCATTGATTGCGGCCATGCTGCGGGGCGAGACGGAATGGGAAGCGGTCGCCTCCTTCTGCGAAGCAGTAATGCTCGTGAAGGAGGAGGCGAGAGAGAGAGAGGACAGCGTCCTCCCTCCACCCCAACCGCAGTAGTAGGCGCCCGCGGCGTCGGACGTCAGCAGACGATCTCCGGCCACCGTAGGCGCGGGCATGCGGGCAGCGAGTAAAGGGCAACTCGCTGCCCGACCATGGATCATGCCCGGGTCGACGGTGCGTTGTGTCCCACGCGCGCCTCAAAGTGCGACAGCATAATGACGGGGCCCCCTCTCAGAGGACCAAAGCCTGCCGGGGTCGCGGGACTTATTTCATCACCGTGACCCCGGAACATAAAGGGCTATTGAAGGACACCGTGGATTTTAGTCAGTACAAATCTGACAGTACCTCCCGCCCTGCCCGGGGTGGGAGGTGGGGGTGGGAGGTGGCTTTTCTAATTTCAACTTTTACAACATTTGTTGATCCCTATAATTTTTTAAATACCTTTATATTATCTACCTACTTGTTCATATTTTATTATAGTTAGTTAATTTTAAAGTATGCTGTATATTGTATTCAGCTTTACAATGTGAATATAAAGTAAACAATTAAGAATCGTTCTTATGAAATTTTACCTTACAGAACCTTTTACCTTATCTAAAACCCACAAAACCTGGCTGATACATGTCCCTGACATCGTAAAACCATTTCAACCCTACCGTATCTCCTGAATATTCCAACATTTATGTTCATGACATCAACACCTCTCCGCCTCGCAAATTATACGAATGCCATTGTTATTGCCGAATTTGGATAACAATTCGTGTTTTGGAAGTTTCCCAGTTTCGTGTCCAATTATGTTTTCAGCAGTAAATGGTTTTGTGTTTATGAAATAAACGAAAACTTGGAAATGAACTTTTTTTCTAGAAAAAGTCTTTTCATTTTTTTTTTCATTTTCTTTCTTATTATGGTTACTTTTGTAACTGCGGAAGGGGGTTGAATGGAAGTATTCATGTTTAGGTCTCATGTAAAAACAAGCCAGCTTATTACCATAAGCTAGGCTATAATACAGACTCTTTTCTGATGACAAAAACGTTTATGACCAACGTTTGAACCAATGGCTTTAGTTTATAAAACTTGATAATTATTACCATTTATTGTAATTTGCATTCTTTTTTGCTTTCGAAAATCATTGAATTAGTACTCTTGCTCAGAGTTAAGCCAATAGGGCTCACACTGGGCTGACTAAAAACCACCATGTTCCTTCACCTGATTGGGCGACTAGCTGTCCGACCATGGACCATGCCCGGGTCGACGGCGCGTAGTGTTCCACGCGCGCCTCAAAGAGTGTCAGCATTATGACGGGACCCCCCTCTAAATGGTCAAAGCCTGCCGGGGTCGCGGGACTCTCGAATTACCGTGACCCCGTAACGTAAAGGGCTATTGAAGGACACCGTGGATTTTTGTCAGTACAAGTCTGACAGTCCGTCCCGCCCTACCCTGGGTTCAGGAGGACTCATTTGACTGACATTAGAGTTTGTGGACTGTGGTATCCGTGACACAAAATTGTTATCACTTAAGCCAAGTGTTCCATCTATTCAGGTTGTCAGTGAGAAGAAGGATTATCACACTGATCTCGCTCCAACTTAGGCCTCATCTTAGGTTCTGGGTTACCTAGATATAAGTAAAAAAATGTTAAACATTGTCTTGTATTTACAAAAATAAACCCCAAAAAATATCTATAACGCAACATCAAAGCAAGTTTCTCTGCGGATCTCCAATATGAAATGATCAAAAGGGTAGCAAAATACAAAGAATCGAGTATATTCCTTACTCCAAGAAACATTTCCAAATTCCGTATGAATGTGTAATAAACTGGAACAAATTCAATGGAAAGAATTCTAGTGAAGTAGTGATGCACGATTCGATCCGATATTTTAGGCCTTTGTCAAACAGAGAGGCGATAGCGAACCGAACCGAATTATGTCATATAAAAATGCGAAAGCGATCCGATACTCTATGTGACAGGCTTCAAACAATTCCATACATTACAAACAAAAATGCTACGCCACGCATTCGGTTCGTCTGTCAGTTTGACAAAGGCATTACAGTGTCGATACTCAGATATTTTGGATCGATACGATATTAGAATAAATATAATTATATAGTGTTACGTTTTTTCTGATTTGCATGAACAGTTAAATCAAAATATGTAATACAAAAGCTTAACTCCTGGGATTTTGCCTTTGGAATCAATGTGTACGAAAGTACTAAAGTAGCCGTTATTGTTGCCATATCTAAAACTATCCATATAATAATAATAATTCCACAACTATCACACAACGCCATCTAGTCTAAGCTAGCTAAGCAGAGCTTGTGATATGAGTACTAGACAACTGATAAACATACTTGTATATTTCTAAATACATACATAATACCTATAGATATATTACACCCAGACACAGAACAAATGATCGTGCTCATCACACAAACATTTGTCCTGGGTGGGAATCGAACCCACAACCTTCGGCATAGCAGTCAGGGTCACTAACCACTAGACCAACAGGCCAGTTAGCATATGGCTGACAGTGCCGTAACTAGCCTTTAGCTGGGCCCTGGTCTGGCCAATTGAGGCATTCTGGTCTTGCCATTTCTGCGTCTCCCCAGGATCTGCGCTGTATGCTTGGGCACTGTTAGCACACTCCTACTTTCGGCACTGATGACTGGCACAGAAGCATGAAGACTGACACCAACAAAAAGAACCCTAAAATCCAGTAGTAGATGAAGTCGGGATTTGGATGATAATGATAAGTATCGATAGTGATTTACTATCGATACAAACACCGTACTACATCCCTAATTCCTTCATTCTTGTTCAGTCTTCTATCACGGATCCGACTTGATTGATCTCCGGCTCATCGAAATGAATGTAATCTTTGAGCGAGTGTTACCTTCCTGATAATAGTGCTTCTTTCTTTCGTTTTTAAGGGAAAATTTGTCTAATCATTGAGTGGAAAACAAACACGAAGGTCAATGTTACTTTTCGTTATGTGTGTCAATCTTAATGCGAACTTGGACATTAAATGTGGATTTATGGCAAAATAGACTTAATAAAATGTGAAATACAAGTGGCAAATGACAAAACGGAAAACATCGTGAGGAAATGGGCAAGGCCTAGAACCAAACGTTGAAGACAGCAATAAAGCAGTACTGGGTAAGAGGGGCGGATTCCACCCATTCGTACTCGTCAGTTTTTCACTTATATGCCCATATTTTTCATCTAACGGGTCGCGGGAACTGTCCAATGGGTAACAGTGGATTGAGCTACTCTATTGAAGGAACACCGTGGATTTCAGTCAATACAAGTCTAACAGTCCCATAAGCTCCACTCAAAGCGAGAGGACTCGTTTGATGATTGTAACACCTAAAAAAGGGAATAATATAACACTGGATTTGACGACATTGCGAGTAGTATAGTCAATAACTAATAATTATATTTCTCATAATTATGACGATATGTACGTCAAATCCAACGATTTTAACACACTAACTTCACAAAGCACGATACAAAACTGGATTACATTGAAACATCCTGAAAATTTTAAGTAGGGACTTCTTGTAACTCTTAGAACAAAATTACACAGAATCCGAAACAGCCTTGAAGCAGTTTCAGTAAATACAATCAACAGCAGTTTGAAAGTTGGAGGTGCAGTTGTGCACCCAATGCGTCGAGTACTTGCATATGGCAAACTTTGTGCTCGCAAACTGCATTAGCAAATGCCTGGAGGTGATATGTAGAAGGTGTGCACTATTGGTAGAAACTTTGGCTATGGGAAATACGAATATGTGCTTTGTAGAGAACGTAATGGTATGAATACGATGAAGATGTCGTGAAGAAAGTTTTGAGTGAAAGTGGATAGAGAGAAGAGTAAAGAATGAACAAAGAAAACGTAAATGGACAGTGACGGTGGATGTTTAGAAAGTAATTAATTTCGTTTAGCACCTGGCTGATGTCCTGCATGAGGCGTTTTTTGAGTAAACATATTATTCGTGGCCAATAACAAAAATCCCATTTTCATTGCACTAACAGATTTTTTAAATAATATTTTTGTTTTTCTTTTATTATAAATTGTAAATAATTGTGATGTGGCTGTACTCTTTCTAATAAATAAATAAATCCCGATTAAAAGATGATCGACGTCTACGATATACGTACGTGCAGTAACGACGAACTTTTTTGTGGATTGAGATTCGTCTTATAATTTATGTTTAAGCCTATGAGAACTTTATTAATTAGTAAATTTCCCTGCAAGGCACGAAATATAAAATACTAGCTTCCGCCCGCGGCTTCGCCCGCGTGGTGTTTTGATAAAAAGTAGCTTATGTTGTTTTTCAGATTTCAGACTATCCATATCCAATTTTGTAACAAACGGCTTAGCAAATTAGCCGTGAAACAAACATTTACACAGTTATAGTAAATTAATTTGAATATTAAGGATTATATTAATGGAACGGTATAGATTTGGGTATAGCATTTTGTTAAAAGAGAGTAGGTATGTTTAAAAAAATTATAAAATATCTGTTTACAGTAGGTTTAATAAACTGTGAAATACAAGTGGCAAATGACAAAACGGAAAACATCGTGAGGAAATGGGCAAGGCCTAGAACCAAACGTTGAAGACAGCAATAAAGCAGTACTGGGTAAGAGGGGCGGATTCCACCCATTCGTACTCGTCAGTTTTTCACGTACTATGCCCATATTTTTCATCTACCGGGTCGCGGGAACTGTCCAACGGGTAACAGTGGATTGAGCTACTCTATTGAAGGAACACCGTGGATTTCAGTCAATACAAGTCTAACAGTCCCATAAGCTCCACTCAAAGCGAGAGGACTCGTTTGATGATTGTAACACCTAAAAAAAGGGAATAATATAACACTGGATTTGACGACATTACGAGTAGTATAGTCATATCACAAATAATTATATTTGTCATAATTATGACGATATGTACGTCAAATCCAACGGTTTTAACACACTAACTTCACCCGATACAAAACTGGATTACATTGAAGCATCCTGAAAATTTTAAGTAGGGACTTCTTGTAACTCTTAGAACAAAATTACACAGAATCCGAAACAACCTTGAAGCACTTTCAGTAAATACAATCGGCAGCAGTTTGAAAGTTGGAGGTGCAGTTGTGCACCCAATGCGTCGAGTACTTGCATATGGCAAACTTTGTGCTGGCAAACTGCATTAGCAAATGCCTGGAGGTGATAAGTAGAAGGTGTGCACTATTGGTAGAAACTCTGGCTATGGGAAATTCGAATATGTACTTTGTAGAGAACGTAATGGTATGAACACGATGAAGATGTCGTGAAGAAAGTTTTGAGTGAAAGTGGATAGATAGAAGAGTGAAGAATGAACAAAGAAAACGTAAATGGACAGTGACTGTGGATGTTTAGAAAGTAATTAATTTCGTTTAGCACCTGGCTGATGTCCTGCTTGAGGCGTTTTTTGAGTAATCATTATTATTCGTGGCCAATAACAAAAGTCCCATTTTCATTGCACTAATAGATTTTTGGAACGAAGTTCCTTATCGCGCGTTGTGAAAGGGGGCTGGACGGAAAAAAATCTTACGAAAAGTTTGCACGACACTTTTATCCGACTGCGCGACGCAAAGGAGGGTAATGTGTTTATTACCATGGAATGGAATGGAATGGACCGGACCGGACCGGACCCGACTGGACTGGACGGGAGTGGAGTGGAGTGGAGTGGAGTGGAGTGGAGTCGCGACGATTATTTTTGTTGAGTGTATACAGTAACTTCGTTCCATCCGGGTGTCCCTTGACACCTCTCATGTTTTTTTAATAATATTTTTGTTTTTATTTTATTATAAATTGTAAATAATTGTGATGTGGCTGTACTCTTTCTTATAAATAAATAAATCCCGATTAAAAGATGATCGACGTCTACGATATACGTTGCAGTTAAGACGAACTGTTTTGTGGATTGAGATTCGTCTTATAATTTATGTTTAAGCCTATGAGAACTTTATTAATTAGTAAATTTCCCTGCAAGGCACGAAATATAAAATATTAAACAGTTTTGTTTCTCCTTTCTCGTCTCACCGCTCTTAACTATGGAAACAACTCGGTCCCAACTCCTGAGAACTTCAGAACTCCAGCAGTTATTCCTTGTTATAAGTTCTTGTTTAGAACTTGTAAACACCTGACGTTCGAGCCCTTTTTGTTGTTCGTTAGTGTTCTATAGTTACACCCAGTAAATCGACACCGGAAGTATCAATTAACGAAAGGGACATTTTGGCGAAAATGAGTTATATATATCATTGGATTCAGAATTTCGCGCTCTATCGATTGGTATTATTAAAAAAATTCTATCTTTAAAAAAATGTCCCTTACAGTACAAAATTTTTGACCGCGAAAAACGATTTCTGAAAAAAATGTGATGTAACAGTCATTAATATTTTTTCTTCTCAAAAAATTGAAGTAAGTCACCGTACTAAATAATTTACACCCTTACCTTAGTCAAAAATAAGTCGATTTAAATGACAATGTCCCTTACTTTAAATAAAATGCCCCTAACTTTAAAAACCATGTCCCTTACTGTAAATAAAATGTCTCTCACTGTAAACAATATGTCCCTTACTTTAAAAAATTGTTTGACGAAATCTGAAGTTTTATATAAAATGTTAGGAATCGTGACACTTACGACATTAAAAATCCGAATAATTACCTCGAAAAAATTTAAATGCAACGGAAAAGGATGAAGGGATTTGGAAAATTACGGCTATTAGACAAAAATACATAAACTATAGACAACACAAATCAATCTGTAGGTGAAATTCATCACCATTATCATTTCTAAATATTAAAGACCACTTTTGGACATAGGCTTCCTTCACCCAAGGAGCACCACAGCGCACAATCTCCATTCTAAGTCGAAATGAGATGAAATTACTGCAGATGAGTATGTCAAACAGATATTTATTGCTTCATCTTTCACACAACCCATGCACCTTTTATCTTTTCCCCTTACGTCCTCTCTACTCGTCACTTCTACTTTATCATACTAATATCATGTTTCGCACAATTCCTATGCCTTAATTCATCGACCTTTCGTTTCCATTACATTCATTCATTCATCGGCTCTGAAGAAGATACGTATCCTCTTCAGAGCCGCTACCTACACATCATCACTTCTTGCCAGATGGAGAAAAAGTGGTAGATAGCAATAAACTCCAAGAAAACTTAAATTGTTAATATAATCAAATTATAAAGCCAATTAAAGCCGCGTTGACACGGTCAGAATGTGCTCGGACCGAGTGGGCTCAAACGAGTAAGTTGCATACAAAGTGTACTCGGATAGTTGTTAATTCTGTTAAATATTTTATAGTCAACAAAGAAAAAAAAAACGGATTTTGTTTTAAATAGTACATATCTGAATTGTCAGAGACATGATAATCGAAGAGTTAAGACGGGAAAAACATGTCTTTTAGCAAAAGGATAGTAGTAGATCTGTGAAAAGGAGAAGAATTTGGACTATTCCTTTGATTCAGCGATCACGAAGAATATCGCACATCTAGCAATTTTCTCCGAGAAAGTGAACAGGTAAATCCTGCTTCATAAGCATCTAAAACTATGTAGAACTACTCTGAGCCTAGTGACCGAGCTAGCTCGGAGCAGTAGGACACGGTCCGACTCAAATCAAACTTAAATCTGCTATAGCTAGCAGTAAAACCTGAAACTGAACTCATTTACTCTTTAATCTCATTTCCATAGTGCTAAAATAGTATAAATTTTAGTAGATAATCTATTGTTACATTAAATTGCAACACTGATAAAGTACTTTACAATAAAATTTCGTATAATTTTCTATTTCTCTTGCTGCTTACACTACGCTCGACGGAATATCTATAAAATTTCAGTAACGTAACGGTCATCTAAAAATTTTTTTTTAATGTAAAGGACATGCTATTTTTGAAACTACTGGGTATTCCTGAATCTTTTGTATAAAACAAGAAAGAAGAGGAAATTCTAAGAACCTTTGCTCTGAACACCATAAAAATTGGACCAGACAGTAAAAAGTTATAGACAAAATAAAAAAATAAAAATCGTTTTTTGGCTCTCCTGAAAAGTCGTATTTTGTCCCTTACGTTAATTGATACTTCCGGTGTCGAAATATGAAACTAATCAATTGAATTCAGTTTCTACTTAACTAAATTTTTCTGATTTGGATTCTTAAAACTTGTAAACACCCAACATTCGAGCGCTTTTTTGTTGTTCGTTAGTGTTCTATAGTTTCACCCAGTTAATAGGAAACAAATAAATTGACTTCAGTTTCTACTTTACTAAAATTTTCTGATTCGGATTTTTTTGTAGGAACACAAATCGCTCTATAACTATGGAAATGGAACATTCGTTCGGTAACAATCAAATCTTATGGTTGTAATTGCTAGATAAAGGCCACGGTGTCCTCGCCTTCCGTCTCACGCAAGTCTTGAAAGCACAGTTGTTAGGGATTTGGAAGGACGATATGCCCAGGTATCACCATTGTGTGAATAGCTCGGAAGACATGGTGGAGCATACGTTTGTAGTCTGGCAAGCTTGGGTGCAATGGGGGCTTTTGGCTTGGCTCGATACTCTGTGGTATCTTTGCCTGGGATAGCGCTAAAAGGTGGATCCCAACTACTTTATTGATTCCCGAACCATTTTTCAAACCCAACTCTTATCCATACTAATACAGTGGAATCCGTTTATAATGACATCGGAGGGAAATATCAAATTCGTCATACTAAACGGACGTCATACAAAGCATTTTGTACAAAATAAATCTACCAATAACCAATCTCCTGTTTTTGTCAGTTTTATTTATTTTAATAGAAAAAGAGACAAAATGAAAATAAGTTAATAATAATAATTCAACTACCAATTACCCACTGAGACTCAAAAAAAACCATGCAAGGTGCCGAATGTCGTCACGTATCGCGTGACTCTTCCGAACTCTTTCCGTTAAAGGTGTTAGGAATCATGTCGGTCACTACATCAACTGGACACGATTGATTAAAAATTTCAGCCTGCTAGCTTATCGGGAAGTGCCTCAAAACTGAGTTTATTATAAAGCTGAAGGTTTTGTTTGGTTTAACGCGCTAATTTCAGGAACTAGGTACTTTTTTTTTTTTTTTTAGCGTTGTGTAATCATCAAATGAGTCCTCCCACCCCGGGCAGGGCGGGAGGGACTGTCAGACTTCTACTGACTAAAATCCACGGTGTCCTTCAATAGCCCTTTATGTTCCGGGGTCACGGTAAGGAAATAATCCCGCCGGGCTTTGGCCCTCTGAGAGGGGGGCCCCGTCATTGTGCTGACGCTCTTTGAGGCGCGCGTGGGACACGACGCGCCGTCAACCCGGGCATGGTCGGGCAGCGAGTTGCCCTTTACTCGCTGCCCGCATGCCCGCGCCTACGGTGGCCGGAGATCATCTGCTGACGTCCGACGCCGCGGGCGCCTACCACTGCGGTTGTGGCGGAGGGAGGACGCTGTCCTCACTCTCAAGCGGCTCCTCCTTCACGAGCATTACTGCCTCGCAGAAGGAGGAGACCGCTTCCCACTCCGTCTCGCCCCGCAGCATGGCCGCAACCAATGCCGGGCGCGAGAGGTCTCCGCCTGTCGCCGCCGTGAGGACACGTCGGTGCTCTGCCCAAGCGGGGCAGTCTTGCACCGTATGCTCTACTGTGTCCTCCGGGCGATCTTCGCAGTGGTGGCACCCGGGCGTTTCCTCCTTCCCCATCAGGCACAGGAACCTCCCGAAACTTCCGTGTCCGGTGAGGACCTGCGTCATCCGATAGGTCAGGACGCCGTGACGTCTCTCCAGCCACTCCTCAAAGAGGGGTCTTACCGCCGCAATTGCGGCGCGCCCGGCCTTCGGTCGCGATAGTCGTCCCAGGAACTAGGTACTGGTGCGAATTTAAAAAATCTTTTGTGTTGGAAATCCATTTGTCGAGAAAGGCTATATTGTTATATACTCGAGTCGTAGCGAGATGTTTCTCGCTACCACTGATAGGAGTATCAGCTAGTGTTTTATAAATAGTCATACTTATTCATTCACAATATTTTAGCATGATGGATCTACGAGTAGAACCCTTCTCCCTAGATGCTCCTAAATTTGATCAGTAAAATCCTGGGGTCGTCAACATCTCAGCTAGACAAAGTTCGACAGCCATTTGAACTATCACAGAATATGCGATGACATCGTTAGTAACTTCGAAGATCAAAGGAATATCTCCTCGTTGGATAGCATTTATGGCACCAATAAATATGTAGGATAGTGGTGTAGAATGTTTGGGATATAATAAGGTTTGTTTGAAACTTAAGATGGCGTGTCGTTACCTAGCCTTTATAGTGTTACTAAAGAATGATCTACACGAGGACGCTGTTCTTAAATATTTGTGTGTTTCATGATCATTTCGCAATTTTTTCTCTAAATGATTATTATACGTATGTATTCTCTGTAATTAAATTTTACGAATATACTTAACGCTTGTTTTAACTCCGAGCAATCGTGTTTGACTTGTTTTTGCAATAGTGTCTACCACAACTGACATGACGACTACTACAAAAACAGACGTAGGGAGTATGGAATTTGGCACAGTTCAAGTTCACATGGACCATGAGGAGAACACTAGTTTACATAAAAATATTATTTTTTATTAAAAAATCGAGTATTAATAGCCTCGATTGGGAACGAATTTAAATTGGGTCTATCTTTACTAGCTTTCACAGTTACCAACCGATCTAAGAAAATTGTTTTAATTAGGTACACTGCTTCGGTGGAAAATACCTGAAGATCGTGCTTGATAGCTAAAGGATTATTATTAAAATAGAATGTCTACTAAGAAAACAGTACTTGATTCTTATTAGTTAGAATATTCCGAACATTTTCACTTCAAAACTTAACTACGAGTAAAGACGTCTAAATAGTTAGGTGCTTTACTTTAAATGCTTTCATAGTACAGTCACGAGCAAAAGTATGTAAACACTAAGCAGTGTTCAAAAGCGATGTTCTGCTACCATATTGATTAAACTTCTGATTTTTTCATTAGACTTCTATTTTGTAAGCCATACTATAACGAAATAGGTCTTATTTCAATGTGGAGACCAGCATTTTACGAGTAAATTGCGTTTGAATTTTGTTGTTTGTGGTGTGTTTGTAAGTGTAAGGTTGTTTGTAAGTGTTTACATGTTATTGCTCGTGACTGTACAAATAACTATAATCATTATCTGCCTAGGGTTTTCTCAACTAAGATGGGGTCGGTTTCCAGTCCGGATTCAACTGAATACTATAAGTATGTTACATGGAGGGACTGCCTATCTGACCTCAACAACCCAGTTAGAACTTGGTAATCCGGTAACACTTGGTAAGACTGGTTGTCAGACTTTTGGGACTACCTGAAACAACTGTCAAAGATCTACAAATAACCGGGACCAACGGTTAGACACGTAAGAAACTCGGTAAGGGGTGATGGTCATTCATCCACCGACCTATCTAGACAAGGGCGGCTTAACCCTGAAGATCAAAACGTGCTGCTGTTAGTACATAACTACGAACTCCACTTTACAAACAACAATAGTAATCTTATACTCTATAGAATAACTATAATAATCTTCGAGATTATAGTCCAATAGAAACTGGCACAAACGGCCAATTAAAAGGAATTGCCTGAAAATGGGTCTCAGAAAATTTTGTCGTAATATCTTCAAGTGCTGAAGCTTTTAGTAAATTGATATCCCTTTTAAAGACTTTGTCAACGTTATACTTTGTGCCAAGTGAAAAATATAAAAGGTGTTGAAGCTTGGCGACGAGTATTGTTTGCTTGCATTTCTTTCTTTTGCAATGTGTTGCTGGAAAATTACATCCACCATTTCTTCTTTTTGCAGGCGACGAGTAAGTCTCTAGTAAGATTCACTTCTGTTCAGGCTGTTCTTCTATTGTCCATTCACGAAATGAAACATTAAGAATATTGCTAAGTGGCCCTTTAGGGGTCTAAAGGGGCCTGCGGGTGCAGGCCCCGGATCGACGGGACGGCGAGCTGTCAGTAAATAATGGGGGCCCCGTAGAGCCAAACGTTTGCCGGGTCTCAGGACTGTCTAAGCAGGATACCGTGGCCCCGGAATGTAAAAGACAACCAAAGGAACAGGGTTGACTTTTAATCAGTAAGAGTCTGAGAGTCTCTTCTGGTCCACCTAGGACGGGAGGACTCATTTGATGATTTTGATGTTATCATCAAAATGAAGAAATTGTGACATAGGCAAGTACCCACTGCATCCTGCATCCCAGGTTTTTTGTCGTAGAATTGAAACTAGATATTTTTCATAACATTTACCCACACAGGATTGATACTTCATACCTAATCGACTTTATACAAGTTGTCATCTACTACGCCTTAAATCGTTTTTCTACAACGCCATTCACTTAAAAAATTACACGAACGTAATACCAAAACAATAGCTAGCCCCGCCTCTCATCGATCACTGAAGACGTACGTACGCGCGCTTTGAACACACACGTATCATTTTTCAAAGTCCAATATCTTGGCGATGCTATAAATCAGGTAAGTCGCCACAGAATAGACAAGGTAGCTACAGAGAAACGGCTATATACTCGTATGTCACCGTATGTTTGTATACATTGTAAGTTTAATCAGCAAGTAACGTGTGTTCCATAGCTTACAGTATTGCTGTTAAAATTTTCTATGGAAAGAAAAATTCAATTCAACCTTCAGATTCAGTACATCCGACGCGTCGGATGTACGTATGAGCATCGCGACGCTCTTACCAACCGAGCCACCGAGGTCCTCCCAACAAGTGTCGTATTTTTCAATCCATTTTTAACGTCTTTACGGTGAGACGTTCGCCGCCATCTACTGCAGAGTGTATAACAATTCGTATTGTACACTCACGTTTATCCAATTAGTATTGACAATTAGAGTAATACTTAGAGGACGAGCCTATCAAATCTGGGGGTATTTCAACTCAAGAAATTAAAAAAAAAAACCTTATACAATTTTGCCAGACCTGGGAATCTAGCTCAGGCCCTCATCTTTAGCAGAAGCGATCATGAAGATCAGATCAACCAGGTGGAAAGAATCTTTATCTAAGCGCTCTTACACTCACTCTACGTAAAACGTATCTATGTGTGTGTGAGTGGAGTTTATCGTATCAAGTTGGCCTTCTGTAAGTACTATTCTGTGTTGTAGGTGCTAGCTCGTTTGTGCAGCACAGCTTGTTATTTCTGGATCTGTATTGTTAACGGATATGAAATGCAGGTCTCTTTGTAAAACGGGTTTAATGGGACTTCATTTACTTTGTTTTCCATGTCTTGTTTTATAGTACTATACAAGTACTCTTTAACAACAAAATTCGACTGACTGATTTTTACTGACTGAAAACCTGTTCATACGGTTGCTTTCAGGGTCCGTAGTACCCTGTTTAGGCTATTCCATGAGCCAGCCAGACGTTGTCCATATAATTCTCCGTCGGTTTGATGACGCTCTCGCTGAGCTCCTTGAAGTGCGCATGGAGCTTGATGCTGAGCTGAGCTGAGAACTTAAGCTGGATCTCAGAATACGAGTGCAAATCACGGCCATCTACATATCTTGCAATCTAGGAACATCTGCCATCATTATCATAGAAGATATTACTACTTTTACCACTGAATTTGACAATTTGCTTTAAAGTGTGAAAAGTAAAACAAACCACGAACATGGGCTCCCATAAAATGAAACATAAAGCCTTCCCAATCTCCCGGCGATTGAATCGCTGGCTCTAAGAAGTTTATCGTTCGTAATAAGTACGGACAAGCTGTTAGATGCAACCGCACTTAAACGGGAAATGACGTCCTCCCCGTTAAACGGGGAATAGCCATTTAATCTAGTTTTATCGTCTGGAACCTTTCCTTAAAGGTCACTTACATGAGTAACCTCAATTCTCGACAGAGTTTACTCAGACTGCATACTTGGTTCTCAATTCTGGTCAAAAGTCTCTTCCATAACCTTCTACTCTTTTTTCTGTGCAGTTTTCTTTCGTTGTTGTAAGTTCGGCACAAAAAAAAAGTCCTCACGAAAAAAAAGTATCCGGATCTATACTTTTTTTTCGTGAGGACTTTTTTTCTCCAAGTACCTTCTGTTCAGATTCCGCATTGTGTCCTCATTTTCGGAAGTTTCATGCTGGATTGTATTATTTAATTGTTCTGGTTCTGCTGAAAAAACAAAAACCTTCGGTTTATACAATTTTTTTTTTTTGTGGGGAATTAATGTTGAGGTGAACTTACAACAGCCCTTTTCTTCCACCAATCTCGCATAAGCGCATCTAAATCCCTTCGAAAACAACGCAACGTCAATCTCCAATACCTTTGGGACGCGGAACTGTCTGGGTGAAAGGACTGTCTCACTAATGAGACCGTCCCGCGACCCAGACCGTGACCCTGGAACGTAAACGGTTATTGAAGAATCACCGTGGAGTTTAGTCAGTACGAGTCTGACAGTCCCTTTCGTCCTGTCCTGGGCGTGAGGACTCATATTTTGATGGTTATACCACGATAAAAAAAGTCTCCGACTCCTTACGAATTTGGTATTCAGGTGACTATCAAAAACAAATCCCAATAGAGTTTCGTCACAGGCACACGTCAATGAATACCAAAGTCGTCATGTTGGAGACTTGCGTTGTATACGGTTGTCACGCCAACATTTTCAAGGCTTTCAGCAACAGCGTTCATGTTCCGGCACCCACTGCGTGATCACTCTGGCTCAATTCCACTTCAACTTGACAGTTTTATTGCCCATGTCAGTGTTTCCGGTTGTGAAACGTATCGTCACCCCATGAGAAATAAAATCGGACAAATGGGAACATCTAGTCACCCGATATAATAGCAACAACAAAACAATTACAATTTATTTCATATACACGATATATCGACAGTTACTTTAAAATTATTTTAATAGAAGTTTAACTAAAGGATAGTTCCGTAAAGTTTCAGTTGATTTACCATTAAATCTAATAAATACTCGGCCCAATTCAATTAACTGTGGTTATTTGATTAGATTGCCTGTTCAGATAGGATTTCAACGAGAACCATCCAAAAGTTACATCAGTGACGGAATTCAGAAAGATTCTACTAAAATAAGTAATTTAGCCGAAGATTATTAAAATTTGAGGAAAAAAACTTCCACGGGACAGACGATTTTTCCAGCCAGTAAAAGTAACTAAGATTAGAACATTTTTTGACATTGAAACGACGGTAATCTTTTTTTTTATTGTGATAAAATCATCAAATGAGTCCTGCCAGCCATGGCGGGACGGGAAGGAGTGTCAGACTCGTACTGACTAAAATCCACGGTGATCCTTCAATAGTCCTTTACGTTTCAGGGTCACGGTTTACTGATGAGACAGTCCCACGACCCAACAGTTATCTTATATCTTAATAAAGACTAGTCTAATGTCCACTCAGTCACGCCAACGGTATTCTCTAATCGATAAGACCTCGACGATGGCCACATCAATCTGCGGACGTCAGCGCAAAATAAATTGCGCAAAAGAGACACTTTACTTCGAAGAGACCATTATCGGAATCTATGTTTCTAATGTATGTAATACTTACATTTGCTCGTGTCTTCTCTCGCCCTACAGTCATTCTTTCAAGTTGGCTAACAAGGAGAAAAATCCTTTCTTAGAAAACTTTTGATCTTTTTTATGTTAACAATTTTGGCAGGTGTGAGTTGTCCATAAAATAGAGTGAAATATATATCGCCCTGTTGGTCAGCTAAAAAGTATAACACTGTAGGTACATATAACGTCTGTCTTTGTACCAAAATGCATCAAGAATCTGTCCAGCGGCTTAGACCAATAAACATTATGTTATACTTAAACTAAACTGCGACGCTGATATCAGTGTTGCGTACTTAATTATTATTAATTTTGCTCTTACTAAAATACGCCACCGACTCTAAAGCTATTGTCAAACAGACAGGGCGAAGCGAATGCGATCCGAATCCTGTCATATAAAAAGCGAAAGCGGTCTGACAGTCTATGTGACAGGCTTCAAACAATTCTGTACATTACAAACAAAAACGCTTCGACACGCTTTTCAGTTTGACAAAGGCATAAGCGATTGACATCAGAGGGCCCTTAGACTTAACCTTCCAGTTGTATAATTTCCGATCAAAGGGGTTTGAAGATTTTTTTAATATGGTGGTGGTCGCCTATATTTTATTTTGTTTTGTTTTCAGAAACGCGGCGCTCAATGAAAGTTATACATTTGTATTTACATAGAGGACACCGCGATTCTGAGAAAATATCAAAATGGCGGGTGACCGTTAGGGTTATAATCTTCAAACCCCTTTCGATCAAAGCGGATTATAACTGGTTTCTAAGAAAAAGGGAGGATAAAGATCGAAATACCTACTTATTTACCTACTTATAGTTTCTAGGAATATTGAAACAGACATTTTAATTACTGCAGAAAATGTACACAACTACAGCGTCTGGATATTCTGAATTGTTTGCAAAACAAGAAGTGGATAATGAAAAAAGTTTTATGAATAGGTTCGATACATCGCATCGGTTCCGTGACTGGGTATTCTCTATTCCAGTTCTGAATAAAATTCCCACCCCTCAATGAGCTTGCCAGAGTTAAATTCTTTGCTTTTACTTACATCACACAATCTGTAGCTAGTATTAAAAAAAATGTTAATGCACCTGATACCTACTTATTTTCAACCAATAAAAAATAGAGCGGGAGCCAGAGCAAAATTTCGTCAGTGATTTCTCTCAAGGCATAATAAGTAGACTACATAAGGGAGTCGTATCATAAAGATTCGTGGAAGTCAACTGCGGTTCAGTTGGTGGGCTATGCAGCATTCGCGGTTGAAACACGTAGAAAAATATACTTTTTTAGTTATTTCCTCCCAACTGAAACCCGGTTTATATCGAAGATTACCTTAAATCACGAAGAATTAAACAAATCAGTTGACTGTACCATGGTGGAAAACACGTCAGCTGGTCACTCGAACATGTATTTTTTTTATTTTTTTTTCAGTGATTTCCTCTCGACTCAAATTTTACCTGATGATAGTTTACATTAAGTTATGGATAATAACAAACGTCAGCTGGCTGTATCTCGGTGGAAAGATCGTCAGCTGATGCTTTGAAAATTACAAACAGGACTACCGCTCTCAGCATAAATGTGCATTCAGTTCAATGTTTTCAATTCCTCCCTACAGAAAACTTGTTTATATTGACGCTTACTCAATAAATCACGATGAAAAAATTAGGTACATTTAGCTAATGTTTACAGACAGTTATGGATCAAAATACAGAGTTATTCTTAATAATCTGAGCATCAGGGACATATTATGTGATTCCGTAAGAGATACGAAAAAACTTAGTTAGGAGATTTTAGCTCTTTTTTGATAGGTAGTAAAAATTTTGGCATTTTTTTTTTTTTTTGGTCATGTGTGAATTGTCCACTAAAATTAATTCGCTAGGAACAATGTTTGGATTATACAAAATATGCAATACCTTAAAAACTACTTAACCGATTTTTATGAAACAAACTGTACAATAGTTTTTACAACAAGACCAACACATTAAAATAAAGACCATTGCAATAACCCCATAAACAAAAAAAAAAAACATTTTCAAGTTACGTAATTATGAGGCCTATGTTCAGCAGTGGACGTCTTACGGCTGATATGATGATGATGATGATGAATTATGATCACGTGTTTTCCACCAAGGTACAGTCAGCTGATTTGTTTTATTCTTCGTGATTTAAGGTAATCTTCGATATAAACCAGGTTTCAGTTGGGAGGAAATCACTGTACTACATTGTGAAACAAACTTACATCTTTTCCATTATTTCTAGAACAAACCTGACCTGACGTTTGAAAAGTATGTATCAATACAAAAGAAATAGCTAGGAACTAGAAAATAGACTTCCCAGGGTGCGGGATAGTTGACGCTCTTTTCAGCAAAGGGCTTAAAGAGATAGCTAGAAAGCAGGGAAATACTGGGATTACGAATACCTAATGGAGAAGTATGAAAATAAGAAGACGAAGATATAAGAGTATTTCGCGCCGCCCGAAAGGCTTGATAATGTTGAAAATTATGATAATTTCACATAGATCGATCGCCCATCTGACCTTGACGACCCAGTAACTGGGCAATACTATCCCTTGATACTGGTTCTCAGACTTTCGAAAAGGTAGGAGATTGATGCTGAATAAATGAAAATGTACATTATTATATATTTGTTTATTTATTATGATTCAAACAATGACGCAACAGATTGTGCCTAACAAATAATGGAACAATTCATAAATAAAGTATACAGTCACAGCTCCGGCAAATAAGTTGTACTTCAGTAATACGAGTAATTATCATTTATCACAATCAAAAGTTCAAAACTGACTAGAATAGAGATCTTTGAGTTAAACTAGACATACTAATGTAAATAATGTTCTTTTTTACATAATAACACAAAATATTACCTTTGAAATACAATACAGGCAATTTTTTATTTAGAATTTGTATTAAATATAATATTTACAACGACGATATTTTTATAAATAGCGTAAGCCCAGATCATTGAAGTATAATTATATATATATAAAAAAAATGTAATTCATATTGTAATTTAAACAACAATCATTGCATAAAATATAGGTTGTTCCAATAAAAAAAGAACTCCAATTTTACACCCTTGTTTTACATTTCAAAGTATGTATACCCCTATATTTTAATAAATTAAAACCTGTGGGAGTATTCAGATTGCACCCCACGCAGCAATAAAATTAATCACGTTTGTATACAACTCAATTCGAGAAAATATCGTGATTGATGAATGCAGCTATCAGCGTTAAAATACAGCCAATTATCGAATGTACGAGTATACACGGAATTATCACAACTTGTTCCAGAGCATATTCAACATTCTGAAATCAAACAAACTTAATTAACCATTGATTGCCGGCATTGTATCCAAAGTACTAATAAATATATCTCATGAAGCTATACAACAACAGATTCTATAAAAACATTGAAATCATCTAAAAATGCTTACAGCATAAAAGACGCAACGATTAAAATTAGAAGAATATCTAACAACCACTTAATTCTATTAAATGTGGGTAAAATTAAGAAATTTTGGGTATGTGGCAAGTTAAAGCGTAAAACATTTTTATGACTTACAGCCTGAGGAGCACTAAAGGGATGAAATGACACTATGATTTCCGATGTCCCCCACGCTGGTGGACAATAACACAATAAAAAAAACTTCTGTTTCCACAACGTTAACAATGGACACACGACTTTCTACCACCAAGGCTTTCTTATTTGCCTTGCTAACCACTCGAGGACAGTTGTTTACACAATTTTAAGTTCTGAACTTTGTAATTCTGATGTGGATATGGACCTTTGACAGCGTTTAACTTCCCCGTTTTTTTCGTATTTGTGCTTTCATAATTATTTTATTATTTATTTAAGTGTATAAGCTATGCTTACCTAGATAGAGCTTATAAATATACAGTGATTTCATACATCGTGTCACTATCCACCAGTGGGGGATATTGGGCATCATCGAAAAGACACCATCAAAGTAGGTGCAGAAAGTGATATATTATTTTACAAATAACTCTTACTTCACGACGAGTATACAAGGGACTAGAAAGATACGGAAGTATAAAAGGTCAGTAAAAACACTACAGGGTCCAAGTGTATAATACAATAGTTATTTTTAAATATTCACACTGAATTTTTTTCTCACTACATCTTTCTTGAAATCGCTTGCGCAATTTTCGTCTTAAAACTATTACACGTAGTTGTAATATTCTATGAGATACATTTAAAATCATCTATTAATACTTAACTAGAATTCGGAGGGTATTTGGTCACCCACTACCTTTAACATGTAATTTCTTAAAACTGTACTATTTTTATTACTAATATAATAATTTCTTAAAACATTAATGACTAGACTATAAAAGAAATCTATGTGCTTGGCACAGAATACTCTAATAACCTTTTTTTTTAATAAATAAATATTCATATAAACACTTCTAAAGTATTAAAATCTGTTTAGACCGGGCAGGGAAAAATAATAAGCGTTAAATCCTTCCATCTCATTTCAGTCTTCATTTTTTATTTTCATTTTCGTGCACTTGTTCACTCCATCGTTTGCAATGCCGCAGCTATTGAATCTGTTAACTACGTCTCGAACCTTACCTTTGCTGATAACCAGTTCCTTATCATAAGTAGGAGTGATTAGGCCTTTTTCGGTTCCATTGCACAAGGGCTTTGTCGTCGAGACAAAATTTGCGCTTTGCGATTTCCGAAATTCCCTAACTGCAATGTCTATGTTGTTGATCAGGTCTTTTGCAACGAATGTTGCTATCTCATGCTTTATGCGATCTCTCTCGCTTTGTATCTCGATTGGTCTGTGATTTTCTTTGGTGTCTGGTGTATTTTGGTCCGGACTATGACTTTGTGTCAAGGAATGAGACGCAGGGCTGTCCGGACCCTGGAAAGTGATGCTTGGGTTCTTCACCAAGGTTGCCTGTACGTGGTTCGTCTGGGTGTAGTAACACTCTTGATTTTCTGGTTTCTTTTCTCCGATCAGCCAGTATGTCGTCATTTTGCCTTTTCCCTGTAAACAAAGTTGTTGTTAATACTAGTAATGTTAATTAAAACTGTGGGCTTTTCTGTCTCAGAAACCGTAACCACCGCTGCACCGGTAGCTTGGGCATGCTCTAGAGATTTTTTTCACATTTAATTTTATTGGAATGTTTAAAATTAATAGCCTTCTAACTTACATACTTGAAAAGTAAGGAAAATCTAGGCTAAATTGCCTAACTTTGTATTAATATCAAAACTACTCGTAATACCCCGCAAGATCAAATACCGATTACAAATTACGTAACCAGAGTTCTCCAAAGATTTATGTAGTCGAAAAATTGTTGTTTTTTATTAGATTAGAATACTTCCATCTATGTTCTAATAAATTCCCGTTATAGCTCGAAGGCTTCTGATGAAAATTCATGACGGAACATTAGGTTGAGCAAGACAAAGCTTTCTGTTTATTTTACTGCCCTTTGACATGTAAACGAGTAGTCTCTGTTAGGTGTAAGGTCAGTTATAAATGTCACGGTATCTGATTTCTTTACGGAAATTATTTTCTATCTGATTTTTTATCGGACACTCGAATTTTTCATCTCTCTATGTATACAACGAACTTTAACCTGTTTTACTGTACAGGTAATATGTTTTTTTTAATTATCAATCGATTTAATTTATTTAAACATAACTTTAAGCAAACATTCAAAATTAATTGAACATGAAAAATTCGACTGCTAGTAGGACTGAAACCTGCGTCTTTCTGGTTATATATATAGGTTAGTTAGGTTATAGGTTAGTTATATGTATAGGTTAGGTTATATATATAGGTTATATTGGAAACTTAACCAAATAAGCTATCGCAGCCCCGCTAAGCGGGGTCGAATTCCAGTGTTCATTCCATTGTAAAACATCTTTTATTGTAACTGACACGCAGTCGTGAATACTTCAATTTCGAAATAAGCGGAAAAAGGGTGGCCTTCATTCCACCATTTTTCGTTCCATACAAATCATAACCGCATAATTAAAAATTATTTTAAGACCTTAATATCCACACCAGGGCGAAAGAAACAATTGCTTTTCCACTTCTGCTGGACCTTTCGGCAAGAAGAAGGACTCTTTGTTGAAAAAGCAGCTCATGCCACAATCTCCGTCTGAACAAACGAATCATTCCGAATACACATTGTTGATAGAATGAAGAATTTTACCTTCATAGTGATTTCTCCTCTGCACTCCAACTCAAAGCAGTCATACAGATCCAGAATCTCCTTAGTCTTGGGGCTCACGTGGATCTTCAGAGCCTCGCCGTGAGACTCCATTCTTGAGGCGGTGTTCACTGTGTCTCCGAAGAGGCAGTATCGTGGCATTTTGAGTCCCACGACGCCAGCCACACATGGTCCTAAGAAAATGAGAAAGTGGTATTAGAATAGTATAGCTTTTTTAACCTAAAATGATTGTTTATATGGACCTTTTAATACTGGGACTAGACCGTCTAGGGCCTTCCCTATACGTACCTATGTGGTTGTAAATAAATTCAAAATAACGTATTGCAAATTAATGACATTTTATTACCCACTTAAAATATCTCCTAGAAAGGCAAGCTACCACACACTAAAACCGCGGTGACGATAACAGTTTCTAGAAAAATCTACTTTAGACATTAAGTCGATTTGAGAATAAATAATTGTTTGATAGAAAACGTAATGGCAATGCCGTGTCGCACGCTTACCTATGCGCCACTATACCATATTAAAATATCTGCCTCAATTTATTAAGAAAACGTGAGAAAAACACAAAAAAATAATACTTGAGAAGCTGTAAACTCTCCTTTATAACAACTACACCTGAACCGAATAACACTCTATTCATACAAGTTCGCAATGGGAAACACTTTTTATAAGTTGAAAAGGATCATTTGCACCTGCGACTGCTAAAATTATGAGTCTCATTGTTATTCCGATACAAAAGGCGCTTACAATGGACCTTGAAAAACTGAAAAGAAAATTGTTCTCACAGTCTTTTTATATTTTCTTCAGGCCTTTGCTTGAGGTCGTATGTTCGATTCCCAGTACGAGCAAAGTGTTATTGGATTTTCCCATCGTCTACCTATACCAATATTCCAAAGCTAAAGAGTTTGTTTGTTTGAACGCGCTTATCTCAGGAACTGTCCGAATTGAAAAAATATTTCTGTGTTGGATAGTGCATTTATCGAGGAAGGCTATAGGTTATATAACATTGCGATACGACCACTGGGAGCCGAGCAGCGGAAGTGAAACCACGGCGACAGCTAGTGAATTATATCTGGTAGTCTGGATTTTCGTACTTTTAATGACTATAGGCTCGTCCCTAACTAAATAAACAAGACCATTAAAACCTCTACATAAATCGGTATTAAGATCGAAGTGGGCATCTATCTTTTATTTAATTTACTAAACTCGTGTTTGACCACTATTTGGCCTGATGGATTCGATCTTGAGTTACTGTCAAACAGACAGGGCGAAGCGAATGCGATCGGAATCCTGTCATGTAAAAAAGCGAAAGCGGTCCGATAGTCTATGATCTATGTGACAGGCTTCAAACAATTCTATACATTACAAACAAAAACGCTTCGGCACGCTTTTCAGTTTGACAAAGGCATAAACCTGTTTCGTTGTTTACACACTCAGTTTATATCCAAGATTATTAATTATAATTATTTTTTTTATCACGGTATGTAAGTAGTTCCAGTGAAATAATTACCAAATTTGACGCGGGCAACGCCGCAGGTACAAGCTAGTCATAGATTAAATTACCTACCGTAAAAGTACTAAAACTCCGAAGGGCTTTTATTTACAGTAACAATAAGCTCTATTGTTCTTTGGCAAACAGTTCCGAAGCCGTGTCTTAAATAATGAAAACACATTGGGGAAACATTGGGGTAATTGGTATCAAACATTCATGATACTGGAATGAACAATCTTGATTTTCATGTTTATGTTAATAACATTAAGGTATAAATTACAATAAACGCTTAATCGAATGAGATGGTGATGTAGGTAAGTAATATTATTGAAGGTCTTATAATTATAGACTTACGAATTACCGTGACCCCGGAACCTAAAGGGCTATTGAAGGACACTGTGGATATTAGTCAGTACGAGTTTGACAGTCCCTCCCGCTCTGCCCTGGTGGGACTCATTTGATTTTACCACGATAAAAAAGGTCTTATATAGATGTTGTATGGCTATAGCCTTTCTCAATAAATGGACAATCCAACACTAAAGCTATTGTCAAAATGAAAGACGAACCGAATGCGTGGCGTAGCGTTTTTGTTTGTAATGTATGGAATTGTTTGAAGCCTGTCACATAGAGTATCGGATCGCTTTCGCATTTTATATGGCATGATTCGGTTCGGTTCGCTATCGCCTGTCTGTTTGACAAAGGCCTAATAGATTTTTTGAATTCAAACTGGTAGTTCTTGAGATTAGTGCGTTCAAACATACAAACTCTTAAGCTTTAGAATATAAAGTACAGATATACATATAGATACCACTGAATTCGGTTCTACCAGTTCTACTGGCAAACCCCAAAAGAGGAAAAGGCTGGTCGCAGTACACGCAGAGAAATCTCTGGCTACCTGTACGAAACAATACAAGGTTGCAATCGTGACAGCAAGACTCACTAGTTGACTTTACAACATTTCTAGTATATACAACATGTAACGTAATTAACGCACACCCTCAGACACCCCAATTAGAATATCATGTTATAATCACAATACATAATATTATATCGAATTTTTACAGGGGTAATGTGACTATAATTTTCGTAGTTTTAATTATTTTTGATAAAAAATTACCTTTATTAAAAATGATACAAATCGATTCAGTAAACGATTCTGAACAAACTAATTTCAGGATGTGCGTTAATTATGTTACATGTTGTAGATATTAAGTAAGTAGTAGAGATAAAAAGGACTTAGTATTTATTACTAGAAATGTTGTAAAGTCAACTAGTGAGTCTAGCGGTCACGGTTGCAACCAAAAGTTCTCGTATACATTCTCTGCGTGTAGGTGTGCAGATTTGGTTATTTAGTCTAATTTTCTGTGAATACGGTAACTTACTTGAAAACATCTATTTAAGTGACAAGAGCCTCATTAACAATCGTGAAACTCTGCACGAGGAAGATTATGTAACAAAAGCTTTTGTATGCTTAAGCGAACGTGAAAACGTTACCCACAAACATACTTATGTGAAGATTATACCAAACAATAATAGCACAAAACTTCTCGTAAGTATGCAAAAATTAAAGAGAAAACAAAAGTGAACTAGAACTTAAACTAGGAATTGAAAGAAAAATCAAACAATATTTATCAAAAACATTTTTTATAAATTCTTCACATAAAAAGGCTTACTCTTAAGTTTTTTTCTTTTGTAGACTAAGTACGCTACTTACTGTAAAATTCATAGAAAGTACTCATACTTACTAAGCACAATTTTATGCTTAAACTTATAAGTATATTTTAAAAAAGTTGCGTGGGTATACTTGCTCAAAAGGTAGACATTTTAAGTGACCTAAGCCTGCGGAGTCTGAAAAGTTTTAAAGGACTTAATTGAAAACCGTGTTTCAGAAACGGGTTCCAAGTTTTCTCCATAAATTTAGGCCCGACTGCTTAAGCAGGACGGTGTCGGACTCTCATATTTTATTAATTCCTCGTCCACATTTATTTAATCAGACTGCTGAGAAGGTGAGCAAAGAGGCTGCGTGAGACCTCTTGGTGAGAAGAATTGGGCATGATCATAGACTGAGCAATAGCTGCCCAAAATTGACCATACTCTCTAGAAATAGAGGAAAACAACTATTTTCTTTTAAGTCTATGCAAATAATTGTTTTTCTCTCTTTCTAGATATGGTCAATTTAATCTATAAGCTATTAATCTACTCTTGTAAAAATCAAAGAAATAAAAACGTTGTCCCAACATAGGAAATAACCGGAATAATGTTATATTCAGATAATTTAACTTCTTATGTGGGTAGATAATCATCTGGAACGTTACTCTTCATATTTGGCAGCTGATCAATGTACTAGGAGCCCAGAGATCGTGGGCGTATGGCCGGACGTGGGTGTATAAGAATCACTTTACTAACACAATTATGTAGGCTCATCGACAATTGAATCCTTCAGAAATAAGTATTAGTCATTCTTACTTTTGATATTTGCATTTTTAGGAGAAATGGGGTAATGCGAAAGCTTTGTCATGTCTGGGAAAAGTCGTTTTCTCCGTATTTTCACGCATAAAGATTTCATGAACAATGTGTTTCATAATTTCGTCACCCGAAACGGCGTCTCAGTAGCTCGTTTTGTTTGAGCATTGACTTCCATAGTGATGATTACGATTTCCAACCCTAGGTATCAAACGTATCAAACATAGGTTGTCTTTTCTTTTCGTTTTGTATGTTGTTTTTCAGTTTGCTATTTTTTTTTTTTTTTTTTGTGTTTTAAGGTTCTCTATTTGTACAAGAGCAGGGCTTGGTCGACTTATTTATTGGTCTGTACTGTCTCACTGCTGGACAAAGGGTCTTACTCCATTCCGCACGAGCCAAATATTTATTTTGTATGATCTATAACTAGTTGTTCTGGGTCTGGGCGTTTGTGTATGTGAGTTTGTTTGTTAACGCACCCACGATACAAGAGAAATTCCTGGTGTGGATGTAGTGCAAGTTTAAAAAAAAAATGAGTATTTCGAACTTTATGTAGAAATATATATTACATAAAACAATGGAAATCGCATGATTAATTTTGTGGTATCACCATCCATCATGTCCTTATCTAATTCTACTTCGGATCGGTATAAAACGTTTTCTTCTTAATTTTTTTCCATAACAGACGTCACGGCATCACTACCCCTTTTTCTTTCTTTCACAACTTCACACGATCCATCAAGAAAAATTAGGTCTATTCCAGAATTCAATTCCACACAACATTCACAAGAAGGATGGTTATTATCTCCTTGTACGAGTTTCTTTGACTGGGAGCTGAACAACAATGAATTTAGATTGGATAATATGTCTTCAGCCTATCATAAAAAAGTTTAACACAGCATTTTTTGGACAATAGGACTGCACGCTTTCATCGCCGTCCATTTTTTTGCTACTCTAGTGATTTCACTATTTTTTACCATGTTATAAACATCAAATGAGTCCTCCCGTCCAAGGTGAAGCGAAGGGTAATGTCAGACTCGTACTGACTAAAATCCACGGTGTTCCTTCAATAGCCCTTTACGTTCCAGGGCCACGGTTGCATATTTAGACAGTCCCGCAACAGCCAACAATGTCTAGCCGTAGTCACAAGACCAGCAATCGAAGGAACAGAGTGGATTTTTAAACAATAATCGTCTTACTATTACTACAAAAAGGTTTAACATCTGTTAAATAGTTGTAAAAAAACTGTCAAATGCGAAACGGCATTTGACGTTTTTGATATAAGGGTCCTTTTCCAGTTACACTTTTTTAGACAAGTGTTCAACAGATGTATAACTTTTTGTGACACGATGGTAAAAAAAAACTGTCAACTGCAAAACGACATATGACGTTGTTGATATAAGGGTCTTTTTCCAGTTACACTTTTTTTAGACAAGTGTTCAACAGATGTTTAACTGTTTGTGGTAGGACTCACCTGTATGCATCCCGATCCTGAGCAGCAGTCTCTCTCCAGGTCGATGAGGAACTGTCTTGACGCGCACAGCGTTCAGCAGAGCTAGTGACATGCGCGCAATCTCAGCCGCGTGCCGGTTGCCATTGCGCATCGGCAGGCCTGACACTACCATGTATGCGTCGCCTATGGTTTCCACCTAGGACAAAGAAAATATATCTTTACATAGTATAAAATAAAGTCTTATATTAAGTTTTAAATATTTATACGTCGCGTATAGTTCACCCTTTTTTTTTGACGAATGAAAAATTCTGCTGCGAGTGGTAAGGTGTTCCAGAAGACCCGGGTTCGAGTCGCACTGAATTTTTCTTTCCTCAAAAAAAACAAAAAAGCTTTAAAGTCGCATAAGACTCGAGCATAACTCCCAAACGACTGCTTCAAATAAAATAAAGTATTTTTCGATTGCAGGCAGGACTTTGATATACCACCTATTTCGTAGTCATTATGTACCTAGTAAGGCTTTCAAAAGACATGTCCGTGAAAAACTGTATTAATATTTAGTAGTATAGTAAGCGAAAATCGCTTATAAAAGCGATTTAAGGGATTTAAGGCCACATTATTTTAAATTCATGAGAATCGTGATTGTACTGTAACATCTACCAATTTCACTAGACTCTACTGACAAAGAGTTTAAAGAACATTTTTGAATAAAACAATTTAAATTGTCTTTGACTACTGAATCGTAATCTTTATTTAAAAACGTTGTTCACTGATTGGACGAAACGAATAGGATTTAAATAAAAGCAAAGTTAGAGTATTTTATTGTAATCTTCATTGTCCGATCATAAAATTCAATTAAAAATTAATAAAATCACCGGCTATTGATTTTAATAAGTCTATTTCTGGATAATAAAAAAAGGTTTTAGCCAGAAATACGTTTACTAAAGAAAAAGTAACCAAAGATTTTTACAACGGACTTTTATTTAAAGATTCGTTATAATTAAATGGTAATAAATTAGCTTAATTTAAGATGACGTTCACCGAAACGGATCAGAATATCTTATAGGCATTTAGGACCTGTCACTTTTAATACTCCAATAATGACACTGACAGCTGTCAGTTTGATAACATTGACAGGTCTTGAAAGCAGCTTAGATATTATATTAGTCGCGTTCAGATAACTGGTACGATTGACTATTATGGACACTGTAGGTATTTATTTTCCAAAAATACCATTCCATAGAGTTTTGTTACCCATTCTTCTCCATCGAGATAAAATGTGCAAATACAATACCTCCTCAAGTTATCAATGTCTTGTGTCTGGGATTAAAGTATACTTACCTCCATTTGTTTTTTTGACCAATCTAAAAAAACAGTAAAGGACTAATTGAGGTAAATGCTTTGAGTTTGACCTTGAATAGTAATTCAAGGTCAATGTCAATTAATTTTGAAACACATACAGCCACTAATCTGCCGCCGGCTTTAAATGCCAGAGGGCGTATTCTACAAATGTCATCAGTGTAAATTAGTTACAAAGGCCGGGCGGCAGAATCTAATTAATATTCTATGATGGTCCAATATGGAATTAAATAGGTCACCAGTTAATAATGCATTGATTACTCTGCTCTTTCCTTTTGGCATTAGTAATAGAATATTCTACTGATTGCCTTTTGATTGGCTGTGAAAATGTGGTGGCAGTATAAGATTCTATTTCTTATTTACTCTGGGAAATCAGGAAAGATTTTAGTCTTTTTTGATTATTATTAAGTGGTTTTAAAAGGATGAACTTAAAGGTCCGTGTATTGCCCGAGGTGGGAGGACTCATTTTAATGATTTTGCCACGTAAAAAAAAAGGTTCGTGTATTTCTTTTCGTCGGTTAAAAACCAACATTTTGATGACAGTCGGTTTTATTTTTAAAGTAAACCTTACGTTTATTAAAGTTGTGAAATTTTGTGAGGGAAAAATACTGTTGAACGGATTTAAATGAAATTTTGCCATCAGATAGTTTGAAACACAGATCAACAAAGGATATTTTTCATCCTGCTAGTAGGTGATACCCTGTCTAAAATTTTCCGAAACGTACGCGGTTGAAGCCCTAAGCATTAGCAAATACAGTATATAGAGGTATAGTAATTAAGTATTATATTCAAATGCATTCTTTTACTTGTAAATTCATAATTTATTCTATAATATTTTCCCTCCCATTAACAATTAGATTAAAATTTGGGAGGGAAATGTGCTCCACTTAGTTTCTCCAACTGGGTGGAGCACGGAGACTACCAATTTTGATTTGGGTCCCATGCTCCATCTGATGACGTTATTGTACAGTGAAACAAAAACTTGTTTTAGTTGGAGTACGAGACCCAGTCTTTTTAAACTTATGATTTTGTAAATTCGGAGCGGATATCAAGATCAACTCAATTAAGGTTGCCAACAAAATACTTACAAGAACATCAATTATGTTTCACTTAAGAATGTCTTCCTTTGTCCTCCTATATAAATTCCGGACGCTACATGCTACATCTAATAACGCAAACTGCGATGAGCGATGGCCGCTCTACCGCTCATATCGTGTGCGATACATCACCGTGTTTTACTTCTCTAGTACAGGATACAAAGTACTTAGAGGTGATGGTTTGAAAACAACGTTTGTTGTGTACATTGTTGTTTTGTTGTAGTTTTTATTGAGCGGAAGTTTTAGGCTATATCGACCTGCATTATTGTAAGTTTTTGAAGTTACTGAAATGAGAATGACATAGACACTAGCGCCGCGACACCCAGACACAAACTATGGATCGTACCTGACGACATACAAAATTGTGATACATACAGAGACCGTGAGATTATTTATACAATAGCCCCACTTCAACTACAGTTGGACCATAATACTAGTCTAATACCGTTAGATGTCGGAGGATTGTACTTTTTCTATGTAAAACATCATTAACATCATCATCAGCCTATAATGTTCCCACTGCTGGGACACAGGCCTCCTCTCTGTGGGCCATAATGCAGGTTGACTGGTAGAGAATGCCTATGGCATTAAGTCCGCCTTTGTACTGTTATATGTGCATAAAGTTTTAATAAATAAATAAAAAATAAAATAATCCACCACGCGGGCCCAGTGCGGGTTGGTAGATGTCACATTTCTTCGAATTTTTGGTTCTAGGACATGCCGGTTTCCTCACGATGTTTTCCTTCACCGTTTTGAGAGCAGTGGTGATGAAACAAATTACACAAAGTAATGCGCCTGGCGGGGTTCGAACCCACGACCTACAATTTATAAGTCGTAACCGACACCACAGGGCCACCACTGCATGCTCTTAAAAAAAAAAACTGTTACACAAACCTCTACACGAGCCACTAAATAAAAAAAAAATAAAAGTAAAATAAACCTTTACTGCTGTTGGTCTACTTATTTGACAAACTTTAGAGATAGAGGTAAGAAAAAAAAAACTTATGTATACTAAAACATAATCTCAGCATTCAGCTTCTTTTCCCCTCCTAACAATTCTTTTGACAAAGCCCTCTTCTAAAGATTTCCACATATTTCTGTCCTTTCCTGTGCGTACCTACACGCCAGTAAGGGGCAGCTATTCTTAGGATATTATATCCTATTAATTCGGTATCGTACGGTGCATCCTGCGACCCCGGCAACACAACAACTCCCTACTAACTTTAAAACAAAAGCAAAGTCAACAAACTCACCTTATATACATCAAAGTTCTCAATGACGGAATCGAAGCTGGTATACAGGTCGTTGAGCAGGTCAACGACCTCCAGTGGCGTGGACTCAGCCGACAGCTGGGTGAAGCCGATGATGTCGCTGAAGTAGATCGTCACCTGGTCGTAGGTCTCTGCCATGACTGGCTGGCCCATTATCAGTTGGGAGGCTACGGACCTGGGGACGTAATTGTGATGGTGTAGATATTCCTTTAATTTGAATGCGACAAAACACAGGTTTCCGCAAAATCAAGTTCAGGTCTAAAGTAGATTTCTAGAAACTCTTAGCATCACCACGGCTTAAATGCATTGAGGTATGGGGCGCTGGGGCGCATTAGGTCGATGGTCACTTACTTTGGCAGAAGCTGATACAATAACTCCTCGCACTTCCTCTTCTCTTCCAGGTAGTCTGAGGTCCTCTCCTCCACCAGAGCCTCCAGGTTATTGGCGTACTGTTCCACTTGGGTCAGCAACATGTCCAGACGTGTTGAGGTTTCACAGTCCCTGATGGACAGACAAAATTATGTCCTAAGAACGTCGCTTGAAAATTGAAATACGGCACGAAATATAATGACATAGACAGAAATTTTTTATTCTGTTATAGAACAACAGTAAAAACTACTTAATCTATCTATCTTCTATCTTCTAGACTTATAATAAATCTGTAGAGAGGTCAATTCTGTACATGAAATATATTTCCAAAATAACTATCAGGAGGTGATTTGGGATCGATACTGAAAATGCAATTAATAAAATTATTGTCTGTCTGTCTGTCTGTATAACCGTATAATAGAAACAAAAACTACTGGACGGATTTTGACGAAACTTGGTACAATTATTTTTCTCCTGCGCTGGTTATAGTATACTTTTCATCACGCTACAATCAATAGGAGCAGAGCAGTGAAGGGAAATGTTAGTAAAACGGGAGAAGTTACTCCATACACGCTAATCTTCGGAACTACTGGACGGATTTGATTGTATTTCTTTTGTTGTATAGGTATTGAGTATGGGCAACATATAGGCTTAAATTTTTTTTGGAAACTTGAACACCTGATGCCGAACTGCAATAGATCAGCTAAACTATAACGGATACAAAAATAGCGCCATAGCTAAAATTGTTCCGCGTGATGAGCATTTTCTGCTGAGAAAATAAATTTGAAGATATGGAACACCTGATGTGGAACTCCAAGAGCCCAGCTACACTATTACATATACAGTAATGACGTCTTAGCAAGAGTTGTTCAGCCTGATGAGCACTCCCTGTTGTCGTATAAAAACTGAAGATCTGAAACACCTGATGTGGAACTCCAAGAGCCCAGCTACACCATAACATATATAGGAATGACGCCTTAGCAAGAGTTGTTCAGCCTAATGAGCACTTTCTGTTGACGTATGAAAATTGAGATCTGGAACAACTGATCTGGAATTCCAAGAGCCCAGCTACACTATAACATATAGATATATGAATAATATCTTAGCAAGAGTTGTTTAGTCTGATGGGCATTTCCTGTTCACTTACAAAAATGAAAGATCTGGAACGTCAAGAATCGCCTGCGCGTCCCGTTGTTTTCCTGTCCCCAGGCTCTAAGAATTCGTCATCAGACGTTTCAGATCTTCGATTTTGACGACCCCATTGTCGCTGGCATAAGCAACAGGATCCGCGTACGAAGTCGCTGGCAGAAGCTAGTATATTATAAAGAATGATGAGACTCATGTGACTAAGAGAGTGATGAGTATGAGTGTTGATGGATGGAGAGGAAGAGGAAGGCCAAAGAAAAGATGGATAGATTGTCTAAGGAATGATATAAACGAAAAAGGAGTAAATGATAGTCTGATAGAGGAGAATGGAAGAAAAAAACGTGTTGCGCCAGCCCCAAGTAAAATGGGATAAGGACAGGAAGATCATGAATTATAAAGAAGGATAAGCAAATAATAGGATATAAGCAATGGTAAAATGTAAGGAAAAAAACACAAAATTCAATTTGAAATTGCGCTAAACATGTCCACACTGCAAGGGTTACCAACTCAGTATTAGCTGGCTTAAAGACACGCAGCGCTGGTTTTCAGGTGGCAGTTGGCACCTCACAGTGACACGACGCCGACGTGGGTTTAATTAATAAAATATAAACGACACAGTTGGCGCAGTGGCTGAGGAATTGGACCGCTGCGCTACGTGTCGTGGGTTCGATTGCATGATCAACATAATAGTGGTTCTGGGTGAGCGTTTGTGTTTGTGAGTTTAGTTTGTAAAACGCACCCACCCACGATACTGAAGAAATTCCTAGTGCGGGGAAAAGTCTATTTAATAAAAAAACCGGCCAAGTGCGAGTCGGACTCGCTCATAAAGGGTTCCGTAGCAGCAAGTAACATAATATAAAAGTTCTTGTATATGGTTGTAACTTTGAAAGGTAAATTGCGGTTTACGATTTATGACGATTAAAAAAAAACTAATTACTCGATCTCGTTCAAACCAATTTTCAATTGAAGTTTACATGGTAATGTACATCATATATTTTTTTTAGTTTTATCATTCTCTTATTTTAGAAGTTACAGGGGGGGGGGGGGCACACATTTTACCACTTTTTGAAGCGTTTCTGGCGCAAACCGTTCAGTTTAGAAAAAAATTATGTTAGTAACCTCAATATTATTTTTCAAGGCCTATTCATAGATACCCCACACGTATGGGTCAGGCGAAAAAAAATGTTTTGAGTTTCAATTCTAAGTACGGGGGGTACCCCCAAATTTGGTTTTTGTTTTATTTTTGTGTGAAAATCCTAATGCGGTTTACATAATACATCTACTTACCAAGTTCCAACAGGATAGCTCTTATACTTTCGTCAAAAAGGGCTGTGACATGGGACGGACAATCAGACAGACAGACATGACGAATCTATAAGGGTTCCGTTTTTTGCCATTTGGCAACGGAACCCTAAAAAACTGTTTAGGAAAAATAATACTACTTTCAATGTCCTGAAATAATAAATGAAATAATATCAAAGTTACTGCGTGATTGCTTATAATTTGGGACTTAGAGGGTAGACTTTGATCGATGTATATTCGGTTATCTGGGATATCTTGACAAATTACACAACAGTAATCCCAACAGATTACTGTGAACACAGTAATTCAGATGTAGGCCATTAATATTTCCTAAACACATTTGAGTAGATGAGCAAAGCTCCGGACCGGGAGAGGCCTATGTCCAGCAATTTATGAATACAGGCTGATGATGGTAATGATGGAATACATTCCACGTTGATTCAACGGAAATCCATAATTATTAATTTTTTGTAGGATTCAACACCAAAAATATTAAACTGGAATTCAAAGCTGGGGATCCAACGAAAATAAATCATTTATACTAGTTTTCATTGCTTACTGGTTTCGAGAGTAATTAACAGAATTTTCAAGTAACAGAAGTGATGTTGGATTAACCAACCTACTGTAAAGGGATATTGCGAGGTCTTGCTTTAATCATAATCTTTTTAATAAGTTGAGATTCTCATCATTCACATTTTTGTGTAAGTACAATCATCAATTTAATGAGTCCTTCTGCCCTGGGAGCGAAAGACTGTATTCTTCTGAATTTCAGGGATTTCCATGTCCCATGACCCCGGCAGGCCCTCATCATTTACTTGTGTTAAGATTTTCCAGCAGTTTTTTTATTTTTCAGCAGTTTGCTTTTCAGTTAAACTAACCTCTAACAAAACCCACAAAGCCTGTAGCATCAGACTAGGTTTAAACTCAGCTCCTATTGTGACGTGATATCACGCTCAGTGAGCCTGTAGCATCGCTGACACAAGTGCATCCAATCAGCGGTCAAGCGGCAATTCAATCAGCCGAGCGACCCTCAATAAGCCGGCTTGTTATAATGTTAGGTTAGTGTATAAGCTTTGAGCATACAAGTATTATTGTGCTAAATTGCATGGGACTAACTGTGAATGGGGTGAATTGTGAATGGGACAAACTGAGAATGGGACGAAATCCGAATGGGATCAACTGCGAATGAGACTAAATGCGAGTAGGACGAACCGCAAATGGGACGAACCGCGAATGGGCCTAGCTGCGAAAGAAACCAACTGTGAATGGGACGAACATCGAATGTGACAAACTGCGAATGGAACGCACTGCTGCGACTAACTGCGAATGGGGCTAACTGCGAATGGGACGAGGTGCCAATGAGACTAACTGCGAATGGGACTAAATGCGAGTGGGACTAAATGCGAATGGGACTAACGGCGAATGGGACTAACTGCGAATGAGACGAACTGCGAATGGGACTAACTGCGAATGGGACGAACTGCGAATGGGACTAAATGCGAGTGGGACGAACTGAGAATGGGACTGGGAATGGGAACTGCAGTTAGCAAATCAAACAAAACCGCAAGCAAGTGGACTAATATTTCTATGACATTCCGTTTCATATCACGTCTATGAAGGACGAAAGTTGAAAGGCCCTGTATTAGACTTACTTGTTGATCCTTTGTATATTTTCTTTGAGTGCTGAGAAGTCTGGTCGGTCGTCGTCCGGGAGGGTCCAGGGTGGTTCCCCGGTGAGGGACTGTCGAGGTGAGGCTGACAGAGGAGATGTGCCTCTGTTGCGCATGTCGGCGCTTCCTGAAGGATGGTAAAAAAGATTAGGTATAACGCTAAGAGATCGATTTGAATGTGATCAAACGGAAGCAATTCGAAATTGTTAAAAAAAAATTGCAAAAAATATAAAACGCCCCGAAGCTATGACATACTCGTATTTCCAATATCACTCGGGGTTTGAAGATTTTACTATGGAGCGTGGCATACCTACTGCCGCCATTTTGATTTTTTTTCAAAATCGCGGCCAGCCATGAAACCTTTATAAATCGATAGCTGACATCAATAACAACAAAAAATATTATGACACAACCCTCGTAAAGTTTCCGGTTTCTGAGATATAAAGTGTTAAAGTTGACCACATTAATTCGGAATAACAAAGGCTTAATATATTTTTATAAAATATTTTAGTAATTGATAGGTGAGATGATGGTCTGGTAGAAAAGGAAAAACGTAGAATGTGCCAGCTGCTTCTCTTCCGGCAGACCGTAAAAGTCGGTCGAGGGATAGGGCAAAATGTAAGATCCATAGCCCCTCAGCTTAAAACTCTTTCAATGGGCAGCAGCGTTGGAAGACTAATAAGCTGAAATAAATGTGCTCGCCAACCCGCCTGCCACGCGTGGCGAGTATGGCAATAACCATCCAATGGAAAATCCTTGGGTGAGGCCTTAGTCCAGTAGTGGACTTTCTACGGCTGTTATGATGATGATATGCCTCATGATGTTTCTGCTTACTATGGCCATCACAGCAATATATCTGGATAGAAGCAATATGTTCTTTAATTTGTATCGAGACGAGCGTGTCATATTTTGCATAGATATTTTGATGATACAACTGTAATTTAGTATACAAACTTCGTCATAGTCGTCCCACTTCTTGTGTATTGTTTCTACAACTCAATACGGCACAATTAGGCATTTTTTTACTTTTTGTATTACCTCTGACTGCGAGAATATTCGAGCGCGGACTCATTAAAATAAATCAAAATATCTCCTTTTTTTACACGCGATGTAAATACACTTCCGGTACAAGCCAATCCAAGTCTGTAGTGGTCATAATTGTTGATGATAGGGATACAATGTAACGGCTAAGTTATGGCTTCAGGTACAAACAAGAAAATTCGATATTTAAAAATGTGGCAAAATCTAACCATCCCTACGAAAATTGCAAAAAGTAAAGGTGACATGCCATGGTTATATTTATCAATAAAATATAATACATCATACATTTCAAAGGTGCGAGCGAGAAACCTACAATGCAGGCGGGCGAGGCGAGTTGATTTTAACATCTTGATACATTTTTAACATCTTGATACATTCGAACACATACACTAGCTTAGAATTGTGAATGTCACGTGATTAACTTTCACGGTTATTATCTCGGAAACCGGAAACTTTACGCGGGTTGTTGTCATAATATTTTTTGTTGGCATTAATGTCAGCTAACGATTTATAAAGGTTTCATAGCTGGCCGCGATTTTGAAAAAAAATCAAAATGGCGGCGGTAGGTATGCCACAAATCTTCAAACCCCGTGCTTCAAAATGTTGGCAACAATCGTAGCAAATTCGTTTATTTTTGTATTCGATGGCAGAAATCCAAGCACCTGGTGTCCGCGGGCATGCGGACAGTGAGTAAAGGGCAACTCGCTGTCCGCCCATGGACCATGCCCGGGTCGACGGCGCGTCGTGTTCCACGCGCGCCTCAAAGAGCGTCAGCAAAAAATGACGGGGCCCCCTCTCAGAGGGCCAAAGCCTGCCGGGGTTGCGGGATTTTATTTCCTTACCGTGACCCCGGAACATAAAGGGCTATTGAAGAACACCGTGGACTTTAGTCAGTACAAGTCTGACAGTCCCTCCCGCCCTGTCCGGGGTGGGAGGACTCATTTGATGATTTTACCAAGCTAAAAAAAAAAAAGAACCTGGTGTCGTATTCATAGTGAATCTAAATCGTTGCAGTCGAACTGTGACCCTGAAAGTCCCTATAGAGTGTTTTACTTAAAGATTTATAGGAAAAATATGCTTCACGCTCCTTCGGGCACATTTTAATGATTTTATATCTCATATCATATAAGAAGTTGCACGAGAATAGATCAATGTATGTTACGTAAAAAAGGGTAAGTTGTATTATGGTTATCAATTTATATTATGAACCCTTTTTATGTTAGATTATTTTTATTCACTATACAGAAACATACACAAAACTTTCATATTTACTAATAACCTACTTTATTCTACTCATAGACTTACCCTCAATTATAGCCGCGCTATAGTCGCAGGCTAGCGTTCAGTTTGGGCCAAAGATCTCTAGCAGTGGGCTCACTGCCCCACAAAAGTTGTTGCCATTTAAATAGTCTGTTAGATCTCCTTACGTTTGAACTTATCCTCAAGTAGAGCTGCGCAGTAGTCGTAAGCTAGAGTGCAGTGTGGTCTGAGCATCTCTAGCACTGGGGTGGCTGCCCCACAAAAAATGTTGCTTGTTAAATACATAATAATATAGTCTAATATATCTACTTACGTTTGAACTTATCCTCAAGTATAGCGGCGCAGTAGTCGCAAGCTAGAGTGCAGTGTGGTCGACGCATCTCTAGCAGTGGGCTGACTGCCCGCCGCGGACTGGGGGAGTCCGCCCCCCCTGGTGGGACCAGGGACATGGCTCTGTTGGCAAAGAAAATAATCAGATTAGATTTAGTCCGTAATCGGGTCGACAAACCAGGTTAATAAAATTGTTTCGCCGATTCTTCATGGAGGTTTTTTTGTACATTTTTATCTTGTAATCATTCTAGATTCTGCTTATAAACTCAGAATAATAATAATAATAATATTCCACAACTATCACACAACGCCATCTAGTCCCAAGCTAAGCAGAGCTTGTGTTATGGGTACTAGACAACTGATAAACATACTTATATATTTCACAATACATACATATTATAGATAAATTACACCCAGACACAGAACAAATGGTCGTGCTCATCACACAAACATTTGTCCTGGGTGGGAATCGAACCCACGACCTCCGGCATAGCAGTCAGGGTCACTAACCACTAGACCAACAGGCCAGTCAATAGCCAGTAGAATATACACAATACATTTTTTTTTTAATATAAACAAAGTTAATACCGTATTAGCCATGATGAAACTAACTAAAGATAAAACTCAAGTATCTATTTTTTAAGACTCACTTAATTGTTATTACCTTTACATATTTTCTCTTTAAAAAGCAAGAGCATAAGATTGGATCTAAAATGCTTATAAGAAGACCTAAGTAATAAGATTTTGTTCTTAAAAAAAATCTAATAAGTCTGCTTTTGCAGAATTACCTTAAAACTAGACACGAAAATACATAATTACAAAAAAAATGAGCTGATCGCTGTTTTACATGTAAGACATGATTAAAGAACTACGAGTATTGTTAAGAGGACCTTAATCAACACATCATCATCATCATCAGCCTATAATGTTCCCACTGCTGGGACACAGGCCTCCTCTCTGTGAGAGGGAGTGGGCCATTATCCACCATTAATCAACACAATAGAACTTAAAACAATCTGATTGCTATACTTTTTGTCTGGATGGCGTTTCACTGATGAATAATATTTTTTTATAATATTCCACAACTATCACACAACGCCATCTAGTCCCAAGCTAAGCAGAGCTTGTGTTATGGGTACTAGACAACTGTTAAACATACTTATATATTTCTAAATACATACACATTATAGATAACCCACGACCTCCGGCATAGCAGTCAGGGTCACTAACCACTAGACCAACAGGCCTGTCAGAATTGTGGAAAGATTCACTTAATTTTTTTTGTGGTTGTTTCATTTCAATCCGTTCATAAAGTAATAAAAAAATGCCTCAACTTAAAAAAATCACGTCGATCACTATTCGGTAATGTTATGGGCAAAGTCGCTTGCAAATCTAGTTTTAAAACAAATCTAATAAAATCTGTTACTTTGTAGAGTCTTGGGAATTTTTAAATAAATGTTGATACCCCAGGCTTACTAAGTATCGACTTAAAGTGTCTCCTCTTTGAAGAGCAACAGACTGAAAACTAGCTATGTAATCGCAGAAATAAAAAGTATACAACCTTCTTACTTATTTTATATATCATCTCCTAGTTTTCTCTTTTCGTTATGGTAGAAAACCATTAAATAAATCCACCCGCCCTTTTATTTCTGAGGTGCTTGTGGAACACGACCTGCCGTCGACCCGGACATGATCCATGATCGGACAGCAAGTCGCCCATTACTTGCCGTCCGCATACCTGCCCTGGGAGGAGCGAAAGGTTCTGACTAAAAACCACTCTATTTCTTCAGTACCCCTCTGCGTTTCAGGCTCACGGTGCTTTAGATATGACCAAGACACATTTTTTTTCCACAGTCAAATTAATGAGCACATAATATTTCTTACAGACCACAGCGAGAGTTCTTCTTAAATACTAAATAACAGTAATTAATTTCGCGAATAATAAATTGGGAGTTTCTATTATAATTTGCTAAATGCGGACCATAAATACGAAGGAATTGGAAACTCCAATCGCCCTTTATGGAATATTATTAAAGAGAGTAGGTACCACCGCAAGTAAAATTTACCTTATTTTTCTTATTATTTGCTGGTAATTGCCACTCGTCTTGTAGATTGGGGAAGCTGGGAGGACCTTGTAGTGGGCAGAAAATTCAGGTTAATAAAAATAGGAGCCTGAACGATTTTGTAATCCCAATGGAAGGGTAACAAGATTATGCTACGTTGCTTCGAATTATCCCAAGGGTAATACATAAATATGTACGATACTTAGGACTTTGATACATAGCGTGTTTAGTTATTATACTGGGTTTCAGGGACAGCCCTCCACAAACTTTCAGGGCTTGCTCAGTAGACGAAACTGAACAATCTTCCACAATTTTTAATCAGCAAAAAAAATCATGAGAGCAGTCGTGGCCTAGTGGTATCGGTCCCGACTTACAAATTGTAGGTCGTGGGTTCGAACCCCGTCAGGCGCATTACTTTGTGTAATTTATTTCATCACCACTGCTCTCAAAACGGTGAAGGAAAACATCGTGAGGAAACCGGGCATGTCCTAGAACCAAAAATTCGATGACATGTCGCACCCCCAGATCAACAAAGACGTAAGTGCAGATACGTCAAATTTTTTTTATTGCTGTTTTGGATAGTATACGTAAAGATACATGTGCTCAATTTTTTCCGTGCAATTTAGACTTAAAATGAAGGTTTTATAACAAAAAAAAAATTTTTGGCGTCATTTAACTTTAATATTTTTTCAAATAGTAAAGTCGATAAACCAACATAAGCACGTAAAATTTCATTAAAATACACCTAATCATGCTTAGGTTTTTGTTCCATCAAAAAAAGCAAAAAACGTATAATTATATCTCGTATTATGCTTTTTAATGCCTAATAAAAAAACGATTTTCTTAAAATAATACCGATTACATCCCATCACAAATAAAAATAATCAAACAAAAAAAGCCGTATTTCTATGTTCACGGGTGCACTCGCACACAGTTTCGAAATAATCATGCTTACGCCTTTTTTCTTTCGCCTTTCTTGATCTAGTTGGCGGAAGTAATCATGAACTCGTCACATAAACAAATCGAAAGGTCTGGGTACTTACCCTTACATCGCATGCGCGGGTGTGGATTATTTGTTTAGTTTTCATAACTCACGCGCCGCTCAGAGACAACTGCACGTAACGATTTGTATTTCCGAGTTAAAAAGAAGTTTAAAGAAGTGTTTAGGTACTAATCGGAATTAAGTATCCCTTTTTTTTTCAGTCTACACTGTCTCACTGCTGGGCAAAGGCCTCCCCCAAGTTTTTCCAAGTTTTCTTGTCCAGCGCCACTTCGAACCAGTCCTCACGGTGTGAATCCAGCTCGTCTCGCCACCTTTTTCTAGGCCGGCCTCGGCGGCGCCGTCCATCTTCAGGCACCCACTGTGTGGCGGCCTTCGCCCAGCGGTCAATGTTCATGCGGCTGACGTGACCAGCCCAGTCCCACTTCAGCTTGGCAGCCTTCTTGCCGACGTCCAGAATGCCCGTTTTGGAACGTATCGTGGTGTTGCGAACTCTGTCCTGTCGTTTGATGCCCAGAATGCTGTGTTCCATTGCCCTTTGGCAGACTCCAAGGCGGAACCTCTGCGACTCGGTAGGCGATCAGGTTTGGGCACCGTAGGTTAGGACGGGCAGGATGCACATGTCGATGAGTTTGCGCTTTAGGGAGATTGGTAAATCACCCTTCATAAGCGTCTTCTTGGACCAGTAGCTTTTCCAGGCGTTTTCGATTCGGCGATCGATTTCTCTTTCTTGCCTGTTTTCGAAAGATACTAACTGGCCCAAGTAGATATACTCATCGACATATTTAATATCCTGCCCATCTACCTCAACCCTACGCTTAGTGCTGTTTGTCATTATTTGTGTTTTAGACCGATTCATCGCAAGTCCCACCAAGGAGTTAGCCGTGCTCAGTTCTTGGAGCATGGTTTGTAGTTCAAAAGCTGTAGGGGCAAAAAGAACAATGTCATCGGCAAAACGGAGGTTTGTCAGCCTCTTATTGCCGATTTCTATACCTTAAGTCGCCCAAGAGGCTGCCAGAGTTTTAAATATCTCCTCAAGTGTGCTGGTGACGGGCACGCCGCGATTGCGGCGGTAAGACCCCTCTTTGAGGAGTGGCTGGAGAGACGTCATGGCGTCCTTACTTTCAGCCTGACGCAGGTCCTCACCGGGCACGGATGCTTCGGGAGGTTCCTATGTTTGATGCGGAAGGAGGAAACGCCTGGGTGATGTCACCACTGCGAGGATCGCCCGGAGGACACGGTGGAGCATACGGTGCAGGACTGCCCCGCTTGGGCAGAGCACCGACGTGTCCTCACGGCAGCGATAGGCGGAGACCTCTCGCGCCCAGCATTGGTCGCGGCCATGCTGCGGGGCAAGACGGAGTGGGAAGCGGTCGCCTCCTTCTGCGAAGCAGTAATGCTCGCGAAGGAGGAGGCGGGCCGCGTGAGAGAGAGGACAGTGTCCTCCCTCCGCGGTGGTGGACGCCCATGGTGGTGGGCATGCGGGCAGCGAGTAAAGGGCAACTCGCTGCCCGACCATGAATCATGCCCGAGTCGACGGCGCGTTGTGTCCCATGCGCGCCTCAAAGAGCGTCAGCATATTGACGGGGCCCCCTCTCAGAGGGCCAAAGCCTGCCGGGGTCGCGGGATTATTTCCTTACCGTGACCCCGGAACATGAAGGGCTACTGAAGGACACCGCCGATTTTAGTCAGTACAAGTCTGACAGTCCCTCCCGCCCTGCCCGGGGTGGGAGGACTCATTTGATGATTTTACCACGTTATTCAGAGAGAGCGGATCACCCTGCATGACTCCCTTTTGAATTTGAAATGTGGGTCCTTCATTACTGAGTTTGATGTTTTCGGTGCTGTTCTAGTAAATACTTCTGAGGAGGTCAATATACTGCGATTCTAATTCTTGGTTTTCAAGAGCTTTAAATATTGAGTAGTGTTTAATACTGTCAAAGGCTTTAGAATAATCTACGAAGGCTAAGTAGACTAGAGAGGTTTATTAAATTCTGAGTATTTTTCTAGAAGTTGGTTCGAAGTCTGCAGGTGGTCGGTTGTTGAGAAACTGGGGCGAAATCCAGCTTGTTCAGGTGGTTGATGTTTATCCAATTTATCATCTATACGGTTATGTATTACTTTAATGAAAGTCTTGTAGATGTGAGAATGATGTTAAACTTATTGGACGATAATTGCCGATGTCACTTTTGTCGCCCTTTTTATGCAGAAGGAATATGTTTGAATGGCACATTGTTTTTGGAACTTTACCGGACCGAAAAAATGGTGTTAAATAGGTTAGTAAAGTGGGGCAACAGAGTGGAAGATCCTATTTTGAGTGCCTCTGTGGTAATTCCATCTTCTCCAGGAATTTTATTGTAGCGCATAGTAGCAAGCGCTTTGTGCAATTCATAACCATTTATGGGGGGGATGGAATCGGATAGATTATATTCAGTATAGTTATCGTATGATGGATGCTCGGAATATAATGATTTATAATATTTTGTGGCAATTTCCATGATTTTACAGGTATTTACAGATTTATTGATTATATTTTACAGGTACATATTTTGTAGGTGTTGTTTGTTCCGGTAACTATTGCACTGTATTGTTTTTCTGCGTCTGTTTCATCGATTTCAAGTTCCTTAAAATAATTAGACAGTTCCTGGTTGAAATGTTGGAAGTTATTAACGAGGGTCTCTTTAGACAGTCTTTTAATTTGTTTTATAAATAATTTGGCTCGATGGATTTTAAAATCTAGTCTGATTTTAACACGAATGGGTGTCTGAATATGGTCTGAACTATATTTGATCCTGTTTATGACATTAATATTTTTTATAATATATCTTTTGGATGACAAGATGTAGTCGATTTCGTTGTGCGTGATGCCATCTGGTGACACCCAGGTCCATCGTCTTTGCGGTTTCTTCATATAGAAACTGTTGACTATGCGCATGCTCTGTCCAAAGGCAAATTGAGTGAGTCGAGCGCCTCGCTCGTTTCGATCTCCTAACCCAAAACTACCAACTGTGTCACCACAGTCCAGTTCTTGCCTTCGTCCCACTTTTGCATTAAAGTCACCAATAACCATGTTCCAGGTGCCTTTATTTTCGTCGCATGCTCTATTAACAAGATCGTAAACATCTTCTACATAAGACATCTGAATATGCAGATGTACCAACATCTGCATATTCAGATATATGCACCAGCATATACCTGAACAAGAGTTAGAGTTTTGGTAGGTGTTAGTTGGAACTTGAGCACAGCGACACGTTCAGAGTATCCTAAAAATTCATTTATGTTGTCCTTCCACTTCTTTGCCACCATGAACCCCACTCCGTGTTGGCCACTGGTTTCACCGAAGTGGAAGAACACGGCATCGTCTCTTTCCTCTGTTTGCTCACCTTCTCGTCTCACTTCTGAAAGTCCCAAAATGTCCCAACTAATATCCTTTATTTACAAGCTCAATCAACCGCTCATCTTTCAGCAGCGTCCGAACATTGTATGTAAGAATGTTGAGTGTACCGGAGTCCTTTATGTAATTTGCCGCAATTGTCGTTTGACGGTTAGTCGAATATCTCGCCGGAGATTCTTAGCTCCCCTGACACCAGGGCTGTGCTCGCGCCCGTCTACGCCAGCACAACTGCTGGAGTCGCCGGGCACTTGGGGTTTTTTTTTTAATACTAATATGATTAACATTCTTTTGTGTGAATGTTTAGTAATTGGTATAATAAATAATTTTAAGATTTTTGTTGTGATTATTAATTTTAATATTTTGAGGTCTTAATAAGAATTTCTATTTAATTACCGTTCTGATTTAATTACAAAATTAAAGTTATAATTCACTGTTAATTTGATTGTCTTTTATCACTAATAATCTGTTCTGTTATGACTATTATTATAATAAAGTGCAATTTTCTAAAAACCTTTTTTATTACACCACTGAAATATATTTTACCTAGAAACTTAATATTACTTACAGTTATGGTTTAATTGAACATACTGTTATAAAAAGGCCGTATTTAGACTTAAAACTATATTTTACTTTTATTTTTTAACAAACAAAGCCGTAAATGCATCTTAAAATTTGATAAGTAAAATAAAATTAAGCAAAAAAGGGCTTAAGCAGTACTTAGCCTCTGTATTTTATCATAGCATAGAACTTCGTAACAGACGTAAGCATGAGTAGTTACAGTATTAAAAATATTTAGAAAGCGATGATTAGAATAAAAAACATTACATTTGAGGATTGGTCTTAAATAAATAAGGAAAACGTCTGTAAAACTTTAAACATTAAATACTGATTACCAATTTAATTTAAGGTGTTTCGAATGTAAACAAAAAAAAAGGTTGTTTTTTTTACTATTTTTTGATATATAACAATAGATCATAGAGTCAAAAACAAAGTAGATATACCTGGTTAAACAGTTTTTTTGCTCCCCTGTAAAGTTAGTGAATTCCACTTACGCCTTTATTGGCCTGGGTGTGCGATGTGAGATCTACCAACCCGCACTGATGGGCCCGCGTGGTGGATTATGGCCCACTCCTTCTCACAGAGACGAGGCCTGTGTCCCAGCAGTGGGAACGTAATAATTATAGGGAGAAAAACCTTGAATTCGGCAGGTTAACTAAACAAGGGTGCGCAAGTAATGATCTCTCTTTTATTTTACTTAGCATTATCATCATGAAATCAGCCCAGGGTGAAGCTGAAAGGACAGTCAGACTCACATTAACTACAATCTGCGATGTTCCTTCAATAGCTCTGTGTTCCAGGGTCACGGGTACCTGATGAGTGTACTACGCTAGTGCGACAAACGGAAGTGCGATGAACGCTTGTGCGACAAAACTGTACTGCGACACACGTTAGTTCGAATGTAAATAAGACAGTTTCGCGACCCAATGGAAGAGTAACAAGATTTTTGTTACGCAGCTTCGAGTTTGATTCCCAATGGTAATAAACCTAGTGTGTGAAGAAGTAAATAAAAACTTTTTCAAAAAAAAAATGTAACCGCCTTCAAAAACAACCACAAAAAAGGGTAAAATTACCTTCAAAACTTTCCTTTCGGAAGTCGGTGACTTTTTTTTATTAATTTCATTGTCTTTTTTGCCACCGACTTCCGAAAGGAAAGTTTTGAAGGTTAGGTATTTTACCCTTTTTTGTGGTCGTTTTTGGGACCACTCCTGAAGTATCTCCTTTCGAACAAAAAAATAATTTTGAAAATCCACAATTGGCGGAGTAATCGAGTAACAAACACACAAAAAAAAAAACATACCGTCGAATTGATAACCTCCTTCTTTTTGAAGTCGGTTAAAAAAATACTTGGATGGCTACGTCTCACGGAGAATCTAACAGGAGTTACGGTGGTAAAGATCATTAGAACCTCGGATAGTATGCATGTTATAAAATTAATTATAACCACTCGGAAATAACGGAGCAGAAAAAAAAAATGGATCATTAGTTCCAGAGATTAGACCCTCTTCATACAAAGAAATCTATACCAAAAATAATATTAAGCTGAAGAATTTGTTAGATTGAACGCTCTAATCTCAGAAACACCTTAAACGAGCTCTTACGACCAAGTTTAGGCTGTGAGAAAGAGATGGTGCTAGACGACTTGTATAGCTCTGTCTCTTTCCTAGTTCGAACTAAAATTGTTTTGTGGGTAGTCCATTTATCGAGCCATTTAACATCACGCTACCACTACGCTTAGATTTCACCACACTTTTCCTATACAGTATGACGGTGTCATGGCGGCCTATCAGTGACGTCACAGCACAAAGGGTAACCGGAGCCGAGCGAAGTAGGCCATGTTTGTGGAACGACACTTCGCTGGAGAGCTCCTCTGCTATGACTCTATGGAAGACTTAAATCTACAGTCTATGAGTTTATTCACTTTGGTTGAGTTAGGGGAATCACGTGGTGCGAATCAAAGACAACGTCAATTTGATTTGTAAACTTAAAATTTTACAAATACTTTATTTGTTAAGATTTATACGCTAGAATTTTCTCCTATGCCGTGGGTGTGTTTACAAACATAGAAACTCACATACACAAACACCCAGACCTGGAACAACTACTTATAGGTCCTACAAATATTTGTTCCGTGCGGGAATCAAACCCGCGACACACTGCTCAGCAGGCCAATCACAATAAAATAACCTAACATGCACAAGAAGAACTAAACTGATCGGAAACATCACCATGTATTTTATAACAAAAAAAAAAAAAACTTAAAAAAAACTTGATAAATGAATACGAGTAGCTTATTCAGAATGCATAAAAAAACTGTCTAGAAGAAATAAAAAATAACAGCAAAAAAAAGTAACTGTAAAAATGAAAGCTAAAAGAATGAAGTAAGTAAGTACGAGAAATGGTTCAATATAATAAAGTTGCCATTTTATTTCTCGACGCCTTTCATCGAGAAATACCTGACGCAAAGATTCTTCGTCAACATTTTCCAGCCACTTAATAAATATTCATATAAATTGGACTTTTATATTTTTAAATCTATTTGCTAGTTGGTAACGATGCCTGGAAGCAATCCAACCGGCGGCTATGCAAAATTCCATTCTATGTACGTGCAATAAGAATGTCTATATGCACAGTATCTTTTTAAATTTTACTGCATTTTCAAGCATCAGATCGCTCGCGGAATGGAATACCGTTCGGAAACCTATACGAGAATTTGAGAATGCATTTCAAAATGGAATCGTTGGATAAATTCTACGATTGAATATTACGATTGCAAATATTTTGAGGAACGAAATCAATCAGTTTTCATGATGCATTTTTACTAACTTTAAGATTTGAAAAATATCTTTCGATTTGCTTTTTAAATGTATATTTTCAATGGTATCACCCAGTGGTATCGGTTCGAACCCCGCCAGGCGCATTACTTTGTGTAACTTATTTCATCACCACTGCTCTCAAAACGGTGAAGGAAAACATCGTGAGGAAACCGGCATGTCCTAGAACCAAAAATTCTAAGACATCTACCATCCGGCACTGGGCCCGCGTGTTGGATTATGGCCCACTCCCTCTCACAGAGAGGAGGCTTGTGTCCCAGTAGTGGGAACATTATAGGCTGAATAATTATGGTTTTATTATTATTATTATATTAATAAATTAATAATTAATTAATTTTAATAATTAATAATTAATTAATTTTAATAATTAATAATTAATTAATTTTAATAATTAATAATTAATTAATTTTAATAATTAATAATTAATTAATTTTAATAATTAATAATTAATTTAATAAATTAATCATTTAATAATTAAATTAAATGAGCGTGAGGTTTTTTCGTTACGGAATTTCTGGATTCGGTCCCCGCGCTCAAGGCCCGCGATAGAAGCTATGCAATAGCTTAAAAAGTAAACAAAGTGTTACCTATAGAAGTTTAAAATCCAGTCACAGTTTGCTGCAGATTAATTATCCCTTTTGTTTCACAAGCCTTTGTTGGTCATCGATAGCGCAGCCTGGCTGAAAGGCTTCCACTGAAAAATGGACGAGTCCATTCTTTCTGAATGAAATCCGATTATAGTTCCATTAAATCTTCAATGAAAAATTGCCGGGGAACTGTTTCGTTTCGTTTAAACAGTCTTTTGTTTTTAAAATAATTTAAATTGGGAACGGATTGTGTTTTGTTTTGAAGTTGAATTGTGGTTTTAAATGTTACAACAATTTAATTAGTTACCTGAACATTCTAAGCTAGTGAAATGAACGAAACATACTTAGTAGTGTTTCCAGTAATAATTTTATTTTTCTCATGTGATTTTTAAATTAAAACAATTATACTGTTGCTAACTACGTAGGCCTTATAATATATCCATGTAGCTATATAGTACTACTAACTTTACTAGTATTAACTACTCTTAGATAATAAGCTCTATTGCTAATCAATTAGGTACGTTAATTAAGCGCATTACTGATTAATCCTCAACTATTATTGATAAGTCAGCCATGCGACAAACAAAAGTACCTACAAATATTTTTATTATCATCAAAAACCTAGCTCATGTCATAGTAAATCTTACCGGGACCGTCTAAGCAGGTAACAGTGACCCGGGAACGTAAAAGGCAATTAAAGGACTTTTCGCTCCACCCGGTGTAGAAAATCTCATTTGATGATTTTATCACTTAAAAAAATATCATAATACAAAAAAAAACATAATTTCCTTCAAAGTCAAAGTCAAAGTCAAATCATTTATTTTAAATAGGCCATCAGTGAGGCACTTTTAAACGTCGAATATTAAAATTAAGGAAAGGGATGGGATGGGATTGATTCTACACCCATTCGCTAAGGTAGGTTGTATGGAGAAGAATGGGCAAGAAACTCCATACTTACTCTTTTTAAACATGTTTTACAATTTTTTTATAACATCATTTGAAATAATATATAATGTGGAAGCAATGTACCTTGAAAATATAGACTAAATATGTATTAAAAAAAAAAAAAAATAATAATAATAAGAATTAAAAAAAGCAAAAAGGTACATGGTGTTCACATTTTAACAAAATATTGCAATCAAAGCTATTTTACAAATATAAGAAGTGTGTGAGCATTCGAATATCAACCAGCTTGATTCTGCTTAAGCCCTACATTGTACTATGGAGCAGGACCAGCATGTTTCCAGACATTTTTATCTTGGATATAATCTTCTAATTTATAATATGCTTGTTTACTAAGTGTATTTTCTATGTGACTTTTAAACTTTCTTTCATTTAGAGTTAAAATTTCGCTAGGTATTTTATTATAACATTTAACACAGAACCCCATAAAAGATTTTTGGACTTTGGACAATCTATAATAAGGTTGATCAATTTTATCTTTATTTCTGGTATTAAAATTATGTCTATCGCTTATTTTATTAAAAAGATGAAGATTTTTCCTAACATACATTATATTTTCATAAATAAATTGACAAGGCACTGTCATTATGTTAATCTTTTTAAATAGTTCCCTAAGAGATTCGCGACGACATAGTTTGTAAATTGCTCTGACGGCTCTCTTTTGCAAAACAAAAATGGATTCAATGTCAGCTGCCCGGCCCCACAGTAGAATACCATAAGACATAATGCTGTGAAAGTAGCTGAAGTAAACCAAACGCGCAGTTTCGACGTCAGTTAACTGTCTTATCTTTCTAACAGCATAAGCGGCTGAGCTGAGTCGCCCCGCTAAAGATGCTATATGGGGGCCCCATTGTAGTTTATCGTCTAACGTGATTCCTAAGAAAACTGTCTGATTAGTAAAATCCAATTTTTCTCCGTTCAATAAAATGTCGCAATCGCTACTTCTAACATTTGGCAAAGTGAATCGAATACATTTTGTTTTCTTTTCATTAAGAACTAAATTATTAACAGTAAACCAATTTTGAACCTTAGAAATACAGTCATTAACAGTGTCTAGATTTTGTGCACGTCTATCTATCTTAAAAATTAACGATGTATCATCGGCAAATAACACCATCTGTGGTTGATTTTTTAGTAAATGGGGTAAGTCATTAATATAGACTAAGAAAAGGAATGGACCCAAAATAGAACCTTGAGGCACGCCCATAGTCATTTTAGCTCCTAATGAGTTTGTACCGTTTATTTGAACTTTAACCTGTCTATCTCTTAGGTATGATTTAAGTAAATCAAGAGCTGTATTTTTAATTCCATAATGTTCCAGTTTCAGCAAAAGCGTTTCATGGTTTACGCAATCGAATGCCTTTGAGAGGTCGCAAAAGATTCCTATGGCATCTTGCGCTTCCTCCCAGGAGTTAAAAATGTTCTTCAATAGGGTAACACCGGCGTCAGTTGTGCAACGACCTTTGGTGAAACCGAACTGTTGATCATGAAAGATGAAGTTTCTATTGAAGTGACATAGCATTTGTTCAAGCATTAACTTTTCAAACACCTTACTGAAAACTGGCAAAATTGACACAGGCCTATAATTGTTAGCTTCCTTACAATCACCCGATTTAAAAAGTGGAGCTACCTTACTATGCTTCATAAGATCCGGAAACACTCCTTGGTCTACACTGGTATTAAATAAAAAAGCTAAATAAGGCGCTACGGTTTCTATCATTGATTTACAGGCCTTCACAGACATTCCCCAGAGATCTTCTGTTGATTTAATTTTAAGATCTTTGAATGCTTTAATCACTGCTTGGGGGTTTGTGTGCCGAAACCTAAACTCCATCGGGCATGCCTTTACATTATTTCTAAGTAAGGCAGCAGAGAGTGCTGGTGACGAATTTAATGGCTCAGTAGTCTTAAGAGGTATGTTCGAAAAAAACTTTTCAAATTCCTGAGCTACATCTTTATCTGTGTTTATAGGACCATGTGCAGTTTCTAAATTGAATTCGTTATTACGCTGTTTATTCCTGCCTGTCTCATTATTTATGATTTTCCAGGTTGTTTTAATTTTATCATCAGCTGATTTAATTTTACCACTAATAAAAAGAGCCTTAGCTATTTTACATACACGTTTAAAAGTTTTTGAATATTTGGCAACAAACTGATGAAAGCTAATATCATCCATTCTATGACTCTTAAGATCATAAAGTTCGAAAAGTTTATCTCTACTTTTGCGAATTCCTGGTGTTGCCCAATCACTAAATAAGAACTTTGTGCAGATAGTTTTAGTTTTAAGAGGACAAATACGATTATATTCTGTTTTTAAAATTCCAAAAAACTCGGCGTAGAACTCATTTGGGTCACTTATATTATTAAACCTATGATCACATAATTTACTCGCTATAGTATTATTCATATTTTCTAAATTTTTATCTGTAATTGGCCTATACCTTATTTGAGTTTTTTGAATAGGTTTATAGGCGCAAAACGTTATTGTTTGGCCACTGTGATCAGATGGCTTCATCATCATCAGCCTATAATATCCCCACTCTATGAGAGGGAGTGGGCCATAATCCACCACGCGGGCCCATTGCGGGTTGGTAGATGTCACATGTCATCGAATTTGATGGTTCTAGGACACAGTTTCCTCACGATGTTTTCCTTCACCGTTTTGAGAGCAGTGGTGATAAAATAAATTACACTAAGTAATGCGACAGGCTGGGTTCGAACCCACGACCTACAACTCGTAAGTCGTGACTGATACCACTGGGCCACCACTGCTCCAATCTCCAATTCCCTTCACTTGAACTAAAATGAAACAGGCTGCATAAAATATGAAAATGAAACTACATAAAAATAAAAGTTACGTGAAAGTCGGACGCTAATGTAACAGCGAGCTGCGGTGTCCATGTCTGAACTGTCAGCCACGACGCGAAACGTTTTAATTTAAAATTTTCGCTGCAGTACAACGAAACGTAGGGTCTACACAGACGAGGGACTTTTTATAGTACATTACGATATTAGTGCGTTAAGATGGTTGGCGTTGGAAGGAAGGATGGCGAGGCGGAATTTCAGCCCGAGCCGAAGGCGAGGGCGTAATTGAGCCGAGCATGTTATAACCAATACGCACGTATATCGTACGACGTTTTTTAACACATTTGCAAGGAAACAGAAAAAAAAACATTTTATGTTTGTTAGTGAAATTACAATTATTAAAATGATACGTACTAAACCATTACCATTATAATGGTACTGGTCGTAATATATTGCTCATCTTCATTATTGAAAGTTGTCATTTTTAGATATTCACAATACAAGTACAAAGAAAAGAAAAGAGAAAAATGGCGCGAGGATTATTTTCTGCCGTGGCTGCGTGAAAATGTTGGCAAAGACGCTAGAGCATGCATCCAAGTTTTTAAATTACCGAATAAACTGTTTTTTATATTTATTATATATAAACTCAATCTGTGAATGCACACTTTTTTTTTTGCCGCCATATTAACAGCGCGCTAGCGCTGCCTACTGACTGGCGCTGCGCGGCGATTAGTTCGAAATTTGAATAGCAACAGCGCGCTGCTCACTAGCAGCCTGGAGTTGTGCGGCGGTCAGTTCCATATTTGAAATGGCAAATGATACTGTTATGGAATTTGTATGGACTATAACTATTTACTTTGGTAACACACGCGTTTTTTAGGACCCGCTTTACATATTTAAAACTGGTGGAATTACATCAGCTTTACGAGCAAGGATGTAAAAAACCTATATTACGCGAACGACACTAATTCCTGAAAAAAAAAGTTGTATTGATGTCTGCTGAAGTCTTGTCTCAGACGCCACGAAAAAAAAAAGTTTTAACAGACACGATATGTGATCGTTGACTGCAGTGTTATTGTGAATGGGTTAGTAGAAGGTTACACAAAAATCCGTTGTTTATAAATACGCCCTGACATGATTTTTCCTGCACAAAGATGCACACCGGTCTCCCATGCATAAGTATACTAACATGTTTCTCATGCCATTAGGCAAAAGCTTCAAAACTCCACGAATTAAGATCCTTATGCAAGCCACACTCATTGCCTCAAGCCACTCACAGAGTATACATGACACTTTCGAATGTAAAAGAAGCTTTTCACATAATATTTTGAAAGTAAGCAAGCAATCAAAACTTTCATGCCACATCGAGTTCCACTAAATCCAACTCTCCAAATCTCCATGCATAAATAATCTGTCGTCCATACCGTACTTTAAATGTATATCATGTCATACACGCACTCTGGTTGCGAGTTCCAGGTACACACTTGACCTTTCTGAAGTCCATTATCAATAAGTCCTGTAAATGTCGCGTGTCAGGTAACTCTGAGCACGCGATGCTTTCCTACCTCTCGATATTCGATGCGTTAGAATATAATTATTTACTGTTATCTAATTGAATACCTGTACTTTATTTTACATCAAGATTACATTGACAGTTTGAAGCTGATAGTGACATGTTCCTGTTAAATTTAGGATAGGCTGTTCGAGCAAATGAAACGGGAAATAGGAATGTAGGGGATGTATGTAGGAATGTAGAGGAATGTATAGCTAATCGGTAACGATGCTCTGGTCGATTCAAAGCTCCAGAGCCTTGAACATCGACGCCGTGTTGCTAGCCTGTCAGTTTTTTACTATTTCGGAGAGTGTGCGATGGAACTGCATAACTTGATTCCGCCTGGCCCTTTCCATCTTCGGACTACAAGACGTGTGGCAATGCGTCGATATATGGTGGACATCCCTCCGGTATGTACAAAGCGTTTTGCCAATACCTTCATTGTACGCACAGATAAGGAGTGGAATTACTTGCATCTGTATTTCCCGACAGCTATAACCTTGGGGTCTTCAAGTCAAGAATGAACAGGTTACTTCTAAGCAAGCGTGCTTCACCGCTTACCATCAAGCGAGATAGTGGTCAAGCGCGAACCTATCTTTAATTTAAAAAAAAAAAATTAAAAAAGGGAGGCAACCGACTACGTGACCAGACGATGTCGTTAATGTGGCCGGATGAAACAGATGGCCATGTCACAAACCGCCAGGAGTGGAAAGATTTGGAAGAGACCTAAACTCAGCTTTGGGTGACTAAAGGTTACAGGAGAAGAAGAGGACAAGAAAATATAAAGTAGTCTCTGATGTTCTGCTAACTACCTACTTAGTTCACTCAGTCATGTCCAACGTCATCGCAAGAGGAACTGGGTTGGCCATTGGCCAACCAATGAGTCAACCTGAACATTTATTTCTAAACACGTGCTGTGGAATCTTCAAGGAAGACACAGGAGTGAGCGTCTCGAGCATACTCGGAGATGAAGTACAAAACCACGGTCTCTACTGAGATAAAGCGTGTTACCGCTACAATGTAGACCCAAACGGCAAAACTTTATATCTGCCCTCCGCCCTGACTTGGGGCTATACGAAACAAGAAACATTTAAAAAAAACACCCCAAGTAAATTGAAAGTCCTTCGTCTGAACAGGCCTTTATCAGGAACGTAAAGTGCAGCACAAAAAGTTCTTTACTGGAAACTCATAAAATATATATGTATATTGTAGCTACTGCATGTATAAATAAACTAAAAACGAATCGAATTTTCATTACAGGCTAACTACGGAACGGCGCGTTCGAAAAGGTCGACGTATAATTAACTTGAAACTTTTGAATTTTTATTTTTGCACTGTCGTATGTTATTGTATTTTCTACCTTATCGTTGATACATTACGTAATATTATAATGAATATTTTCTACTGTTGCGTTTTTGTGTTGTGTTTTATAGGTACTTTGCCAATTTGTGCAACGACTATCCCTTTAAGAAAGTTGTCTGGAAAATATTGCTGGTAGCGATAATAAGGCCGCTGTTGTAATGTAGGTACTATTGAATTGTCATCATGACCTATAGGTATTACGTTTTATTTTATATATTACATGGTATATATTATTTTACATAATATTGTATGTGTGTATTATTATAATATTGTTTGTATAATGTTGTACACCGATTATCAATCCTCGCTAAAATTTTAATATCTCTATCGCTCTAAGGTTTGCTGTAAGAAAACCCAATTCTGGGTTAAGCTCGCCTTTGTACATAATTTACTCTTATGCAAAATATGTTATTTAATTATATTATGTGTGTACAATAAAGAATAATAATAATAGCAATAATGTTAAAAAAGCTGTTTTATGATAATAAAGTACACTATCTATCTGATAGGTACTAATACTGCTAGCCTGCGTCATGCCACAGCTGGGCACAGCGCTTTCCCCGTAACGAAAACTTAACGAAAATCTCAATGTTTTCAAAATGTTCAATTCTGCTTTCTACTAGCAACAAATTCCCTCACAAAATTAATAAACAAGTTGGAACATAGCTCGTTTTTCGTCCTGCTTTACAATCTGTGGTTTAATTAAAACATTCCGGTTCGTAACCGGCACTGCGTGGCGTATTCCGTGTCGTATTAAGTACGGATTATATTTTGCATAGATTATTATGTTCCGCAGAGATTGGAACTGTGTTTGATATGTATCTTAAGATACATAACAAACGTATTTAATATTCCAGCTAAACTTTACAACTTGTTAGTTATACCAAATAAAGAAGAAGAAGATACTAAAGATATTAAATGAAGAAAGAAGTGGGAAAGGTAGTGTAAGGTTTTCTGTATATCAAATTGAAGTCGAGCAATCACCTTCTCATCATCACTGCAAATGTGATTGTGACGAGATATGAAAACTACTAAACAGATCTATGTAGATGAAGTTTGATACTGAGATAGCCTAGTTGGTAAAGTTTCTGGAGCACTTATCCAGAAAGACCTAAGTTCGAGTTCTGTACGTAGTCGAATCTTTCTTTCCGTAAAAAAGGCTTTACGATCCGCGGCATCGATACTTTATAGCCGTAGGCCGTATCATAAGATTTCTGTATTTTACGTACAGTGGACTTGAAGTATTTACTGCGTATACTTAGTGTATGGAAAATTGAAAATGCGCCTCCAGTGTACGAACAAGTAACTATAATTTTTTTTCCATCAAATTAACTTCAAAGTTCCTGTTTACTTTACGTCACAAAAACTGAAGTCATGGTAAGGCTTCTGGAGTTCAAAAATGAGTTTGCTTTTGATTTTTGGTGCAGAAATAGATGAAATTTTGGAAATGAGTATAGTTTACTTTTTTGGATAAAACGTGAAGGGAGATAAATTAGGGAGACTTTGAACGAAGCCGCGTATCAAAGTGACATGTTTGGCTCAGTGGCTGAGCTATTGGACTGCTGCACTGAGTGTGCGGGTTCGAACCCCGCACGGAACAAGTATTTGCATGATCTGCAAGTAGTTATTCCGGGTCTGGGCGTTTGTGTATGTGAGTTTCTATGTTTGTAAACGCACCCACGACACAGGAGGAGTTCCTAGTGAGAGAGAGTTTTTTTTTAAACGTTGCCCACGTTTAAAAAAAAAAATCTGTATAATTGATTTCATCTGATGACAGAAACACAATGTCCTCTTCAACTAAAACACATAAAAACCTGCTGTTCACGTGTTCCAATCCACAACAGATATTCCGAACCCCGCAGAGACAATGCTTGTTTCCGAAAAAATCCATTTCAGATGTTATCAGCGAATGCAATTTGCAATCTGCTTTATAGGGTATAAAACTAGTTGGATAAGGAAAATTGGTAAACCAGTCCCAAGTTCCCAATAGAATCAAAACAGTAATTATGGTAGATACGTAAAACATATTTTTTTATTTATTTTTTGTAATGTAAGAAATAATAGAAGAGCTCGTGACCAAACGCATTTTTTAAGGACAAGCCGCGCTTGCCGAGGTTGGTCTGTGAATGGGTCAACATTTATCATCATAAGGAGTTTTCTCCATGTCTCGAAAAGCCGCTGTTCCCAGCTGTCATTTGTAGATCGTATTAGTCCGAAGTTTGATAGTCTGACAACCAGTCTTATCATGGAGTATAGTATTTCATGGATATTGAGTTGTGGAGGTCAGACAGGCAGTCGCTCGATGTAAAATACTGACATTCAGCTGCATCCGGATCGACTTTTACATCATAGTGGACAGGCCTGTTGGTCTAGTGGTTAGTGACCCTGACTGCTAATGCCGGAGGTCGTTCGATTCCCACCCAGGACAAATGTTTGTGTGATGAGCACGATCATTTTGTTCTGTGTCTGGGTGTAATTTGTCTATAATAATTATGTATGTATTTAGAAATATATAAGTATGTTTGTCAGTTGTCTAGTACCCATAACACAAGCTCTGCTTAGCTTGGGACTAGATGGCGTTGTGTGATAGTTGTGGAATATTATTTTTATTATTATAGGTGGAAAAAAACTGGGCTGATAATGGTTTTTTTATACGTGGTAAAACTCTTCAAATGAGTCCTAACCCCCGGTGCGGGACTGGATGAACTGTCGTACTGAACTCGTATTGAACAAAATCCATGGTGTTCTTTCATGGGTAACGGTTTCCTGATAAACAATGTACCTAAACCTTTGGCACGGTTGAACGTGTCGTACGGAACTAATTTTTGTATGGCATGCAGGTATTTTTTACGGGTTTATATGTTTGTAAATGCACCCACGACACAGGAGAAATTCCTAGTGTGGGGTAACGTTTAAAAAAAAACAATTCAAACCTATACACCGTGACATTTTAAATAGTCGCCTTACAAAAGTGGTCTACTTAATGTAGCTGGCCTAAAATACCTCTAGGCGAGTTTTTTTTTAAATCGTTAATTATAATTTTTATTATTAATACATTAGAAATATGAAACATCCTGTTAAAATGTTTACGTGTCAAGATGTAGAGTATACTATTACCTACCCAGCGCAATAGTCGGTCAGATCCATTCCATCTCCATTTTCTATGAGACAAGGGTGTTTCTAACTACGCCTTGCGTCATAATAACGAATTAAAATTATATTTTTAATTTTTTCAAATCTCTTACATACCTATTTTTTTATTATAACGTGACTAGTACTAGTCATTGGATACATGAACTGGGCTGCCGTTGTAAGACGACTAAAAAGTCACGGTGTATAGTAACAGTTTGCCAAGTTATAAGTATTTTCTTTAATCTACTACTTTCTTTCTTGGACTTTCGAAGTTGCACGGAAAACTATTTTACTAACACTAAGTGCACTTTAAAGCTGTAATAACTTTATCTAGCTAGAACTTAAGCTAACAGATGAGGAACGCTCAGATACGGAACCTTCTTCGTAAGTAAAACAAACTCAAGTTTGATTTTTTATTCAGTTTAAACTGAGCTTTAATTATCTAACTTTTTTTTTACGGTGGTACAATCATCAAATGAGTCCTCCCACACAGGGCAGAGCGGAATAAGTGACTGTCAGACTCGTACTGACTAAAATCCACAATGTCCTTCAATAGCCCTTTACGTTCCGGGGTCACGGTAAGTCATAGTTCCCGCGACCGCGGCAGGCTGTGGCCCTTTAAAGGGGGGCCCCCTTTAAAGGGCCACAGCCTGCCGCGTCATTATCACTCTTTGTAAAAAATTTCACCTCCTTTGGTAGTGATGTCACTACCAAAAGGGGTGAGTTTTCTCCGAAGCTTGCCATACAACATCCTTATAATGCCTAAAATAAACAAATAAATATTCAGAACAGAAATATTTTCCACAAACATAATTATCCTGGCGTTCCCAAAGTCGTTATGAAGAGCATCTTCGATTTAATTAATTAAAACAACTTATGAAAGCTGGGGTTTGTTGACCTTTGTGAAACAAAAGGAAACTGTTTAAATAGACGGGTAAGCATGATTTATAATACTTGTAGTACTAAAGATTTTAGTACACAGCGCGACGCAAGTCTCCGATATCTAGGCGACTCTTTGATAAGTATCTAGGCGACTCTATGATATCTAGGCGACTTTATGATATTTAGGTGACTCTCACAATGCTAAGACACATGTTTTCTGGCTGTACCTAATGATAATTTCCTTTTTTACATCATATTATACAGTTTTTTAGACTTCGTCTGTTATATTGTATATATATTTTTATCTAAATAAATAAGTAAATGTCGGCGACGTGTGCGAACCTCTATATCGTATTTGTATTGCGATAGTTGCCTGGACTCCATAGCCCCTTCGCACAGACGCCATCACATCAAACTACCTCAATGTGTCACTTTAATAGATTTTCATCCTAATCATGCACAATAGTGGAAGGTTAATGTCCGGTTGGTAAAATTTGACAGATTGGGGTAGGTTGACCTACTGGAAGTCTGTAAGTAAATAACACAACGCAAGTCTCCGTTACCAGCTATTACGACTTTGGTATCCAAGCGACTATCGCAAAACAAATCCTTAGAGGTTCGTACACAGACCCACGTCAATGGATACCAAAGTCAAGGTATTGGAGACTTGCGTAGCGTTGTGCAGGAAGGGGTGAAGTTGTAAGGCACCGGAGACTTGTGTTGCCTTGTGTACGAAGGCCCTTACTCTCATTTAGAAAATAAGCCAACATCATTTTTTATGTGTCTTCTGTCTAATATATCAAAATAAAATATGAGGCTGCTTTTTTATGATTTATTTTTAACTTTTAATGACTTTTTGTTTGTGTCCTCTTCATACATGTTAAATATTGATTTAGCATGTATAAAGAGGACAAACTTCTAATATGTGTGTTTACATTTACTGTTTTTTTATGTTTTGATAATATAATACAATACCTTCTATCACATACAAACTATTAAAAGAAGTAATAGTTACAGAAATATAATATAAGTAGCTGCTGCCCGCGACGTCTGCGTGAATGCGTTGAAGAAATAAAGGTTCACTGCTCGTTCCCCTTAGGTGATAGCGTGATAATATGTAGCCTATATGTTGACCCGACTTCTTAATAATATTCGTGCCAGAAGTAAATCCATGCTCTTTTTGAGTTTATCCCGGACATCCAGAGAAACAGACAAAAAATCTAAAAACTACATTTTTGACTTCGGTATCGATTGTAGATCACACCCTAAGTATTCTTAAAAAAAAGATTCAATGTGAAGTTTGACTTTCCTATCATTTTATTATATCTTATAGAAGCAAACAAAAAACACAATTGTTCAACCTTCACAATACAACATAATGTTGATAGCCATCGATAATACTTATTAGGCCATAAACCTTTCAACTCATGTCAATGCCATTGCTATTTCCATAAAAAACACACACTCGAGCCCTAATTTCAGGGTTATTTCATGAAAAGGTAAGATTGTTTTATGGTAGGACTTTTATGACTGCGCCAAAGTCGTGCACGTAATTTTAGTGTGTGTTGACACGCTAAGTGAAATATTTGAAGAAGGGTCGAGGGAATTTCTTAAGACGTTACCACGACTCTGGAACGCAAAGGGCAGTTGATGGAATAATAATAATAATAGTCCTCCTAACCGATTACGGCCACGGCGGCCAATCTCAACAGAGATTAGCTAACTGCGCGGGACATATTATAGTGCACAAGTGTGTGCGCAGGCACAGGTGGACTCTCTGTTTCTTTACACTCATAGTTCTAATGGGACGGCAATCCGACACGACTGGAATGAGATCAGGTGCAGGACCAACGGCTTAACGTGCTTTCCGAGGCACGGGGGTATTATACCGCCAACTTCCAAACTCCGGGTAGTTATATAGCAGCTACTGAGAAATTCTTTTTTTTTTTTAGGCAAATCCATTAGCACTTTTTGCCCGACACTGGAATCAAACCCAGGACCCCATGCTCAGCAGTCGCGCTTGCGACCACGAGACCAACGGGGCAGTTGATGGAATGAGGTGGTCTGACATTCCCTTCCGCTCAACAAGAAAGTAGGAGGACAGATTTGATGTCATAGAGAAATGTAAACAACAGCTTAACAAACTCTCACAACAGAGGGTGGACTGGACATTTATCCTCACACCTAAAAAAAAAAGAACGAATAAAAAGGGATAAAAAAAACAGAAAGGCCGTAACTCTGTGGTCTAGATTCTTTTTTTTTTTTAGCTTGGTAAAATCATCAAATGAGGCCTCCCACCCCGGGCAGGGCGGGAGGGACTGTCAGACTTGTACTGACTAAAATCCACGGTGTCCTTCAATAGCCCTTTATGTTCCGGGGTCACGGTAAGGAAATAAAAAAGAACAAGATTAGGTAGATTCATTTTGGCCCTTAGATTAAAATTAAATTTAAATTAAATTGTTATCGATCAGTACAGCTGATATAAAAATAAACCATATATGAGTTTGAAATATAGCTAGGATCAGTTTTTCAAGTAATAAGCTGACAAATATGTTCAAAGTCCGCAAACAGCCTATTATAATTCAAGAACAACTACAATCTTACTATTAATTTATTAACTTAGGCAATCTATTCAACAATAGAATAGTCGTATCTATGCATATGTGGACATAAATATTCAGCATACTCCTACATCTGGGTCGGTGTTGTGGCATCTAATACCGGGACTACGCCGGGATGCCTGAACTATTCCGTTTGCTTCACTGAACGCTGAAAATTCTGGAGGAATCGTGAAATACATCTTGGAATCGGATCTGATTTTGAAATGTTAAATGAAATGTATGATCGTGGATTTTGGATATTATAAATCGTATGAAATGCTCTGCTATGTTTTAGAGGGAAAGGTGCATTGGCGTCTGACTAGAATAATTGAAGAAGAAAACGTTTTGCGCCGATAACATGGGATTCAACGGGAATTAAAAATGGGATTCATCGGGAATACCTAAAAAATGGGATCCAAAAGTGGGATTCAACGGGAATAAATCAATTTAAACCAAAGAGCCAATTGGGTAAGGGCAGAAAGATAAAAAGGTCATAACCTGTAGTTATTAGACATTATCATCATCATCAGCCTATAATGTTCCCACTGCTGGGACACAGGCCTCCTATCTGTGAGAGGGAGTGGGCCATAATCCACCAAGCGGGCCCAGTGCGGATTGGTGGATGTCACATGTCTTCAAGTTTTTGGTTCTAGGACATGCCGGTTTCCTCACGATGTTTTCCTTCACCGTTTTGAGAGCAGTGGTAATGAAATAAATGACACAAAGTAATGCGTTAGCGGGGTTCGAAACCACGACCTACAACTCGTAAGTTGGGACCAATACCACTGGGCCACCACTGCTCCTATTATTAGACAGTCAGAACAAGTAATGATGGTGAAAAACCATCAGACAGACACGAAAAGTCGCTTTACTTTATGAATCAAACACGACAGACGCTCATAATGTTTTTCTGCACACAATATAAAACTCAAATACCGTTTGAAATTCACTGCAGGGCTGAAAACTCGTTGTTAAAACAGCTCAGGCCCCACTCAGTGCGATGCAATCCCATCTATTGGCTATTTCAACGGGCACTACAATCATACTGTCGCCTTTCAAAAGGCTTTCATATTACTTGAACTCTATTGCCGACGCTTCATTCGATTTTTGTATGGAGGGTATTTGGAGATTTGGAAGAAAATCCTTTATTGCGTTCAGTATTTTTTGTAAAATGGGACATTTTCAGCAGTCTTCCTCGCTATTGCTGTTAACGTCATAATTATAATGCTGCGCATATGGCGTGTACAGTGCTGATATTGTGCGACCATCTTTACGCGGCTCTCACTTTTACAAATAGCGTTAAAACACACACTAGAACGTGAATTGACGGCACAAGTCGTGCCCTCCACATTATCGGTATGCTCTCAGTCGTTCGTGAAACATGCCGCGAAATGGACGTAGAAGCTGCTGCTACAATAACTTTGTTTTGCTGAATTTACTTAGTAGGTATAGATATGACTAAAACTGTCTTAAATTATGGAATCAGGCGTTACTTTGCGGAAATCCATGACATTAAATGTTATGAAAAATATCTAGTTTTAATTCCGCGACAAAAATCCAGGCTTGTTGCAGGTTGCAATCACAATTCAAAATTATTATCTTTGGATGTTGACAGTTTATTCACAAATATTCCATTTGAAGAGTGCTTACGTATTTTGGGGAACCATTTGGAGAGACAACGTTTACATCCTGGAGAAATGCATGACCTTCTTGACCTCACGCGTATTTGCATGCAACAAAATTATTTTCGTTTCAATAACGAATATTTTCGCCAAAAAGAGGGGTTAGCAATGGGATCACCTTTAAGTCCTTTAATGGCGGAAATATTTATGGACTACTTTGAATGTAAATATGTGGTGGGCGAACCCAACATTCTGTTTTATTATAGATACGTGGATGACGTAATTATCTGTTGGACGGGTACTATTCGTCAATTAGACATTTTTGTTAACAAACTTAACACTTTCCACCCCAAAATCAAATTCAAATTAGAATTAGAATCCAACCAATCCCTCAATTTTTTGGATCTAACAATCACTAGAGTTAATAACAAACTCGATTTCCAAATTTATCGAAAACCCACTCACACCGACACAACAATTCCCGCCTCCTCATGTCACCCATCACAACACAAACTAGCAGCCTTCCGCAGCTATGTCCATCGTTTAATGTCAGTCCCACTGTCCACGGATAATTACGTCAAAGAACTTAAAATAATATATCAAATCGCGATTTCAAACGGGTATTCAAAACAAGTTATCGATAATATAATTCAGAAAAAACAGAATGACAGGGTTCGCTCACTACTTTATGCATGTACCCCCGAACGAATTGACAAGTATGTCGGTAGTCTGTCTTACATAGGCCCTATTTCCGATAAAATCGCGAATATTCTTAAAAAACACAATGTTTTCGTTACTTTTCGATCAGATCACAACTTACGTAATCTTTGTAACGGTAAAGATAAATTAGAAAATTCAAAAAAATCCGGTGTTTATAAATTAATATGCAACGATTGCAACGGGGTCTATGTGGGTCAGACAGGCCGTAATTTCGAGGTTAGATATAGGGAGCATGTTGCCGCTTATAGGAATGGCCATCCAGACAAATCACATTTCGCAAAACATTTAATCGATACCGGCCATTCCTTAAGCGACAATAACACGTATAAGATTCTCCATGTTTGTGATAAAAACTTCCGGTTGTGTGTGTTGGAGCAGTTAGAAATCTCTAAACATAATAATAATAATAATACACTGTTGAATGAACAAACAAACTTAATTACATCACCTCTTTTAAGTATGATTACAGGTAGATCGATACAAACGTCTTTATAACGGTTGTATAGACCGTTACTAATGCGTCATCACCACGCTATATAAAGAGGCGAGAGCTGTCAAACTGGCTCATTCGAGGCCGAGCGCTTGTCGAGTCAACATCTCCTGAGGATGCCCCGTGGAGGGGCGAAACACGTGTCGAGTATAGGTTTGATTGCATGGCATGTTTTTCTGTTTCTTGCACTTGTGCATATGCATGTGGGCGGGAGGGTGGGTCCTTTGCTGCATGTGCATATGCATGATTGCATAGGGTGGGATTGCATCCTGCAACAAGCCTGGATTTTTGTCGCGGAATTAAAACTAGATATTTTTCATAACATTTAATAAAACTGTCTTTATAATTTATAATATAAAATTTATTCCCGATTTTATATGGAGTAGCAGTTATCAGAATTACATTCAGAATAAAAAATAATAATTAATTTATTAAATTCATGGGGCCGTGAATGTGGATGGGTACGCGTGAACGCCGCGCGAAGGGAGAGCGAACCCTTTGTCGCGGGACAAAATACCGACACTGATCGGGGAACAGAGGCGAATGCGCGTGAACCCCGCGAAAACCATCCACTTTCTCGTTCACGCCTGTTCACGGGGCTTCACGGCACTAATGTGGAGCCGTCATTAAAAAGAGATTAGCGGCTCAATCCGCCACCATGTTCAAAAGTGTTAATATAGTTACATTAATTTTCATGGCGGCTCCACATTACGGCGGCTCCAGACTATTGCCGTGAATTCACGCCGCGAATTCCCGCCGTGAATACCGACACTGACCGGGGAACAGGCGCGAACGCGCGTGAACCCCGCGAAAACCATCCACATTCTCGTTCGCGCCTGTTCACGGGAGTTCACGGCACTAATGTGGAGCCACTATAAAAACAAACCTTATTTCAACTCCAATGAAATGTAGGCTAGGCACATTGTATTTTTTTTTTTCCTTAAAAATACAATCTATTATATCTATTTAGATAGATGAAATCATAACACCTTCATTTATCTGTTGCCCCTGTTTCCACAGTATCCATTAATCTAATGGGTTCCAGTCTCCATCTCGTTATATCTAGGTGTTCACGGTATATGTGATAATAGGTATCGTCTTACGACACCCACGGGATGAGACCTCGGTATCTATTCTTAGCTCAGGCCACCTAGCAGGCCATTAATTATAAAGTATTAAATATAGAACAAAGCTTGCTCTTCTATAATAAATTACGATGAAAAAAAACCTTTTTAAAAAAAAACCGACTTCATAACAAAACACAAAAAAACTGTAAAATAACTTTTCTCTCGGAAGTCGGTGGCTTTGTTTTTTATTTCATTTACTATGGTCACCGACTTCCGAAAGAAAAGTTAGTTTTACAGTTTGTGTGTTGTTATGAAGTCGGTTCCCTTTTTTTAAAAAAGTTTTTTATTTCTGCCTTCTTAGTTCCGATATTCAACAAAAATCTTCATAATATAATCGGCGTCTTTGAAAATCTACAATCCTATTAAGCAACAAAAACGGATCTATGCGGGCAAATTCACAAGGTATCCATTATTGTTATATATTAAAACCTTCTCCAGAATGTAACGAACACTTTTCTGAAAACCGCATCAAAATCGGTTCAGCCAAACTCGAGATAATTGCAAACAAACATGCAATCGTCTCTGAAAATCTACAATCCAAGTAAGCAAAAACGGATCCACGTGGGCACGGGATATCTATTAGTGTTATATACTAAAACCTTCTCCAGAATGTAATGAACACTTTCCTGAAAACCGCATCAAAATCCGTTCAGCCAAACGCGAGATAATCGCGGACAAACATACATACATACATACATACAGGTCGAACTGAGAACCTACTTTTTTTTTTGTTTGAAGTCGTTTAAAAATGCAGATGTAGTGTGTTTTCCCTGAACATTACTTGTTTATCGCGTTTTCCAATCAAGCCCCAATATTGCCGGGGTCGCGGAACTTTCTAGACAGGTATTCGTGACCCTGGAACGTAAAGTACTATTTAAGGAACACTGTCTATTTTAGTCAGTACGAGTCTGACAGTCACTTTCACTCCACCTAACAGACAGTCACTTCCACTCCTACCAAAATCATGAAACGGGTCCTCTCGGCTCTCGCCTGGGCAGTCGTCCCAATTACGTTTTTCCCAAATTCGTTCAAGCTGAAAAAGTCTTAAATTTCATCTGCAATTAGAAGAGAACGATGATTCCCCTGATTAAATCACAATTTAATTGGGACTTAGAGTTAGGTACTATAGTAATTGTTTTGGTGGCAATTCCATAATTTCTCAACATCTCAGGTGATCATCATTAGTTTACTAAACAAGGGAAATACACACAATCATAATAGGTAATAATATTAATTTCATGATTGGCGCCCACCGTGGGACACAAGCTCACATAGACGTAGGATTTTTCTTCGCTTAATACAATATTGGTGTAATATTATGAGGGTCATTAGTCATTCTTCCTCCATAATGTGTCGTATAAATGAGAAAATATGAGTTACGAGCTGAATATTAAGTATTAGGAAAAATAGCTATCTACCCTCGTCTTTATATAATATGCCATTAACAGAGGCAATTTAGGCTTATCATATACCCGCCAGTATTCGTAACCATACTAAATAATAAAATTCCGAGATTGTCTGTCTACACACAGTCCTTTAACTTTTCCATATATTTTACGTGAACCGTGAAATATATGGAAAAGTTAAAGGACTGTGTCATTATGCGCTGTGAAAAAATAATCTCTATGATTTTTAAGACATCCACAAACATCAAAACGAATGATTCATCGAACTTTTCCGATTTCCTTGACCATTAATCAAATGAAAAGGACACCTCACAAAAATATTCAAAACATCGAACATTTAAACTGAGTTTATCGAAACTAGGTCAAACTGTGGAGGCACTGAGAAAATTAATGGTAAACTCAGCAGTTAGGCCGCGGTCATGAAACCAGCGGGTAGCAGAGACAGGTGGCCGAGTGGGGTAGTCAATCAAAAGGCAGCTTTATGTATCTCCTCGTCACCACTTTACAGCTTTCACCGCCATGAGAAGTTAGAAGAATCACTTATAGCCTGACAGATCTATATGTCAGTCTATAAGACTTTCAGAAGACTTTATTAGATGGTATATCTGGGTAGTGGTAGCGAGTGTGTGGGCTACTGTGGTATTCAATCGTCCAGTGTAGGGAAGCATTTGCGATAGCTCCGAAACAATTGTATGTAAATAAGCAAGTTACGAGCAGTGGTGGCCCAGTGGTATCGGCCCCGACTTACGAGTTGTAGGTCGTGGGTTCGAACCCAGTCAGGCGCATTACTTAGTGCAATTTATTTTATCACCACTGCTCTCAAAACGGTGAAGGAAAACATCGTAAGGAAACCGGCATGTCCTAGAACCAAAAATTCGAAGACATGTGACATCCACCAACCCGCACTGAGCCCGCGTGGTGGATTATGGCCCATTCCCTCTCACAGAGAGGAGACCTGTATCTGTGCGCCAGCAGTGGGAACATTCATAGGCTGATGATGATGAAGCAAGTTACACATTATGCCACAAACGGCATCGTAAATGGGAAAGATGTTGAGATGGGGACCCAGACCTGATCATTCAAAGATAGGCACGCTATGAGTCATGATACAGACGAGCCAGGATATCTGGCCTGAGTTGAATGCAAGACCATGACCGACTCAGCATCATGCGAAAACGGGAAATCAGAAATCAGGACATTTTACCACCGCTCCACACAGGTTTTGCTCCTCGCCGCTGATTTCGTGACCACAGCCTTACCAACATCCCTACAAACTCAGCCAATCTCCAGTCACTTCCGGTGGCGCTCATATTAGAATTCAAATTGCTTCTGATTTAATAGGACGACACTCGCTGTGATTGGTAATCCTTGTCATAAATGAAACGTAAATCAGTAATTATAAACCACTTATTGTGGCTCATTTCTATTTAGCGGGACGGCGAACGGTGCATTTAAGCCTTCGAAAATCGGAGCTAAACAATTACACGCGGGTGGGATCTTAAAAGTTAAACCATGCTTGTCAAAGTTGGTCAATGGATGGGGGACCAACGTGAACATGCATTACAAACCGAGTTTTCTCGTTATTCAAAAGCTTGTTCAGCTGTTGGTCCCGGCTGCCATCTTTGACAGTCGTTATAGATAGTGGCCCGAAAATCTGAAAACCAGTCTTCAGAAAAAAGTTAGGTAGATATTGAGTTCTGAAGCCTCTTTTAAAGGTTCCGTATTCGAAGGATAAAACGGCACAATACTTTCTTTCCACCATTAACCTATCGAACACTACTTGTTATGTACGTACGAACATATCGCTTGACGTAAGCGTAACCTTAAGTACCTATAAAAGAAAGTGAACTTAACATAATTATTATTATGCAAAATTGGACAAGTTACATAAGATTCTCTGAGGATTAATTAAAACTTGAAGTCACACTCGAGCGGTCTTTGTAACGTATCACCCTCATTATACCTTTGTGTTTAATTTATACTAAAAATCTGCCTTGTTCCTTCCCTTTGCTTTCCAGGGCGAGGGAAAGACTCTCCTACGAATAAACATGGGAACGATAATGTTTTGGCTTTATATTATATTTAGTAGACGTTTCTCTTCCAATTAGTCCTAATGCAGGTTTGCGAGAAATATCAAAATAAACAGTACCCTTAGCACGAGTTTTCACTCTTTTACTTTCCAGTATTTACAGTTTTTCTTGTATGAAAAAATGGAACAGCGCCTCTGGTGAACTAATTTTTTCCTTGAAAATTGTCAATTTGAAATTGTCAAAGTTCCAGTTTACTTTACGTCTCAAATACTGAAAACTCGTGCTAAGGGTATAGATCTATGAGATAGAGAGAAATGGGGTAGATTGATGTACATCGCTTCAAAAAGTATCATTGTGCTCTTTTATCTTTATATATTTATTTTTTTGTTTTATACGCTTTTAAAATACTATGATAAATAAACTGTAATAAATACCTAATCATTCCTACAAAACCAGGTGAATGAAATAAGTAGACTTGTAAAACAAATAACTTCCCTGTAATAAATGTTTCAATTTAAGTAATTTTATTTCTTTAATTTTTACCCACATTTAAAAACCAAAGTCATGAAAGAAAACAAATCTTTATTTTGACCTTGACATAACAAATAAATTTGTAAAGGCGATGAATCAAGCATCCTTTGCAATAAATATTTGAGTTTGAGTAACTTTATTTCTAAAAGTTCTACATAAATGGAAACCAAAGGTCACAAAACAAAACAAACCTTTATTTTGACCTTGAAACACCAACCAAACAGTAATAAAAGTCAAAAAGTGCTGATTAATTTTATTTGTCAAATCTTAAGATAATTAAAGTCGAGCCTTCTAAGTCACGTAATGTTTCTGTGAATGTTTTATAAAACATATTTGAAAATTTTAGAACATTAAAAAGGTTTTTTTTCTGTAAACATAAATTTTTGAAATGTCCGTTTGTACGTGAAGACCGTCGAAATGTTTTCCAACATTATCGTAAGAGTTCCCATTTAGTTTACGGCACAAAAATATGAAAAGTCGTGCTAGAGCCTCAAAAAAACTCTTTCTGTTTTTAAGTCATCGTTTTTTTTTTTTTAAAGTGCCATTTTTTGTTTTTAAGCACGTTACTACGGTGTCCTCACCTTTACTGTGATTTCCATATCTTTAATCAAAAAACAAACAACGTTACCTAATAAAGGTGGGCTAAACAAAATCAGTTTTACTACACTGTTTACGAAAGCTCCTCATAAATTACGCCTTAATGGGTAAATATAGTTGAATTAAGGTGAGGTTAGTTTATCGGTTCAAGGTTAATGTTCCTGAATTAACTTCTAAGTATAATGATAGGGTGGGAAGAATTATGTTGAGGCCATAACTTTGTTTATTGAGGGAGTAGGTATTTTGTTACGTGAAAGTAGATATATTCGGTTTATTTTTTGTGCGGAGTTTTTTTTTTATTTAAAATTTATTTTTTAAGTTTAGAATAGCTTGTTATAACTCATAATCTAAATATTCAATTCGTCTGTACTCTCTTTGTACAAATAAGTAGCTACTTTCAGCTTTAAATACGCGAGAAAACACAGAAAATAAAGGTAACATGAATGACGCAATATAAGTAGGAAAAATTCCTAGTGTGGCATTTTTTTAGATCTTTTTCTCTTTCATACCACACTATACTTTTATAATTTATTTTAAACAATACTGGAATATAAAAAAGAAGCTTGCTTTAAAAAAATATACTGGAGGTACTCGTAACATTCATTTTATGAGCGAAATTTATTAAAATATAATTACGCTCATTTTATGTGCGAAATTTATTTATATAGAATTTATTTTATAGAAAATAGTGATCTATTCTTGATGTCTTGCTTTACAAACTTTAATAGGTCGTTAATTTAAAACCCGTAAAATACACAAAAAAGATACTAGCTGTTGATATCTAAGTCCTTTTGAAATATATGTAACCAATTTTCTTTCACGTCAAACCTGTAACCCAAGAAAAATCTCTCTGGGTAAAAATGTACCGCAACATGTCACATAAGTTCCACATAAAGGGGCTGATAGACTTGAGCATTCACTTATAACAAAATGTCGAGCATTCACCATGTTAAATTATGCCAAACTGTGGCTGAACTGAGCAACATGTTTGTTGCTCAGCCGATCATAGAGCAAAACATTGCTACGAACAGTTTCACGATCTTTCTAGCGAACGTTCTAGTTCATGGTCGTCAATAGTTATTTGTTATGCAAGGCTGCAAAGTTGATTTTTGGCGCGAGTACTTGAATTGAAAACTGAGCGAGCGAAGGATTCTAAGATTGAACCGCGAGAGAAACGAGCGGTTCAAATATAGAATCCTGAGCGATGCGAAGTTTTCAAAGGTACGAGACAAAACTTTGCACCTCACACAGCGTGTGAGGTGAAAAATATTTTTCACCTCACCCGCTCGGAAAGATTCTATTTCTCATTCAAAATCTGAGCGCAAAACTCCATTTTGTGCTCTAGACCACAATAGCTGGAGAGCTACTGAACCCTGCGACTAACGGTCTTCCTGTAAGGTTGGAAATTTGTACACGTAATATTTATAGCATGCTAAGAGCAATAGCGACGACCTGGCAGGCGTCAGCCGTGCACATCATTGGACAATTTAATTTTCAAAGTGTAAAAAAAAAATTAAAAAAAACTTGTTCCTGTAAGCTTAAAAATTTAACAGGATGTAGTTTATTTATTGTAAATCTTGGAAAAAAAATGACAGGCGATTACAAGGTGCACAAGTATGTGACAGGCGAATTGAAAAGTGCAAAGTTGATGAGGAAAAATAAACTTTCTCATGTAAGATCAAAATTATCTCGCGTTTGGCTGAACTGATTTTGATGCCGTTTTCAGAAAAGTGTGCGTTACATTCCGAGAAAGGTTTTAATATACAGGGTGAATTTTTCAACTGGGCGTGGATGGCTATCTCCGAAACAATGAGTAATATCGAAAAACGTTGAAAGGAATCTCGAGGCCGATTTTGACGAAAATAAAACTGCATCGTTGGATTTTAGAAAAATCAATAATCCTGGCCAGGAATCGAACCCGCTGATTTTGGAAAAAAAAATCACAGCCTGTATTATTACACCATTCGATAGTGTTGCTAATAAGGATCAAATTCTGGGAAATGATCATATAAGGCAAACTTAAGGAAATAGCAGATTTTCATGAAATTGCTATATTTCTATGTTACTATGTTCTACTGAGCCATAATTTATTTATTATTGTTTTCAATAATTCATTGGACACAGGATTTGATGTCTCAACAATCCCAGTGTATTCAGCAATGCGAAATTATTGAGTTGAACAAAAATAAGCGTTATTTCAAAGAAGAAACGGTTAACTTATGTTCCGAATACAGTTACCGTCTTGAACATTCATCAGTTTTTTTTCAATTATACGTTTTCCTAAAGTTTGCCGTATATGATTACTTCCCAGAATTTGATCCTTATTAGCAACACTATCGAATGGTGTAATAATACAGGCTGCGATTTTTTTTCCAAAATCAGCGGGTTCGATTCCTGGCCAGGATTATTGATTTTTCTAAAATCCAACGATACAGTTTTATTTTCGTCAAAATCGGCCTCGAGATTCCTTTCAACGTTTTTCGATATTACTCATTGTTTCGGAGATAGCCATCCACGCCCAGTTGAAAAATTCACCCTGTATATTAAAACCTTTCTCGGAATGTAACGCACACTTTTCTGAAAACGGCATCAAAATCAGTTTATCCAAACGCGAGATAATTTTGATCTTACAGGAGAAAGTTTATTTTTCCTCATCAACTTTGCACTTTTCAATTCGCCTGTCACATACTTGTGCACCTTGTAATCGCCTGTCATTTTTTTTCCAAGATTTACAATAAATAAACTACATCCTGTTAAATTTTTAAGCTTACAGGAACAAGTTTTTTTTAATTTTTTTTTTTACACTTTGAAAATTAAATTGTCCAATGATGTGCACGGCTGACGCCTGCCAGGTCGTCGCTATTGCACTTAGCATGCTATGAATATTACGTGTACAAATTTCCAACCTTACAGGAAGACCGTTAGTCGCAGGGTTCAGTAGCTCTTGGACTACAAAGCGTTGTTCAAAATTCGAACACGTCTTGTATTCAATTGTTTTCTCCACTGGCAGGCGAGCCGCCCCCACTGCATTTCCTCGCTGTGTGAGGTGAAAAGTTGTGTGTTGCACTCGGCAGCAAAGTTTTTCTGCATCTCGTACTTTTGAACTTTTTGTCCTACTTTACATTTTATTGCTTGTCTTTTTGTGTGTATTTTTTTTTATTTTTTAAGTACGACAGTCGTAGGTTTTCTTGATTTTTAAAAAAATTGTCGGAGCAGATGAAGAATGTAAAATTATCTTTTGCATTGTATAGAGTGTATTCATCTAGTATTATATAGCGTCATAGCCAGCATTGTGTGAGTACCATGTACTTCAGAGCTATCTTTGACTAGAAACCTACGTCTTTCATTGACTTGAATGACTCTGGCAGTTGAGAGTATGTCATGCTCACTCAAAGGTCTCGCTGATGGTGGCGTGTATGTCGGATCATTTAGTTCCCTTCAAAATGGTTGAGCTGAATGATGCTGATATATGTGTCATGTTCGTGAACGGGCGCTGTCAGTTGGGACTGGTCATCTCTTAGCTGCCACGGCCTATTTTAATTATTAGTAACTTTATTTTGAATTGTCTTTTTATTTTACTATGGACACTATTAACTTGCCACATCGTTCTCACATAATGTACCATCTGATGATGAATGATGTAACAAAAGTTTTGTAATAATTTTGGCGATTGAAAAAGAGTGTCCATGGAGTTTCTTGCTCATTCTTCTCCATAGAGATCTACGCTTTGGAATGAGCACCTACGGTACTTTCACAGTTTTTATGTCTTGTGACTGGGACTGTAGCACCATAACTATTTTTGTTATTGTTTTATTTTATGTCTTTTGACAATTCATAAGTGCCTGTAATTGGCCTAGTTGAAATAAACGTTTTGATTTGATTTGATTTGATTTGAAAACTTCGCATCGCTCAGGATTCTACACTCGGCGACACAAAAATCGCACCTCTCAAGAATTCCCATCAAAGTCATTTTAAACCTATCAATCAATGGTAGACATATGACTATAAGGTATCATTGGAAAGGCAATTTATTTAAATTTCAGTATAAATCAATGGATTTGGTTTTTCGTTTACCAGGGAATAAAAAAAGCAAGCTAATGCAAATGATTAAAAAGTTAAATTTTATTTTATCAGCAAAAATTACAACAAAGTCCTTAAAAACAACTTAAAACCTAGTGTTACCCCCCCTAGCCCTGATGGCTGCTTCCATGCGTTCTCTCATGGACTTAATTAATGTGACAAAAGTCTCTTGAGGAATGTTGTCCCATTCTGCAACGACGGCATCTTGGAGGTCTTGGAGAGTGGTAGGGGCAGGATCACGTGCCCGTACTCGCCGTTTCAGTTCATCCCAAAGGTGCTCAATAGGGTTCAGGTCTGGACTTCGCGCCGGCCAGCGCATAACAGGGATTCCAACTTCTTGCAGGTATAGTCTGCGCGTTATAGCATGGTGCGGGTGACAGTTGTCTAAATGACGTTGAAATCTGTCAGTACCACATGACTAGGGATGAGACGTTATGACATACATTTTTTCTCTATCGATACTCGCAGCTTAAATCTAGTTAATGTTGTTACGAAAATTAGTGTGTTATTCAGTTGACCATATTTATTACAATTATCTGTTACTAATATATACTTCACGACTCTGTGCCTCCTCTTTCCAATTCGAGCAGAATCTGTCTAGTTCGTCCCGCCATCTCCTGCATGGTCTGCTGCGACCTCGCTTCACTATCTCAGGGTACCAGTATTGTGTTATTTTGGCCCACATGCGGCAGACATGTCCTGCCCAGTCCCACTTCAGTTGGGCAGCCTTCTGAGCCACGTCAGCTATATTTGTTTTGGAGTGCAATATTGTGTTTCGTACTCGGTCCGTTAATTTAACACCTAGTATACTGCGCTCCATTGCTCGTTGGCAAACCTTGAGTTTGGACTTCTGGATGTCAGTCAAAGACCAAGTTTGTGCACCGTAGGTTAAGACGGGGAGAATACACATGTCCATGAGTTTACGTTTCAGTGCTATTGGCAACTCACCCTTGAACAGTTCCTTCATGGAAGGAGTGGAGGGAGGCCTTTGCCCAGGAGTGGGACAGAGCAGGCTAGTAAAAAAAAATATATATATATACTACAATACTAAAAATATTATAAACTATAAATAAAAACTTACTAGTAATTTATTTATTTTATTTTATTCTTTATAAGAAGACTTACAGACTAATAACAGAATAATAGGTAACAAATATTTATAAGTTGCTAATAACAAGCCTCCACACATATATATATAAACAAAAAACGATTAACTAATGCCTAAAAGTTAAAGTTACGGTTTTTTTTATATTAAATTTTACTTTGCTACATTTTGTTTGAGCACCACCAGCCAGTGCTTCATTCGCAAAAACTGATTTGGCCAAAAATTTAAGAAAAAAAAAAGAAAAAACCATTCAAAGGGCGTCAAAGAATTATTATTATTATTCAGTTGTTTAGTGTTACTACGTGTATAAACTTGTCAATTTAAATGTTACACATTCATGAACATCAACAACATCATGAATCAACACAATATGTTTTTTTATTATATGAAATATCGACATTCCATCGTAGCAGTGCATCCCATCACTAATTACACCTATGGCGTTACGTTAGAAGAATAACACTTTGCTTAATTTTTATTCAAATTAATTTGATTTGTGGACTAGAACATTCTGGTTGGGTTTAAATTAATTTACTACAGTTATTAATGATTTAGTATATTACGAATGTGCTACAGCTGAAGTACTAAGTCATAATTTGTAAATCGCTGCGACTTTCGAAGAGTGAAACGAAATGTTACTGAAACTGTCACCCGCACCATGCTAAAACGCACCGAGTATAGTCTCTTACAATTAAAGCGGTGTGACAGCGGGCGTTATCGTGCATTAACGTGAACCCACTGCCAACAAAACCCGCATAAGGGACAACCTGCTCCTCTAAGATCTCTGTTATGTACCGAGCAGCAGTCAGCGACCCTTGCCCGCGAGCACTTCCAGTCCGAGAAACACACACAAGGTTCGTTTTGCCGTCGATTGACATGCCGCCCCAGAACATGCACGAGCCACCCCCGTATTCCACTGTCTCTTGAATACAGGCTTGTTCGAATCGTTCCCCTTGCCTCCTATACAATTTTCTTCTCCCGCATTCTTCTTCTAATCGTGGAGACGCTTACAGAAGTTCTGCGAGCTGATCGCAGTTGTTGTTGCAGCTCAACAGCATTGGCGAACCGATTACGTAAAGACGTCGAAACAATGAAGCGATCGTCTCTTTCGGATGTGCACCGTTGTCTTCCAGATCCACGTCTTCGGATATAGCCACCAGTCTCTTGGAAGCGTTGGAACACTCGTCGAACGGCAAAACGACTCAAGTTCAGTTGACGAGCAACATCACATTGCCGCATCCCTGATTGCAGTAGTGCAATGACTTGAGCGGCTTCATCTGCAGTGGTATCCATCTTCTGGGGTATTTTTCTTGCTGTAGCTGTTCACGTGTGTTCACTTCAAAGGTTGAATAGCGAATGACCCACATTTAACCCGGGTCGCCCGTTTTAGACCCTTGTAGGAAGGTGCAATTAGTGGCCGTTGCAATGAGTATTTTGACAACATTTTTTTAACGTTACGTGCTAACGAGATCTGTTGTGTTTAGGAATTCTAACTGTTGTTAATTTAAAGGTCGTTAAACATACTTTCATTTGATACCAATATTAATTGTGTTTAATGTATTCGTTACTGGCGGGACATGTTTTAAACTTATTTTCGAAGAGGTGCGATTTTTGTGACGCCGAGTGTATATTTGAACCGCTCGTTTCTCTCGCGGTTCAATCTTAGAATCCTTCGCTCGCTCAGTTTCAATTCAATAACTCGCGCCAAAAATCAGCTTTGCAGTCTTGCATAACAAATAACTATTTCTTCATAAAGATGTCAGACTGGACAGTCGGCTCGGCAAAAAACTATATTGTTAGTTGCTCGCTAAAACGCTCTCGTTTGTTTTTCCATAATGAAACATTCGCAAGATTAGAATGCTTCTTACAAGTGAACTCAAAATCAGCACCTTTATACAAACTCCTTATAGAATAATGTAAACAGTCTATGTACTTAGGACGACCACCCTTCAGAATAAATCGGGGAAAACCAATATTTCTCTCTCACTTCAATAAATCCATTGAGAAAAAATGTAAGGGAAATTCTTTTGAATATTGTGTATTTTAGTTATATTCTATATGGTTGTAGGTATGTTGCGTACTTATTTCTACGATTTTGTGTGACATTAAAGTAATCCTGAAGTTTAATACTTAGGTGTTATGTTTACCAATACCAATTTACCAATGTTTGGTTAAGTATAATTATTACACTACACCAAATTTTTAAATGTATGTAGTAACCGATAAGATACTCTGCATGTATGTATAAAAAGTAGTAATTAAGGTGCTTTTACTAAAATTACCGTCTCTTTAATTTTTGACTAATCGTTTTCCGCTATAAATATTTCTTAATACTTACTGAAAACAGTCAAAACTTATCTTTTTTAAAAAGAAGACCCTGATACCCATTAAAATTTGTAGAAACAGCTCCTTAAAAATGATGTTTAACACATTTTACGCTCCCTTTCGTAATCCTTTTCAATTAGTCTTGACTTTTTCCTCTGGGTTACGTCATTTTAATAATTTAATTATAGCTGACCCGGTTCTAGCGTTTGGACCCTCCGAAAATAATTGTACATTCGCCCTATCATATATAACAGATCTTTAGAAATGTAACATGTACCAGTTGCCATAGATCAGGTATTTCACTAAAATCAAAATCAAAGCATTTATTTCAAGTAGGCCAGTTACAGGCACTTTTGAATTGTCATAGACAATATAAAATATTAGAGTATGAGCTTTCGTAGAATACACACTTTTGTGATGAAGTAAAGTTAATAATTCGTTTTACGAATCGGCAAATTATCATTTTTAGACTTCTGACTACGAATTTTACTTATTGTACTTACTGTGTAATAATACTAATAAATATAAGAAAATTTACTTTCTATTACAGTGATAAACTTGAAAATCTGTTTGGACAGATGAATGTTTGTTACTTTTTCACGCAAAAGTTTTTTTTTGTTACTAATTGTCACAAAGTTCATTTATTACCCTATTATAAACATAAGGTTAATCATAATTATTACGAAGACAATTCATCTTTATGAACCAAGTGAATGTGAACACAGAGTCACAGAAAGTAACAAATAAGTTAGTCTTAGAAAGTTAATGAATTCTTCAGACATACAAATTGTTCCTTCCAACATTTGGCCACCCAATCTAGGTACCTGCAATCGCCACTTCATATAATTAGCTCATTCATTGCGGTGCCGCCCGAAAGTACATAATTATTGTGTTGGTTAACTAATGTAGTTTCGTTGGACCAGCAACAGTTGCCTCAGTTCTTACAGATGCAATTACAATCGTTTGTGAGATGATTTTTGTGAATGAAGCAGTAAGTTACGAATTTTCTTCAAAAATCGAATCAAACTATTTTTTTTTCATAGGTAAAATAAATTACCTATTACAAAAAAAATAGTTACTGGATTAGGATGCCGTAACACAATTTTGCCTTGTCAACAACTTAAATACCAAGTGAACATTGAGAAGTTTTTTTTTTTTTTTAGACGCGTCATGGAGTTAAAAAGTTCGTGAAAATCCCTAGCATAAAAAGAAGTTCACTAAGAGTTAAAAATATTCTACTTAATTCAGCATAATCAGCCTATGTTCTACAGCCCCTTCCACCCTGCCCCGGGGTAGGAGGACTCATTTGATGATATTACCACGATAAAAAAAGTCCTTCCTTAATTACTTAAAAAATAATAACTCCACAATTAATTAATCTTCTTCCCAGCTTGTTTATCTTGACAAACGCCACAAAGTATCATAAAGTCGAAAGCCACCTCATTTGAATTCTTGGCGCGACCTCAAAAAACCTTTGCTTCACCCGCTTCTTGTACTTACTCCTTCCTTGCAAATTTTACAAAAGTCTCCAACTTTCATAACAGTACCTTAGGCGTCATCTCCACGAGCGAGAGAATCGCGGCGATATTATCGTCGTGCCACGTATTTCCATACACTGTCTATAAACGCGTCTCCACACGGCGATATTATCGCGGCGATTGCGACGAGTGGCAATGTGTGACATTAGTCGGATGTATCGCCGCGCGCTCGTGGCGCTCTCGCAGCGCGCGGCGGGTTCGCGACGTCTCGCAACGGAATCGCCGCGCGCCCGCAACGAGCGCTTTACGGATCATTCTCATGTCGACAGAAACGCAAGTCGTCAGATTCGCAACTCGTCATCTCTCAGGATGGACTCGAAACTTGTCAGAAACATAACTCGACAGAAACGTACTTAGTCAGAAACGCAACTTGTCAGATATTTTTTTTTTTTTAAATAAACGTGTATTTATATGACGTTCATTGCCAAAAACCTATTTATTAATTCTAACGTTTGTCGAGCTGCGTCTTTGAAAATCTGACGAGTTGCGTTTCTGTCTTGTTGCGTTTTTGACGAGATGCAATTCTGACGAGTTGTGATTCTGTCTACATGCGTTTTCTGACGAGTTGTGAATGTGAAGAGATGCGTTTCTGTCGACATGAGTATGATGCGTGGAATAAACGCTCGTCGTGGAGATTCTCCGACGATAGAAGGACGGACTCCCAGCGTTTTCCTCGCTCGTGAAGATGGCGCCTTAGCCCCTTCGTACACTAGGCGACGCAAGTCTCCGATACCTTACGATTTTGGTATTCATTGACGCGTGTGATAGATATAGGATATATCTAAGTAATAATAGTAATATATTAACAGCGATCAACTGATTTCAGAACGGAATCAGTTGATGTTCAAATTTATATCGAATTAAGTTAAGGCTGCAAATAAATACTTACTGAATTTGTAAATTATCTAATTAAGTTTTAAAATGGTTCTACTGTACAGGATTTGTTTATTGTTGCCCATTTTATTAATTATTTAACAACAATGTTTGACGATCTGCGATTGGTCAATAATGGCGGTAATATTTGATGGAAGTGGTACAATACTAAGTTTATAAAAGTAGATGTACTCTCACTTTGGTAGTCATTATTATTCAACTGTTCAAAGAGTTAAGACGTGTCTGAAGTGGTGTCTTGGTTATTTAATGTGATGTAATAATAGAGAATACAAGTGTGTGATGCTGAAAGTTATATTGTGTGTCATAATGTTCTACAATAAAAATGTAAGTTATTTGATATTTATTATGATAATAATATTGCTGTAAATTATGTATTTTATAATGTGAACTGATAAAATATTATGTTGCCGTGGAGTTTCTTCCTCCTTTCTTCTCCACGAAGACCTAGTGTTGCGAAAGGAGGTAGTTTTGGTAATAAAATACCTAGTCTTGATTTGTGCTTTTATTTATAAACTCATTAATATAAATAAGTACTTGGAGATACTATTTACATACAGTAAATAAATAACATTAACCATCCTGATACCTAAAACGTGATAATTTAGTAGATATTTATATAAATATAACAGAATATACATCCTATTTCTAACATCAGAAGTGGGATAAGTGCCCTAACCTATTTATAATTTCTAATGAACTTTTTTGTATTTTTCATAATCAACGTTGGAGCTATCAATCAGCACACCCCTGCTGCACCTGCTGCACCCCTGCGTCATCGGGTGGATGAATCGACTGTAGAAGGGCGATGACAACGTGCTGCCATCTCGAACAGCGGCACTGCGACGCTGCTGAAAAGGATTGAAGCCAGGCTGAGGATAACGGAACGAGAACTCCTGCACCACATCAGTATAAATTATTGGCAAATGTCGGTAAGGCCTCCAGAGGCTCTGCTTTTAAACGTTGTAATCAAAAAGTGAGATGGAAAGATCCTAGATGTAGATCGTGTTATTTTTTATTTTTTTGAAATTGCTGAAAGGTTAAGCTTTATTAACATGTTACGAGATTGAATAGAAAATAAGTACATCAAAACAAAGTGATGTTGGGCAGTTGCAAAAAAAAAAAAGACTAGATATTTTTATTTATAAAAATGGCTGTTTAAATTAAAAATGGTCAGTTGATGAAACTGCGGCATCTGTTACATAGTCACACACTGAAACAGTTTGTGTATATTTTAATTTTATAAAGGTGACCTTTAAAGTAATAACAACTTGAGTGGTTAAGTATTTGAAAAGAAGTATCGATTAATAGGAAATGGACAACACATCTAATTTTGAATGTGCCAGGGCCAACAAAATTGCTTGTTGGCCAAACATTAATACAGCAGTGAAAAATTGACAAATCAAGTTTCTTTTGCATAAAAGTATATAAATTCGCTAAACGAAAAAAAAAAAAACAGTAAACAGTTGTTGCTTGATAAAGTAAACTGGGTAAACGAGATAAAAAAAAAAACAAAAAAAAACTTTTGGTCCAAAAAATGATGAGAGTTGAGACTACATTTTTGTTTTTCTAATCCATCTTTCATTTAAAAAGTACCAGGGTTGGCATGATTAAACCAAGTTCTTTGAAACAGAGGTTGAAAACTGTTTGCATTTAACAGTGTTTTTTTATCACACGTTTAAAAACAAAGATTAAAACAAGCTTTAAACATTGTGAAAACAAAAAAAAAAAGTTCTAAAGTTACCTTTTCTGGCAGATAACTAGATATAAAATGAAAATAAATTAATATTTAAAAGTATGAATAGCTTGACGTAAAACCTATGCTGTTCCTACGTCACATTTTTGAACTTTTATTGGGACTGTATTTAAATAAAACATTATTTTTGGGATAAGTATCTAATTTATTCAGTTAAACAAATGCCTTAGTACCAGGATTTACCAGGTATAGTAGCTTAGTAACAGGACAATATAACGCCTATTTTTGAAACATTAGCATAAGACAATTTAAATGTCTATACAATCAAATGTATAACTACATATATGAATTAATAAAAAAAAAACATTAGTTATTACGAAATCAAAATTGTGGTCCTTAATTTCGACCGATGATGGATTAGTGATTATTCCCTTCATTTTAAAATAATATATTAGCGGCCCGTCCCGGCTTCACATGGGTGAACATGATGTTACTCAGGGTGAAAGTAGCTTTTTTTTTAAAAAAAAAAAACTCTATAAAAACAAGAAAAAAATATAATACCTACCAACCTAAGACTTGAACTTCTACCCTAGATTATATCGGTCCAGTCGTGTAGCCTCTAGACAATGGTCGTTGCTGTCAATAACCTTCAAATAGACGTTCTTATGATACATTAGTTGGAACGAAAAACAGATGACGAATAACATACGGAGTTAAAAAAAAAAAGAAAATATATTCGTCCTCTAGAACCTGGCCCTGATAGTTACAAACCTAGAAAAAAAGAATTAGCCGAATGGGTACAGCCGTTTTGGAGTTAGCTCATAACTACACATTAGCAACACATTTGGCGATCCATTTCTATAGTATAGATTATGTTATGTTGGTGTTTCCTCTATTCATAGAATAGAATTCTTAGTTCAAAGTTAAATCCCCGCTGGTCCCTCTAGGCAAGTCCCTATGCCATTCAGTGTAAAAATCAACATTAGAACCGATACTACTAGAAGAGATTACGCGGCTTACAAAAATGTTTTTGATCGGCTTTTGTAAATGTTTCATGTATTATTGCGAGTCAAAAAAATAAGAGATCTAGTCTAGAAATGAAACATAAATTTAAAAAAAATAGATTATATCGATGCCTTCCGGCCAAAAGGGGATAAGCGACATTTTTTGCGAAATCGACTTATATATATGGTTAGAATCAGCTTTTTTTTCTGCGTCTAATGGTCTAAGTTTCGTGGCTCTAGGACAAACTTTTTGTCGCTTAGGCGGTAAAGGAATTGAGGTTCTGACACTAAGTTTTTCGTCATAAACGACAGTTATTTTTGGTGTATTTTGTATTATGGTGGTTGGATAAAAATAATATTTCAAAACTGTGAGATAAGCAATTTTGGCTTTCAATGTTTTTTTCTTTACTTGAACGTTAAGTAGTTTGGGCTGTAAATACTTTTTTGTAAAAAATACATTAATCAAATTTTGCTTGAATCTTTGTTTACCAAACTTTCGGTTAAGATATTAGGGCAGTTTCTTTGGATAAAATATATGTCATTTATTACATTTAGGCCTCATTTCCGTGACTTTATTTGGCGCTTATTTTTATTTTCCCTAGTCACCAAATCAATCATCGAAGGCGCTTAGGATAAATCAGCCAAACCAATGTCGCCTGTACAATTGTCGCTTACCCTTTTTTTCCCTCCCAAAAAAAAAATCTGGTATGGTGGTTAGATAAGAAGATAAATCAAAGGTTTGGCGGTTAGCTTACACAAGAATGACAAACAGCATCGGTTATCTCTCTCTTTCGTTCGAACAAAATGTCGTTAGCGTTCCGCAGCGATCATACAGTCTGTATACGACCACGGCGTAAGCACCACCGCGCTCGTGAGTCATTTTGGCCCAAAGTTTTGTAAGGAAAATAAAACGAGAAGTTTATTTAATAGACTTTATGTTCATCTATGACTGTGTATTATTCTACTTAGTTATTTTAGGTAACATAAGAAAAAAGTTATTCTTTTGCTACCTTGTTCCGACGATACAGAATAGTTAAATAAGTAGGACCTATAGTTTAGTTTTTCAGTGCTTTTGTTTGTTTGTTGGCTAGTATATACGGCTGAGAAACATGATCAAGGGTTCGTATCCAAGGTTGGGCCAGCAAGGAGTTATTGGATTTTGTGATGAATTCTCTGCAACAGCCAAGAGTTAATCCTGTGCCTGATTTGACCCTTCTTTATCATGATTAAATCATCCAAGGAGTCCTCCCACGGCGGTACCTACGGGAAAGACTGTCAGACTTTGATCCTTCAATAGCCCGTTACGCCCCAGGGTCACGGTTACCTGATTAGACTATCCAGCAACCTCGGCAGGCTTTGGCCCTCTAAGGCCTTGGTCGCGAGACTAACGAATACCGTGACCCGGAAACGTAAACAGGTATTGAAGGACACCGTGGATTTTAGTCAGTACAAGTCTGACAGTCCCTCCTGCCCTGCCCGGGGTGGGAGAACTCATTTTATGAATTCACCACGCTAAAAAAATTAAAAGGGGCCCCCTTCAAATTGCCGGCAGCTCTTTGAGGCGCAGCCGCAGCGGTTAGGTTGTGCGGTGGAAGCTGTTCTCTCCCTCACGGTACCCGATACCTTCTTTGCTAACATGACAGCTTCGTAGAAGGAGGCGACCGCTTCCCATTCCGTTTCGCCCCGCAGCATGGCCTCGACCAATGCCGGGCGCTAGAGGTATGTCGCCTCCGTGAGGACACAGCGGTGCTATGCCCAAGCATGGCAGTCCTGCACCGAATGTTCCTCCGTGTCCTCCGTGCGGTCCCCGCAGTGTTGACACCCAGGCGTTTATTCTTCCCAATCAGACACAGGAAACTCCCGAAACTTCCATGTCCGTTGAGGACCTGTGTCAGGCAGAAGGTGAGGACGCCGTGATGCCTATCCAGCCACTCCTCAAAGAGGGGTCTTACGTTTTGTCATAACTAATCGTAGTCCATAAGTATGAATTGCAGCATCGGTGTATAACCATCAAGACTAACTTTTTTTTTTTTTTTTTTAGGTGGTAATATCATCAAATGAGTTCTCCCGCCCTGGGTGGGGCGGAAGGGACTGTCTTACAATTAATAACTATTAAGACTAACTTACAATTAATAACTATTATTTTGTGTTATTCTTTAAAATGAAGACAAAGAAAAAGAGAGATTGAGCAAATGAGCATAATATATTTTTTTTCATATCCGCATCTTAGTAATTAATGTCAGTTTAAAAACTTAAAAAGGTCTAATCTAAGTATTTAAGTGTGTATGTATAATTTTATAAGAATTAAACACTGTGTGCTTTCGCGTTGTTTATAAAAGTGCTAATTATATTTCTTATTGATAAGTAATTTATTACAATTTCCTTGTTCATCTCTCATTAACCAATAGCTGGTTATATCATATTGGCTGCACTTTATGAACTGAAAAGTCACAGGTATGCTCTTTTTCTTCAATAGAAATAAAACGAATGGTACACTTAAATCATTTAGGTTGGAACTCAATCATCGAGTTGTTTTCATTTAGTACGTTTTTTCCTGTTAGTGAAATCGGGACTATTTGAGGGTAAGCGACACTAAATTGTGTTAGGAGTGTGATTTATTGTAATTAACAATGCCATTTCGTAGTGACTTATTCAAAAACTAAATGGGTGAATTTTGAAACTTTTGGAACGTACAGAAAATTTTATATGATTTTTTTTCACTTTTTTTGAACTTTAAACTACTCTCCTGTAAAGTTTGTAAAGTGGCGGTTACCCCCTTTTGGCCGGAAGGCATCGATATACTGTTTGTTTAAAAAAATAAGTAAAAAAAAATACTGTCCCGCCTCTCACAATGATGATGACTGGTCTTCTTAAAGTAATATTTAAAACCTTTGATAGAAAAAGCAAGAGTTGTTACAAAATAAAAAGTTGCTTTAATTATGACTATTTAAAAAGTTGTCTTAAAAACTTAAATATGATGGGATGGAACAAGACGGACTTGGATTATGTGAAAACTAGTATTTGATCGAAGGAACCGAAGTACGATTTGAATCTTAGTCCTTATTAAAAGTATAGTTTAGTAAATCGGTAAAAAAAAAAAAACGTGGTTTTGAAAAGGTCTCGACTTGACTACTATTTGCAATAATAATAATATTGTCAGAATAACCGAGTCGTGAATTTCTTATAAAAATATAATGCAAATCATGTAGCAAAAAAAAAAGGAAAGATATAATATCTATTGGTACAGACACAGAGCATACACAATAATATACAAAAGAAAATGAAAAATGAACAAGTGATAGACATCATAATAATTATTATATTGTACTTGATATACGATCACTTTAGTTGAATCTAGACATTTAGTGAAATAAGTGTTATTTTGCTATCGTTTAGATCAATAATGTTATATGACTAGGTACCTACATAGTTTGCATAGGAAACGTCCTTGTTTGAGCGAAATTAATTTCAAAGATCCGTGTTTATCTTAAACACTAGACTATCATTTTTTGGTCGATTTACAGTATCGCTGCAATTTGTTATAGCATTGCACATTGCCCTTGAAGGGGGAACTTTCACCATACCGCGTGATACATTAAAAATAGCTTATTATTTAACTCGATGAGTAAAACTTGTTGTCGTTTAAAACAGAATCTATGCACTGCTTTGAGCACTAATTCAAAACAAATAAACACAAAATAATAAAGATTCGTTTGTTTTCGAATCTTTAAAATTCCTACTCCTCGAAACAATAAATTACGAATAAATAATATCCAGTGGTTTCGCTTCCAACTCAAAACATACATGAGATAATAGCGTAATAATACATAGCCTATTAACAAAAGCATATTATTAGGAATATTAGAGGAAAATTTGATCTACAACTTTACAGTAATTTCGGAGATAGATCAAAACAAAAAAAAAACATAAAAAAAAATCAAAAATAAAAAGTTGATCTGGCATCAGAATCGATCCTTTATCTCGAAAAAAAAATACAAAAAAAAAAAAAAAAATCAATGTACAGGAATGACAGCTCTACGATTTCATTATAATGTAAAGATAAAGAATAAAGATAAAGAAGAATTAAAACCTTAGCTGTGGTATGACATTCACTAACTGTGGGTGATTGAACTTCACCGACGACGGTGGGGTGTTTGATCTGCCCAGTAAGGTTATAATAAGTAAGATTGTAAGTAAGGATTATAAACTGCTGGTCGGTCACTGTTCTGATATCTTTCTGAAATTCACGCGCAGCAGGTGATAAGACTGATATGTCAAGGCCAGAGGCTATTGTTAACCAGCGAGGTCGATAATTATGAACTGACTATTGTAATTATGAACTGACTATTGTAATTATGAACTGACTATTGTAATTATGAACTGACTATTGTAATTATGAACTGACTATTGCAATTATGAACTGACTATTGCAATTATGAACTGACTATTGCAATTATGAACTTAGTATTGACATTATGAACCTTAGTATTGACATTATGAACCTTAGTATTGACATTATGAACCTTAGTACTGACATTATGAACCTTAGTACTGACATTATGAACCTTAGTACTGACATTATGAACCTTAGTACTGACATTATGAACCTTAGTACTGACATTATGAACCTTAGTACTGACATTATGAACTTAGTAGGCACTGACATTATGAACCGAGTGTTGACATTATGAACTTAGTATTGACATTATGAACTGAGTATTGACATTATGAACTGAGTATTGGCATTATAAACTGGGCATTGAAGTTATGAAAACATTGTTTCCGTTGGTCGGTCATTTGCTTGTTGCAAGTCTATCCCACTAGCAGCGGGTGGAGGGGACTTGACATGTCTAGGCAATTGGCAAAACAGAAATTTGTTTCTGCTGGTCGGTCATTTGCTTGGTGCAAGTCTATCCCACGAGCAGCGGGTGGAGGGGACTTGACACGTCTAAGCAATTGACAAACAACAAAAAAATTGTAGAAAAAAAAAGGGATAATGTACTTCGAGAGCGAAGTACTTGTCAGTATGGCCGTGATAGATATAGGATATATCTAAGTAATAATAGTAATATATTAACAGCGATCAACTGATTTCAGAACGGAATCAGTTGATGTTCAAATTTATATCGAATTAAGTTAAGGCTGCAAATAAATACTTACTGAATTTGTAAATTATCTAATTAAGTTTTAAAATGGTTCTACTGTACAGGATTTGTTTATTGTTGCCCATTTTATTAATTATTTAACAACAATGTTTGACGATCTGCGATTGGTCAATAATGGCGGTAATATTTGATGGAAGTGGTACAATACTAAGTTTATAAAAGTAGATGTACTCTCACTTTGGTAGTCATTATTATTCAACTGTTCAAAGAGTTAAGACGTGTCTGAAGTGGTGTCTTGGTTATTTAATGTGATGTAATAATAGAGAATACAAGTGTGTGATGCTGAAAGTTATATTGTGTGTCATAATGTTCTACAATAAAAATGTAAGTTATTTGATATTTATTATGATAATAATATTGCTGTAAATTATGTATTTTATAATGTGAACTGATAAAATATTATGTTGCCGTGGAGTTTCTTCCTCCTTTCTTCTCCACGAAGACCTAGTGTTGCGAAAGGAGGTAGTTTTGGTAATAAAATACCTAGTCTTGATTTGTGCTTTTATTTATAAACTCATTAATATAAATAAGTACTTGGAGATACTATTTACATACAGTAAATAAATAACATTAACCATCCTGATACCTAAAACGTGATAATTTAGTAGATATTTATATAAATATAACAGAATATACATCCTATTTCTAACACGTGCTTGTGTTCGAACCTCTATGGCTTTGTATTGCGATAGCCGCTTGGATACCGAAGTTGTAAGGTATCGGAAACTTGAGTCGCCTTGTGTACGAAGGGCCTTAGATTTCTTGGCACGCGACGAAATAAGTGAGTAACTTAATTTGAACGTCTGCATATTTTCTAGTTATTGCTAACTTTTTTCTCTCGGAGCTGCGCTCTATCTATCCTATCAACTTCAATTTGGCATAAAATGCCAAATTGAAGTTGATAGGTTAATAACGCTGCTAGATTTTTACGTTTCTCAAAGTTTGACAAAAATGTATAACGCGGTTATCTTTTTCAGTTATGTCGTATATCACTTCAAGGCTAAAGGAATAAAGGTTTCCGATGCTGTGTTGTGTATTGGACACAATTTTGTATTGTGTGCAAGGCACAACACATGACAGAAAATATTTAAAACTCAATACATCATTGACGGATTGCACCGTCAATGTTCGCGCCACGTTGTTGCTAGTTTTTTTTTTTGGTTTTCCACCTTGCATGGCTTGGCGATCAGGCATAGTAAAAGTTCACATTGTTTTGTTCTTCGCTGCCAAATACAATTAAAATGTTCTTCAAATAATATCTCATTATCAATGAATGTTACAAAAGAACCACTATTAAATGCCTGAAGAATAGTTATGTACTTTCTAAAGGTTGAAGAGACATGAATGAGTCCGATTTATATTTATTTCCTACAGAGATACAATTTCCCGGAATTTTCCTGAGGACAATAGTAAGGTTACCTTATACACGTGGAATCTTGTGATTGTGAAGATATTTCGGACATTTACTTTCACAAACTTTCGCCAACCTTCTTTCTTTTATTACTATTTTTACGTCAAATAGGAATGGTGAAGTTGATAGGTACTGAAGTAGGGAGCTATAATAAAAATGTGTCAGGGATTTGCTTATGCTAGTGTTCGTACACTAGTACTCGAAATTGTTGAATTCTTTATTATCAAACAGTATTTTATGCTTTCACGGTTGAATATTAATAAAAACTTTAAAAACTTTAAAAAAAAATTGCAAGTTGAAATGGCAATGGGCAGGCCACATCGCTCGTAGAACTGACCACCGATGGGGAAGAAAAGTTCTCGAGTGGCGACCACGGACCGGAAGACGCAGCGTAGGCAGGCCTCCCACTAGGTGAACCGACGACATCGTGATGGTCGTGGGCAACCGATAGATGCAAGTGGCGAATTGTCGTTCGGCGTGGCGGTCTAAGGGGGAGGCCTATGCCTATGTTCAGCAGTGGACGTCCTCCGGCTGATGATGATGAATAACTTTAAACTGTCACTTACGGGATACCTTACGTGATTAAGTATTCATTATTTTGAGCTAAAATAATAAATGATGATGATGAGAATATCATGATATAGGCACCTAATATCCATAATAATATACTCATTCAAATCAAAACGTTTATTTCAACTAGGCCAATTACAGGCACTTATGAATTGTCAAAAGACATAAAATAAAACAATAACAAAAATAGTTATGGTGCTACAGTCCCAGTCACAAGACATAAAAACTGTGAAAGTACCGTAGGTGCTCATTCCAAAGCGTAGATCTCTATGGAGAAGAATGAGCAAGAAACTCCATGGACACTCTTTTTCAATCGCCAAAATTATTACAAAACTTTTGTTACATCATTCATCATCAGATGGTACATTATGTGAGAACGATGTGGCAAGTTAATAGTGTCCATAGTAAAATAAAAAAAATAAAAACATTGTGGAACTACGCGGCTCGTATATCCTGCCTTAGCATTTCATATTTCAACCATGGCTGTGTACATATCTGATGTTCCCAACATCGTTGCCGCTATAAAGTCTCATTGTCAAAATCCCCTGAATGTTTAATACCAAAATTAGCTGCCCAGATAACAAATGCTATAAAGATCCCTTCATTATACGACCCGAAACATTAAGATGTCACACACGCGAAGCCACAGGATTACCCATATTTACTGTCTACCGAAAATAACCCTACCTGTTCTACTTATAGGTCTAAATGACCCTTCCACGCAGAAGCGTCGGTAAGGGCGGGGCACACGGGCTATCGGCCACAACAACAAAACGCCGCTGTTTCCTGTAGTTTTCATACATTTTACGAGTATATGGACTCGCCGCACACGGTTGACGTCGGTGGCCGCCACACGCTACAATCGTCGCTGCTCGCTTCTTGTGGCCCTCACCGGCCATTAAATGCCGACACAAAATGCCGCCACACGCCACTCGCGCGATTCCACATCCCTCTCCCTTACCTCAGTAATGCATTGGTTAAAAAAGTAGCAGCCAACGACCGCAAGTGTCGACCACCGACCACAAATGGCTGTCGCACGTTCAGCTACCTCTGTAGCCGCTTCTAGCGTCTCGTGGCGGCGTTTGTGGCTGTCGCGAGTGGCTCGTGTGCGGCCACACTTAAATATAAATTATTCATACGTACAACACTTTCTTCTCGGAGAAATTAATTTATGAAATGCCCCAACCTTTTGCTTTGAGGTTTCTTTTTCTGTTTTCGCACGTTTGTGTTTTTTTTTTTCGTTTCCATTTTTTTTTTATTCTCTTTGGGAATGTGACGACTTTTTGAGAGTGGTGCCTATATTTTAGACAACTCTTTGAATAGATTACACTTATAATAAATTAGCTTCTGGCCGTGACTTTTATTGGATACTATCGCCCGCTCGCGTTTTTACTTTTTCCGACTTGATAGACAAAACAATCATGTGGCAGCGTTTGTTCTTTTTAATGTGGACCATCCCATCATATAAATATGGTTGGATTAAGAATTAGTTTCGATGAAAATAAATATTTTTTCAGTGGTGGATAGTAGTGTGTAGTAGTAGTGGTAGTAGTAGTAACCATAAAAAAATAACCCATATTTAAAATAAAAACTACGTCACAGAACTTTATACAATTTTGAACAGTAGGTACCTATAACAAAGAAAATCTTTGATCTACCTTTAATCGCAAAAACGTCTGTTTGTAAAATTGCCTATCAAAGCCACAAACAAAATGTAAACGAAAACAAAATAAATTCATAATTTAGAACAGATAATAACGTTCACCACAAGTCCCTGAAAACAAATTAAATCTTAAATATTTAATCTCACAGCTTTATTGAATTAACAGAATTGTTATGTTTACTTTGTCATTTTAATTCTGTGTCAGAACTTAATTCGCTTTAATCATTTGTCGGCTTAAATTAAAACTTGGTCGACCCGACCTATATTTTATTGAAAAACAATTTGTGAAACAATTTCAATTGTGAATATTTTTCCTGGAGAAATGATTGTATTATTTCTGTCGCAGAACTGATGAAAGGTGGAGTAGGAAGGTTCGAATGGAGACCGCGTGTAGGTTAACGTAAGGTGGGACGCCCCCAGCAAGATGGAACGATGAGCTGAAGAAGGTAGCTGGCAGTGGCTGGATGAATAAAGCGGGAGATCCAGCAGTGGACTGCAATAAGCTGAAATGATGATAATGATGATTTCAACCAGCATTGACAAAAGTTGTGCATAAAGCAACATCTACTAGTAAAAACTAAACTTAAAAAAGGATGTTTACAAGCAAACGGTTATATAATATCATATTATTGTGTGTTACAGTACAAACTTCTCTTTAATTTTCAAACAATAGTTACTGCCTGGAATACAAGGTGTATAAACCACATAATAAGTTTTTCACATGTAGGCATTAAGCCCCGTTGTTTTGATAGCTCCTTGAAGCTCGCGTGGACTCGGACGTGGTCCTTTTATCTGACGCTGAGCTACCCATTATTCACAGTCCGCAAACCCGCACCTTCGGCGATTGGAAATCATGGGGTCTCCCACCGCGGCTGGGGCAAACGGTGGGGGATTGTCTCTACCTCACCCAATCTACCTCCTCCTTCACTAGCATTACTGCTGCGCAGAAGGAGGTACCTACCACCTACCTAGAAAATATCGGTCAGATAATTTGAACAGATTGTAAACTTCGAACCGTAGTTATCTTCCAACACAACATTCTTCATACTACAACAATTTGATAGCGAACAAGAATTCCAATTCGGTACCTACCCAAAATTCCATTCAAAGTTACATCCTCCAATGAAAATAGGTACTTATAGATATAATCCAAGACGGCGGATATAATAATGTAGTACCTACAGCCCAAGGGACTGAATAGACATATGACAAGTCCGATATTATTCCTCGTTCCTTTGTGATGTTGTATTCAATAGGAGTTGCCTTTTGGAATACCTTTGTAACAAATGTCCATATTTGAATAACGGTAGCTTTTGAATTAATTATTTATGATTTATTAATCTGTCTTTGAGACATACTTTGTGGTGATTCAGAAGGGCTCATAGCAATTTGTAATTGTTAAAGCTTTTTTTTAGGCGGTTGTCCCACTCCTGGCGATATGCGAATTGGGAGTAGAGCGACCGACTAGAAGGAGTTTTCAGTGATACTTACGTCATTAAGTAAATGTTAGACCAAAACCATGTTATATTATCCCTCAAAAGTTAGACAATTTGTTACAATGAAGTATTTAAATACGCAGCAGCCAATATTCATTACAATTAAAACCAATTAACTGTTATTGGATGAAAATCAATGGTGTGTAACTCTGTAACCTTCTATTTTATTGTTACTGCACGGATTAATCGGAAAGGGATTAATGCACATTTGCACAGGCCAGTGCGTTTTAAATGTTGTCGTTTCAAAAGGTCTTTCATCACAATTAAAATTCTGAATAATCTCTTGTTTTGTTATAGACGAAGATCAAACAGGGAGCTGCGCGACTGTAGTGTAGCGTGTGCTTGGCGGGAGTGCGGCATGATCCAGTCACGCCAAGCTCCCGCCTCGTTGTCTTTTGTCTTCGCGCCAAAGCTGGCGTGACGTGTTAAGTGTGACAACTTAATATTTTATTAGTAAGTAAGCACACCGCCACCACCACTTCACTATTTTTAAACTTATAATAAAATTAAAACTAAAACTCAATGTCCGCTAAAAGGAAACGATTATGCGGAGAAAGGTGAAAGCAATTTATTATAGAGCTAGTGACGTCACGATAAATGGAATATAAATTAATAATTTGTTTTTCTTTCTCATATTTTTCAAATAATTTATTTTCATCAAAAGTCTAAAATAGTGGTTTGAAGAGTAACGGAGGACAGTCTTTTATAGAGCTTAAGAGTGATTGTGTCCAGCCGTGGACTGAGATACTGCGTTCATTGATTCCTTAATAAAGAAGTAGTTAAAGTAACCATTTAAATAAGTAACATACATGGAGTAATTTCCTCCCCGAGTCCTCTCAAGTGCCACATTTGTATTCCTCGGGTACTTTCCGACGATGTAATTACATGTTCGTCCCATATCGTTTCATTACGAGACAATACATTGAGTTTCATTTTAGAATTTTTACCGACACAGCGAACAATTTAATTTCGTATTTGACCTCAAAATATTTTTAGAAAAGAAATAAGAAATATGCATTACTAGCTGTTGCCCGCGGCATTTGCTCGCCTCTTTTTACTACAGTCTATCACTGTCTCAAGGAGAACCTATCTCTGTACCAATATTCATCATAATCAGCTTAGCCATTTTGACGTGACGTGAAATTTAACGCATACATATCACTTTCACATTCTAATATTAGTAGGATACCATGACGAAGCTTGTGGTTTGTTTCAATTCTCTCTCTCGTTTTAACCAAAGTAAATTTTATTGTAAATTTGATTATGTTTATTATGCAAAGTTTATAAAGCATAAACAGCATAATTATACCACTGCTGGGACACAGACGTCATCTCTATAAGAGGGAGTGGGCTGTAATACACCACGCGTGCTCAGTTAGGGCTGGTAGATGTCATATGCCTCAAAATTTATGTTACTAGGAAATATTTACAAGATTTTTTAAAGTCCTACTATTGACATTTGATGGCGAATAAAGTCGTGTATTTTTTTTTTTTTATCGTAGTAAAATCATAAAATGAGTCTTCCTACCCAGAGTGGGGCGGGAGGGACGGTCTGACTTGTACTGACTAAAATCCACGGTGTTCCTTCAATAGCCCTTTACGTTTCAGGGTCACGGTTACCTGATGAGACAGTCCCGCGACCCTGGTAGGCTTTGGCCCTCTAATCCGTCATTTTACTATCTGAGGCGCGCGTGGGACACGACGGCGACGCGCGACGCGCCGTTGACCCGGGCATGGTCCAGGATCAGACGACGAGTCACCCATTACTTGCCATCCGCATGCCCGATACGATAAGCAGTGAGCTTATACACACATCAAAAGTGTCTAGGGATCAAGCATTTTTATGCGGATTTCTTGAGATTGAGATGTGGCTTTGTAATAAATTTATGATTTTATAAATTTATATGGATCCTTTTTGGTGCATTTCATAATTTGAATCAGGAACTGTAAATCAAATTCGAGTAAAAGATGAAAATCAGCTGTCAATATTTTCCCTATAAAAACATACAACGCATTGAAGACATTATTAGTGCTACTGTTTCCCTACTACTGATTAAAACCAACGTTATTATGGAGCGGCGACGTCATTTAAGCAGGGAAGAAATGCTCAGAGCCGTGGGAATGATAGAAGCTGGTTCCCGGCAACGTACTGTGGCTTTAGCTCTGAATACAAGTCAGAGTGTTATCAGTCGACTTTGGACACGTTACCGAAGCACTGGTACCGTGGCTGAGCGCCATGGAGGACGGTATCGCTGCACCACACGGAGACAAGACCGATACATTCAAATCTTAACTCGAAGAGCTCCAACAATAACCGCCATGATGTTAGCCGTGAGGCTTCATCACTCTTCAGGGAACTTAATTAGCGACCAAACAGTCAGAAACCGCTTGCATGAAGTGAACCTTCATTCCCGAAGACCGCTACGGGTACCACCTATAGCAATGCACAATCGTAGGATTCGATATCAATGGGGTCTTGAACACAGAAATTGGGCAGAAGAACAATGGCGTTTCGTGTGCTTTTCTGATGAGTCTCGTTTTGGTATGAGACCGGATACAAGACGTATACGACACTGGAGAACCCCTGGACGCCAACAGCGATTAAAATCCTGCCAGGAAGTCCATCCTTATAGTGGTGGAACCATCATGGTATGGGCGGGTATTTGGATCGGCGGAAGAACTGAGTTGATTTGGATCAGAGGCAACCTCAACGCTCAAATTTATGCTGAGACGATTGTATCAGACGTCATCGTTCCTCTACAAGTGCAAATCGGTCCCTTATTTCAGTTAATGCATGATAATGCACGACCGCACACCGCAAGAGTTGTAAGACATACTCTCGCCGCAGCTAACATCAATGTCCTGCCCTGGCCTGCTCAGTCGCCAGACTTGAACCCGATTGAGCATGCATGGGATATGCTACAGAGAAGAGCTCTGCCGAATATGGAGGGTATCCAGTCGCAAGAAGACCTTTTTTTGTTGTTGCAACGAACATGGGCGGCCATTCCACAGCGTGATTTGGATGAACTCATTTTGAGTATGCCAAACCGATGTTCTTGTGTTGTTAGTGTTCGCGGTAGAAACACGGATTATTAATTGTTTAAGTTACCCAATAAAATTTTAAAGAAAACTGTTATTTCAGTCTTTTTTTCTTATGTTAGTGGTTCAAATGTCAAAAATCCCTTTATTAGGAAAATGGCAAATTTCTTTATGAATGCAAAGGTGACTTGGTTTATCGTTACTGTGACAAACGATAACACTTTATTTGATGAATCCTTAAAGAACATTTTATTTAATATCAATCAGGAGAAAAGTTATTGCAAAAATATATGTTGATCCCTAGACACTTTTGATGTGTGTAGTTTTTCGCATAGCTTTAAAGGTTTTCGATCGAAAGAAATCTGCGCCTGACAAGTTTCCAGATGGATGACAGTTCTTTGCATTGAAACTTCGAAACTTTGACGATAAAAAGTTTTTGTACATGAAGTTGTTCGGGCGATGTCGGCAAACTTCAGAGTAGGTTAGTGAACTCGATTTCCCGCAAAGTAAAATATACCACGATCAAACTAGGATACGGGCTCAAGGCCTGAAAGTTTCATAACTAATCTTAACTTATGCTTACAGTTATCTACCTGTATGTTTAATAGGGAGTTATTATTATTTATTTCGTAATAGGTAGTGTATAACATATGACGTAATAATAATACAATAAATTTGTCATCATCATCATCATCATCAGCCGGAGGACGTCCACTGCTGAACATAGGCCTCCCCCTTAGACCGCCACGCCGAACGACAATTCGCCACTTGCATCCATCGGCTGCCCGCGACCCTCACGATGTCGTCGGTTCACCTAGTGGGAGGCCTGCCTACGCTGCGTTTTCCGGTCCGTGGTCGCCACTCGAGAACTTTTCTTCCCCATCGGTTGTTAGTTCTAAGAGCGATGTGGCCTGCCCATTGCCACTTCAACTTGCAAATTTTATGAGCTATGTCGGTGACTCTGGTTCTTCGCCGAATATCCATGTTTCGGATTTTATCCCGCAAAGAAACTCCGAGCATAGCTCTTTCCATTGCTCGTTGGGTGACTCTTAGTCTCTTTAAGAGGCCAGCAGTCAAGGACCACGTTTCGGAGCCATATATCATCACTGGCAACACACACTGGTCAAACACCCTTGTCTTGAGACACTGTGGGATTCTCGATGAGAAGATATCACGTAGCTTCCCAAACGCTGCCCATCCGAGTTGGATTCTTCGGGCGACCTCTTTCTCGAAGTTGGACCTACCTAACTGAACAATCTGTCCAAGGTAAGTATAATGGTCTACAACTTCGAGAGTATCGTTCCCAACAACAACCGGTACGGGTGCCACATGGACATTCGACATGACTTTCGTCTTGTCCATGTTCATTTTAAGGCCGACCCGTTGGGAAACGATACTGAGGTCGCTGAGCATAGCATTGAGGTGCTCCAACGATTCTGCCATGATGACTATATCATCGGCAAAACGAAGGTGAGTGATGTATTCGCCGTAATAAATTTGTACGTTACAATAAATCTTTGAAACTAAAAATGAAAGGCCAAAATGTATGCACAGTTGTACACACATCAAAAAAAGTTTGTGATCACCAGAATAAGGTGAAGAAGAAAAAATTGTACTTTCTCAAGAATAAACTTTGTTGAGTTTTTTTTTACATATAAATACACAGTTTGAAATTTAAAAACTAAAACTAAGAAATATAACCTACCGTAACAAAAAAGATTTCGATTTTTCAAAGTGATCGCAAACTTTTTTTGATGTGTATGATGTATGCGCCACTTCGCCAATTAGTTTTTTTGTGTTTTGTTTGTTATTTCAGGACAAGGTTGAATTTAAGAAAATTTGAATAGGCTTGAAGCCAAGTCGGGCCGCTAGTATGTAATAATAATGAACTTACGCACAAAGGCGATTTTGTTGGTAAAGAAAATTTCTGCTGCGAGTGGGGTTTGAACCCGCGTCTCCTGGATAAGTACTCCAGACGTCTTACCAATTAAGCTACCGCCACACACACTCATAATTATTAAAAGGTAACTCTGTCTAATTCTACATTATCATCAAAAAAGTATGCCATAGGTAAGCCTATTAGGATAAAACGATTCCCTCTTCAGAACAAATTATAATTCAACCGACTTTAATAACTAAGCAAATTAACCATTTTATATGATACGCTTAATAATGATAAATTATTTATGTTTGAAAAATTAAACCTTATGTAATCAATTAATAATGATTCTACTTCAAAGGCAACAAAATGAAATCCCCACTTAAAAAGGTTTCACAAAAAAAAGACTGTAAAATACCTTTTGAATTTTACGCTTAAACTTAAAAAAAATATTTTTTAGGGATCAAAAACAAGCCAAAATAATCCCTATCTACTCGATTAAATAAGAAAATCAACAACAAAGCCAAATAACAAAATAGTAAGTACAAAAAGAAATGAAAGCAATTTGTTTGTTTATCCCACTTTTACGCCCCATTCGCTTAGCCAATTGGCGTGAAATTGTAATAGATTAGAATAGCGCATAGAATAGACGCTTGACTTATTACGCTTTTTATGCCAACTGAAAGAATAATTTGAATGCCGAGGAAAGCCAAGGGTAATATGTATCTAATTTATGTTAATACTTTGGTAAATATTATGAATGGATTAATAGTTAGTTTTTCTGTTTTAAAAGTAACTAATCTTTTGAGATAATTAATGATTACTCTAAACCTGCATTATACCACTGGTGGCTAAAGAATTTTTTAATTTTCTAGGACTTCCGATTGTACCAGATCCAAATACATTTTTAATTCAAAAGAGTCTTATACCTACATCAGAAATATATTTTATCAGAGAATATTCCCTATGTTATGTCTTAGGAATCTCCCTGCAAATGAAACCGCAAAGTGCAACTAGTGCTAACTACAGTATGTATTAATGTGAAATTCGCCTAAACCGTTTGTTCTAATTTTCATTTTTGGCAAAGCAAAAGATAAGACTTAAAAGACGCTTATGAGCTACTTTTCTTCTTTTCTTCATCATCATCATCAGCTGGAAGACGTCCACTGCAGCTGAACACTATAATGCCTTTGTCAAACTGACAGACAAACCGAATGCGTGGCGTAGCGTTTTTGTTTGTAATGTATGGAACTGTTTGAAGCCTGTCACATAGAGTATCGGATCGCTTTCGCATTTTTATATGACATGATTCGGTTCGGTTCGCTATCGCCTGTCTGTTTGACAAAGGCCTAAAACTTGCAGATTTAAGAACCATGAGCGAAGGCGAACGAAACTGCGTTCAAAAACTAGTTCTTAATAAACCGTGAAGCGTTATAATACTCCTTTGTGCTCATATGATTCAGTAGCTTTCACACAAAATATATTTACACTATGAAGGCCCATATTTACACACTACCTGTATTAAACAGATGTTATAGCTCGAATGTAGTCTATGACACTCTCGTTTGGTTAAAAGCTCTACTACGTTTATGTAACTGAATATCTTTGACGCAAGTTTGTGTTAACAAGGGCTTTTTTTGCAAATAAAAAAGTATATCACTTACATCAACCTATATTATATATCAGTTACATGAGTAAATATATTCGGGTTTTCAAGTAGAGAATGATCAAAGACATAAACTTGAAGGCACTGTTGGCGTAGTGGCAAGCGACCGATTGTTTCACTGCGTGTCGAGTGATCGATTCCCGCATGGAACATTTTTATTTATTTATGAAACAATTCGTTCGGGTTTGACTATTTAAACATAAACATTTAAAAATAAACATTCTTTGATATTTTAAGAGCAATGAGAATACCATAGAACTCTTTAGTCAGTTTCCCATTCACTTGTAGTTGTTACGTTTCATGAATTTCAAAAGCTTTTATTTAATTTTTTGTTTCAAACCAGGCTGAACTGATTACGAACATACCTTTTTCTTTATCAAAAAACCGGCCAAGTGCGTGTCGGGCCACGCACAGTGTAGGGTTCCGTAGTTGCCTATCAAAATACTTATGCGAACTAATTAAACTGATTCGCTGAATTTAATTTTAAAAAGAAGAATTTTCAAAATCGGTCCAGGCGTCTTTGAGAAATCGGGGAAAATACATAAAAAAAGATTAGGACGAATTGAGAACCTCCTCCTTTTTTCGAAGTTAGTTAAAAATAGTTGACAATAAAAACCTACCTATCCCCAAAACATACCCACCTATTATAGCTGTAAAAATAAAGTTGACAAACTTACATTTGCAGTTGAAGAACAAGTTCTGCGATACATTTTGTTTAGGAAAATATGTTGTCCAAGTACGTTTTATAAGTTGGTCGACTATTACTCATAAACTTGTAAAGCCTACTTAGTCATGATAATTTTCCTTAAAATTTCGTTATATATACTACTATTGTGAATTTTTTCACACCCCCAAACATAACCGTTTAGCTGGTGGAGGGGGGGGACACTCGAGTCGAGCAAAAATTAGCACTTTAAAGCTTAATATTTCACAAACGAATCTTTTTATCAAAAAATTGTTAATGGAAACTATCAATATTTTTTAAAGACCTATTTAATGATACCCCACACTAAGGGGTACGCGAGAAAAAAAAAAAACATCCCCACTTTACGTGTACAAGAGGTACCCTAAAAAAAAATATTTTACGAGATTTTATTTTACCACTTTTTCGGCACAACAAATCCGTATATTCACACTAAATTACAGCTTTCTAGTACTGGGGGTCTCTGAGCTAAGCTGCGGACAGACGGACGGACGGACGGACGGACGGACATGGCGAAACTATAAGGGTTCCTTGTTGACTACGGAACCCTAAAAACTTCATATCATTTTCATTCATCAAGTATAAAGAACTCAAAATTAGAATCGTGGTCACAGACAGCCAGTAAATGGCCATAAATTAATCGTCCTGTCAGCGAAACGTCCAATGATGAACCGGTCATCGGTGAATGGTTGCAGAATCAGTGAAACCAGCCCAAAATGTCGAAACATTCTAGTAGGCCTTTGTTAAAAGAAAACTTGTGAAGTCAAAAAGTGTCACAACCAAATACCTACGTACAAAAACGTATTACTTCTACGCTTGACATTTCTGTATGAATTAATTTGAAAATAGACTCAAGTTTAAGACCACCTTCTTAAGACAAATTAAAGAAGAAAATGTGTGAGAAATATAAAGAAAAAGAAATTTTAGATAAGATGAAATAGATGAAAAAATTGCCATGTTCATAAAACTACAACGAAGTCTGCTTCTTCAGCAGACTTCATTGTAGTTGGAAAAATAATTAAAAAGTGATAATGACGCTTACAATGATTTAAATTACTACTGCTTAAGCTGTTACGACACTATAAACTTCTAAAACCTCTCGTAAAATTTTAAATCTTAAAGCTGTTGTAAAAAAACTCTGACCAAATAAAAACCTCATACAGTGCAACCATTTTTTTTTTTATTATGACCACATCTGAACACATTCAACTTCACACAGACAAAAGTCAAATTATCTGTAACGAGATAAATACACGAAACTGCATACCAAAACAGCGGCAGTTCGAAACTAATATGGCGACGACGCCTTGAGCCTCAAAGGCCGCCAGCTCAAATAGGATTAAGCCGGACGTGCCTGCCAGCCGCATGTAGGCAAAGGAGAGTTCCGGCCAACGTTGCGTTTGCCATATTTTTCCCAGCTCAAACTGGGGAATCCTAGTTTGAGCTGGGAAAAATGAGGCCTTTTTTTAAGGATAAAGTTGATTCTGATGTTTTTAACAGACTTCAATTAAGAGGAGGTTCTCTGTTTGACCTGCATGTTTGTCCACGATTATCTCGCGTTTGGCTGAACCGATTTTGATGCAGGTTTTAGAAAAGTATTGTCTACATTCTGGAGAAGGTTTTGGTATAAAACAATAATGAATATTTTGCCATGTCATCCGCATGGATTCGTTATTGCTTACTTGGATGACGCATTTTCAAAGATGCTGATTACACATTTTGAAGTCGGTTAAAAATAACAAGCATTATTCCTATCATTCAATTTTCGCGCTACCAATACAAGCACAGTCAACGAAAATTCTCCACTTACGGTTAAGTTAAGGAAATTGGAGACCGATGAAAGATTGAGATAGTCGCAAGCAATTCTCTGCATCGCTATGTTAGAAAAACTATTTGAGGAAAATGCTTGTGGACTGGATGACACTCGAATTGCCTGTTAAAATACTTTGTTGAACAGGAAATTCTGTTCTGGAAAGTGTGATGTAATTGTGTTATGATGTTAGTATTATGACTCTTTTATACGTGTAGGTAGAATCATGTAGGTAAACTATCATTGGATCAGCGGTGTCTATAATTATATTCTAGAGATGAACAATTTAACAAGTACCTATATAGTTTTAGTTAAATCATTGTAGAAATATGAAAAGTTTTAAAATATTGAAATTCGTGATGGCGCTGAGGTTTAACACCTCGCTTTTCATGCATGAGGTTGCTAGTTCAAACCCAAGCAAGTACCAATGTGTCTTTTTCAATTCATTTGTACTTTCCAAGTTTATCTTGAAGTGATTCATCGGTGACGGAAAACATTGAGAATCCAAAGCTTTATCAGAGGCCTGTGGCGTTCCCAGAAGCGACTTAAATAACTCTTACACCACACCAGAGAAAGAGGGCCAAATCCTCAAAAAAGTGGTGGTTTCTCATATTTTTCGGCCCTACAACTACTTCATATTGGAGATTTAATTATTGGAAAAACATCCCCATATTCACTGTGCAAATCAGTTTTATCGGAAACTATAATCTAATCACCAACCCAGTTTTTCCCAACTATATTGGAATAATCGGATGTAGCTTAAAACCGGTAATTACAAGTAAATAGAACAAGCGCCTATCCCAAGTAACACAAACGTGTCTAGAAACGTACTACTAGATAGCTTATAGAATTAAATTGAATTGTCTACCATATCATTTGGGTGCATTTCAAATAGCCTGTCCGCCATCTTGGACGTCTGCCATCTTGGATTTAAGTCACGTGACAATTTTTTTCGTATTCCTGACAGCAAACCCTTTACTTGATACCCATATAATGGGGGTGGATTTCAAACAGCCAGTCCGCCACCTTGAATTTAAGTCACGTGACTACTTTTTCGTATTCCTGACAGCAAACCCTTTCATTTGATACCCATATCACGGGGGTGAATTTCAAACAGCCAGTCCGCCATCTTGGATTTAAGTCACGTGACCATTTTTTTCGTATCCCTGACAGCAAACCCTTTCATTTGATACCCATATTATGGGGGTGTATTTTAAAAAAATCACATGACTTAAATCCAATATGGCGGATATTGGATTTAAGTCATGTGTTTTTTTTTTTCGTACTCTTGACAGCAAACCTTTTCATTTTTGATACCCATATATCATCAACAATTTTCTACGTTTTGGAGGAAGTTACTAGGAAGTTTCGATTCTTCTTCGGTCGTCTCTTCTTCATTTTTCTTTCTTTTTAAATACAAGCTTGCGGATTTTTCGACGACAACCACCAGATCTTTTAATTTGTTTCATCTTTTCCATTGCATAAACTCATCCAATTTAAATTTCTAGTGCAAATGCACTTAACTGAGCCACTTTTAAGGATAAAAACTCTAAAAACACGACTTCTCTATCAGTTTTCTAGACAAACTTAAAAATATCTATTAAAGTATTTTATCTAGACTGAAGTCTCTATAGAAAAAAAAGATAAGAGTACCATTAGCTAAAATAGAATATCTGTAGAAAGTTTTGTCTTCAAATATATCGTTTTATCTATAAAACTACTTCAAAATAGGTACCTTTAGGCTTTTTTAACTATTTGTAGAGCATTTTATCTAGAAACATTCGTTATAACTATAAACGTACTTAAAATAAGTGTTCTATAGAACAAATGCTCTTAAAATAATAAAGCTTTAGATAAAAAACTCTATAAGATTAAATGTTCTTTATCAAACCCATCTTTAGAAAGTCCGTATCTAAAGATTAACCCTGAATAGACAGTCTATAGACAGATTGGTTTTAAAACTTCCACACTGTGTTACTTGGGTATCTAACTGATAATATTAAATTACTACAATCCGATATAAAAAACGATCAAAACCATTATTCGAATTTCACTTTGTAGCTCATTTGTGCCACAATCCGCTAATCTCTAATGTTGCAATTAGTTAACCAGTGAATAGCCATTCGAAGCGCAATTTGGTAAACTAATTCGCTAATTGGCAAATCTGGGTAATCACACATCACCAATTCGGCCTGTGAAACACGACCAATCAAATTACAAAACCACAAATACAACAGTCACGTAGTCAAAATAACTGGTTTTATCTCTACGTTCGTATATTTCTTGTTACTGTTGTTATAGTACATTATTATCCAAGGGGTGAAAGTAACCTCGAACTATTCGCGCCATCACTTTGTTCGGGGACCAAGCCCCGTCCCGGAACTTTTTAAGTTACTTTCATCCGTTGGATAACAATGTTCTATTACAGGATCCATCATCTCACTATTCGGGAAAAAGCGCTTAAAAGCAAGCAAAAAAAAAAAACGTAGAAAGTTTGCTTGACATCGTCGCTTACTATCAAGTGAGATATAAGTCAAACGCGAGACTATCGTTATTTTTTTTTAATTACCACCAGTGCAGTGGCGTGCACCCAGGGCGAGTGTAGTCCAGTGGTCGTCAGTTTTGTAAAACAGTTGTTACAATTATGACAAACAATATATTTTATCTTCGTTCTTTCTAATATCTCTATCTATACCGGTGATACTTTATTTATTTATTTATCAAAAAACTTATTCTATCATTACAGGGTTTACCCTAATGCGATAGATAAGAGCTTAAACTAAACTTTATCCTTGACTTATAACACGCGACCCTTGCCTATCTACTGGGGTACTCTTATCAATTCAGCTATAAACTCCGGATAACTATCTTGAATTATCTGTTAAAAAGAATTTCACTTCTCTCCTGCCTTTTTTGGCAAATAACGTATAGCAGAGTCTAGCCACAGCAGAAATATTTTTATTCTTACACATAAAATAACACTCCTTTTGTCGCAGTAGTGAAAAAAAAAATTAGGCCAGTATTCAAAACTTTAAATAATAGATGAAGCAGCTCCTAAAGCTCCCAGCCTATAACTTCCCACAGCTGAGACGGAGGCATCCTCTCTCTGATAGAGCGGGCTGTAATCCATCACGAGCGAAGTATTCCTAGAAAACAATTCAATTAATAAACCTTTAGTTAGCAACATTTGCTGACGTCATTCCAATCGGTCTGGCCCAACTAAATGTAGGTACCTACGTACGTACTAACGCTTCGACCATAAAGATTTCGATTTTTCCCTAAGCGCTCCTGTTCACGATGCCGCCGCCGACGCCAATTCGCCAATTCGCTAGTGTTTGATTTTTGCCTATAGCACACCTCCGCTGCGAAACTCAAAGGGCGAAACCGCAATAGTTTCGCTGTGAGTTGTGAGTTCTTTGGCGGCGAAACAGGCGCGAAATTCCCTGCTCTAACGTACAAAACTGACTATGATGTTGTCTCTTTCTAACACGATTTCGCTCATTTGCTCAGGCGCCGTCTACATCTCCGCCCGTTGACCGCTATTTTGGAGCGGTTCCGCGTGTGACTCGGACGCGTCTGTAGCAATCGACTATTTATGAGAGCGAAATAGGAAAGATGGATTTGGAATTTACGGAAAAACTTATAAAAGCAGTGAGAAATAGACCAGTTTTGTACTTACTAAATCACCCTGACTGAAGTAAGAATAAAAACGGTTTTCATGTGACTGTGACTCTTTACTTAATCTATTTTCTCCCAACTTCTTTATTTTTTTATTAATATCATGCACGACATGCACCCAGGTACTACGCCTTTTAAAGTTGTTGACCACAGTAAGATTAGTTCCTCTTCTGACTCCGAAAGCGACGACATTTTATTCCGATTGTTATTTCTCAACTGTTCTAGTTTTAGGTTTCGCTAATAGTTTCGCGTAAGTGAAGTACTGTTGTATAGCGAAACTCGCGCAGCGGTTTCGCAGTTGTTGTTTCGCAGCGGAGGTGTGCTACAGGCATTTGAGTCGGCATCGGTCGGCGCGGTAGCGAAGGTAGGTATACACAGCAAAGCGGCGCAGCGGGCGGCGCGGGCGGCGCGGCGGTGGCGAAACGGCGGCATAGTGTACAGGTTTAAATTACGATGATTCGGTGTTGGAATTTCCAAAGATTTAAAAACACGTGTTAGAACAAAGTTGAAGTTCTAAAATCTACATTCGATGTTTCAAGTAAATTGGATGAAAAGTTCTAGATATTCATTTTAAATATACAAAATGTTCATCCCATTTTTAACCCCCTTAAGGGATAAATTTCCGAAAATCCCTTCTTAGTGCACACTTAAGTCATTTAGGGAAAGTTTGTGAAAAACTGTATACTTCTAGACCCAACACTTTCAGCTCTGCGTTGATCAGTCAGCCAGCCAGTCAGTTTCTTCTTTTATACAGGCTGAATTTTTCAACTGGACGTATCCACGTCCAGCAGCGTCCGTATCCAGCCAAATCCGAAACTATGAAAATAGCGATAAATACTCAAACTGTTGAAAAATTCACCCTGTATGTATGGAAGAAGATATACTTGTGTCTGTGTACCTAATCCGCGTCTATTGAACCCTTGTCTGATGTCGCGACTACCCTCCGTCTCATCCGGACTTAATAGAAGGCTTCTAGCGGTTCTTTCTATTAGGCTAGCTTTGATTTGGAAGCCGCTGCCTTGTCAGATTGGTAGAGCATTTGGATTTGTGAAAACAAAAGATAGATTTGGTACTGTAATGTAAAGTAGTGCTAAGATGTTAGGCTTTTCAGTTTTCCTGAGTATCGATAGTTATGTTTCAGCTGTCAGGACTTTAGTAAAACAGGAAAATTTATTTACTACAATGTTAATTTAATTATAAAAATACAGGATATTGAGCTGGTGGCTGACGTAAGACTGATAAGAAAGCAAAAGAAATTATATCCGATTTACAGTAAATGCAGAATTGCAATACGACGCATGGTGATGGTGGCTGCCTACTCAGCGTAAGCGCGTGTTACGATGAGTTTACTCGGTTCTTAATATTTTAGGTGGCTATATACAGCGTCAATTATCGGTTTTAATCACGACTAAATGTGTATTAGAAAAATTATGTATTACATTAGATAATAGACACACAGTCTCACGCCTGACGTTTGGCCGTAATCCAAACACATTTATAGCTTCGTATTTTTTTATAACCACTGCAAATGATTTCAACCATAAACAAATCTTATCAGTAAAGTCTTCCACCCGACTTAATCTATAGACTTTTTTCACAAAGACACCTCAAACAACACAAAGGGAACAATATGTCCTGAATACACGCCTTTTATTTTCATTTTCAAAGTCGTAGCCAACATCAGCCTATATATCTTGCTCAGCTATACCTTAACGTCATGTTTTTTACATAAAACCTGTAGCCCGGAAGTAATACCCAAGTTACATATACTTAAAAATAATGTTTTTGGTAAACTTATTGTGATGTAGGATATTATTGGCGTTGTTCAACTATAAACAAATCTTATCAGTAAAGTCTTCCACCCGACTTAATCTATAGACTTTTTTCACAAAGACACCTCAAACAACACAAAGGGAACAATATGTCCTGAACACGCCTTTTATTTTCAAAATCGTAGCCAACATCAGCCTATATATCTTGCTCAGCTATACCTTATCGTCATTTTTTTTACATAAAACCTGTAGCCCGGAAGTAATACCCAAGTTACATATAAAAATAATGTTTTTGGTAAACTTATTGTGAAGTAGGATATTATTGGCGTTGTTATAGAAGATGTAGTAATGAGTTCTAAAAAGTTTCCGACATTTATTTGTTTATCTTCGGAGACAAGAAAGTTTATGCCGGCTTTATGATGTGAAAATGTTTATTCGAGTTTGTGTTCTAGTTTTTAGAAGTAACATCTAGTGTTCGGAATCGGGAATTTTTTCCTTGTTTTCAACTTTAGGTGACAAAACTACACTATACACCTCATCATCTTCATACGTTGCTATAAACCCACAAAAATAATTTATGAACTAACCGTAATTTGTTTCATCACCACTGCTCTCAAAACGGTGAAGGAAAACATCGTGAGGAAACCGGCATGTCCTAGAACCTAAAATTCGAAGACATGTGACATCTGCCAACCCGCACTGGGCCCGCGTGGTGGATTATGGCCCACTCCCTCTCACAAGAGAGGAGGCCTGTGTCCCAGCAGTGGGAACATTATAGGCTGATGATGATGATGAACTAACCAAAACATTATATATCTTCAGCTGTTGTTGTTTCTTTAAGATCCTCACTTTTTTTCCGAACAGAGATTTTTAAAGTTATCCTGTACTATGTTTCTACGGTATGAACGGAAACGTCCATGACAGTAATCAATGATTAGCAAAAAGAATTGGGTTTATTTTCGAAACTATTTAGTATCTTTAGAAGTATCGGTCAATGTTATTTCCGTATATTATTATTGTTTATTTAAGACGGTGCTAGTATTTGAAAAGCATAACGTCGCAATACGGTTCTAGCGTAGGTTTTTTCATACCTGCATAATAATTTAATATCCTCATGATAAGTACACAAAAAACATACCTAAACAGTCTACGTACTTCATGAGTAATTTTGCAACGCCAAAGCGTTCAATTGATACATAATCCTCGGTTCGATTGGCAAATTAGCATGGAAATAGGTCCCTTGCCTCTCTCAAAGTGGCAATCTGGCAATTTGGAATCTCCCGTGATAAAATTCAGCATGTAATTCGAACTTAACAGCTGTTTACGCTGTTCGCAGGAATTACATTTTTATGACGATGACGGCTGTAACTTATTGTTTTTTTCAATCTGATGCCTTATTTTCACCATCAGGATTTGACAACCTGTTGGAAAGTGTCTTGAAATCTCTTCTCAAGCTTAAACCGTGTCGATAAGTATGTACACTACCAAAATAAAAAATAAATAAAAACTTTTTGGGGTCAAATAATATTCTTCGTCGCCATTTTCGGCCAATGGAGACTGGTAAACATTGTACACTGTTGTAATAGTACATTTTGATATAAGTGCGGTAAGTTGATAATTACAGTTGAGGCGATATTGAAGCCCGACCCGCAGGGGAGGGCTATAAGAAAGCAGAGGCTGTAATTATCAAACCGCACGTATATCATACGACGTTTTATAACACATTTGCGAGGAAATAATAAAATCATTACACAGAAAATAAAAGCACGCGGAATAATTTTTACTTTTTCACAAATTAGCGATGCGCGCACACAAAAGACGCTGATCGTCTTTTGTTAATGGCAAAGGCACAAAAACAGCCAGTATTACTAATAAAGTAAATTAATACTTTTGTGTTTTTATTACAGATAAATGGTTATAATTAATTGTCAAAATTAATTAAATTAAAGAGTAAAACGTTTATTTAATATATTTCATCTCCCAAATTTAATTTTATTCATAAAATGTTGACCACTTTTCTGATATAAAAACTCTTTGCTAATATTTAAAAAAGTACCGCTCGTTTTAGACGGAGCATCTTGATAAACCGTGCGTTTTACATTACCATTACGCACAAGTGCGTAATAAGATACATTACGATACTGAAATTGGTGCAGTAAGAGACCTTTTACGAGCAAATGTGTTTTATATAAATAATTATTAGAACGTATTTTAATTTTTTGGCATCAATGTCAAAGAACTTAATCTGATCCCGCATTTAGCACAGTTATATTCCGGGGTCGTGGAACTGTGTAGACGGGTAACCTTGTCCCTGGAACCTAAAGGGCTATTGAAGGAATATCGTTGATTTTAGAGTCAGTACGAGTCCGACAGTCCCTTCAGCTCCCCACTGACCACCGGACTATTTTGATGGAAAAAAAGCACAGTTATAATTCTCGTCATTCATATTTTCAGCAACCCGTAGTTTTAAAAACTTCGCACTATGATGTCTGCCGGCGCCATCGCACGTATTCGTTTTAGTAAATAAAAACCTCGCGACCGCTGTATGCTCACACTGTAATCGCTCTGTTTAGGACATGGTCTCATAGCAAACAGCCAGTACGTACGTAAAGATATGCCGTTCACCTCATTAAGATTTTAAAGCTTACTCCCAGAAGCCTTAAAATGTTAATCTCCTGTTTAGAATCACAAATTCTTGCAACGTAACCGTTTAAAACCACAAAGTGTTAAGAACGAAGCTTTCAAAAGACAGCTGTGCACGTTTCATTAAAGCCCATTTCGAATACCACTAAGCAACATTTAAATTAATACCTAAACCTTATTGCTTTCAGGAATTTCGACTCTCAGCTTTCAACACAGAGTCAAAAATCCAACTGTACACTTTTAGGAGTCACTTAGTATAAGTAGACGAGGTATTATTTATGCAGACCAACACTTTGGCGTCTTTTCAGTTTTCTTGTTCAAGTTCAACTTTTACTGTGAACTTTTAAGCAGACTTTATACTTTGAACGAAGTTTTCTTGCTACGCTATCGGAGTTTAAAGTTGTTCGTGTAAAGGTGCTGATAAACTTGAGCATTAACTTGAAATAAGCAAAAAGAATGAGCATTTTTGCGAATGTTACATACAGAAAAACAAACGAGAGCTTTTTAGCGAGCATTCTAACGCACGTTCTGGCGAGCTTTTTTATCAAACTGACTGTTAAATTTGACATCTTCATGACGAAAACATTTTTAACGACCATCGATTAGAACGTTTCCCATTTCGCGACCCGGTACCGAGCCATCAAAATAAAATATCGGATCGCAACACTCCGGCGATACCAAAGTATGATGAGTGTTAATAAAACCTATAAATGTATATTATTTTTCCTGACGGAACCCGCTTGGGTTTAAAACTATAAAGGGGAAGAGGCAGTGTGAAAATTATCAGGCCTTGGCAGAACAACGTTTGGGAAACATTGTTGGCTAGAAAGATCGTAAAAATGTTGGTGGCGATGGTGGGCTCTGTTCGTTGTTCAGTTTGACAAATTTAAAAATGGCGAATGCTCGATGATCTGTTACAAGTGAATGCTATCTATGAATCAACACCTTAAGTTAAAAAGAAAGAAAAGAGTTGGAAGTTGTTGTAGAGGTCTTGTAAAAGTGTTTTTACAGGAAAAACTAGCAACGTGCTTCTGTGTTCCGGTGGAATTGGCGCGTTTACGGGGGTGAAAACTACAGAGATATGATGAATTCATAAAAAATGTTGTATGTTATAGCCTAAAAGACTGTAAAGCAAGCAATTAAGCAATTTAACTGTGGATTGTATAATAAAGATAACGCTATAGTAGTGTCTACATTTTCAGTAAATGCAAATATTTGATCGTTTATTTCTGAAACAGATTTTAGACTTTTGAAGCATCAAATGACTGAGTAGGTCATAATCTACTCGAACCAAGATCTTCAAATACATATAAATACATACTATGTAAATGTGTCCACAAGTCTGCATATTTAACCAGTACCTAATCCAATTCCGTTATCTACAGTACACACGAGCTAAAGTACTTTGCAGCCGACCACACAACAAGCTAGCCGCGTATTTTACGTAAATTTATGCAACGCCATTTTAGCGTCGGTCGCCGCAAAACCAGTAACAATGGCTTTCCATGGTAATTCAACACCATTAAGGGCCTGGGTTAATCAGCAACCATACATTTATGGGCGGGCTATGCTCCGCCCATGTGGCGGTGGCGTCTTGAAACTCGAAGAGACGTAGCTTTTCATGAATCTACAATATTTCGCGGGCAATAAGCCTGTCTGTAATAATCAAACCGATTTTTTAAATCATTTTGTTGGCGTGGCTTCTGGGCTTTTATGACATATCTTTATTTTAGGTTTGTAGAACTAATCAACCCGACATTTCTGATAGTGTTGCCTGTAGGAAAACTACTTTTTGTCAGAATATTTTAAACGAATATTTTGAATTTACATTTAAAAAACAAAAATAGCAATAACATTCGAGGAACATTAACATTTTTCTCTAATAGGTATTATTTCATACGCTGTCGTTGCAGATAAATAATTTCCAAATTTTTTACATCTCCAGATATGGGAGAAACTTCTAATAATTATGTAGGTAATAAATTAATGAACATTACTATAGTTTACATGCACCTCCATGTTCATGCTCGAATTTTCAGTATTTGAGACGTAAAGCAAACTGGAACTTAGACAATTTCAAATTGACAATTTTCAATGAAAAAATTAGTTCCTTCTTCGCACACCAGAGGCGCTGTTCCATTTTTTCATACAAGTAACGCTGTAAACACTGTAAAGTAAAATAGTGAAAATTCGTGCTAAGGGTACAGGGCTACCCCGCTGCCTCGTGAAGTCGAGGCGCGGCGGGAAGAGCTCCGGCGCGATCTCAGGGCAGTATGGAAGGAACGACTGTCGCGACCGAAGGCCGGGCACGCCGCAATTGCGTCGGTAAGACCCCTCTTTGAGGAGTGGCTGGAGAGAAGTCATGGCGTCCTGACCTACCGCTTGACGCAGGTCCTCACCGGACACGGAAGTTTCGGGAGGTACCTGTGTCTGATGCGAAAGGAGGAGACGCCTGGGTGTCACCACTGCGAAGATCGCCCGGAGGACACGGTGGAGCATACGGTGCAAGACTGCCCAGCTTGGGCAGAGCACCGACGTGTCCTCACGGCTGCGATAGGCGGAGACCTCTCGCGCCCAGCATTGGTCGCGGCCATGCTGCGGGGCGAGACGGAGTGGGAAGCGGTCGCCTCCTTCTGCGAGGCAGTAATGCTCGTGAAGGAGGAGGCGGGCCGCGAGCGAGAGAGGACAGAGTCCTCCCTCCGCCCCATCCGCGGTAGTAGACGCCCACGGCGACGGACGTCGCTAGGTGATCTCCGGCCACCGTAGGCGCGGGCATGCGGGCAGCGAGTAAAGGGCAACTCGCTGCCCGACCAAGGACCATGCCCGGGTCGACGGCGCGTTGTGTCCCACGCGCGCCTCAAAGAGCGTCAGCATAATGACGGGGGCCAAAGCCTGCCGGGGTCGCGGGATTATTTCCTTACCGTGACCCTGGAACAGAAAGGGCTATTGAAGGACACCGTGGATTTTAGTCAGTAGAAGTCTGACAGTCCCTCCCGCCCTGCCCGGGGTTGGAGGACTCATTTGATGATTTTAACACGCTAAAAAAAAAAAAAAAAAAAAAGGGTACAGGGCTCCAAGATCTTACTGTGATAGAACACAGCGTAATGGAATTTAAAAATAAAACAAAATATTCTATAACTTCGATAATAAATACCAGAGGCCCGACAGTGCCCCCAGCCAAGTAGAGCATTAGAGCATGGCCGAACTATCTTTTTCTCTAAGCGACACATGGTACTGCGAAGATCGCAAGGAGGACACAGTAGAGCATACGGTGCAAGACTGCCCCGCTTGGGCAGAGCACCGACGTGTCGTGACGTCACGTGACGTGTTCACGCAGTATGAATTAGCTGTCAAACTGATTACAGGTAGGAGTAAATGGTACAGATACACATGCTTTAAACTAGCATGCTAAAAGAGCATGCTTATGAGCATGCTTATAGTTTACAATTAAATTAGCATGCTCATTATTAGCAAATGGGTTCGATACACATGCTACTAAGTAGCATTTGCTTAAAAGTAGCATGCTCTTGTGCTTTAGCATGCTAGTTTAAAGCATGTGTATCTGTACCTTTACAGTGTCTTTTACGAAAATTTTCTGTTCATCGTTTAAAATGGATGTTATTGTTGTGTAATAGTACATTGTTATCCAAGGGTAGAAAGTTCGCGGGCATGCAGAGGGCGAGTAAAGGGCAACTCTCTGCCCGACCATGGACCATGCCCGGGTCGACGCGACGGCGCGTTGTGTCTCACGCGCGCCTCAAAGAGCGTCAGCATAATGACGGGGCCCCCTCTCAGAGCCTGCCGGTGTCGCGGTATTATTTCCTTACCGTGACCCCGGAACATAACAGGCTACTGAAGGACACCGTGGATTTTAGTCAGTTGAAGTCTGACAGTCCCTCCCGCCCTGCCCGGGGTGGGAGGACTCATTTAATGATTTTACCACGCTAAAAAAAAAAGCGACACATGGTACTTTTGACCACCATTTAACTTCTTGTTTATTAAGTGAGAAATTTGAAATTATAGAAATTGAGAGGACATTTTAGAGATCATGCTAAAACTGACTTTAGAGAGTAATGTATGTATTTAAATAAAACGTATACGTTTACGTTTTATTAAAAAATATTGCATTGCGTTACTCCATTAACGATTACGTATTTTTTTTAATCGTTGTAAGAACATCAAATGAGTCCTCCTACCTTGGATTGGGCGGGAGGGACTGTCAGTCTTGTACTGACTAAAATCCACGGTGATCCTTTAAGAGCACTTTACGTTCCAGGGTCACGATTTCCTGATGACACAGTCCCGCGACCCCGGCAGAATTTGGCCCCATAAGGGGGGCCCCGTCAGATTGCTGAGTTTTTTGAGTCGATCGTCGATCCGGGCATAGTTCATGATCGGACGGCGAGTCACCCATTACTCACCGTCCGGTGGCCGGACGTTCGATAGCGTGGGCGTCTCCGTCGCGCCTTCAGCAAGCTCGCTAACACGAATCCAACTTAATAAGTCGGGATGCCCCAAGTGCCGATCGGCAATCCAGGAAGGATGGCCATGACACTCTGGCACGCGACCAGTTTTCCTGTCGCCTCCGCATGCAGTTGTTTATATTTTGTGATCGTTATTGAAATGAAAATATATTATAATTTCATTTATGTAATGAGATGCGACTGTGTAAACGCACCATAATAATGTAGAAAACAAAGAAATGACCTTTTTTGTACTATGACTCCAATATTTTTGTACTGTGGCATTTGGCATACTGTCAACATTTTGAAGTTTGTTTATTTTGAAAGTAATTTTTCATCCTATTTGTTTACAATTATTACCTGTACTCATAAAATAGAAAAAGAAATGCTTACCCTATACTACAATTCAAATTAAAAATTGGCTGTGCCATAGTGAAGCAATTATTGCTAGAATGATGTTCTTCGTTCTTTGAAACATCATCAGTAGCTGTTGATTTCCTGAAAAATATACCGATGCAATTATATCGATGCAAAGGGATTGTCTAAGATTTTAAAATCTGGAAAAGAACTATCCCATCACAGAAGTAACTCATAAGCGCATCGAAATAAATCGTAAGTATATTGATAGAATTTTATGTACTTACAATTTTGATTCTCTCATATGCTAAGTCCTCGCCCTCAATAACTTCTTACGGATTAATTTGTTACATTTTACTTTACGTTTAGATCCCATATTATTTAAAAAAATATAACTTAGTTGTTTAAACTGACAAAACGGTCGTTTTCTCTATTTCCAAAGATTTCCAATTTTCATTTTACGAAAATCTGACAGGCCCGACCTGAAAAAAAGTGTCATAGGTCCACTTTGTTAGAGCCACGCTGGCTGACTGATTCGTCAATGAACGAGAGTGATGACACTACTTTTAAAAGGCAAAAGATGAGAGGACGATAGTGAATCTGTGCTCAGAATAAAACGGCGTATGTGCCAAAACAGATTGACGTATTTTTATAAATTAAAATTGTTATTAAATGAAAAACTGTCTTAACAGTATTTAGATAGTGGTATTCTCTATAATTTAAAGCAACATCTTTTCCATAACTCATAGTAGTTATGCCATAAAGTCCAAAAAAGAAAAAATATAGACCTAACTTTGCATTTTTTTTGTATCGAGAAAATTTCATTGAATCGTGTTTTCAACTTTGTGAGAATTTACATCATATAGTTAATAACTATATTCCAAGTTGTAAGATCTGTAGTCCAGATATGTACGAAGAAAAGTAAAAAATAAAAACCGTATTTTTATTGACCTATCACCTTAACATGCAGCAAGCCAATTCTGTTGAAGTGCATAGCTTTGCTGAAATTTTCGAGCTTTGACTTTGAAATATGGCAATTTATATTCGTGGTTTTAACTTTTTTGTGGTGGAGTAAACAAATTGTTGGGTATTTACTTGGTAACGGAGTATTTTACATAATAACATGGATTTATTTCGATGTTAAGAACATTTATTATGACTTTAAGGGCTGATTTTTCAATAGTCAGATAACTTTTATCTGAGGTTTAAAAATAGCGGTTTGACAGCTTATCTATGGAAAATAAATGTCAAACCGTTATTTTAATTCCTCAGATAAAGGTTATCTGACTATTGAAAAATCAGCCCTAAGGGGAATAAAGTGGCCAATTTAGGGCTGATTTTTTAATAGTCAGATAACTTATCTGAGGAATAAAATAGCGGTTTGACAATTTTCTATAGATGCTTATCTAGACCGCCATTTTTATTCCTCAGTTAAAAGTTATCTGACTATTGAAAAATCAGCTCTAAGTAGAATAATAATTTTAGGTGGAATAAAGTTCGTATAATGGTCTACTCTATTGCTTGCCATACCAAAACATACTAAAAGATAACTAGAATTGGTTGTTTTACGAATTTCATCGGAATTCATATTTTAGGTTTTGCTAAAATGGGATATTTAGATCTCCGGGTACAAAGACTAATAGGTCGGTCTTCTAGGGCTGCCGCAATTGCTAAGAGACGGTCCGACCACACATTACATGTCTAGTTTTCCTTGGGAAGCAACCTGATCTAACTGCATCTTTGATTTTGATCCTTCAATAGCCCTTTACGTTCCAGGGTCACGTTTACCTGATGATACAGTCCCGCTACCCTGGCAATACTGATAGTTTATGTTGTTCATGTAGTAGTTTATGTTGGGCGAGCGTTTCGCCACCAGCCGGGCACGAAGAATACTAACTCCGTAGCTACAAAGTATACTGAGCATTTTTTGTTAGAACTTTGCCCCACTCTAGGAATAATCTTATCATTATTACTCGTAGATGTCAAATATAAGCAAATGCCATTTCTTTATCTCATGTCTTATGTTGATGTCAAGTAGGTACCTGATATTACTCGTATTTTGAGGCAAATGTCAACAAAACGTATCCCACGCCAGAGGCAAAACGTTGAAATTACATTTCTTTTGATTATAAAGAAAAGAAATTAAAAGTAAATGTATTTCCTTACAAAGAAAGAAATAATAATAATTTATTCGGACTGGAATAGGAAATTAGAGATTGGCAAACAAAAGGAAACAATTTAGAAATGTTAAACTTCCATAACCAACAACAAAATAATATTTAAATTCATTAGTTATTTTGTTTACTTTGTTCATTTGTACAAGTAATATGCGGCATATTAATAATGGTCCTCCTGACCGATTTCGGCCACAGCGGCCAATCTCAACGTGACATATTATAGTGCACAAGTGTGTGCGCAAGCGCAGGTGCACTCTCTGTTCCTTTACTCTCATAATCCTATGGGACGGCAATCCGACACGACTGGGGAGCACGGGGGTATTATATCGCACACTCCGACAGCTATTGAGAAATTATTTTTAGAAAGACCAGCAGTCGCGCTTGCGACCGCGAGACTTTTTTTTTTTTAGCGTGGTAATGTCGTCAAATGAGTCCTCCCACCCCGGGCAGGGCGGGAGGGACTGTCAGACTTCTACTGACTAAAATCCACGGTGTCCTTCAGTAGCCTGTTATGTTCCGGGGTCACGGTAAGGAAACAGGCTTTGGCCCTCTGAGAGGGGGCCCCGTCATTATGCTGACGCTCTTTGAGGCGCGCGTGGGACACAACGCGCCGTCAACCCGGAACGACCGCGAGACTTAAAAAAATGTGAACTGAGTGTACTATAAATATCGTAAAATTAAAATTACATGTTAACCGACATGTGACACCGTCGCTTTTTAACGACGTATGTAATTAGAAGCACAAATTATAATTAAAATACAAAATCCCTTTGAATTTACCGAATTATGAAAACACAAGCTCATTAGGGTTGAATTTTGCTTGTGTTACATTATATTTAATGTTTTAGAATTTTATGTTTAATTTTAACACAGTCATTAATTTTAGAGGAGGTAAGTAATTAAGAGGAAACGCCGTAATTAAAGTCTAAATTAAGAATCTGCTGGTCTTAATTATACCACATTATATCTGAATTAATCAGCTGGGGATAGGTTACTGGTACTAAATTCGTTTCTAAAGAATGTTTATTAATCAAAAAACCCTAATCCTACCTTTAATTAAAAAAGCAAAATTACTTGGTTGTTCATTTGCCAATAGAATATCCTTTTTCTCAGATGTGGGCCTTCAAGCGTTCCAGAGATGAAAAAGAGAGATGAAACAGAGTTCCTGAGATAAAAATCTACAATCTAAGTTTACAATCCCTCGGATCAGAGAAAAATCAATCAAGCTAATTTATAACCCCGATTACCACGAAGCTTTAAGAACTGTACTAAAAGATTTTTCCCCGATTATATGTTGCCGTGTGATAATTTGCGATTTGTTGCAGCTTATTCAACTATAATAATACCAAGTTTGCGAATGTAATAAATTTCAACTTTGGAAACCTTCATTGTGCCGGACCGCGCACAATGAAGGTTTCCAAAGTTGAAATTTCGCACTTGGCCAGTTTTTTATTTGCCTATCAGTAACCCCCTACTTACTCAAGACAGTAAACTATTTCGTCATAAAACTATATACACATTTAATTACCAGATAATATATACCAATGGCCTGGACAATAAAATGACATAATAAAATCTACAGAGTTAGTGGTACCAGTTATAAGTTTATGCCAATAAAGCATAACCGCTCTGTATATACAGATGGGTCGTAAACACTTAACTGTGGGGTCTTAATGACCCCGCTTGATTGCGGACCCGTCGGGGTACAGCCGTTACAGGGTTATAATGTTACAAGAGCTTTTGTCTAATCAAGGTTATGTAAAAATAAATAAGGTTTTGTTATGAAAAGTAAAAGACGATGTTATGAAAATTCTGATCGTAACTTAAATTAAAAAGCGAGTTGGCTTGTTTGTTTGTTGCGTTTTCCAAAATATTTGAAGCGATTTTAATGAATTTTGACAGGCCTGTTGGTCCAGTGGTTAGTGACCTTGACTGCTATGCCAGAGGTCGTGGGTTCGATTCCCACACAGTACAAATGTTTGTGTGATGAGCACGATCATTTGTTCTGTGTTTGGGTGTAATTTATCTATAATATGTATGTATTTAGAAATATATAAGTATGTTTATCAGTTGTCTAGTATCCATAACACAAGCTCTGCTTAGCTTGGGACTAGATGGCATTGTGTGATAGTTGTGAAATATTATTATTATTATGGTACAGAGAAAGCACCTAGCTTTTCAGCTAATAAAATGATCAAGTGAATCTGGCACTATCATACTCTTACCTACTTATTGAAAATCAATAAATATTTGTATAACCTAAAAGTAGTTGTTCCGGGTTTCACTATTTGTGTATGTGATTTGGAATGTTTATAAATGTCACCCATGAGGCCCTTTGCGTTCGAGGGCCGACGCGTTACCATGCTTAGACAATCCGCCCTGAAAACGGTTACAGTCTAAATCAGGTTAATTAAGGTACTGGTAAATCTAAATGAGCGAAACTGCGAGCCAAAGCTAGTTAAATATATTAATTGTTTAATAAAATGCAAGGCAACTGATGAAAGAACAAAAAAAATACTTTATTTAACAATTTAATATAATGTAGTCAAAAGTTAGCAAACATACTCCAAGTAAGAGCAAGTAATAAAGTGAATTTAACTTATGAATCATATTGCGCAATATGACTCATATAAATTAAATTCACATTATTTTTAAACAAAGAACGTACCATATTGAACTAGGTTCCTAGAAATTTATGTCTCACCGCGTCTGTAGCTACGAAGCGTAGCCAGAGGCGTAGCGATGACATCATCGCCTGCTACGAGCTACGCCGTAGCGATCACAATCTTTTATAGCTTGTTTTAAAACCGATATCGTGTTACTTTATTAGAATGTCAAACTTTATTAAATTCAAAGCCAAATCATTTATTTCAATTAGGCCTTCAAACAGGCACTACACATCGCAAATTCAAAGTAACGAATGATTGAGTATAATGATTTTGTTTAGTAATTAATTACCCTGTACTATGCCACTGCTGGGCAAAGGCGCAAACGCAGTTACTATTCAGTCTGGTTCACTATGAAACTTCAAGGCTTCTAAATATAACCACACCATGGTGCAATCAGTATTGGTACATCTTTGCTGTACCTTTCAGCGATTACAGGAGTGCTTTTAGTAAACAAAAATCTACAACAAGGGCCATAATAAAAGAAAATATGAGAAGAGATATCTCACGACCGGTGATATATAAAAGCAAAGAATATATAACCCACAACATGTTGAACAAATCACTTTAACCCTCCCGCGCCGCGTCATATTTCCTCCGGAATAACTCATTATGATCGCTCCAGCGTAAGGGTTACGGCAATATATGCTTTTGCTCTCAGATTATATAGAAATATGAAACCTTATTTTTTTTGGAAGTAGATTTTTTGCGTATCAATCACTTATTCGTTTGCGAAGTGATATCAGTGATTCACTGTTTGTACAGTCCTATGAATATGTTTTTGCTTTACAAGGTAAAATCAGCTAAAGAGACCTCCAACATTGGATACAGCGGAAGGGACTATCAGAATCGTACTGACTATATATTTCACAGAGCAGTGGTGGCCCAGTGGCCACGACTTACAAGTTGTAGGTCGAGGGTTCGACCCCAGCCAGGCGCATTACTTTGTTTAATTTATTTCATCACCACTGCTCTCAAAATGATGAAGGAAAACATCGGAAGGAAACCGGCATGTCCTAGAACCATCAAATTCGAAGACATGTGACATCTACCAACCCGCGTGGTGGATTATTAGCCCACTCCCTTTCACAGAGAGGAGGCCTGTGTCCCAGCATTGGGAACATTATAGGCTGATGATGATGATGTGGTGGATTATTGGTGATCTTTCAATAGCCCCTTACGTCCCAGAGTCACGATAACCTGAAAAGACAGTAACGCGACTCTGAAAGTACCGCGACCCGGACAGTCCCGCGACACAGTCCATATATGCTAATGTTAAAGTCTGGTGGTCTCGTGATCGCAAGCGCGACTGCTAATGCCTAGTTTTATATATAGATAGTCGCGAAATTCAGCCTATCCAAATCATTTAATGTCATAACAGGTTATAGAAGGGCGGGGTTTATGGGAAACCGCAGACAAAATCTAGTATTACAAATGTGAAAATGAGTCGTTTGTTCAGTCGGAAACTTATGTAGGTACTTGTCATATTAGGCGCAACGCAAACAGAAGGCGGCGCAGATACGGCGCAGATGCGACGCGGCGCACATGAATGAAATTATAGTAAAAACAGGCGCAGTGCACCTCTTTTTACTATAATATCATTCGTCTGCGCCGTATCTGCGCCGCCTTCTGTTTGCGTTGCGCCTTTAATGAAATCTGAAACATCATGACTTGAGTATGTTTCATTAATCAAAGGAGGCTATAGGACATGAAAAATCACGCTACGATCAACAGGGGCCGAACAGAGGGTGAAGCCGAGGAAAACACCTAGTTTGTTCTATTTACAATAAAAACTGTCGAGGGTCTTTCTAAAACAACACGAAGACAGTCAGAAACAACATTAAAAAAGCGAAAGACATAAATAAAACACTGCTTAGGTGCGAACAGAACGTATATAGCTATAAAAGTCAACGTAACTTTTACGAGCGACCCCTCAGAGTCGACTCTAATTGATTAATACACGAACGATTACTGAACGTTACTGAAGCAATCAACGGTTTATAGTCGTATCCTGTTGTTTTATTGATGTTAGTAGACATTTTTGGGCATTTTCTGCTGATGAAATTAAAATTTTACTTTTTAGGGCTTGGTTAGCGATAAGGTTTTCTGCCATTCATTTTTTTTTTATAGTAAAGAAGAAACAGTGGTATTCACCAGATTCATTCATTGTATTACCATGTTATGTAATTAGTATGTTATATAAATGTTATGTTTACAATACCATATTGACATGATATTTATATTATTGCTTTGCTTATTACTGTAAGTATCGGTTTTCATTTCAGTTATAGTGCCAAAACCAAGTTTATGTATTTACAAAAGATTTGGAGCGCTTTTTCTAATATTTCTCATTGACAATAATAATTTAAACATGTTTTGAGGCACCATTTTTTCATCGACTTTTCTCAAAACGATGTTGAAGGATACCCAACTTTTATAAATCTACTCTTTCACTATAAAGTGCCATTGCCAAAAGTGTAACGACCTCGACAAAACTATACGCCAAATATAAAAGAGACATTACATAAAATATACAAGATCTGAAAGTTCTCCCTAGATATTTATGCCCTATTTATTGATATTGTTTCAATCTTCAAAACAAATACATAAAATGAAGGATTCTCTGCTAAGTCAATATCTTCATTTTCATAACAAAGGCCCTGGATATTGTTTGAATAAAGTAGTATTTGTTTGTACTAAGTGTTCTATGTAACTGTTATATTTAGGAATCCTAAAACCTTCCTTCCGGATTGTTATAAAACCTAATCTTTAGAACAATTCACTGCACAAAAATGTAGGTATCTGACGAGAGACAATAAAAGTTCATGCAAGCAAATTTTTTTTTGTTAGGTTACAAAACGCTTACAAAATTCATAAGCCTAACTACGTGCTAACGACAGTTGCCAAATAAAACCTCACATACCGACATAAACCTCGCCAAGACAGTGTGAACGAACGGATAAAAAAGTGTTACCCTGTAAAGAAAACTTAGAGCAAAATGCTTTAGGTCGTAGCAAATTAGTCTTCGGTAACAATCGGTCCCCCTCGGGTCCATTCGGATCTTGGCCGACCGCCAGGGGAGAACCCGAGATGTCTGATCCTAGTATCCCGTAGTGAAGAGGTCAATTACCCTGAAATATGCCCAGCTAAGTTTGAGCCCAAGTGAAGTGTGAAAATTCAATTTGCTACTACATGGATTGCTTATGAAGCATTTTTCTATCGCAAGCCGGTAGTCGAGTAAAACGCTGTTTCGTTATATTTATCGCTTTATTTGTCCTTTGGGTTGGCTCGGTTGCTTTCTGGTTTATGATGTTGACTTGAATTGGTGTAATGGAGTGAATAAAAAGGAAGCAACGAGGGTTATGGTTTTTTCTTGGTATTATCACAGCTGCTCCGTGTAAAATACTAGTATTTTAATGCATTAGGTTTCGCTGGAATTCAAACCCAATATACCTACGGGAAAAGGCTAACCAGATGACATAATTGATGTTTTTTTTTTCCTTACTGAGTCCACCTTAGTTTCAACAGTCGCTTCTATTTTTAAACTGGGGCTAAGAGTGCTTGTGTTATGTTAGATTGCGCGCGCGCTCAAGTTTAGATTGACATACAGGAAAAACAAAACATCTGCTAAGGTAGCGTCACTATAGTGCTCCGACAGTTTTTTTTCCTTGCCCGCTCTGTGCCACTACTGGGCAAAAGTTGCTTTCAAGAATTCCTATAAAATAAAAGTGGAATAAAATGAAAAAAACCAAGTAATAATCGTGACCTTTAAGAAATAACTCTTGATATTCCAAACATTATTTGCGTAAGTACTCGAGACATTTTTACACGCTCCACTGGATATTTAGGAAACAGCTCTAAAGAAAATAATGCGAAACGGAAAGCCAACAATTTATCAGCCACCGGCGTGGGCGGAATCTTCGAGGGAAAAATTAATCCTGAAAGGAACAGTAAATACCTACTTCAGATCTATGAGGTCACGGCTTATCGATGAAAATATATCCAATACCTACATTCAGTGTTACTTTGTTGGCAATGATGTATGAAAAAGGCTACATACGTAGGTTTCGTTAAAGCAAGTTAAAGGCAACCGAATGGTGAAGTTTTATATATTTAGGTATATGCAAAAACGCCTGCGTCGCGTTTTCATAAAGATTTTTCAGAGAGGAAAAATTCAACGTCTTAAACGTTCAAAAACAAGGGAATGAAAGATTCAGCTACAAACGAGTGTGCTGCGATGGCCTACTTGGTGGGGCGTCTGGACCTCTTTCCCAGAAGACGCGGGTTCAAGTCCAACTCGCAGCTGCATTTTCTTTCCTTGAAAACCGAATCATCATCATCATCAGCCTATATAAATGTTCCCACTGTTGGAACACAGGCCTCTCTGTGAGAGGGAGTGGGCCATAATCTACCACGCGGGCCCAGTGCGGGTTGGTAGATGTCACATGTCTTCGAATTTTTAGGGTTCCGTAGTCAACAAGGAACCCTTATAGTTTCGCCATGTCCGTCCGTCCGTCCGTCCGTCCGTCCGTCCGTCCGTCTGTCCGCAGTTTAGCTCAGAGACGCACAGTACTAGAGAGCTGTAATTTGGTGTAAATATACGGATTTGTTGTGCCAAAAAAGTGGCAAAATAAAATCTCGTAAAATATTTTTTTTAAGGGTACCTCCACTACTTACACGTAAAGTGAGGATTTTTTTTTCTCGCGTACCCCTTAGTGTGGGGTATCATTAAATAGGTCTTTAAAAAATAATGATAGTTTCCATTAACAGTTTTTTGATAAAAAAAATCGTTTGTGAAATATTAAGTTTTAAAGTGCTAAATTTTGCTCGATTCGAGTGTCCCCCCCCTCTACCAGCTAAACGGTTATGTTTGGGGGTGTGAAAAAATTCACAATAGTAGCATATATAACGAAGTTTAAAAGAAAATTATCATGACTAAGTAGGCTTTACAACTTTACGAGTAATAGTCGACCAACTTATAAAATGTACTTGAATAATATGTTTTCTTAAACAAAATGTATCGGAGAACATGCTCTTCAACTGCAAATGTAAGTTTGTCAACTTTATTTTACGGCTTTAATAGGTATGTTTTTACGGTATGTTTTTTGGGGATAGGTAGGTTTTTATCGTCAACTATTTTTAACTAACTTCAAAAAAAGGAGGAGGTTCTAAATTCGTCGTAATCTTTTTTCTTATGTATTTTTCCTGATTTCTCAAAGACTCCTGGACCGATTTTGAAAATTCTTCTTTTTAAAATTAAATTCAGCGAATCAGTTTAATTAGTTTTTTGATGGGCAACTACGGAACCCTACACTGTGCGTGGCCCGACACGCACTTGGCCGGTTTTTTTTGGTTCTAAGACATGCCGGTTTCCTCACGATGTTTTCCTTCACCGTTTTGAGAGCAGTGGTGATGAAATAAATTACACACGGTAATGCGCCAGGCTGGGTTCGAACCACTGGGCCACCACTGCTCTCAAAACAAACTGTACCCTTAGCACGAATATTCACTCTTTTACTTTACAGTATTTACAGCGTTTCTTGTATGAAAAATTGGAACAGCGCCTCTGGTGCGCGAAGACGGAACTAATTTTTTCCTTGAAAAATGTCAACTTGAAATTGTCAAAGTTCCAGTTTACTTTACGTCTCAAATACTGAAAATTCGTGCTAAAGCGCCTCGTCCACGGAGAGAGAATAGAGCTAGACAGCTTGGAGACTAATCTAATCTATACTCTCATTTCTACGTACACGTAGAGATCATTAGAGCACCCTATTTCATTTTTTGCTCTATCGTAGGGTAGCTCTATCATAGAAAAATTTTGGCCTGCGTACACTACACTACTCGTAGACTAAATATATTCGGTCACTATATACACTCTCAATCATAGCTCTCTCAGTTGAAAACATGTCGCGGTCACGCTTAACTGCTGCGATTGTGGTTTCTTTGTTATTGAAAAAGAAATAAAAAGAAAAATATTAAAAGAAGCTGCTGGGTTAAACAATGAAGAAAACCTTAAATGCTTCACTAATAATTATAATTGTTAATTTGTTAAGCAATGATTTTTTTGTTACGATGTTTATAATCATTAGGAGATCTATTCCATAAATCTGGAAAGCCTTCATACATGTATCATTTTAATGGTTTCGTCTTTTGACCAAACACGTTTCGACATTCTTCAAGGTAATAAAGCAGTGCATTCTACATTAAATAAACAAAACACGTGTTTCGCTACTCAAGCCCTAGCTAGACTGATTAAGGCGGGTAGACAATTCGAGAGCTCTCTATTCATATCGCTTGTCTCGGTCTCGCACCTGCGTCCACGACGCCTTCCGAGAGTAGCCGAGCGTGTCTACGTAGACTGTAGTGATACTCTGGCTAGGGTAGTCTCGCTTATGTGTACACGTCGTAGATTGCCCTATGAGACTCGCTCTACGTTATTTTAATCTATCGTGGACGAGGCGCTTAATGGTACTGCTCTAAAAACCGAATGGTGAGTGGTAATTTCAGGCCTTATATAGATTCTCCTCGTATCAACAGATTTCATTTCATGTGGCGCAGAGATAAGGATTAGAAGCAAAATTAAAAAAAAAGATAAAAATTGGATTTGCTAGAAAAGTAATACCTTAATTATATTTTTTACACCGCCTAAACTCACGACCCGTTTTCGCACCAGCGAATAAAAAGCGGATGTGAGGTAACCTCTTCAAAATTAGAGAGCAAATGCTCAACTTATTGACACCAAAAGGCATTAGAAATATTGCTATTGGACCCTGTAAAAAAAAAAAACAAAATTTAGTAATTGGTTTCTAGTTCTGGAGTTTATCCCCTACATACGAATAAATAAACTCAATAGTTATTTTACTCGGAATTATAATAAGATAGTAAACTAATTCAGTCAGGCAAATAATGCAATCGAAAGTTAAACTAGATTTCTATATTAACATATTTCACATCGTGCTCATGGAAATTTTCAACTTCAGTTGTAAAATATGGAAATGCAATGGAACTATGTTGATCACATACACATAAAAATAGTTATGGCAATTGGTAAACATCTGTTTATATCCTATGGTAATAGGGAAGAGGTTGTAAAACTGAAGGCGTGGAATAGTTTCATACAAAATTCCATACGAGGAACGTGCTAGCTGCAAAAGAATACATGAAAAATAGAATAATGTTAGGAAGCAAGACATAAGATTTAACTAACGCAAAGAGACTTCTAGCGTTCATTCACATGAACCACAGCATCGTCAGCAGCCTATAATGTTCCCACTGCTGGGACACAGGCCTCCTCTTTGTGTGAGGGAGTGAGCCATTGTCCGCCACGTATGCCAGATTGGTAGATGCCTCATGCTGGTCTCCTCAAGATGTGAAGAGAGTGGTGATGAAATAGATTATTATACAAAGTAATGTGTCTGGCTGAGTTGAAACCCACGATCCACAACTTTTAAGTCGGAGGTATTTGGCTATCATTGCTCTCAACCACATCGCATCGACAAAATGCAGCCGACTGGTGTGAATAGTGTCGTTGCAGCTTTTTACAGTTGCGTTTTGTTTACCGTACAACACTTCACTACAATTCAGAATGAATGAGTTGTGGTTGCGATGCGGTCATTATCACCCATTGTTCAGCAAACCTTTGTCAAAAGTGTACTTCTGAACGACAAAAATAATGAAATAGAATTGGATTTATTGGCCATTCGCAAAGGTTCAATTCATTTAATCAAAATTCAAAGTTCATTTCATTTAAACAAATAAGAAAAAGGTTACAAATCGGTTGACTGTTGCTTAAGGGTATAGTGAGACCAAAAAGTTTTATGTCTTTAAAAATACTTTCTAAATTCGAAGATAGAGAATTTATGAAAAAATAAAAAGTTATTTTTAAAACTATGGATGTCACTTGAGTGAGATTAGAAGCTCAAGTAAAAAAATCACTTTCTTCAAACGAATTTACTTTTGAAATAAATAATTCCTTTTCGAACTTTACGCAGTCACTTAATGCGGTTAAAAGCTAAAGCTAAGTAAAATAAAATACCAACTTAGCCCTTACTTAAAGCTAAGTATCTTGATAAACGTCCCTAAACCGTTATACATACCGTCTCGAAGTTTTCCATCGTTTAAAACGCTGACTCGAGTTAATCTCACCGACCTAGCCTTAGTACTAGGATAAGCGTGGCTTACCATGATTATCCTAGTACTAGGGCTGTAACTTTCCTAGTAGTTGTTTAGGCCTAGTTTCCACCAAAGCGGAAACGAGAAATGTGCTGCAAAGCTGGCAGGTTATTTCCACGCAAACGGAAAGATGTGTTGGGAAGAAGAGATGTGATATGTGTGTAGCGGAGATAAGAGGAGCATGTTTATTTGTTCATTTATTTGCTATTTGGGTGTGCGAGGTGCGAATGGCAACGGGGAACCGCGCTCGCGGCACAAAATTCTATAGAAAAGTTAGGTATCCCTTCTCCTCTTCGCTTGATCCATTTCTACCGAAGCTAAGCGGAGAGGAGATGTCCAAAAACTAAATCTGATTCATCTCTTTTCGTCTCTGCTCCCCTCCGCTTTGGTGGAAACCGGGCTTTAGTCTTAGAGCAAGTGTAATAAACTGGGCCTGAGTCTTAGAGCTAGTGTAATGTTGAATATACTTAGTCTTAAGACGGGCAGATAGGCTCTATTGTGGTTGATATATGAGGCTGAGTCGGTGATGGATGGCAGTTGTGTTAGAGACAGTAACTTATTCGCAAACATTGTCTCAGATAAAATATGTAATTTTCTTATAGTTGTTTGTTCTGTTGCTTGCTAAAATATAACTTAAGCCTGACCAAAATCCACAATTTTCTTTCAATAGCCATTTACATTCTAGGGTCACGGTTACCTGTTTAGACATTCCCGCGTCCCCGGCAGGCTTTAGCCATCCATGAGTGCCCGCGTGGAACACGGCGGGCCGTCGACCCCGGCGTTATCCATGATCGGGCGGCAAGTCGCTGGTAAATGTTTTAAACTTACAATCTGACACTTCAGAAGCCTATTTGCTTCTTTGTTTAAGCACAATAAACTACGATTACTTATATTAAATACACTCAGTGGCATAAGCTAGCGTGGTAAAACTTTCCTTGAAGCGATATCGTAAAACCTACCCAACTGCTTTTACGAGTAACTTTAACGCGGTAAAACTAATCTAATAAACTAGTTTGAATTTAAATAAGTTAAATAAAAACTGTAGGAGTCTGCAATCGTATTTGAGTTTTTAATGCAATTCTGTTCTAGTTGTTATTGCTGTATGTTCTTGGAAAGCAAATAATACAGGGAAATTAGTTTCAAAGTTGATATTGCTTTTGCTGTGAGGAAATAAAATGGATACAGTACATAATTTTAATTTAAAAAGTAAGTTGTACTAATTTTATGCACGTTTTTCCATACCTAGTAAAAAAAATTATGTTGTATCTTTGTTGTTTTGTTTTTTACGGTAGTATGGAACTCTTGCCATTCTTTAAAAAAATAATGAATAGTTTACTTAATTACTGAGCAAACAACTGGTTCTTAGGTTTTTTTGCGCCTGATATTTGTGTGAAAATAAATCATTTTCTTTCATCAATTAATAAGAAGTCTTCACTTGAGACTGATAACAAAGTAATACTATTAATAAGTTTCAAATTCCGACAAGAACTCATCTTATCCATCTCTAAAATACACAACAAAAACAATTCAAAAGGTCAAGAGAGTTTAAACTAATCCTATTTCCATTTATCAGGTAAATCCATAAACACTAAACTCTGAAAGGTGAAGAGTCACTTCCCAGAAAATGGGTAAACATGGCCATTTAATAGAAAGCTTTGAAGATAATACCTTGAGGGACATCGAAGTTTGTAGTACTATATTATTATTAAATTAAAATCAATCATTTATCTCTGTGTATTCGTATGGGTTTAGTTCAAATAATTAGTTGTTTTAAAGTTATCTTCACGTGTGTGTGTGTTTGTGTTCTATGTTTACAAACGCAAAAGTCGGAGGATATGAATTCTGAGATAGTAATGAATAATTTTAAAGTTAATATCATGTGTTAGTTCTGATAACAGTTATGCCCCTACATCATTTATGACACCTTTTCAATAAACAAACGAAAAAAGTTGCGATCACTGTGAAAAATTGAAATATTTTTTGTTAGTGTGGATTGTTATGATTTCTTCTTTTTAAATCCTTTGTTTAATATTATATCTAGTAGATTTGAAATATAAAACAGTTAAATTTTTTTCCATAAAAAAAAAAAAAAAAAAAATCCGCTTATGATAGTGATCACAAACTTTTTTTGATGTGTTTTATATCTTTGACAGTCGTTTATGTTAGTGAGAAGCTAGAAAGTCAGACAATCAGCTTTACAAAGAGGTGTCATAATGTATAAATAACCAGTAGTATAACTGGTACAGGAATGTGGAGGTCAGATAGGCAAACGCTCAGTTCAGCATCAGTTTCTACTGGAAGCCAACCCCAACATAGGAAAGGTCTCCACCTATCGCCGTCCTGAGGACACGGCGGTGCTCTGCCCAAGTGAGGCAGTCCTGCACCGTATGCTCCACTGTGTCCTCCGGGCGATCCTCGCAGTGGTGACACCCAGGTGTTTCCTCCTTCCTCATCAGAAACAGGTACCACCCGAAACATAGGAAAATAATGACGATCTCCTTCTGGTAAAACATCAATAAAATTAATTAATAAAATATAAAGTACGAAATAAAAAGGTATAAAATAGAAATACAAAGCTCAGTAATTAACGCCAGCTAGTTTAATCCCAGTTCAACAAAACCAACAACTAAATTAATCTGAGCCGAATTAAATGTTGTTAACGAGTTTATAACGAGCCCCGGTTTTACTGAACGGTAACAAAGACTGAACAGATGAATGAATGAAAAACTTTTCTTTGAACGTGTTCGTTAAATTGTTTCGTGAGGACAATGAATAACGGCCCGTACACACGGGCGGCGCGGCTGCGGCGCGGCGCCTGAGCGGCGCCGCTGCGGTTTTCTACAATATACAAAAATGCATTGTAACCACATGGCGCCGTGCGGTGTGCTCCGGCGCCGCGCCGCGCGCGCGTCGGAATTGAGACGAGGCGGGGAGGGGTGTAGCCAGCAGAGCGGAGCCGGAGCGGCGCCGCTCGCAGTTGTTTTTATTACAGACTGTCGTACGACGTACGTAGCGATGGGCAACCCTTCATTTTACCGCCGCTGCGGCGCCGCCGCGGCTCCGTAGAACGTTGCGACGCCGCTCTGCCCGTGTGGTCGCCAGCGCGGCGAAATGGCTTGCGGCGCGGCGCCGCGCCGCCCGTGTGGTTTGGCTCTGAGCTGGAGCGATCACGTGTTTTATATAATCTTGCTTAAGTAATTTAATTTTACAGAACGGAAGATTTTTACAGAAGGCCTTTTAATTATTCCTTAGTGATTTCGTATACTTGGTATTTTAAACCTAACCTACATTTGTATTGTATTAACCAAACCTTTATACATTGGTATTAAACCCAACCTAACCTAAATTTTATATTGAATTACTTATTCCTTGAGTATTGAGTACTTTGTTGCTAAATTCAGTGATGCACCTTCCAATATCACGTAATTTGACATCCCACCGCTTAACTTTGATCACCCATTTCAAGAAAGACTTGGGAAGCGTTGCTTAAACTTTGGTTACTTATCTATGAACTGAAATCGGCAAGAAATGCTTAATTTTGCTGACCCGCCCAAAGATAGACCTAGACAAACATTACTTAACCGGGATCACTGTTCCAAAGATAGATCTGTGCAAGAATTGCTAGCATCTGACGGTCAACTCTACCAACGCGCGCTCTCATTGATCAAACCAAATAGTTTTCCCCAGCTTCGTGGTACACATTACATAAAATCACTCCCAAAAATCACTGGTAAGCGTGAGAAATTATATACACACAAATATAGAACATAAACTAAATATGAATAATCTTCCACGTACTAAACTATTCTGGCGTACCACCACAAAATTACCATACGCTTCCACTTCAAAACTTTTACGCATACTCAAGTTTCCGAAGAAAAAGTTATCGCGATGGCCTTGTAAGACCCTCGAAGTGTTACATTCCTATATCATTATGTGTGAGGCCTATCACGCAACAACTTTTATTATTAATCGCACGTGACACGCCTATCAACGTATGTAATAATCATTAAGTGGTTTGGAATACAAGGTGACGAGGAAGTTAAGGTTTTCTTGTGTTTTATTAGCGTGGTAAAATCATCAAATGAGTCCTCCCACCCAGGGCAGAGCGGGAGGGACTGTCAGACTCGTACTGACTAAAATCCACGGCGTCCTTAAATAGCCCTTTACGTTCCGAGGTCACAGTAATTCGTCAGTCCCGGGACCCCGGCAGGCTTTGGCCATCTAAAGGGGGTCAGTCATAATGCCGTAGTTTCCACTGTTAATTCTGGCTTCCAGGAGTTGCAGTGGTTTGCGAATAGTGTGGAGGGTTTGTGCCAAAAAAAAATAACTGTAAAAAAAGGTTACCTAACTCAGTTGGTTAGTACGAACGAATAATAAACCAATTTCACATTCACTCCCGAAGAATATCATTTTTCACTTACATAGTTGCTCCCCTGTGTAAAATAAAAATGAAATAAATTTCAATAACCCTTACTGTGTTACTTTGGTAATTGCGATCGTGAACTTCAGTTCAGATTCCCTGAAGTGTTGTTTTCAAAAATCCTTTTTATGAAGAAAGATTTTATGTGTTCGGGTGAAAAGAAACGGAGTAAAAGCGGAACGAGTGCTTGAAAAGTACACAATGATTTGTTACAAAGGAGGTGGGTGAGAAAAAGAAAAAATATACATTGAATTTTTTTTTTCGTTTGTCCATTTTATTGGATTTCTCGTGACGTTATGGTTTGTAATTGCGTAAACAATGCATAATTTTTTTTTTTTTGAAAATTTGCCCCGCACTAGGAAATTCTCCTGTATCTTGGGTGCGTTTACAAACATAGAAACTCATATACACAAACATCCAGACCCTTAACAACTTCCAGATCAGATAAATATTTGTTCCGTGCTGGCATCGAACCCTAGACACGCTGCGCAGTGTCAATCGTTCACCCACAGCACCAATCGCGGTGTAATTACTGTCATTTATTGGAGCAGTGGTGGCCCAGTGGTATCGGTCCCGACTTACGAGTTGTAGGTCGTGGGTTCGAACCCCGCCAGGCGCATTACTTTGTGTAATTTATTTCATCACCACTGCTCCCAAAACGGTGAAGGAAAACATCGTGAGGAAACCGGCATGTCTTAAAACCAAAAATTCGAAGACATGTGACATCCACCAATCCGCACTGGGCCCGTGTGGTGGATTATGGCCTGTGAGGCCTGTGTCCCATCAGTGGGAACATTATAGGCTGATGATGATGATGATGATTGAAGAGTGCCAGCATTAGATACTAACCTGGGAACCAACTAGGAAGTATCCACTTTCAAACAAAGAGTTTTTTTAATCGGTCTAGGTATCTTTGAGAAATCAATTAAGAAACATACTGACGAATTGAGAACCTTCTCGTTTTTTTTTTTTGTTTGTACTCGTGGCTTGTTCCAATTGACAGGCCTGTTGGTCTAATGGTTAGTGACCCTGACTGCTATGCCGGAGGTCGTGGGTTCGATTCCCACCCAGGACAAATGTTTGTGTGATGAGCACGATCATTTGTTCCGTGTCTGGGTGTAATTTATCTAGAATATGTATGTATTTAGAAATATATAAGTATGTTTGTCAGTTGCCTAGTACCCATAACACAAGCTCTGCTTAGCTTGGGACTAGATGGCGTTGTGTGATAGTTGTGGAATATTATTATTATTATTATTAAATAAATTAATTTTGTATTTATCTATCTATCATTCCATCTATTATGTCCCTAAACGTCCTAATCCCTAGTTATAATAGTAATTCCTAGTCCCACAAACGCACTGGAACTCTATAAAGGAAAATAAAACTTGTATACAAAGTTAGGTCCTCTCAAAGACAGGCGCGCGGTGGTCAGTAATTGGCAATTAAGTCCATCTGCAGTTGCAATTAGCAGGAGACTGCTCGTATTAACTACATAGAGCTTCACTGTAGCTAAACGAGTTTAAGTTAAATGTTAATTGAGAAAATTGTAGGATAGTTTTATAGTTGTTATTTATGTACTGAACGGAACCATTATATTGTTACGTCGATCGAATTGCGAGACCTATCTATAATCTTCTCGAAAGTTCCACAAGGTTCTCGACAATTCTACTAAAGATCGGTCAGGAAATTTCTAGAAAATTCTACCCTGTTCTAGATGTTTCGAGATGGTTCTGGAATGTTCCAGAAGGTATGGGACTATGTCGAAGTCTATGGATGTTTCCAGAACATTCGACCACCTTCTAGAAACATCTAGTGGGTCCGGCCGGGGTATAAAAAGGGCGTCGATCACCAACCTGACTCAGTCTGGTTTTGACTACGATCGAGGCGACTCGAAGTGAACAAGCGATCTCTAAGTGACTTTTACGTGTGATTAAGAGTGTGTACAAGTATTTAAGTGTTGAGTAGTGTTAAGTGTTTATTTTAGTTTGTGATTAGTGTGTGATTAAAGTTTATTTGGTTTTAATTGGTGTTAATTAATTTATCCCAATACCCAGCTCGTAACAATATAATAGGATTCTTAAATATCAATAAATATTTGACCCGTATTATTTATTTTGTTAGGTAAACCAAAATTTACTAAAAAAGACGCGATTAAAATTCATAACTCGTGGTGTCATTTTTAGTGCGTCCTGGCGTCACAAGCCCCGACTCTCCAGTTCTGATGCATTTTATCTTTGTTGAATATTCACTAGTGATCAAACGTGACTGTATTTTTTTTTTATGTAGAGTAACCATTATCATCATCGTCATCATCATTTCAGCCTATTGCAGTCAACTGGACATTGGCCTTCTCGAAGGAGCGCTACTGACAGCGCACGAGCCTGCATTTATCTTCCAGCCTCTGTCATCTACCTTCTCTAAGTCCTCCGTCCCTCTTGCCAGGAGTTCTAACCCCAACGTCGTTGTTGCTCCAACTACCTACGTTTTTAATGTGTTGGAGTTTATATGCATTTCAAAAACTATTCTCCTGTTAATTCAGATTTTCTGGCAACCCCACGAAAATATTGTATTACTAATACAATCGAAAATCCCAGTGTATGGCTATTTTACTGCGAAAAATTTTATTATTTGACCTCATGAAATTTTTTAATATTTACATAGAAGCAGACAATTGATCATTGTACAAGTCGATACTTGTAATATTTTGGTTTTTACAATATTAAAACAATCGACAACGCTTTGTTTTGATTAGATTTAATATTTTTCATATTTGAAGATACCTACGTATTTTCGAGAACCAGAATATCAGAAAACAGAATATATTATACATTCTACGTTCTCTATACGATGGAGGAATCGGGGGAGATGGCGCTGCCGTCGCGTAAACACTAAGTTTGTGTCAAAAGCTATAATTATTTGATTTAAATTAGAAATAATAAGTATACCACCTCTTTTTAAGGTTCAAAGTGATAATTAACTCCTAAATATATAATACGAGTGTTATCTACAAATTATATTCAGTCTGGGACAGTAACATTAAACTCACAAGTGAATGTGGACAAAAACAAACAAGAGTAAAACTACGATTGTTTTGAAGCAAGGTACGACAACTAATTATTAAATTAACCAGTGATCGTTGTGTTATTGAACAAACATCTTAATAAAGCGCATTTGTGTGATAAGATAAATTTATAGACGGTTAATTTTCACACATTTAAAAAGCGCGCAGTGTTAGCGCCATAGGTGGCCAGTAGCCACACTAAGATTTCTAGCTGTTTTATCGACTGATTCATTACGCCATCTAGCGTCGAGTAGCGAACCGCATTGACAGAGCCGCAGTCCCACCAAATAAAAACTGTTTTATCGACCGACATAACGCCATCTAGCGTCGAGTTGCAAAACGCGGTGACAACGTATCGGATGCACCAAATTTGGAACTGTTTTATCGACCGATAATACACCATCTAGCGTCGAGTAATTAAACTAATAGTCCATATTGAGCTTACGCTACGCAATTGCAACAGACTTAGCATACGTTACGGGAGACAAATAGTAAACAACGTTATTAGAAAGCGAAATTAACAGGCAAGATGGACAATATAACTGTACGCAATAAATTGATGAGATCACAATCACAAATAGACTTATCATCATCAACTAGCAAAGACCTGTTGAATTCTACCATGTTTGATACTACTATGATGAGCATCCAGAGTGATACGCAAAACTACGATCAGTCATATTCGGAGGATCTGAGAAAGGAAATAAATGACATTAAAGAAAAATTAAAGATTGCTAATAATGAAATTGAAAATCTTAACTGTGAAAATACTAAGCTGATGCAGGTCACAAAGGATCAACAACGACAAATAGAACTACTGAAAAAAATGACCTGCACTACACCACAGCGCAAAATTAACTCGTCTCCCATCTCGAAACGAATACTAAGTATGAGAGTAAATAGTCCCCGCCACTCTCCTCTGCGACTTGCTAGAAGCACATATGCACATAATAGCCCCAGCCCTCGTTCAACCCAGCACGATAATACAGATTGCATTAAAGCTGTTCAGTCAGAAAGCCAACTTTGCAATGTAGACATAAATCTTTGTAGAAAACCACACTGTGCTATGAGAACCGCACCGGTTGTGACTCAGAATAACAAACACAAGGTAATTATCCTAGGTGATGGGCAAGGTCGGGGACTCCGCACCATTTTACAAAACCTACTTGGATCTGATTACAACGTGGTATCTTATATAAAACCTGGTGCTGTATTGAGTAGGATCTTAGAGTACCCGAATACCGAAATAAGCACACTTACAAAAAGCGACTACGTGGTTATATTGGGTGGATGCTGCGATAAAAACCCTCTTGACATCGATATAAATTTACATCGTTGGTTATCGTCAACTGCAAATACAAATGTCATTATAAGTGAAGTACCCAGTAACAGGTTTCTTAAGGAATCAAAAATCAACTACTTATTACGATTTATCTGTAAGAAATATAAAAATGTATTGTTCATGGACATGAATTATGACAGGTTCCCACCAAGTAGACGCAATCATGTACTAAATCTTGCAAGGTCGTTATTAAAAGAAATATTGTGTATTCACTACCATTTCAAAGCATTACAGTACGAACAGATTACGTGTCAATTTAAAAGTAAAAAGTGTTTTGAAAGTAAATACGTGCAAGTTAATTTAAATCTAGACCAAAGTGTTATAAATAGAATTGATACAGACTGTATAAATGAATCAATCAATGAGCACGGTGAATCAGAATGTGACAAAATTGAACACCCAAATTCGAATAATTTATTTCGTTTATAATTTTGTCACTATCCTTCATCAGAACATTAACGGATTGCTTAATAAATCTGATATGCTCTCTGTATGTATTAACGATTTGGCTACCCAGAACAATCCTGTTGACATACTTTGTATCACTGAACACAACATGACTGACGGTGACGAAGTGTACCTAACAATACCAAATTATAAACTTTCGTCTTACTTTATGAGACATTGCAGACACGGCGGGTCCTGTATATTAATTAAAAATAATTTAAAATTCAGAATTCTTAATGACATCACTAAACTTTCCATATGTAACACAATAGAATGTTCTGCAATTGAGCTGTTGGAACATCAAATTGTTGTTCTATGTATTTACAGGCCGCCTAACAACTCCGCAGGCACTATAGACAGCTTTCTCACAACCCTTAATAAAATATTAAATAACGTTTGCAAAAACGGTAGAAAGATCATAATGTGCGGAGATTTTAACATAGATACTTTGAAGCACACAAAACTTTCCATCGAATTTACTGAAATCTTAACCAGATATAACTTAAAACTAAAATTCAATCAAATAACGAGATTTGCTAGTAAAACGTGCATAGACAACATAGCCCATAACATAAGAGCATGTAAAGGCACTATAAAGGAATTAGCGCTATCAGACCATAATGCACAAATAGTTAAGGTTCCAGTTAAAAAGACCTGCAACATAAAATACTGGTTTATATTAAAACGGGATTACTCTGAAGGCAACAGAGCTATATTTATAAAATATTTAAATCAGCTAACTAATAATGACGTCTATAATTGCTGTGATGCGAATACTGCCTATAACAAATTTCATGATAATTTTAATATGTTATATAATCTCTGTTTTCCTATTAAGAAAGTCAAGATGCATAACGTATCTAGACCAAAATGGATTTCACGTGGATTGAAAATATGTAGCAAACGTAAATGTCAACTCCTGTGGCAATATAGGCACAATCCAAATCAAACCACTAAGACTTCTTTCAAAACATATGCAAAGAGATATAAAACTATAATTAGGCTTACCAAAAAATCTCAAAACGACTACTTTATTAAATCTGCTGTAAATAAAAACAAAGCTACTTGGAAAGTCATTAATGACATCAAAGGGAAGTATCCAAATGAAGGTGTGGCTCAATTAATTATAAATGATGTAACCATAAATAATCCTCAAGACATTGCTAATTCGTTTAATGACTTCTTTCTTGACATCAATAAAAATAATACTAGTGTTCCCCATGAATCATCCAGTAAATTGAGATATAATTCCAATTCGATCTTTATGAGACCTACTATCCCTGATGACATTAATAAAATAATAATATCTCTAAAAAATAAAAACAGTGCCGGTTATGATAACATTACGACAAATATTGTTAAAGATGTAGCCCATATCATATCAGAACCACTTAGCTTCATTATCAATTTATGTATAGAAGAAGGCACTTTCCCTGATAAACTAAAAATATCGGTTATAAAGCCAGTGTTTAAAAAAGGAGACAAAACTAACATGAGTGATTACAGGCCCATTGCATTAATACCTATTTTTGGGAAAATCTTTGAAAAGGTGATATTTAACTGTCTTTATAATTTCTTTGAGGCAAAAAACATCTTAGCGCCCAATCAATATGGTTTCAGAAAAAACAAATCCATAAATGTAGCAGTTTATAACTTCCTACAGAAGGTAATGACTAACTTGGATAAAGGGTTATCAGCTGTCGCATTATACATGGACATGTCGAAAGCCTTCGACCGTGTCGATCACAAAATCCTCTTAAGAAAGTTGTATGCATATGGTGTAAGAGGAAATGTGTACAAACTCATGGAATCTTATCTTAGCAACAGACAACAATTCACAGAAGTAAGGAGGATAAATCTCAGTACTAAAACAGAAGAACTATATGTATCTGAACCTAGAATAGTTGAATTCGGTGTTCCTCAAGGGACTATTCTCGGCCCTCCTTTATTTCTCATTTATATAAATGACATGCCTTCGGTAACAACTCACGACATTACACTGTTTGCTGATGATAGCACCGTTTTATTTGCTAATGATAATTCAACTGATTTAGAATCTGACATTAACCAAACAATATTATTGATTATAGATTGGCTTAGAATGAATAATTTAATTATTAATATTGATAAAACTAAAATAATGGATTTTAAAATACGGACCCGACGTACAGGTGCTTTAAAAATTCATTACCTAGATAGTGAAATTGGGGAAACGGAAGTAACAAAATTTCTAGGACTACATATAGACCACAAACTTAACTGGAAGTTTCACATTGAGCACGTTTGCAAAAAGTTAGGACAATTTTCATATGCACTATATAGATTAGGGAAAATAGCAAATCGGAGCACTTTGCTAACAGCTTACCATGGTTACGTTGGCTCTATTCTCCGATACGGTGTAATATTCTGGGGCAATAGTACGGAAAGAGAGCGCGCTTTCATTGCTCAAAAACGCTGCATCAGAGCTATATTCAACTTATGCGAAACTGACTCTTGTAAGCCATTTTTTAAAAACAATAAATTATTAACACTACCATGCATCTATATACTTGAGGCAGCAGTATTTGTTAAAAACAATATCCACATGTTTGACTACTACACGCGTATACGGCGTAGGGATAAACTCCGCACACCAGCCAGTAAAACTCACTTAATGCATGAGAGCATCTTCTGTTCAGCTTCTCGCATCTTTAATAATATACCGGGGCCTATCAGAACAATTATGAAAAATGAGAATTTTAAAAGGACTCTCCATGATCTGCTAGTAAACAAAAGTTATTACTCTGTTAAAGAATTTATGTCCGACAAATCTCTACAGAAGTATAGTCCGACCCAGTCGTGATGTGCTCAATGACCTGATATAATGTAACATGAATAACTCAATAATCAATTTTTTTATTTTATGTTGAGATATTGAAATTTCTCATTTTGGTGTTTTGTTTAATTTTATTTTTTGAATTTTATATGTATAATTTGACATTTTACCTATTGTAATTTATTATGTTTGACTGTATTATTTGTAATTTTTAGAACGTTAATATGCAGTTAATTTTAATTTCAATAATTATAATAATTTGAATTTGTTATTTTGATGTAAAATATGTGTAATAATTATTGTATGCCCTACGGGCGGGACATAGCTGATCAAAATTTTCAAATATTTAAGAACTGTACTACACATACCTATGATCCACAATAAATGTTTGATTGATTGATTGATTGATTGATTCTTTATTCTATAAAAATGAGAACAATTTTTATGTTAATTTTCCCCTTAAAGTGGTAAAACAACACATTTTGTATCAGCTAGCTGTCGTTCTCTCTTCAAAAATATTCACAAAGGTACCTATTTTTTCATTCCGGTTAACCCGAAACTAATTGAATTTAAAATACGCTACCGCAAAGTCACCTCAGACTCTAATTAAATATAGAACCTGTTGAAATTTGTATCACGTCTGTAACGAGAAAAGTAACGTAAGGTACATCCTACCGCGAGATCATTGACCCACTTACAGCCTCCTGAAAATTTCACTCCACTTTAAAAATGGGAAGAATAACTGAAAGCTTGTTGTTGGTGCTGCAATGTTTCGATGTATTTAAAAGTTTAGATTTTTTAAAAGTAATATTACGAATGTTTAATTTGAAGCCGTTGTTTATTAAAAAAGTTACAAAAAAATATTTATAAAATGCCCGTTTAAAAATAAATTGTCAACTCCAGATAAATGAAACAACAAACTTTAGACTTAAACCTAAGTAAATCCAAACTAAAACTTACGTTGTTAAGTTGTCACAAAGTCACAAAAAGTCACTTCCACATTCACAACACACTTTTATGTAGTACGTACGTCTATCGCGTAGCAGTGCTACGGCGCTACGAGCGTAGCAGACGAGCGTAGCGGGCTACGAGTGTCGCGCGACTGTGGTTCTTTGCTACGCCAGGCCTACGGAGGCTTCGACGGAATTCCACAGAGTGATCGATGAGACTTCGCGCCTAAGCCCCAGGGGTGTGCTGTGTTTGTCCCTTTCATGATTTATACGTATATGGTACTAAGATGGACTGTGGATCAAGAACTTTGATTTTACTAAGGCTTTGAATGAAAGTACAAAAATAAGTTGAGAAGTTCGAGATTTGTCTTCCTGTCTTTGTCCTTCCAGTTGCTTGGGATCGCACCATGTTTTTTTTTCTGCAATTTTCCTTTTATGATTAAACTTAGTCTTTGACTTCATACTTTTACGAATTTCAGACTGCAGTTGTATTGGAACATTTTGTAAGCTTTGTCTCTAAAAGTTATTGTTTTTCTTTTTCCATTGAATGCTTCTTAAATCGTGATTTTTAGAAAAAAAAAATGAATCTTATTTATTAATAATTAATGTTAGCAAAATGTAATATAAATCCAATAAGGTTTCAATAAATTATACTGGAAGGAATATAAAGTAAATTTTATGAAGGTTCGTCAACATTTTTATATTTCGTCTCTATCGAAAGATTGAAAACTTTCGTATATTTTCGTTAAAATATATTCCCTTATAGTACACACATCAAAAGTGTCTAGGGATCAACATATATTTTTGCAATAACTTTTCTCCTGATTGATATTAATTAAAATGTTCTTTAAGGATTCATCAAATAAAGTGTTATCGTTTGTCACAGTAACGATAAACCAAGTCACCTTTGCATTCATAAAGAAATTTGCCATTTTCCTAATAAAGGGATTTTTGACATTTGAACCACTAACATTAAAGTTCGAAAAAAGACTGAAATAACAGTTTTCTTTAAAATTTTATTGGGTAACTTAAACAATTAATAATCCGTGTTTCTACCGCGAACACTAACAACACAAGAACATCGGTTTGGCATACTCAAAATGAGTTCATCCAAATCACGGTGTGGAATGGCCGCCCATGTTCGTTGCAACAACAAAAAAAGGTCTTCTTGCGACTGGATACCCTCCATATTCGGCAGAGCTCTTCTCTGTAGCATATCCCATGCATGCTCAATCGGGTTCAAGTCTGGCGACTGAGCAGGCCAGGGCAGGACATTGATGTTAGCTGCGGCGAGAGTCTGTCTTACAACTCTTGCGGTGTGCGGTCGTGCATTATCATGCATTAACTGAAATAAGGGACCGATTTGCACTTGTAGAGGAACGATGACGTCTGATACAATCGTCTCAGCATAAATTTGAGCGTTGAGGTTGCCTCTGATCCAAATCAACTCAGTTCTTCCGCCGATCCAAATACCCGCCCATACCATGATGGTTCCACCACTATAAGGATGGACTTCCTGGCAGGATTTTAATCGCTGTTGGCGTCCAGGGGTTCTCCAGTGTCGTATACGTCTTGTATCCGGTCTCATACCAAACCGAGACTCATCAGAAAAGCACACGAAACGCCATTGTTCTTCTGCCCAATTTCTGTGTTCAAGAGCCCATTGATATCGAATCCTACGATTGTGCATTGCTATAGGTGGTACCCGTAGCGGTCTTCGGGAATGAAGGTTCACTTCATGCAAGCGGTTTCTGACTGTTTGGTCGCTAATTAAGTTCCCTGAAGAGTGATGAAGCCTCACGGCTAACATCATGGCGGTTATTGTTGGAGCTCTTCGAGTTAAGATTTGAATGTATCGGTCTTGTCTCCGTGTGGTGCAGCGATACCGTCCTCCATGGCGCTCAGCCACGGTACCAGTGCTTCGGTAACGTGTTCAAAGTCGACTGATAACACTCTGACTTGTATTCAGAGCTAAAGCCACAGTACGTTGCCGGGAACCAGCTTCTATCATTCCCACGGCTCTGAGCATTTCTTCCCTGCTTAAATGACGTCGCCGCTCCATAATAACGTTGGTTTTAATCAGTAGTAGGGAAACAGTAGCACTAATAATGTCTTCAATGCGTTGTATGTTTTTATAGGGAAAATATTGACAGCTGATTTTCATCTTTTACTCGAATTTGATTTACAGTTCCTGATTCAAATTATGAAATGCACCAAAAAGGATCCATATAAATTTATAAAATCATAAATTTATTACAAAGCCACATCTCAATCTCAAGAAATCCGCATAAAAATGCTTGATCCCTAGACACTTTTGATGTGTGTATTTTACGTGGGCATGGTTATAAAAATATAATTTTCAATATTTTCTCATGCTTCATTGAGGGAGTTTCATCCGGGATTACATTTTAGACGTTGGTTACGGCCCATATTTTTTTATGGAAACGTATAATAAAACGTTGTATATGTAGTGGCTTTTCACTTAGTATTTTTGGATGTACTCGTATATGCTATGTTTTAGTTAATAGATGTGAAACAAGATTTATAGCGGAAGAAAGGGTGAAGCTCATATATTTATTTTTACCTTATTTGGGAAAAGGCTATAGGCAGATGAGGAAATACTTTAAAGTTTCTGTTGCAGTTTTTCTGTTAATTAAGTTGATTGTTAACTTGGTTGTTTTTCTCATAGAATTTTTCAGTAACAGCCCGGAGTTTGGAAGCTGGCAGTATTAATACCTTCGTGGCTCAGCAAGCACGTTAAGTCGTTGGTCCTGTGACTGATCTCATTCCAGTCGTGTCGGATTGCCGTCCCATCGGAACTATGAGAGTAAAGGAACATAGAGTCCACCTGTGCCTGCGCACACACTTGTACACTATAATATGTCCCGCGGAGATGGCTAATCACCGTTGAGATTGGCCGCCGTGGCAGAAATCGGTAAGGAGGACTATTTGTGTTAAGTTATTTTAAAAGCTGTATATTTTACCATTCAGTAAAATATAATATAATATTGTTTTTTATATCACTTTTAACTTACATTGCATATTGAGAAATTTAGGTGGCATTTACAATATCTACTTAACAAGACAATGTGATCCATCAATAATATCATACTCTCCATCTGCTTAGCATATTCGGATACCGAAGTACCATGACAGATAGGTACATTAATATCCTTTAGCGTAAACAAACGAAAATGTGACAAATTGAAGTAATATATCACATCACATATTGTCGGTGTGACAGCAGGTAAAATATTCACGATTGGAGTACGGACGCCATGACAGTTAAGGCGCGTTTCCATTATGCAAGCCTTTCATACAAATAAGACGTCACATTTTGTCAAAAGTTGCTTTTATTGAAAAAGAACACAAATTCTACTGTTCAAACGTACTTGCAACTTGTATACAAGTAACTTGCACAATGGAAACGCCGCCGGAAGGCGGGTCTTAAATCGTATGCAACTTGTACCATACAAATTATACAAGTTGCAAATCGGTAGTTTGAAATTGTACATTTTGTTTCAAATAACCTACTCCATTGAGAACCATGCAAGTAAAACCTGCATGCAATGTGCACACTCTCGAAAACATGTTTCCAATTCAAGCTACTTGTATGCAATTGTGACGCCATACTTGTATGCAAGACTGGCGTAATGGAAACGTGCCTTTACAATAAAAAGTAAAATTGATCGATTTGGGTCCGAAATGAAGTCTGTATAAATAGGATTCGGACGTTTGGATATAATTATAATGGATCATAAAGGAAATAAAATAATTTTCATTAATTAATTACTAGCGGTTGGCAGCGGCTTTGCCTGTGTTTCACTCGAAAATTATATCACAGCATCCTAGTGTCGGGATAAAAGATATCCCATGTGTTATCAAAGACTAAAACCTGTCAGAGAGCCTAGTTTTATTAAGATTGGTTTAGCCGTTCTGACGTGTTTTAATAACAAACATCCATTCGTCCAAACTACGAGTATCATACATATAAAATTACTTAAATTATAATGTAAACGAAGATATTCGCAAACAAAGACATTAACCCTGGTTTCAAAATAAATGAAGAATGTATTAAAGTAGGATCACCCGATGCCACAGACAAACGCATTCATAGCGGTGAAAATAACACCCATTTTTTTGTGTTGGAGTTTAAAACAAATGCATTCGAATTGACAGCAGCCTTTTCCATAAAGTTAAATTAACTTTATAAAATAACAATGGCCGCATTTGATTAACTTTTGAATACATTTCATTTTCTCTTGATTGATTCCCGGCTTCAATATCCGCCGCGGCTGACCACTTACCTAAAAGGTTTCTGCTCGCATTTTCAATTAATCATAGTAATGGCTTTCGTAGGTACTATAACCGATATGGGTCACACTTCCACGCATCATTAGTATACTCGTAAATATATATTGTGTTCTTTCAGAGGGTGGCAATAGTTTTCAAGAACCATTTGCAAATGTTTTTGTCGATTTATTTTTAGTTAAACTTAGATTTGCCTCTTGACACTCATGTGACTAAGAGAGTGATGAGAATGAATGATGGATGGAGAGGAAGAGGAAAGCCAAAGAAAAGATGGATGGATTGTCTAAGGATTGATATGAAAGAAAAAGGAGTAAATGATACTGTGACGTCTGATAGGGGACAATGAAAGAAAAAAACGTGTTGCGCTGACCACAAGTGAAATGGAATAAGGGCAGGAAGATATTGATAAGATTTGTCTTTCCGTTTAAAGCAAAGATATTTATGTAATGGTAGCCATACACCATCCTGCCTATCGACGATCGATTTGACGCTTGCAATTGTTTTGTTGTATTTGATGGCATGACATGCCAATTTGATAGGTCATCAAATCGATTTGACACAACGTCAAATCGGCAGCAGTGATGCATTTGGCTATTATTCGGTGACGACAGCTACAATTTTATAAATTTGTAGCTATCGGTCACCGAATAATAGCTAGATCTAGCTATAAAGTTGCTAAGTTGGCATCGCTGCTGCAGATTTGAAGTTGTCTCAAATCGATCGTACGATAGGCAGTATGGTGTATGGTGTATATGGACGAACTGCCAATTTGAAACAATTGCAAGCGTCATACGATAGGCAGGATGGTGTATGGCTACCATAAGGAAGAAGATACAAAATAATCAACCTAGATTTCTACCCCCGCTGGGACACAACAGACCATCTCACATGTAAATGGCACAAACCATAATCCACCATGCAATCACAAAGTAGATTTATAGAAGCTTTTAGCGTTTCCACAGCTTTAATATCTGGTCCGAATGGCACATTTACTGACGTGTTGCGCCACTAAGTTGCTTTGTATGTGAAATCTAGATGAGTTTATCTGTGGCTAAGATGTTTTTTTTTTCATGTATGTGTACGTGTCGATAATGTCTACGAATTTATAGTTCTAGAACTTACTGGTTTCCTAACCGTTTTGAGAGCAGTGGTGCTGAAATAAATTACACTAAGTAATGCGCCTGAATGGACCCGAACATAAGACTTACAGCTCGTAAGACAGGGCCGCCACTACTGAGCCACCACCACTACACAAACAGATAAACTAATACTAATTACAAAACCTGTAATAAATAAACAACCGAAATAATCCTTAAATACCTTAAATAATATAATAATAATAACCTTAAATAGGGTGACTCAATTTAAGTACTTGGGTCATTGGGTCACAGAGGATTTGAACGACAATAAAGACATTGACAGGGAACGTAGGTCGCTATCGGTATGCTGCAACATGCTGGCCCGCAGGTTGGCGCGATGTACTGAGGCGGTTAAAGTGACTTTATTTAAGGCATTTTGCTCGTCATTTTACACGTGTAGTCTGTGGACCAGCTATAGTTTGCGAGCTTATAGCGATCTACGTGTCCAGTATAATAACGCACTCATGGATACTGTTGGGGCTGCCATGGCGATGTAGTGCGTCAAAGATGTTTGCGGAAAGGCGTATAGATGGATTTGCAGCCATCACTACGTGGCAGTACCAACACTATCTTGAGTTTATTTGTAGATAGTTGGGAGTCTCCAATGCTGCGACACTGGATGACACTCCACACTTAATATTTTTAGGGTTCCGTAGTCAACAAGGAACCCTTATAGTTTCGCCATGTCCGTCCGTCCGTCCGTCCGTCTGTCCGCAGTTTAGCTCAGAGACGCACAGTACTAGAGAGCTGTAATTTGGTGTAAATATACGGATTTGTTGTGCCGAAAAAGTGGTAAAATAAAATCTTGTAAAATATTTTTTTTTAGGGTACCTCCTGTACACGTAAAGTGGGGATGTTTTTTTTTTTGTCGCGTACCCCTTAGTGCGGGATATCATTAAATAGGTCTTTAAAAAATATTGATAGTTTCCATTAACAATTTTTTGATAAAAAAATTCGTTTGTGAAATATTAAGCTTTAAAGTGCTAAATTTTGCTCGACTCGAGTGTCCCCCTCTCTACCAGCTAAACGGTTATGTTTGGGGGTGTGAAAAAATTCACAATAGTAGTATATATAACGACGTTTAAAAGAAAATTATCATGACTAAGTAGGCTTTACAACTTTACCAGTAATAGTCGACCAACTTATAAAATGTACATGGATAACATATTTTCTTAAACAAAATGTATCGGAGAACATGTTCTTCAACTGCAAATGTAAGTTTGTCAACTTTATTCTTACAGCTTTAATAGGTATGTTTTTTGGGGATAGGTAGGTTTTTATCGTCAACTATTTTTAACTAACTTCAAAAAAAGGAGGAGGTTCTAAATTCGTCGTAATCTTTTTTTTTATGTATTTTCCCCGATTTCTCAAAGACTCCTGGACCGATTTTGAAAATTCTTCTTTTTGAAATTAAATTCAGCGAATCAGTTTAGTTAGTTCGCATAAGTATTTTGATGGGCAACTACGGAACCCTACACTGTGCGTGGCCCGAGTCGGCCCGACACGCACATGGCCGGTTTTTTTTGTTTTGAATATTCTACTAACACTAGTTTTTTAAGACCATTGTTACTAACACTATGGGCGTGTCCTGAAATAAATGTTTAATAATAATAATAATAATAATAATAATAATACCCCTTATTCAATTCCTACATCGTAACACTAAAACCCCGACTATTCGAAGCTTGCTCCCAATTTATTTAGCTCTGTTTGTCTTTATACATTCATGCTCGTTCGCGCCGCTTCGTGAGCAGAACTTGAACTGCCCCATCAATATGTTAGCGGTACTCTGTTAAATCAGCTACTGGTAAAGTTCAGGGCCAGATATAATGAAGATTGGCTGCGTAGTTATCTATGTTTAAGTGAGTTTAAAATTTAACCGGTTTTCATGTATTTACGACTGTTTAGATGTTCTGACAGTGAATTTTGATTAGATGTGGTTTTTAGTATCATTCACACATCTACAGGGTGCAATTTTAGTCGTGGGCATTATTTCAAACTAAGGCACTACTCATGATACTAATTGCGTTAGGCCTAATAATAAGCGAATCAAAAATATTACTAATGCAAGTATGGAAAACTCTAAAAATGTAGTAAGTCATACATACATAGCAAAAGGCTTATTAATGCAAATAAACACTAAAAGTACTAAAAAAAAATACATCATAAACCCCAATAAGTTTTCAAGTATCAAAATCTCGAGCGCAGTACAGCGCGTTACGAAAAGTAAACAAACATCAAATATTACGAGTACTAACTTGCATTTATAACATTTTTGATTTACGTAATGCAATTAGTATCATGAGTAGTGTCTTGGTTTAAAATAATGCCCATGAATTCAATTGCACCCTGTATACTATAAGATAATTAAGCAGAAAAGTTTGTTTTTTTGTTTGGTTGAACGAGCTAATCTCAGGAACTACTGGTTCGAATCGAAAAATATTTTTGTGTTGGATAATACATTTGCGGGCTGCCCAGGACCGGGATGGTTGGCGCTCTTTGGGGGAAGACTTACGTTCAGCAGTGGACGGCAATAGGCTGATAATATAATACATTTAACGAGGATGGCTATAGGCTAAACCCTTTAGACAGATAGGAGTAGAAATATGAGTAGAAATAAACTCCGTTAAATAGGCTCGGTCGATTACTCCTTGGCTTTTCTTATTTGACTGACTTAGTAATTTTCTGGCCAATGTATAGTGAATAATAATGCTATTTAATAGATCTCGCTTTAAATAGCATCCATGTTCCGCGGGAGACGCCCAGGGCATCGGACGTCGCGAGGCGATTACCGGCCACCTTAGGGGCGGGTATGGGGACTTGCCGTCCGATCATGGACCATGCCCGAGTCAATGTAAAGAGCTGCTAGCAATCTGACGGGACCCCCTTAGAGGGCCAATGCCTGCCGGGGTCTCGGGACTGTCACATCAGGTACCCGTGACCCTGGAACGTAAAGGGCTATTGAAGGATCACTGTGGATTTTAGTCAGTACAAGTCTGACAGTCCCTCGCGTCCCGCCGCGGGTAGGAGGACTCATTTAATGATTTAACCGCGATAAAAATCCATTTTAATATTGTAGCTCTTTTTTTTTTTTTTGGGACAAACCCACCACACTATTCCCAAACCACTGCAACTCCTGAAAGCCAGAATCAACAGTGGCAACCACCAGAAAAGCGCCGAGACAATGAAGCTCGACGTGTCCCGGAGAATGAATTTACCTGTCTTGGATCCTGCAACGAAATTAATCAGAAAAGAATAGTGGAGGAGTAGGTAAAATATGTTTCCACTTCCCTCCATGCAAGCAGGAGACAGAACAAAACAAGGCCAATAGGCACAAAGGGACATTACAACTGGGAGAAGCCCAGTTGCCTAGCACCACGGGTAAAAATGACTCCTAATATTGTAGCTCGTTAAAAGACGTTTACAAGACAAAAAATAATAATGTTTTCCCAAAAGAGTGTGAAATAATTAAAAAGGAAAGTCTAAAATTTTCACCCTTTAGAAATTGCATTTAATTTCCCCTCTATAAAACAATACCAAGACTTGCCTTGGTAAACAAAATAAAAGAGTTTTATTTAACGTTAATTTGACCGTGAAAGAGAAGTTAAGGGATTTCCGGATCCGGCGTGATTGTGTTACAAGAATAATTATACTCAAGCTTAGTCCGAGATATCTTCTATTTTCACTATGTAGTTCCACAATCTTGCATTGTGTGAATGCCGCGAATATTTAGAGGTTAAAACCTCCAAGATCAAAATAAGGCTCTCCTGCTCACAACTCTACGTCTGCAACTCATTCACTGTTTTCGCGTTGTGCGTGCCGTACGTGCCAGTTAGAATAACTGTATGTGAAGTGCTTCAACGCTCAAAATGCCAAAAAGGAAGTGCGAATGCAAAGAGGAGCGATACGAAAGGAAGATAAGAAAATTGAAAATGAAATTGAAGAAAAGAAAAAACAGGTGCAAGGACAATCGAACACCATCGCCAGCACCCTAAAACTTAGTAGTTTTATCACCAACGCCGGCGGCATCAACACCGATATCATCCTACGAGGAGAAAAGTGTTGTCGGTGAATGTGACACAGAGCTTACAGGCAAGTTGTTTTTTCTGCTCAAAATAACTTAATTACGATCGTTCCTGTTGTTTACGTGATACGTGGTACGTATCACTACAGGCGCTCCGGTGGAGTGAGATCATCACGGGGAAGTACCACCGTGCTTACAATAAGAACGTTGTTCTTTATTCGCTGGCCGCTTCAAGTAACTGGAAGTGCTTGGAGAATAAACATTCCAGAATGATTTATTACGTAAGCTCAACTTATCATGTTTGATTTTGTTAACGAATAGTTTTCGTTACTAAATAGCTACGGTGTGGCTATATGAATCTGTACTTAAATATACATAATAAGTACACACTTGGAATAAAGTACAGTGCATAGCATAGTACAAAGATACAGAGAGCTGGTAGCCGTGTATCTTACTCGTATATAAAACAAACATGTTGGTTTGTTTCTGTTTTATGTACTGAGGGTTCAGATATCACTAAGGAAATCTTAGATGATTCCATAATTAAGGCTCTTGGTCAAACATAACTTACAGAAAAAGCATATGGACCAGAAATTCATATCGAATTGGTAAAAAGGGTTGAAGGTATTATTACCCAAGGTCTGAAACAAGATACCAAAGATGAACTTGTTAAGAAATTTTTAATACCAACTAACGCAAAGCTTTTCGATGCACCAAAACTGAACAAAGAACTGGAGGGCCTGCTAAATGATACAATAAAGGCCTTAGATAAACGAGTCGAGGAGCGCCAACAACAACTGGGAGTTGCAATAGCGTCCTTGTTGTCCGCTACTGACAAACTCATTAAAGATGATGTTGATAAAATAACAGTCATTTCAACAATCAGTGACATCACACGTTTACTGACGGACCTTCACCATCAAGATACAGTCACCAGAAAAAAGCTTGTAATCCCGAATCTCGACAAAAATGTCGGAAAGTCAGTCGAAAATCAGAAGCGAGATGAATTTCTTTTTGGAGAGAAATTTAATGATAAAGTCAAAGCTGCCACAACGATCAAAAAATCAGCTGGCATTATTTTAAAGCAAAACTGCCCTAACCGAAAAAATACTAACTCATCTAACCGACCAAACCAACCTCAAAATTACCCCAAGAAACAGGGAAACTTCAGGGGCCCTCCTCGAACGAGTTCGACTCAGTTCTAACAGGGAGGGGGGGGGGCAGATATCACTAACAGACTCAACACTACTCACAGAAGCAGAGACCCCCACAACGTCCTACAGCCAAACCGACTGTACGACAAACTTAGAGGTAAATACTTTTTCTGGTAGACTTAAGTATTTTTATTCCTGTTGGTTAAAGATAACACAAGACAAAGTAGTCTTATCTTGGCTCAAAGGCTATAATATCCCCTTTTCTGAGGCTCGTTACCAGCAAAATATTCCAAAAATTAGAAATTTTTTTTTTCTGAAACGGAAAATATTATAATTTTGAATGAAATAAAATAAACTATTACAACTTGGTGTAATTATAAAATGTAAACCAGTTAAAAAACAATATTTACAAAATACAAAAGATATTTACGATACCAAAACCAGAAGTTAGATTTATTTTGAATTTAAAAAACTTAAATAAATTTATTTCACCTGAACATTTTAAAATTGAAGATATGAGAACTCTATCTGATTTCAAAAAATAATTTCTTGTGCACTATTGACTTAAAAAATCCTACTTTTTGATTCCTATGGTAATGATAGAAATTAACTAAGGTTTTGGTTCCAGAATACTATGTATGAATTCAAATGCATGCCATTTGGTCTCAACACTCAACGTAATGAATTTTCCACGCAGTAAAGGTTAGAAATCAGTGTCTTATCTTGACGATAATAATTGTATTGGTAATACTTACCAGGAATGTCTAGAAAACGGTCAGAATACCTTAAATTTACTAGAATGTCTTGGCTTTATTATAAATAAAGAAAAGAGTAACATGATCTAATATTGCTGAGTTTTTAGGACTTAAAGTAAATACGAAAGACATGGCATTATCAGTACCTTTTTAAGAAAAAAGAGACCATTGCCTTACTAATTAAAAAATATATACAGACAGATCAACGTACAATAAGAGAATTCGCAAAACTTATTGGCACCCTTGTAGCCTGCTCTCCAGCCATATCTTATGGTTTTTTGTACACAAAAACACTTGAACAACAAAAATATCAGCCTCTGTGTTCAGCAAACAATGACTTTGACGCAATTATCAATATTAATGAGGAATGTAAAAATGAATTAAAATGGTGGGATAGTCAAATTAAAATAATTATCTAAAAATTTAATCAGACAGTACAAATTTGATTTGGAAATATATTCTGATGCATCAGGATCAGGCTGGAGAGCGTACTGTAATGGCAAAGTTGCAAGTGGTTTTTGCAAAGATTTACACTCTTGTCTGATATTACTGAGAATTTATAACACCACAGCAATAGCATACATAAACAGAAGGGGGGGGGCATACAATTCCAAAAGCTTAATGCTTTGGCCATACGCATATGGCAATGGTGTGAGATCCGTAGAATATGGTTATTTGCCTCATTTATTAAGTCAAGAGAAAACAAAGAAGCTGATTAAGAGTCTAGAATTAAAAATATAGACTCGGAATGGGAATTAAGCAACAAAGCTTTCTTAAATATTACAGAGTCATTTGGAGAACCAGATATACACCTGTTCGCAACAAGAGCAAACAAAAAATGTCATACATACATATCTTGGCATAGAGATCCCCCATCAGAAAATATTGACGCTTTTACCATAGATTGGTCAGCTTTTAACTTATTTTATGCGTTTCCTCCACTTTCATTAATTTCTAAATATATATAAAAAATGTGATAAGCCAACAGGCATTATAGTTTTTCCTCTATGGACCTCACAACCGTGGTATCCATTTATTAATGAATTGACAGTTTCAGAAGTGTTATATTTCAAACCATCAAAAGATAGATCAGACCAGACCACTCAGAAATACAGACAGAAATAATACAGATAAACTTTTTATTTGTTATAAAAAGCCCTATAGATAGGCCAGTAACCAAACTATTAGTCGCTGGATAAGACAAATTATGACTGAGTGTGGCATTGATGTTAAAAAATTTACACCTCACTCCACACGTCACGCGTCTACGTCACTGGTGTGTAGGGAAGGTGTAACTTTAGACTGTATTTTCAAATCGGCTGGTTGGTCTATGGGATCAAGAGTTTTTGCTAATCACTACAGTAGACCCTTAATTAAGGAAAGTGAAAGCTGTACATCCGCAAAAGCAATCTGTAACACTAATATAGTGCCAAAAATACGAAATATTACAATTTGTTATTGTAAAATTGACGCAATTAATGACATTGCATTTTCATGTGTATAATTTGGTTTATTGTTACTTATACACCATTATGATTTCCAACAATTCTCTGAACATCTACATAGTGAAAATAGAAGATATCTCGGACTAAGCTTGAGTATAATTACATAATTAAACGAACTTACCTTAAGTGAAGTTCTATTGTAATTATACGAGATGCTTAGTCCGAGATATAAATCTCCCACCCACCCCTATCATAATCACAGATTATAATATCCCTGGAAGTCAGGTTGGAAATCATAATACACATATACTAATGCTCTGAAAGAATGAGTTGCAGACGTAGAGTTGTGAGCAGGAGAGCCTTATTTTGATCTTGGAGGTTTTAACCTCTAAATATTCGCGGCATTCACACAATGCAAGATTGTGGAACTACATAGTGAAAATAGAAGATATCTCGGACTAAGCATCTCGTATAATTACAATAGAACTTCACTTAAGGTAAGTTCGTTTAATTATGTAATAAAAACGTTTTTCGGTCGAGCAAAGTAATAAGACGATAAAAGGTTGTTATTAAATATTAACTAGTTATGAAGGTAAGTGGTAGTTATGATAGTAATAGTGAAACAATAAACCGATTTTTACATACATCAATAATTCAAGGGTTTTATATTATTTTTGTAAGCTTATAGCACAGTAAGATAACATTATTTATTCCTGAAAGGCTAGAATGTCAGCGGGTAAAAGATTTTGTATCACATCTATTAAAAAGTGCTAGTTTGTAAACAGGGATTAAAAAAGCTCTTTTATCTCTAGGGACTAAAAGTGATTTTGGAATGTGAAACGCCATGTCAGAGGCCTGTGGTGTTCTCAGAGGCGGCTTAATGAATTCTGCAAAAAAGCACAGTTTCTACTTAGATCTAGGAAAACTCAATTAAACGTCTTGATAAATGGAAAACCGTGCTTACTGGATTAGGTATATAAAGCGTCTTACCGACTTCGCCGAAGTGAAACCACCGTGTAATTCAGTCTTTTATTTGTTTTCTACTTTCTTTTGATCTTTACCCATAGTAACTGGGAAAGTTTTCCAAATTATCTATATTCTCTTTTCAGGAAACAAAGTAATTCTAGTAATTTAGTATATAACGTGTAACGTTAAATGCGCAAAACCTCTCGTGGGGTAACTCAGCCCATGTTACTGAATAATGTTTGTTCTAAGACTTTTGGAAAAAATAAAAAATAAAATGGTTTTTCATACAAAATGAGAAATTGATCGGGCCCATCAGTATGAAAAATCATTTTTTTTTTCGATTTCTCAAAAGTCTTAGAACAAACATTGTTCAGTAACATGGGCTGAGTTACCCCACGAGAGGTTTTGCGCATTTACCGTTACACGTTGTAGAATTTGATTACGTTTTTTTTTTTCGTAAATTATAATTATCCTACATTAGAGGAGCTTTAGGAGGAGATTAGAGGAGCTCGTGGCTAATTAATTACAGCCGCACAGGCCGATCTTCCGGGTTAAGCCGCGCTTGCCGAGGTTGGTCTGTGGATGGGTGACCATTTGTCATACCGAGTTTCATCCGTGCCTCGGAATCCTAGAATCTTTGTCAGTCGTTACTATGTTAGCCTGAAGCTCATACGTAAGTCTGACAACCAGTCTTACCATGGGGCATCGTATTTCCCTGTTACTGGGTTGTGGAGGTCCGATAAGCAGTCGCTCCATGTAAAATACTGATATTCAGCTGAATCTGGTTCGACTGGAAGCCGACCACAATATAGTTGGGAAAAGGCGAGGCAGATAAATAATTACTTACTTTTTTTTGGGTGGAAAATCTTCAAATGAGTCCACTATAGGTGGAGTGGAAGAAACTATCAGAGTAAAAACCACACTGTTCCTTCAATAGCCATTTGCGTTACAAGGCTTTTCACTTTCATCATCATTATCATATCAGCAGTAAAACTGTTGTTCAGACAGGCGAAGCGAATGCGATCCGAAGCGTTTTATTTGTAATGTATGGAATTGTTTGAATCCAGTCACATAGAAAAGCGAAAGCGATCAGATAGTCTATGTGACTGGTTTCAAACAATTCCATACATTACAAACAAAAACGCCTCGCTTCGCGTTTGCCACGCCTGTCTGTTTGACAGACGTCTACTGCTGAACATGGGCCTCTCTTATAGACTTCCAATAGGACCGGTTGGAAGCGGCCTGCATCCAGCGTGATCCTGTGGTCTTCATAAGATCGTCTGCCCACCTAGTGGGTGGACGTCCTACGCTGCGCTTGCCGGTGTGTGGTCTCCATTCAATAATTTTCATTATTCATTTTTTTTTTTTAATATTCCATAATTATCACACAACGCCATCTAGTCCCAAACTAAGCAGAGCTTGTGTTATGGGTACTAGACAACTGATAAACATACTGATATATTACTAAATACATAAATATTAGGTATCGATAAATTACACCCAGACACAGAACAAATGATCGTGCTCATTACACAAACATTTGTCCTGGGTGGGAATCGAACCCACGACCTCCGGCATAGCAGTCAGGGTCACTAACCACTAAACCAACAGGCCTGTCAAAAATTATATAATATCAACAGCATTGTGTTTAAATTAATCAGTAGTATAATATTTGTGTAGTCCCTATATCCCTACCAACAAACACACCAGCAAAAATAGATTTAAAAAGTACACGTTCACTGAAAACATAACTGGAAAGTTTCGTCCAGAAAATAATAAGAAGGGCCTGACCCTTCTACCAAAAAAACTTTTACAATACAGCTCGGAAAAAAATGCTGACGCAAAACAATTTTAATTTAAAAACTTTCCTGTTTGCAAACTCATTATTTCATCTCCGGTTTATTGGCCTCATAAAGGCCAGTTTCTGGAAAAACTGGAATCCGAAGTCCTTGCATAAATTCTACGTATTTGGCCGTACAGCGTACTTGAAGTATTATGACGTAAATTGCATGGAAAATGAAAAAGCGCCTTTAGTGTACAAACGAGGAATACATTTTTCCATCAAATTGACGTCAAACTTCCTGTTAACGCTACGTCACAAAACGTGAAAAGTAGTGTTAATATGTCATTATATTGAAGTAAAACAAGAAACAAATTACAATGATTTCCTAACTTATACAATCAAAAGTGAAGTTTATATACATTGGACGGGGTACAAAGACTTCCAAACAATAAACTAAAAGTTTTATTAATCACAAAAGTACCATTATACACGTAATCTAAATAGAACGAAATGGTTTTACCGTTTTATGATTATAGTCAAGGAGTTTGGAATGAAATCGACTTAACATCAGAAAACCAATTCCCTTAATAAACAACGCTTAAATTTAATTCAAATCTCATCTCAAAGACGAAAATGTTAAAAAGTATTCTTTGACAGATTTTAATGTTAATCAAAAAACAGAAATTGCCCCCAGGTTACCCCTCGACATAACTATAGGCTGAGCGATTATCGTAAAAAAAGACTATTAGTATGATCTAAAAGTAGTTGTTCTTGCCCAAATTATTATTATTGCAGAGAAATTTAACTTATAAAAATATTGAAACAGTTTTTTGACGTTTTGAGTATAACCTAGTCTTTACTTTCTGGAACTTTTTGCTCCTATCTCCAAAATTCCTTTTAATTATTAAACTACAATTTTGGAAACATTATACGTTCTGTTTGAATAATCGATTACCTATAAAAAATATTCTTTACAAAACCAATATCTTAAGTGCACAAAATTCTGCAAGTACTCGGAATCTTTAATCTTCATTAATACTTCAAGATCATTTATTTTTCACGCATCCTAGCTCCCTGACCGCAATGGGGAACTGGCTGCCAGCCAAATTGTTACACAAAAGGGTGTCTAATAAGCAACGTACATACAGCTACACTTCAAACTATGTATGACCAGTTTGAGCTGACTGTTCATTATGCAGGAAGGTTATACAAAATGAGACCAAGATAAACTAGTTTTGAATACCTTGATGTGTAGCCGTCTAGCGTCTGTACAAACAAAAAGCTAGTCGACCCATAATTTTGTTTATTTGAGTCTGAGGTAAAAAATATGGATCGTTTGCCGGACAAAAACAGCTAATAAGTATATTTTCTTTTTGTGTAAGACTTGTGATGGACGCAAAACATATTTGAACGAATTCTCCGAGTAACTTCTTGTTGCGCTTTTTCTTTTTTCTTTTTCTAGCGAACGCTCTAGAAGTTGGTCATCAAAAATGTTTTTCTTCATTAGGATGTCTGACTTGACAGTCGGCTCGGCAAAAGTTCGCCAGAACGTTCTTCATAACATTTCTTAACTGTAATGTTACATTCGCAAGAATTTTCACAAGTAAAATGCTCATACTGTACTGTGTACTCATAAACAAAACTTAATCATCATATAATTACATACATATAATTCACATCAACAATTCCTCAAAGGGCTTTAGTTCCTCAGATCTTCCCTTTAAAGTTCCTTGTGGTCAATTACATGAATTAAATTCTAAACTCTATATAAAGCTATTGTCAAACAGACAGGCGTGGCGAACGCGAAGCGAGGCGTTTTTGTTTGTAATGTATGGGATTCATTGAAGCCATCGGATCGCTTTCGCTTTTCTATGTGACTGGATTCAAAGTGTGTGTCCACACTGGAAGCCTAGCGCGACGGCGGCGGCGCGGGCGCGGTGGCGGGCGCGGTGGCGGGCGCGATCTGTGTCCACACTGCCGATCAAGCATTTGTTTTTGTAGAGGCGATTTCAGGTGTTGCAAACCCGGGGTGGACCTTCTATACACTTTTAAACACATACAGTCTTGCTACTTCATTATCCAGATTAAGAAATATGAAAGCCACAGTCGTCGTTCGGTAAAGGTACTCGTATATATGTATATCATTATTGGACATGCGTCAGTCAAAATGGCAGATTTAAGAAATAAAACTGAAAAAATAATACATTTATTGATTCTAACTAACACCGAAATGGTTTGATACTCCTGCCACCTGCTCGTTGTATCGGTTGTTGCCTAGCAACGCCTAGGCTTGCAAAATCGCTTGTAGACATCGCGCTAGGCCCCCGCCTTAGTCACTTCAGTATGGCCACGAGCGGCGATTTCATACATTCAATATTATCGCGCCCGCCGCCGCCCCACCGCGTTAGGCTCGCAGTCTGTTTGAGCACAAACAATTTCATACATCCAAACTAATATTATAAATGCGAAAGTAACTCTGTCTGTCTGTCTGTCTGTTACGCTTTCCCGCTTAAACCTCTCAACCGATTTTGATGAAATTTGGCACAGACAATCTTTAGACCCTGAGAAAGAACATAGGCTATCAAAACACCACGCGGGCGAATACGCGGGCGGAAGCTAGTTAGAAATAAAAACGCTTCGGATCGCATTCGCTTCGCCTGTCTGTTTGACAATAGCTTTAAAGCTATCTCCGTACTTACGGTGTGCCACAAAGCCGGTGTTAGGAGGGACCCCCTTGGGGACCGACCCGATTCATAAGTGATGTAGCAAAGCGTATTATCTCGCCTCTTTCTCCCAATGGAATAGGTAGAGGTGTAGAACGTTTCATCAGAAATCATACATGTTTCATGAAGTCCGATGTTTTTAAATGTATAGTAGAATTACTGTGTCCTACCGCTATGCAAAGGCGTCCCTTTTCTCCTAAAATTTTCTCCCAACCCGTCTGTTTATATATCATGAAACAGATAAGGCGTTTTATGACATTTTTTTTATAGTGGTAAAATCATCAAATGTGTTAACCACCCAGGGCAGGGCCCGGGACTGTCAGACTCGTACTGCCTTAAATCCACGGTGTCCTTCAATAGCGCTTTACTTTCCGGGGTCACGGTACTGAGATAAGCCCTTCGCGGGACTGTTTTTGACCTAGTAAAAAAATACGTGTTCATAATAGATAAATAAAAATAATTTAAAAAAAACACACAGTTTTCTTTAAGCAATTATATTATGTATAGAGAGCGCTAACCATCCCGGTCCTGGGCAGTCCGCATCCATCCACTACCAGCCACATTCTTCAAATCGACCCATCTTGCCGCAGAGCGTTCTACACTACGTTTGCTCATTCGTGGTCTCCACTCTAGCACATGTTTGCTCCATCTACCGTCTGTCCGTCTACAGACGTGGCCAAAATAAAATGTTATCTCACTTATTTATAAAGAGCCAGTCCATACGTCAGTAAGCACGAAGGTCCAATTTCCCTACAAAACCCTTTCGAATGACAAAAACTTTTTTCCCGTATTGTATTTTACGTCATCGTAACCTGTTCCATTGTTTGCATCCAGATATCGCCCTGGGTACATTTCCGTTAGTCAGCCTTTGTCCCTTTAAACCCAGCTTTGTTAACGCAAAAAATAACCATACAAACAGAATTTAATTACAAAGAAATCTCTTTTTGGCTTACGTTTGAGGACGAAAAAAATATTTGTTCTTCTTGGAATTCGTAAGTGCCTAAATAACATACATTATTTTTTCTTTAGTCAATAAAAGAGTTTTATTTCCTTAGCCTCTACTGTCCCACTGCTAAGCAGATCTCCCGCAATTCCTTCCAGGAACTCTTTTCCTGGGCCGCTCCGAACCAGCCCACATGGTAAGTGTCTAAAAGGTCGTCTCGCCACCTTTTTCCGCCGGCCTCGGCGGCACCGTCCTTCTCCAGACACCCATTGTGTGGAGATCTTTGCCCAGAGGTCCTCTTGCATGCGACAGACGTGACCCACCCAATCCCATTTCAGCCTAGCAGCATAAAAGAGCTTGTGGCTAAAATACTAACAACTACACAGGTCGACGTGCTTGCCGACGTTGGTCTGGGGATGTGTGTGTGAGGAATGTCTCTATCATAGCGAGTTTCCTCAGTGCCTCGGAGAGCACGTTAACTTTTGATCCCGATTGTCATTTTTGTAGATCTTTGACTGATACTTTTATTCAGAAGCACGAAAGTCCGAAAATCTTTTTTACACAGGTTGAACTTCAAGGTACAGCTGTGCTTGCCGATGTTGGTCTGGGGATCGGTTACCCTCTACGAGTATCATAGCGAATTTCCTCAGTGCCTCGGAGAGCAAGTTAACTTTTGATCACAATTGTCATTTTTGCAGATCTTTGACAGATACTCTTAGTCAGAAGCACGAAAGTCTGAAAATCATTTTTTTTTTCCTTATCCTTCCATCCGGGTGGAGCAGAAGAGACTATCAGACTCGCACTGACAAAAATACATCGAATTCCTTCAATTGCCTTTTAAGTTCCAGGGTCACGGTTACCAGTTTAGACAGACCCGCAACCCCAACAGGCTGACATCCAGTCTTGCTAACAGCCAAGACAATCCCAACAGGCTAACATCCAGTCTTGCCAACAGCCAAGGCAACCCCAACAGGCTGACACCCAGTCTTGCCAACAGCCAGGGGGTATCATAATTATCACCCTGTCCCTGTCCATGAAAATTACTATTATTTAATTCTGTTAGACTGAAGCTGACCCCAATACAGTTGGAAAAAGGCTAAGCAGATGTCGTTGTAATCGAGGGCGACCCTATTGCCGTCAACCGGGCATCTAATTCTACACACAATAACATTAGGAATCGCATTACAATGTTAATGAACTCTGTTTCCTGTGACAAACAATGGACTTCCCTAATCTTTTAGGTCCATCCTAATTACAGTTCATTCCTATGTTCCTAAATGGAGCATTGAACTTACGTTTCTTAGTAAACAGATGGAAAGAGTTCGTCCTAACTAATATTATAGATGTGAAAGTGTGTTCGTCTGTTGGGATTTTAAGCTTAAACTGCTGAACTGGTTCTGATGAATGATACAGAGATAAATGTGCCTTTTGAGACGGTTATTGGGTACTTTTTTATTAAACTGTGAAACCTCCTTTAATTTTTCTTGAATATTATTATGTTACAATATTAAACTGACTGTTGCCGTGTGTATTTAAAAAAAAAAAACCACGGGATCGTAATAAACAATTCCATTGCTGCCTATCTATAAACCTAAGTTTATCAAGATCCTTTCATACGTTCTCGATCGTGATTGAGTAAAAAAATCCATGCAAACATCCTAATTTTGGCATTTATAATAGTATTTAGATTGACAAAATATTTACGAACGCAAGCGAAACCACGAGCTAAGCTTGTTGTTGATTTATTGCCGGAAAAAATTGGCAAATGTTTCCATGAAAGTAGACAATATGGGAGGTTAACGTTTCATTGAGAAATACTAGTTGATTACACTAGATTGAATTTGTGAAAAACAAGTTTTTTCTACTTTCTATATAGTATGCCGGGGTCGCGGGAATGTTTCATCCGGTAACCGTGAGCCTAGAACGTAAAGGGCTATTGAGGGATCACCGTAAAGAGCTATTGAAGGATCATCAGTGGATGTTTTAGTACAAGTCTGATAGTCCTTCCCGCCCCGCCCTGGGTTGAGTGGGTAGGAGGACTAATTTAATGATTTTACCACAATATTTAAAAAAAAATGGAATTCTAAGAGTTTTATGATAAGTACGTTGGGCCTGTTTTCAGGAAATCGGATAGGTACAGGAACTCCATAAGTAGGTATTCCCGAAATTATAATTTGTATTGGAATACCTATCTACTAACACTCATATAGTTAAGAAAATTGAAAGTTGAATGCAGTGAGCGTCTTCCCGCGCCATCTGTTGTCATATTTTTTTGGATGTATAATCATGAAATGAATCTTGGGTAAAGTTTATTTTTAAAACGAAGGTGACTTTCGAAACTTCAGTCCCTAGTTCTGTCTGTAGTTCTGTCTAGAATTGATGAAATAACGAATTTCCATACAAATCCAAACAAAGTTTATTATTTCCACCAGACTCCAGTCGTGTGTATAAGCTTGTAAACAAGATTACAGAAATCCTATAATAAATCAGACTTATACTTAAATGTAAATAAATCACGACACACGACAAAACTTTTAAAAAAAATAGTATAAGAAATAATTCATAATATATGATTGCTCAATTTTCTAAAAATTCAATAGACTCAACACAATATTGCCTTATTAACCAGCGTATGCCTCTAATAGCAAATAGGTCCTCGTGTGGCTCGTCAATAGATACTAGACACGTGTCTTAGATCGTGGCCACACTTTTGACAACTGCGACACAATGGATACACGTAAAAATAACTCGTATTTAACGTATGCGAAAGTTATTTATTCATGGCGTGCTAAATTGTCAAAAATATCTTATTTCAATCAAAATCTAAATGACAATAAAATATAGTGACTAAACTAGCAAGAACAGTTCAGAAACTGTGGCCATTGTCACGTTGAGTGGCAATGCTATTGCCTTCGATAAAGGTAAAAGCCAGGCCTTGGATTATTTTCTTGGTATTTATGTTTCCACAAATATGTTCTGAGCAGTTGAACCCAGATTTTGAACTTAGGGGTTCAAAATCTGGGTTTGACTACTCAGAACATCGGCTCAAAAATAAAGTTATCAATAAAGGATTTTCATACATCACTTGCAGTTCTCCTCTTACATAGTGGCAACGCAGATGATCAACAAATGTTACGTCCCACTCCCACATCTTATAAAAGATACTACTTAAACACAATCAATAGTTATAGAACATTTGAAAAAGATGTGGAACTCACTGCTAGTTCATTCTTATCGCTGGTGCAGACACTAGTTTCATCACGTTTGTCGCGTCGCAGTCGACAGCGATGTGGGCACGGCCTTAAAAGCTTCGATTGAACACGTGTAAGCTTGGTTATTGGTTACATATTGATATTAACTGCAGTTACAAGAGATTGCTTGCTGTAATGTATTCTGATGAAAGCCATAGCTATTATTTTATATTATATTTGACACGTGTTAGACCACAGTGACGTTAAATAAAGTAACAAACTTTTTTTTTTATATTTATCACATTTATGTAGTATGAACTTTCGCTTTTATAATTAGAAATCGTGCCTGACGGATCCTATCAGACACGATTTCTTTTAGTTACATTTAGCACGTGTGGTTACCAGAATACATATAATATTAAGAAACATACTTATCTTTTAATGTTTTCCAATAAATGCGTTCCGAGTTCTTAACCGAAGATCCATTATAACTTTATAAGTATATTAATATTATAATGACAAAAACATGAAGGTTAGCATTCCTTCCAAAACAGGAACCTAACAATTCGTATTAGGCCGAGACTCCACCAAAGTTGTGCGAGTCGAGACGTGTTGTAACGGTTAATGGTGAGTTTAAATAAAAGCACTCACCAACGTTTACAATAAAATTATTATAGGTCGTGGTTCACAGCCGTCGTATTTAATCGTTCCGTGGAAGTAGGCGCACTAGGTACTGTCCTGGCTTATCGCGTAGTGCAGAGACGCGATGGCGAGGAGTTGTCCCGAGGTGAGAGTGACCCCAGGGACAGGATGGTGGATGCGCCGGCTGGTCAGCTGTGTGCGGCTAGGTGCTGTGTGTGCGCAGGCCTCGAACGTTCGGTAGCGTGAGTCAGCTGTCAAACTCAACGAACGTTGAGGATGGGTATTTCAAACCCCAATCTTGTTCCCTGGAATCAACGTCCAGCGGTAAATAAAAGGTCCACTGTAAGTCCTCTCTGATGATGACCCCGCAGCGTAAGCGAAAGCCTAGGACGTAAAGCGCTTGAGGCGTTTGTGAGTTTGGTCATCATCAGAACGGAGTTTACATGGTAGATAGGTACACAATATTAAATTAGCGTGAAACATTAACACATATCATTATTATAGGCCTACGAGCGTATGGAACACTCGAGGCTTAACAAAATAAAAACCTAACAGACAAAGAAAAAAAATAATTGAACACAAAATAAATGTCTGTAGGTACCTGCTCAATACAAAAAGATAGAAACACAAGCTAGCAGTTATAAAGGTTTTGTTTGGCAACTTACCCTTCACGGGGATAAACAATACACAGGTGAATTAACACGATTTTAATATTAATTGACTAAAACTGTCTAAGTCTGAGACGAGCAAAATTAAATAGTCCTAATATAAGGAACTACTTGCTGTAGTGTTAGCTCGCGGTGATATTTTTCTGTCCTGAATCAAGTCCCAGCTGATTGCTACAAAATGCCTCGCTCAGAGAGAAGGGGAATTGGACTTTGCACGCGTGAGAGTGAGACAGCATAAGCATTGCCACTCACTTATCCGCAGCTAGAACATTCCACAGTTTAACTGTCAACTGTTACTACCAGTTTAGAACTACCCACCTATAAATTACTTTTTGTCTCGACGTAATTCAAGAATATTTTACTAGATACCTACAAATTTATAATAATGAACTATTTATAGTTTTGAAATGCAACGTTGGTAATCCACAACGTTACAGTGTTTTGAACAACCAATAGAATTGCGTTGCGGCACGGGTTGCGGAGTGGAGCTGTGTCAATAACGCAATTCTATTGGTTGTTCAAAACACGTCTCGACTCGCACAGCTTTGGTGGAGTCTCGGCCTAAGTGGTTCAAGCTCTTATAAAACTAGCTCAGATAACGTGAAAAAATCTAGCACACAGATAATATAAAAACAAACTTGTTTTAATTTGAAGAATAAAGCAACACAAAAGCGATACTTTACTAATTTATTCTTAAAAAAAAAACTCGGTTTTTTCCCCTCATTAGAAGTTTCAAACAAGCGTATATCCCACTTTTTAAATTTTAATATAGAATTCATGGCCATTTGCAATCGGCTCACGTTGCCTTTATCCATCGTCGGTCGGTAATCCTTGGATAAAAATGGCGGCCTAACGGCTCGATTTGAATTTATTTGTTAACTTGTCTTTTATTTGGACCCTTTTCTTACAGTTAGTACGAGCCAGTATGAGCTTGAGTAAATCTCTATTGAGAAACTACTAATTCTTGACTCTAAAGTCAGTATAGTACAGTAGAAGATTTTTTTAATTGCTTCTTATCACTAACTTCTCGTGCGTTTAACACGTGACATTTTCGTCAAATGTAACGGAAGTGGAACAAGCGCGCTTTTTGGGTTGACCAATGAACACGCCCGGTGGTAGAGTAAGCTCAGATGGTAGCAACTCTAGCTGAGTATAATTATGTCTTTTTTACCCGACTACGGCAAAGCCAAAAAGAGGGTTATGATTTTGACCGGTATGTATGTATGTATGTTTGTCTGTTCCTTCTTATCTTCTAAACTACTTATCATTACATGACAAATGAGGTGTCGTTAGAAGCGTCTCAGTTCTCCGCTGGTTATAGGGTGACGTGTCACCAATATCCAATATGGCGCCCTCTAGGTGATGTAAAGTCGTGACCTAAAAAAATTTTTTTTCGCACGGTATCGACATGGGTATCAAATTAAAGGGCTTGATGTGCACATTTGAAATATATATATTATATAGCTTTGATATACATTTATAGCTACTTTTCCTGTTTCTAACAGTGTCAACATGGGCATCAAATGAAAAGGCTTAATGAGTACATTTGAAATTTACTCGCTTCTCTGCTTTTATTATTATATACTTATCAAATAATTAATAATATACCTAACCCCAAAATAGTGTAAATAAAAAATAAGTTAAAAATAACTAAAACCCGACTACGACAAAAACGTGCACAGAAAAGTATAAAACAAGAACAATATTAACTTGACCGATATTGTGCTAGCCGTGGTCGGGTTTTAGTTATTTTAACTTATTTCAGTTCTGTGCCTTCGGCTTGACCTTCGGAGATAACCTACCTTACCTATATGCACACACACATGTCTACTTACATTCCTTCGTCTCTGTCCGTGTTCTAGGCGCGGGGGTGAGGTGCGGCGACACGCCGCGCCCGCCCCCCCCGCGCGGGGAGGGGCGGCGGCTGCCGCGCGGCTGGAGAGCGCGTGTTTCGTCAGTACGCTTATTGTTACCTGTTGTACGCACATGTGTTTGTTTACGTTGTGATAACGAATTTTAATATTACGAATAATAGTTACGAGTTTACTTTCTTTAACGTTGTTGTAACGTTTTGTGAGTGGTTTACCATTGGATATCGAGGTAAGTCATTCAATGTTTTTATTCTTCGTTTCTGTGTTTGTTATGTTCAAGGTGTGGGTTATTCTGCAAATAAAGTTTATTTTGAATGTGAAATATCGCAAGCTTAGCACGCTCCATAGCATGGCACCAGCATAATCTTTGTCGGACATGTCATCCACAAGTATGCATGAGTTCTTATTGTATTTGTCGGACATACCATCCACAATATACATGAGACGATCACGACGCATCAACTACGTTCGTGAGACTTGTCGGCTTTCAGCCACAGTCTGTCTAGTCACAGCCACAGCCCGAATAAGGTTGGTACGGTCCAAAAACTTGGACTGCTCGGTCCAATACTCGAGCAGCGCGTCTCAGAATTTGGACGGCGCGGCTCAAATTTTGGGCGGCGCGGGTCGAAATTTGGGCGGCGCGGCTCGAAATATGGGCGGCGCGGCTCAGGATTTGGGCGGCGCGGCTCAAAGTTTGGGAGGCGCTGCTCAGAAAATTGGGCAGCACGGCTCATAAATCGAGCCGCATAGTAAAAAAATTTGCACCTAAAATGCTTGGGTGTTGCATGACCGCTTTGCTCTCACTTCAGATGACTCAACGGGCAAACTTGGTAACCCTCGGCGAGCTACTAGACGAGCGTGCAGCTACAGACCAGGACGAGGAGATTTTGGACCGGGTGAAGGTGCTAGCTCAGGAGCATCTACCAGATGGCTGGTCAAGCTGGGAGGTGACTACAGCTACAAAAGAAGAAGTGTTTGGTGAGAAGATTGAACCCAATATACTAAACAAATTAGTATTTGCGCTGCCTACTGTGGGCCTAGTCCGGGCATTCGTACCTGAGGCGGATCACCTTTCGGAGAAGGGGTACCGTGATATACGGTGTAAGCTCCTCGATTGGGCATTTACACGGGCCCTTATCCTCGGGCCACCAGCTGTGGCAAACCGCATACGGGGCTCAGCAGCGCGCACTGAGCTTTTTAAACAGTCAGTCGTAACACTTCGGCCACTATTACACACCAGGGCCGAGGCCGATCAAATTCTTTCCGGTTCCCGCTCGGAAACAGAAGAGACCAGTCGGAAGAGAAGGAGTACTTCCTCCGCAAAGTCACGAGAACCTTCGGCACGTAGACGGAGAATGGATTCGGACTCACCCTCCACATCTCGGGATGCCAGAATAGAAGCTCTGGAGCAAAAAGTAGAAGGTATGTTCGCTGTCCTATTGGAAAAGCTAGAGCAGCGACAACAGTCTGACAATGAATCCGAAAAAGAAAATTACATTTCGAACGATGAAGAGGATACATGTTCGATGATCTCTAACTCTCCGTCATGGAGAGCACCGCCTCTGGACTCACAATGGCAAGTTGAGGCGGACGAGCAAGAACTAGAATTCCTGCCCACAACCAAGGAAGCGGATCCTCTAATACCCGAGCCTTCAGCGCAACTTAAGAAAGAAGGCATTGAGTGTCAAAGGCTGGGCACTGATGGCTGGAGTAGAATTAGGTACAAGGAGGTAGAAAAGCACCTACAGGCGGGTTCCGTATTTAGCGCCCTTAAAATTAACACGGAGCTGGGCACGCTCACCACTCAGCCATCTCCCTGGCTCACAAAGCAAGAAAATCTCCTCGGCACTATTACGCACGGGTTGCTGCTCCAGCGAAGGGCCCTGGCTGAGAATCTGAACACAATCGTGAAAAAGTGTCCGAGTGTCAGCGCAGAGTTAAGACAGTTAGTGGCGGAAGACTCTACTTTCAAAACTGTCTCAGACCAGCTTCTGCAGTACGTGTGTGCTCATAGATCTGAGACCATCGACCTTCGTCGCAAAGCTTTTAAGACAAGGAATGAGATCCTACATAGCGCTCTTCAAAACATCCCTCCATCACCGAGCCACTTATTTGAGGAGAAACAACTTGGTACTTTAATCAAAGATAACGGAGGTGTAGCAGCTGTTTTTAGCCCACCAAGAACTACGGAAAAGGCTGTGAACTCCTTTCGGAAACCAGCTCCGCCAACTAGATCCAAAGCCACTAAACCATCGTGGCGATCTCGACCGGCTACGCAGTACTCCGCTAACTACCATTTGCCGCCCCATAACTCTTCCTCTCATCAATCTTCTTCCCGCAACCCATCATCCAAAAAGCCCGGTAACTATGGTCAACGGAGAGGTAGGGGTGGCAACGACAGAAAAGCTCGAAAATCCCGTGCCACATATTGACGGTTTTCGAGGGGGACAGCTGGGCGAGTTTCGAACGCAATGGGAGAAAATAGGGGCGCCAAAAGCGATTTTAAAAATAATTTCGGGGTACACAATACCTTTCGTGTCAAAACCGCCTTCCATTCCCCTGCAAGAAAACTTGGAAAGATTCATGACAAAACCTTCGACCGCTATGTCCAAAGAGCTCAGACAGCTTCTGGCCCAAGGCGTAGTCGAGAAATGTCATTCCAAGACCGGATTTCTGTCGCGTATGTTTTTAATCCCGAAAACAAACGGAAAGCTCAGGCAAATTTTCGACCTCCGTCGCCTAAATTGCCACGTAAACCCACGAAAATTTCGACTGATAAACCAGAGTCGGGTCCCCGATTTTCTCCAGCCCGGCGACTACTTAGGAAAGCTGGATTTAAGTCAAGCCTACTTTCATGTGCCAATAAAAATAAGCCACCGGAGATACCTTGCGTTTGGGTATGCAAACAAACTGTTCCAAATGACGTCGCTTCCCTTCGGTCTATCCAGCGCACCATTAGCGTTCTCTCGCATCACCAAATGGCTAGCGGGGTTCCTACGAAAAAAGGGACTTCGAATTCTAGTATACCTAGACGATTTCCTTGTAGCACACCAAGACCCAGATGTACTAAAAGGCCAACTGAGATATGCAGTGGGTCTTCTGCAGAGCCTCGGTTGGTGCGTAAACCTAGAAAAGTCAGTTCTGGAAGCAACAAAAATAATAGAATTTCTAGGAATTCTCTGGGATACAGACCAGAACGAGAAAAGACTTCCAGAAGAGAAAATAGTTCGATTATTGACAGATTTAGACAAGGTATTACAAAAAAGGCAATGGACTTGGCGATCAGGTACCTCACTCATCGGCCGACTCGGCTTTGCAGCTTTGGTCACTCCTCTAGGTCGTCTGTTCACCAGATACATTCAGCGCGCCAGTCTGAAACTGTCTCAGAGCCAGCCCGACCGACCAAGGGTCTTACCACCACAGGCTGTCAACGATTGCCGTTGGTGGACTCTCAACGTAAGAGTGCCGGGAAAAATTTTCATTCCAGAGCCTACAATTTTTGTTACGACAGATGCGTCAGACGAGGGCTGGGGAATTCAGATAGGCGATGGTCACCTACTGGGAAAATGGACGAAAGAGCAAGCTGTTTGGCACATAAACAAAAAGGAATTATTCACCGTTTACATAGCCCTAAAGGAATGTCAGAACGCGGTAGCAGGACAATCGGTTATGATTCAATCCGACAACAAAACTGTAGTCTCCTACCTGAGAAATCAGGGAGGAACTCGATCTACGGTACTGTTAGAGGAGTCCAAAAAGATCCTGTTACTAGCGGAGAGCTTAAGGGTAACCATTCATTCCTTTTACCTTCCGGGCCGGTACAACTCCATAGCCGACTGTTTGTCAAGGGGAAAGATTCTCCCGGATTGGCATGTTGTGAACGAAGTCACGACAAAGGTATTCCTAAAGTGGGGTACGCCTCAGATAGACCTGTTCGCAACCAGTCGATCGAAAGTAGTCCCGAAGTATGCGTCGATAGAAGCATGGGACAAGCAAGCAATGTTCATCAACGCGTTCAGCCAGACCTGGCATTACAAACTAGCATGGATCTTTCCGCCTCCACCCCTGATACCCAGAGTACTACGACACCTCAACCAGTCTTCAGGTACCTATTTACTGATGGTTCCTCGCTGGGAAACAGTTTTTTGGAGAGGCGACCTGAAACGGAGGGCTCTCGAAGCCCCGTTTCAAATACGCAATGTCAACAGTTGCCTGATCGACTTGTCCACCGACCGTCCTCTGCCGAATGCAGGAGACCTCTCTTTCGAGGTCTGGAGGATACGGGGTGGGGCGAACTTATAGCAGGTATGGATCCTAGCGATATTGATCTTGTTCAGTCGGCATGGCGTGATTCCACATGGCGCACTTACGAGTCTAGCTGGAAACAATGGGTCTCGTGGTGCAAACAAAATGGGAAAAGCCCTAGCAATCCTCGACCTCAGGATGTAGCTACCTATTTGGGGTATTTATCCCGTGTAAGGAAGCTCGCAGCTTCAACCGTTTTGGTCCACAAGTCAGTTATTTTAACTTTGGCTGATCCTACACAGGAAAAAAGATTGGCAGCTCATCCTTTAGTTTCAACAATAATCAAAGCTATAGGAATTAAGAAGTGCGCATCCTCAACCGCAAAGTCACAGGTCTGGGACGTCCACGATATGCTAGGATGGCTGAGATCTCATCATTCAAATGAAGATAGCATATTCCAGGTTTCCCGGCATGTGGCCTTGTTATTATTGTTGGCGTCAGGTCGTCGGATACATGACCTTACGCTCTTATGCATTGACGATCAACATTGCGATAGATCAAAGTCGACTATAACGTTCTGGCCTAAATATGGGTCTAAGACCGATAACATCAAGAATCGGCAGTCAGGATGGCAGTTATCTTGCTCAGGAGACCCTGCATTAAGTTTGGTCAAGTGGGTGAATCATTTGATAGCGCTGTCAGAGAGTAGAAGAAGTGCACGGCCGAATTTGAATAGTTTGTTTATCACCACACGTGGTGAAGTAAAAGCCGCCACAAGAGCTATAATTGCTGGTTGGATTAAGGCTCCTTTTCGAGATTTAGGTATAAACTATAGTCCGGGCTCAATAAGGTCAGCTGTTGCGTCAAGTGACTATCAAAATAACGTCCCGTTAGATTTTATTTTGAGAAGAGGGAACTGGAGAGGTTCCGACAATTTCTTTAAGCATTATTGCAAATCGCTAGAACGTCCGAGAAATGAAAACTTAAATGTCCTTAATAATTCATTCTCTGCAGTTTAACTAACTGTTACTAGATATTATTATGATGATCTCACTAGTGATTTAACTGAGTTTTGAAAAGACTGTTCAGATCTCACTATATTAATTAGTATAGATAGGTACTTACCTGATAATTACTTTGTTTTTTATCTTTATTTTGTATAAGTCTAATAATATAACAAACAATTTTATTTTATTGTTAATGAACAGATTTTCATTAGTTATTTCGATAAGATGTACCGAAGGATTTGTGTTAGACTTAAGATTCATACAGAAAATAAAGATGTCCTTGTTTATCTTATCTTCCGGGTTTTATTTAGTGTACGCTTTATACCCACTTCTGTCACAGTACGCTTTTAGAGGGCGCCGGCAGAAAATAGACACGTCTCCGAAGGTCAAGCCGAAGGCACAGAACTGAAATAAGACCGTTTTCCACCCCGAAGGGAAGAAAACGAGTATTTCAGGTCTTGCCGAGGCTTGACCGAAGCAAGCCCTTGCCGGCCCTTCGGAGTAAACGTACTAACGAAACACGCGCTCTCCAGCCGCGCGGCAGCCGCCGCCCCTCCCCGCGCGGGGGGGGCGGGCGCGGCGTGTCGCCGCACCTCACCCCCGCGCCTAGAACACGGACAGAGACGAAGGAATGTAAGTAGACATGTGTGTGTGCATATAGGTAAGGTAGGTTATCTCCGAAGGTCAAGCCTCGGCAAGACCTGAAATACTCGTTTTCTTCCCTTCGGGGTGGAAAACGGTCTTATTTTTTATCGTGGTAAAATCATTGCTGACATCTCTTTGAAGCGCGCGACGCGCGTGGAACACAACGCGCTGTTGACCCATCATATAAGCGAGTACTGTAAGGCTAGCTCGTTTTTTTAAACATAAGTATTATATTCCTAGCAGTAAATACGATCTTTAAAATGTCATAATACCTACCAGGCCATGTGTATACAAGTGCAACGGTTCCACAACAACGACCATCAATTTAAAACGCGCCGGAGATCGTAAACTTAGCCCAGTTGGTTTTATAACGCCATGAAAACTAGGAAAATAAAAGTAGATTAAATTCGCTATTACATACGTAGTGGCTAGAGGGCATTGTTTATGTCACATTGTTTTTAAATAATGTTATTGTTGAGTAACATAAAAAATAGTTTTTGATCTCGCTCAGATATTATGTTGGTAATTGTAACTTGACCATGCTATCTAGATTTCTGAATCTAGATAGCAATGACCCCTCCCTTGCATCCGTAAACCATCATTTTAATGCCTATCCAACATTCAAGACACACCATAGCATTATACGATTAAGCCACACATAATCTCCTGTAGGTTAACTTACCAACCACAAAAACAAAACTAGAAACATCGTCAAACATTAAAATACTAATCTTTCTCTTCAATCCTTTTACATCAATTCCAATATGTCCGCAGAGATTTCATAACTTCTATTTCTTTACCAAATTCAACCGCTTCTATGATATATGCCAAAATATCTTCCTCTGAGTTGGACCTAAATATTAATTCCCAAATGGATTCAAAATTTTCCTTCCCTCCCACATCCAGATTAAGTTTGTTGCAGATTCCGAGACACTTTAGTTTCTTCCCCTGGAGTGCATGAAAGTCTGCCCTTGGCAGATTTACAGGATTGCTTGCACGATCTCTGCTTAGACTTTATTCAAAATTTGTAACCCCTGGTGGCTGATTTCACTAATGGTTCATTTTCAGGGTTACTCGACCTGGCATAAGCGATTTTTACTGAGAGGAGATAGGTAAATAGTTAATTCGAGTAAATCGTAGATTTTAGTCAGTACAATTCTAACAGTACTTGGTAGAATCATTTGATGATTTTACCACGATATAAAAAAGGGTGGATTTTTCTTCGGAGTATTACAGGCTCTTTCATTCCTCCCAGTGCGCCCTCGCCCCGGTAGAGTTCATTCGACAATATCCCAACCCACAATAAAAGACCCTCTGTATAATGGGCCCTTAATATTTGAGGATACGTATTGTTATAATAGCGGTATTGTAGGACTAACTCCGTGGTTACAGGCTGTCGGTCTATCAAGACCGTCAGAGCACTAAATCTGTCACACAGGGATTCTATTTGCTGTAAAGTTGGTCGGTAATGTGTGTAGGTTATTTGAGGATAGTAGGATTCTTAATTAGAACACGGTAATGAGATTTGGAAATGTAGCTTATAGTGGATAGATTTATTTAACCTTTGTTTGCTAGATCGGGACAAGTATTTTAATTTAAAATATTTAAGCAAACTTCATTTCCTATTTAATTTCCCAAAACCTGCGGAAAGCTTAAAGTCAGTTTTAGCTTGACACTCCTTCCCGTCTAACCCGGAGGACTCATTTGATGATTTTCAACCCCAATAATATAAAAGTCAGTTTATAAAAAATATTATATGTATTTTCGATCAAAAAACATACTGCTTTTTTATTGTAAAATTAAGATACATACTAATTTGATAATATGGCTTCATTCTTAATACATTAAGGTTTATTCGATAAAATCGCACTGTACTGTACTTTCATACAATAAAAATGTTGCTTCTAACAAAAATAAAACTACCCTGTATTTAGAACTTTTCAAATAAAATAATTCTGCAGTCTTGCAAAAAGTCTTGCAGAATTGAAATAATCCTTGCAGTTATTGAATTACTTTTATGGTTCCAATTCAGGCGATAATAGCCAGATGGGGAATTTTCACATTCAAGTGTGTAATCTAATTTACGAAAGGGGTCATTTTCAGCAGATTTTTTGTAGGGTGCAAACATCAGCCAAAGCTATAAAAGTTTTATTAAAGGGACACATTGCACCTGTCTTTATTTTATTGCAATAGGCAGTAAAGTAAAAATAATAGAAGAGGAAAGGTACAAAAAATGGGGTGGATGGAACGAAATCCGTGGTTTCGGCCTTGATTGCGGGCGTTTTGTCAACTAGCCCGAACTAAGAAAGAATGATATTACGATACAGATAGCTCCTTAGAGTCCGCGCCACAACTCATTACTAGGGGAAAATTCATGACACCTACTACATTATTTTTTAAATGCATTTTGATGTTATGACATAGACACAGATCGCATTCGCTTCGCGATTGCGATCCAAAACGCCTCGCTTCACGTGGCGAACGCGAAGCTAAAGCTATTGTCAAACAGACAGGCGAAGCGAATGCGATCCGAAGCGTTTTTATTTGTAATGTATTTAATTGTTTGAACCCAGTCACATAGAAAAGCGAAAGCGATCCGATAGTCTATGTGACTGGCTTCAAACAATTCCATACATTACAAATAAAAACGCCTCGGATCGCATTCGCTTCGCCTGTCGGTTTGACAATAGCTTTAGAAAGTAGACACCCTGACGTCTTAATCGATCGACGATCTTAAAAACATTTCTTGTAGTTCAATTTCTCCGGGAAATGCAATTTTCTTTTCTTCGATATAATAACAAACAAGCCATTTCGTTCAATACCTTTTACTTTTCCTATTACCGTAATGAGCTTATTTTCCTGAAACGAAATGAAATTTTCTAGAAAATATTTTCATGAATTGCCGTCCATTTTTCGATCTGCAGTTTTACTGCAGTGTTCAGTGTATTATACAGGCTATCTTTCAAGATCAGTTTAGATTCCTGGTTTGTCTGACCTCTGTATCATCATCATCAGCCTATAAATGTTCCCACTGCTGGGACACAGGCCTCCTCTCTGTGAGAGGGATTGGGTCATAATCCACCACGCGGGCCCAGTGCGGCTTGGTGTATTTCAACTTTTGAACTTTTGGTTCTAGGACATGCCGGTTTCCTCACGATGTTTTATCCTTCACCGTTTTGAGAGCAGTGGTGATGAAATAAATTACACAAAGTAATGCGCCTGGCTGGGTTCGAACCCATGACCTACAACTCGTAAGTCGGGACCGATATCTACCACTAGGCCAACACTTCTGACCTCTGTATAAGCTGTGGCTTTAACGATACCTTGATCGTATACAAAGACGGTAGCGACAATAGGGACTGTTATTTTTAAGCAAAGGTTCAACCCTGGCTTATCGCATCGCATATAGTTGCATACATAAGATGAAGGGAGAAAAGTGCATACATTCATCCTTGTTGAATGGAGACAGCTCAGATCATGTGATGGCGATGGTAGGAGTTGCGCCACGAGTGGCGCTGTACGTGCGTAAACCTGACAGGGTCGCGGAACCGCCTTACGAGGGCACCGTGACCGTGGAACGAAAAGAACAGGGTAGATTTTTAGTCACCAAGAGTCTGACAGTGACACTCAGAGCGGCAGAGAAATATCATCAAAAAATAACAAAAAATAATGGACGAGAAACGCACAAAACCGAGAGATATGGCAACAAAAGGGGGAGGCCTAATACCCAGCAGTGGGTGATCCCGGGCTGATATGATGACACCAAAAAAGGTCATCATGGGATTCTCCACGTTTTTGAAGTGAACCAGGGGTCACCACAGAACCAGGACCCCACCTCTAAACTGAATACAGCACAGGGGCTCTAGACTATCTGAGTTTGATATAATCAAGCCCATACAAAGGTGTCGACCGCACGCGGTTACGTGAGAAAATCGACCTACCGTGCAACAAGGACGTAGCTACATTGTGAGATAACTAAAACTTTGAACGTTATTATGACAATAAAACATGACATTAACAGCAGCCTGCGAATTGGTCTAGACGTAGCGACTGGCGTGTCTACGGGTGTCACTTAAAGGTGCTATCTCATCGGGAGCATTCGCTTGTAATGTATCTGTGCGCTACGCTGCGCCGCCGCTGCAGTGGTTTTTTCCTGAAGTAATAGGCCAATTGATGTATTTTATTTTATAATGTACTGATGCCAGCACATCAACCTACCTTAATCTGTCTTTCTTTGATAGATTTTCAACCTTATCATAATAGTAGAAGTTTAATTTTCGATTGGTAAAATTTGACAGATTCAGGTTGACCTGCTGGCGTCTGTACTTTAGAGAAATTGTAAACTTTTACGGCTTAAATTGTTAATGAATACCAACAACACACACAAATGCTTTCCAAATTTCATATGTGCCAACCCTATTAACGCATTATGACCCCTCTAAATTGTTATACATATTACATTTAATGACGTGTAAATATATTTTATTCTTGCGATAACTGTCTGTAATATGGCGACGCCTTATTTAATGAAGAATATTTGGTTTATTATAGGCAAAGATATTTTTAGCAGCTCATTTGTTATTTGGTCAGAGCCAGGGGCTTTATCATTTTTTTGAGTTTTAATAGCTCTCTCTGTTTCAACATTTAGAATAGATGGTATTGTCTCACACTGGCCTGTTATATGGATTTTTTCTGTAATATGTTGGGGGTTTTGTGTTTTATAAAGTTTTTTATAATAGTCCGTTGCAACTGTTAACATTTCTGTCCTCTTGCTCATCAAAACTCCACTCTTATTTGTCACATTGGCATCCAATCTTTCTTACAATCCAACTCTTTCAAGGCCTTCTTTACACCACCGGTTTTATTAATGTAATATTGTAACGTATTTGATCTTTTTTGTTTCCTGTCTTTTCTAATCTGAATATTAATGTCTTTACTTTTACCTTTACCTATAATAGTTCCTAAATTAACCAACTTCTTTAATGAGATCATTGAGACAGAGAATATTCCAGAAGATTGGACAAAATCAACAATAGTTCTGTTACACAAAAAGGGAGATAAAAGTATCATAAGCAACTATAGGCCAATCAGCTTAATGTCTAATATTTATAAAGTGTTTTCAAAAATCATCCTATTATGGTTAACTAATATCCTAGAAGAAAATCAACCAAGAGAGCAGGCGGGGTTTAGAAGGAACTTCTCTACTATAGACCACATCCACGTTTTAAGACAGATCCTCCAAAATATAGTGAATACAATAAACAATATTACTTGGGTTTCGTAGACTTCAACAAGGCATTCGACTCTCTAGAACACAAATACATATGGGATGCACTTAAAAGTCAAGGAGTCGAAGAAAAATATATACGTTTACTCAGAAATATCTACGGAAAAAGTACAGCACAGATAAAGTTGGAAAGTGTAGGTGATGAATTCCCTATACAAAGAGGCGTCCGCCAAGGCGATCCCATATCACCAAAACTATTTTCGGCTGTCCTGGAGATGATATTTAGAAAGTTAGGATGGGAAAGCTATGGGATCAACGTAAATGGAGAGAAGTTGAGCCACTTACGATTCGCAGACGACTTAATCCTGTTCTCAGAATGCCCAAAATCTTTACAACAAATGTTGCAAAATTTAGCCACTGAAAGTGCAAAAGCTGGTCTATCAATGAACGTCACAAAAACGAATATCATGAGCAATTCTCCACGTAAAAACACTATTAAAGTTAACAATGAGGAGATAGCATATGTGGAGGAGTACATTTATCTAGGACAACTGATATCTACAACAAACTCCATGCAGAAAGAAATAGATAGAAGAGTTGCAAATACGTGGAAGAGATTTTGGTCGCTTAGCGAAATTATGAAAAATAAAGATATTCGTATGGCAGACAAGAGAAAAGTGTTCGATGTTTATATACTCCCTTGTCTGACTTACGGATGCCAAACATGGGCTCTGACCGAACAACAACAAAACAAAATAAGAGTATGCCAAAACAGCATAGAGAGAAGTGTCATAGGAGTCAAAAGAAGAGATAGAATTAAGTTAGAAGAAATAAAAGAAAAAACTAAATTCAAAAAAGTGCAAACTGTTTACAGGGAACTTAAGTGGCGTTGGGCAGGCCACATGTTAAGAGAGAATAAAGAAAAGTGGACAAAAACAATAACTGAGTGGTACCCAAGGGGAAACAAAAGAAATAGAGGAAGACAGTTGAAGCGATGGGAAGATGATTTGAAAAAAGTGGCTGGCCCAGAATGGATGCGCATTGCAAGAGACAGGACAAAGTGGAAAGCTTTAGAGGAGGCCTTTGTCGAAAGACAAGCTGTGAAAGAGTAACTGGATGCCGTTCAAAGTGCGACATAATCTAAACATATTGTATATTTTTTTTAAATTGAACTGTAAAGTAAAAATAGTTAAGAAAAGTTACAGCAAATAAAGGCTTATTTATTTATTTATTTATTTATTTTATTTGGTTTATAGTTGTATCGGCATTATTCTACACAGAAAACAAATTAAGCCGCCAGTCGCACCTTTCGGATTTGTTAAGCTCTTCATATCTTCATATCCTTTTATTATAGTGGTAATAGGGCGAAACGGACTTAAATCCAAGGTGATCCTTCAATAGCCCTTTAAGTTCCAGGGTCACGGTGACCTGATGAGACAGCCCTGCGGCCCCGGCAGGTTTTGGTCCTCGGACGGCGAGTTACCTATTACTCGCCATCCGCATGCCCGTGAAATCACTTCGCGACGTCCGATCCCGTGGTCGTCTCCCGCGGAGCTCTTGATATCCCTACCCAGGTCAGGGTTACTCGATGGCCTTTATTTATCATAGTGCATGAAAGAGTAAAACATAAACAGAGTGATATTCGTAATATGAGCATGAATTAGCATGAACTAATGAGCGTGAGATCAAAGCGTATCTATGTCTAACAGATGGTTGCGTTTACGCGGCGTATACGTACGTATTACGTACAACGCCTACGCCTCGTAAAGGTTAGCCTAAAGGCCAGCGAACACCGGAGAAGATCAGGCAGAGCATTTTATTAGCCAACGTAAATTCATACGTAGGTAGTGGTGATAAAATATCGAATCCAATGGTAAAAGATCGAGACCAAAAGCATGAGGGGAATTTCTTTTTTGGCATTGAAGAAAAAATAAGAGAATGCAGCGGCAGGATGCAATGGAATGCAAGGAAGGGTCGGAACCTGTGAGAGAGAAGACCTCATTAACCTCGACCCTGATACGGAAAAAGAACAGGGAGTCCACAACTGTGCCCTAGGTAGGGTAGGGCGGGAGGAATATTTTTGATGATTGATTATATTTGAACAATCCCAAAAAGAAGAAAAATGTAATGTACTGATGGCGTGTAACGAGACGCAACGCAAGGCGAACGATGTTACAGCATCCTGAGGGATGCTAGTGCTTGCTAAGCAATACCATGATCTCCGCTAACATACGCGGTCGAGGTGAGGCAGCGCAAGCGTAAATAAATGTGCCATGCCAAAGTCCCTGGTGTACGATGGCCCCTGGGATTTGGTGGGATGTGTCGCATGGCAAACGACACATCGTTAGTGGTATATTAGATACCGGTATCAAATATACCACTAACATTATCAGTGTACTCTAGCAATCTAAAAATCTCTTAATGTACCATATTTTACGGCGCGTTGGGTTCCACGCGCGCCTTTATGAGTTTCAACACACTTTTAGGGAGCCAAAGCCTGCCGGGGTCACGGGACTAAACCACAACCGTGACTTCGGAACGTAAAGGGCTATTGAAGGACACCGTGGATTTTAGTCAGTACAAGTCTGACAGACCCTCCTGCGCTGCCCGGGGTGGGAGGACTCATTTGATGATTTTACCACGATAAAAAAAAGTGTACCATAATATTATGTGTGAGTAGCTGTTCTTTAAATAAACTCGAAACGAACAAAGGTCAAATGGAATGAAATAAAGTTCAATTCAAATGTCACGACAATTTTTTTTTTTTTAGCGTGGTTAAATCTTCAAATGAGTCCTCCCACCCCGGGCAGGGCGGGAGGGACTGTCAGACTTGTACTGACTAAAATCCACGGTGTCCTTCAATAGCCCTTTATGTTCCGGGGTCACGGTGTGGAAATAAATCCCGCGACCCCGGCAGGCTTTGGCCCTCTGAAAGGGGGCCCCGTCATTTTTGCTGACGCTCTTTGAGGCGCGCGTGGAACACAAGGCGCCGTCGACCCGGGCATAGTCCGTGGTCGGACAGCGAGTTGCCCTTACTCGCTGTCCGCATGCCCGCGCCTACTGTGGCCGTAGATCGTCTTGCGATGTATGGTTGCATGCTATTGTGACAAGAGAAGAAAGGATATAATTTGACTGGCCTGTTGGTCTACTGGTTAGTGACCCTGACTGCTATGCCGGAGGTCGTGGGTTCGATTCCCACCCAGGACAAATGTTTGTGTTATGAGCACGATCATTTGTTCTGTGTCTGGGTGTAATTTATCTATAATATGTATGTATTTAGAAATATATAAGTATGTTTATCAGATGTCTAGTACCCATAACACAAGCTCTGCTTAGCTTGGGACTAGATGGCGCTGTGTGATAGTTGTGGAATATTATATTATTATTATTATCTCTTTATTCATTCTTGATATTATTATGTATCATGCTATATTAGTATGTCACAAAATTTAAATTTCTGCGAGGCTATAGTGAAGCAAGGTCCTAAACACGCCATGAATACATAATTATAGAACCGGAAACTGCGAGACGGACACAAAAACGAAGAATTCCGTAAAGAATATGAAGGCACGGTTGGCGCAGTAGCTGTGCGTTCGACTGCCTACGCAGTGTGTCGTGGGTTCGATTCCCGCACGGAGCAAATATTTTTATGATCTACAACTTCTACAAATTGTTTCGCATCTGAGTGTTTGCGTGTGTTTGCTATATTTGTAAACGCACCCACGATACAGGAAGGAATTCCTAGAATAGGGCATCGTTTTGTATAATATAAAAAGAAATTATCTTATAGATGCTTTTTCCCATGTACATATTTCATTCACCTGGACGCCATTAAACACCCTTCAAAAAGCCTTTAACCGTACGCATATCCACGTACTCAACTATCACTCTTTCTCAAAATAGGTTCAGCATTATTTACTCTATGGAAATTTCAATTGTTTTAAAATCCATATTGTCCTTCTATGAGAAAATTTCGATTGTATTCCAGTCCAAATATTCCACACACGCGGTAATAAAGTCACGAAGACACCCTCTTGCATACGGAACCCAAACATCAGGGATCGACTTACTACAATTAATTACTCAACATACGAGTAGGACATCTTCATGTCCACATTTGACGCCCCAAGGAAATAGAATCACGGAATTCACGGAATACCTATGTACTTATTTGCTGTGTCACAAACAGGACTTTTACTATTGTATGTTCCAGTTCACGTAAAGACTAATTGGATGACCTTAAATTGATGAGAAAACTTTCTTTTTTTTTTTTTGTAAAGCGCCTATAACCAGAACGTTGGCAATGTCGCAAATAGCTGTCAAATATTTACAAGTTTTAATTAATTTTGTAAATTTACTGTATGAAAATAAGAAATATGGCTCTATAGTGCACTAGACAATTGATATATGAATGCCATTAAAACAGTGAATTTGATGTCATCGCCGTTTCAGGACTATAAAAGGCATTTTTTTTTTAGCGTGGTAAAGTCATCAAATGAGTCCTCCAACCCCGGGCAGGGCGGGAGGGACTGTCAGACTTCTACTGACTAAAATCCACGGTGTCCTTCAATAACCTGTTATGTTCCGGGGTCACGGTAAGGGAATAATCCCGCGACCCCGGCAGGCTTTGGCCCTCTGAGAGGGGGGCCCCGTCATTATGCTGACGCTCTTTGAGGCGCGCGTGGGACACAACGCGCCGTCGACCCGGGCATGGTCCTTGGTCGGTTGGTGTTTCCAAATACTTTTTTTACATCTAGAACTATATTTATTCCGTGTTACGATATTAATTATTGCATTTCCTTATCAATTTTTCAGTGCACTACAGAGCCATATTTCTTATTTCCATACAGTAACATTGCAAAATTAATTAAAACTTGTTAATATTTGACAACTATTTGCGACGTTGCCAACTTTCAGAATATGCGCTTTTAATCTAGTTGTGCCTAAAATTACATATTTTTAGGGTTCCGTAGTCAACAAGGAACCCTTATAGTTTCGCCATGTCCGTCCGTCCGTCCGTCCGTCCGTCCGTCCGTCCGTCCGTCTGTCCGCAGTTTAGCTCAGAGACGCCCAGTACTAGAAAGCTGTAATTTGGTGTAAATATACGGATTAGTTGTGCCGAAAAAGTGATAAAATAAAATCTCGTAAGATATTTTTTTTTAGGGTACCTCCTGTACACGTAAAGTGGGGATGTTTTTTTTATTTCTCGCGTACTCCTTAGTGTGGTGTGGGGTATCATTAAATAGGTCTTTAAAAAATATTGATAGTTACCATTAACAATTTTTTGATAAAAAGATTCGTTTGTGAAATATTAAGCTTTAAAGTGCTAATTTTTGCCCCCTCTACCAGCTAAACGGTTATGTTTGGGGGTGTGAAAAAATTCACAATAGTAGTATATATAACGAAGTTTGAAGGAAAATTATCATGACTAAGTAGGCTTTACAAGTTTACGAGTAATAGTCGACCAACTTATAAAACGTACTTGGATAGTATATTTTCCTAAACAAAATGTATCTCAGAACATGTTCTTCAACTGCAAATGTAAGTTTGTAAACTTTATTTTTACAGCTATAATAGGTGGGTATGTTTTGGGGATAGGTAGGTTTTTATTGTCAACTATTTTTAACTAACTTCAAAAAAAGGAGGAGGTTTTCAATTCGTCGTAATCTTTTTTTTATGTATTTTCCCCGATTTCTCAAAGACGCCTGGACCGATTTTGAAAATTCTTCTTTTTAAAATTAAATTCAGCGAATCAGTTTAATTAGTTCGCGTATGTATTTTGATGGGCAACTACGGAACCCTACACTGTGCGTGGCCCGACACGCACTTGGCCGGTTTTTTTTCTAGCTTCTTTGTTTATTCTCTCCTGGAATAAGAATTTTTAGACAAATCATAAAATCAAAGGCATAATCCGACGATTGTATAATTTTCTATTGAGTTTATTTTCACAAACTTAATTTGCGACATATTTTGTATATAAACAGAATTTTCTTCCTCTCCTCTAAGAATTACTCAGAACTTACTAACGTTAAATTAACCATTGACAAATTATCCATTTTACAACACAATTCAATCAATCTTATCAACCGATTAATTAAATTCAAAGTCTGTTGAACACTGGATCGTCCTTGTAAACTTAACTAAGTAGATTTAATGTACAAATTAAAAATAAGCAAAACAAAAAATTAATAAATCACGGAATTTTTCTGCTCTTTATAAGTAATAACGTCATTTGGGGCATATCCACTTTATTCTTTCGCTTTAGGAAATCAGAGTTATTACATAAAGCGAAAGAATAAAGTGGATATAAACTGAGGTTGGAATTAGGTAGAGCTATTCATGTAGATGTATAGCTCTACCTAATTCCGACCTCAGTTTATAACACATTACTAAGTATCCAGTTTAGTATATTTGTCCAATAGGTGTCGATTTTCCAAAAAAAATCTACAACAATATTAAAAGTCATACATAACAATCTATTGAAATTCTTGTCACCGTTTCATACATCAACAATCTCCGTTTAAAATTATACATCTGTGGAGGGTTTTTTTTTTTTTTTTTTTAATCTATATTAGTTAGGAACTTTTAACAAGATGTTATGCCAGTTCCATCGTAACCTGATCTAAGCATAGCGCATTACTTACAAGTTAACTAAGGAATAAACTAAAGCAGCCTCTACTGACATTGGTTTGGCCAAAATATACTATTAAATATGCCTATATCTAACTTATTAATATTTAATTTATTTACTAAAATATTTCTCTCAGGTTCATTTCGGACACACTCCACCAGGCGATGATAGACATCTTCTACTTTATTAATGCAGACTGAACAATTCGGAGAGTCAACCTTTTTCATCAGGAAAGCAAAAGCCCCTAGTGGCATGTGTCCGGAGCGAATTCTAAGAGCTGTTACCAATATGTTTCGTTTCGCTTTAAAACTACAAAACCACGGAACTCGAGGAGGCTCGTTTTGGATTGTTTTGTACCACAAACCTTTAGTTTTTGATTTTTCCCCAAAAAAGTTTACCCATTCATCATAACAATAGTTTTTAAATTTTGACAGGTTTTCGGAATATATTGGTAAAACAAAGATTTCAACCCCTGAAATTGCTGCTGTCTTAGCCAGTCTATCAGCCTCCTCGTTTCCCCGAAGACCAATGTGTGACGGTATCCACTGCAAAACCAAATTAACATTGTTTGAAATCATTTTGTGTATTTCATTTAGAATAGTAAAGGCTATCGAAACACCTCTGTGTCCAGATGCGCATCGAGCCAGGTGTTGGAGCGCGCTCTTGCTGTCCGTAAATATCACTATGCTAGTGTATTGAACAGTAGATACATAAGACAAAGCTTCGGAAATAGCTAATAACTCTGCTGTCATGATAGAAACATCAGATACAATTTTGAAACATTGACTTGTTTTGGTAACTGGATCATAGAAAGCCGCCCCAATATTAGAACTTTTTGAACCGTCCGTAAACAATTTTTGCCATCCATTATATGTGTAATATAACTCCTCTAAAACATTGTTTCTTAAACAGATATTCTCATATGAATTTTTAGGTTTGCTTACACTCTCTAGATTTATTTTAATAACATTTTTAATTGCTATAAAACTACACCAAATATTTAATTTAAACATATTTAAAGGGTTAGATGAATATATTTTTTCTTCATTGACAATATTATAAGTGTCCATCAAAACAGGTCTTTTCCTATTTGTCCAATATCTATGATTCTTAAGAGCTTCCAGATCAGCCAAACATTTACTTGTCACACCATTGGTCCACGACTTAGCCTTAAGACAAAATTTAAATGCTAAATACTTGCGTCTAATATGTAGCGGGGGTAAGCATAGTTCGCTTTCCATAACATGTATAGGCGTAGTTTTAATGTAACTCCCCACTATACGCATTGCCTTATTATTATCTGTGGAGGCTTGTAATTAGCAACTTGATTATATATTTTTGTTACCTATTTTGATGCGATTAGTCTGTAAGCCTTCTTAAAAGTAATAAAATAAAATAAAATAAATCAGCAGTCCACGTCAGCAGGTTCTCGGACAACTCTTTGTTGCATATTGATATCGTGATTCATCTGTCTTTGATTTAATTTATGGATATAAAACTCATACCATGCTTTTCGATTATTCCTTAACATGACGAAAATAATGTCTAATGTTAGTGGATTAAATTCAACATAACAGTTTATAAAAAAAAAAACGACGGGGTGTTTTAAATCAGTCACACGCCGAATAAAACTATGGTATAACATTAAGACGTCGCTTAAAATAAATATCAAAGTAGCTACATAAAAGCGACGCCAGATGTTGGAACCTGTATGTGCACTCGAAATTGAACTAACACATAAAAAATATAAAACAATAACGAAAAGAAAAAAGTTAAGAACAATTGGCAGTACTATACCTCCCGCGTCAACAACGAAAAATATAGTGCGTCTCAGAAACTCTGGAAAATTATTTAAGAATTCCTCATAATTTAAAAAGCTGTTGATTATACAAGAAATGGCATTTGTTATAAAAGACACACCCCAACCGAACAAACAACTTTTCAAATATCTTCTTCTCATACGCATATTGAAAACTTTTACAATGTCTAGGTAAAACATGTGACTGATAACTACTAACCAGTGGGTATTTGCCACTTCTATGTAGTATCGTAGAAATAAATAGGTTTCATATGTTGAACTATTCTCCAAGTCGATCAAGTCAATCATCTTGGTTGACAAATTGAGCAACAAGTATGAAAAGATGGTATTAAGAAACACGAAGTTTTTATAGTTCTGAAACTTTTTCAAGACGCACCACGAAGTCACGCCGTACGCCAACGTAGCTAAAGTCAGCACAAGCATAATGTAGTCAATAGTCATTCGTTGAGTATGTGTAAAGTCCCAATCCTAAGTGTCATTATAACTGTCTGCAGACTCGTTATATGCGCTGGTTTCATTATCAGACATGCCGTACATAGCTTCACAGATTTGATAGATTTACTGTTATAACTTGTAACTTACTTATATATATATGTATTTAAATAGTTATCGGCAAACTTTATTGTATCGATGTTGCTTGTAGCACAATCAATTTAGATATCAGACTCAAATGAAAGATAAATAATGACTGGACTATATTTTGTATTGAGATACACCGTAATTAAAATAATTGAATAACTATACCAAATATTAAAAAAAAACGCGGGTTGGTCTAAAAAAGTCGAACAAAAAGTATCTCCTACTTTGATTTAAATTTGAAATCATCAGTTCATTTACATTTTTTACTTAAATTAACAGTGTTTAACCTCTACACAGCCAGTATTAGTGTTTGCAGCACTAACACTTATATGTGGCTCAAACCATAATTTTATTTACGCCACCTGCCAGCTCATCATTGACATCACTTTTTACACTGTCAGCGACTGTCACTGAATTCAGGTTTAATGTCACTATGTCTCAACTTGATGACATCAATTATCTGCACAGAAGATCCTGGAGGATAACTTTATATGGAAGATGGGTGAACTGAAAGCGCAGACTCGGTGTGCTGTACCAGTCAAGGACAGTGGCGAGGGTAGCTGAGGAGTTCCGTAGCTTCAGGGAGCTGATCTTCAGTATTCTAAGCCTACTCAGGAGACAGATCAGCGAGTATGCTCGACAGGTCGACGGGTTTGAGACTTATAGGCATCGGCGGAAGACACTTATCTTCCAGGGCTAATCTTAGAGGTGATGAACAAAAAGTTAGACCTTAGCACTGTTACTGCTTCTTCGATTTAGGTTTGCCATAGACTTGGTGTCGCTAATAAAGACCATCACAGGCCTTTACTAGTAAAGTTCTCCAGCTATGATGACAAGTCTGCGTTCTGAAGAGCGAAGACAAGGTTGAAGAGTAGACCCGGCAATCCGTCTTCGGTAAGGCGCGGCTTCACTTCAGCATGAGCTCGTGTTGGACCCAGGACGGTTTTATACTTATTAAAGCCCCAGATGGTAGCAAACATAAGCTCACTTCGCTCGAAGAACTGAGTCCACTGCCGGAGAAGTTCCCCCCGGAATCCGATGTCTGGTGATAACCTGAAAAGTAAGGTGCGTTCATGAAGGTTCTGGAGCGGACTGTATATTTTTGTTCCCTCTCTTCGATAGCTCAGTTTATGTTTGCGTGTGTAAAGGAACTTGACTCAGAATTAAGGGTATTTCTACGAAGAGGGCATATTTGTCGGTTAAAAAAAAGATGGTTAAAAGAAACATCCCAAAATACACATACACATCCCAACATTTTTAAGCGTACATCCATATCTATACTTTTACAGGAGAGCATAACATAAATTCCGTTCTTCTTCTTAATTTTCCTGGAAAAAAATCATCAATCAAAGTGAAAAAACGGGTGTAATTTCACCATTTTAGACCTTTCCCGAAATCGAGCATAAAATATTTTATATCTTTTAAAGGTGTGGAATTTTAAACAAAATTCTAATATTCTTATTCGTACTGACTAAAATCCACGGTGTCCTTCAATAGCCCTTTATGTTCCGGGGTCATGGTAATGAGATAAGTCCCGCGACCCCGGCAAGCTTTGGCCCTCTAGAGGGGGGCCCCGTCATCATGCTGACGCTCTTTGAGGCGTGCGTGGATACAACGCGCCGTCGACCCGGGCATGGTCCATGGTCGGACAGCGAGTTGCCCTTTACTCGCCGCCTGCATGCCCGCGCCTACGGTGGCCGAAGATCGTCTTGCGACGTCCGTCGCCGTGGGCGTCCACCACTGCGGCTGGGGCGGAGGGAGGACGCTGTCCTCTCCCTCACGCGGCCCGCCTCCTCCTTCGCGAGCATGACTGCTTCGCAGAAGGAGGCGACCGCTTCCCACTCCGTCTCGCCCCGCAGCATGGCCGCGACTAATGCCGGGCGCGAGAGGTCTCCGCACGCAAGAAATATTAGATAACTTTTGAAGACGCGTGCAATGTAGACCACTATTCGATTCTCGCAAACTGTCAGCTGTGCTCGAGCAAGCGAGAGTACTAAATGTGCGGAGTGTTGCTGTTTTTTTCGATTTTCGAAGGTGTTTACTGTTTCCGTGTCTTTGGTGCAGGGTCTTTTCTCAATTCTGTGTCAAGGATATCTTCTAAAAATTATTTTCTTTTGATATGTTTTGTTTCCCTAAACTTAACTTTAACTGCACTACATTCCGGATAAACAAAGACATGAAAATTCATTTTGTCACCCAGATGGGGTTGAATAAGAAACAACACTTTAAAACTTAGGTATCAAGGTATTTTCATCGGACGCAATTGAGTCGGAGGAAGGGAAAAAGCAAAGATCAAGGTTATATCCTAACTCATGCTCAAACTCCAGATCAAATCTTCAATCAACTTTTCAATTATCTATGCATTATAAAATTATTGAAATCCATCAAGACTTAATTGTGGGTCAAGAACAGCTAAATAATTGTGTCAAATCAACACACTTTACAAGGTTATGCCTTATCAGTAAAGTAGGTTGTCACACAACATCAAATTACAAACCCCAATAACTCTTTCTTCTATCATAAAAAAAAACTCTGACCATGCTCATGCTAAACCATGATATAAAATACACATCATATTATTTCCCTTGGACGTCCATGTTGTGGACATCATTTCCATTTCCTCCGCTGTCAGCAACAATACATGAAAAAACCAAACACAAAAAAAACTATAAAATAACTTTCTTTCGGAAGTCGGTGGCTTTGTTTTTTTTTATTTCATTGACATAATATGGCCACCGACTTCCGAAAGAAAAGTTATTTTATAGTTTTTTGTGTTTGGTTTTGAAGTCGGTTCCCTTTTTTTTATAAAGTTTTTTTATTTTTCCCTTTTTAGTTGAGATAATCAAAAATCTTCATAAAATCGGCGTCTTTGATCATGAGAAATCTACAATCCTATTAAGCAAAACGGATCTATGTGAGCAACTTCACGAGATATCCATTATTGTTATATACTGAAACCTTCCCCAGAATGTAACAAATACTTTTCGGAAAACTGTATCAAAATCGGTTCAGCCAAACGCGAGATACGAGTAATTGCGGACAAACATGCAATCGTCAAGCAAGTAAGCAAATCGAATCCACGCGGGCAACGTCACCGGATATCTATTAGTGTTATATACTAAAATCCTCTCCAGAATGTAATGAACACTTTCCTGTAAACTGCATCAAAATCTGTTCAGCCAAACGCGAGATAATCGCGGACAAACATACATACATACAGGTCGAACTGAGAACCTACTTTTTTTTTGAAGTCGGTTAAAAATAAAAACAATTTAAGTAAACACGTCATACATTAAAAGGTTTCGTTCAACACTTGTTCAATAAAAAGTTTTTATGCATTTATGGGTAATTATAAAATCTATCACGTAACTAATCTATCATTATTTGACAACTTCTTATATGAATTACTATATCCATACAATAACTATAGTTGGTGCCAGTTAAGATGGAAATAGCGGACATTGACCCCTACCTAATAAGTCCTCGTATAATGACATAAGCTCAGAATTAGCATTTTTATAAAATACCGAATAAATTAGTAAGTATATTGTAAGGATATAGTATCTTATAATTCATAAGATATCAAAATGGTAAAAATATTTCACCTATATAACTAAGATTTTATATTATTTTTATATTTTAGACTCACAAGTAAACACTAATTTCACAGAAAAATGCTAATTCTGATCTTATGTCATTATACGATGACTTATTAGGTAAAGGTCAATGACCGCTATTGCCATCTTAACTGGCACCAACTATACATCCATACATAAATCTACTACGTCCATAGAGGCATGGACAATTTAAAAATAAACTACAATGTAACATGCCTTTCTTATTACATAATTGTTTTCATTAGATTATACTACTAGTATAACCAATAGTATCAATTACTATCTACCCTCAAGCACTCAAACATAAAATTGATACCTACGAGTACCTCTAACTTCTTCGATTTTGTCTTATACTTTATCATTGCAAGGTACCTGTGTCTAATGCGGAAGGAGGAAACGTCTGGGTGTCACCACTGCGAAGATCGCCCGGAGGACACGGTGGAGCATACGGTGCAGGACTGCCCAGCTTGGGCAGTGCACCGACGTGTCCTCACGGCTGCGATAGGCGGAGACCTCTCGCGCCCGGCATTGGTTGCGGCCATGCTGCGGGGCGAGACGGAGTGGGAAGCGGTCGCCTCCTTCTGCGAAGCAGTAATGCTCGCGAAGGAGGAGGCGCGCCGCGAGCGAGAGAGGACAGAGTCCTCCCTCCGCCCCAACCGCGGTGTAGGACGCCCACGGCGACGGACGTCGCGAGACGATCTCCGGCCACCGTAGGCGCGGGCATGCGGGCAGCGAGTAAAGGGCAACTCGCTGCCCGACCAAGGACCATGCCCGGGTCGACGGCGCGTTGTGTCCCACGCGCGCCTCAAAGAGCGTCAGCATAATGACGGGGCCCCCCTCTCAGAGGGCCAAAGCCTGCCGGGGTCGCGGGATTATTCCCTTACCGTGACCCCGGAACATAACAGGCTATGAAGGACACCGTGGATTTTAGTCAGTAGAAGTCTGACAGTCCCTCCCGCCCTGCCCGGGGTTGGAGGACTCATTTGATGATTTTACCACGCTAAAAAAAAAAAAAAAAAAAAATACTTTATCATTGCAGACTGACTGCAACAGACTTCTACCCTTTCTTACTGTACCGTATACTTTTCTCAGGGTTTGTCTAGTTAGCCCATTTCTGATAGAAACAACTTCTCCGTTATCCTGTCCCAGTTATGTAATGTGGAGCAGGATTGAAATCACAAAATGTAAGACTTTCCGTTTCATAGTCGAAATAATACCTGCATGCAGGACGCATTTCCATTTCTTTCCCTTTTTTTATCGTTCGCTCATCCCGTGAGGATCTATAACTATATTTGGTTATATCTTCCTTCGCAATCTTATAAGATTCTTTTTCTATCTTTAAAAGAGCCATTTGCGAGCACGCAAACAAGAACAATCAAGCTCCGGGTATCGCTGGCCTCGTTTGAAACACCTCCGTGGAAAAATTAGTACCTATGCGATAACCATTCTACTCAATTTGTGCTAGACATTCGAAACCTTACAGTATCCACAAGACCTAAGAAACTAAGTTTTTTGTGAATGCAATTTTTTTTCTTTTTACGCGCGCCTTATCGGTGCACGGTGCCCAGTTTCAACGCAACAAGTTGTCACGTAACATTAACGCTACCCCCACCGAATAATATCGTAATCGATAAATTCAAATTTTACAGGAAAAATAAAACAGTGATTTTCTGTGTTTATTGTAAAAATTATCCAACATAAGAGAATGATTTATATATCAAATGAAAGTTATTTTTTTATAGAATCATTCTAAATAAAAGTTTTAAATTTTTATTTTATTAGGACCAAGTTATTAAAGAAAATATATTTTACTGGATACGTTAGAAAAACATTATTTCGCAAGAAAACAACGATATTATTCGCGTACAAACAAGAAGACAGCGTGCACAATAATAGTATACTACAAGGTTATTCGTTAAACAATGACATCCAAACATAAACGGTAATAGACTGTAACTGGGATTTTCGCCTATATAATTTATATTATAATTTAAATTATTGTTTGAATACCATTTTATTCTTCAATTGCCTGTTAAGTAATATCCATTATTAGAAATATAACTTTCAATATGGGTTTCTGATAAAAGAACACTCATCATCATCAGCCGGAAGACGCCCACTGTTGAACATAGGCCTCCCCCTTAGACCGCCACGCCAAACGACAATTCACTACTTGCATCTCGCAACCCTCACGATGTCGTCGGACCATATAGTGGGAGGCCTGCCTACGCTGCGTCTTCCGGTCCGTGGTCGCCACTCGAGAACTTTTGTTCCCCATCGGTCGTCAGTTCAATGAGCGATGTGGCCTGCCCATTGCCACTTCAACTTGTAAATTGTATGAGCTACGTGGGTGACTAGTTCTTCGCCGAATATCCATGTTCCGGATTTTTATCCCGCAAAGAAACTCCGAGCCTCTAAAAGGCCAGCAGTGTAAGACCACGTTTCAGACCCCTACGTAATCACTGGCAACACACACTGGTTAAACACCCTTGTCTTGAGACACTGTGGGATTCTCGATGAGGATATCACGTAGCTTCCCAAACGCTGCAGCCCATCCGAGTTGGATTCTTCTTCGACCTCTTTCTCGAAGTTGGACCTACCTAACTGAAGAATCTGTCTAAGGTAAGTATAATGGTCTACAACTTCGAGATTATCATTCCCAACAACAACCGGTACGGGTGCCACATGGACGTTCGACATGATTTTCGTTCATTTTAAGGCCGACCCGTTGGAAAACGATACTGAGGTCACTGAGCATAGCATTGAGGTGCTCCAACGATTCTGCCATGATGACTATAATCATCGGTAAAACGAAGGTGACTGATGTATTCGCCATTGCTGTTGATGCCGAGTCCGTTCCATTCCAAGAGCTTGAAAACGTCCCCCAACGCGGTCTTGAACAGTTTCGGAGAAATAACGTCTCCCTGTCTCACGCCTTTCTGCAATTGCTCTCTTCCTGAAGTCGGATAAACATGGTGGCGTTTCTATACAAACACTTCAACACTTCGATATACCTATAGTCGATATGACATCGTTGGAGGAACTGCAATACTGCCCAGGTTTCGATTAAATCGAAGGCTTTTTCATAGTCCACAAACGCTAAATATAATGGCCGATTATACTCCTCTGTCTTCTGTATAATCTGGCGGAGCGTGTGTATGTGGTCTATGGTACTAAAACCTTTTCGAAAACCGTCTTTGTCGGGAGGCTGGAAGTCATCAAACCTGCGTTCGAGACGGTTTGTAATGACTCTTGAGAACAGCTTGTATACATGGCTCAGAAGTGAGATTGGCCTGTAGTTCTTCAACAAGGTTTTGTCACCCTTTTTGAAAACATCCACACTCCCGTGGCATGCTTCTGGTGTAGTACCTTCGAATACGACGGAATCAAATAACTTCTGGAGGACTAAAAGTACCGGTTTTCCACCCGCTCTCAGAAGTTCAGTTGTGATTCCGTCCTCACCCGGCACCTTGTTATTCTAGAGCTGTTTAAGAGCCATTCTAATCTCATACAGGCTGATGTCCGGGATATCCTCAGTGCAATGTCGAGTCAGTTTAGCTCTTGCGTCTTGAGCTGTACCGACACTGGGTGTTGATGACTGTGTATAACTGTCCGTAAAACCTGTCAAGCTCTCTCAGGATCTCCGGTTTCGTCGAAATGATGCTGCCGTCATTAATCTTCAGCTTTGTCATTTGGCTTTGCCTAATAGACGAATTTTTTGCGAAGACTTTTGAGCCCTGGTTCCGCTCGATCACCTCTTTGATCCATGCCACACTATGGGCACACAGGTCACGTCGCATTGATTAAGAGATTCGTCTATTAAGTTTGCCATATTCCAACATTTCAGCTGAAGATTGCAGCCTCATCTCGGTCCGGTCTTGCATCAACTTGATGGTTCCGTTCGAGAGCTTTTGAGACTTATTGCGGCGCGGGGTCTTAAAGAATTTGGACCCCACAGCTTGGACAGTTTCCACCAACCCATTGTTAATCTCGTCCACAGTTTCGCATTCGGTTAGGCGCTGGAACCGATTGTGCAGTTCGAGTTGAAAGTCTTCGGGGTTCTGGATGTGGGCAGGACCAGGTCGGAGCGCGGACTTTACGAGACGAGACCTTTCAAGCTTCACATTAATATTCAATGTGCCTCTGACGATTCGGTGATCGCTACCGGTTTTTACCTTGGGGATCACAGAGACATCACTGAATATTCGCTTCTTGGTCGTCATGATGAAGTCGATCTCATTTCTGATAGTACCATCGGGACTCATCCACGTCTACCTCCTGGATGGCCGCTTCTGGAAGTAGAAGTTCATTAAATGAAGTTCTTCCTTTTCCATGAAGTCGACGAGTCGCTGGCCCCTCGCTGCCCATACCCAAATGGCCCCACTCTCAACTCATCGCCATTCCGTGCGCCCTTCGCGTTGAAGTCCCCTATAACAACGGTGAAGTATGTTTCGGAGGTATGTATGGCCTCGGATATCTCCTCATACAATGCCTCTACTTCATCATCTAGGTCGGCGCATATACCTGTATGACCTTTAACGAATACCGGTTGATAATTCTGAGTATAAGGTATGCTACCCTACTCGACACACTGTAGACTTTCATAACGTTGTTGATGAGAGACCCGCGGACGGGAAATCCAACACCACCCTGGGATTTACGGTCACCTTTCCGGTAGAACACCATGTTGCCGGAATCTAGAACTATCGTATCCTGACCCTCTCTTCGGATTTCATTGCATTTTGCTCAATTCTTCCTCCAGCTCGATAATCTTCTCATCAGTCCTCAGTGTGCGCATGTTGTGTGTTACCAGGGCCAATGTCCGTTGAGGGTGGTATGCCACATACTCGATATTATTCTATCCCTTTCTTTATTCTCGCGTTAATAGATAATACAGCAATCGTAGATTGAGTGTAGATATCACCTCGGTAAACTATTGCAAAAGTAATTGCTATTTTTTTAATACATTATTAAATAGTAACCAGCATTACCATATTTTTGAAATAAAATCTCTACAGGAATAGTATTGCTAAAAAACTTTACTATAAAACGAGTTTGCTGTTCTTACTCGAATAATATCGTTATCGTAACATATTGAAATTCTTATTAGCAGTGCTATCCGTAATCACTAGAAGCGATGTTATTCACGTAAATAGAAACAATAAATCTGTAACGGAATATTAGGGCTATGGTTATTAAAAAAATACTAATTTGTAATGTACTCATAGGAAAAATGTGAAAAAAATTGACAAAGTGTAAGAGAGTACCTACATGATGAATATGCAATAAAACGCAAAGTATCGTTATATCACATTACGATATTATTCGGTGGGAGGAGCGATTTACTCCTTACAAAAAATTTCCAAAGATTACTGGATGAAGGGTGGTGCCAGTATTTGATTAATTAACTATACAAGAATCGTGTACAACTTAAGGAGCCTTATGAAGTACTGAATATTTCGTACGACCAATTTGGCTTTTAGGTTGCTTGTTGGGAAGGGAAAGTGATAAAACGTCTTCATCTCCGAGACGTTCGCGGGAAGATTGGGGTGCTGATACAACCATTTGAGTTACTCTGCAAACCACATCCGCGAATTGGAATAATGGATTCGAAGACAAAGGAGTTAGGAGTTGACGGGCCTAGAATATCAGGGGAATTGGAATCCGGCGGTTTGTTAATTTCCACCTTGAATAAAAGGAGACTTAAAACTAAACAAACAGTACAAACCTGTTTACAAACACAAAGACAACTTAAGCTGTCACGAAACAAAATATAATGTTTTTGTTTGTCCTGGTATTTTTAAGCAACAATAGTTTATAAGTTGTTTGTAAAGTAACCAAACGGATTAAAGTGTCCGAAAATAAAAGAATTATTATTGTAACAAGTCACAAAAGGATCAACAATAACTCGAAAACACTCGAAATCACAAAAAATCCACAGAAAAACTCTAAACACACGTGTCCACCAATTCGTCTCTCATCTATTATTGTTGATTGTGAATGTCAAATCATATTAAATGTCAATTAATACTGGTAATACTGGTATCAGGTATCACCTTGTGCCATCCTCACATTTCGATTTTTTTTGTGGGGACGGGCTGCCGACATCGAATCTATTTTCATTCTGCAAAAGAGAGCCATCAGGGCCATATACAATCTCCGTAGACGCGATTCTCTCAGAGAACTGTTTAAGGAAAGGTACTGTCATAAGACAGTACCTTGTCAATACATCTATGAAAATATAATGTACGTTAGGAAAAATCTGCATCTTTTTAGTAAGAGAGGTGACAGACACAACTATCACACTAGAAATAGGGATCAGTTAGTTCAGCCGGGCTTCAGACTCGCCAAAGTGGACTATTCTTTCATGGAGTACTGTTTAAAGTGCTATAATAAAATACCACGAAATGTTCTTGAATTGAATGAGACTAAATTTAAATCATGTATTAAACGCACACTATGTAAGCGGGCTCATTATAAACTAGGCGATTATATCGCTGATAATAATGCTTGGCTCCATGCTGGTCCTGCTCCACCTGACAGCGTAGGATAAATATTGATAGCGTTTATTTAGTATTCTTGTTGGAGCTGCTGAAGATTGTACAACTGGATTTGCATTGTATAGACTCAATCTTCCTAGTATTATATAGTTTCATAGCCAGCATTGTGTGAGTACTATGTACCTCGGAGCTATCATTCACTGAGTACCTACGTCTCTTATCGACTTGAATGACCCTGGCGGTTGAGAGTATGTCATGCTCACTCAAATGTCTCGCTGATGGTGGCGCGTGTGTCGGATCATTGAGTTCCCTTCAAAATGGTTGAGCTGAATGGTGCTGATATATGCGTCATGTTCGTGAACGGGCGCTGTCAGTTGGGACTTGTCATCCCTTAGCTGCCACGGTCTATTTTAATTACTTATAACTTTATTTTTGAATTGTCTTGTTTATATTTTCTATGGACACTAATAACTTGCCACATCGTTCTCACATAATGACTGTACCATCTGATGATGAATGATGTAACAAAAGATCTGTAATAATTTTGGCGATTGAAAAAGAGTGTCCATGGAGTTTCTTGCTCATTCGTCTCCATAGAGATCTACTCCTTGGAATGAGCACCTACGGTACTTTCACAGTTTTTATGTCTTGTGACTGGGACTGTAGCACCATAACTTTTTAATGTTTAATTACATTTTATTTGTCTATGGCCTACTTGAAATAAATGCTTTGATTTTGATTTTTATTTCGATTATTGCTTGCTCGGATACGTTCACTAAAATTATTCTAAAGTTGGTAGTGCGTTTCGATTCCCATGTAATAATGTGTATTTAATTATTATTATTATCCTATTTTTCCATGTAAGTCTTTTTAAAAATGATGTAAGATGGAGGGTGGTGCAATGATGTGAACGTTTTCCTATTATATGTATGTGCCATTTAACATGGCAATAGCGGTCATTGCTCCGACTTTCATCCCGATAGTTTATATTCTCGCTACTCCTGGACAACACAAATGTATTTTCAATAAGTAACTTTAAGTATTTATTTCTGTTTAAGTGATTTGTAATCTTTTGGAAATAAATGAATTCAAACCGTATATCTCAATATTAGCGATACTTCTTCTTCACCCGTACAAATCTGTCGCAAAACAGTCGCAAAACTGACATCGCTTGAGTCTCATAAAACATAAAAAATTACCACAAACACAAAACAATGCACAACCCAAAATAATAGAAAATCTAGCAAACGTACCCTACAAAATATTTTTTTTTTAATATTGTATTTTCGTTTTTACACAAGTTTATCACACTGAGACAATGTAAAAAAAGTAAATATATTATTATGCATCATATAATTTTGCATTAACCTATAATACAATACTGAGTAAATATAAAGTTAGTGCGTATTGTATGGATATAAGTATATTAATATTCTTTTGATATCAGGATGGTAAAAACTCCTTATTTTTCCTAAAATAAATTACAAAAACTATTTCATCACAGAAAATGCTAATTTTGATCTTATGTCGTTTTTGTTTTACGAGGTCATCGCATCAGGGGTGCAGCACCCCCGGCAGCAGCCGCCATTTTGATTTAACATTCCATGTGGAAGTTCGCTTGCGTTCGGTCTGTGCAAAGACATGAAACTAAATACGAGCAATAGACGGGACATCACGAAGAAAGTTGTGATCCAAAACTTTTTACAACTAGGTAAAAAGTCGCTCAGTCTAGTAGTCGCGTTGCTATGCAACGCTAGATTGTGCTACTGACACACGGCATCAATAATTTTGTATGAAAATTTTCCCAATGCCCTCTCTATAGGTTCTTTTAAATCTCTTTGGGTCTGTGCTATAATTTCTTATTGCTTTTATTGTTATCGTTGTTGAGTTTGTTACTGTTTTGTTTTTGTGTTCTGTGTTGTTATTGTTACTTCATTTGTTGCTTGTAAAGAAGCATGGAACCAGAAGCTGGAACATCTACTGGTGAAACCAGTAAACGCCGTCGTCGTCCAAACATATTCCAACCTCAAGAAGGTTCGGAATCGATACCGTTCACATCGCCGCCAGCAAAAAGACAGAAGACGATTCTCACCAGCGGAGAACGTCTTATGATTATTAATATTTTTAAATATGTCCAAAACACAAAGCCCGAGGATAAATATTTAACTAACCATGATCTTGTCAAGCCCTAAGTTGAACAATACCTAGGAAAAAAAAAAAAAAAATTTTACTTAAATCGAACTTGTTTGTAGTGCCGGAGATATGCGAACACAAACATAAAAACATACATAATTACATACATACACTTATGAAATTTGGCACATTTGTTCAGACGCTGATATAGACCAACATATGCGAAAACTGGGCAGTTCTGGAAATATCACATACATACGAGTCGAATTGATAACCTCCTTTTTTTTGAAGTCGGTAAAAATATTGTAAAACTTGTTTTCATTTTGGTGTACCATAAAGTATATTCTATTCTATAATAATTTTAAATACTTATAAAAGTAAAGGTCGACCACGAGCGGGTTACCATGAGTTGGACTCAAACCCAAACTTTCCAGAAAGTACACTGATACCTCAACCACTAAGGGCCCTTTTCCTGTCGTGCGTATTTTCACCCGCATGCGGATGTGGTCCGCGTGCAGGCTGCCCGCATCCTATCATTTCATACACATTTTTCCTATGATGCGGGAAGCACGCGAGCGGACCAGATCCGCACGCGGACGAAAATACATATGACGGGAAAAGGGCCGTTACCTATCACTACATCCATTAAATCAGTGACAGTGGAACATCTTTTACGTCACGCGTTATAAGCACACAATTTGATTTCTAGAAATAAAAAATAATAATTTTGAATTAGAGCAACACAAGATTCACAACCCCTGTATGTCAAAAGCTGGTACCACGATATTGTAGCGATAGAAGCAACTATCGCTTATTAGTAGTTTTAGGTAACAATAAGTGTCATTATCGCTTATTGATGAAAAACTTGGTAGGTGGGAGTGAATGACCGCTATTGCCATGTTAAATGGCACATACTATAGTTGTGTAGTTGTCTCCCTAATTCATTAAAGTGTTGTATTTATTTTTTACTTTTTTCTTGTTTTATCTTTTTCCCACGTTTTTATTCTCAAGGTTGACGTTAAGAACGCCTTTAATTCTGTGAACAGGGACACTTTATTAGCTGAGGCAAAAAAGGAATTACCTAAAATTTTGCACGGCACGCTAGTTTAAATCACATTATTCGTCGTGCTCTTGTCACCGCCGGGGTGCCACCCGTTTTAGAACCCAGTGGCTTGGCACGCGACGAAGGGAAGAGACCAGATGGGCTGACTATAATGCCATGGAAGCTGGGTAGACCTTTGGTGTGGGATGCAACTTGTGTCGACCTCGACACTCTTGCGCCATCCCATCTTACTAGTACTGCATGCTGTGCTGGTGCGGCTGCTGCAAGTGCCGAAAACCTCAAATGGCGCAAATACAATGGCTTGACTACTAGCTACGTATTTGAGCCGTTTGGGGTTGAAACACTTGGGCCAAGGGGTCCGAGTGCCCACAAACTTATCAAAGACATTGCCAAGCGTATAGTCGACGCCTCGCGTGACCAGAGGGCTAGCCTATTTCTTGGTCAAAGGATCAGTATTGCCACCCAACGTGGCAATGCTGCCAGCGTTCTGGGCACTTCCCCATTGACAGCGATGTGGATGAGTTTTTTGACGCCCTATAAATTTTTAAATTTAATTGAGTTATTTTTGTTTGTTAAATATTTTACTATTAATATTAGTTTTTAAATGTAGTATTTAATTATAAAATAGGATGTGGAGTATAATTTAGAGTATTATTTAAATTGACAAGACATAGCGCACTATTTAGTTCTTAAGGTCCATCTGTCATAAAACCTATGTTTCACAAATAAATTGATTTGATTTGATTTGTTTTTTGGTTGTTTTTGAAGGCGGTCACATTTTTTTTAGAAAAAGTTTTTATTTTACTCTTTTTAGTTTAAATATTCAACCACAATTCTTGTCAAATACATACTTTTCTTACATTTGCAGTGCACTAGAATTTTGTAATCCTTAGCACCGTTAATACGACTTTAACATCTCTTTCATTCATTCCCTATCTCAAAAACTACTGAACCGATTTTGATGAAACTTGCAATATTCCCTAAGTTGAACGATACCGCAGTGCCTGAAAAGCCGGGTGTTCAATCAGTGCGTCCTTCCAGTCCTAACCTACGGAAAAATACAGTCGAATTGATAACCTCCTCCTTTTTTTGAAGTCGGTTAAAAATAATGACCCACAAAAAAAATTAAGTAGAAGGAATCTAAACCTCCAAGTCCAACTTTTGTTTCAGTTTTCGAAGCCCGTTTTACCGGCCGAAGTTTCAGTCGTTTACTAACTACTCCATATCACTTCGGTTGGACATAAGATTAATAAGGAGAACAAACTAAAAATTACTGTCAACACGATTGGACAGAGGGTCTTGATATGCCACTTAGCAATATTCCTAATGATTCACTTTATACATGAATAATAGGAGCAGTATAAATTAAGATATTGCGAAGTGAATCTTAAGAATAGTGACCGTTTTAGACGGTTCCCTATCCATTTGGTGTATTCCCGTTCGTCCACTTGACTTCGTCCCACTAGTGGGACGAACGGGAATTTACAAAAATAATATTTAATTTGTTCCCGATCGTCCCACTCCTAATTCAAGAGGGGACGAACGGGAATATGTTTTTCGATTAGTGCCATTCGTCCCACTAAAAAGATTTGTGCAGAAATATGGTTATTCATTGTTTCGTAGTTTTCTTGTCCTTTACTCCACTTCGTTCTCGACAAGCGCTATATTATTCTTTTCCTTATATCTCATATTCCACAGACTAACAGAATTTCATCACTAGAACAAAACATGGAATACTATTATTTATCTTTATGCAAAATATAGCTGTTGATTTATTTTACTATTATGAAAAAACCATTAATAGCACATACTAAGTATCAATCACATTTTTTTTTTTACTTTTAAACAACCGCTTTTGAATAGGAAACCTTATTTAGTTTTAAGGAGAATTTTATTCTTAATTAAAAAAATATTGCGAGTTATCGCAAAGTTGATTCTGTGATTTTTACTGTGATTTTTATTCCTTAATAAATGACGGATTTTTATTCCAAATTTGTTTTTTTTTACCAATTAAAACCACCAGTCTTATATTATTTAGTGGGACCAATAGAACTTCAAAAAAAAATTAATAAATTATTCCCGTTCGTCCACTCAAAAAATTTAGTGGGACGATCGGGAAAATATTTAGCGAATTCCCGTTCGTCCCACTAGTGGGACGAAGTCAAGTGGACGAACGGGAATACACGATCCATTTGCATAAAATTTTAAGACCTAATATAACTTAGCATAATTTTGTTTGGCATAATTATATTTTCGCATAATATAATTACGCGTAATAGCTTACGCATAATTTTTTAAGCATAATTTCTCTAAGCATAATAATGATTAAGCATAATATTCTAAAGCATAAATTTATTAAGCATAAAGTTCTAAAGCATAACTTTTTTAAGCATAATATCTTAAAGCATAAATTTACTAAGCAAAAAGTTCTAAAGCATAACTTTTTTAAGCATAATATCCTAAAGCATAAATTTATTTACGCATAATGATATTAAAACATTACTTATAAAGGCATACAGCATGCAAGCAAGCAAGCATGCAAACAAGCAAGCATGCAGCATTCAAGCGAGCATGCAACATGCAGCAGGCAAGGTTTTCTGTCACGGCTCCGGCGCTGCGAGCCTCCGGCGGCCCCACGCGCCTACGCGATTTTAAATTACACTCTAGGGTAGGACAAACAAGACTACGTGGAGTCGGTTTTGCAGCAATTCGGTTCTGTCACTAACTTTTGTTGCACATCATATTCAATTTTTAATTAACATATTATTTAATTGTTACAGAAACGTGACATTAGATTATGTATAAAAAAGTTAGGTAACACAATAGAGAACCCCGTATCTTCATTGACGAAGATAAAGAGTAGACCCCCAGGTTCGGCTATCCCTATTCAGTTCACCATATTATCTAGTTGAAAGGATCTCTTCACAGTTGCTACGAAGTAATTGCGTTACTGTTTGAAACTTTGGGAACTATGTTTCACAAGTAGTATAGTAAGTGATAATCTGAAATTCAATTAGAAGTGGGAATTCTGTAAGTTTCTTAATCTCGCCGATACAGCCGAAGCTGGCTGGAAGAAAAATTAAATGTCCCTAGATTATGAAACATACTTATTAGGGATCTCCCAGTGGGGAGTACGATAAAACGTTGTCCTGAAACAACAAAACAAACAAAATTTCATTTGCAAATGAGACAGGCTAACACCTAATGTTACATAGACGATTTTTGCATAATTTAATGAGAAGTAAAATATTTCAAAAATAAAATAATTTCCATGACTAGTCAATGGTCTATAGATTTTACTTCTTACGAGACTTTCTAAGCAGGTTATCGCGGTCCTGGAACGCAAAGGGTTTTTGAAGGAATAAGCTATATTTTCTCCTAAAACCCAAACAGCACAAGGGAAATATTTCCGCATTAGAAAGAACAACAAAACTAAGAAGTGGGTGTTAATATTATTTCTGTAAGAGCGCTCCTCAAGTCGACATCACACGAAACTTTTATATTTCGTTAGCGACACGAAGCGAGTGCCAAATGCACACGTTTTCCGGAAATTAATTACTGAGTAGTCGTGTTATACATTATTTATGAGTATAATAAACTTATATTTATAACAAAATGACCTCATGGATGTGTGGTGGAGTGCCCTGAAGGTTTCAGGAGAAGTGTACCACACATCAAATAACTCCTCCCTCTTTGGGTGGACCAGAAAAAGAGAGGTGAAGAGGAAAGGTATTATAAGGCCATCGTTAATTAACACAATTTGTGGCATCAAGAATAACAACGCGAGAAACACTCAAGTAATAAAACACCATGAAGTTGGGTAAAGTTGGGTAACGATTGCAGTGTTTCAGACAATGATTTGATTACGATTTGTTAAGATTACCTACTTAATTTGAATGGCAAATAATAACGAATACTCAATCAATAAGCAGAGTAATTTAAGCACATAAAAATGTCACAAAAAACGCAACAATGTCATAACTTATAAGCAAGCAGTAATATGACTCAATAAATGAGGTAACCATTTCATTAAATGACATTAAATGCATTTGTGCAAATATTTCTGCACTTGTATCAATAACGAAAACTATTTTTTTATATCGTAACGTTTCTTGATATGAGCTAAACACTGCTCAGACCAAAAGCGTTGCAATAATATAATTTTATTTAAAATATTTTCATAAATACAAATTAAATTTTTTGAAACGAATAGTGCGCTAAACTCCGAAAAGAGTACTTTCAATTTTGATTTTGTTGCCAAGAATAAAGTGAAAATGTTACAGTGTGTCCTAATAAGTTTCTTATTTTTCATTCAAACTGATTCAGCAAGAATACTAGCAGTGTTCCCGACTCCACTGATAAGCCACCAGAGTACATTCAGATCGATACTACACGAACTAAGTTACCGAGGACATGAAGTGGTCCTAATTACTCCACTACCAGAGTATCCTAAAGATGTATCACCGGACAACGTAATGGAAATTGATGTCTCCGAAGTAACAAAAGAGGTTTGGCAAGAAATACACACTGGAAATGATAAATACACCGCTACAGACTTAAAACATCCACTACAAGTGGCTGCTAAACTTGTAGAGAATCAACTCGGGCTACCTGAAGTTCAAAGTTTTATCAAAAACAATGAAACGTTCGATCTTCTTTTGTTAGAAGCCTGGATTAGACCCACCCTCTTTTGGACCTACATTTTTGATGCTCCTGTAATTTCCATCAGCTCATTTGGGCCAGTTTTTAACGATTACTCAAATTTCGGTGGTCCCTCTCATCCATTGTTATATCCAACGAGTTTTCAACGTGAAGTTTGGGATCTGAACATATGGCAGAAAATTGGAGCCTTATACGACAATTGGAAAATTAACTCTATGTACAATTCAGTGGAGAAAGAAGAAGATGCCATGGCTAAGAGACTGTTTGGTGACGTTCCTTCATTGAGACAACAGATGGAGAAGATTGAAATGCTGTTGTTAAATATTCATCCTGTTTGGGAGGGAACGCGTCCAGTGCCAAAGAACGTTGTGCATTTAGGAGCGGCTCATCTACAAGATAAAGAATTTAAATCGGAGATGACCGAGGTAAGTGGTTAGTAACAACACACCTGGGTTTCCAGATTGCAGAGGTACAATTTCAATGTTCAACTATCAGAATGACACATTAATAATCGTCATGAAAACTCATAGAAAAATAATATAAACACTTTTATTAAGTAAATTGATGATGATTAATATTTTAGAACCTGCTTACTTTATGTAGACCAATTTTTCATAAGCTATTAACAGCCCACCCCGTTGGTCTAAAACGCCACTTCTGTAGTTTCATGATACCAGTTGCGATAAAGTTAGGACTTTTAGACTTCCAGTAATTTTTATTTCATATCAAGGCAAAATTAAACATACTTGGTAGAAAAGGAGGCCTAATACTCAGTGATGCAAGATTGCCAAAGAATTTATGTCAATATAATAAGACCGAGATGTCATGAACTTCATAAATCAGGATAATCCCAGTCTTGGTTTAGTGCTAATTTATAACTATCTAAATATGTTCTAGGAGCTGCAATTATACCTGAATTCTTCCAACGGTGTGATCTTCGTCAACTTTGGCAGCAACTACACCAATATACATCCTTGGAAGGTACCAGAGTCCACACAGCGCAAGCTCATCAGTGCTTTTGCCAAGTTATCTTTCAACGTGCTTTGGAAGTCCGATGATGAAGTCAGCGACTTACCACACAATGTGAAGGTCGGAAACTGGTTTCCTCAGGCTGAGTTGCTAAGTAAGTATTTTATTATGAGCTTACCAAGAAGAAGCCTGTGCTCTAATCAGAGTGAACAGTCACTCTAACTTTGAAAGACTCGACAAGACGCGAATAGTCGTAGTTAGTAGTTCCACTCCTTTTGCCGTTAGTATTATGAAGGATATATGAAAGCGCGTAGTGCAAATTTTTGAAATGGCATCTAGGTATGGATAGTTATTAACTTTGTTGGTTTTATCTTTCTTTCCATCTTGGACTATATTTTTTTCATTGGCAAGATTGGCTTGTGGAGGTATTGCAACCTTGTCAATATTCTTTTTAATGTATAATTGATCATTGTGGTTTCTGAAATAGAGATTTCAGATAGGGAGGTATTCCTTAGTTAAATTCTAACATTTCGCTGCCTCCGGTTAAACTGGAAACCAACTAATAAAGCCTCTGGGAATTCCACAGACCTTTGGCATGGCGCCACAGCCTCACGATGTTTTTCTTCACTTACTTGCCCTGGTTTGAACCACAACTTCGTGCATGAGATGCGAGGTGACCTCTGGGCCATCATTCAACATCAACCTGTTCATTTCAGAGCATCCCAACGTCCGTCTATTCATAAGCAACTGTGGTCAGCAGTCTACCGACGACGCTATAGCTGCAGCAGTACCGGTCCTCGGTCTACCAGTAGCAGCGGAACAGTGGCGCAACGCGGAGCAACTGTTGCGCCACAAAGTTGGTGCTGTGGTTAACCTGGAAAAGATTGACGATGAGGCGTTGAAGGATGTTATTGAACGTACCATGACAAATGAAACGTAAGCTTTATTTTTTTAGCGTGGTGAAAACGTTAAATAAGTCCTCCCACCCAGAGCGTAAGGGACTGTCAGACTTGAACTGATTAAAATTCACGGTGTCCTTCAATAGCCCTTTACGTTCGGTAACTGGTAACAGTGTCGTGGTCGTGAGTCCAGCGACCCCGGCAGGCTTTGGCCCTCTAAAGGCCCCGTCAATCGTCATACATAAGCATTAGCTTAAGGATAATTTAATTGGATCGTTGTTCATATGGATCAAACAACTTCTAAAATTATACCCTATGGATGACCTCGTTAATCGAGCGTCTCATAGTAAGTAGTTTTGCAAGCATCCGCTACGTCCAAGTACCTACAGGACATTCCAAGATGCAAGAGAGTCATGGTCTGGTTAGCGACAGTACTTTGATATCAAGCCTAAAACCTCAACTTGTCCTAATCTTCATAATCTGTAGTTTCTAAACGGCCTGCTTGCCTCACGGGCTTACTCTAGCTAATTTTGCCCCAAGCCTCGCTACCGGGTCTGATCCGAAGCACCGAACTCACACCAAATTCAAAATATGTATTTCGAATCCTGTAATAGGCCAGTTCTTTTGCAGTGGCCTTCTTGGTCCAGTTAAATAGGCCAGTTTAATAGTATACTTGTTTTCAGCTACCGTATCAACCTGGATCGCCTGCGAAAAATAATTTTCGACATGCATGCGCCTGCGCCAGTCCGAGCCGTCGACGCCATAGAGTACGTGCTACGCCACGGCGGCAGCCATCTTATCTCACCCTCGACCAATATCCCCTGGACCCAGTACTTTGAGATTGAATTATTGATTATTTTCAACGTTTCTTTATGTATTAGTACTTTTGTGTTCTATAAAGTTATGTACTTTATATTTGACAAGATGATGATAAGGTTTGCACAAAGAAAAGTTATAGTTAAAGATAATTTTAAAAGTTTGCTATAGTAACTGTATGGTACAACATCCCAAACACATAGATACACACATCAAAAAAAGTTTGCGATCACTTTGAAAAATCGAAATCTTTTTTCTTACGGTAGACAATTATTATGTTTTCTTCTTCTTTTTAGTTTCTTTATTTAAAAATATAGACTTAGAATATAAAACAGCATAAGCTAGTGCATTTTTTGATTTTGATAGTACCTACCTATCAAAAACCTTGGCGACAGTGGTTGCCAGAGAGATAGGCCTATAGTTCGACCGGTCTGATGAGTCTTCTGTATAATGACCCGTACCCACTTCGTTATGCGGTAAAATATACCTACATGATATCTTTATAATTTATAGCTTATAGCACTCACGAATAATGTAGCTTTCGCCCAGTGAAACAATTTATTAAATCAGTTCATTACTTCCGGAGATTACCCCCTACATAATATAAAACAAATTTTATCTCTTTTATTAGTATAGATAGCATAGATTATTTATTATAATCAGCCTATAATATTCCCATTACTGGGCCACAGGCCTCCTCTCTGTGAGAGGGAGTGGGCTATAATCCAATCCTTTATTTAGTACCTGAAAATCACGGTTCTTATTCCCGAAAGGTGGGTGAGTCACCCACATTTTGTTAGAATATTTTAGTCTCATGTTAGACCTAGAAGGGCTAGCACGAATTTTCACGTATTTGAAACGCGATCTTTGTCGTTAGTTTGATGGATAAAATTAGTTTTTCGTTCGTACACTAGAGGCACGCTTTCAATTTTCACACAGTTTAATGCGTACATACATACATACTCCAAGAACGAAGTCCAGCTAAATATGTAGAATTCGGAATTCGTGCTACGACCTACAGTCTAAGAAATATCTTCAATAGATAGTAATCTTCAATAGACGGTTACTTTATTTACAATTAGATGGACTATGAAAGGCTATAAACATAATAGTAATAGAACCATACAACCAATAAACGACGTTATTATACTTATTTATCATCACCATAGCCAGTGTAATTTCTATTACCACAATATTTCACACATGAAGCACATATTTGCACATCAAAAAGCTTATTAAATGGTATTCAGACTTGTACTATGGCGGCGTACATACAGACTACGTGACCAGCATTCCGACACTTATTGTATGGCTAACTATCTAATATACGAAGGCTTTGTCTGTATTCAATCTCTCTGTACAATCTTTATTTGTAGGGTTGATTTATTTGTAGGCCGTAGATTTGATGATCAAAACAATATCTCAAAATCTCCTGTAAGGTTTACATTTTGAGGCTCAATATCTACCTAATATTATTTTCTCTTTACTTGTAAAGATTGTCTATGATTTTGTCTTATGAACAAAGCGGGAGCATGTTCGATTTTTGAAAATTAGGAGGAACCACATTCTTATGTTGGCGCGGAATAGTCTGGTCAGGAAAAGATGATGATTGTAAACTATTATTGCAGGAATATTATCATAAACCTAATAGTATTGTGACTGAAATTATACTGTCAAATAAATAATTGTAAATTATTGAAACTGGTGTTTTGCTACACTCCTTTTTTCTTCAATCTTACTAATATTGTAGGTACTTAAATGATAAGTTAGTGAGGATGGATGGATGCTGGATGTTTTTACTCCTTCACATAAAATCTACTGAACGGATTTAGATTTTTGGTACCTACACAGGTAGTTTATAACTTGGATTAACATATAGGATGGTTTTTATTCCGTTTTTATCTTCCCGTGGGATGATTATCGAGTTTTAACAGGCGAACCTGCTGTTATCAGCTAAGTAGTGAAGAATTTAAGAATTTAATTAGGTTTTTTAGGAACTGTATTTAAACATTCAGTCAGGTTTTTTGAGCATCGGTAGCGTCCGATAGTTTTTAAGCAGTCTGGTTTTTGATTATTTAAGTATCGTTATTTTATTTTATTTTAATGAAATGTACCCACACCTACAATTAGGTACCTACATTTACATTGCGCTGTAACAACAATTTTCTGTTCTTTTATTCTCTTTGGCTACGCTTCATACCTTTAACTCTTTGCCAAGTTTTCGAATATTAGGTATTTTCTAAAACACATTAATCAAAATAATTTTATGTCAAGTCAGGGCTTCTATGAAGAAATATCAGGACACATAACAATGGAAGCATCGTGAAACAAGATAATCGTATTTGTTCCTAATCTTCTGCCGCAATCGTCTGAGAAGAGTGCGATGTGATGGGCCCATAATCTAAATTGGGTTGAGTATCAAGACGCCTTGTATTGTTGGGAAAGAAAATTGATATTACGATTATCATGAGTATGCTGTTATTTTTTTGCTTCGCCCATGGTTGTTTATGGACAGATTTGATAGTCTGATAATTCTCTTTATTCATTTTTTAACAGTAATCGGCATCTGGAGCACATCCCAACACTATCGATGGTCAGAGTTTCAAAGAGAGGAACTTACTAAGAATGCACAGTTTGTGCACCGTGTACCTATAGTACTGCTTGCTTGATTAGGCCTCTGATCCAACTGCCTTACTAGAGCCTCTTTGGGTGTTATCCGAGGCTCTTGACAACTGAACCATTGGCTCACACGGCTATCAGCACAATTATTGCTGAGACCCCACAAGTCAACAACCTTGCCAGTCAAGTCTAAATACTTGATTTTATAATAATTCTTATTTATTACAAGCCATCTATGTCCTACTCACCTATATTTACAAGTTCAAGCAAGACAAACATCATAAATAAACAAATGGGCTATGTTATTTGCATAGCCGACACGTCTGGCGCCAAATATCGTGTCATGTTGGATAATGGACTGATGAACGCACATGTCGGTTTGTGTTCCATCGGAAAACGTACGTAATCTTAAGCCCAAAACAGAGTCACGGTAAGAAACCCCGAAAACACCTGAGAAGCGTGAATGTAATAGCCAGTAATAGGTTTCTCTACAGCTCTTTTACTTCACTTGACGTGTCGGAGAGACATCTCGCCGTGAGTCTATATAAGCTACATTAAAGTTTAGTTATATTATCTTCTACTAACTTTTGCCTGTGGCTGCACTCGCCCACACATGACCTTTATACCTAACTAGGTGATCAATCAACTAGCCATTCGCACTCCACTGCTGGACATAGACCTCAGGCTGCGCCACATCACCCCGTCCTCTGCCTTCCGCATCCAGCCACTTTCTTAAGGTCGTCGGTCCATCTGTGGAGCGTCCCACACTACGCTTGCCGAACACACCACTCCAGGACACATCTGCTCCACCGGCCGTCTGTGCTTCAACAAACATAATAGCCAGCCCACTGCCACTTCAGTTTGCTTACACTTCAAGCTATGTCGATTACTCCGGTTCTTTTCCGGATAACTTTTTCTGGTTTTATTCCTCAAAGTAACTTGAAGATAGCCCGCTCCATAGCGCGCTGATGCATGAGGTATTTTTATGTAGGTACAAACAACAGGTTATCTCCCATCAGTATCCAGTAGGTACCTACCACTATTTACTCATCATCATCAACCTACAAATATTCCCACTGCAGGGACATGGGCCTCCTCGCTGTGAGAGGGAGTGGGCCATAATCCACTAAGCTGGCCCAGTGCGGGTTGGTAGATGTCACATGTCTTCTAATTTTTGGTTCAAGGACGTCCCGGTTTCTTCACGATGTCTTCCTTCACCGTTTCGAAATTACTACCACTATTTTTACCACCACTATTTACTAGCTGCGTCAAATTCTATCTACAAACACAGTAGTGTACGGAACTACATAGAGCTAGAGCACAGGATCTTCTCTTATTTAATGGCTCTAATGCCTTGCTCAACGCTACATCAATCAACAAGGTACTAACCGTCAGATTAGATTAGGCACCCGCTTTGTTAGTGCACCACAGCGCTGTTGCTTTTAAATGTTTTGTGTGGCTATGACTGCCAACATAATTTATCTTTTCGGTGTAGCACACGCCACGAGTCATATAACTGCCTAGCCTTTTCCCAATTATGTTGGGATCAGTTTCCAAATCGGATCCAGCTAAATATCTGGGGGCACGGCAGTGCCCCGCCAAGTCTCGAGCAAAACGGGCACGGCCGTACCATCTTTTCTCGAAGCGATTCGCGGCTGTTTCGCCCCACCTATATCTTCGACGTGGACAAAGCTAGGAGTTTAGGTTTTCGGTCAATAATAGTAGGCATTAGAACAAGCTTAAGTTCGAAATTACATGCCAATTGAATGAATAGTTTAGGAGTTACGGTCGATCAAAGTTACACCATTTTGTCACTCACTGACTGACTGACTCACTGACCGATCATCAAAAATCTAAGGTACTTCTAGCAGACTTAGAAACTTCAAATTTTGCACCAAGATAGGTCATTAGCCACATATAAAGGAAAAATTATAAAAACATTAAAAAATAATATACCATAGAAAACAATTTTATATTTGCGGTTTGGCAAGAACATTGTGTATGGATTTTGACTGCATTGTTAACTTTGTTCGTTGTTTAAGTATTCAATTGGATGAATACATACATAGAATAGAAAAGAATAATATAAATGTAATACATAGACTATAATTAATCTAAATTAATACATAAAGTTCATAATTCATTAAATTAATAAAGCTAAAACTCCATTGTATTGCGATAAATATTGTATGCGCGCTCGATAGATGGCATTGTACCTGTCTGAATCGCGCTATGGTTTCGTTACAGAGCGCAGTCTAAGTAGTACTTTAAAATAATTCAATAATTTTCATTTGATAGCGCCATCTATCTATGAACAACCATTTCGAAACTAAAAAAATATTGTAGCGATATTCAGAGAACTTAAGTTAGCCGGATTAGATAGTAGATTTATTATTGTTACTGAAACAGTTATTTAGGAAAATAGTTTATTAATATAACATAGACATAGTTACATAAATCTAGTTGTTTACGTGTTATTTAGTTTAGTTATATTTAGTTTGTAAGTTAGTAGATATATATTTATTTAGTTATTTGTTAGTTAGTTTAGTTCTATTTAGTTTGTTAGATAGAGAATGGGTCCTAAACAAAAAAGTAGCTGAAGTCCAAGAAATTATGAGGACACCTAAAAAAAAGAAAGAAATACACTTATAAAAAATAAATGAGATCCCACCAAAAACATTAAATGTAAAAAATGCCAAGTCTCTCGATGCAGTCTTTCCATCGTAAAAAGTTTTGAGATCTCACAGAAGCCAAGTCCTATTCAAATTATTTTGTAGTTATAAATCAACATTTAGTAATTATATCAATAGTTTTCTTTATAAATTATAACTATAGTGACTTGGCAATGAGCACAAATGAAAAGCTGCTTGCTGCCTGGAATTATGTGCAAATGTTACTGACGAGACCTGTGATCAGATTATTTGTTATGTGTGAATTATGATGGTCACTACCGACTACATGTTCCAATACAATAATTAAGAATACGTTACGGGCCATCGCTTTATGAAAGTAAATGATTAATGTTAAGAGAATAAATAAAGTAAATAAAAGAGAATGTTTATGCATGCGGTGTGTGTAACTTTCAACTCCTCCAAATATGCCGTATTATTTGTTTTTACTTGTGCTCATTGCCAAGTCACTATAGTTATAATTTATAAAGAAAACTATTGATATAATTACTAAATGTTGATTTATAACTACAAAATAATTTGAATAGGACTTGGCTTCTGTGAGATCTCAAAACTTTTTACGATGGAAAGACTGCATCGAGAGACTTGGCATTTTTTACATTTAATGTTTTTGGTGGGATCAGTATTTTACACGCGGCGACTGCCCATCTGAACTCCACAACCAAGTTACTGGGTAATAAGATACCCCTTCGCAAGAATGGTTCTCGGACTTTCGAGCTCATGACTATCAGTAACAAGGTAACAACTGTCGAAGATCAATAAAAACAGCAGAGACCAACGGCTTGACATGCTTTCGGAGACATAGAATTAATGATAGTTTTATACCCACCCACAGACCAATAGGTATCTGCAAATGCGGCTTTACGGTGAAATCTATAGAATATGAATAGGGACCAATAATGACATATTTCACTGAAAATAGTCTCGAGTCTACCTTTTAACCAAAATGAAAACTAACTAAAATATCCTTAGACGGTCCTAATATTTATTTACGTAGACATCGTTTAGACCTCGATCGATGCTCAGTCACCCAGGTATTTTTGTTTACCGACTTAGTTCTAAGTAAATAGTTAGGTACTGTACCTCATTAAAATGTATGAAAGCTTGTTATCACAACTCAACGAGATTATCAGAATAAACAACTCAAAATTGTATATTTTGACGTCGAAGAAAATGATAAATTATTTATGGTTTATTCGAAAGAGATGTTTGTTTTCCTTTGCGCACTTTCAACGATTAATGGGTTGGAAATTGGAATGTTTGTTTCAAAATATGAGTAAACTGTAATGGGGTGTGAAATGACGTTACTGAGGCAATAGCTACCGCTCGTCCGGCGGTGAAGCGACTCTCAGGCCAGGTTCACACGGCGATTATTTTCCCGTATACTTACCGTATAAACGATTTTATCGAATAGAGTAGTGACAACAGAATATATATGAAAAACTTAAAAATTGTTTACACGGCGTTCATACGGGAAAATCCCGTGTTCGAGAAATATATTTTACCGTATACCGTGCGAAGTTGTCACCGGAACGCCGCATCTCGAAACGATTTTATCGAATACGACACGCAGTGGCGCTTATGTTCATGTTGTCTCATTCACACGACTCGCCCATTCGAGAATCGTACGCACTCGCATGCGTGGCCCGAAAAAATCGAATCGAATGGTTGCCGTGTGAACGACTGCATCGTATACGGTAAAACCGTATACGTGAAAAAATCTAATCGAATGGTCGCCGTGTGAACCTGGCCTTAAGGCTGCATATTCTGAATGTTGGCAACGTCGCAAAAAGCTGTCAAATAATTATAAGTTTTAATTAATTTGGCAAATTTTCTGTATGAAAACAAGAAATATCGCTCTGTAGTGCACTAAAAAAATGATATAGGAATGCAATTAAAACACTGAATTTGATGTTGTAACCGTTTCCGGTGTATAAAAGGCATTTGGAAAGCTTCCAAATGCTTTTTCTACATCTAAAACTATTTATTCGGTGTTACGATATTAATCATTGCATTCCCTTATCAATTTTTTAGTGCACTACAGAGCCATATTTCTTATTTTCATACAGTAACAATGCTAAATTAATTAAAACTTGTTAATATTTGACAACCATTTGCGACGTTGCCAGCTTTCGGAATAAACGCTCTTAAGATGCGAATCCACCTAATCGTTCCTTTTTGACCCTTTATAAAAATAAATTATAAAATTAAATGAGTCCCTTCCTATTGTATAAAATGCATGATTGCAAGTGCTGTTTCATGGAAAGGATAAAATTTAAGGGATTGTGTAAAAATGTGGGAGGAGTGAACAGATGTCATTACCCTCCTGTTTACAAATTACAATTTACTTCATCACAAATCTTCGGAAATGTCTGTCAGTTATTTGTATATGGAAAATTTATTACGGGCATATTAGGTACCTCATATTACCCACCTTGTACCTTGTATTTTTTTTAATTCTGAGAAAAATAGTTCGATCATAATAATTGTGGGATGAAATTGGGTGTGTCTAACAGACCGTCTTCGCTATGAAAAAGTCCACTCATGGGACGGTCTGTCAGACTCGTACGTGCGAAAATCACACCTTTGTTCCCTCGTACTCTTACGTCTGGAAGCAACGGGGTCTAATCTGAATTCTGCTGCATTAGAAAAATACTGCGCAAAAAAAGAAATTAATGATTAAAAAAACTTTTCTTCAATTATTCGACAGTCTTTATTGTTATTATAATTAGCTTAATAACAATGTACAGCGTCTTATATAAACATTTTACAATAGTTAAACATTTAGAAATAGAAATAACTAAGGCATCATCAAATTACAAATCACAAGAATATATTTAAGCTCTAAGATTTAGACATGAATCGGTGAGTTATTGAGATAAAAAAGCCTCATAAATAATATGATATGATAGTATGAAAAACAGTCATACAAACATTCATCTCTAATGGTATTTTCACAGATAGTTTACCTCTTGCAGTGTCAACGTAACAACAACCTTATTTCAACATGAATAAAGATCACTTTGATGCTGACAAAGATGTGTAATAAAACTTTGAATGGACTGCACAATGATGGCGGACATACAGTATTGCTGTTTAGTGAAAACTACAGAAAAACAAGAAATACAGAATTTTGCGACGCGCCAAAACAGCCTTTTACAGCTATAACAGTGATTTTCACGAATAACGATCTACTTAAATATTAGGAAATAGTTCAGAGATTAGGGACTGAGTATGGATCTTACAAGGAGACGTTGAAGGACGGGCGCATTATTTTCCCGCAGTAGTACTTAAAAGAAGGTATTCCCGTTTGAACAACTATTTTCAGAGAAGCATTTTTAGTATTAGTAAGAAATAGTTGCTCAAACGAGAATACAGGGGGTATCAAAGGGTAAAAGAGTTTCAAAATTCTGACAACCAGTCTAACCAGTATTACCCAGTTACTGGGTTGCGGAGGTCCGATAGGCAGTCGTCGCTCTATGTAAAATACTGATATTCAGCTGCATTTGGTTTGACTGGAAGCCGACCCCAATATAGTTGGGAAAAGGCTAGGCAGATGATGAGTAGGTACATAAAAGAGCGATATCCAAATGCGACCGAAGCCACACCGGCAATGTCGCTCCGAATCAATTTTATCTCTATAATATAAAAATGAATCGCAAAATGTGTTGGTAAGCGCATAACTCAACAACGCCTGGACCAATTTGGCCAATTTTTTTTTTTAAATGTTCGTTGGAGTTCAAGGATGGTTTTTACGGCGAGAAAATTTCGAATAATTGCCGGAAAAACCCTTAAAACAGCCCTTTTCTTTTTCCCATACAAACGTTTTCTAACTAAAACGTAGTCAATTTGTGCTTTTTTTTGTTGTATAGGTATTAAGTCCGGTTAACATATATAGGCTATAATTTATCTTGGAACCTTGAACACCTGATGCAGAACCGCAACAGACCTGCTTAACTATAAGAGATACAGAAATGATGCCAAAGCAAAAATTGTTCCACGTGATGAGCATTTTCTGCTGAGAGAATAAATTTGAAGATCCTGGACACCTGATGTGGAACACCAAGAGCCCAGCTACACTATGACATATACAGGAACGACGTCTTAGCAAGAGTTGTTCAGCCTGATAAGCACTTTCTGTTGCTGTATAAAAATTTGAAAATCTGGAACACCTGATGTGGAACTCCAAGAGCCCAGCTACACTATAACATATAAGTGAATGACGTCTTAGCAAGAGTTATTCAGCCTGATGAGTACTCTCTGTCAACGTATAAAAATTGAAGATCTGGAACACCTGATGTGGAACTTCAAGAGCCCAGCTACACTATAACATATACCTAGGTACAGTAAAGACGTCTTAGCAAGAGTTGTTCAGCCTGATGAGCACTCTCTGTTAACGTATAAAAATTAAAGAACTGGAACACCTGATGTGGAACTCCAAGTGCCTAGCTACACTATAACATATACAGTAAAGACGTCTTAGCAAAAGTTTTTGAGCCTGATGAGCAACCTCTGTTGTCGTATGAAAATTGAGATCTGGAACACCTGATGTGGAACTCCAAGACCCAAGCTACACTATAACATACCCATATAGGAATAACGTCTTAGCAAGAGTTGTTCAGCCTGATGAGCACTCTCTATTGACGTATAAAAATTGAAGATCTGGAACATCTGATGTGGAACTCCAAGAGCCCAGCTACACTATACTTAATATACATACATAGGAATGACGTCTTAGCAAGAGTTGTTTAGTCTGATGGTCATTTCCTGTTGACTTACAAAAATGAAAGATATGGAACGTCTGGAATCGTCTCGCGCATCCCGTTGCTTTCCCGTCCCCAGGCTCTTAGAATTCGACGTTTCAGATCTTCGATTTTGACGACCCCGTCGTCGCTGGCATAAGCAACAGGATCCGCGTACGAAGTCGCGGGCAGAAGCTAGTTTAATATACAAACCGTCAGACCCGGAACATACTATATTAAGGCCATAAAAATTAGAAACGTGTTATGTCGTTGCGGTCTGTGATTGAACGACATTGCCGCTGCGGTTAGCAACTGAAGTCACCTTTAGAAAAATATTTTAATAATTTACTGCAATTTCTCTTGTGTTGATTTTCGATGGATAAAAGCAGTAACGAAACATTTATTTTCTTCAGAAATTAAGGTCTGTTATTGACTCGGCTTGAAAATTTATTCAGAATAGAGACATTTAAATTCTACGAACGTTCTCCTTTCTTGTAATTTCAATGTATAATCTTCATTAGTTAAAAATAAAATAAGATTGAAATACTAATGATATGGCTTTGTTCTCCACAATCAAAGATTTTTGACCTTTCTGTTGAAAAGTCAATGCTTCTTTGAAGTTAAATCAATACTTTATTTGCAGCTAAATAATGATATAGTGCTGTTGTTCAAAAATATTTGTATTCAGTCAATGTTTCATGCAAATAATGGAAATACTTCTTGAACAAAAATTGTAAGAATTTTCTGTGTGATAAACTAGGTTTCGGAATGCATATTATTTAAGCTGCCAAAGGTTTCCATATTTAGAAGAATTTACCATTTTTAACAGATTAAAAAAAAGAGGTTTTGGGGTTTCAGTAGGAGCTAATACTATCTACTGAAACTATTTTCTGCACTTGCAAAACCTTTTATTCATGTAAACATAAAGATGAAAAAAAAAATTCTTAAGAAAATAATCGATACCGAAAAATATGACAAGTTTATTCACAAACACTCAACGCTAGCACAGACCAGACGGAATCGTTAGATACTCAATTTTTACACAGCATTTATGAACAAACCCGTAGAACTTATTTACTATAATGTGCGCTAATCCTTCACTTAGAAACACTGAAATAAACGTCTGTATAACAACTGCGTACAGTACGGGCCAGAATTACATCGTTATTAGAAAGGTCTGAGTGAAACTCATTGTATTCACATTTACCCCATTCTGTACCGTTAATGGAGAACTAGTGCCGATTCAGAGAACAATTTGGACCTATTGTGGACGATGGTCTGATGTAGAAGATTGTGTTTTAATTCATGGAGTTTGATTAGGAGGGTAGTGAAGTAAAATTATTAAAAAATCATACGTTGATACAAAATCATCGTGACTACTTTATATAAAAACTAAAACTCGAATCCAAAAAATCTAATCTAATTATGTGACATCTACCACTACTGAGCCTGCGTGTGGTGAATTCTAGCCAGTCTAGAAAGGCACTGTCCCAGTAGTGGGAACTTTATAGACCGACAATGAGAGATAAAGATTTGCATAGATTTGCACAAACACTCTAATTATTTTTATCAATTAATTTTAATCCAATGATTTTTTATCGTTTATTCCTCTGAAAAACGTTAAATTTTCATGCACGTCATATTTGGTTGTACTCAATGATATTATTTTTACTTATAATATCATTGGTTGTACTCGTATCTAAGAATGTATAGGTATCTACTAACAAAAAAATTAGTAACAATGCAATCCCATTCACTTGGCTTTCTACTTAACTTCCCATAATGACCGTTTTGTTTTATGAATCAATATTAAAAGACAATAACCAAGGTCGTCTTACGTCTACCGTCAGACAATACACTAGTCAGGGATGTCGAACCTGAGGCAGGCCAATAAAATAACAGGGACCGGAAGTATTTGGATTTTAACAATTTTACAGGGATCTAATGTGGTATCAAAGGCGTTTTATGAGGGTTACTATGATTCTGATATGATGCTTTTTATGGTGAAAATCAACAAATATCCGCTAATCAACATCACCTGCAACTAAAAGCCTCAGGTGATCTTTTTTTTAAAGGAAATTGATATGAATTATACGGAAAAATAGTTGCCATAGGTTTACCATCCCTACCACTAGGTCGTCATAAAATATAACAGTTCCATCAGTCTTGTTTGACCTTCAGGAGCTATCAATCATGTCACTCTTATAGCTAATGTTATGTGAAGCGTCTCAAGTGCGTCGTTTAGGCGTATAGGAGCGTTGCGAAGTAATAGTTTGACAGTTTCACTACTTATGGAAATGTTTTTATGATGTCCTGTTGAGACATATTAATAGTTATTGATTCTGTATGGAAAATTACAAGTTATTTTTTTTTTCGTTTTATTTAACAAAAGAGGCAAACGTTTTTAATGTTGTGTTCATAAAATGTCCAGTACCCTCAGCACGAGTTTTCACTCTTTTACTTTACAGCGTCTTTCCAGTATTTACAGCGTATCTTGTATGAAAAAATGGAACAGCGCCTCTGGTGTGCGAAGAAGGAGCTCTTATTTTCCTTGAAAATTGTCAATTTGAAATTGTCAAAGTTCCAGTTTACTTTACGTCTCAAATACTGAAAACTCGTGCAAAGGCTGCTTTTCCACCAGAGATGCGCTATGTAGCTGTGCTGCGAGGATGTAAAATCTGAGCTACGAAACTGTGTGACCGTTTCCACCGATGCTACGCTATGTAGCTGTGCGAGTAAGATGTGCTATGGAGATGGGTAGCTGCGCTACGAAGATGCGCTGTCACAGGGAAGCTGCGCTACAAAGATGCGCCGCCACAAGGTAGCTGTGCTATGAAGATGCGTAGCTGCGCTACGAAGATGTGCTGTCACAAGGTAGCTGCGCTATGAAGATGCGCTGTCACAGGGAAGCTGCGCTATGAAGATGCATAGCTGCGCTACGAAGATGTGCTGTCACAAGGTAGCTGCGCTATGAAGATGCGTAGCTGCGCTACGAAGATGTGCTGTCACAAGGTAGCTGCGCTATGAAGATACGTAGCTGCGCTACGAAGATGCGCTGTCACAAGGTAGCTGCGCTACGAAGATGCGCAGCTCGAGCTATGCGATGTATCGATTGTAGGGAAAACGACCCATAGCACGAATCCATAGCACGCAGCCACAGCACGCAGCCACAGCACGCAGCCATAGCATGCATCTTTTCATATAAAAAACACATCTTAGTTGAATCCGTTTCCACCAGTGCTGTGCTATGTAAACCAATGAATATGATTGGTGGATATCAAACGCATCCGCAGCAACTTGGCATAGCGCGTCTCTGGTGGAAAAGCAGCCTAAGGGTACTGATTACGTGTTCGAAATAAAACGTCATGTTAGTGAAGCCACGTTTTCATAAAAAAGTGTGATCAGCGCCACGCACACATTTAAATGTTTTCCTTGGAGATGTTCACTTGTTTTATTTATGAATCAAACGTCGAGGGTAATTTTTCCTCCGTGTTTTTGGCTTCAATTCGCAGTGCCCTACCAGAAATCTGGACATTCTATAATAATAATAATTTATTTCATAAATTAACAGGTTTTAACATAAAACATTGTAGAGATCTTCTTTTAAGTATGAAGATACCTGTGCCAGAAGACCTCAAATTCTTGGTTGTAGGTTGTTAAAACAAAAACAGTTTTACATTGACACTATTGACAGTTATTGAATCAACATACTTAGTTCGTTTTCGTGTAGTAACTAAAGTTAGATTTTGAGTCGCTATAACTCGTAAAATACAGCACGGCGCCGCGCGGCGTGTAGGAAATACAGTTCGATTTTGAGCAACTCTATTGAAATTTGCACGCCGCGTCGCGTCGCGTCTTGGTCTGAGCTTACAAACGTCCCTAAGATCCACCGGTGAATCATAAGAAAAAAATGCTCCAAATGTCCAATTTTTTATATAAGGACGTTCGAGGGATCCCCACGTGCGGGTGAGGATGCGGGTACGGGTGCCCGCATGCGTAGCTATATTAAATAGTATGAGCAGCGCTAAAAGTTACAGGCGCGTTTGACGGGTATTTGTAGGATTTTTTTAATGCGGACATCCGCGTCATTTTTAACGGACTCGCATAGGTATACAAGCGCTTTTTAACAGACAAAAAGAAAATTGAAGGTTTTCAAGTAGACGCATATATTTCTTGTTTTGCTCAAAGTAAACTCAAAAGACACAATTTAAAAAAATCTAAAGCCTCGTTTACACCGTTATTTTACTAGCACTTAAAGTGTAAACGAGCCTGAACGAAGTCACTCACAAATTAAAAATACAAAAAGCATAAAAAATTACATACAAGTAAGAATAACCACACTTCTATAATGACTCAACATGAGTCGTTTAAAATGTCGAAATTTCTTCAACAAATTATATTTACGTACATTTTCTCTCTATAATATCGTCGTATCCTACGAATAGGGGCGTAGCTGCATATTAGCTACTTTTCAGGAGACACTTTTTTGTGTTTAATTAAATTAAATGTGAACAAATATGTACTGGTGGTTTTAAATAACGTGTATTGGTATGTTATGGTTTGGTTAGCATTATTTTCAATAAATTATCTTTATATTTTATACGATTTTTGTCCCTTAAATCCTTATTCTCCGTTGTGTTAAGGCTTAGTAGGACTGGACTTGAGCAATAAGTTACATTATGCCTTTTATCTGCGGAAATGTCGAAGCCACAATCGCCTTAAAGCCCTGTTTATAAAGTGATGTGTGTTTTCATTGTAGGTATGTCATAAACATAAAAAACAAAAACATAATTTGAACCTAGAAGAAAGACATAAACGCAATTAGGGCTTCGTCTCTTCTATAATTATAATGTAAGCAATTTAGCCATTCCATAGAAAACGGCCACAATCACCATGAGGGTTTTTTTCTATGTACTTTATATTGAAAATGAATAAGTAATTAAAATGACTGAAGTACAAACTCGTTGATACTATATTATTTGAATTTGATCTATACAGTACAAATTAAGAAAACATAATCTTTATCTTAAAATCACTTGAGGTAGTACAAGCTAAAATGTTATTTTTATTTAAAAATCAGATTACGCTCGCCGCAACTAACAATCTCCGCGTTCCGCCGAATAGTAGCCGAACGGCGCTAGCACGCACTCCTCGCGCCCACACACACCCACTACTCGCGAAGAATGAAGGCGCGACGGCAGTTGTGGCTTTATTCGACGTTGAAAACGTAGTGCTTAAAATTGTGGCTTTTTAGAAAACCTTATTATTTGATCACCTGTACTGTTTTTAATTGTTTTGTTAAACTGGTTATATGTGGTATGATGAGTAGAATTGAATTATGCAATAAAAGAAAAAAGCCCCTATGTTCGTTAGGGCACTATTCGTAGGATACGACGATATATTTTACTATAATTATGTAAATAACCATCTATTGTAAATATGTAATCTGAATATATATTTTTTAATTAATTAGGTATATAAAATATATATTTTTATTGTATGTGAAGGCACCGGTATTTGTACTGCTTAACATAAATATATGTCTCTTATTTTTATTATAACTACATTTTATTTACATTTATATAAATAAAATCTATTTTCTACTTATTTACATGGCACATACTTTGCTTTGTCGTACAAACTCCTTTTTTTATTTTAAATAAAAAACTATAATACACTGGGAATAGGTTATTTTTACATATTTTTAGTAGAATGGCACTGGATTCGTTAACTACGGCCTATAGTTTAACCACAATACTTATACAGAACTTACATATAAAACTCATCCACGAGTAAAAAAAACTTGTTATTAATAATTAAAAAACATATTCGGACGAATTTCACCAAAAAAATGAACACGATCAGTAAAAAAATTTGTTTTTTGAGGTGGAAATTCTTTAAAACATTCCTCCCGCCCTGGGACTTATATTGAATAAAACCTATCTTGCTCCTTTAGTCGCTCTTTGCGTACCAGGGCAGCGGGCGTTAATATTCTATAAAAATAATGAGACTGATCTCTCCAAAACGTAGTTTTTAAGTACTGATCGCATTCAGTTTCAACAGTGGAATCGACCCTTAAACTGTAATCCAATCTCGAATCAAGTGATTTCATTGGTTGATAATATTAACGTTGACCAATCAGAGAAGCTTACATGAGATTAGACCACAGATTCAATCAGGATGTCAAATGCCCCGAAAAGATAAATTGATTTATTTTTCCAATATTTTTCCTATATTTTTCAGCATGTTTAAAATAGTTATTTGTTATGCAAGGCTGCAAAGTTGATTTTTGGCGCGAGTACTTGAATTGAAAACTGAGCGAGCGAAGGATTCTAAGATTGAACCGCGAGAGAAACGAGCGGTTCAAATATAGAATCCTGAGCGATGCGAAGTTTTCAAAGGTACGAGACGCAGAAAAACTTTGCTGCCGAGTGCAACACACAACTTTTCATCTCACACAGCGAGGAAATGTAGTGGGGGCGGCTCGCCCTCCAGTCTAGAAAACAATTGAATACAAGACGTGTTCGAATTTTAAACAACACTTTGTGCTCTAGAGCACAAAATGGAGTTTTGCGCTCAGATTTTGAATGAAAAATAGAATCTTTCCGAGCGGGTGAGGTGAAAACACAATTTTCATTGGATTCTTATTTAGTCCAATTTCGTTATTATTTTTATATCAAACAACCGATTTCACTAAAATCTGTCTACCATAAAACGCAGAATTTGGCAAACACACGCTACATAAAGTACTTAATAAAATTTACAACTTTCACCGAACATTTATTACCTAACTACCTACCTATAAAGTTTTAGGTATAGGTACCCACATTCATTACTTCATAAAAATATTTGTTTATATAGAAAATTAGTACATTCAATAAAATATAATATAAAAAAGCTAACATATATTTAATTATAACACAAAAATGAAAGAACATTAGGAAATGAAATTCATTAAAATAAATTCTGGCAACATTGTGACAAATATTTATAACAACATTTCTTTCATAATAATATTTTGATATCGCATGCACCGACATACGTCGTCCAAAAAAACAATTAAAAAAAACAATCAAAATTAATAAAAATAATTACAAAATAATTTGGAGGGATACAAAACGTTTTAGAGATTCCGAACAAACTGCAAGGAACTTTGTTAAAGGCAATATTTATTAGTCACATATAATATACCTAAAGGTACATTATATTATGTACTTGGTCACTGGTTAAAGCAAGGCAACACAGCCTATAACGATTTTCATATAGAGTGAGCGCCGCGGAAAAAATGTGGTACTATTTTTTAATGCAATTTGATGTAATGACACAGACACTAGCGCCACGTCAAAAGTACTTCAGGGGGCCCACTGTGGAAAGAGCTATACATGTCGTCTAGCCTCATCTCGTTCCTACAGTCGAACTACTCTCGCTAGACATCATGGTAGGTCACCAGTTGTGGCGCAGACTCTAGATAGATATGTTTCTTTAAATAACGACTTTTTTTCATAAATAGTCGTTGATATGTATTAGTTCTATTTTAAATACTGTTATACAGTTAGTATAATTTATACTGTATCCGAAATGAAACAGTAGAACTATTAATATTGGTCACGAAAAAGTTTTTTATAGTTCAACCTTTATTATCACAGTCTTTAAACACATTATCGCACTAACACATTTTGCCACTTAATTAAGGATCGGCTCCTGGATTTTCAACCTTGATTAATTTCAAGAAGTTCGTTTTTTCTTGCACATAATGTATCTTGTTTTGGCGTCATTTTAAAATCAACCCAACTCCAGCGTGTCAAAGTTGACATTTCCTTATGCTGCAAAAATGCATTTCGATTCCAATTCAGCCTTCCAAATTTAAAATTTGACGACATTGTAAAATCAACTGAACAATTATTTTTTAAAGTTGACATTTCCATACATTACAAGAATGCATTGTTGTAATCCAGCCTTCCAAATTTAAAATTCGTCGTCATTCTAAAATCAACTCAACACTTATGTTATAAAGTTGACATTAGCAAAATTGCAGCAGCCTCCAATATAGGTATCAAAACATACCTCTATCTCTTTCCATCTTCAATAAAACTTATCTTCTTCGATATCCAAGTTATTCTTGTTGTTAGGTTGGTTAGAATGTCTCCGTAAGGTGCCGAGTGAGTCGTATTCGTTCGCGATCGCCTTCGGGTACAACTTCGGGGTTGTTGCTTGTGTGTTGTGGTTGTTGGCATTGACTATGTTGTTGCTCTTTGAGAGGAGGATCCCGCTAGTACCTCCTATGCCTGTGAAGGAGGGCTGGCGTTTCGCTTTGCGGGGCTGTGGGGGCATTAGATGTATTAGTAAAATAAAAAAAAAAACATAGCCTAAGAATGAGATTATGGAATGAGCTTCCAGAAGGCCAAAAGCATTATTCATAATGACACCTGTTGAAGTTCTTGATGAATAGCTTTTTGATGTAGAAAAAAGTACAACTACTATAGTTCCATAACACTTTACGACTGCGTGCAGTAAATGTTAAGGAAATGCGAGGATTTTTTAAAAACGAAATTTCAAGTTTACTTTAGAATTTGGTTTAAAATTTAGGCCAAAAGCAAAATCACCTTTTAATAAATAAATTCATTACATTGAGTAAATATGTTAACACGAGTATCTTTCATTTTAAAATCGAATATTAACTTGATGTGACGCTCTCGTCCAGCGTCTCGGTTCACTAATGCACTGATACGCAGTGTATACAGGGTGAATTTTTTCAACTGGAAGTGGATTTTTTTTAGCGTGGTAAATTCATCAAATGAGTCCTCCCAACCAGGGCAGGGCGGGAGGAACTGTCAGACTTGTACTGACTAAAATCCACGGTGTCCTTCAATAGCCCTTTACGTTCCAGGGTCACGGTAATGGAATAAAACCCGTGACCCCGGCAGGCTTTGGCCCTCTAGGGGCTTTGGCCCTCTAGGGACTGGAAGTGGATAGCTAAATCCAAATCTATGAGAAATATTCAGTTTTGACTCTATCATCACCATCATTATCATCAGCCTATTATGTTCCCATTGCTGGGACACAGGCCTCCTCTCTGTGAGAGGGCGAGAGCACCGTTTTGAGAGCAGCGGTGATGAAATAAAATACACAAAGTAATGCGACAGGTTGGGTTAACCCACGACCTACAAGTTGTAAGTCGGGACCGATACCACTGGGCCTCCACTGCTCTATAATGCATGCATATTATCACCTGAGCGCCGGGCTAGGTCGCTAGTAAATTATAAAGACACATCGTATACAAATAAGTGTGTACTTACAACTTCCTTCAGTGGTACAGTAACATAGCTATTCTGCTTGGCCGTAATGTAGTGAGGACTGGACGGTACCCGGTTCTGTTTGTTCCAAGGCATGCGGGTGCCGCGACGTTGGCAGAAGATCACTCCCGCTAGGCAGACTAGACAACCTGATTAGAAATTAGAGACGTTGTTATTTGAATTTTGTAATCCTATTTTAATATTATTAAATCGAAAGTGTATGTCTGTTAGTTCCGTTTCCACGTCGAAACGACTGAACTAATTTAGTGAGTTTTGGTACTAGATAGATGGGGGGCAACAGTTGTTAAGACAATAGACAGGACCGCACACAATTCGTAAACTGTACCTATAAAAGTTTCATTTCATATAGACTTGAACATTGTACAATGTTGAATAATTATTTACTTCACTTGTACAATTATAAGATTTCAATTGAATCCAAAACCAAAAAAAATGTGGTCAAGTGTGCCTTAACCATGTTTTGTGTTCCATCCTTGTCAAGGGGAGTGCTAACCGTCTCTCCTTTCAATAGACACAGCCGAATTTTACGAAATTACACATGTGTACAATCTTTGATGAAAACTATACTTGCGCGATCTAAGTTGTTTTGGTATAACATCTCAATTTTTTATAAATCTTTAAATAAAATACATTTAACATTTACTTAATTTTAAAACCTAATCAATGAATACATCAAAAGCACAAAAAACTCTAAAAACTAAATACAAAAAGACAAAAAACAACTTCAACCGTCACAACTCGCCAAATAGCGCCATCTAGTTTCAACATAACGAACTAAGTAGTAAAATTAAAATCTTACCCATGACGAAGGCAGCGACCACACAGCCGATGATACTGCCCAAGCTCAGTGAGCCGTTGTCGGACATTGTGACGAAAGACGCCATCTCTACGTTCTGGCTGTAAGCCGGCATCGCGTATAGCTCTGTGAAAACATTGGTCTGGTTATAAAAATGTATAGAAAAAATTGTATTGTTCATAGCTTCTTCCCGCAACTGGTTTAAAATTATATGTATTCTATACGCCTCATAGACTTATAGTATGGACTTAGCCTTCCCTAAACTGATAGTGATACTGTTAGCCTACTTCATTCCACTGCTGGGCAATGTCCTCTCCCCATGACCTCCAGTTTTCGCGATCTAGGGCAGTGGAACACTAATCGTTGGTTTTGTCCAACTCATCCCGCCATCTTCTACGAGGTCTGCCGCGACGCCTTCTAGCTGTGTCAGGGCTCCACAAAGTGGTTATTTTGGCCCACTGTCACAGCTCATTGGGCCATGCGGCAGACGTAGCAGGCAAATGTCAAATAAAATTGACTTTCTATCTAAAAAGAAGAACGGATTCTAAAATGGCGGCTTGTACTTGCGTTGACAGATAGTACAGTCAGCATATAAAATTTCAAATTAAAGTTTTTTTCAAATTAAAAATAATAAAAGCAAGACTGGATCACAATAGTTACTCAAACTTAACCTAACAATAAAACAAAATTAAAACAACAATAATCAACAGGTAACAACGGAAAAATAACAGAAAACTTTAGTAAATATTCCTAAAAAAGATTACTGAGCGCGTCAAGATATCAAGACTATTTTTTTATCTGCTTACGCTACGCGTGGGAGTGAGTATAGACGGCACTAGTGTTCGAGCGAGAAAACACGATAAGCGCCGCCATTTAAGAATCCTTTCTTCAATGACTACTAATGAATATTGTAGGGCCATCTTTTTCTTTCCTGTAAGATAATATTTCCAGTGGAAGAGACAGATGGTTCTAAAATATTGTTTTTCTCTCTTTCAAAAGAAGTGGAAACTTTAAGCAGTCGTTCTAAAGTTCATGCCACATGTTCATGCTCTACACAAAGTAACACCAATTAGTCTTATCACAACTTCCATCAACGCTGTAGCACATGACTTTAATTTATTCATTTGAAAGTGCTACTACATTTACATCAGCGTGTTACATGGGAGCTAGGCAAACATGACATTGATAACATGGTGATTGATTTGATAGTGTTGTTCTAGTAGTTGATTAACATAAGCTAAGCACTGCCTTTTATTTTGTAATCTTTGGTAGAATCATCAAATGAATCCGCACCCAGGGCGGGACGGGTCTCAACCAGTCTTACCCCCTTATCCCACTATCGTATTGCCCAGTAACTGGGTTGTGGAGGTCCGAAACACAATCGCTCCATGTAAAATACTGATATTCAGCTGCATCTGGTTCGACTGGCAGCCGACCTCAATATAGTTGGGGAAAGATTAGGCAGATGATAATGAACTCAAAAGTCAAGTCATTACTCCTAAAACTCACCATTATCCATATCCTGGTCGTCATCAGGACACCTAGCGACCTGTAGTTGTGCGCCCACGCACGCTCCCGCCAGACACGACCGCTTGCGCATCCGCTCCCCGCTCGTACAAGGGCCCCACTCTCCCCACTCGCCCCAACCCGCTTCTGAGTCTGAAACAAGTAATAAGGGGGGTTAGAAAGGACTTCAAACGAACATTTTTGGGTAATTTAGACGTCAGTTCATCAAGCTACCCTAATCTGTGAGAGATTTTCAACTTTATTACTAAACTATTAGATACATTTTCGATTGAGATTTGACAGATTTGGGGTAGTTAGTACATTAACTGTTTTTTTTTTTAACGATCATGAAAGACAATGTTATTTTTGAAATCTGCTTTTAAATCAAAAAATATATCGCACCTGCACAATTATTAACACAGACGCGTCTCTCGAGCGCGGCGCCTGCGTCTGCGCAGCCCTCGGGCGACAGACACAGGCGCGTGCGTGTGCGGTGACCCGCGGCCGTGCTGCTCACTGTGACGTCGTTACACGAGCCGCTGCACTCGCTCCATTCACTCCAACATGACCATTCACCTGTAGAGACGGAATTACTGTGATAAAGCTGATCGCACATTTTCAGCACCGAACACGCCTCCTTTTAGAATTCGTTGTATTAAATCAGAAGTTGCTGATAGCATCCGAATATTGAAGAAACGATGTTGATAATACTGATGAAGTCGACTATAATGTGGATGATGATAGATGCCTCGATAGATGATAGATGCCCCGCCGAGAAAAAGAGCATCTATCCCGAAATCAACTTTGATCTGACCTTGCCTTCCCATGCAATCGGATAGAGACCTGCAAAATGGCCAACTTCGTGGCGTCAAAGGAATTTTTCAGATCATCGAGGGTACCTACAGGTTAAGACAATTTTGGACACTCCAGCAAGTGAGGCACAATTAGTACAGCAGCACCGCACTCGGAATGTGTACCCTATAATAATAATACAGCCCCATTTCATTTAATAATGCGTAATGGGCCTCTGCAAGATGGCTTCGGCTCCTGTCACGCCCTTCAAAAGTCCGGGATCCCATGATCCCGAGATGTTTAAAAACGTATAATAATAATAATATTCCACAACTATCACACAACGCCATCTAGTCCCAGGCTAAGCAGAGCTTGTGTTATGGGTACTAGACAAGATTAACATACTTATATATTTCTAAATACATACATATTATAGATAAATTACACCCAGACACGGAACAAATGATCGTGCTCATCCCACAAACATTTGTTCTGGGTGGGAATCGAACCCACGACCTCCGGCATAGCAGTTAGGGTCACTAACCACTAAATCAACAGGCCAGTTAGCCTATGGATCGATGATCCCCCACCAAATATGACAAAGCAACGTACCAGTACAAGCCTGAGTGTTACAAGCTCGCAACATCTCAGCAGGTCCATGACACTGGTGCCTGCTGCACCTCCTCCTCCTCTTCTGCTGCCCTCCTCCGCAGGGCGCGCTGCAGCTCCCCCAGGCCCCCCAGGACTCCCAGCCTGCCTCGTCCTCAGTGGCGCGCTCGGTGGTGCAGCGGCCTCGGGATGTGCAGTAGCGCTCGTCTTCACGGACTAGGGATAACTGGGGAGAGACACATTTACACCATGATTTAAACGGTTGCACGTTCAATTTGTACACCACTTGTAAAAAAATTTCAATTTTAAGCTACCTTCTTGCAACTTGTAGCTTGTCTGCAGGTTTGTTCATATAGACATTAATTTGCAACTTGCACGCCAAGCCAACTTGCAACGCAGGCATGCGGGCGGAGAGTAAAGGGCAACTCGCTGTCCGATCATGTACCATACCCGGGTCGACGGCGCGTTGTGTTCCACGCACGCCTCAAAGAGCGTCAGCATAATGACGGGGCGCTCTAGAGGGCCAAAGCCTGCCGGGGTCGCAGAACTTATCTCATTACCGTGACCCCGGAACATAACGGGCTATTGACGGACACCGTGGATTTTAGTCAGTACGAGTCTGACAGTCCCTCCCGCCGTGCCCGGGGTAGGAGGACTCATTTGATGATTTTACCACGCTAAAAAAAAAGCCAACTTGCAAAATAGCGAAGTTTGACATCTCAAAGACCTCTCGCTACTCCTTGCGGGGGATTCATCCGCGATAGCCCGCACTGTCTAAACAATATACTTACTTTCAGTTGCTCTGGTGATGGAGCTCTGCATTGGAATTTAAATCTCTTTTCTGTGTAACTTCCGTCTGATCCGTTTCCTGAGAACGAAAAAAAACGTCAGTTATAAGTTGTGTTGTCATAATAATTACGTGTTTTGGTAGTATCTGTTGACCATAGTCAATGCGTACAATTCAATTGACGGCACGGTTGGCGCAGTGGTCAAGCCATTGATTGCTTCGCTACGGTTTCGATTCTATAAAAATAGTTGTTTCGGGTTTGGGTGTTTTGTGTATGAGATTTTAAAGTTTTGCACGCACCCACGCAGGAGAAAACCTAGTGTGGAACAACATATAATAAAATACAAAAAAACTACTTGGAATTCATTAAATTGCTGTAGGTAATCTTTTTTGATCCAATATCAAAAGCAATTTTAAAGAAAAACTACAACAAAACTAGATTCTTCAGTACAAAACACCCCATTACAATACATACCAGGTATCTGCACCCAGGGCGTCCAAGCAGTAGCCTTCCTAACTTCACAAGGTGCCATATCACAAGGCACCCGCTCAGTACTAAGGCCCTCGCACTCCGCCCCGTCGTTCTTAGGAGGAGGGTTGTTGCACTCCCGGCGCCTCTCCTTCCATCCTCCGGAGGGTCCGCAGCCCGCGCCTCCGGAGGCTGTGCATGGAGACCAGGGACCCCAGTCTGACCAGCCTCCGTCTACCGCTGCAAGACTTGGGTCTGGGGAAGAATAAGACAGGTGAGATATATCGAGATATTATCGTATTGAAAATTCAACAAATGACAATTTTATGTGTTGTAGTACTTTGGCTATTTTCATGCTGGAGCCACACTCACGAAAAATGGTAGTAACTATCGCGATGATTGTCGGTAAATCAAACATTTTAAGTACATGTTGTGTGTGGACCGCGTTAGATTCAAAACAAAGCGAAAATCTAATTCAATTTTATATGAAACTATACATATAAAATTTCCATGTTCGATGCATAACGTTTTAGTGTCCAGCCTGAGTTGTATCGAGATATTCGATGGAGGGAAATTGAAGGAAATTGGCATTAAAAACGAAATTTTGTAGTTTTAGCTAGGAAAGAATGAGAAGGGATTTATTGACACATACAGGAAAAGACAAACAAAACTTCACAGCGCTGGTTTTCTGATAGGGCCCAAATCTTAAGAATATAGGAAAGAAAATCTTTATCATTATAATTTAAAGTTTTTTAAACATGGTAAAAACACTGCACGATTGTATGCACACAACAAAGTTTTCTACTTTTCTTTGCGTAGTAAATTAATAGTACTAACCTGGACAAGGCGGCAGATTACAATAAACATCATCAATATCGAGTCCCACACAGACTCTGCCGCCAAACTTAGGCTCGGGGGCAGTACACGTCCTACGTCGGGACTTGATGGCGATGCCACACGACGCCGAGCACTTCGACCAGCCCGACCAGCTCGACCAGCCGCCGTGGACTGTGCAGTTAGCTACTGATATACTGGCGCCTGCGGAAGAAGATTGGAAGTTAGTTATCAACGTTCAGCCCAGTGTCGAGAGTCGATAATTCAACGGCTGTCAGTCTCCCTTACTGCATTTCTTCTGTGGATATTTTATGAGCGGTTGGATCCGGATACCGGGAATTATAGTACCTTACCAAAACCACTCCGTTGGGCAATACGCACACGGATACATAGGCTAAGTATTTTACTTAAAAAAAAAATATATTATGCCGAAAATAGATTAACAAGAAATATTTGAACCCTATTTTTTTATTTTGTTACGTAAATCAAGACTGACGAAGATACAATGCTCCCAAAATAAAACAAAACGTCACTGTAATTTTATAAGAAGATTTTCAATTTATTTTGGCAGTAAACTACCCTATTTCAGAAACCCCTGCGTAATGTCTTTTTATGGTAAGCGTCCACAGGTCCACATCGCACGTATCGGACGTAACGGACGGCTCATCGGCAATGCCTACATGCGATGCGTACCGATGACGTCATACGGAATGCCGATCAGTGGACGCGATGAAGGTGGCATCGGCAATCCGATTGCTCATACTCGCGTCGGCAATCCGATCGCTGCCGATACAGAAATCCGTTTGATGCGATGCGTCCGATACGTACGATGCCGACCTGTGGACGCTTACCTTTAAGGTAAGGGTCCACAGGTCGATCGGATTGCCGACGCGAGTATCAGCAATCGGATTGCCGATGCCACCTTCATCGCGTCCACTGATCGGCATTCCGTATGACGTCATCGGTACGCATCGCATGTAGGCATTGCCGATGAGCCGTCCGTACGATGCGGATTAGTGGACGCAGTTGTATGAGTTTTAATACAAGGCAAACTAAAATCCGTTACGAACGATACGTGCAATGCGGACCATTAGGCACATCCTTCGAAATAGCAATGTGCCTTTTTTTTATTGGTAAAATCATCAAATTACCCTAATTCCCTAGATATAGCGGAAGGGACTCTTAGACTCGAACTGACTAAAATCCACGGTGTTCTTCAATATTACCACCATTCCAGAGTCACAATTACCCGCTTGGACAGTCTCATGACCCCAACAAGCAATTGACCCTTTATGGGTGCCCCGTCTGATTGCTGACAGCTCTTTGACACGCTTTACCCAGGGATGGTCCATGATCGGACGGCGAGTCATCCATTACTCGTTGTCCCAAGAGGGGACAAAAGGGGCCTTGAAGATAAACCCTTACAATGGGTTATTTATAGCAACTACTTTCGACCCTAGGGTAAAGTATAAGACTCAGTTGGTACCTTCACAAGTTTGTCCGCCGTAAGCCGGTCTAGGGTTGTCACAGCGGCGCGTGCGACACATGCACATGTCGGGCTTGTTGTCGTCGTACATCGACACTGAGGTGCCGTCCTGCATGCACGGCTCCCACTCTGACCAGGATGACCAGCCTCCGTCCACTGTAACAATACAAAGTTCTTTTAGCTTTTGTTAGTTTTGTTATGCAAAACGTTGTTTGGCTTGTATTTTCTTGTCTTTTCTTGGCTAAGTTCCGATAAAGTTTAGGTTAATTTTATTTTATTTAGATGTGTCATATTTTAGGTTCTTAGTTTGCCCAGGCAATTTCGATGGATTCAACCTAGAATTAACTTTAAAAGATTGGAGTTTCTTGCCCATTCTCATCCATACAGATCTACCTTTTCGAATGCGCAACTACACTAGGTACTTTTACAAGTTATTATTTGTGTTGTGACCAAATATAAAGTATCAAAAAAAAAGAGCTACTCTTTTTTTTGATACTTTTGAAAAATTATAAGAACCAGGAGAAATACTTAACTTGTTAACTGTTCGGTCCGATGCCTCGAATGAAAGAGGGCCAAAAGGGTTAGGCTCTCGCTTTTATAAGCCATGAATGACAAGTGACATTATCAGTGGTGACATTGGCTGTCAGTTCAAAATTGATCAACAATACTAACAACAACAATAAAAAAAAGAGCTACTCTTTTTTTTTGATACTTTATATGTATTTTGTATACCCAGTCGCAGTGCGGGTCGCTCTACTCTGTATCTGATGGTATCTTACCCGGAGCATCAACCGCGGCACAAGCCGTGGTGTCCTGCTTGAAGGCGGGGTCCCCCAGCCGCCCCGCGGCCGGCACGCACCGCTCGCGCGCGTCGTCCCAGCCGCAGTGCGGGTCGCCGGCCAGCACGCAGCCCGAGCGACTGCTGTAGCGGGAGCAGCGCGCGCCTGAGATGCGGAACACTCCCGCTTCACCGCCGATATAGACCGACATCTAGAAGAAAAATTGGTATTTTAAGTATATCAATTTTTGATTATATGGACTGCATGGGCTTGAACTAGAAATCTGATTGAGCTGGCAGTAGCTAGGCTATAACACACATCTAACAGGCCGCAGCGCCGCGCAGCTCTGACATTTAAAGTTAAAGAAGTATGGCGGCAAGCCGTAAGATCAATGGAAAAAACTATTTAATTGTTTGAAGCACGCCTCGAGACGCCGCTCATAGCGAAAACTCGTGCGTTTTTTCCCGAGCAGTATCATATTTTTAGTTGGATTAATTGGTCGAGTTCTGAGTGTTAATACGTACGCTACGAGCTCTAATCGACTATAGTCTATTAATATCGTCCAAAATTTGGGTTGCTCACAAATCATTTTAAACCTACGTAGCTGAAGATTAACCCTTTAACACATAAGTAAACATATTGCAAGTAAATACTCACAGTATCCTTAACAAACTGCATAGTTTCAACCTCAAAACTGCTATTTTTCCCGTTAAGTTTCCACCTCTCGACCAAACATGCGCTGTCCAACTTCGGCAGTACTGCCAACTTTAGCACATTGCCAGCCTGTGTTGCCACGTACAATACTAGTTGCTTCTCGACGTTTTTAGCGTTGGTAACATCGACGGTGACGTGTGTGAAGCGTTCTGACGTCACTTTGAAGACTGGTTCTCCAGAAACTGGTTGGATTGATTCGTACATGAGGTGGTAGCGGTGGTATTCTATTGCTTCGTGGATTCTGTGGGAGAAGAAGAAATAAGTGAAACTTTTTCACATAATTTTTTACATTACACGGTCAGCTGACGAAAACTATAGGCGACGCCATATTGGCCTCGGCTGCTCTAACGAGCGCCTTTCTCTTTATCCCTACTCCGCGGCCAACCGTCACGCGACATGCAACACGCAGACGAAAAAGTTTGAGACGATGTAATAAAAGTTTCACTTTAAAAAATCTATTCCAATGTTTGTTGTGTTGATGCTATTTTCAAGTTCAAGTAAAGAATATCGAATCTATTTAGTGTTGTTTTAGGTTGACTTTAGAATGATCTGTACTATAGGGAAAAGGATTAAGCTAGCCGTTCACTGGTGACTTTTTGTCTTGGCGACTGTTTGTCACCCAGTCGAATATGAGATTAGCAGGCCGCAGAAACTATTTCTCATCAAAATGAGCAGGAAACAGAAAGTCTCCAGTGAATGGCAGCTTTAAAATTTGCAGAACAAACTAAACTTATTGTGTCTGTTGTATTTGATCTAATTTCAAAATGGTACCACACAGACGTAAATGCTAACTTATAAAATGAAATGATATTTATTTTGCAAGTAGGTTATATCAACACTTTTGCACGTCTTTTCATAAAACTAGGAGGGGCCGGTGTTTCGTACCTGACTACTCTGAGAAGAAACATCCGAAACAAACTCAGAGGTCACAGTCTCTTTTAAAGTCCAGTCATCATGAAATTAGAACGGATATGCGAGGACCATGCAGGTTAATGTCTGAAATGGTCTTTTGAAGAAAGAAAATATTACTAACCTAGACTCCGGAACACATTTAAAATGGTCCCTAGCTTGCTTCGAAGGTGATCTCGGCTCCCATGTGGACGTTGGTCTGTCCTGCACTTTGTAGGGGCCTTCAAACGCCGCGTGGATATCCGACATGCTGTAGATACAGACTGCACTGCCTACAATGCTGTTCCTGTGGAAAAATGGACGTTATATTAGCATAAATTACGGGAATAGCCTGTTTTCGAATGGATAATGAAGTGGAGATAAGGTGTGGGGCTAGTATGGCCCGCAATTGCCAGCCAGGAAGGTGAAAGAGGATGATATTTCAGCAGTGTGCTACAAAAACTGCTAAGCGATCCAGTAAAATGGAACTGGGATATCTTATCGCCCTTTAAATCGCAATATAATTGTAGTCTTGTTAATAGACTGCTACGGCAAACATGCCGCGCTAATGGAGTTTTGCCGATCGACACGATTTGAATAAAAGTCAAATGTGCATAGATTACATCGGATGATTTTGTTGTCAAATATGTACTTAGTATCGCTAAATCCAGTGTTTTCAACTACATCACCGAAATTATTTTCCTCCAAACAAGTGTTGCTAATATTAGTGGACAAGGGACACAACTTTTTTTTCACCTCACACGCTCGGAAAGATTCTATTTCTCATTCAAAATCTGAGCGCAAAACTCCATTTTGTGCTCTAGAGCACAAAGTGTTGTTTAAAATTCGAACACGTCTTGTATTCAATTGTTTTCTACACTGCCAGGCGAGCCGCCCCCTGTATAGGTCAATGCCCCCACTTCATTTCCTCGCTGTGTGAGGTGAAAAGTTGTGGGTTGCACTCGGCAGCAAAGTTTTTCTGCGTCTCGTACCTTTGAAAACTTCGCATCGCTCAGGATTCTATATTTGAACCGCTCGTTTCTCTCGCGGTTCAATCTTAGAATCCTTCGCTCGCTCAGTTTTCAATTCAAGTACTCGCGCCAAAAATCAACTTTGCAGCCTTGCATAACAAATAACTATTTTAGCGTGGTAAAATCATCAAATTAGTTCTCCCACCCAGGGCAAGGCAGAAGGGACTGTCAGACTTGTATTGACTAAAATCCACGGTGTCCTTTAATAGCCCGTTTCGCGGGCTCACAGTAGCTTATTAGTTCCGCGACCCCGGCAGGCTTTGGCCTTCTAAAAGAGACACACCTAACCAAACCCTTTGAAAAAACCAGGCGTGATTATTTTAATAATTACTTAGAAAGTCAGTATAACTTACGCGGGTGTAGTGAACGTAGCAACAAGAATCTTCTCCTGGGGTAGATACTCCACGCTCTGAACCTCATCATAGTGGAAGGGCACGTCTCCTGGCACTGAGCACTTCAGCCGAGCCTTGAGGAACGTACTCCAACTCTCCTTCATCACCAAGTAGCCGCCAGGATCGTTCTTACAGACGCGTGCGACTCGGGAGTATATTATCTGGATAGACATATAGCTGTTAGAACCTGAAATTATGTGTTTGAAAGACATAACCTACACACTTCTACTGTAACAGACTCAACTCATGTAAATGGCTTTTAACGTCCTGTGTTTTCCCTACTATTACTATAGTAGGTATTCTGTAATGTAGATCTCATGAACACCCAGTAAATCTTTAAGAAGTTCCGCCCTAGCACGAGTTTACACTTTTTGTGACGTACACTTTGACCCTTACCGTCTTATTAAAAAAAAATAAACATCGGTTGAACACTTGTCTCAAAAAAGTGTCAACTGCAAAACGGCATTTGACGTTGATACAACGGATCGTTTTGCACTTGTGTTTTTTTGGATTTCTTTCTACTTTTTGTAGTAAGACAGTAGTTGTTTGGATAAAAATAGTCTCTCGTGAGTACACTAGAGGCACTTTTTCATACAATTATATCGTACATACTTCAAGTAGGTAGGTACGAAGATTGGTCAAATAAATGCAGAATTCGTTCTAGGGTCTCAGCATTTGTGTGTTAAATATCCAAACCCTTGATACCTAAAAATAAATAGAATGCACGAAAGGACCCCGATAGATCAAAGAATAACAAAGACAATTGGCAAATTGTCAGCGTCGACATAATGAGGGCCCTCTCCCGTCGACGGATATATGACACTATCATTTGGGACACTTTTCTTATTACCACTCGAGGGTCCATCACGTAAGTATATACCACATTAACCTACTATCCAAGACAAAGGACTTCGGACAGGGGAGATAAATATAGATATAGTACTAGTTGGTCAACAAATTGCGGGTATCGACAGAGGAAATGATGTACAAGTCAGTGTTCAATCATTTAGTTGTGTTGAGACACAAGTTGAGCTGAATGACCCTTCATGAGAAGCTGAATTGGACTGTGAAACTAATTTTTGATGATGCTGGTTATCAGTCAGCTGCTTCGGTCGATTAATTGTTACTGATCGAAGGTCAACTCTCGACTCGGATGACTCCAAAAAAAAAAACAACTTTAAAAGAACCCACACATGCTAGAATTTTCTTAGCTGTTGTAGATGTTTGACAGCCGTTACAGTTTACTAACTGTGACCCGACACTGCTAACCAATAACCTAGCCTAGTGGTATACTGTTGTAAACCAGTATACCACTAAGCTAGATAATTGGTATAATAATACACCAATACGTTGTGGAGGTCAAATAGGCAGGAGCTTCTTAAAGCCATAGCTGACTGATAGCCGACCCCAACATAGTTGAGAATAGGGTAGGCAGATGATGGTAGTCTTCTTGAACGAACACAATATTTCTAAGCAATACAAGTAGTAGTAGGCGAGTAATGGGCGACTCGCTGTCCGACCATGGGCCATGCTCAGGTCGATGGCGCGTTGTGTTCCACGCGCGCCTCAAAGAGTGTCAGCACAATGACGGGGCCCCTTTTAGAGGGACAAAGCCTGCTGGGGTCGCGGGACTAAGCAATAGAAGTAATTTTAAGGTAGAGACTGAACAAGCTATGAGTGCTACAACGCCACAATCACACGCTTTGATATGTAAACATCATTAGTATCCACTCGGGGCCCTACCTGTACTATTATGTTTTGTGTATTCAGTTGTAGATCCTTACAAAAGCGTAGCCAAGTTGATAGTCTATACTACGCATGTAAGGAATAGTGTCTCAAGAGCGCAGGCTCATATATTAACTGGGTCCAAAATAAGCCTTGTTGCTGTGAAATTAATGTGCATAAAATATCCTAAAAGCGACTGCGATCAAGCTTATCATAATCATGAACAGTAATTTTATGCAAAGAAGGTTCATTTTCAGATGAAGCGTGACTAAGTCCAAATTCGCTCTGTATGTAGATTTGGGTCAGACCGAGACTAGGTATGGTGATATAAACGTATGACCAAAACCCACCCTGCCTCTTCAATTACCCTTTGCGTTCCAAGGAAACGGTAACTCTTTCGAACCTCCCCACAACTCTAGCATGGTAGTCTTACCTTCCCACAATTCATGAACTCCACAGCCACCTCCCTGAACACGAAGTAGACGAACTGGTCGTCTTCGAAGCTGCCCACGAACTGCGGCTCGTTTAGCCAATTCAGGTCGTACTGCGTGGTACGAAGCATCGGTGAGTCGTGAGTGGCGGCACCTTGGCTCCTAGGAAACAAATGGGTGGTTGTAGAAGGGAGGAACTTCAAAATACACTGGTTTGTCTGGCGCCTCATATTCTATGAAATGTCAAACCATCAGATGAATTTGGTTAATGGGCTAGAGGAGTCACGCAGTAAGTGCAGGACGAGCTTCGTTGCCGATGGAGGCCTAGAAAACGCTTCCATGACGACTTGAACGCATTTATGCGAGATTGGCCAGAGAAAGCTGCACTAAGGGAAGAGTAGAAGGCTATGAGGAAACTTTTTTCTAGCCGTGGGATGAAATAAGGTTAATAAAGGGTTAATAAACTGTACCCTGTTTGTTCACCCCCGTGACCATTAGCCGGTCAAGTGCGTAGTAATCATAACCAGCGAGATTGTGATCAGATTTATGAACATGTACGATGCGAAAAGAGAAACGGTTTGTTTGGACCGCTGCAGCTGAAGATGTTCTATAGTTTATGCCTACCCCAATGAAACGAAAAGCGTAAGTTTTGACTGTTTTAATTTTCTATTTTTATAGCCACCGATTGCATCGAAATATGAAATGAAAATCAGGTAACCGACCTACTTTCAATTACCATTGATTGCCATATCTAAAATGTGCCTATCGCAAGTAATTAGAAATAAATGCTGTTTAATTAACTGCGTATCTAATATTTAATACAAATCTAATAACTTAGTTAAAAATACAATTAATCTAATCAACACTACTAGGATTGCGAAAACAGATAACAAAATGATACATCACTTAAATGATACACAAGGACAAGTATCGATAAAATTAATATTTACTGACCCGTATCGATATCAAATTAGAGCGGTGCCACCTCGACGTTACGTTTGTGACACTACTAACCTCATATATGTAGTAGAAATGTGTTTACGACTGCCTGCTGTAAGATTTCGCATGACAACTGATTGTTAGAATTTTAAATTCTAATGATAGAATAGTACTCGTAAACTGATTCAATAGGGATAAAAAAGAGAATTTTTAGCATAGTTTTACAAGTGATGTTGCCCCTGTGCAGTAGTGTGCAGTTCAGAAATGAAATCATTCCCAAATTAATTTTGTCCTCGAATTCACCCGCGTTGCAGTGGAAGGTTATCCCACAGGAGCTCATGTGTTATCCCAAACTGTAACCTATCTCTGATTATCCGTTTTGGCATGACTGAGTAACAGACATTCTTTGATGCAAACATTTCCGTCTAAATATAAATGGATAAAAATGAATGGCTGGAATTTTCAGGACAAACTTTGTATGAAGAGAAAGTATTTGGAAAATCCGCCGGGAAGGTAAAAACCCCATGCGAAACCGAGGTGAGCCTTCAGGTAAGAATATTAATAAGATGACTATCATAACAGATAGACCAACAGTTGACTTAATGTATGGTCTATCCGTTATTGCCTTATATCCGAAATCGAGACACACAAACATGGCAGAGTTACTTCCGCATTTATAATACATAGTAGTATCGTCAAACGCTTTGACAAACTGGTTACTGACTAACCTGGTTGTTGGCATGTGGTCAGTACCGGTAATCAAGGAAATGCAAAAAACCAAGAGAATGGCGCGGTGCCATATTTGAAAAGGAAGTCTTGTGTGCCAGTATTTTTTCTACAAATCTAAATACAGCTAGCGGTATGACTGCTTAGAAGAAACTAAACGGAAAAAATAGGTAAAATGGAAGTACAGTCGGGAAAGTAAGTTATACACCAATACCCATTTCACATAACTGTCATAGAATTTATTATCATTGCAATGTATGGACACATTAACTTTATTTTATTGAATTTAGAAACAGCTCCGACATTAAATTTAGCGCCTCTCATAAATAAAACAATTCACTCATTACATACTTACGTACCTACTATATAAACTCAGGCTATCTTTATCCTTGGGGTATATAAATCCATGGGGTCTGGGGAAAGGCAAACACTACAGAATGCCACGTGCAAAGATCCTTGCATACTCCTTTCGCCTCGTCGTCGTCCACTTTCATACATCTGGCCCTATAGCCAAACGGTAAGTGACAATCGCTAGCGTTCAGCAGTCTCTTATACATTTTCAACTTTATACCCCATTTGCATAAAGTTGAAAATCTATCAAAGATTACAGATCGTTTTCGTTTGTTTCGTTCGCTATCGCTCAGCAGTCTTTACTAGATTTTCAACTTTATGCGATGCGGTATAAAGTTGAAAGTGTATTAGCGACTGCTGAACGTTAACGATTGTCGTTTGCCGTTTGGCTACAGGCTCGCAGATTAGTTTGTCTGAATGTTCCGCATCTGAGCAAAGTCAAAGTCAAATCATTTATTTCAATTAGGCCATCAAAGTGGCACCTTTGATCATCGAATATTAAAATTAAAGTAAATGAGATCGGATGGGATTGATTCTACACCCATTTGCAAGGACCTTTCCGAAGAACATCGAAGTCTATGGTGGAGTAAGCGTTCCCAGAAGAACACTCAAACTTTGAAGATTTGTATTTCGGGTTGTGTGCATTCTGGCACACAGACGCGGATAGTGTCCACTCTTTTGCTGTGCGCATTATGACGGATGATTGGAAGCGCTTATGTCCATTTTAAGATAGGGTTGTTTAATATATTTACCTGCAAATAGCCGTGTCAGAGCTGGCGAAGTCGGTGGGGGTACCAGCGTAGTACTCTCCGTTACTGGCGAGGATGGCAGTCACGTTGGAATGAGGGTTGTACGGGCAGTTGGCTACTCCCGTCACCCACTCCGTCACCGTTTGTATTGACTCGATCTGGTGGTAAAGATTCAGTTAGCAATCATGTAATTAAGGTAGTTGAATTTTCATTGGATGTTTGTGCTTATATTATGAATACAGGAGGATACAGGAGAATTATCTAGTTACGGGCAACTTTTATTCAAAGAAATAAGAAATACAGAAGACCACAAAAAGAGAAGTACTTATAGATGAAGAAGATGTGACCTCACGCATTATATCCTTGTAATCTTAAACATGAAATAGAGGAGACCAGGAGGGGTATTACAATGTCTTAAAACCAGGCTTATAGAAGAATAGTGACAATTCGAGATATTGGTGAGAATTTTATTGGCATGCTGAAGTCGAAGTGGGCCGGTCATGTCTGTAGACAGATAACGATGGAGCAGACATGTATTTGAGTGGAGACCACATAAATGGACAAATTAAATAGCGTCTGCGGCACGATGGATCGTTGATTTGAAGGTAGCGAAGACCAAAATGGCGATCTTTGGGGATGGCGTACGTTCAGGCAGTGGATAGAAATTGACTGACATAATAATGGTAAGAAACATGTTTCTTCAACCAAAACAATTTAGGAGAAGAAAAGGAAGATGTTATTGATGATCTAGCCTACAAGTGAGTTTAGGAGTAATAAGCAAAGGTCCGCTAACATAGAATTTTCCCATTTGGCAGTCACTGCTAAAGAGAAAAATCTGTCCTCTTTAATAGGAACAAAATAATTTCTGGTACTTATTATTATTTTAACCGTATTTCCTTATTTCTTTAACTTGATTTCCAAAACGAGACAAACTGGCTTGTACACCGAAAGTGTTAACTAAACATTTATTGTGTGCTTACACACAAATTCGATTTCAACATACAAATATTATTTACGTACACACTTCGGCAGCAAGTAGAATAATAACAAGATTTTAACGCAGTGGCTTCACGGTTGACTTCTGCGGCACCGGTTACTTTTACAATTCTCACTTGGTAAAATATTAGTTGTTCAACTATAGTTGTTGGAGTACCGATTGTATTTATCTATGAGAGATTATCTGTTCTCGCTATTTTTTGGGACCTCCTTTTACATTCGCTAAAGGTTTTATTCTCAAAACTGCCTTTACATCTTCTTCCTTCATACCTTCATGCTTATCATATTCAGTGGTACTTAGCTTAGGCTATACATCACCAGCTGGTGATTAAGGAAACTTTTTGGAACCGAGGTCTAACTGTGTGATTTTTTTTTCTGTAAGCACACCTACGGTATAGACGAAATTCATAGTATGGGGCACTTTCTTTTATAATACTCAAATCATTATTGAATTCCATGTTACATAGTTGGCAAAAAATTAAATAACTAAAGATCAAAATATGGACCATCCTGTCGGTCACGCAAAATTATTAGGAACAATATACCTACTTACTTTATTTTTGTGTAGGTATATACTATTCTAAGAGGAGTGGAAAGGAGTGTGCTTCAGTAGTGGGAATATGGCTGATGAATGATGATAATGATCATTTCTACAGTATCGCACTAGTAAATTTTATTATGGGACAAAGTTTAATAGCACATACCTCTCGCCAACTGCAAACAGGGCTAAAAGCGTGCGTTCCACAAGCGAACAGCTTATGTCCATGCAGCAGCAGTACTTTGATGTAGTTCCGACAGTCGTGTTCTGTTTGCCCCTTCATCTGGCACAGCTTCGTCTTATCGGTGGAGGCCGGCCAATCAGCGCGTTCTAATACGCCAAGACCTCGTAGAGATAGTCGGAAGAGGGCATCCCTAAAAAAAACAAATGGTTTTAGAGAGAAATTGCGTAATAAAATTGTACCGATACGTTGCCTATGTTCTACTAGGTCCTAGTAAGTAAGTATTCTTTATTTGCATAAAATGTAGTATACAAAAGGTGTTATATCATATTTCAAGACACATTCTGCCATTACAATGGCATGCATAGATAGAGGACAATGTGTATAAATGGCAACAACCTTGGGGTGGCTTTGAGTGTCAAGAAGAAGAGAAAAATCATCTGGTAAAGAGGAAGAAGTTTTGATAAAAGTAGGCACGGCTGAACACTAAGTAATATCACCAGTTTTACAAAAAATGTAAAACATTTCATACTATGTTTTCTAATGGGATCTAATTCAAAGAACATAAGAAATCATTTTCTCCATTTTTGGACAGTCGCTAGTCATATAAAACAGACTGATGGCATTAGATTACCTACTTGTTTGAATTAAAAACGATTGAGTCGATTCTTAGAATTCAGTAACAATAGCAATCAACAATGTTCAAGTGTATACTATGCACACAACTTGCTAACAATGCAAATATTTATCAACCTCACTAATCCAATAATGATGACAATCAGATAGCAAATCCCAATTGCGTACATTGTAACCTTGAATGACTTAGAGGACAATAAATCATACAAATCCAACAAATAATTCAACGTGTTTTTATCGAGCCAACGACATTGAACATTTTTATCTAGATGAGAACGCAGACTGCTCGGCGTCGAATTTTATAAATAGGTGAAAAAATGCAATTTGTTTGCATAATGATACGTGTTCGCATAAAGGTGCTGATAAACTTGAGCATTCACTACAGAAAAAACAAACGAAAGCGTTTTAGCGAACGTTCTGACAAGCTTTGTGCTAAGCCGATTTTCAAGTCTGAAATCTTCATCATCATCTGCCTAGCCTTTTCCCAACTATATTGGGGTCAGCTTCCAATTGACCAGATGCAGCTGGATATCAGTATTTTCGTTCGATTCGAAGCCGACCCCAATCTGAAATCTTCATAAAGAAACATTTTTTGACGATCATCGACTAGAGCGTTCGCTAAAAAGATCGCGCAAATGTTCGCAGCGATCAATGAAGCGATGTTTGTCTCTATGCTTTACTCTGTTCAGTTGTTAAGTTCAACAAAATGCAAAAAGGCGAATGCTCGATATTCTATTACAAGTGAATGCTCAATTGCTTATGTCTATCAGTACTAGACCACGTAATATAATCACTTAGATCAAATTTTAAATATCTAGGAAATAGATACAAATAGTTACACAAGCAGTAGTTTGTACTTAAATCAGAACACATGTAAGTAACCGTATAGTACTCGATTGCCACAGGATCGAATATCAATGCTACGCCGGTGTAATCGATAGCGTTACCGATCGGCAACGGTATCGAAATTATTCATGTATCGAGTGCGGTTGGGTGTTCAATATGAAGTTGATGGAGTAAGATTTCATAATGAGACAATCTAATTAATATTTTTTTATGTACAACGAGCATTAAAGAATTAGTTGAAGTAATGAGCGCAATGAATTGTAGGCGCAGTGGCTGAGCGATCAACTGCTGCGTAGCATGTTGCGAGTTCAATCCCAGCATGTAACAAATATTTGTGAGAAATTCCCAGTGTGGGGCAGTTCTGGTTACAGGAAAAACATAATTCATGATATCCAGCTAATGGGGTTGGCAACGCAAAGATATTGTAGATGTCGCCACTATAGCTAAGTCCTAATATGACCAATGAGGTAGTACTATTTTGAAGTACCAATAACATTTAAACTAATGACGATGCTTGGAACAAGCTATACTAGCGCCATTTGTTCCCCAGTTGCCATCCCCATTTGTTCCAAAAACCGACCAAACATGATGACGAAATTATGACACAAGTAAACATAATACAGAATTACCAAAAATAATTGTCAAATTAGAACGATGCAAGCCAATAAACCCAGTATAAAACTTATGTTTATACAATAAACTTCACACATTTCGGTACTATGGCAGGCGCGTGCCTTGATGCATGTTTGAAAAGCACATGAACAAACAAAATGGTTTAATAGCTGAGCCAAATGTTCTCGGCACACATATTGACACTATGTGGCAAACACTGGCACTTCCTGGCGTTTCATCTATGCCGCTTCGTTTGTGGAATAGACAGGGCTGTCATTGCTGTTGCTATAGCGGACATTTTCCAGATTGTTTTCCAACTATTCTTACACAAGCGATCTAAAGCATTACTGAACACAATATAACTTGCTCTTAGATAAATAAATGGTAAAATGAAATGGCTAACAGGGAAGAGTGGAAGAAAAGCTTTTACGCAGACCAGACGCTGATAGTAACCAGGATGAGAATTGGGGCAAGATGAGATTACTCTAAGATGAATAATACCTACAATCTACATACATAATAAATAAATATTTGGTTTCAACCAAAGACATTAAACTATAAACGAGTCATAGACGGGACATCACGAAGAAAGTTGTGATCCAAAAATTTTTACCAATCGGTAAAAAGTCGACCAGTCCTTCGAGACGTCCGCCTGACAGGTCGTGTGACCGTGGTCAAAATGTAAACTTCGATAGACGATTTTAGGAAAATATAGCCTAGTTTCGCTTTGCGTAACTGCAAATCAAGATATGGGAAAACAAGTGGACTTGAAATCAATTTTATTTTCGTAAATATTTTTTATCTTTACCTAGTATTTAAATTATATGAGTGAAAAAAATCGGTTAAGTATATTATTATGTTGTTGATTGACTAAGTTTATAAATAGTTTGATAACAATACTGTTTAACATAATTGTCAAACTAATAAATATACGATTGTATTAATAACTTATAATTTTATTTCCGTTCTGCCCTTACACACTTTTTTATTTACCTATTAAAAATAAAATATTCAAATCCTAGTTAACTTTATCGATGTTAATATGTCGATAATTTATACCATTCCAAAATGTTGCACCCCTATTAAAAGGTGGTCAGTCGTGCCATCTATTGCGTAATAGCTGAAAATATTCTGATGAATTATTATAATACGTGGTTTTGCTATGCAACGCTAGATAGCGCTACTGACGCACGACATCAACAATTTTGTATGACAATATTCTCAATGCCCGCTCTATAGTTCTTTTAAATCTCTTTGGTTTCATATGATGGACAAAACAAAGAAAGGGTAGTATGTTTTTTCATTCCCGATAAAATGTCCTAAAAATCATTGAATGCCACGACTATACCCAAAGACAAAATCCATACGAGCCAAATGTAAAGCAACTGAATTCCCTGACAATTTCTACACTTGACTTCTGGAACCCGCATTTCCATTCGTCCATATAAGTTTGGCAGCCCTAGCACTGAACCGAATCCATAGATTATAACTGTAAGTGTTAATAGACAATCGTAATAATACTTAGCTAACATTCGTCTTAATGCCGAGAAATTCTCGAGTTCGCGGCTCTCGATTCACGCGTGTTACAGTAATTAGGAGTACTGGGTCACGAATTTATGGTACAGAATTCCTGCAGAATTTAAAGCCAAGAAATTTTAAATCGTGAGATTCTATAATGGAATCTATTGCCAAAAGGAGTAAGAAAAGTAATTAAGCTAAAGTTACGAGCAAAATATTTCAGCGATTCGATGTGATTGTTAGTGGGAAACGCTTAGTTGGTAACCTACTAATAAGGCAATTTTTCTTCTTTGTCAAATAAGTTTGCTTTTCCAGAAACAGTTAAATAGGCCTCAAAGAAATACTAAGTACTTGGCTCAATTTATAAATTGGAGATCGAACTTACGATCTCTCTTGGCAACTCGGACCAGTAAATCTATGCAACGATTACCAAGTGTTTCTAGATCAAGAATCTTAAAGAAGACCTAGAATCTCCCTTCCCTATATGGAAAACGAGTTCCAATGTTCACGATAACTTTGCAATGTAAAATATACTTAATGCCATTGCAATTTTAAGATCCAGTTTTAGATAATAACTGTGGCTGAGTTGAGCAGGATCAATGAATCTGATGTCGGCCTTGATTTAAAATAACGCTTAGGAATTAGGTACGGTAGAACCTGAAATTGGCTTAGATGAGGACTGTGAGAGACCAGAACGGGACGATTAGTTCTAGAGAAATGCTGGCGTGATGTGACGGGCTTAAGATATGGAACCGATTAACTTTCTATGTAAAGGTTTAAGATATGAATGATCGATTCATACTTGGTTAATGCTTTTAAATGAGAGACTATACCTAGCTCTCTTTATTTGTGGTGCTACGCATAGTTCTGCTATAATGTTCCACATGATATAAAATTAAAGCTGCCAATTTCTGGTTTAGCGGTAGAAATAAATCATGGAACTATTTCAAACGGTATATATCTGAATACTGCTGGCCACACCACTTTTCCCTAAAGCAGATAGTGGCCATAATCATGGGCAAAATCCAACATATCACACATCTTCGGATCCTTCGAATTTTTATTTCTAGGAAATGCCGTCTTCTCTTTTTTTTCGCCTTCGTTTTTGAGTCAATAGACCCAGAATCTCAAACCCACTAACAGGATAAAGACAAGACTTATTACAGGCAATCAGTACCTAAGTTTTAGTATGTCTCCTATTTATCATCCGCCCACTCAATGCTTAGTAAGCACTTAAAACTATATGTATAAGTACATATTTCTCACTTTATATTGCGTACCTAATTATTTATTCCGCTAATTAGCGCGCAGAGGTTAATGTTGAATGTAAATATCGCAATAATATAATATATTTATTGGTCAATATCGATTCAGTTGGAACTTAAAGATATAGACTGCACTAATGACATTTAATGACTGTGTACCACGCTTCGTTACATAAAAGTAACACGTACCGGCCTAGTATGTACATATGCTACATCTAGGTATTAATTAACTTAATTAGATATGATGGCAGTTAAATACTGATAGCCTAGAACTAACTCGAATATATGGTTTTATTTGGAAGAAAATACATAACTGCAACTTACTGGCTTCTAGGATTACTCAAGTACCGAATAAAATGCAAAAATATAGTGATTTGAATTATTAGATTCGATCTGTCGGCCCGTTTGCGACCTTTCCGCTGAGCGGTGACTCGGCGAGCGCGCGAGCGGTAAGATCAAAATATGTATGGAAATGTTTGAAACACGCTAAGAGGTGCCGCCAGTGGCGCAATCGCAAACTTACATGTTCGTAAACGGACCGTATATAGGGTCACAATTAAATGTGACTGTGTGCTCACTTTTCTCAGGACAAATAGATTTCTTCGTGAGATAACTAAGTCTTAATTTTGTCATTAAATGTACTAAAATTACTTACATTTATCGATGAGAAAGACTTTTATGAAATTATTTTAATCTTCCGCGATTCCCTTAATCAGGGCATCTTAAAAAGTAAACTTGTGAAAGATCAATAAAGGCATTAAAATGTGTTTTAAATTAACCAGTTTCCAATAATTTATGAAGTAATTTGCCACCAAAAAGCCTTTCAAAAACGCGTATTCATTGCTTACCGCCTAGGTTATTAAGAAGCTCTCACGGTAAATTCACTACGTATACTTATTTGAAAGTAAATATCGGCTAAGTAAGATTTGGACTGGCATATAAAGAGTTCCGTACCACCCCGGCCAAAAACGCCGATAAATACACTTTTCTTGTAACTTGAACTTTTAGTGAGGAAAGTTCCTAGAATAATCTTTTCAAAAGTGAGTACCTTTAGAGTGATCTAATTAACTGTTCGTGGAGAATATAATGCAGGATTTTAACTTGTATAGTTTTTCTATTACTCCATACATGCCGTTAGTATTCATTTATTTGTCATCTTAATTATATTCGCTACATGTGTGTTATAGCTGTCACAAAAATATTGAGTTACGTCTTTCTATTACAGTTCAAAAGATATAACCCTATGACAGACAGGCAGACAGCGTATCTAGAAGTCCGGTTGACACCTTAAGGTACAGAACCCTAAAAATAAACGGTAATTGTTAATTAAATCGTGTGGCAGCGGGGTAACAAGCTGTCTTACCGATAACACTATCTTATATCATAAGTTGAGCAGGTGAACGACTGCATGTTTGAACGACTTATAAGTAAGCAGTGCTATCGCATTAAAAATTAAAATGCTGTTAAAGAACGATAAGGGCTATTTTTTCCTTAATGATTATTTAAATGTGGTTTTGTAATTTGATGTTTGTTGTAGGTTTTTGAGAGTTTTATCTCTGTAGTTATGATTTTGTTTCATTTCATTTTGATCGAAGTAAGATTCTTTATTGTACACGAAAGTAAAGAATTACAGAGATACAGGCATTTTTTATTTTTTTTGGGTGGAATATCGTGGAATGAGCCATCCCGCGCTATATGTAGTGGAAGATAGTGTGGGAAAGGAACTGTCTGACTCGTACTGAATAGAAACCACCTCCTTCCTTCAATTGTCCATTATTTTCCAGGCTCATGGTAACCTGTTGAGACCTTCTGGCGACAGAAAAAGATCCCTTTTTTTGGTAAAATGATCAAATGAGTCCTCCCTCGACCAGGTTGAAGCGGAAAAGACCGTCAGACTCTTACTAAAATCCTTCAGTTTCCTTCACGTTTCAGGGCCACGGCAACCTGCTTAGGCACGCCACAGAGGTAAGACCCCTTTTTTTTATCGTGGCAAAATCATCAAATGAGTCCTCCTGCCCAGAGCGGGACAGGAGGGACTGTCAGACTTGTACTGACTAAAATCCACGGTGTTCCTTCAATAGCCCTTTGTGTACCAGGGTCACGGTTACCGAGTGAGACAGTCCCGCGACCCCGGCAGGCTCTGGCCCTCTTAGGGGGTCCCGTCAGATGTAAGACCCCTGGGGTAGATTAAGAGCTAGGTATTTTTCCTTATGCATAAAACTTGGAAAACGAAAATTATTAATTGAGATTCTCAAAAGACAGCGTGGATAAGAAAACTGTTTAGTCTTTTCACGAAATAAAACTGTTCTGTTTTCATTCAAACTCGATTCATTGCTACTATAAATGTATCTTTTATTCATTATCAATAGTCTTTTTATATCAGGTCTATAAGTTTTCAACTAATACATAAAGTAAGTCTCGCCGTATAATAAATACTACATTATTCATGGCTGTCCTATAACTCTGCACTGAGATAGCTTTATCAATCGATTTAAGATTATAACGCCCCCTCAGTTTATTAACCCACCATACTCGTAACACTTGAGGATTTCATCTATTTCTATCACTATTCTGTTATCCTTACTATATCTCTTTTATGGATACTTTGATTCATCATTATTGGATCGTAGTGGTTTAAATTCAACCATAATTTATTTGAATTTTACGTTTAAAAAAATATTTTAACTGTGCCAAGTTTCATACTCTGCCTTCGGCGTAGTTATCTTTTATTTTTCTTTTATTTAATCTGTCTGTCTGATGCACAATAGTTATTTGTTATGCAAGGCTGCATAGTTGATTTTTGGCGCGAGTACTTGAATTGAAAACTGAGCGTGCGAAGGATTCTAAGATTGAACCGCGAGAGAAACGAGCGGTTCAAATATAGAATCCTGAGCGATGCGAAGTTTTCAAAGGTACGAGACGCAGAAAAACTTTGCTGCCGAGTGCAACACACAACTTTTCACCTCACACAGCGAGGAAATGTAGTGGGGGCGGCTCGCCTGTCACTGTAGAAAACAATTGAATACAAGACGTGTTCGAATTTTAAACAACACTTTGTGCTCTATAGCACAAAATGGAGTTTTGCGCTCAGATTTTGAATGAGAAATAGAATCTTTCCGAGCGTGTGAGGTGAAAATATATAAGTTCAAAATATCTGATTACTTCTTTCTTTACGTACCTACGCCAAAATTGACAATAAGATACAACGATTTTAAAATCCACGTCACTCGTAAGGATGACTTCTGAGCATCGTCATGCCCCCTCAGATTTAATGCATTTTAACGTTGTCAATACTAATTTAAATAAAATAATACATGTTCATTTTTCAATACCCTAAGTAACGGACTAAATAGATTTGCAATTTATTAATGCTATCATCATGCCTTTTGACTAGTAGTAACTTTTCAATAAAATTAAAATAAGTGCATGTTCCAAAATTAATTGATGACACTACTAGGAACGCCCTTTAGGTCAATTACCCACGATATCAGTTAATGTCTTCTTCTCAGCTTATAAGACTAGAAGTGATTGCGTAGGTAGGCAATGGTTCACGATACATAGAAATGTAGTATTTCAACTTTATTTAGTTTTTGTAACAGTTAAGTTCTTTAATTTGCTGGTTTTTATAGAGATGTTTATGTAAAAGTACAGAACTGAGTTTGTTGTCCCAGCAGTGGGAACGCTGTAAGCTGAATAAACTTCTAGAAGTAAAATTAGATGATTTTCGTAACGGGTCTTACCTGACAAAAAATAATCTATGGTAGCTTCATCGTTTTATGATGATTAAAATTCAACCCATCATAGAGATATAAACTTCATCAAGGTTCTATAAAATTTACACCAGCAGAGATTATTAAATACTCATTATAAGAGGCTGTAAAATGTTTATTAAAACAGCATTAATTATTTATTAGAAACTAGAATGTTATGAGGGCTTTCACGAAAGTTTGATCACTTCTCAGCTTAGAATTCTAGATACCTATATAATTCAGCTTTCATACTTTTAATAGCCATGACTGTGTCAAACAAAATTGAAGAGAAAGAGTTTGGTAAAATAAGCACTTTTAGAAAATTTCAGTAATTTTATATCAGACAGTTCCCGAGCAACCTCCTTTCGGGAACTTGAATGTTTCTTAAGAAAAAATCGACTGAAGCAGGCAGTAGACAATAGTTATTTGTTATGCAAGGCTGCAAAGTTGATTTTTGGCGCGAGTACTTGAATTGAAAACTGAGCGAGCGAAGGATTCTAAGATTGAACCGCGAGAGAAACGAGCGGTTCAAATATAGAATCCTGAGCGATGCGAAGTTTTCAAAGGTACGAGACGCAGAAAAACTTTGCTGCCGAGTGCAACACACAACTTTTCACCTCACACAGCGAGGAAATGTAGTGGGGGCGGCTCGCCTGGCAGTGTGGAAAAGTAGAAAACAATTGAATACAAGACGTGTTCGAATTTTAAACAACACTTTGTGCTCTAGAGCACAAAATGGAGTTTTGCGCTCAGATTTTGAATGAGAAATAGAATCTTTCCGAGCGGGTGAGGTGAAAAAACTGTTCCCTTTTCCTAATATAAGGGATCAAACCCCGGTAAAATTGATGATGCACATCGTGTTTCAGAAATTGTTCAGCCGCATACAATACCAACTAAAAAAGTATAAGTTATAAAAACCTTTGAAAAATCAAAATCAGAGTATTTATTTCGAAAAGCCCCGTTAAAGGCACTTTTGAATTGCCCGTAAGCGCCCTCCATGGACAGAGTTTAAATCGGAAATGTACAGTACCCTTAGCACGAGTTTTCACTCTTTTACTTTACAGCGTCTTACCAGTATTTACAGCGTTTCTTGTATGAAAAAATGGAACAGCGCCTCTGGTGTGCGAAGAAGGAACTAATTTTTTCCTTGATTGTCAATTTGAAATTGTCAAAGTTCCAGTTTACTTTATGGTAGCCATACACCATCCTGCCTATCGACGATCGATTTGACGCTTGCAATTGTTTCAAATTGCAATTGTTTAAAAATGCCAATTTGATGGCATGACATGCCAATTTGATAGGTCATCAAATCGATTTGACACAACGTCAAATCGGCAGCAGTGATGCATTTGGCTATTATTCGGTGACGACAGCTACAATTTTATAAATTTGTAGCTTTCCGTCACCGAATAATAGCTAGATCTAGCTACAAAGTTGCTAAGTTGGCATCGCTGCTGCAGATTTGAAGTTGTGTCAAATCGATCGTACGATAGGCAGTATGGTGTATGGTGTATATGGACGAACTGCCAATTTGAAACAATTGCAAGCGTCAAATCGATCGTTCGATAGGCAAGATGGTGTATGGCTACCATTACGTCTCAAATACTGAAAACTCGTGCTAAGGGTACTGAAATAATTTACTTCACAGCCTCTACTATAGCATCGTGTTGGTCATTTTAAATACCGGTGAAGCCCGATGCTTATCATTTAAAATAAAAAAAGAAATATTATGAACATTCTACCAAAACATGCACCCAAAAAATTTACCAACAGCATTCCAATTTTCCGTCAACCTGGCGCACTAAATCAAGTTATTTCCGAACAGGTTGGATTGCAGTTAGACTAGAGTCTAGACGTAAATAGATTTAGGCAGTTACCTTGCGCCCACGATAACTTGATCCCTTGCCACATCGAACAGCAGTTGCGAAAACGAGCCTGAGCTGCTGTCCTCGAAGACATCGCTGTGGTCTGGAGTCAGGAGATCTGGAAGAAAATAAACATGGAATTAATAAAACAATAACATAATTATAGCTACAATGACAGTGGGGAAAAAATAAAATACATAAAATGTGATTGTAATCCGCGAAGGATCAGACAGTGGTGTACTAAACAGTACATCTACATTTCGTCAGTTATTTTAAGTCTCAAATGAGGAGGAGTGAGACAATTGTCACCAATCGGGCAGACTCAGTGGCTGGTACTTTAAGAATTCCTGATAGAGAAACCTAATAAGACTGCGTGATCTGGGAAACAAACCCTGAAGGTCTTGCTCCGGAAATCGTGCATACGACCACTATACCAAAACGACACTCTTTTCAAAAACAAAAATCTAGTCAATTAAAACAAGTTATAATAATACTGCTGACCTAGCGATAGTCATCGATTGTTAATCAAATAAAAGAAAAAAAAAACTGGCGCCACTGGTCTAGACTTCATTAAAAAGTAATCATTTTTAAGCATTTTATTTTTTTTCCGTGGTATTCAAGTTCACAGGTGAGTTCCATCAACTCGTACATAATGGACCGTGGATGTCAATGTTCTCTAATAGAGAAAAGATCTATAAATATACTCTTTTAGAATGAAAATCATCAAATGAATTCCTCCGCCCTAGATGGAGCGGGCAGCAGTCAAGCGATAACAGTCTCTATGTTAGACTTGACTGATTAACATAAAACAGTTGTCCTTTGGGGACCTAAGGGGATGGTACCCTTTTCAGACAATCTCGCGACGCCCGGCAGGAAGGCCTATAATTATCCTAACAGATGCTGGATTAGAATACCTACGAAACACAACCTTCACTAGCTGCATTCACTCGTCTATATTATTATCACTACTACTATTCTAAGCTCTTCCACTCTGGGAATAAAAATCACATCTAAAGAGCTAACTTAAAATGTGCTCAAGCTTAGCTTTTTGTACTAATCATTGCCCAAAACTGGCAACAAACATTTAAACTCACATACAAACAGTCAGACCCGGAACAACTGCCTGTACCAATTTGTTCCGTGCAGAGATCGAAACCACGACATCCCAGCAGCCAATCGTTCAACAGACAACAACTTGATCTTTAAGAAGGGTTTAGCATAATCCCAGGACTGGAAAGCCGTTGACAAACTCCCGTTGAACATAAATTAAAAAGATAAATATCACAGCCTGAATGGCAGGTTTCTTTTCATAGATTATGTACATGGAATACTGATTGATAACACGCCGTGTTTGAATAACAAATTAGATGATTTTAATACTGACCTTATGTAATGGCTACCCACGCAAATTCTATGGAGACAATCTAAATTCGGCGCCAAGACTACGAGAGTAGTCGAGGCCAGTATTTGAATAAAGAGTAGGTTTGTATCTAAAACTGCAGTTGCGGCCATTATTATGTGGACCAAGATTAGAATAATCAACTTCAAAGAGAGCTTGAGATACTGTTAGTCAGAAACGCAAAACTCCGAAAAAATTAAATTCGTGTTAGAGTTATGGAAATCTAATAGGCAATCGCTTAATATGAAATACTGATATTTATCTGGAAGACTTCGCCAGACTAGAAATCGAACCCGACATGGTTGTAAAAGGCTAAGCAGATGATGATAATGACTTCAAAGAGTACAAGTGTGGAACAACCAAAGATTGGGAACAACCAAAGAACACGTTAATCTCCGTTCAATGCAAAACAGCGTTCAAAATAACACGGGGCTTCACGCAGAGCTTTAAGCTGAACCTAACAGTTAGGCGAACAATTAGCTTTCTACTTTACATTTAGGCTAGGTTGTTTGACTTGTAAATCCAATTACATATGCAGCAACACATTGTGCTTGTGCACCAGAATATCTTGAAACCTCACGGGTGGCGGTAGTTGCTAAGGAAATCATCCAAGCTGTTTCAAGTGTAGGAACTTTGGTTGTAGTTCTATATTTCTCCGTAGGCCAAGCTATGTCGGGTGATTGGGTCCTCGTAATTGTCGTGTATCTGTCATCGCAATGAATGTTTATAGTAGCGATTAAGCGATTACCATGCGTTGATTATTTTCACACTGACTGTACTAACATATTCTCGGTAAGTCATAATAAACATGTTAAAGATCTGGTAAATATTGGACCATATGGATGGTTTGATCCAAATATTTGATGTCGGTGTTAATGGCTTTTAATGTAAACGGTGTGAGATTTCGATTAGTATCATCTGGGATAACGGTGATAGCATGAAAATCAAACTTAAACGTATGCCGTAGGAAGGGTAAGACAGAATCAGTCTCAATATTCGAGTAGGATTAAGTATAGGCCTGGCCGCTTGAGTCTTAATAATGTCTGGACCTAACATCATTCTTGATCTTTGCAAAGGTACTTTCTCTGAGAATTGTGCCATTTGCAGCAGTTTTGATTACAGCAACTTCTAGAAGGCTGCCTTTAAAACTTTTATATTCCCATGCTCTTATTTCGGGCCTCTACTTGACTAAAACGCCACTCACAGCAGTTGGTTAGTGGGAGAATCAGAGCGCCTAATAAAGTGTTGGAGATAAAAAAGTAGACACCGTACCTTGTCTATTTATTATCCTGAAGTCATCTTCTGGTAATTCTCCTTTGCTGAGTGCACTGAGCAATATTAGCGCAGCTACTTTGTATACTGTCCACGTCATTGTTAATGATGTTGTTAAACCTGTAACAAAGAGACAGAAATTAAGAAACTTTGTTTGAAAATGCCGCAAGAATTTCTTCCATATCTGCAGATGTTGGGTTATTGAACGCAGTGAGTTCAGTAGAAGTTAAAGAAGAGAAGAAAGAGTTGTTGATAAGCTCGATGATGTTGGCTTTGTCTTCAAGCCGGTACATATTGGTAGTTTGTACTTCGACTTTTTCATCATCATCTTCCCTAACCTTTTTCAGAACTATGTTGGGATTGGCTTCCAGATAACCGTATGCGGCTGAATATACTCGTATCAGTATTTTACGTGGAGCGACTGCCTTGTCATAAAACACTGTACTTCGACTTTAACATGAAAAAAATATTCTTAGAACAAGCGGCAACCGTTGTAAGACAGTGATGTTGTTTTTGTTTTGTAGAATACGTTCCTACTCCGTTTTCTACTAAGTTACGGCAGTAAAACAAAACGGTCTACAATTCATTAGCAAATAGATAACGATGTCGTTGCCAAACATTAAATATGTCTCGACATCCGAAATCCATATATCTTGTAAATATTTGCAATAAACTTGAATACCACTTACGGAAAGGATGCCATATACATACATTATTATGCTAGCTGCTAACATAGATAAAATTCATCGAATACCTACGTCTGTATTTTATGTCTTGTCCCGTAATTATTCGAAAACTATTGGAATCGCATTAAAATCAATTTACTTAATTGCCTGTACGTTGATGCCAATCCGTTATTTCTGAGTTCGGAGCTCTAAACTGGTTTCAAGTACTACGTAGTCTTCGAACACATTATCGATTCTCGCTGTCAATACACGTCCATTTGTCTATCTGTCTGTCAGTATCCTATCTAGTTTTAGTTCGTGAAGCTCAACGTCCCACTTAGGCATAATAAGGCTGGGTGAGCACTGCAGATACGGAGTCATTGGCTCCATTAGGCTTACGCATATGATGGGTTTTAGTTGATAAGGTAAATGGGAGTTTATAGACACGCATACATAGGTCTCCCATTAAGTAAGTTCCTTAATGACTAGAAGGGCATAATTCTTTTCAGATTTTCGAGCGTATTGTTTTTTATCAATCCCGCTAGTGTAGCGGGATTGACCAAAAATAATAGTGTAGCGGCTACAGTAATCCCAAAAAACAGTTCCAAACAGTCAACGGTGGACATTAAATACTGCAAACAGTCAACAGTGGTGTTAGGCGACTGGGCTTCTCCCAGTTGCAATGTAATGTCCCTTTGTGCCTATTGGCCTTGTTTTGTTCTGTCTCCTGCTTGCATGGAGGGAAGTGGAAACATGTTTTTCCTACTCCTCCACTATTCTTTTCTGATTAATTTCGTTGCAGGATCCAAGACAGGTAAATTCATCCTCCGGGACACGTCGAGACTTCATTGTCTCGGCGCTTTTCTGGTGGTTGCCACTGTTGATTCTGGCTCTCAGGAGTTGCAGTGGTTTGGGAATAGTGTGGTGGGTTTGTCCCAAAAAAAAAAAGGCAACAGTGGTAATCACAAGAAAAAAGCCGAGTTAATAGAGCACAATAAAATCCAGGAGAATGAATTTATCCATCTTGATCACGTTAAAAACTCACGTAAAATTTCAGAAAACAATAAGAATCTATAAAACTTTTACGTGTAGCCACGTGTAGGAATTTTTAACACATTTACAACAACCCCGCCCAAGCGAAGTGACGATGATATTTTAGACAAATCAATCAACCCGACTATTGTAACATAAATATTTGATAGCTGATAAGTTATTAACACAAGAACCTAGACCAATGTAAACAAAAGAAATGTCAATCGATATGGGACTTTAATTGTTTATATACGAGGTATCTATATAATAATTTGGGCATAAGTTCGTCTGTGGATGAATCGATCGTCGCAGTCTGTACATATTTGTATAAACATTCATAGTTCATTTGGAGGACACTATTTTATGCATACATGGTGTAATTTTGAAATAGACATGATAGTACAGATATCTTAACTAATAATGCAACTACAGCACTGCCTGATAATGGTTTTTTCTTACCTATCATAAGATTATGAAATCTTACACAGGTTCAGAGAATTATCGATCTGCACTCAAAGTATAAGGAAAAGGTGTGTCGTTTACTACATCACGATATTGCACTCTTATGCGTTTGTTGTGGTTTGTTATCTTTCTGTTTAGTGAAGTTACTTCACTATTGTTTTGTTAAGAACTTAGTGTTAGCATCGTAGTTGCAATGTGTTAAGTGATCTATGTATGGTCCTTACAAGCATAAACTACTTGATCGTTATTTGTTTTCTATAAATGTACATTCGTTTGTTTATGTGTGAGTTCGAGAGAATCTGTGGTTTCCGCAGTTAGGACTGGTTTAAATAGAAATCAATGTTGCTTCCTTACTACCTCTTTGTCATATCCTATTATTGTGTTTCTCTCACTACTTGATCTTCCTTAATAACCGGTTCGTCTTAGAATCTAGTTAGTTCATTTTGTACGCTTTCACGATATTGTTTATCTATGTTTTCATTATTTCTATGTTTAGCTCTTGTTACTTTTTGTTACGCCTTTGCCAAACTTGAAACAAGTAATATATTTTTTATTACCAATAAAAAATTTAAAATTGTGATCTGACAGGATGTGAAAATAAACACCTGCTTAAATAATAATAACTTCATAACTTGTCTAGGATTACACTTGATCCCATTTAAAATCATTTAAGCAGCTTTTTTTTCTTGCACAAAAAGCGTACCACCTGTTACGTCTACCTATCAGAACTTATCTATAAATCATTGATATGCGTAACGACCATTTTATATTCAGTCCAAGTGATGTTTTATTACTCGTAATTATTCTGCAATGTTTATCGGTAAATAACTCTTGACCAGTTATTGCCTATAACGTTATATTAATGATAGTTTTGGTAATAGCAAAATGTGATTAAAAGAACGTGACTCAGCATCCAAAAATTGAACTCGTTACATGAAATGGCTAGACAATGTTTGACCGCATAAGGCCGTGAGATTTTAATAGATTTTCGTTTTTTAGATCCGTCTAAGGCATTTGACACTGTCATTTCAGGAAATAAATTTATTTATTTATTTATTTACACTTTCATGTACAATTGTGGTACATAAGGCGGACTTAATGCCGCAAGGCATTATCTACCAGTCAACCTTTGGGTCAAAAGGAGAAGCAATTGGAGTAGGTACAACAACTCTACTGAAACAATTAAAACGACTACATCTAAAGTAATTATAGCTATTTAAAAATAATATACTAATACATATGAAAATATATACCTAAAATTATATACATAATACCAATAAATAATATTTGATAAATAAAGTATACTTATAAACCTACATGAATAAAATACATAAATGAACAAAGAATTGTATTGTATCAATTTTGTAGTTTCACTAACTAAAAAATTGAGTACGTGCTGTTTGAATTGACAGCTTGTCAAGAGGAGACACGGCTAAAATAAATTCTCCACAATAAATAAACTTTCAATTCTCAATCACATTTTTTTGTAACATCCTACTTGCAATACTCCATAATGCAATATTTGTTTCGCTTGGAATTTCTAGCGAAAGCATTCCGGGCGAAAACAAGCCTGAAGACATAGATTATAGAAAGTATGTAATAGAAACGTTCTAGACATTAAAGTAAAAGCAGACAATAAAATAAGAAGCGGTGTCGTAAGTAATGAGATGTCAGATGGAGACATGGAGTGAAGAACATTAGTATTCTGGATAGTTTTTGCACAGCGAAGTAACAAAAAAGAATCAAGTTTCAAAAGCAAAACCTCAATAAAATCAAGGCTGAGTCGATTGTTAACAAGTATTTTAGAGGAATATTAAGACAAGTGTCATCAATTAAAAAGAATAGTAATCTCAACAATGATGGCATTGTTGAAGCCAAAATGTCGCATGAACTCACTTGCCCAAACGACACGCGTGCGCAATTACTAAATTGATTTATTAGTCCCACAGACAATCTACTAAAACTTTTTAAACATACAACCGTTCCATAGATAACATAATGTTTGAAGAGTCGTATCTCAAGGAGGTTCAAACGTTTCGACCTAAATATTGAGTGCTCATTTATTTCATATCTCAAGATAGGCATTTATTTTGATATCAGCTTCCGTATTTTTTTTTATTTGGCCGTGATGAGAGCGTTTTTTTACATGTATTTGTGCCTATCTGTGGTGCCTATGCGCAAATATTTGACGATATTGCGATTGATATCGTACTGTCGCTAAGTAAATACAGTAGTTAAAACATCGCGATAGGCTATCTAGAATCTAGGCTAGCATTTGAGGAACGCATGTTTGAGACTAGACTGGATGTAAAACTGGCTGGGTCACCTTGGATTCTTTCGAGTATCAGATGGTTGCAGAATGTTTTACCAATATTAAAATGTTGCGTTTCCGACAAGATGTCATACAACTTTTATTAAAAATCCTTTAATGAAATGATATGACTTAAACTAACTAATAGTTTGCTTAACTGCTGATCAAACATCTTGCTCTAAGTTATTAAGAGCCTAGCGGAGGACTCATTTGATGTAAAAAAGCAATGCCCTATTGTTTTTTTTCATCAAATGAGTCCTCCCACCCAGGGCGAGATGGGAGGAACTGTCAGACTTGTACTGAGTAAAATCCACGATGTCCTTGAAGATCCCCTTACGTTCCGTGGTCACGGTTGTCCTGGAAGACAGTCCCGCAACCCCGATTAGTATCATGACCCCGCGCAGTTCCACGACCCCGGTAGCTAGGATATAAGATAAATCCCAGATTGAGCCAATTTCAATGACTTACCGAAGATTTTTCCACAAAGCTATTTGAAAAGACACTACTGAAAGGAAATATGAGAACCTTAGAAGATGATCCACTGACCGACTTGTTTGAAGAGACGAGGTGCCGGTCACGTCTACCTCCGCAGTGTAAGATGACAATAGGCAATTAACTTGCGATAATACACAACAAAAATGTACTCGAAACGATAGTAAATATACTTGTGAACCTCTTAAAAGGAGAAGGCAAACGGTAGCAAATCGGCCTACTGGTATAAATCTATACTTTTTAGCCGACTTCTTTTCTTTTTTTATGTAAGTACACCGGTTACTCCTTGGTTTCTGGGCTGCTTAGCGTGATCCTTTTTTTTAATCATATTATAAAGCTGAAGTTGAGTTTGTTTTTTGTTTGTTTGGTTGAACGCGCTAATCTCAGGAACTACTAGTCCGAATTGAAAAATTCGTTTTGTGTTGGATGGTATATTTATCGAGGAAAGCTAAAGCTTATGTATCATCACGCTACGACCAAAAGGAGACGAGCAACGGGAGCAAATCACGGGGAACGGCAGCTGTTTACAAAATGCATTATTACGTAGTGTGATCGATATTGAAGCTTCTGCAAAATTCGACATTTCATATCCTACCAATATTTCTCCGGTATCTACGACAAAAGTAGTGCACTTTATATATTAATTATATTATCAATACAAAACCGGTCACACAATTGTAACATTCATCAAAATTCTGTGTACAATGCAAGTCCTCTTTGTACTATCTAATCAAGAGTTTCATGTTTATAACCCTACAAACAATGAAATAACAAAGTTACCGCTATAATGTACTACGGACCGCCATATTTAAAATGATCGGGTAGTAATAATCATGTTAGGGTATTATGTCTAAGTATGCACTTTCTAGTATTTCCACAGAATACATAAAGTACGTATTTCTTGGATTTCTGACGTCTGTGGAACTATTTAGTGTGATTAAACCAGAGGTCCTTCATATCTGCTTGCCATATAGGCAATGAATGTCCCAGCCTATGTGATCGTATTATGCATTGTAAAAAATACAACAGTGATGGCAACCATCGTGCAGAAATCAGCATGTCCTAGATAGAACCAAAAAATCGAAGACATGTGACTTCTACCAACCCGCACTGAATCTGCGTGGTGGATTATGGCCCACTCCCTCTCACAGAGGTATGTGCCACAGCAGTGGGAAGATTATAGGCTGATGATAATGCTATTTGGTTAGCTGTAATGAACATAATTTGAGCCAGATTGAATTGTCCATATTTTTTTTCCACACATTTAAATTCACATCGATCCTTTTCTCACTTTTCTCAGATATTTAAACACACCTAGATCATAATAGATATTTGTTTTTCAGTTAAGTTACTTACTTTCGTTACAGTAACTGTAACAAAAACTTTAGATTCAATGTTACTATTTTGGCCAAGTTTATATGGCAACACATCAATTCCTGTTGATGTAAGTACTGGTTTGTAAAATAAAATGTATTTTAACCAATATACAGTACATAAGTATATACATTACATACTTACCTACATAATTTATTTTTAATCAGTTGATGAAGCACTTGTTTTTTATAAACTCTAGCTATCTATAAGTGTAACTTGTTGATTCAGAAAATATTAATCAATTTTAAAGCGTTTTAGATTAACACGCTATAGATAAAAAGTTGTGTACCGAAATCGACCTAAATCGATACCTACGTCAAGTGTAAAGTTTATTTATATAGCTAGCGTAAAATAAGAATACGATGTTATCTAAATATAAGTAACGCAGGTACCTACTGAAGGAAAGTTATGATAACGTTGTAGTATTAATATAATCTGAAACAGGGTGATTCATCTTTTATGTTGCCTACTAATCAGTATAAAATATGCACCTTCTTAAAAATGCAACGTTAAAGGGGGTTTTTCCAAATTCGTCATATCAGTATGGAAAGGTAGTGTGGTGTCTCGGCATAATGCTTTTAATTTTCCTTTGTTTTGTAATTTATGTATCCATCAGTTAATGTAATATGTCTGGGACTGTGGGCTATGTCTGTACTTTAATTTACAAATAAACAAACAAGACAGCGCTCTTTATCATTGACTACATCCTGTATCTACAAGATCTTAGTAATAATAAGGTCTATTCTTGCTCGTGCGTCATTTCTCAGTTCATTTATGCTTTACAATTTTCATTATCATCGTACCGCAGTTTGCATTCAGAATCTTATCTCCAATTGCGTAAAACATATCAGATTTCACAATTATCTCGACTCCTACACATTTTTCTATAAACCACACGTATTATCGATTACCTACGCTTTTAATAGCGATATTGTTTTAAGTGTTCATACAATAGATAAACTAAAATCTTTAGAGTACGTCCTACGTGCTAGTCCGCATGTTAGCAGTGGCCGTATCACGAACATAACTTGAAACGTAAGCACATAAGTGTTATGGAGTGTGTTCGAAGGAACAATGGAACCTCAGAGGGTTGTGTTGTGTTGCCAGCGCCAACAAGAAAGCTACTGTTTCTCAGAATAGTTACGCGCAACCGTTGAACCCGCTAGTGATGTGGCGAAGGCTTAGCCTCCAGTTGACTTAAGCATGATTTATTGGTTCTTGCGTTTAGAAACGCCCGCCGCTAACTCAGTGGGTTGGAAATTAAATAATATACTCTTTCCTGTTTAGGATAACTGGTAAGCAGCTTAGAATAATAGAGGTATTTTTTAAGTCAGTGTTTGCAGTAGAAAAAATGTGTTTGATTTTAATGTTTGTGTTTTCCATTATCCTAAAAATCAACAAGAATACATGTAAACGCCCACCAGAACTACTCGATACCTAGTTCAATACACAGCCTGTACATTCTTTTGTTCCTATCCCGTGAAACCTGTTTTGTATAATCAGAACAGGCACTTCAGTCCAGCCCAGCCTGACGTTTTAATGAAGTACTCGACTAAAATAAAAGCACGTCCCATCACTACCCACCATATCAGTACTCGAGAGTGGAAATCACGCACACCACGCACTGGCAATAAAAAAATATAATTATGTAAGGCAAAGGACCATACTTATACGGCCTTAACTGGTGTTTGTTGGCGGAAATTAGTTATGGCACGATTTTTAAACGAACCTTTTTGTAACCTTTGTAATTGAATCGTTTTAAAATAAATTACTTTGTTTGTAAGTTAATACGGAGAAGCCGAAAACTCACATTGAAGTTTTAATTTAACATGACTATGTCTTATTGTTCGTCATTGACAAAGCGATATCTTTTGTATGAGATAATTGTCTGTGCCGGATTATCGATGGTCAATTAGTTGCACTTTGTCCACCACATGTCCACAACCATAATGAAGTATCTTGTGAGCAAAGACAAGAAAATACCACTGGGATTGTGGGATAAAAATATATTCTTACGTTGGCACAAAAATATTACTGCGAAGAGTTTACTGTACAATGATGTTATTTCTGGGCCTATAAATAAAACTGATTACAATAGTATAATGTAAACTATTTAATTATCATACTTTTGCAATAAAAAAGTGCGTTAAGTTGTGAATATGGATAGATGTTTTAAAACTCATTCACGAAATAACTACCAACCTAACATAACCTAACCGAGGTAAATACATAGGATATTTTTTATCCCGTTAGTAAAATTAATGACGAGCCTGTGGGACAATGACCGAACTCCATGTAGACAAAGCCGCGGCTATAAGCTTGTAAGTTATAAGCAGAAGCGTTTAATGCGTCGAAACGTCTCTGGAATCTATCAGACACGGTCCATAAACTTCAGCTATGCAATTAAACATCGAAACACAATGAGCTTAACGTTTCTTATTTTATATCTAACAGTACCTTCTAATAGTATTTCCTAGGATGAAGGTCAGTATTGTTCCAACAGGTTTCGCCATCATTAGCAAACGTACCGGCCAGTTCCATCATCAGATATGACTATGGAATTTCTGGTTTTACGCAGTGGCTTTTGACCTCTTCAGACCATAAACAAACCTGGTTTTCGCACTATGATGTTATCAGTTTTGCGAACAGGTGGATGATAGTTCTATCGTTTTCATCTACGCAACATAATGTTTATTTTCTTGCTGTCATTTTTAGGGTTATCTATGAAAGCGTAAGGGTCATTGATGACCAGTAAAAACCATAATGACTAGAAAAGTGTACAATTTTCTAATCAAGATGAATTCTTCTTCAAAATTGGCTAGAAAAAGCACTAGTAAAATGTTAGGTTAATTACAGACAAATGACGATCGCTTCCAAAGCAATTTTAAGCCATTTACAAGCTTTTCGGTTGCTTTTATGTCTGTTCACATTTTAATTTTTTTATCTATGGCTCTCACAAGTGGGATTGTGGGCCCAGTTCAACATCGTAAAACAAAGGTTCACGTTTTTGTTACATTTCTAAAGATCCCCTTTCAACCATTAACAATATAAGTCATTGCTTTCTGTACAAAATAATAAATTACACAAACGAGTCATGCACTAACAATGTACAGGCACACGTGCATAGAGAGTGTCCACCAATGTATGCACAAATCTCGCGTTATTATGCCTCGTAATTACCTAACGGTGACAAACCAAACAAAGGTGGGTTAGCTTTTACTATCATAGTTACGATAGACCTCACATCTGTAGTAACTAAAACCAGTATAAGCTGGACTGTTTTTATATTGAAACTTCGTATTACGCTAGACCTGTTTAACTCAAGGTCAATCGCAGACTTTGCTACGCTCTTGTCATCGTGTTTACGCATATTTTCACACATTACCATAAACACAAGAGTAAGTAATTATTGGTTACGCATTTTGGTAGCGTTATTTTTTTCTTCTACTTCCATGAAGTTCCATGTCATGTCTTAAATTTCAATTGTGGGTTTTTTACTACGCTCAGCTCAGAACTTCAAAAACTTTCGCGAAATGTGATTGAGCAAGTTTTCATTCCTTAAAAATACACCCTGATGATTGAATGAACCCAAAAATGTTCATAAAATCTGTAATATTCGTTCATTAACTAGGTACTGTCTTTTCTTGTTATTTTCGGACCAAACCAAAAAAGGTTTACAATAAAAAGGTATACAAGATTGGATAATATCACATATCACCGATTATAAATATAAAGCTAACGGAGGACCATGAGGATTTTACTCTTGTTTCATTCGATACTTAAAATACAGTCGCAACTGGTTAGACTGGTTGTGGACCCAACAATATTGTTGGGTGGAACTTCGAATAGGGCTAGGATTATTGAGATGCAGAGAGATTACTTTTGTGGTCGGTCGTATGCCTGTAAAAATATGTGTTTTCATGCCTGGGACTGGGACTAAAGGTGCATTGTCACGTGATAAAGTGAATTTTCTTTACAATTTAGTATCTTTAGAGCTTTAGCGAGATTTCCACCCAGGACCACACGTTCAACAGTTTAGTGCTCACACTGCTCATTAGCCGGACCATTGGACAAATGTTTACGCCCTGACTATCCCACTGCGTAAAAGTCTGCTTAAAACCGACGACCACCCGACATTATCCCTGAATTCTAATCTCTTATCAGCGTGTCTTACTGGCCTCTGACACAGTGCTACAGACTATCTTTAATTAGAAATACCCACATCACTTTTAAAACTAACGGTCTGATGATTTCCTTCCTACACGCAGTTAGACAATGGCTTGGTTGGAGCAGTTGGAGTTAATTGATTACAATCAAAGCCTGGTATATCAATATGTTTGGCCCACATTGTATTGCGACACGGAGGTAATGAATCAGCTCCATTGAGCAGACAATTTGCATTTATTGGTGCTATCTCCTTAAATTAATGGTTCGTTACGTTTTCGGGCACACTTCGTCTGCGTGATCTGTAATACATGTCAAGGAGAGAATCGTGATCTCTTGACGCTTTTGTGAGCCTGTATTGTATAACATGAAAGGTGATGATCTTATTGATCACTCAGTATCATAATTATTAATTTCCAAAAGGCTCATACTGAAAAATCTGTGGACTGCACAGTATTTTCAAGTGCTCATTACGATTTCGTGTTTATGACTGCATCATTGAGATGAATTTTGCCAACGATACAGTTCATTTCTTAAGTTCCTGTACTAATACATTGCTTAGGTTTTTTATTTGTACTTTTCGTTATATGTGCATCAATTCACCTGAAAGTACATCGACGATTGAAGGCGGTTAAAACCGTGTGGGATCGATGACGAATACCTTTCAAATCTCGTGGGTTTCAAGAGATATTGCAGCAGCTTTCACTGATAAGATTCAAGTCTTTCGACAGGTATGAAATTCAGTAAGCTCAGCAGATAATTTGTATTCCATCTGGTAGATTTTTGCCTTATTTTATAGACTGGCAGTGGGTGTAGGCTTGCCACTTGCTGCCTTATAAGATCGATGCAAATTTTGGCGCCACCAAAGCCTGTTTTCTCAAGGTTTTTACTCATTTGATTGTAATTTTCAGGATTCGTAAGTCTCGATACGTGTACAACCTCGCTTTCGTAAACTTTTGCTAGAACTTGCAACACTTGGAAAGCTCTCAAATGCTAATTATCTTGTCCTCTTGAGGAAGAGTTTCATAGGAGGAAGTTGCTAAGCACTTCTTTTTGATTTCTTTCTACCTAGACCTGTCTCCATCAAGTAATTTTAAGCAGGAAGCAAATCCCATAAATAAGTTTTTTTGCTCATCAAGTTTAGTCTCCCATTGACCCAGAAGTGTTGTCAGGTCGCTAAAATATTGCCTGAGGTAAGCTTTTAGTCCGAATTTATGATTTAAACGGTAAATTATATTGAACAGGTACCTACGCCGGTAGGTGTGGTTTGGACGTAAGGTAGATTTTAATCTAATATAATCTAAATAAAGATTTGATCAGGTAGGTAGGTATAATTAAAAATCTTAAATACTTCTCTAGAAAAATAAAATTCTATGGCTCTGTCAGGGGTCTAAAAAGGCAAGTTTAGCAGAATCATTATATGAATTGCGATGAAATTATTATAAATCTATTAAGTATCTTCTCTAATATTTAACAGTAGAATAGATTGTTATAATTTACTGCGATTTATTTTATGGTTGTCCCAAAGTGGCCTTTTTAACCGACTTCAAAAAAAGGAGGAGGTTCTCAATTCCTCGGAATTTTTTTTTTTAGACTCGCTGATTAGGTTAGCAGTGGCTGTTTAGCGCACGGTAGGCACAAGGTTCGATCTCTGGGTTGGTTGTTGCTTTTAATTTTTAAGATAGTGTCAACTTAGGGACTAGAGGGAGATGTTTTTACAAAGGTAGGTAGGTAGGTATTTGGGCCAGGGTAATGGACATCGGCGCTACATAAAATGAATCACACCTCTACTTACCCCGTCAGAGAAACGACGCATGATGTTATGAACATTAAAAATTGTTGTAGGTAGGTAGGTATTGGGTTTCTTCCACTTAATAGGTACCCAGCTAGGAATCCAGATAGGAAACCGCACTAATATCATGATTCCAAGTAGGTAAGTAGCTTGACGAAATGATAGGTTTGTAAACTAATTACAAAATTACCATCAGCCTTAATAATCTTGTATCCTCTTGTATGAAAATAATTAATTTAATGAGTAACTACCTACCTACTACATATATCGAATACTAATGAGATAATTGAATAATCGCCCGGCACAGCTAATTGGTAAGTATTTTTAATATAAACAAGTAGGTAGTCAGGTTACACGGGTGCACCAATACAGTAAAATATTTCACCTGCAGCTTTATTTACGCAAGGTACACAACTAGCCTAGGGACAACTATTATCAATTACAGGTTTGGCAATCACAAAACTGAGTTAAACTTTGCGTAGGCTAAATCCTAAACGTACCTTCTTACACACAGGCAAAATACCGCGAATTTCGTAATCCGAACACCACCGCCTTTGCATCGAGCAAAGAGCGATCATATAAAAAAAAGCGTGTTCAACTTTCTTCGCAATGTAGCAAGCATAAATAAAAAAGCGCATCACGGATTACCAAAACTGACTCGACGACCGAAAAAATAAAGTTGTAAGTTACGAAACAAGAAGTAAAACTTTTTTTCTTACCATAAATGTTATGTAGGTGAGGTCGTAACAATATTCACGTTCCAATACAAGCGAACGAGACCCATTCTCGTCCAGGCTTTCCAGTTTAGAACATTGTTTAATTCATCACTTTTTGTTCCGAACGCACAGTGTAACTTGTCCCGATCACTGTTTATTATTATTTGTTGACACAAAACGAGGTTATTGCCGCTTGCTCCAACATCTGGACCTCAGTCGACAGAGATTTCACTACGCGCAGTAAGTAACAAGTTTTCTATTAGATAAAACGCAACTTTATACCGAAACAAATATGATCACAGTCAAGGAATAAACACTAGCAGGTAAACGGTGGGCATAGGAGCAAGTGGTCGTCTGTATACGAACGAACGAACGAAAAAAAAACAAAAGTTTACAAGATCGCACACAACTTCCACGTTCAGCGTCGCGTCACAGTGTGAGTGAATGGAGATACAAACAATATGCAACGCACGCGTGCGCGCGCTCTGTCTCAGGTAAGCATTGCCAGCGCCAATATTACAATTTCCCTTTTTTGTGATTAAACAAAACCCACTCCATACGACATTATTTTTAAATTAAATGCAAAAAACGCTGAAAGAATAAGAGAAGTTATAACCATAGCAAAAAAGACAACGGGTAGTAATTAATGCAACACACCAATTTATTCAGAATGTCGAGCCAATATGACTCCTATGTATCCTGCTTTTAATAAAGGCGAGCTTGCTGATAATTATTATTTGACTTTGATGTTTCTAGTTTCTACACTACATTTATAACTATTTTCATTGTGTACTTAAATTTACGAAAAAGGCTTCGTCATAATATGTATTAGATTTTCAAAAACCATCACCCATTCACAACCACCCACAACTAGAGCAAAACCGTTATCATGGCAACACTGCAATCAAACGTACGAAGCAGTATCACTCACACATAGAACATCACGTGCTGATTGGCCAAGAAGTTGTCGAACGCTTGCCTCCGCCCGCGCAGCAACGTCCTTGCGCGCACGGGCCAGCGACCGCGGCTGCCTCGCTGCCTGTCCCGCGCTATGCTTACTTCGAACCTTAGCAGGTAGATATAACCTTATTACAAAACTTTGGTAAGTCGTAAGACACCTTTTGAAGCGCGTAATGCGCACGGGAGAGTTCGAGATTTGATTTAGTTTCAAAGTTCGAATAGAGGAAAAAAAATACAAACAAAAAAGTTTAAAGTTCAAATTGCGAACACTATTCTGCTAGATACTTACTTAATTGGGTTTGAGGAGTGCTCAATTTGAGAAGTGCACATTTTGCGAATTACTTGGAATTACTATTTTGAGAAGTTCACAATTTGCGAATTGCACAATTTGCGAAGTGCACATTTTGCGTCAAGTGCACAATCTGCGTCAATCAAACCCAGTAGATGGACAAAAGGAGTTGTAAGAAAAACATTATTGTATGATGTTCATGAATATTTATCACATCGGAGAAGAAGACATTCATCATTAAAGTTCTGGGAAATAAGCTTTGGAGCAAAGCACTGGGTCACACACACCACTAGGTACTAAAATGTAGAATATAATTTATAGAACTCTTTTTATTTTTCCTTCATAGTTTATTTTTAAAACAAAAACAATTTTTCAACCTTGAATTTTAATTCCAAGTTGTTATTCCAAGTTATTTACTGTTACAAAAAAACCATATTCAAGCAATTACACACATATTTGAATTTCAACATATCCTCAAGCACTTTATACGTGGGTGGGCCAACAGGCAAGTCATATAGGGATAGGGTCACTTAAAAACTTATTTAGGGTCCTTATTACCGAGCTTAAATACAGTAAATATGTAAATTTACATTACATTGAGCTCAACTATACGGCCCTTATTTGATATGTTAATATTAAATTATGTTGAACATAATATAACACGTCGTAGAGGTCTTTGTAACCTTAAAAGAATATTTTATATACTGTTTTAAACTTAAAAAAAAAATAATAGTCCATGCCTATTGCCCAATTTATTATTAGGTACAAGTTTCAATTACAAGTTACAAAAAAAAAAATACCAAGGTGTCGCGATTAAACTGAGGCTGGATCCCCAAAGCCACCCGGAAAAAAGGAATTCCTAAAGAGAAAATAGTTAAAAAAAAATTAATACTTTATACCTCATCCATCTATGATCATACAATCAACACCAATGTTTTCATATAGTTTAATGTCTTTGAATGTTTTAGACTAGAATCGCCCATTTTTGAGTGCAGACCTTCTTAAGTCTGCTCTCAAAAATGGGCGATTCTAGTCTGACAGGGAACTATGAGAGATGAAAACGATTTCATCTCTCATAGTTCCCTGTTCCGTACATCCCCATACATCTTGAAATCAGTTACCAATGAGAATCATTACAGTCTACGGATCTGGAGAAAGAACCTTCTGTGATTGAACGATTCAACAGGTACCTACAGAAGCTAGCAGGCCAGCACATCAACCTACAATAATCTGTTAAATTTCTTTAAACGATTTTCAACTGTATCACGACCTTTAACCCTTAACCACCTAACATACGTCACAAACGTAACACGTCTCAAAGACCCTGTTAGGTTTAAAATCGTGAATATTTTTGCGAGGGAGTGTCGTACCACCTTGTTCCTTCCTATACCTTTTCCCAGCGTCCCTCAATACTGTGCAACGGCTTGTCGGGGTTGGACGGTTGCGCGTTTGCCTCAGGTGAGCAAATAAATACAAGCTGGTGTCTGAGAGACGTATGTTAGGTGGTTACAACGACGATATGGTGGTTACGTGTTAAAGGTCGTGAACAGTTGAAAATCGATTGATTTGATTGGGATTTGACAAATTGTGGTAAATTGATGTGCTGGGGTCTGCACTGTACAAGCATAACCTAGATTTAGCTCTTTCTACAACTTCTCAGAAAAAAAGAAACTTATAAAATTCTTAGTCATCATACTATCTTTAAGAATTAAATCCTTTTCTTACTGTTTGTATTCAAGATTAGATAAAGATGCTGGGTATCGAGAGAATAAACATTGCTTTGCGTAGGCGATCACATTCGTTTGCAGACTTGCACAGATGCACATCTTGCTCCGTGTTTGTGTGTGTGCAAACAGGGCCGGTGACACTCCCTCACGCTCCTTCCAGGGTGGGAGGACGATACATTTGATGACTTTACCACCACAAAAAAGAGGGCATTGAGGATCCACAACACTTAGGAACGTTTAGCTTTATTTTGACTAGTCTTGCAAAAATATATACCTTACTATCTAAAGAATGTAGTACTCGAAAATTGTGTAAGGTTTTCTACTTAAACAGAAGTCAATAGTTACTCCTATGAAGCTTAAAGGCATTCGTGGAAAGTGCTCATAGTGCCCATTGGAACAGACATCCCTGTATGCTAAACGATAACACTATTATTTATGTACTTCCCTAGGTGTAAATGTTGCATACAATATGTTTATTGTCAGACTGCCTGGGGCGTTTCATTTTGCCTTGACACGTAACTTTATCAAGCTTATTAATTAAAAACTGTTTTAGATGGTAAACACTTTTAATTAAAGGGTAATAAGCTTGCCTCTTTTTCAATTATTAAGTAATTGAAAAAAAAAATAACCTGCAAATACGGGTGTATACCTACTACTCGTCACTATTCGCTCGTCTCTTCTTAAAATGTTAGATCTGCTTCCAGTCATACGGGTAGCACAGCCAGAAGGTACCTTAATAATTTGGATAGCAATAAATTGTAGTTCCTTCAACAGTTTACAAGTCAAAGGTTTTGCTGTCAACCCCAAGACGCAGTCTCATCAGCACCTGATGACTGACAAGGGTTTGGTTTCAGGAAGTAGTATCGTTAGTTAGAAATATCCGTCATATGTTTCAACGACAGACTTATGCGTTTTTTACTTGCCTCACTTTGTGTTTAGATAAAGAAAACAGGAGAGACCTTTGGCACAGTTTGCCCAGCAGTGGGACGGCAGTATATGCAGTAGTAGTAAGTAGAAGGTAATTAAAAAAAAAGACAATCTTCTCTCTCTAAACACAACAAAATGCACTCTGTAAGTTAATGAAAGACGCTTCAAGTTTTTTAAATAATGTCAACAATGTTGGTATTAAATTAAAATTACATAACATCTTAGTATGTTAATCACACACGTGGGCATAACTCGATGAGATTTTGCCCATCTTTGTTAAAAATACCTTCGCTATGTCAAACATATTTTGGATACCTTTAAAACATGTCTCGACACCTACAACTGTAGTACCGAAAATTTTAATTATTGTTCGACGCCCACAGGCCTCATTAGCATCCATGTCATGTTATCAATACAGCTATCAGATACCGAACAAGACTGCTTGGCTCCAAAATGTGCAACAAGGCCGTGGCCTCTTCAATTATCAGTTGAAAACGTTATCAGTCCCCAAAAACTTCTATATACAAATTACAAAACCAAGGTCCCTCTTAGCGGGAGATAAGATACGACCTGATATCAATCGGTGATGACATGGGTACAGTCCTTGCATAATTTTTTACCTCTGAGAGGCAATGTGACAGCAACCTTATATTAATGGTGGTAAAGTTCATTGTGCTTTTATCTTTTGTCGATCGTGTGAATTGTTAATGCTTCGATTTCTAGCATGTTTTTTCGTTTTTTGAATTAGGCAACCACTTGCTGTCAAGCTGTACTCTCATGGCTATGTATGAAAAATGTAGGTAACAGATTGATATACCATTTTTTTAAGTAGCTAATGTCTTACTGAATCTATTCCTTGGTATAGAAAACGAAGAATCCGTATCACTATCATACTTTCACACTTTGACGTAAGTAGGTATCTAAATATGGGCACTCAATTATTTAGGTTTTGTGAAATAGAAAAATGATTTTCAATTTTATTTTTTTCAGACTTTTCTTTAAGAAAACAACCTTTATTCTGAAGAAAATTGATGCTATTGTTGCAAAGCTAGAGACAATAATATACTTAAATGTTAAAGAACTGTATCTAAATAATACATATGTACCAACTCGTAAACTCCAACCTTGTCTGTGATTTAGTGCTCATACTAATTTACATTTTTAGTTTGTTTGTTTATGTTTAAAATGAGGCTTACGAAGTCGAGTTGACTAGCTTAACTGGTTATGCGTATTACGTAGTACAAACAGAACAATATTTGAGATTAAGTGGAGCTAAAACCGTCTTAGAAGTTAAGGATTGAATGGATTTTGTTTTTATCTTAGTTCCAGTAGCTGAAGAGCTTTTGTAAGAATTCAAAGAGCCTTTGAAAATAATTATCGTTTGTCGCATGACCAGTCTCCGGTGGAGAAAAAATATCGTTGAGTGGAAATTGCCCATCGGCAATCGTATTGTGACATACACTTCCAGCACCTAGCTGATGACCTTAAAAAGATGGATTGGATAGACTGGGTTCAGAAGGCGGAGTATCAGGTGATATGGTGCAGCTTGGAAGAGGCCCGCCTATGTTCAGCAGTGGTTTACGATAGGCTGAATGATAGATACCTACTTATAAAAAATAAATCGATTTATTAACTGCCTGAACCATTCTCTCCAGAAAGAGGGAAACACAATTATGAGACCATCTATTTCTTTCCTGTAAAACATAGAAAATATCTATGGTAATGTAGATGAAAGTTATAATTATAAGTGACAATTTTATTTGACAATTGAATACGGAAGCTCAGTCCATGCTCAATGTAGATTAATTTATTGTTTGTGGCAGAAACCTGTAGCAAAAATGTTAGCAGAAAATCCATCATTAATTTAACTGTTCCTCCTAAATATCACTTTAAAATAAAGCCTCAAGCGAAAAGTATTTTTCATAAATCATTACTCAAATAACCTTTTATTAAATTATAATACGTAATGCATATAATAAATCATTTTTAACACACATTAATTGTTTCATATCACGCCAATGGCCCCGGATAACATGAAGGTGTCGAAATTCCTAAGTGACAGTACAAAACTACCGGTCGCTTATGCTAAAAAGTGGTAACTCAAAAATGTTTATTTACAGATTTTTTTTTCATGTATCGCTGTACCTATAATTCCAAAGCTAAACTATGCCTCCGCCCATGGGGTGCTAAGACAGGAAACCTCCACGTGCGCCCGTGGACTGGAGTTCCCTCTCGGATACGTCCGGGGGGAAGACCAGTTTTTCGGGCCGGTGCACCCTGGGATGCGGGCAAAAACTCTTCCTTAGGCACTGTGTGCCTAAGGGGTCTCTTTGCCCGTATGCGAATAGCCTGTCGTGTGGACGCTCCAACGCGTGTCCCTCTGATCAGCAGAGGGCACAGCGGCGGAGTGGGCTTGCGGACGGTGAGTGATGGGTAGCTCGCCGTCCGACCAAGGACCGATGGGGGGATAGGATAGGATGCCTGCTGGGGTCGCGGCTTTTTCTTAACCCAGGATACCGTGGCCCCGGAACGTAAAGGGCATCCGAAGGAACACGGGTGGATTTTAGTCAGTAAGAGTCTGACAGTCCCTTCCGTCCCACCCAGGGCGGGAGGACTCATTTGATGACTTTACCACCTTAAAAAAAAAAAAATGCATCTGCCCATGACTTACAGTTTCTTGAATCCATGGCCATAGCAGTCCGCTGGTTGTCGGTATTTTGACGGTCTCATCCTATCATGCTTTATCTTCTACGAGGTCTATATTTTGGTCCTCTCTTAAATTTGACGACACGTTTGGCGCAGTGGCTGAGCAATTGGACTGAGTGTCGCGGGTTCGATCCCCGCACGGAACAAATATTTGTATGACCTGCAAATAGTTGTTTCGGGTCTGGGTGTTTGTGTATGTGAGTTTCTATGTTTGTAAACGCACCCACGATACAGGAGAAATTCCTAGTGTGGGGCAACGTTTATTTAAGAAAAAAAAAATACTATAAGTACCTATGTAATTAATTTTTAACCGAGTTCAAATTATGAGAACTTCCTGTTCTCATTTCGTCGAAATCGATTAGATTCTAAGTAGGGTAAAACACCCAACTATTGACCCCTTAAGCGGTTTTCCTTGCTTCTTTCGCAAAATAAACTAATGTACGAGTTGCAAGTGGAAATGAATGTTTTCGGAAGATAAAATAAACATTGGAGAATGTAACTAAAACATTATTTCCAGTCATACAAAGGTAAAAAGTGTTTTTTTTCTCGAGTTTAGCAAGAACAGGCCATTTGACCAGTTATCAACATGCTTGTACCAAATTTTCATCATGCAAGTGACCAATTTTTTGACCTCCTGTAGTATAAGAATAAACTCAAATATTATTTATTATGAATGTGATACGAGGTTTTATTTGATAAAAAACAAACAAAGCTAGTCTTATAGCCCTTCTCATTTTCTTTTTTCACACTATTTAGGTCTTGTCTTCAAACGCCGTCAATAATATTCTTGCACTTATTTTTGAAATTTTGTAGTTTTTATCACTTTTTGTTATAGTTTTTATCACTTTTTGTCCATTTTTTGTACTTTATTAGTAGTTATTTCACTGTTCTGTATTATGCAGCAGATATAAAAATAAACGACGGCAAAATATAAATTGATAACACGGCTTTAGTTCTATAAAGTGAGTTTAAAAACCTTTGAATTAATATTTTCCTAATTACTTAAGACGGTTTTAACTTTTTAAACTTATGTAAAAGACCTCACAAATGAAGAGAACATAGATACAAATAAAAAAACTAGCTCACACTTAGCCTCGGAAATGATTTAAGTCAGTTTGTTCAAACATGCAGGTTAGGGTATATTTTGTCATTTTATGCATTAAACCAACCTGTGGCTGAGGCATTGCTCGTGTTATATTCTGCAATTGTCCCACGGGATCATATACCGACATAAAAAGTATCCTGCGTCCAGGTACACCCACTTAACCAGGTTTTAAAATAATCTGCTTGCCAAATTGTGTCAAAATCCATTCAGCCGTTCACTTTTCCTTTAATATTAGTAAGTCTAAAAGTCTAAGACCGCTTTCACATTAGGGCGTTAGCAGCGCGACAGTAGCGCGGCAGAAGCACATTTCTTCACATTTTATATGAACAGCCGCGCATAAGCAGCGTCTGTCGCGCGACTGTCGCCCAAATGTGAAAGCAGCGTAAAATATTCAGGAGGATCCAGAATGTGACAGTAGACCGAAAATTTAAGTACCTCACTCAAATTATGCTAGGTAGTCAGGTTACTACGTAGGTATTTTTTATGTTTGTGATTATGCAGATACACACCTTTAGGGGTGCCAACGCCCATGGGCTTAATACAGATGCATTAAAGTTAATCTACCTCACCATTAAAAATGAACTATACGTACACACCGTGGTGTCAGTAACTGGTATTCTCGTACATTTGGTTAATTACCAGCTATTGACATGCCATGTTAAAAAAATGGTTATTCATACATTTGAGTGTACCAGATATTGACCTCATCATTTTAACAAGTTAACGCTCATTAAAACTTGAAAATCATGTGGAAAAGCATTGTGTCTGTCTTAAATAACCAAAAAATACCAAACTCAAAGAAATATAAAGTGTAAAACTGAAATAAAATGACATTGAAAACAACCGTCAGCTTAGCAAATTGTTAAATTTCTTGATGATTTTAGGAGGGTATTTTGTTATCATAGGTTTACGGACGCAATATTGCTTTATTTAAATTTTCTGTGACGCCAATATATTACAAGATAAATTATATTTCATTTTCTGTATTCTTTACGCAGCACTGCAAGAAGATTTATTATTATTTTTGATAAAAACTGTTATGCGGTCAATAGTTGGTGGGAGGTCAGCAGTTGGGTACTTTACCCTAGTTAAATACATTTTTTTGAGTTACCACTTTTTACTTACGAGTGCAGAGTACGAACTATAACGGAATTCAGTTGCGCGTGGGCAGCTTCTTCGAACATGGACACTGCGACAATATGCACTTGAGAAAAGTGTGTATGAAATCTTGTCTTTTTCATTCATGATTGTTTTTTAAAGGCCAGTGCTCAGCTATTTCAAGTCAGTTAGTCAGGGCATTAGTGTCGGCCATTATCGTTGTGCCACCAACGATGTTTGTGTCTGACTGATATAAATACCTGGGTTTTATTGTTTAATTCTTAACTTTGTTCTTTAGAATTAAAGAGTTTGTCGCCATTGAATTATCTGTAAGACAAACCACTAACTTAACGTCATCTCCGTAATCTAAGTAGGTACGATATATTTGAGAATTTAAAAGCCATGAATTGTTTTTTCAGTTAATTTACATTTCGGAAAGTTTTTTCTCATCGAGTAGGAGGGGCGACAACTCTTGCCATCATCCTCTTAAGTCTAATTAAAACTAAAACTAGCACACAGTAGGTACTGCTGCTATGCTATCTAAGTCGACATCGGCGACCTCGTCGTCGAAACTACAGAATAAGAGAACAACACCGCTGATCATTCATCATCATCAGCCTATAATGTTCCCACTGTTTGGACACAGGCCTCCTCTCTGTGAGAGGGAGTGGGCCATAATCCACCACGCGGGCCCAGTGCGTGTTGGTAGATGTCACATGTCTTCCAATTTTTGGTTCCAAGACATGCCGGTTTTCTCACGACGTTTTCCTTCACCGTTTTGAGAGCAGTGGTGATGAAATAAATTAGGTAATGCGCCTGGCTGGGTTCGAACCCACGACCTACAACTCATAAGTCGAGACCGATACTTACCACTGGGCCACCACTGCTCTCACTGGGCCACCACTGCTCTCGCATCGCTCTCGATCATTTCAGCAGTCATCAATTTATCAACAACCAACCTCTAACTGTCTTTATGCTTTGGGTCGTATAAGCTTTATTGTAGCGTATTGTCATTGCTTTAAGGGCTTCACACACAGCAGCTATAATGTAAAGATGTACATTATAGCACGATACATCTCATTACATCTTTCCATAGAAATCGTCAGGAGACCACACACGGCAGCTATAATGTATATTTTTACATGTTCGAATCTTAAGATACAGAGCGATACGAAAATATACATTTATATTTCGATACATCTTAATATTCTCATCTCAATATATTTCCGTATATCTCTCTTCGAAAAGGATGTTATGAAATGTAGGGAAATATACATTACATTACCTGTTGTGTGTGTGATACACTAAGATAATTTAAAACTATACATCCCGGGATGTAATGTACATACATTAATATACATTATATTATAGCTGCTGTGTGTGAAGCCCTTTAATGCCATAAAGCTATCCAAAGGTGCTATTGATACATAGATTTTCAAACTTGACATTGTAACGTGAACAAAGCATTAGCCATAAAACTTATGAGTCCCACCAACATAATTTCACTATTTACAACGTTTGAACTCGTAGAAAGTATGACATTAAATAGAAATTACCATTATTCCTTTGAAAATTTAGCACAATAGGTTTCAGACAAAAGATTTAATGTAAGTATGGCAAGTTTATTACTTTGATAGCAGTAATTAGCCGTTAAATATTCAAAGGCCTTTGTAAAAAAAGACTACTTATTATACTAAGCTCAACTAATGCGGAATTACCTAGCTTCTTCGAGTCTAGCGTGGCAAAGAATAACGCTTAATAAAATTAACATCGGTAAACAATGTAAGAATTGATCAATATCCTTGTCACATAGAGCATAGGTTCTGCTTTTTTTAAAGTAAGTAGGATATTCCATGACTTGAATTTATAAGTTATAGGATTCGTACAGGTGGCAATAATTCGCTACTTATGTGGGTGAGACGAGATTACAGACATTACTGGTCTGTCCAAGGTTAAAACGAAGATAGTTCTTTGAGAGATTGAGTAAGATCCATTTTACAGCCGTTGATGCGAAAGTTAAATAGGTACCTGATGGTCTAAAATCGTGTAAGATTCAACAATCACATTTCTCAATTAAAGTTTAGTATTTCGACTCAATTCAATAATGAGAATCACAAAAAGGGAAAGAGAACCTCTCCTCTCATCTCCTTCTTTTGGAACTATAATCACTTTAACACATATAAAGGAAAATAATCAGTACCCTTAGCACGAATATTCACTCTTTTACTTTACAGTATTTACAGCGTTTCTTGTATGAAAAAATGGAACAGCGCCTCTGGTGCGCGAAGACGGAACTAATTTTTTCCTTGAAAAATGTCAACTTGAAATTGTCAAAGTTCCAGTTTACTTTACGTCTCAAATACTGAAAATTCGTGCTAAGGGTACAGAACAGCCACATCACATAAGTCAGTAACTGTCATATCCGCAGCTTTCTTATGCCGGCCACACACGTTCAAGTATACTTGCGCTAATCCAGACTTGCGCAGGTATACTGTAACGTGTGTGGTATGATTCTTGCACAAATTGCTAACATTGTCACTGTCATGTGTTTGTGCATGTCTAGATTTGCACAAGTATACTGGTACAGTGTATGGCCAGCATTACATCTGAAAGACTCGAGGACCTCAATGGATGGTACCTCAAATCTACGCATAAATTGCTTCTTCGCAATCAACATAATATTAATGTATGCATGTATTTTTTATTTATAGAGTCGTCGCGTCTGGCTCGTGCCACCGAGACTGGAAACACTATCGCAACCGTATGTGTACCATATTGCTAACAAAGGCAACTTTACAGACTCCCATCTCAAGGACTAACCGGGCGGTGTGGTCCGATAAAATAAAAACTCTCGACCTACGTAAACCGCAGCCATATTGTTGACATAATATTTTATTGTATTTTACGAGCCTGGGCCAGCATGGCCCTGCTTTAGCGCAATGCCCCGATTGTTACATACATGGACTTTATAAGCTTCATTTTGTCACTTTTCATGTCATTATTACGCTAAACTGTTTCTTTTATTCATTATTAAACATTTTATTTTTAAGGTTTTGAACTTTAAGTGAAATGTTTTTGAAATTTATACTTTCTACCTACCTACTTTACACTGTTAACTTTACCTGAGTACCTGACTTTACAGGATTGATTTGACTGACACTGAAAGTTAACCGGAATAAAAGGCAAATAAGCTTATCTTTCTTCGTTTTACAATAGCGAGCTAGGAGACATTTAGACACAATCAGTCATAAATTGTTCTTATAAAATTGTACGTGTAATCCTTTCGTCAAAGCATCTAGTAGGCCCACCTGCCATATATTATTATGGTAGTTTTTGCAAGCGTTTCACAAAATTTGTGAAAAACAAGTCTTACCCGAACCAAAATTACGTGGTTAAATAAATGAACAATGCAAAGACTTAAGGGCGCATAACCAAAAAGTTGGCAACGTCGCTAATAGCTATCAAATTTATTTAAGTTTTAATTAATTTGGCTATGTTACTGTATGGAAAAAATAAATATGGCTCTGTAGTGCACTAGAAAACTGATATATGAATGCAATTAAAACACTGAATTTGATGTTGTTACCATTTCAGGTGTACAAAAGGCATTTGGAATGTTTCCAAATGCTTTTTTTACGTCTAAAACTATATATTCGGTGTTACGATATTAATTATTGTATTCCCTAATCAATTTTTTTGTGCACTACAGAGCCATATTTCTTATTTTCATACAGTAAATTTGTAAAATTACTTAATTAAATATTGTAAATATTTGACAGCCATTTGCGACGTAGCCAACTTTCAGAATAAGCGCTCTTATTAAGTTATTTATTACGCTTTTGTTACCCTACAAAGTAACATGTGGCTTTGCACCATAAAATAAAATGGCACACAGCGCAAGTCAACCAAAATAAAGAAAAAAACAAAATCATAATGGGCAACCTTGATAGAGCGCGAACCTATTCTAATGTTGACCTACCTGGAACTGTCTAAATTCGAATTTGGAATAAAAGAACTTACACCCACGGGCCCATAAAATGTGATTCGAAAAATGAGAGGAAGTTGCGAATCATAAAAATAGTTCCTACAGCTCTTTCGCATCTATGCGCTATCGATTTTTATTGCTTTTTTACCCACGGTGATCTAAAAATACAAGAATTATTGTTCCTTACTATTTTTGAAAGATATTGGTTATTATCTAAGCGGTCTCCGGAAAGGTTAAATATACCCAAGTGGATTTTGACAGTTCTTAGAACTACGCTACAAATCACAGCTTAAGTTGGTGTTAAAAAAGATTGTTAAAAATGATTAATACTTGGTCTATTATAATTAAAGCTTGTTAGTTGGGTTTTTTAGGTTACGGGAATTTAAAATGCAAGCGACAATAATCCGAGAATCAGCGTAACTTAACAATATTCGTTAGCATGTTGAGGCTGACTAATAGGACTCCGCTAATTCCGTTATCAACGTCACCTGGCTGTCACTTTTTAATTGTAGTACTTACATTATCCATGCACATACAGGCGTATCTCCGTTACCAGGAACTGCCAACATCATAATACAACATAAACAATGATCTCACCTACAGCACGGTACATTTATCTTGCGCTGACACAGATGCACACACCGTAGTCTGTGCTTATCTTGACAACCGGTAGGTTGCAAATAAATCGGTAGGAACCACCCGTAATACCGGTGTATGTTGAAAAGCAGCATTTTACGTACCAACACGTGGGTGGCTGTATGAAAACTTACAAAGGGATTTGCAAAGACCTTGAATATTTTATCCTTGAGTTCTGTAGCTTCTCTTTTCTGGAAACAGCTATCAAAGTGACAAAAGAAGATTGTCAATTTGTCATCCATCCAGCAAAGATTTAAATCTTACATGCTTATGTAGTTTTTTGGAGGAGCCTGAAATGCAATTTTAGGTACCTACTTAGGTAAATAGATTTTTGCATAAAAACACCAAAAGTATCATAGTTTAGTTAGCAAACCAACCATACATTGCTCAACGAAACGCTTGCAAAACATAAATTCTAGCAAAACTTTTTATGCACAGTTTTTGCCGCAAAACGAAAAGTTTTGACAAAAACCTACACTAACTAAAGACAGCTGCACATTTAGATGCAAAAAGAAGTCGTCAAAAAAGTGCCGGACAAAAGAGCTACTCGTATAGACTAGAATTTAATTTATCGATCAACTTTCTGTTTCTAGCATTTCTTGTTATTGAATCGATAGACTAATTTTTTTCTTAGCTTAAAAAGAAAACGCGGAAAACGTCAAGTGACTCATGATTACTACGCCAAGCTCATGACATCTGCATAAATATCGATGTACGAAATCTTCTAGTCGTAAACAGCATTCCGTATCTAAAGAATTTCATACAAATTGTAACCGTTAATGATATAATAGTAGGAAAATATTTCATAGTCACGCCATACGGTACATTTGTGTTGCAGTAAGTAATTTTATTGTGTTTTATGACACGGTAGCTTTGTCATGTTTTCACGTTTTTAAACCTTATCTTGTGCTTATCAAAAAACAGCGTTTATTTCTAGTCATCATCACATGCTTAGCTTTTTCGAGACTATTACAATGTTGGGATCGGCTTAACTGCAAGGAACGGAGGAGACTCACCAAAATTGGCAGACTTCACGGGCCGATCAAGATGGGCCCATGAAATCCCACAACAAGCTCTCACATTTTTTATTTCTTTAGCAATAATTTCGAAAAACTGTGCAACTTTGTGGGTTAACAAATTTTTGTTGAGTCTATTTAGTTTTACAGCCTCACACCTATATTGTAGTAACCACAGTATATATTAATATATGCTATGAACTCTCTTGACCTTGACCAGTCTTGCCATAGTTCAAAGTTCCTGTAAAATAAGCCCGCCCTGGCTTGTACTCGTATTATTATGACTGACGTATGGCCTACTGTAGGTACTTTATTTCCATCTTATGTTTTGACTAGCGGTCGATAAGAACCTAATTGTTCAGCAGTGTATGTTTACTGACTGTTAATAAAGTTATTTAACTAACTCTGCAAACAACGATTTAGGCCGGCTTTAAAACCATATTTACTTTACAAAAAATATAAGCGTCAACATGGCTGATAGATTACACAGTAGATTAGCAACCTGCCATCGCCTGCAGGGTAACCTGCCCACATACTTATCGACATACCGTGATTAAACTAACGATTAAAATCCATTAATTCGTCCGCCATTTTAGGTGTGACCTGTTATAACCTTAAAATCGATTTCAACGTCTTATTGATGCCGATGAATGCAGTTTAAATATCGAATAAAATTAGTTCTAGACTTTTGAGTTCAAAGCGGGCAAAATGATTGACATTTATTTAGTTTTTGAAATTGGAACGAATGGTGTCGCGAAAGCGAAGTAATAATAGGCACAGATAATAAAATTCTCTCGACGAGTAAAGTTGCCAATAGAGGGCGCGCGCGGCGCGCAGCGCGCGGCTGTCGTACTACTCTATGGCATGGCGCGGCGGCGGGGCACAATTGAATTGGGCCGTTGCGATCGGAGCTGGCGGATGGCGGTGCCTTGGTGAGTGAATTTAGATACTATTGCATGATGTCTCTAACAGATTTACTCTATATTGTGATTCAGTGATTTACCAATATTAGCAATGTGTTTGTGTGTGTTCCCACAGCGATCAGATTCAGATATGATTCCAAATCAGACCAGTATTCAGTTGCGAGGCTTGGGGTGGCTATAGGGGAGGTTGGAGGCCACTGGGGGGTTTCCCCCCAAAACCTGTTATGCCCTGCTATGTCCTGATAGTCGAGGAACAGTGATTCAGTTTGCGTAAACTTAGCGGATATTCAGATACCATGACATTCACGTAGGTATTTACCTAGGCGGGTTCCGAGAAATGAGTAGGTCTCGAACATGCGATGTGATACAGTTTTCGTCTTGTACCCACTTGTTTAGGTATTTGGCGACATGGTGGAGATGCTGGGATCTCCGTTACAGATTTAGATCAGAATATTTCGTGAATAACAAAAAAGAAAACATGGCAGGTTTTGAAAATGGTTTAGTAAGTATTCAAACGAACTGATGTTCTAAGCTATTCGGTAGTAGTAGTAGTCTTTCAATTAAATCAATAAGTGTGATATGTGTGCATTTTTGACATTTAAGTTTTTTCATAATTTCAAAATCAAAGTCAAACCATAAGTTTAAAATTGGACAATCAAACGGATTCTATGTGTTGCATATTGGAATAAAAGTAAAAGGGAATTCATTCTACACCCATTAACAGGGGTGGATTTGAATGGAACGGAGTGACCGAGTGACTCCAAACTTACTATTCTAAAAAACTTTTTTTTTCAAATTTTATGCTGAATTTGAAATATAAATGCATTAGTGTGAGAACGATGTACTCAGGAAATCTGAACGGATACTGAGTACCTATTTCAAAGGGAACGATAATAAAAATAAAAACTTAGTTTTTTGTTTGTTGATGCACGGTGTTCACATATCCACAAATTATTGCAATTATTGACTATTTTTACAAATAATAAGATAACCAATGTGTGAGTTATGTTACATTACATCTGTTATGTAATGTATACATATAACAGTGGTGAATTACAGTATACAATTAAATTTGCAACCAGTTTGATTCTGATTGTTTATGCTAGAGAGCGGGACCGGCATGGTTCCAAGCATTTTTATTTTAAATTTAAATTATAGTAAGCTTGTATAGCAAGTATATATTTAATGTTGGTTGGCTGGTGTCATAACATGTTATTATTGTTTTAGATTACTCGGGATATAGAATTATTAAGAAATCTGTCTGTGACTTTGGCATTGAGAAGTTACTTAGTTGGTACTCTAATTATTAGAAACAATGGAAAGCGTTATCCGATCTCGTTTAAAAACTATTTATGAATCCCTCCAATCAAAACTAAACTCTGCTCAGTGTGCCCTAACGGAACTTACAGAAAATGACCTCAACTATAAGGAGTTGGAACTGGTCGGTGCCCAACTAAAAGGCCTAAATGAGATGTTTGTTTCGGAAATTCACAATTACTGTAAATTGGTGAAAAAAGTTGATGCTGAAGAAATTAATCGGTATACGTCTACACAGATTCAAGCTGAAGAAGTAATAGCAGAAATTGATGTGAAGATTAAACAGAACAATCGAAACCGCGCATCTGTTCCTACAAATGACAATAATTTTAACATAATTAGTAACTTACCAAAAATGGAGTTGGGAAAATTTGATGGCGATGTTTTAAAGTGGTATCAATTTTGGGATCAGTTTTCATCAAACGTTGATAAGAGAAATATAAATGATGTTGATAAAATGTTATACCTTCAATCGGTTCTTGAGGGTGACGCGAAGCAGGCAATCGATGGTTTAGATACAACAAACAAAAACTACCGTATTGCTGTCGACACATTAAGGGAACGGTATGGTAAACCTAGCGTAATTATCGATGCTCATTATGTGGCCCTTTACAGAATTAAATCGGCGGAAACCGGTCAGGTCAAAGATTGTAGGCACGTTCTTAATGAAATCGAGAGACACCTTAGGGTATTAAGTTCTTTAGGTGAGGATGTAAATCATAACCATCTTAGAGTGATGATTTTAGAAAAGTTCCCAGAGGACCTTGTTTACGAGTTAAGAATGAAGATAACTGACGAAGATGAGTCTATTGATAATATTAGGAAATGCTTAGAGTATATCATATCAGCTAGGGAAACATCAAATAGATTAAAGAAGACATCAGAAGGTATTCAAAATAAAATTCCAACAACCAGTGAAGTGAAACTAGTACCTGATAATTTTACATTAGGGTCATTACATGTCAGTTCGGAAGAAACTAGTAATAATAAAAGGGGTAGACTTTCAAAAAACTTCAGAGGCAACAAATCGAAGTTTGAAAATAGACAAAACACTAAACGTCAAATGCCGTCTCGAAAGCGACCATATGAAGGTAAAAGATCTGATGAGCCACCTAAAAGGAGAGCAATTAGGTGTATATTTTGTAAGCAGGATCATTTTAATGATGAGTGTAGTGTACACAAAACCTTACAGGAAAGAAAAGCTCAGTTAGGAAACCGTTGCTATAATTGTTTCGGAGAAGGCCATAGGGCCGACAGTTGCCGTGCTAAAAAGAAATGTCGGCATTGTAATAAGTTTGGCAATCATAATCGAGCATTATGTCCGACTAAATTACCGCAACCGGCAAAGGCTGTACCAACGGATAATTTACATACCAGTAATACATATAGCACCACGCTGTTGCAGACAGCCCTCGTTACGGCAAAAAACTTAGAAACTCAATCGACACTACATTGTAGGGTACTGCTCGATTGTGGTAGCCAACGCTCATACATAACGGAATATAATTCTAAATTACTTAAACTACCGATTGCTGAACAAATTAATTTATCAATATTCACATTTGGGAACAAATCACCACACTTTATTAAAAGTCCTATAGTACAATTCAGTATTACCACTCGAACAGGAATTACTCGCCTCATTCATGCAAACGTAGTACCTCATATTACTCAGAATATAAAATCACCAATATTTTTCGATTTAGACAAAATCGGAATTAAAGATCGTGTAATAGCAGATGATGGGTCCTGTGGGGACAAGATAGACATTTTAATTGGAAACGATTATTATCATTCGTTCATGTCACAAGAAAAGATAGCGGTCGCTCAAGATCTGTTCCTAGTTAATTCAGATTTTGGCTGGGTGTGGTCAGGAAGAATTAGTGAGAATGTTGACAGATCTGATCAGTTAACCGTATTGACTTACTTTCAATCAGAAGGGTTATTTGATAATAAATTAAATGAACCCGATCTCCCTTTAAAGCTGGATGATGTCAAACGATTATGGGATCTTGAATCGATAGGCATCATAGATTCCCCAAAAAACACTCGAGATGAAGAGGCTATTAGGCAGTTTAACGAAACAGTTCAGTTCAAAAACAACAGATACCACGTTCAATGGCCATGGACAGAATTGCCACCAAATCTTCCCAATAATCTAGGCTTAGCTTGGGGTCGACTCAATAGTTTAATAAAACGATTAGATAATGCAGACTTAAAGGCATATGACCAAGTAATTCAGGAACAGCTACGGAATCGTATAATTGAAATAGTACCAGATGTAAAGAGTACACAGACTCACCCAATTCACTATCTCCCTCACCACTGTGTTCGTAGTCGTGATAAGCCCAAAAAGCTTCGCATTGTTTATGACGCATCAGCAAAAACCGCAGACAACCAAAGTTTAAACGAATGCCTGTACAGAGGCCCCCTGATGTTAGAGGATCTGACAGGATTGCTGATCAAATTTAGAGAACACCCTATAGGAATAGTAGCGGACGTCGAGAAGGCTTTCTTACAATTAGGTCTACAAGATTCAGATAGGGATGTTACACGATTTCTCTGGCTCAAAGATATAAACAGTCCAGCGCACTCAGATAATGTATTGCACTTACGTTTTTGCCGTGTACCTTTCGGTGTCATATCGAGTCCATTTTTACTAAATGCCACGATCAGATATCATTTAAATAAGTCAAACGATACAGTTTTGAAACAAATAGCGGACGATATTTACGTAGATAATATCGTAACTGGTGCACAGACCATATCGGATGCAAATAAACTATATCTTGCTGCCAAAGAGTCTTTCGATAGCTTATCCATGAATTTACGCGAATGGAATTCAAATTCAAAGGAACTAGTCTCCTCTATACCAGAAAAATTTAGAGCAGAAGACCATGATTACATAAAAGTTCTCGGTTTGTTATGGAACATACATAATGATAAGTTACAATTGAGATTTAATAGCACAGAATCAGATACTACAGTTAATTCAAAAAGAGACGTGTTAAGGGTTATTGCCTCCATTTACGACCCATGTGGTTTTGCAGTCCCGATAGTACTTCCGGCAAAACTATTCTTTCAAAAATTATGGAAAGAAAAGGTAAAGTGGGATGCCAAATTAAGTGATAGCCTACTTGTAGAATGGCAACAAATTGCATCAAAATTTGCTTATCTGCAGAATATTCACGTTAATCGTTACTTTGCGCAAGGTATAACTAGAAATAAAGACATTGAACAAATTGAATACGAACTACACTGTTTCACGGACTCGTCTATGCAAGCTTATGCAGCAGTGATCTATTTACGTGGTACCTTACGCACTAACAATATTGTCAGTTTCGTTATTGGCAAGTCTAGGCTAGTACCGTTAAAAGACCAACATGACTTACAGATTCCAAGATTAGAATTGCTAGGTGTACTTATCGGAAGTAGACTTATAGGATACGTTACTAAAGTTTTGCGATTAAAAATCAAAGCACAAATTTTGTGGACTGATAGCCAAATAGTTATAAGTTGGCTCAAGTCAAATAAATTACTTCCGCCATTTGTAGCACGCAGAATAAATGAAATAAAACAGAATAAGATTTTGCAATTCAAGTATGTGCCAACTGAATTAAATCCTTCTGATGTGGGTACTAGGTCGGAACGGGTAGATTGTCACGATAGATGGCTCAGAGGACCTAATTTTTTAATGAGTGATTCAAATCAATGGCCCACATTTCACAATAGTGTAGACACTCAAATTTCAATTGCCGGGGAGGGTCCTTCGGATTCAATTCCTTCAGATAATAATAGACCAAACTTAAGTATCACAGAGTCAATAGTAATAGACGATTCAGATGAAACAAGGAGTAACATATTAGAAATTCAAGCCAAACATTTTCCTGAAGAAGTTAAAGGTATTATAACTAACTTATCAAGATCACTGAAATTATATAAAGACGAGGAAGGACTTCTTAGATGCAAAGGTAGATTCAAATACACGAATTTGTCACATGATCAAAAAGAGCCTATACTTCTTCCCAAAGATTCAGATTATACTCACAAAATAATAACCGAATTACATCAGAAGAACTATCATGTAGGCGTCTCTCATACCTTAGCTTTAGTAAGACAGAAGTATTGGGTTCCACATGGACGATCAACAGTTCAAAAGAACATCAGAAAGTGTTCACAGTGTAAAAAATACGGTGGGGGTCCGTTTAAATTGCCACCCATGCCTGATTTACCAACAGAAAGAGTCAAACTCAGTCTTCCGTTTGCCTTTACAGGCCTTGATTATTTCGGTCCACTGCTTGTGGAAGAGAGTAGTAAAGAAAAACGCTGGGTATGTCTCTTTACATGTTTAACTATTAGAGCTATACATTTGGAAGTCGTTAAAGACTTAACAGCCGAAGAATGTTTGCTAGCCATCAGGAGATTCGTCGCAGTCAGGGGTTTACCACAATTATTCGTATCAGATAATGCTACACAATTCAAGCTCACAGCTGATGTGTTAACTTCAGAATATTGCATACAGAACCACGTGCGGTGGAAATTTATCCCAGAGTTAGCTCCTTGGTTTGGAGGATTTTATGAACGCCTTGTAGGTTTGGTTAAGAATAGTATGAAGAGGACTTTAGACAAACACCTCGTAAACCACAACCAGTTATGCACAATAATGAAAGAACTTGAGGCAGTAATAAATACCAGGCCTCTGACTACTGTAGGCGCGGAGTTGGAACACATATTGACTCCTTCAGATTTCCTACGCGTGGGCGGAACTTTGACCACTGAAACTGCAGATCGAGACTTCTTAGAATCAGCTACATCAACTAAAACTAACTTGATTGACGGATGGAAGCGAGGTCAGATCATTCTCTCAGAATTCACCAAAATGTTTACCAATCAATATTTAACTAGCCTCCGTGAACGAAGGGACATACACAAACAACCTAGAGTCGTTGTCAATAGGCCACCAAAGTTAGCAGAGACAGTTCAGATAAAGTCAGATAATAACCGGGCACACTGGAAAGTGGGAAAATTAGTAGAGTTGTTAAGAGGATCGGATGGACAGATTAGAGTAGCCAAAGTCAAATTATCATCAGGAGAAACATTAACCCGATCAATAGGCCATCTGTTTCCGTTAGAGATTGACGACCCAAGTACAGAATCATCTCGAGAAATAGACAATATTTCGCCAGTCAGAATCAGTCAGTATTCAGAGAATTCTAACCAGGAACAAGTAGTTCGAGAAGATTATCCAGTCAGTCGTAATCAGGAGTCTGGAGTTACTCAAGACAATGAATCAGTTACCAATGACGTACCCATAGTTCAGTCAATACCAGACGATAGTAGACCAATCAGGGCATCAGCAGCAAAGGCTAAAGATAAAGTCAGGCACTGGACATCTCAGTTGATGAGCAGATTGTTTCAGATGTAATCAGTTGTAATCAGATGTGATCACTTACAATCAGTTGTAACAAGATGTGATCACTTGTAATCAGTTGTAATCAGATGTGATCACTTACAATCAGTTGTAACAAGATGTGATCACTTGTAATCAGTTGTAATCAGATGTGATCACTTACAATCAGTTGTAACAAGATGTGATCACTTGTAATCAGTTGTAATCAGATGTGATCACTTACAATCAGTTGTAACAAGATGTGATCACTTGCAATCAGTTGTAACCAGATGTGATCACTTGTAATCAGTTGTAATCAGATGTGACCACTTACAATCAGTTGTAACAAGATGTGATCACTTGCAATCAGTTGTAACCAGATGTGATCACTTGTAATCAGTTGTAACCAGATGTGATCACTGGTAATCAGTCGTAATCAGAGGTGATCACGTGGAATCAGTTGGAATCAGTTGGACTCAGTTGGAATCAGTTGAAATCAGTTGGAATCAGTTAGAATCAGTTGTAATCAGTTGAAAAGAGTTGTGATCAGCTGTAATCAGTTTTATTAGTCGATCAGAATCGACCTAGACGTTTTATGTACCTCTTTTCTTGGGCGGGAGTGTCGCGAAAGCGAAGTAATAATAGGCACAGATAATAAAATTCTCTCGACGAGTAAAGTTGCCAATAGAGGGCGCGCGCGGCGCGCAGCGCGCGGCTGTCGTACTACTCTATGGCATGGCGCGGCGGCGGGGCACAATTGAATTGGGCCGTTGCGATCGGAGCTGGCGGATGGCGGTGCCTTGGTGAGTGAATTTAGATACTATTGCATGATGTCTCTAACAGATTTACTCTATATTGTGATTCAGTGATTTACCAATATTAGCAATGTGTTTGTGTGTGTTCCCACAGCGATCAGATTCAGATATGATTCCAAATCAGACCAGTATTCAGTTGCGAGGCTTGGGGTGGCTATAGGGGAGGTTGGAGGCCACTGGGGGGTTTCCCCCCAAAACCTGTTATGCCCTGCTATGTCCTGATAGTCGAGGAACAGTGATTCAGTTTGCGTAAACTTAGCGGATATTCAGATACCATGACATTCACGTAGGTATTTACCTAGGCGGGTTCCGAGAAATGAGTAGGTCTCGAACATGCGATGTGATACAGTTTTCGTCTTGTACCCACTTGTTTAGGTATTTGGCGACAAATGGTGCCCATAATAAAATTAAATAAAAACTTGTATGGCACCCGACCGACGATTAAATACCAGATCTCTTCCCCAAAGGGTGTCATTAGAGGTGATTATGTCCGGACCATGAACAACATCGTCCGCTAATGTTGCAGCTAACTTGAACCTGACTTAATCCTAAGCTTTTCCATAGAGACCCGGTACAAGTTTACGAGATGATAAATGATATTGCTCCCCATTTTAAGATAGAAGATGCGAGCAAAGTTAGGAACTGTTGCAACAAAGTAGGTTAAAAGAAAAACGTACGGAAATGCACCGTGTGCCCATGCAATTAGTGTCTAATAAGGAATCTAGCGCGGCCGGTTAGAGGCGACGTCATAATTAAATTAATGGAGACCCGGCATCAAGTAATGAGCGCTACACTTTAGGTACGTGTCGTAACAACATAACTGAAATAACATGCCTTTAGATCATAACCCTCCATAATCTCCCAATTAAACCAAGATTTCTCGACAGAAATTGCAAAAGCTGTCATCACATTAAAATTAAGCTTTTTAATGCTGTGTCGGATGACCTCGCCCATTCTTAATTAAAATTATACTTGGCCAAGCTTTTACAGAAGTCTCCGATAATTGCTATCACAGTGTAGTTTATCAACACGATGATTATAATCAAGTTTGCTTATCCCCCATAAAATGATTATTAAATATGATATTTAATATGGAACTGGCGTTGGAACCACTCGCTTGATATGGTAAGCTCACAACTTTCTACGTGAAAAACCAGTATATCTTGATCTGGAGAATAATCGGGATGTTGGAGTAGATGGAGCTAATGGTACTGCGGTAAGAGTTCAGGGTACACTGGTGAGGTTTCACTTCGCTTCTGTGGGCCCGAGGCATGGGTTTATAGCTCGTAGGTGTTTTGACGACGCTCATCCGCTTTGTTACGGCGTCGTGGTGCTAACGTCTTTATGGACATATAAATCATTTGTGTTACCGATATTCTCTTGTTCGAAATTGATTAAAAATGTTTCCGTGACAATAAAATAATAATAAAAAGAAAACTGTAAGATATTGTTGTAAAAATTCTGGATGATTGATGGATTGAGGGCGTAGTATCTTGCTCGAACTTTTACCAATATCAACGCCGAAGATCAAAATATACCTTTCACGGTAATCATCACGGTCTTATATAGAAAATTGATCGTAATCTATTTATGTATAATTTTCCGCTCCAGTACCAACAAAGTTTCCAAGCTTAGACGTAGCTACAACTAGTAGGTATAGTAAGTTTGTGATATCGAAGTAAAAGCGCAACCAGTCTACGTAAGGTGGAATACCTATCTGGTGAAATGCGAGACAATGCCGCGAACACCTGGATAATGAATCGTTCGATATTTTCATTAACCTCATACTTACTTGTCAAAAAATGAGCAAGACGAATTTGGGTTGGTACAGATTGCCAGTATTTCAAGGGATGAGAATAAGTTTACGTGTAGTACGGTGGTTCCAATCCAAGCACTACTGAACTCAAAACCGAGGAATTCGATTCCCAGGTCGGCCTAAAACTATTCAGTTATTCTATTATGAAATTCTTAATCCCACCCTAGAGACTAAACTCATGTCCGATTGATGCCTAGCGGCTCATTTCCTATAACATAGGGCATTTTTAAATAGCTTATACTGTCCCACTGGTCAAATTAAGCTTCCTCAAATCTTAATGGGCCTACACAGAATATCACAAAATATCTAGTTGGCAAGTATTAGCAGATCTTATAAATAAAGTGGACATCGTATACATAGCTGTGTTAAGGTGCTCATGATGTTATTTATGAATGAGGTTCGATCTGCTTGACCTTTGACACAAGCTAAAAAGAGCATTATGCTTATCATAGGTTAACTTGCATAATTATAATTCAATTAAACACTCGGTTATTATAATAATTCATACTCGACGCTGGTGGTCGCATGCCGATTATGTGTTACTTGATTATACGTTATTTTGGTTTTAATTACTATTTATTTTATATTGTTCTCAGTAAGTGTAAGCTGGGCAAAGAAGCGAAAATAAATAAATGTGGGTGGGATCCACCTTCTAGCGTCTATCCTGGACAACAACACCACGACGGTGACGGCTGATTAATCCCAAAGGCGGTAGAGACCACACCAGGGTCGAATGATAATAATAATAATAAGCAGCCCGTCAATGTAACTTAAACTAGCCTTTGAGCTAAGAAACAGACGTTTACCAAAAATAATAATAATATTCCACAACTATCACACAACGCCATTTAGTCCCAAGCTAAGCGCTTGTGATGGGTACTAGACAACTGATAAACATACTTATATATTTCTAAATACATACATAATGTAGATAAATTACACCCAGACACAGAACAAATGATCATGCTCATCACTCAAACATTTGTCCTGGGTGGGAATCGAACCCACGACCCGGGCATAGCAGTCAGGGTCACTAACCACTAGACCAACAGGCCAGTCAAATGGCTGGATGGAATGGCTTGTGACTCTTCCTGAGGGAGACTTGAGTGCCACTGGGCGCGAGTGAGACGATAGAGCCCACTCCTCAAGTAGTCATTGTCTTAAAATACAGATTTTTCAAAAAGCCCTACAAAATAATTGCCAAATCATTCTTGTCGCGGTGGACCCACTCGTAAATGACCATCCTTCACACATTGATCCTGCCTTTAACACCCATCATACTCATTAAGAAACATAATAATAATTGTAAAACAATCCTATAAGAATTACAAGCCAGTGTTTGTAATATAGCCAGTATGTATTACTGGGTATGTAACACGACGCCGGTGGTGCGTCGTGCTAGGTTCTTTGGGTCAAGGCGCGCGGATAATTCCGAGCTAAAGCGCTGTATGATTGTTTTAAATGAGTTTTGCCATAACGGATAACATAATTGATAGCGTGTTTTACCTTTTGGCTTGGCTAAAAATAGGAGCCTGTAATGTTCGCTTGGTTTAAAGTTACCTTTTGACTAAACACGGCAGCCCGTTTTCTTGGTTCACTTTGTTTGTTGGACAGGTGGAGAAGCTATCTGATGAAAACTGTGGATGAAAACCTAGAAAATAAGTTTTCATTTTCAAAGCGTCTTGTGTCTGCGACGACTTGTACAGACCCACCAATTTCTGATTCAATGGCGGCGTTATTACTAGTGGAGTATTTCGTGTTTTCAAACCACCTGTTGTTCAGATCAGAACGTTACAGATTAACACTAAGAACTTACCAAAAAATACTCTAAAGCTAGTAGATGATACTTCTATAGACTTATATCTATAATTAACAGACATTGGATGAATAGCATAAGATCTAGGTCAACTTCCATGAATGAAGACGTTGGTCGTTCAAAGCTTTTGTATGTTGATAGTTTAAGCACGATCTGATATATCTCTTGTTCTAGGTATACGTAGGTCAGGAAAAATTAACACAGATACAACTAGGCTGTGCACCATATGGTCTGTGTATAATGAATCAACTCAGTCAATACACTAAATCAATCACACCTTCTCTCCTGGACATGGGGTTCAAACATGTTATGCACTTTAACCACAACACCTACACCATATTCCTTAACACAATTCGCATCACAATGCGAAGAATGAGTGTTGTTTAAAAACCAATTAAAATTAGCTTATTCGAAGAATTGACAATCTGGAAACGATTTTCTTCCTTACTTTCGTCTTACGATGCAGCTGATACCAGTATTTTGGGTGGAGCAACTGCCAATCTGACCTAGATAATCCAGCTAGTACAGAATATACCTTAGTAAGACTGATTACGCATTTATACTCTGCTGACTTTTCACTGCCTTATCCAGTTTATTTCTCTACCTTATGACCACCTAGATAAGATGTTGGTCTCGCAAAAGAGAAAAGTGCAGTTACCATCATAAAATGAAGATGGTAAACTTAAAACCGGCCATATACGGACAGCTTAAAGTAGTCGATATCAACTGCTTCAAGCTGCGAATTGCGTAGCCAAGTCTTCTACGGCTCGAGTATTAGTGATTCCTTCAGGTGGTCGGTTGGATCGTGTCGTCAAGCAGTCTCCACGCATACACTAACTGTTTAGGTACCTTTTCCACAACAGCAGCTATCAATGGCAACATCAATCAGTTCTGACTTTACGAGCAGTCCGTCTATGTTGATGACAGGCTAACTGCTTGAGCAGTTCGTGTACAACCAGCTTTACATAACTTAGCACCAAACTAACTTTCTAGTTTCTACAAAGTTAGTCAAATATTGTTCCTAGTTGATGCCTTATGAATATTCATTAATTTATTCAGGTCTAGTTTGTCCGTGTATTTGTCTACTGTTAACATGTTTATTTTTCAACATTTTACGGTGTTCGCAGAACCATGAGTAAGTAACACGTGTGTTAGATATTAAGTAATTGTTTTACGTGATGTGTTGTTTCTAACTAATTACTTAGAGGTTAGTTTTACATCGATATTTAATGGAAGTGTGATTCTTAGAAGACCTTGGACTACTTTTTCTTAAGAGCACCTTGTTCAGGTTTTCAGAAAATCCATAAATGTTAACAAAACGACGTTCGACTGTTTTATTTTTGTCAGAGTTTATCCTTCCGCGACTTGCTTTGCCGGTCTGTCAACTCATTCTTTCTATTCTTCGGGTAGCAGCAAAATTGTGTCTATGGCATGGATCTTTTATATTTGTTTGATTGATCAACGAGTATTTTACTTGCATTTAATCTTCCGACATTGATGGAATTACATTTTTGCAATCTTTCACTTTTGTGCAGCATGCTAAAAATAATATAAGCTATCTTCTTACATTGTTATTTAAAAATACCCTGTGTAATGTATTGAAGCTACTAGTCTAGCTTCGTATTACCATTCAAGGAGATTTTAAACAACAGCTCACATTATTTATAAGTACATACCTATTTATAGTACTTAAAGGTTCGTCTTAAAAATGATGTAATTACCAATGATATCATAGTGATGATGTGCCGAAGTTGACAATAAAAATAAAATAATTACGTTCTCAATAATCGTTCCTTTACTCACGACTGTAAGGAAGCGAGAGGTAATGTGTTTGACCGTGACGCTCGCTAGTAAGGTTGTTGTATCTGTTATAATTATAGTTTTTGTGGAATATACATACATATAAAAAAAGTTAGGACTTGAAATCCTTTTGTTATTTTTTTCTTAAAGTGCATTCAGCTTCTGTTTTTTTAATTGCATCTCACAGCTGGTCAACCTTGAAGTACTTATGCATGTCGTATGCTTAATCGAACTATCTTTTATAGGGAGTTTTGACTTGGAGTGTTCGGCTGCAGGCTTTTTAATTATATTTTTAATAGAACCTCTTCCTTGAGTAAACAACTATGTCTCGGCCAGTACGCCAGGGTTTTTTAATGTAGCAGTACTGATCTGCAGGCGCGTGGGTGTCCCAGTGCCGGATTAGCCATAGAGCAGGAGGCAGCAAATGCTACGGACCCCGAGCCTTGGGGGGCCCCGCGCCTGTGCCCAAAAAAAATCACAAATATGTAATACACCTTGGCTATTCTTAAAGTGAGCGATTGGCCACACTGTCACTACGTACGCCTCGTTACAGTCGTCTCCTCAAGACCTTAATAAAGGATACGCTCTGTATAAATCATTACATGGCTATATCGAAGCAATGCAATCCACATTGAGGCAGTTTTGCCCCAAAGCCTCCAGCGGCCCCGCCCTCAGGCTACTCCTGCCCAATCTCAGTGGGCCAAACGCCTCATGCAAGGAGGCTATACGCCGGCGTCGTGCGGTACCATGGCCCTCTACGGGGCCCCCGTGTGGGCCCTGATTAGCATCCGGACGTGACCACTAAAGCTGGTCGCATGCCAGGGGGTCATGGCTATCCGGATGATCCGGGGATATTGCACGATCGCCAGCGAATCGGCCAACCTCCTTGCCGGATTGCTGCCCTAGGATCTGGAGGCGACTGCCCTCCATCGCGTCTATGAGTGGCGCGTGGAGGCGCAGCGCCGGGGTGTATCCCCGCTGCTTCGAGAAGTGAAGGCACGCCGGGAAGAGCTCAAGGGTGGTCTCAGGAAACGCCTGGGTGTCACCACTGCGAGGATCGCCCAGAGGACACGGTGGAGCATACAGTGCAGGACTGCCCCGCTTGGAAAGCACCGCCGTGTCCTCACGGCGGCGACAGGCGGAGACCTCTCGCGCCCGGCATTGGTTGAGGCCATGCTTCGGGACGAGACGGAGTGGGAAGCGGTAGCCTCCTTCTGCGAAGCAGTCATGCTCGCGAAGTAGGAGGCGGGCCGCATTAGGGAGAGGACAGCATCCTCCTGGTGGCGAGTAATGGGCGACTCGCTGTCCGACCATGGACCAGGGGTCGACGGCGTGTTGTGTTCCACGCGCGCCTCAAAGAGTGTCAGCATGATGACAGGGCCCCCCTCTAGAGGTCCAAAGCCTGCGGGGGTCGCGAGAGTTATCTCATTACCGTGACAACGGAACGTAAAGGGCTATTGAAGAATACCGTGGATTTACCGTTAAAAAAAAAGGCAATGTAACTCTAGGGCCCCATGATTACATTTGCTACGGGCCCCGCTCCGGCTTTATCCGGCACTGGGGTGTCCTTAAACTACCTTACCTTACCTTAGAAGAATTTCTTCAGATTAGAACCTCGCGCCAACAGATCTTTGTACATTTCTATTGGCCTAAATTTCCAATTTGACAAGGGCAAACAATTCATCCTGTTATAGATTTCCGGCGCTACTGATTGAGAGGCCTATACATATTTTGGAAAAGCACTTATTCACTTAACCCTAATCCGAATGTGTTATCAATTCGACAGCTTAGGCCTTCACCTTCAGCTACGAAGCCCAGTTCCTACAAACACAAACTAAGTTCATTGCATATCTTATCTGTCACTCCGATCGTAAAACACTCAAATGTCCTTTTAGAAACTAAACGGAATCCTCAAAAAAACATTAACCTGGTTCTAAGTTAACGGCCTAAAAGGTTCTACGATCCTTTTATTTTGCGGTCACAAAAAAGGCGTAAATCACATCGTCAAGGAAGCATTATCAACAGTTGTTATAAGAGACATTGAGTGTGCTGTTTGAATTTCAACTTTCAGGGCTTAGTTGAAAGTTGCAAATAGAAGTACGCATTCAACGTCCCATAAAGCATTTTCGACTGCCAATGTCCTAGGGTGCTACAGACTTCACTTCAGTGGTAACGTTACCATTGTGCTGATCTGAACTAAATATGGAGGTCTTTGGCAGAAGGGGTCAGCTTATACTGGTGGTTTATTATGAGGGCTACTAACTATATTTTTATCGTTGAACACGTAGTAGTAGTACGGAAACGATTATGAAACTGTTATGGGGGTGTATTACAACGTTTTAAAACCAGGCTTGTTCCGGCGAGTGAAAGTGACAGAGCTATACAAGTCGTCTAGCGCCATCTCGTTCACTCACTGAAACAAGCCTGGTTTTAAGACGTTGTAATACCCCCCCTGTATTGATAACAGAATCTACAATTCTTTGTTTTTTTTTCGCATTTTTGTAAGTATAAATGCTGTTTTGAAAAATTAACAACACACTATTATTTTCGTCGCTGCAAGTGCAACATGGTCCTAAAAGTGTATAATATATGGATGAAGCAGGGTGGGACCTGCTTGAATAAAAACGTTAGCGCACCTCCTAGGTACTCTTTGTGATTCACCTACACTTTAAATGCTTTGTGCTACTCTGTTGATGTGCCAGGGTTTCTGCGAAGAAAAAGAAGACCTATCTCAAGCGATTGATGGATTACGAGATTTTAATTAAAACTTTCAGATGGTAATTTTATAATCTTTTAAATCTTAATATATATAAGTCTCGTGTCACAATGTTTGTCCTCAATGGACTCCTAAACCACTTAACCGATTATAATAAAATTCGCACACCATGTGCAGTTCGATCCAACTTGAGAGATAGGATAGTTTAAATCTCAAATTATAGTCGCAATTTTAATAATATTATAAAGATTGCACCCGTGCGGAGCCGGGGCGGGTCGCTAGTAGTAGATAATTTACACTTTGACATCTCCACTCTTCGTCAAATTATAAGGTATCAGTAACACCACTACCATCATCATTAGCTTGCCAGTTTAGTTTACTAGTAGTGCGAAAACGCATAATACCGTATCATTTATCCTTCTCAGTTTCCATAATGTGTCTTAAGACTTACAACACTTTACTTATCGTCTACAACGCGTAGGAAGGAAGTTATACTTGTAACTCAACATCCATTTCTACTAACACTAGGTGACATCTTAACGGATGCCTAAATATAGTATGTTGTTGGAATTCTAACTTTCCGGGCTGAGACTAAAGTTGAAATTCCAACTGCGTCGCTACTACTGTCTTTTATGCGTAAAACGTAAGCATGAACTCTACTATCCATTCTCACAAATACTAGATGACACTCAAATTAATGCCTAAAGAAAACCACAGTGATGAAATTACAACTTTCCGTTCTAAACCAAGAGTTAAAAATCCATCAACAACCTTACTACGTGTGGGAAGTAAACGGTTACTGGTGACTCTAAAGATATGTACTAATCGTTTCCCATTTATCGGTAGTGCACTTAAACGATACATTAAGCACTTGAGGACCTCTGTCAAGTTCCATTGTAGTCGGTGCCGAACTGCCGACAGACATTTGGGTTATTAGGACATTGGGTAAGTTACAACCTGTTGAAGTGATTGTTGAATTCGTTTTGCTGTTGTTGTTACAGAAACCGATGTTTATCATCATTACTGGGTGAGGAATGGTAAAGGATTACTTTCAGCTTATTATTTAAATTCTCTTTTCCCTCAAGTAGACCATAATCAAAATCCATCATCCATCCACTTCAAAAATCAGGGAACAACAGTCACGTTCCCGTTTACAGCACATCGTTTTGTATCTCCCATTAAAGGATTGGAAATCGAAAAAGTTAACCTAACTATGAAGTTTCGTAAAACCCCTTCTCTTATCTCCCGGATCTGCACACAAAATAAACCCAACATAACAATACAGATTGTTATCTACCAAGAACTAACCTATTTAAATTTAATTCAGTTCTTTTGCAAAGAAGGCAAAAAATTGGACAACCCACAGATAGTAATTATAGCACCAAACGGATACAGATGTCCAATGTAAATGATAATGCAGCGCCTAGAAGGCCTTGTGAGGCCTAATAGGCAAAAAACACCGAAATAAAACCTTTTTAGAACCGAAATAACACCATATGGTTCGACGAATTCGCAATAAAAGGAGATTTCGCTTTAGGCCACTCTTAACCTAATCTAATGTCGTAGAAAACATAATTCTAAATCAACTGTCAAAGTAGTCAGATCACAAATCTTAGGATTACCGACGGCGGCGCCGGCGCCTATTTGTTCGTTTAATACAGCGTTTTATAGTTTACGACCATCAGTTTCACCACATTCAATTTGTCTAGAATTAAGTACAAATGATTAAGTATTCGAGTTACTGCTTACTGGGTAACTTTCGTAATTCTAATCTCTATATGGATGGTTATTAGATAATAACCTCATAATTTGTAGTTAATGTTTGCATTTAATTTTATCCGTTTAATGCCGATTTTCTCAGTGTAAAATTAATTGAATGCGTTTGATAAGGAACGGTGATTGGTCAAGATTTTGTGTAACAGCTAAACAAAACGAAACTTTCAATAAAAACTGCATTATGTCTGTCTGTCAATCTTTGCACTTCTTAGATCAAGTACTCAAAACGAAACACATCTTTTCTTTACAATCGCAATCTTCTTCCCGTATCTTCATTTGTTTCCATTCTTTTTTTTCATTTGTTCAATCCGTTCGCATATTTGCATCTTACGCTTGGATACACATCCAATCCGACATAGAACTATTGAATTTGTTTTAAATTGTTAAGCAACCAAGAGTCGCAAATCAAATACTCATGGCCATCTAATGGCAGTTGTAGATGAGCTGGCAAATAAATTATTGACTAAGCAAACGTCCACAAAGGAATACTTGTAAGTTGTCTCGTAAAATACAACCGTTTACTTTACCTCATTACCACGCGTGCTTTAGGACTTTAACATACACACATCAAAAGTGTCTAGGGATCAACATATATTTTTGCAATAACTTTTCTCCTGATTGATATTCATTAAAATGTTCTTTAAGGATTCATCAAATAAAGTGTTGTCGTTTGTCACAGTAACGATAAACCAAGTCACCTTTGCATTCATAAAGAAATTTGCCATTTTCCTAATAAAGGGATTTTTGACATTTGAACCACTAACATTAAAGTTCGAAAAAAAGACTGAAATAACAGTTTTCTTTAAAATTTTATTGGGTAACTTAAACAATTAATAATCCGTGTTTCTACCGCGAACACTAACAACACAAGAACATCGGTTTGGCATACTCAAAATGAGTTCATCCAAATCACGCTGTGGAATGGCCGCCCATGTTCGTTGCAACAACAAAAAAAGGTCTTCTTGCGACTGGATACCCTCCATATTCGGCAGAGCTCTTCTCTGTAGCATATCCCATGCATGCTCAATCGGGTTCAAGTCTGGCGACTGAGCAGGCCAGGGCAGGACATTGATGTTAGCTGCGGCGAGAGTCTGTCTTACAACTCTTGCGGTGTGCGGTCGTGCATTATCATGCATTATCTGAAATAAGGGACCGATTTGCACTTGTAGAGGAACGATGACGTCTGATACAATCGTCTCAGCATAAATTTGAGCGTTGAGGTTGCCTCTGATCCAAATCAACTCAGTTCTTCCGCCGATCCAAATACCCGCCCATACCATGATGGTTCCACCACTATAAGGATGGACTTCCTGGCAGGATTTTAATCGCTGTTGGCGTCCAGGGGTTCTCCAGTGTCGTATACGTCTTGTATCCGGTCTCATACCAAAACGAGACTCATCAGAAAAGCACACGAAACGCCATTGTTCTTCTGTCCAATTTCTGTGTTCAAGAGCCCATTGATATCGAATCCTACGATTGTGCATTGCTATAGGTGGTACCCGTAGCGGTCTTCGGGAATGAAGGTTCACTTCATGCAAGCGGTTTCTGACTGTTTGGTCGCTAATTAAGTTCCCTGAAGAGTGATGAAGCCTCACGGCTAACATCATGGCGGTTATTGTTGGAGCTCTTCGAGTTAAGATTTGAATGTATCGGTCTTGTCTCCGTGTGGTGCAGCGATACCGTCCTCCATGGCGCTCAGCCACGGTACCAGTGCTTCGGTAACGTGTCCAAAGTCGACTGATAACACTCTGACTTGTATTCAGAGCTAAAGCCACAGTACGTTGCCGGGAACCAGCTTCTATCATTCCCACGGCTCTGAGCATTTCTTCCCTGCTTAAATGACGTCGCCGCTCCATAATAACGTTGGTTTTAATCAGTAGTAGGGAAACAGTAGCACTAATAATGTCTTCAATGCGTTGTATGTTTTTATAGGGAAAATATTGACAGCTGATTTTCATCTTTTACTCGAATTTGATTTACAGTTCCTGATTCAAATTATGAAATGCACCAAAAAGGATCCATATAAATTTATAAAATCATAAATTTATTACAAAGCCACATCTCAATCTCAAGAAATCCGCATAAAAATGCTTGATCCCTAGTAGTCCAGTCATTAAAGCCTAAACCCGAAAATAATTAGTAACTTGCTGATATTTTAAGGGGTTCTTAAGGAAGGTAAAATAAGATACCGGGTGATTTTGCAGCGTTCTGGGGTGTACGGAAAGGGTTGAAAAGGGGTGAAAAGGGGTTTTTTGCTAATAACATTGCCAAAAAAATTAGTAACACGCTGCAAATTTGGAATAAGGTTGTTCTTACGGTTTTGTAACGTGTATTAAATTTGCAGCGTTTTGCAACATACGGAACATTGTTTTTTTTTCAAAACAGTGCAATTAGTTAAAAACAGAGGTAAGAAAATTAGTAACACGCTGCAAATTTGGAATTAGGTTGTTCTTACCTTTTTGTAACGTGTATGAAATTTGCAGCGTTTTGCAACATACGGAACATTGTCTATTATTAAAAAAACAATGAAATTATTTAATCACACGGGTGAAAAAAAATTGTAACTCGCTGTAAATTTGTAATTAAGTTGTTTTTACCGTTTCGTAAGGTATATCAAATTTGCAGCGTTTTACAACAAATTGAACATTGTTTATTATTAAAAAAACAGTGCGATATACGTTACGAAACGGTAAAAACAACTTAATTACAAATTTGCAGCGAGTTACAAATTTTTTTCACCCGTGTGATTAAATAATTTCATTGTTTTTTCAATAATAGACAATGTTCCGTATGTTTCAAAACGCTGCAAATTTGATACACGTTACAAACCGGTAAGAACAACCTAATTCCAAATTTGCAGCGTGTTACTAATTTTCTTACCCCTGTTTTTAACTAATTGCACTGTTTTTTAAAAAAAACAATGTTCCGTATGTTGCAAAACGCTGCAAATTTAATACACGTTACAAAACCGTAAGAACAACCTTATTCCAAATTTGCAGCGTGTTACTAATTTTTTTGGCAATGTTATTAGCAAAAAACACCTTTTCACCCCTTTTCAACCCTTTCCGTACACCCCAGAACGCTGCAAAATCACCCGGTATGTTATTTTACCTTCCTTAAGAACCCCCTAAAATTTCAGCAAGTTACTAATTATTTTCGGGTTTGGGCTTTAATGACTGGACTATAGACACTTTTGATGTGTGTACTTAACATTTATTTGTATTCAATTGAAATTATTTTTGTCTACGTTCATGCTAATGGCTTTCGCACTCGTAATTGTCTTACGATATTGTACCGGGATACAGAGTAGCCTTTGAGTTATTCCAGACTACTTATAATCCTATGTCTGTGTGAATTTTATTCAGATCATTTCTGCCGTTCATACAATATGATTGAGTAACAAACACCGATCCGAACTTTCGCATTTATAATGTAAGCAAGAGTAAGAATCTCTGTTCGTTCACATGACTCCTCTTCTGCCGTTTACAGTATCATAACCTAATTCTTGGTTAAGCTCGTCTTTGTACTTACTTATGTTGTACCATTACGATTTCTAGGTTATTTTTTTTTTTCGACTATGAGTTCTTTTTCATAGGTACGTATTAATTTAATGGGTAAGTACAATAAAGAATAGTCTTAGCTATTTTAAAAGGAAAATTTCCGTTTTAAAACCAAAAACCAATTGGAATATTACGACGTACGTGATACTGCAACCAAATACATTCGTAATAAGGATTCGTCTGCCGTGTGATTAGAATTTATTAGGCCCTTATTTACAATCCGTGCGTACAATAAAAAGGATTTGGAAACAATCAAACATCAACTTAACGTGCGCAAGCGCAGATTCTTAGAGTCCCGTATGTTAATGGCTTATGTTTTATTGTCTGATTGTTGAAATGCAACACTTGGGTTGTATGTAATTCTTGTAAATTATGTTTTTAAGAGATTGGTACTCAAGAATGCATTTGATACTGATGAGGTATGTAAGGTGAATCGATTTTGTTACATGTAATAAATCAATCTGCAAAGAACTCTTCTTTCCTTAAATATGCTTATATTTATGCAGGAAACCTACATATTTTATTAGAATTCATATCTTAACAGTGTCGTACCAGCTTGGGGTTCCTAAAGGCTGCATTGTAGGGCCAGTCTAGAACTGTCAGATATCTTCTATTTATATTATACAGCAGAATGCTATAGCTGTTCGGTTTACAACAGTTTTGTAAAGTTTATCGTTTACCTACTCTACCCACTAAACTACTGTAAAGGCACTCAATTCTCTAAGCTGGCATTTACAACTTGCGCTTTGAGGGAAACGCCTATAAGTTCTTTGTTATGTTTACAACACTGTGTAAATTTTCTAACTTTATATTTCAATCTTATTTATTCCCCATAAATTATTCAATAAGTTTAGTGGAGGTCCACATTAATGTTTGAATTGTCATGTTCGTATCACGGAACCCTTGCGCAGCAGGCGGTTCGTGCTTTGCTGTGTTTTATGGATTATTTTAATCTATAGCAGTTGCGTAAGTATTCTGCCAACGCTAAAATGAAGAACGTTTTGGGAATACCAAATTTATTTACAGAATATCTTAATAATGAAGGAGTATGGCGAGTAAATCTGATACGCAGACAACGTAACCAAATCTACAGTACACTCAAATACAAACCTTATTTTTAGAAAGACAAAGATCGAAATTATATTTTATGTGATGCTCATGCAAGTACATTCACGAACAGAATCCATTCATGACCCATTGTTTAAATCTGTTAGCAATAAATATGTAAACTGAATAAATATATCCCTCATGAAAGCTTATCATGCGATTATACATTAATATTACATGGTGGAGTATAATTCTTTATGTACTATTGTAAGTTTTTGTTCTAACTTTTGTATTACTTGTTAAGTTCGTCAATGTACTAAGAATTGTCAATTATCCTTCCAAGAAAGTTACACCTCAACGGCATTAGACAGCCATGTTTTTTGCTGAAAAGTTGAGAACTGGCTACTGTACGGCTCATTTCCTGTTACTCTATAAAACCTTAATACTTGGGAAACAGAATATAGTTAACGTATACAGAGTGAATTTTTAACTGTGCGTGGATGTGATTACTTCCCAGAATTTGATCCTTATTAGTAACACTATCGAATGATGTAATAATACAGGGTGTGATTTTTTTCCAAAATCAGCGGGTTCGATTCCTGGCCAGGATGATTGATTTTTCTAAAATCCAATAAAGCAGTTTTAGTTTTCGTCAAAATCGGCCTCGAGACTCCTTTCAACGTTTTTCGATATTCCTCATAGTTTCGAAAATAGCCATCCACGCCCAGTTGAAAAATGCACTGTAAGTATTTATGTTGCTCTTAAAAAAAAAACTATTTTAATACGCTTTTTCCATGCTCTAGAGTTATTTATGGGAATTGATTTCTTTCCACCCTTGTATAACAATCTACTATTCTTCCTTAGAACGTGCATGCGGTATGTCCAGCAATGGACTGCGATAGGAATGGTACAATGATCCTATGCGGAGCAAAATCATGTCCTAATAAAAATATTTGAAGCCAAAACCATTTACCCAAAATTGTTGTATACAAGGTTAGATAAATTCACTCATCAGTTTCAAAAAGAGTCCTCACAAAATGAGCGCCAAATCAAAGATTTTGTTGTACTTTCATCTTTCATTGCATTGTAACAACAATGAGGTTGCATTTTTTGATTGCGCAACATTTAACTGAACTCATCTAAGATACTATGCCCAATTACGTAACGTAACGATTACTAATCGAAGTAAACCAAGACTCTTTTCAAATTCGAACAGAAAAACTTGTAGATTCTTCTCAGGTCTTCAAAATTCATAAAATTAGCAACAATCCTGTCAATCCAACAAGCATTACCACACAGGCTAAAGATGAATGTGTCCCTACATATTTATCAGTGACATATTGCTCCACAGTCGCAGCCGTGGGAAAAGCCGCTGTTTCCCAATGGGTTCACAGAATGTGCTGTGGGGTCGTATAATGATGGTTCTAGGAACAATCACTGTATGTCACGATGGATAGGAATGTATGTGCTTCATGACACCGGATAGTTAGCCAGGATTTTAATCTTGCACACAACATAATAAAAAGCAATATAAAAAGTTAATTAAAAAAAGCAGAGAAAAGTGTTTATGGAAAATATGGGGGAGGTCTTTACCCAGCAGTGGGACAGTACAAACTGGTTTGTTTCCATTTGTTTTATTAATTTGTTCTGCGGTAGAACTATGGGACTTTTTTTTCAATAGCGCGACGATATAAATTGTTACAAAATAGTAACAAGTCTTTAATCCCACTTGTTCTATTCCACAAACCCGCAGTTCTACGACGGAAAAGAAAAAATAAGTTATGGAAAAGAAATTAAAAATCCCTGCTTAATTATAAGAAAAAGTTAAATGAAAACTGAAAAGACCTAACTACTCTGAAACCTACCCTAGAAAAAAATAACAGTCGGGAGTCGGGACCCATTATGGGAAAGATTTCAGCGGGTCTAAATTTTTAACAGATCCCGAAATTGTAGTGTAATGCCTCATCATCATCAGCCTATAATGTTCCCACTGCTGGGACACAGGCCTCCTCTCTGTGAGAGGGAGTGGGCCATAATCCACCACGCGGGCCCAGTGCGGATTGGTGGATGTCACATGTCTTCGAATTTTTGGTTCTAGGACATGCCGGTTTCCTCACGATGTTTTCCTTCACCGTTTTGAGAGCAGTGGTGATGAAATAAATTACACAAAGTATGCGCCTGGCGGGGTTCGAACCCACGACCTAAAACTCGTAAGTCGGGACCGATACCACTGGGCCACCACTGCTGCAATACCTATATACCGGAAATATTATCTCTTAACATCTTCCCGACCTTTGATGGAAATTGTCGCTTCACAATAATTGTGATATTCATAACAATTTATGTTTGGACTGGAATCCAGAACGCAACTGTATCAACAACCTGTTGCCTGAAGACCACACACTACACCAAAAATTGTCGTACCTCAATTAAATATTTCGCCGTAAACACCAAAGGACATATAGTATTACAATCGAAGGCTTTTATTACAAAATGATCATTTACAATTCCTCGTTTCATACAATCTACCTACCAGCTCAACTTGACTTATTGTGAAAGGTTGTTAACGACTTAAGTTATTTGAAATAGTTCACACGTGCTCGATAGATGGCGTTGTAGTCTTTTTAGAAGTCGCTATCGTTTGGTTACCGTGATTAGCATTTATAAGGTTAATGTGTTTTTTTTTAATATATTATGAGCTATCAAGGCAGAACAGTGCACAGTGGTTTTATTACGATTCTCGCTAGTGTACCTAAAGGTCAAATTTCTCCAAATACCATCAGGGGTATTTAACATTGGTCCTATATGACCCGGATCATTTGGACAGTTTTTTATATACAAGTGGAGCTACCGTTGGCCCGCTTCTCCGTTCCGTGTACTTGTAGTGGGTCGCTACAAAAAGGTACACGTTCCTCCGCACCAGCGGCGACAGCATCACCCAGCATAAGCGGTGAGCTGAGTCAGCATTGGCGGAATAGTTCAAAGAGTGGCCACAGAGGGCGCCACTCTCAGATCAACACTTCACTGGAAGACAGCAAGGTGACGCAGCCATCACGTGACGTCACAGACGAGACACAGGTGCAGCCATCACGTGACGTCTCAGACGAAGCAGGTGCAGCCATCACGCGACGTCGCAGACGACACAGGTGCCGACATCACACGACATCTCAGGTGTCTCCCACGCGTAGTGCGTATAGCGGCCACAGAGGGCGCCACTTGCAGGGTGAAAACGGTGTTAGTGAGAACTGCAATTTTGTGAGTACATTTTATATATTTATTTTGTTCACGAATCGGACAAACATTCGAGTCAAAGGATTTTGAACTCTATTTCAAAGAGAATTTTATCTTGTCAAGTGAAGAAGTTTCAACATAAGATACTTACAACTTTAGTGACGTATTTGGACTTGTAGAATTTTAAAAACATTTTGAAACTTAGAAACTTTATTTAGTAGTAACCAATTTGTGTGCATGTTAGAATTAGGACTTAGAATAATTTATAGAAAACGGGGGAACGGGGAACCTATACCCGATTTCTACCAGATTTTGTGTGTTTCCCAAACACTTGTAAAATTTTAAGAAGTGATTTGGACTTGTATTATTTTTTTGTGAAACAGCGCAACTTAGAAAAGTTTGTCTTTTGATTTCACTTGTATGTTTACTGCTTACACATAATTATTTGCAAAATAGACAGTTCGCATATTTTATCTCCTTTGAGAAAGTTGTTATTAATTTCATACATATTTACATTGAGTTTATCTCTTACACAATTGTTGTGTTTTAAGACTTAATCAAATTAAAAATCAATTTAAACATTTTATTTACTTACAAGTACATATAAATCAATTACAAAATGGAAGGATTAATGAATGTTTTAAAAGATCAACAGAATGTTATTACAAAGGGATTGACTAATTTTAAAAAATGTAGTAAAGATAGATTAACGCAAGAATATATCGAAACAAGACAAGAATTATTGGAAAAGGATTGGGCATTGTTTAAAGAAAATAACACAAAATTATATGAACGTTTTAAATTAGAAGATATAGGACAGAAAGTGGTGGATATTTATGATGCGACAGAAGATACTTATGTAATTTATAAAAGTTTAATGAAAACAACTCTGAATAAAATCCTGTTGGCTAAGAATCCTCTACAGCAAACTGATAATGATTCAACTAATTTAAACAAATCAAATAGTTCCTTTGTTAAATTGCCCAAAATTTCCATTCCAACATTCTCAGGAAAGTATGATGAATGGACAACATTCCATGATCTGTTTACATCATTAGTGCATAAAAATAAAACTTTGGATAATGTGCAAAGGCTCCATTACCTAAAGAGTCACCTTTCTGGGGAAGCAGAGCAATTAATACGTCATACTCCTATAACTGATGCCAATTATATTCAATGCTGGACTCAGTTAGAGAAGCGTTATAGCAATAAAAAGTATTTATTAAATTGTATTCTCAGGAGGTTGTTCGGTCAAAAACGTATGCAGGTGGAATCGGCTACAGCTTTGAAAGAATTGCTTGATACCACATGTGATGTTCTTAATGCGTTGAGTAATTTGGGGATTAATGTGAGCACATGGGATGTCATTATCATACACATTGTTACCTTTAAATTAGATAATGAAACGCGTAAGCAATGGGAGCTTAGTATTTGCAACATTGACTCCAACAATGACTTACCAACTTTCAACCAATTTAAAACCTTTATGGAAAATCGGTTTCGCGCGTTAGAATGTATAGAGCCAAAAAGGGCACCAGTTCAGCAGAGCAACAATAATAAAAGTTCATCTGGTCATTCGCCAAAGGCAATGTTGGCAACGAGTGCATCAATCCAATGTGAGTTCTGCTCAGAAGGTCACAAGCTTTGTTTCTGCAAGAAGTTCTCAAAGCAGACAGTTGAAGATAGACGTGATTTTGTGGCAAAACGGAAAATTTGCTTCAACTGTTTAGGTGGCAATCACGTTGTTTCTGAATGCAGAAAACCTACCACTTGTAAGGTTTGTCAAAAGCGCCATCATTCGCTGTTGCATTTAGGTCAGGAATCCGACAAGGGTGAACAACCTTCGACATCATCGTCCATCGATAGTATTAGTTCACCTAATACTAGTCCGATTGTTTCATGCTTGTCGACAGGTAACATTCCTAAGCCCAGACAGGTTTTATTAGCCACAGCGCTAATAAAAGCCGAGTCACGTTCTGGTGAATTTCAGATTGTCCGAGCCTTGTTAGATCAGGGTTCTCAGGCATGTTTTGTGACGGAAGCCGTAGTACAGCTACTCAACCTGAAGAAGACTCCAATTCAAGGAACTATTTCAGGTCTTGGTGGTCATAGTTCAACCATGGCACGGTACATGGTACATTTGAATATCCAGTCTCGGGTAGATTCAAATTTTAATCTTAAAGTTAACGCTTACGTGCTTAGTAAAATAACCTCTTACTTACCTGAGAGTAGAATCGACACTACTTTAGATTGGTTAAGCGTTAACAATCTGCAGCTCGCAGATCCAGGGTTTAACACTCCCAACAAAATAGATGTTTTGTTAGGCGCTGATGCGTACAGCAGCATTATTAAGGCAGGCATAGTCAAGTGTCCATCAGGCACTCTGATTGCTCAGAGCACTACCTTAGGGTGGGTTCTGTCTGGTACAGTTAGTAAGAACACTTCTAAAGGCTCACCTCAATTTAATGTACTGCATGCACAAGTTAAGGAAGACGAAATATTAAGAAGATTTTGGGAGTTAGAAGAGCAAAATAGTTCAAAGAAAATACTAACACCTGAAGAAAAGAAGTGTGAAGAGTTTTATACTAAAACGACAATAAGAGATAGCAGTGGAAGGTACGTGGTAAGACTACCTTTTCGTGATGAAAATCCTTCCTGCAAGGGTGGAAACTCTCGTGCTATTGCGGAAAGAAGATTTAAGTCGTTGGAAAAAAGACTGGACAGAGATACAGATCTAAAGGAAAAGTACAAGCAGGTTATAGAAGAATATTTACAACTAGGACACATGAGGCAGATAGACAAGAAGGACAATAAGAAGGATATAGCGGTATACTTGCCTCATCATGCTGTAATCAGGGAGGACAAAAGTACGTGTGGTTTTCAACGCGTCCGAGAAGAACAACAATGGAGTCTCACTCAATGACACGTTGATGGTGGGACCTACATTGCAGTCTGACTTGAGACACACAGTGTTAAGATGGAGACTTCATCCTATAGCACTGGTAGCAGACATCGTCAAAATGTACCGTCAGGTCAGGATTTCTGAAGAAGACGCAATGTTTCAGCGCATATTATGGCGAGACAATCCTGAAACTGAAATCAAGGACTACGAGCTGGTGACGGTTACCTTTGGTACGGCATCAGCACCATACCAAGCAGTCAGAACCTTACATCAAGTAGCCTACGATGAAGGCAAAATTTACAATCTTGCTGCTGACAGAGTTGTGAATTGCTTCTACATGGATGACTTGATGACCGGTTGTAATAGCGTAGAAGAAGGCCTGGAAATATATAGGCAAATGACAGTGTTATTAGGAAGAGGTGGATTCACGCTCCAAAAATGGAATAGCAACAAACAAGAAATAGTAGATAGAGTACAAGAAATTGAAAATAATATATTGAAAGGACAAACAGATCAAATAAGGACAAAGGACAACATGAAAAAGAACAACACAAGTAAGCACAAAATCATACAGGACACAAACCAAACAATACAGTACAACAAATATAGGGAACTAAAGGACAAAGGCTATTTGCAATCAACAAGTAGTCCATTAAAGTCACTCTGCCCCTACCTCGACGAAAAGGACATTATGAGAGAGTTTATTTATATTTATATTTATTTGGGAAAAAGAGTTAGAGGTAGACTGGAGAAATCAGAGCTGAGCGAACAAATGAAACATCCAGTAGTTCTGCCTCACTCCAGTCACCTAACTCGGCTAATCGTAGCTGACGCACACAATAAAACCCTTCACGGGGGTCCTCAGCTCATGATTAACTATTTGAGGACAGCCTACTGGGTTATAGGGGTCAGAAATGTGGTCAAACATCATGTCATCAAGTGTGTGACATGTGCGAAACAAAGAGCCAGTACTAAAAACCAATTCATGGGTTCACTACCAGCTGTATGGTGCACCCCAGCTCGACCATTTTTGCATAGCGGGGTTGATTACGCTGGTCCAATTAATGTGAGGACAACGAAAGGTCGTGGCCACCGTTCATACAAGGGCTATATATGCCTGTTTGTATGCATGGTCACTCGGGCACTGCATTTAGAAGCAGTGAGTGACATGAGCACTCAAACCTTCCTAGAGGCGTTTAGACGTTTTGTCTCTAGACGAGGTCATTGTGCAAAACTGTGGAGTGACAATGGCACTACATTTGTAGGTGCCTCCAGAGAGCTGCAGCAGTTGACAGCTAATCAACCTGCCATAGCCGAACATCTCGCAGCGAATGGTACGGAGTGGCACTTCATTCCTCCTCACAGTCCCAACTTTGGCGGACTTTGGGAGGCAGGAGTGAAGTCCACAAAGTTCCATTTGAAAAGAGTGATCGGTGAAGCGACTCTCACATTTGAAGAACTGACTACACTTCTCAGTCAAGTAGAAGCGTGCCTGAACTCGCGACCTATGAGCACAATTAAGGTTGATGATCCTGGTGAACCGTTACCCTTAACACCTGGACATTTTTTAATTGGCGAGCCCGTAGTGAATGTACCAGATAACAATTACTCTGACTCTAACACTAATTATTTATCGCGCTGGCAATTCATCCAACGAATGCTTCAGTCGTTTTGGAGACGTTGGTCTCATGAATACCTCGTTACTTTGATGAATCGCTACAAATGGTCTTCCCAAGTTGCTGAGCCAAAAATTGGAGACATTGTATTAGTCAAGGAAGACGACCTGCCGCCAAGTCGTTGGTTAATGGGTAGGATTATAGAAAAACATCCTGGGGATGATAACATCACCCGTGTGGTCACGTTACGCACCAAATCCTCGACAATCAAAAGGCCAACATCCAAAATATGTATTTTACCCGTAGTTGAATAAGATTTTATTGTATTTATTGTTTACATATTTTATCTTGTTCGAATCAAATTATACAACCATTTTACACTCTTTTAAACCTTAGATCAAATGAGAAAAAATCAAATATTGTACCTTATTTTAAGCTATTTACACTATTTACAATTTTATATGTAGATTTACAGTTATCTTGTTTTAAACCTAGAATAATGCATGTTTAGCTCTAAGTCATTGAAACATTCTTGTAAGCTGTCAATTATTGAGTGTTATAATTATAAGTATGTATATCTAGGAACTATAGCTTGTAGATTTTAGTAAGTTATTTTTTTTTATGTAGTACAAAATGTATAGTAGTTCAACTTGCGTTTGTGATGTGCAATGTAAGTTCAATTTAGAAGGACATTCCGTCAGTAACGTCCTTGGTGGGCGGTATGTTAACGACTTAAGTTATTTGAAATAGTTCACACGTGCTCGATAGATGGCGTTGTAGTCTTTTTAGAAGTCGCTATCGTTTGGTTACCGTGATTAGCATATAAGGTTAATGTGTTTTTTTTTTAATATATTATGAGCTATCAAGGCAGAACAGTGCACAGTGGTTTTATTACGATTCTCGCTAGTGTACCTAAAGGTCAAATTTCTCCAAATACCATCAGGGGTATTTAACAAAGGTTATCAGTAAGAAGTTCCTGTTCTGAATTAATTAGTATGATTCATTGTTTGTCTCGAAAAGCACTAATTAAGTATTCAGAGCTTTAATTAAATTGCATTTCATTCTTCAAGGTTTCCGTAAATCGGTTATTCATGTAGACAGTTCAATCTGCCAAATAAATACATCACAGAAATTCAAGATTTATATTCTTCCTTTTTAAATGACAACCTCTTTTCATTCAAAACCGACGGTGACACTGGCCATAAGACACCAAAAAAATATTAGATGCCATAGTTTGCTTTTTTATAATTTTTTTTTTCATCTGACTTTATGGCTATTTCGTTTATTTTTTCCTTCAAAAGTGGACAGGATTTGAAGCTATTCTTGAATAAAACCGTTTTTTAGAAACCTTATAATAATTAGTTATGATTAGTACTTACGTAGTTGAAAATGCAACCTCTTTCATTTCAAGCTAAAACAGACTGGCTATTTCTCAACAAAAAGGTTCTAAGATACCATTAGGTTTTTTTCTAAAAAAATTTCTTTATCGGACTTTATGGCATTCGTCATAATTTTCCATCGAATGTGGATAGTGTTTGCACTTATTTATGAGAAAAGCCTTTTTCCACTGCTCAATCAACGGCAGAGAAGTCTAGTACGATATTTACGGAAGATGATTCAGTTCCTAATTTAGTGGCGGATACAGACAGTTTTATTAAAACAATATCTTCGCTATACATTATGCTACAACTGAGGATGTGATTACAATTAACCCAATAGCACTGTGATAGCACTTCAAGAGGCATTGCGATTAAGCACTCAGTACTTGTCAGCCATTGATTAGGCACTGACATAAAACGGTCCAGAATAACGAATATAATTTCCTAACTCCTTATATCAGGTGAAAATAAAATATTTTATTAATGCAACACGATTGGATTCAGGTACTAATAAGTGTAAAACTAAAAGGAAATTAATGGAAACTTGTATGGTTTATGTATGGTGGAAACTGGGACGAGTTTCTCGCAATTCAGTGTGTGTGAAGTCTATTGACACTTCAACTTGTCAATACGGGAACACGAGTAAAAGATTGATATGTGATTGCAATTCGTATCTAGTTTCTATTACTTTCTAATCTTAGAGTTAATGCCATGTATGAATGGCATTTAATTATAATTAATTATGTAATCTGCACGCTATAATTCGCGAAGGTAAACTTTCTCATAGACAAATGTTGCAGAAACCCTAATGTCTGAATGGATTGATCTCTCATTGGGCGTTTTTCCATTAGCCGGGGAAGCAAAGATGTATGAAATTGTATGGCTCACATTTGCACTTACCGGGACCGGCACCGGCCCGGCGTCCATACATTTTTGGTTCCCCGCACCGGCAACACGCCGCCGCCGGCGCCGCCCGGTGCGGGTGCCGGTTCCGTGTCGGCTAATGCAAAAACGCCCATTTTCTTTCAATTGATAAGTAACACTTCGAAAGTTCGAAGGCGTTGCTGAAATACAATATTTTTTTGTTACAGGACTTAATTACGGGTCGTCATTTTGTCAAAATTTTCAACATGATGAAAAAGTTATACAGCTGCCAGCCATGTTGTAAAGGATAAACACAAACAACTTTTTACTTGTAAAATTACAAACTTCCAAATAGATATATTTGACCCATGTGGGAACTGAACTCGACGCATACCACAGCAATCGATCGTTTAGCAACTGACCAAAACGTGCCATCGAAGTTGTAAATTATCTAGATTTTCAACCTTAGTTTTTGTACTCTAAACCTATTGAGGAGTCACTGAATAAAGAAATCGGCTGTTCACAATCACAAACGTTTCAGGATTCGTTTCATAAATTATTCACAATAATGAGTACAATGACCTCTTAAAAGGTACCATAACTAAAACTAAGGTCACATTAAGCAGATTTATACATAGGAAACTTTCCAACGAGCGAAATGCCATCTCCCCTAGTCTACAAGTGGATACAATTGCAGTAATGGCGGTTCCTCGGTCCGTAATGGGCCGCATGCGCAGGCGCACCTATCATTCATACCGTCATACGTGACGACCCTCTCAATGACTTACGTTGCACATCATTACCACTTACATGGAGACAACTAGCTCGTTTAGATCAGGAAGTGTCCCTTTTTTAGTGGGCACTTATGGGCATTTTAGTTTTATCTAGGGGAGAAAATACTTACCACTCTATCTGCTCATTATCCTTGTACGGTTTGAATTATCTTGCACAGTTATTATAAAAGAAGTTTAACAAGTTACAAATAATTTAATTAGAGCTTTGAATCAGCTGCAAATTACGAGTAAAAGCAATCGAAGTTGATTGCTGATCACATTCCAAATTTCTTGATCCAAAACATTGTCCACAAGACACACCTACATAGCTTTCAAATCTCACAAACCCAAACACAGCAGCCCAAAACTTTTTGCTATCATAACTCCTTGCTCACCAATCACTCACAAACATCTAAATAACCTAACAGGTTCACCGCACAACGAAAAAATAAAATGCCAAAACCGGTAAACATTTTGTTCGTATGAATGGGAGCTAGTGCCGCTAAGTTGACCGCAGGCCTGCGCAGGCGCAGTGGCGGAACGCGGCACAATATTGACGCATTCCGCCGGGACGGGACCAGTCTCCTTCTAAGGAAGACGACCTGGACACACTAACTGTACAACGGCATGGCAAAAACGTTCCTCTAATTGCTGGCAACTTTGAAACGAGAACTATTCGACGTTTGACGATTTACGCCGAGAATGACCGATGGAACTTTTTTGTAGAACGTAATGGAATTTGATTAAACATTTAAGTGACTTCTTCAGAAAGGTTATTATAAGTACCCCAATCAATCTACCACTTGATACTTATGTCAGTGAATTAATTTATATTCGAAAATAAGCAGTTAGTGTTCGTTAGTCAAACAATCACTTTCAAAACGTGTTTTCAAACTCTACTTCCGTTAATAAACCAATAAAAAGTTCTCCATTATAAACAGTTGATAATGGCAAGTATTAATTACGGCAAAAACTTTGGTGCAGTCTATAATTACGCTTTCAATTGATCCACATACACATACGTTTATTAATTTACTGGGGAAAAGGCCCATTATTATCTATGGGCTAAAGATAAAGAAAGCTATATGGACCAGAATATCTTGGTATTCCATAACGGCCTGGTAATGCGCTGCACATTTTTTTGGCGCATGGCTATAGTAGGAACTAACGCCGCCATTTTGTTTTTTCATTACAGTTTCCACAGACAATTTCACAACCTCAGATAAAATTCACAACTGTCACATGTCTTTCAAACGCCAAAAGAGAAAATAACTTGCCTACTGATTGTGGTAAATGTCAAAAAAGTGTCAAATTCAAAATGTTGGAATCTCGTTCAGTTATTTGCGAAATACCAACTTACATTGGGCTGCGTTTAAATCCTTTATCCAGTTTAAATTTATACTGACTAAATGTCAAACACCCCGTTTAAGTACACCGCGAGGTGAAAAATGAAGCTAACTAAAATTTAATCTGCCCCGTTTACGGTCGTCCGCTGGTATAAGTTTTTACTAAATGGAATAAATTTTTGCGACCTCTATCCACGCAAAATTTTATCCTGCTGTCAGATTGACATTAAGTTTTGTTGTTTTGCTCGATTCGCAAAGTAAAAACGAACATTATTTTTATTTTAGAGAGTAAATATTATTTGTGGATTATGGATTTATATTAAACCGGCAAATTGATTATTTGTTTAATAAACTGAGCTGTCAATTGAATTTGACAGCTAACATTGACAGAAACTTATGACTCCGTTCAGCGAACCCTCGCTAGTTTTATTTATTTCCGGCGAAACATCGCTGGAAGATTTAAACGCACCCCTGGCCATTCAGTACCATTTAATTTGGTTTAACGAGACAGGAAATGCCACATCAAAGTTTAATCAGCCGAAACAACGTACGATAATGCAAATTATCGGCTTTGATGTGAAAAGGATGTTATCGATGATTATGATCGGAGACAAACTGGCTTATGAATTAAAATTCCCACAGTAAAAACATTAAAATCAGACCACATTATGTGGTTACTTGAAATTAAATTCACTTATTATTCTACATTGTTTTTTTTTGAGCATTTTATAACGTGTGGCTATCGAATCAACCGTTTACCTGTTGGTCTATTACATGTCAATTTGCAACTTTCAACTTGAGGCGATTAGATCTGCATTCACATTTCACATTGATTGCATGCTTTCAAATCTCGTTTTTAGACGAAATAAAAAAAACATTTCGAATATCAGTTTCTAAACACAAAATAACGATTAATGATTTAAAAAGTGCGTGAATTAACATGAGGAAATAGTTCTTTGTTTATTGTAAGTAGGTATAGATTAATAAAATTAGATAATACCTATATCACTTTATTTTGCAAAAAAAAAAACACTTATTAATTTTTTAATAAATTAAATAAATGTGTTGAAAAAAACAAGAGAATAAGCTTCATCTAAATCGAACTCCAGAATAATCATACCAGCTTACACTAGTTCTTCTACCTCCAGCCACTGACCGCAAAAGTATGAACACTGAGCTACCGCGTACCTGCGCCTGGGCATGTTGTTATGCAACACTTTTTACTATTAAACCTCGGTTTAGCAATTTCGTACGTGCTGTGCAGACTAATCTCTCAGCAGACGTCCGCTTCGTTAATGAATCAACAGAGATAATGAACCATTGAAGAAATTCAAACTGATCCTGTATTGTTTTTATTGTGACTCGACTGGAATCGTTGTATTGTGGAAGAAAGAATTTTGATGACTTTTATTTTTAGGGTTTGTGAAAACAACATCCTGTGATTGTTTTGTAGAAAGGATGATCTTGGTTTCAATTTTTTTTTTTTTTTTTTAGAAACGTTGCCCCACACTAGGAATTTCTCCTGTATCGTGGGTGCGTTTTACAAACATCGAAACTCACATGCACAAACACCCAGACCCGGAACAACTACTTGCAGGTCATACAAATATTTGTTCCGTGCGGGGATCGAACCCGCGACACTCAGCGCAGCAGTCCAATTGCTCATCCACTGCGCCAAACGTGTCGTCAATTAATTAATTTAATAATTTCATCATCATCATCATCTCAGCCATAGGACGTCCACTGCTGAACATAGGCCTCCCCTTTTGATCTCCACAGATACCGGTTGGAAGCGACCTGCATCCAGCGTCTTCCGGCGACCTTTATAAGGTCGTCTGTCCACCTTGCTGGTGGACGTCCTACGCTGCGCTTGCTAGTCCGTGGTCTCCACTCTAGTACTTTTCGACCCCATCGGCCGTCTGCTCTGCGAGCAATATGGCCTGCCCATTGCCACTTCAGCTTGCTAATCCGGTGGGCTATATCGGTGACTTTAGTTCGTCTACGGATCTCCTCATTTCGGATTCGATCACGTAGAGAAACACCTAGCATAGCCCTCTCCATAGCTCGTTGACCGACTTTGAGCTTTGAGATGAGGCCGATAGTGAAAGACCACGTTTCGGTGCCGTAACTCATCACTGGTAACACACATTGGTTGAAGACTTTCGTCTTGAGGCACTGAGGGATGTCGGACGAAAAGACATTGCGTAGTTTCCCGAACGCTGCCCAACCGAGTTGGATTCGGCGGTTGACCTCTTTCTCGAAGTTGGACCTACCTAACTGGACTACTTGTCCTAAGTAGATATATAAGTCAACAACTTCGAGTACCGAGTTTCCAACAGAGACTGGGGTGGGCACAACATTGGCATTTGACATAATTTTCGTCTTGTCCATGTTCATTTTCAAGCCCACCCGTTGTGAAACTCGGTCGAGGCCATCGAGCATCATGCTGAGTTCCTCCATCGACTTTGCCATGACTACGATGTCGTCGGCAAACCGAAGGTGAGTGATGTATTCGCCGTTGATGTTGATGCCAAGTCCTTGCCATTCCAGGAGCTTGAAGGCGTTTTCCATTGCGGCAGTAAACAGTTTCGGGGAGATAACGTCCCCCTGTCTTACACCTCTTCTCAATGGAATCGCCTTCGTGCTCTGCTCCTGTACTCGGACCGACATGGTGGCGTTATTATACAAGCACTTCAACACCTCGATGTACCGATAGTCAATATGGCATCGCTGGAGTGACTCAAGTACCGCCCATGTTTCCACCGAATCGAAGGCTTTCTCATAGTCCACAAACGCTAAGCATAATGGCAAGTTATACTCTTCGGTCTTCTGTATAACTTGCCGCAGCGTATGGATGTGGTCTATGGTACTATAGCCTCTTCGGAAACCGGCTTGTTCGGGAGGCTGGAAGTCATCAAGTCTGTGTTCGAGACGGTTCGTGATAACCCTTGAAAACAGCTTGTAAACATGACTTAGAAGCGTGATGGGTCTGTAGTTCTTCAATAGGCTGTTATCACCTTTTTTGAAGAACAGCACCACATCACCTCTACTCCATGTTTCAGGCGTTTTGCCCTCGGAGAGGACGGAATTAAAGAGTTTCTGGAGGACTTTAAGTACCGGTGTTCCACCCGCTCTCAGAAGCTCTGAAGTGATTCCGTCCTCGCCCGGCGCCTTGTTGTTCTTAAGCTGCTTCAGGGCCATCCTAATCTCGTACAGACTGATGTCCGGGATATCTTCGGTATAATGTCGGGACAGCTTGGCTCTTGGATCTCCTACCAAGCTGTCAACGGGCTTTGCGACCGAAGTGTATAACTGTCCATAGAACCTCTCGATCTCGCCTAAAACCTCTGCTTTGGTCGACGCTATGCTGCCATCCTCCCGTTTCAGCTTTGTCATCTGGCTTTGCCCAATAGACTTGTCCTTTGCGAACACTTTAGAGCCTTGGTTTCGCTGTATGGTCTCTTTAACACGATTCGTATTAAAGAGACGCAGATCGTGTCGCAAGGACTTAGATATACGTCTATTGAGCTGCCTATATGACTTCGCGTCATCGGAAGACTGCAACTGTAGCAAACGTCGTTCAGCCATGAGGTTTAAGGTTTGCTCGGTCAATTTCTGAGGTCTATCTTTACGGCAGGGTCTAAAAAACTTAGACCCTACCGTGCGGACAGTTTCCACTAGCCCGTCGTTGATCTCGTCCACTGACACTAAGTTCTCAAGGCAAGCAAAGCGATTAGAGAGCTCGAGTTGAAAGCTTTCGGGGTTTTGAATATGGGGCCGAGTAGGTCGGAGCGTAGACTTCATCAGGCTGGACCTTTCAAGTTTAACATTGATATTCAGCGAGCCTCTTACGATTCGGTGATCGCTACCGGTTTTTACCCTGTTGATCACAGAGACATCACTGAATATCCGTTTCTTGTCGGTCATGAAGAAGTCTATCTCGTTTCTCGTGAAACCATCGGGACTCAGCCAGGTCCATTTCCTGTGAGGCGGCTTCTGGAAGAAAGAGTTCATCATGAAGAGTTCCTCTTTCTCCAGAAAGTCGGCCAGCCTCTGTCCCCTAGGGTTCCGTTGCCCATATCCAAATTGCCCCACTCTCAACTCATCACCGCTTTTCTTGCCCAACTTTGCGTTAAAGTCCCCCATAACAACAGTGAAGTGGGTTTTGGAGCTATGTATGGCCCTACTTACGTCCTCATACATAGTCTCCACTTCATCATCGGAGTGTGATGAGGTCGGTGCGTATACCTGAATGACCTTCAGCGAATATCTTTTGGATATTCTGAGTATTAGGTATACCACCCTGCTCGACACACTGTCGATGGTTATTATATTGTTTACGAGGGACTTGTGAACGAGAAACCCGACACCACCTTGGGACTGTTGGTCGCCCTCCCGGTAGTATAGCAAGTTACCAGACTTCAGGGTTACGGTGTCCTCCCCCTCTCTACGGACTTCGCATAACCCCATAATGTCCCAGTGTAACTTGCTCAGCTCCTCTTCCAGCTCGCAGATCTTTTCGTCAGTCCTCAATGTGCGTATGTTGTGTGTTACCAGGGCCAGTCGTCGTTGGGGTGGGTAGCCGGATCTCTTCCGGAGATTCTTAGCACCCCCTGCTCCGCCGTTACCTTGACCGCTACCCGCGCCAGGGATAGCGGAGCTGCCGGGGACTGGGGGCCTGGTTTCTGTGGTTTCCATTAGGGGGTAATTTGCCTTAATCGCCACGCTTGGCAGGCGGGTTGGCGATCGCAGTGAGGATGTGCAGTACACGGAGGACGCTGCTGCCCGACCTCCGGTTTGTCCCTTAGTCGCCTCTTACGACACCCACGGGATGATTTGGGGGAGCGCAATTCTAAGCCGGCGCCCCACGGCAAATAAAATAAATTTATATATATATATAATAAATAAATTTAATAATTTAATTAAAATTAATTAATTAATTAATTCTGTATCTTGTTATAAGTATGTATTTTGTTCTAAAAGAAAGATGTTGTAACCTAACGACCACCCTGTAAATATTAAAGTTCGAAAAAAAAATACTGTAAAGGGACGGACGAACACACGTGATCTTACAAGGGTTTCGCTTTTTCATTTCGACGTACAGAACCTTAAAAATAAATGAGATCATTTTTGTAGTATGATGCTCACTTGCCTGGTAATTTTTGAATCAAGAATTCAGCGATATTTACGAATTTTGACGACCCATTAAGCGTTTATCCTTTGTCCTATTATTATACATATTTTATATAACCATTCAAGTTTTTTTATAGATTAAATTATTAATAATTGATAATGTATATATACCAATGCAGGGCTAAAACAGCTGTTATATCCGCTACTTGATTAGGTAGGTTGGTAACGTCCATAAGAAAAATAATTATGCAAATAAAATTGACATTTAAATATTAGTTTTAAATTAAATTGTCTAAAGACGGATGTTTTTATTATTACAGTTTTAAATAAGGACTAGTTTGATGACACTTAGTATTATTTATTAGCAATCTAGAGGACATTTCGCATAAAAATCTGATTATTAGAACAATATTTTATTATCATCTTCCTAAACCCATTCATTCATTCCTTCATTTCATTCATGTGACTGAACCTTTGTAAAAATAAAATAATAATCTATTTATTATGATAGCAATTGAGGATATTTTGTCGCCATTTTAATAAATAATGCCTAGTTCATTGTTGGAGATTAGTTTACATTTAAATTTTATTGATTTTAAACTTATGTACATTTACAAATAATACATGTACATTGTACGTGTATACTTCATTTTTGTAAATAAACAAATAAATGTCATCTCCTTGACACTGTTCTAACCAAAGGTTCTAACCATGGTTCTAAGTTCTAACAAAGCATAAAACGTACACTAATCAATAAACCTTTTAATTCAAAGTAATAACTCTTAATTGCGTATAAATAATAAAGCAAAACACAAAAAGTAACCGTCTATCTACTCGTAACATCCATCGTTCATCTGTCCGTCGGTTGCCCATCAAAACTAAGGGTCTTCTGATAAAAAAGGTATCTTTGACCTTGCGTTAGACGCCGGAAAATAAGAGGTTCCGCGTCAAAAGCCTTGTAGTACATCATTGTCACGTATTCGTCAAAATAAGCGAAAGTAGGACAAAGCTGCGTATACGCACGCACTAAATTAATGTTACCGTCTCCGTCACACGTAAGTAATAAGAGTGAGATAACGGGGAGAGGCGGTCAATTGTGAAGCAGTGAACCGTTGCAGGTTCCGTACTAGTATTTTTGAATACGACGTTGTTGTCCCACTTGCGGTTTTCAAAGGGTTAGCGTTAGCTACTGGTAGGTCAGGGGGTCTAAAAGGGCCAATTAAGCAGATTCATAAAATGAATTGCGAGAAAATTCGTTTAAGCGGTCTCTCCTATTCCTATTAAATTACTTAGTTTAGCAAGCAATAAAATAAATAACCAAAATTTTCTAAAATTAGGTACCTTTTTTATTATTCTTTATTTTATTATGGTTCTGTTAGTGGTATTTTTAGGCCTCCAGAACATCGATGCATTCCCAGTTTACCGTGAGTGAAGTTCCCTATAAATAACTGCTTTAATTATCTATGCAAATGGAAAACAATATGCCATAATTATATCACGATGAATACCGATACAGTCTAAAGAATTTAAACTATTTTAAGCACAGGTCATAACGGGATATTATATAACACAATATGTTTATGATATGCAAAAATATTGCTAATAATTTTGCATCAATTTAAGATTTGCATATGCTAATAAAATGTGTGAAATGTATTAATATTTCGAGCAAAATATTATCGTTTTCGCATCATTTTTGGATGTTCAATCGAACATTTTGTATCTAACCTTAATTCCTAGGTCCGGTCTAGACTCTTTCGAACGGGAAAGTGGAGTAGGCTGATTTAGATTTATTGCTGTAATTAATAAAGTATAATTTTGCATAGAATGTGCATAATAAGTTCAGCATTTAAAATAAAAACTATTTCTTAAAAAATGCCTTTTATATTTTTTTTTACAAATGAATATTACATACTTAATTAATTCTGTGTTCAGAATCCTAAAACTTATCCAGGTACAATATCCAACAGTCACAAAACATTGACGGCTCAGTTTAAACTGACTCCTCAACATTTTTATGCTCAACTAGCTGACCCGTGCCCACTTCGTTGGGCGGTAAAATATACATGATATCTTTATAATTTATAGCCTATAGCACTCACGAATAATGTACCTTTTGACCAGAGGAACAATTTTTTAAATCGGTTCATTACTTCCGGAGATTACCCCCTACATACAAACAAATTTACCTCTTTATAAAATTAGTATAGATTACATTTTGTTCAAAAAACATTCAGATTTTGCTTATAAGACGTTTTTCAAATTAATCAAATCTGAAATCGTCAAGAATTTGAAACAGGCCCTTGGAAACACTTCTATTCTTGAGTGCCATCCCGAAATTCGACAATTAGGTAATTATTTCGTCAAGGCCCCAATTTTGAGAAACAATAGTTCGACTAATAAATCGATCGACACCATTCCTTACGGAACTCTAAAACCGTCTCTCCCCACGGATTACTCGGAAGAAGACGATAAGTGATAATTATCGCCCTGCTAACGAGACTGACTAATGCTAAGGCAAACTGTTCTTATATTCTACGCTCAAACCACGCAGTTTTGAAACACCAACCATTATAATAACATGTTATTTAATAACTATGTATTTAAAATTTCGATCGAGAATTAAGGGCGCATAACCAGAAAGTTGGGAACGTCGCTAATAGCTGTCAAATATTTACAAGTTTTAATTAATTTGGCAATGTTACTGTATGGAAATAAGAAATACGGCTCTGTAGTGCACTAGAAAAATGATATAGGAATGCAATTGAAACACTGAATTTGATGTTGTAACCGTTTCAGGTGTACAAAAGGCATTTGGAATGTTTCAAAACGCTTTTTTACGTCTAAACTAATATATTCGGTGTTACGATATTAATTATTGCATTCCCTAATCAGTTTTTTAGTGCACTACAGAGCTATATTTCTTATTTTCATACAGTAAATTTATAAAATATTAATTAAAACTTGTAAATATTTGACAGCCATTTGCGACGTTGCAAACTTTCAGAATATGCGCTCTTAACGGTATGACAGGTCTAAATCATTTTTTGACTTTGTACCTAAGTGAGTCGACTAAAATCGAGGCATCATCATCTTGGTTAGACTCTTCTCTACCCATGTCCCATGTCTTATTTAACTTTTTGGATGGTATTTAGTGGAGTGGAAGAGACTGCCAGATACTATTACTGACTAAAAGTCCACCTTATTCTTTCGGTTGCCCTTTGCGTTCCAGGATCACGTTTACATTTACAGACGGTCCCGCGAACTATGTTTGGTTTGGCTTGCAGTCTTATCATAAATGCAACTGAATTTATTTACTAAAATTAAAACTCAACACAATCATCGTTATCATCCTGTTATGTTGAGATTGAGACACAGGAGGCCTTCTTCTGTGAGAGGTGGGCTCAAGTGGGCTGTACCATGCCATCGTGGACCCAGTGTGCGTTGGTAGATGCTAGATGCCACATGTTTTCGAACAATTTTTCAAGTACCTAGGTACATTTCGGTTTCCTCAAGATATTTCCCTTGGCGCCAAAAGTTTAATCTATCTCTATTTAAACGTAATACTAAACCTAACTAAAATGTCGTAACACCTAACTTCAGTCCACTAACCTGTTGAGGAGTATCGCATGATAAGTTAGAACCAGTGAAGGGAACGCGTAGGCCGCTCCTATTACGTTACCGAGTGAATTGATGGCAGCGGCGATAATATTGAGCCGGGACCCGATTCATTCATCAATTGTAATGAAATGATTTGGCAATGTCTAACTCTGCCTCTTAGTATTATAAAAATCATGTGTCAATTTGTTCGTACGCGCTGATCTTTAAAACCAAGCGACCAATTTCGATAAAATCCTCTCTACATGTATGGCAGGAGCCAGTTTTGTAAAATACAACATAGTGGAATACAAGGAGTGTAGTTAGTACTTTTACTATATTTTGTTTTACTTTCTTGATATTGCTAAGGTCAAGAGCAAATATCATGGCCTCAATCTAGCCCAGAAGCCAAGATAGGACCTTGAACTCACCCAAAAGGATCTGGAACTCCTGCGCACCACTAGTGGTCGCGAGTCAGTCAAGCCAGTTATTGACAGCCGATGGTTCCGCTACCCGGTAAGTTCGCTAGGAGGATCCCACCTACCCCAAAGTCTAGTCAATAATCTTTAAAAATGTTATAAAGGCGAGTAGCTTGGAAGTAACGGGTAATTTTTGGAAAGACTGTTCTGACTCCGAAAATTCGAGAAAAATTTCTTTATCCTTGATTGTATAGGCTTATAATCTCCTGATCATAACTTGAGTGAAGCCACGCTCAAAACCTAGTCCTATATACACTGAACTAGTCGTTCGTAAATGATAAATTTCTGCACTGGACCCGTTTGAAGTGGGCATGGAGTGATTGGTATTCAGACTGGAGAATAACTCGAGAATGTCTGAGATTTTGTTGGGTAATTTACTTTTATAAAAGCAGAGGTTGTGTCGTTGCCGAGCGAGGCTTAGAAAACGCTGGCGTGACAATTAGACGCGTTTATACGAGTTTGCCGGAGAAAACTGCACAGAAGAGTGGAAGGTTATGAGGAATACCTTTGCGTAGAAGTGGAACAATATAGATGAAATAAAAAAGGAGCAGTTATGTGGCCTAGTTGTTACAGCTTCACGAATTGTGAATCGTAGGTTCGAACCGTTTATTTCATCAGTACGACTCTCAATACCTTGAGGAAACTGCCATGGCTTTGGAACCAGAAAAAGACATGTTACTAATCACCACTGGGCAGGCACGCATGATGGTAATACCTACCCCACACAAGAAGACCCGACGTGAACTCGTTCAAGAAAGTGTGCAAAAAACAACATGAGTAATAATCAGTTAATAATTAACAACTCAGAATTGCCAATAGACAAACTAATAATGAGTAAATTAACTATCTATTAATAACACGAAGTAGCCAGGAAGTAATAAACACTAAAAAAATTATAACTAACTAGGATGAATTGAAAAGTCTGAGTCACTAAGTGTGCTCATTTTCACTTGCACAAAGTGGCACCTAAAATTAACAACCAATTAAAAAAAAACAGTGTTTAACAACCAATTCGTACAAGCAATCTATAAAAATGCAATTTTTTGTGATATTAAATAGTATTATCGAACATACTTTTTTTTTTTTTTAAGGTGTTGAAATCATCAAATAAGTCCTCCCGCCCTGGTTGGGACGGAAGAGACTGTCAGACTCTTACTGACTAAAATCCACCCGTGTTCCTTCGGATGCCCTTTACGTTCCGGGGCCACGGTATCCTGGGTTAAGAAAAAGCCGCGACCCCAGCAGGCATTTGGCGCGAAACACGACGCGCCTCCGACCCGGGCTTGGTCCTTGGTCGGACGGCGAGCTACCCACTACTCACCGTCCGCAAGCCCGCTCCGCCGCTGTGCCCTCTGCTGATCAGAGGGACACGCGTTGGAGCGTCCACACGACAGGCTATTCGCATACGGGCAAAGAGACCCCTTAGGCACACAGTGCCTAAGGAAGAGTTTTTGCCCGCATCCCAGGGTGCACCGGCCCGAAAAACTGGTCTTCCCCCCGGATCTCCCGGAACTCCCGCGCTAGTTGGAGCGGAAGTAAGAATCAGACTTGACCATCAAAATCGGTTCAGCAGTTTTGACTTGAAAAGGGAACATACTTACTTAGTTACACACTTTCGCATTTAAAGTACTAGTAGGATATAAATTACAGCAGTGGAAGTCGTCTACTAAGTTTTGTATAGATAGTGAGAAAAGATGTAACATTTTAACAATGAGCCAAGATGAAATCGAAAAGCCTAACTTTACCACCTTTATCTGTAAAAAATCTATCTATATTTAGTTTTCCGTCGGGGCACCTACCTAAAAACACCGACAGCATACTAAAACTATTGTTTTTCGTTGCCACAACTATCTTGATCAAGTTTTTTGCGCCAAACGTTCGTGACAGGAAGCGCAAAATATGGTAGTCAGGTATTACACAGGTTGGTATTATTAGCATTTAAGTTTCTACCATGTCTTCCTTCGCCGTTTATCATGTAGTGACAGCATCCGTGTCTACCATAATAAGGGTTAATTCGTAAGCTTCGTCGTAGCTAATTCACCCGTTATTCAACGTAATGCACTTATTTATTCTGAGAATGAAAAATTTACAAAAAAAATGCATTTGATGAAACTTTTGAGCACGAGCAACATTGATGTTCGTGCAACTTTGCTAATTTTAAGCTGCAACTCTGCGCTAGTATGAATTGAACCTAAGGCGATTCACACATGCAGCTAGTAGTAGTTTTTTTTGTAACAATTTTGGTGTACAGTCACGAGCAATTACATGTATACACTTAACAAAATTCAAACGCAAATTACTCGTGAAATACTGGTTTCCACTTTGAAATAAGACCTATTTTGTAACAGTATGGCTTCCAAAATAGAAGTCTAATGAAAAAGCAAAAGTTTAATCAAAAAGGTAGCAGAAAATCGCTTTTGAATACTGCTGTGTATACATACTATTGCTCGTGACTGTACAATAAAGTGTATTCTATCTATCTAGTCATCCGGCGTCGCGGGACTGTCTCCGGGTCGCGGGACTGGCTTATCAGCTAACCGTGACCCTGGAACGTAAAGGGCTATTGAAGGATCACCGTGGATTTAGGTCAGCACAAGTCTGACAGTCCCTCCCTTCCTTCCCTGGGTGGGAGGACTCAATTGATGATTTTACCACGATAAAAAATTGACAGCTCGTCTGAGGTGACGAATAATTTTACAGCAGTTTATGGCACGGTCAGCAATAAACATAATGCAATGCAAGCACCAATAGATTTCATACAGGGAGGGTGAGATCCGCTTCACTTCACGACTTCGCGGAAGATTCGCGTCGTGTGAGAATCGCTTTAGTGATGTCATAATTAGCTCGAGAATCTTAACATCGGATGATGATGTAAGATGAATGATTAGGTAAGTACATGAAGTAAGATCCAACAATAGTTTACCTACATCTAACTTATCTTTGATGATCATTCGATCAAATCATTCCAAAGTTCTCCAACGGATTGTTCACGAAACTAAGCGTTGTGTATGGTCCAGTTTCTAAATAGTAAAGACATGTAACAAATGTTTAAATGAACATGTTCAGATAAATATTAGATTCTTGTGATTCCACAAACGTAGTAAGTATCGAACTACCTATATTTTTTACTACAAAGCTGCTGCTATACCTCTAACCTGTTGTGTTACAACGCATCAACTACATAGGTATAATATTAACACAGGACATATTCCACACCTCGGCAAACATGGACTTTTATAACTTTGGATTTGGTCGTGGCCTCACCGCCTCAATACAGTCCAGTAATATGATTGATAAAAACCCACCCAGGCGGAACTGAAACTATTGCGTCCGACGGAACAATATCAATATCTTTTACACCAAAACCGGATTCCGACAGGATTGCGATCTGGCTCTGGTCCCGTCCTAGTGTGGCCTACCAGAGCCATGGCGGGGGGATGGTCCACGTCCAGCCATCACCGCAGGTGGTTCCATATAGGCAATGGTTTAGTTGCCCGGGTTGAACTGCTAGGAGGTCATAAGCTCATAGCTTCGTGCCCATTTCCTTAGACGAAACAGAACTTAAACTTTAAAGCATTAATAGGTAATATGATAAGGTACTACTATTATAAGTTGTAGAGTTTAAAGATCAAATCAGTGTACTTATCTTGTGACAGTGACGGAACATTGTACATTGTAACCCATTTCTTCTCTGACTCATGCTACTTGCGTACAATGATAACAAGTTTATAAACTACTGTCTTGATATTGTAATTTGTAATGTTTACATTTCTTGTAACTGTGTAAAATAATGTTACCGGTGTAGTGGAGGCCTGAGAAAATGATAATACTATGAGCTGTACTTTCTTGAGAATGTTCTGTGGGTAGTCAGTAGATTGCGATTTTTAGGGTTCCGTAGTCAACAAGGAACCCTTATAGTTTCGCCATGTCCGTCCGTCCGTCCGTCCGTCTGTCCGCAGCTTAGCTCAGAGACGCCCAGTACTGGAAAGCTGTAATTTGATGTAAATATACGGATTTGTTGCGCCGAAAAAGTGGTAAAATAAAATCTCGTAAAATATATTTTTTTAGGGTACCTCCTGTACACGTAAAGTGGGGATGTTTTTTTTATTTCTCGCGTACCCCTTAGTGTGGGGTATCATTAAATAGGTCTTTAAAAAATATTGATAGTTTCCATTAACATTTTTTTGATAAAAAGATTCGTTTGTGAAATATTAAGCTTTAAAGTGCTAATTTTTGCTCGACTCGAGTGTCCCCCCCCTCTACCAGCTAAACGGTTATGTTTGAGGGTGTGAAAAAATTCAGAATAGTAGTTATAACTAAGTTTAAAAGAAAATTATCATGACTAAGTAGGCTTTACAAGTTTACGAGTAATAGTCGACCAACTTATAAAACGTACTTGGATAACATATTTTCCTAAACAAAATGTATCGGAGAACATGCTCTTCAACTGCAAATGTAAGTTTGTCAACTTTATTTTTACAGCTATAATAGGTGGGTATGTTTTGGGGATAGGTAGGTTTTTATTGTCAACTATTTTTAACTAAATTCAAAAAAAGGAGGAGGTTCTCAATTCGTCGTAATCTTTTTTTTAATGTATTTTCCCCGATTTCTCAAGGACGCCTGGACCATTTTTGAAAATTATTCTTTTTAAAATTAAAAACAGCGAATCAGTTTAGTTAGTTCGCTTAAGAGGATCGTCTACCGAGCGCTCGTCCATACAAAAAGAGAAAACGTTTTCCTCCCCCTAGATGTTATCCTATCTCAATGATTTTTTAGAATGCATCTGACACAGTAAAAAACTAGGTTTATAGGTTTTCTTTTTTTCAAAATTTATAATAGTTTGAAAGTTACAGGCGCCTAAAAGTTACTATTTTTATGACAAAATCTTCATTGAAGTTAAACCTTTGTATTTAAAAAACAAAGAAGTTTAAGAAAAAAAGCAAAACCTACAAACCTAGAATATAATATGCTGAAACGATTGACACCAGAATCTAAGAGATTGGTCGTGATTTAGTATGTGAAAAACGTTTTCTCCCGAGAGACAAATTTCATATAAAAAATACTTACAGTCAATCGCGAGCTGCAACGCTCTCTGTCGCACGATCGGGGTTTTTTCAACGCGTGAGAGGGACAGTACGAGTTTTTCTAAATACCTATTTTTTGAAATGGCAGCAGCTATTCTATCCTCTTAAGTATTTTGATGGGCAACTACGGAACCCTACACTGTGCGTGGCCTGACACGCACTTGGCCGGTTTTTTTTCAAAAACAAATACACCTCGAACGTCAAGCTCGCGATTTATTTTCGAAATAAACGTCCAAGTGCATCGTGCCAAACGTTCGCGACGGACAAAAACGTTCGCCAAACGAAAACTATGGAAGCGATTTCAATATATAAAAAATACCGTGAGAATAAACTCACTGCAACATGGGGAACAGACTGGACACAAAGAACTATGTCCCACCAAGGGTGACGGGAACGATTAGCGCAGTGGCCAACGACGATATAATACTAGACTCGTAATAACAGGCGACCGATGTCTGCCAACACATTAGGCAAAAAAGTCTTATATCCGTCTCATTTCGACCAATCCTGTGAGCCGTAAACATACGTTGAGACAGAACCGACCTTGAGTTAGCCAATCACAACGCAGTACCCCGCCTCCCTCGCTTACGTAGTACCTCAGCGAGTTGGCAGAATAGTTTTGTTCGTTAGATCGTGCAATGCGTAGTCTAGTATTATATCGTCGTTGGCAGTGGCTGAGCACGGCGTTTGTGTAAGTGAGTTTTCACACCACTTGCTCGTAAATGTCACATTATAAGTCATGCAAACTGGCCGTAAAGCATGTCATTGTTCCCCACACTCAAACCAGGGAATAATATATGTACTGAATTTCATTATTCCCTGGGAATAATGTGATTTGAATTTGGAACCTCAAACAAAACATAGTATGAAAACTTGGAACGAAGGAATTGAAGCAGCGGCGGCTGCCCCCCGGCAGTCCCCACTGCAACAGCTGATCGCTTGCTGAGGTGGGCACTAGGGTATCGAACCGGGAAATCCCGGTCCCGAAAATCCCGGGATTTCCCGGTTCTTGAAGTATATTTTAAAACCCGGGACATGCGACTGAGAACCGGGAAATTCGGGATTTTCGGGACTCAGAAAAACAGTATAAATAATTTGTTTAAACTTGTTAATTCTTTTATAGAACAAAAGAATCAAATTGGATGTAAGGTATTTATTCACTTCGCCGTTATATACGGAATAACATGTTCAGATACAAGTGTGGTTGACAGAGAAGAAAAGTTGATAATGTAGTACTGGTTATATCTGGAAAGCCTTTGACAGGGTCTCGAGACAAAAAGTTTCCTTGCTTTTGGTATCTCAATTTTTGTAGCTGGATATCAGACTTTCTTAATGAACGATCAATCAGAGTTGTCGTTGATGACTGAGATCCTTTGAGCTTTTGGTTATTGACTCTGGAGTTCAACAGTTATCTGTTTTCTTTGCAACTCTTATTTTGCTGCACATTTCTTACCCACTTCAGCCTGGTATTGTTGGGTAGGTAGATAACAGTACTGTTTCAGTGACATACTTGCCCACTGCAAAATCCAGTGGGGATGAAGTTCATTGCTTCAGAGAGACCATGGTAGAGCAAACAGATTTGATACTTAGTATCCCATAAAAGAGAGAAGTTTATTGTTCGCTCACACAAGAAACTTCTCTCTTTTAACGCCACCAACATACAGGCGTATATTTCTTTAGTGAAGTAGGAGTAAATCAAAACTACATCTTTTATAGAGTAATTTGGACCAATTCCTATTTTTCCTGTTTCTGTAACTGATGACCTTGAGCTTTTGGGCATGGAGCTGACATCCAGTGTCAACTTTGACGTGGGCATCCTAAATAGAGTGAAGCGATACCTTACACCTGGATATGTGCAAGCCCATTTCTGCATTGATTGCGTCGTAGTAGCCCGTGAAATTCAAAGTTTCTTATGTTTTTTCTAACGGAGTATTGCATCAACCTTACTCAACTTAATCATTGGGATGGCTGAGATAAATACAACTTACTGCACTAGACCCAGTGGAACGCAGAGCTCCTTAGACTAATAAATTGGCAACGTGAAACTGGTGGATGGTTACTCTACAGCTTAGCTCATCTCGCCGACGCAAGCTTAAGGACTTCACACACAGCAGCGCTATAATGTAAAGATGTACATTATAGCATGATACATCTCATTACATCTTTCCATAGAAATCGTCAGGAGACCACACACTGCAGCAATAATGTATATTTTTACATCTTCGAATGTAAGGTACTGAGCGATACGAAAATATACATTTATATTTCGATACATCTCAATACATTTCCGTATATCTCTCTTCGAAAAGGATGTTATGAAATGTAGGGAAATATACATTACATTACCTGTTGTGTGTGTGATACATTAAGATAATTTAAAGCTATACATCCCGGGATGTAATGTACATTAATATACATTATAGCTGCTGTGTGTGAAGCCCTCCCTCTTTTCGTTTTTTTTATTGGGTTCGCTCGTGGCTAAGATGAGACCTAAAATAGGTCGAACTCATGAATTCTACAACCTCTTTCCACCGGCCTACTTGCATTAGGTACATCTAATGTCCAGTATTGGACATCTAGATGAACTGCAAGTTTCCATAGTTAGTACAGTTAGAGTGAATAGATTTGCCACCTCTGAATAGAAAAGAGGCTAGAGCAAACCCATGTCCATGAGGCCGTCGAATAAGTTGGTTGTATGATTTTAATCAGAATAAATACTGTACCATAAAGTTATCTTATTATTTTCATTGTTTTCTAATGCCATGGAAAAAATGCAGTTTTGTCCCGAAAGTCCCGAAAATCCCGGGATTTCCCGGTTCCTTGGACGCCCGTCCCGAAAATCCCGGGACTTCCAACAAGGACCGGTTCTCGATTCCCTAGTGGGCACCACAGCATGCTCACGTTCGAAGGTTGTCGTACCACATCAAATTTCAAAATTCGAATTTATTTCCTCGCAGGTGGTGTGAAAAGCAGAGTACTCACCTCAGGAATAAAGCTGCCTTTGTCTTGGGCTAACTTAAATCCCTCTCTGCACTAAGGATTCTTATCTTAATTCCCTCGTTTCACTCGGGATTTAACACTTGAACCTCCTCGCTGCGCTCCGGAGGTTCACCCCCAGAATCCTTAGTGTCGCTTCGGGATTCAATACGCCCGTGACGTAAGGCACTGCTTTATTCCCTTGGTGCGTAATCTACTATTCTATGTTTGTAAACGCACCCACGATACAGGAGAATAAATAGATTCCTAGTGATAGCACAGGTGAAAGTCCGTGAAAGGCAACGTTTTTTTTTTAAAGAGGGGTCAGTTTACACCGACACCGGCGAGACCTAATCAGAAATCGTATAGTAAATAAAGAAAGTGTTTGAGTCGCTCTATTGAAAAGTGCAACCCTTAAAATATAAATGAATTCTTCCAGGAAAGGTTTTGTATTAGAAATTGACTTTTCTCCCGACTGCGGCGAAGCCTCAAAAGAGGGTTTTATGTTCATATTATTCCTGTGCAACTAATTGATTGATATCTTCATTTATTGATACTAAACAATTGTCAGTATTGTATAGGTAATGTTCAAAGGCTTTTCTAGTTCCACATCTAGCTTACAAAAGCGTAAAACAACCTATTGATTACCTCGTGCCCACAAAGACGGCAATTACCTTTAACATAGTAATTACCAGGTCATAAAGCTGTGTACCTGAGTCTAGACAAGCAGACACTGTCCCACACATTATGCAAGTATTTAATTAATAACATGTCACTTGGTATTGGTACCTAGGTACCTGTTACGTGTGAGTATTCGCGTTATAGTTTGAATCGTAAGTAGGTCGGATATGCATAATTAGTCTGTTTTTAATATCGGCTGTAGGACATGCATAATACATTGTAGTTATTGCTAAACAGGAAGGGAATGTGTGAGCGTTAGAATAGGTTATGGCATTTGGATCTTGCTGAATGCAGGGCACGGCCTCAGGCTTCCTTTTCCAACTGACGAGGCCCTGTAGAGCCAAACACCTGTGCGGTCGTTGCTCTGTTTAAAAAGGATAATACAGCCCTAGGGGGTATTACAACGTCTTAAAACCAGGCTTGTTCCAGTGAGTGAACGAGATGGCGCCAGACGACTTGTATAGCTGTGTCACTTTCATTCGCCGGAATAAGCCTGGTTAGTCTGACAGTCCCTTTCGATCCACCCAGAAAGGAAGGAATCATTTGAGATACATGCACAATGAAAAGCTACGGGGATATACTCGTATTATCTAAATCATAGAAATGTTTAAATACTCTTTCAATATTTCAATAGTATACCTATCCTGCAAAATACTGAACTATTTCAGTTGATTGATTGGTAACAAAAGGATGTTCTTAATCAAATATTTCAGCTTTACTAGGATTGCGGTTTCACGTAGGTAGTAGATATGATAATCGTAATATGTAGGTCAAAATATAACCTAACACGGATTGCAAGGACGAGTAATATGACACCGCGATAGATTTATATGTCTCCAGCGATGGAGAACTTTATTGTGCTGTTACAATCACAATGATTTATATGTAATTCTAATACTGAGATATATAATTAAATGTTTTCGAAATATAATATGAAAAATTAATTAGTATTTAAAAAACTGTGATGAGTTATGGGTTTTATATCGGTAAAGGAGAAATCGTGGGTTTTATTGAGTGTTAAAGAACATTAAAATGTAATGTAGGAATTGGATGAAAGAGCATCTTTCTTTGCGCAATCTCTTGATGATTTGAGCAAATCGGCTGTTAGTTGACTTCTAAAATGATATAAATAATTCACAATTTGTAGTAAATTTACTTTTTCGGAACAAAGAAAAATGTGAAAAGACCACTTTCGTCTAAGTTCCTGAACGCATACAAACAATCCTAATTTATTCAAAGTTAGAGTGAACTGGCTTCTTCATCTCAAGGCAAGCTCACTCCATCGTAGTCATTTGTCTCTGTTACCTATGATCTTAACAAGAGTCAAGAGCAGAAACTCTAAAAAAACGATACGTAGAGACATTAAATTTTAATATAAAAATAATTACAATATTATAAGTACGACTGGTTACTACATATCTATATGTTTCCGTAAAACCTACCTAGGAAGTACATAATTAGTGCGTTACACTCTAAACAACAACTAAACATGATACTTTCACACTTGCTAACATCACTCCGGAAATTAAAAAGTTCACTGAAGCCCTAAACAAGTAAACATTTAGCAACAATGCAACGCTCGATAAAAAGGAAACAGCAAATTGTGCGAGTAACTAGATACATAGGTGCAGTGGCGGCGCCGGCGCACTGTCCTGTCTAGAACACTAGAAACATGTTCAGAAGTTTATGAACCTTTTTTCTTTGAAAAAAATCTAATCTGAAGCTTCATCACAAGATTTCTGTATTTTATTTAGACCGTATACTTGATGTATTTACTATGTTAATTGCGTGCAAAATTGAAAAAGCGATTAAAGTGTACGAACAAGGTTATTTTTCCCATCAAATTAACGTCAAAGTTCCAGTTTACTTTTCGTCACAAAAATTAGAAAAGTCATGCTATGCTTTCCTTTGTGCTAATCTAAATTTGTTTGTTTGTGACATTTTCACGCCTAAAGCACTGAAGCGATCATCCTGTTTTCGACTTGTCAGAACCTACCTCAAATTGTCAAGTTTTATAATTTTCAACCTAATCACAATAGTGGAAGGTTTAATGTTCGATTGGTAAAATTTGACAAATTGGGGTAGGCTGACCTGCAGCTGGCGTCTGTACATAGCGTACCTTTCATTCCGAAAAAAAGTACTGAAGGAAGACTCAACTCTAAGCTTCGGTTTCAACTGAAAGTCAGTTTTACCATGATTACAATGACTTTTGAATTTACAAAAAAAAAACAGAATGAAGCTACCTACAGTCCCACTCACAAGGCATCATCACCCTGCTGTGGTAAAACGCTGTTTCATGACTGCAGTAGACCTTCTTTCCTACTTTACCTAGTGTCGAGTTAATGAGGCTAGTATTTTAATTGCGACCCAATATCCCGACACTCCGACAGTTCGACGAGCGACTGTACCACTATTTGCATAGCTTGATTAAAGCTTAATACGCTTGTCCTGCCGTTTTTCAAGCTACCAATAAATCTTACTCTGGTTTGACTTAGATCTTGATCTGTTTAATTACATATATCTTTGGCTAATGTTACTTACTGGCTACTAGATTGAAGAACGAAGCGGGTAGCTTCTTAGTCTGACTGAATGTGATTGCTTTGTATTTTAACCTTGGCCTATATCCCTTTTTGGTTAGACTCCTTTTTGAAGACACTTAAGGTCCAGTGAGTTTTGTGTGTAAAGCTTGCATTGTCAGATTTGTTCACAGAGTCATTAAATCTCATTGGTCTTTTGTATTGAGACTATATGCGATTGTAGACCGTACATTTCCTAAGATCAAAGACATTATCTCTGCTCAATCTTTTCATAACATTTACAAAGTCCTACATTCTTCCTATTTCGTTTCCATCATTCCTAATTTCACACAAAAAGACCTTAAAATAGGCACTATTCCATTTTGCAGTCAGGTTGGTTCTCCAATAAGTCTATTTTGGTTAACGGCCAATACAAGATACAAGTAGATAAGTACATACCTTCATTATACAAGCCGCAGACATTATAACAACCAGTTTTACTGAGTAAGAGGTGCCTTAGGATACCTTTAATTCAGTGTAGTTATTATCATATCAGTATAATGGGCGGTGACGAATATTTTGTCCATCTGCATACACCTCGGTCCAAACAATCGCCTCGAGGAATGCTAGTTTGTCCATTGATGTACCTTTTGCTAGTTTTGCTCGTTTTAATGATCACCCACGGTCCAGAGACTGTATAAATTTTAGTTAAACTACTACTTTATGGCATCGTTATGGATAACAGTTACAAAATCGTTGTTGTCTTCAATTACTTGAGCATTTTGTACATAGTTTGATAATATTCTTGCTGGTATACCAGTTTAGGGAGTGTTAAATGTTAATGTTGATATTAGGTATCGAATAACATTGACCCTAATGCTAATTGGTATTGCATGTAGTTTATCTCTATCAGTTACAATCTTTATTAATTCTATAACACGTTCACTGATAATTTTCACTTAAGTTTAATTAAAGTGTTAGATATGGTGTGGGCCGTACGTAATTGACACATTACCATTTTTCTCTACATTTAGACTCATTGATCTAGTGGTCGTAAGCGGAACTGCTGTGCAAGAGGTCCTGGTTTTGATTTCTAGGCTGGGCTAAATGCGATGTTATTACGTTTTTCCTTCAATAATTTTCCATTTCTGAAGTCACGGAATCTGGATTTGTGCTCGGTGGATGGCAATAAGCTCGCCCCGATAAATCAGAAATGAGGTTTTATAATTAGGTATACCTCTATTCAACTCTTCGGATTACTGGCGTGATCAAAATGTATTCGGCACTAAGATTTATCTCCTTGTCAGTTAAGAAGCACCTATTGCGGCGCGTAACCAATTGTACTTGGAAGTAATGTTTATCTTATCCTTTCGTATTCTTTCAATACACTTGTAAAATGCATACCAACAACGGCATCCGGACATCACAATGTCATTCATGTCCCAAAACATCCGTGTCGCACTGTAAACGTAATATACATTTCCATTAGCCTCATTCATTCCAAGAACAAGGTAAAGACATAGGTACGTCAAAAAAAGGAGGAAAAAGTATCAAAATTTATCTAATAGTATATTTAATTTTATGAATTAGTTATGTTTGTAGGATCAGATTTAGGAGATATTGTCTCTTGAAAAACTGATCTGATTCCGAAAATTCTTATAATGTTAAGAAGTTACACTATCCCCGTGTACTCTCGTGGAATTATTTACGACCACAACACAAACAATCTCCGGCCAATAGCCTAATCTTACAAATATTGAAATTAAGTTATGATGGATGTTTTCTACTCAATTACGCCAGAACAATTTATCAGATTTCGTTCAAACTTGGCACACACATAGTTTACTTCCTTACTAGATTAACACACCCTTAGAATACCTTCCTCTTGGTGTAAAGTCCCCATGGAATAATTTTAATCTTCCACGCAAGTGAAAACGCAAACAGAAGCTCGTTTATTTAAAAAATCCGTGGCACCGTCCTTGAACCGTACGAATATGCGGGTTATATCTATTTTTTCCGTAATTTGCTGTAAAATATTCATTATCAGCTCGGTTAGCATCCTGTGGATTATTCTACAGTTATCACTGTGGTATCCGGCCAACCGTCCGAATTGGTGTATATTCTACAATCTCGTTGCGTCCTCAGTGGACGATCAGGGAGCATGTTGTTTCTTTTATTTTTATTTGGGACTGTTTTAAGTGCTTCGGGAGATGATTATAAGTGTGAGTATTTGCATTGAGTTGTGTTTTGTGAATTTATTTTGAGCTTGGACTATAATCTTGTTGTTGGTTTTTCCTTTTGATTCATCCGACGTTGGTTTTAGTTCGTCGATTGTGATTTCACCACATTACGCAGCTGGATTAAGTCTGACTAGTACAATAATTAGCATAAGTGGTTTGTAATCTAATTTATTGTTTTTTTGGTAACCTTATTTTTATTGTCTTTATTAATATCTTGCTCTTTCTTCTATTACTTTTGACGTCCCCTGATATATTCTACTAAAAGTCCCTTGGCTACCTTGTGTCTTGTAAAATATATTATTATGTATAATAGTTTTTAACAATGTGGTTATTGTGTTATACCTTCTAAAAAGATAGCGACCCTCCCTGGCTTTGCACGGATGCAATTAAAATAAGTATGTCCCATGAAACTCGGAATTTATAATTAAAACTAGCTGTTGCCCGCGACTTCGTCCGCGTAGTATTTGGTTTTATGACACCTATACCAATATACCCTTTTTTAATATTTTGAGAAAGTGAAGGTCCCTGATGTCCTGCTTTAAAGTTTGTTATCAGGGGTGTAAATTAGAGATATTTGAATGAGATTCACATCAGACAGTATAAAGAATATTTCGTAAAAAAACTTTTTCTAAAAAAAATGTGACCGCCTTCAAAAACAACTACAAAAAAGGGTAAAATAACCTACAAAACTTATCTTTCGGAAGTCGGTGACTTTTTTTATTAATTTCATTGTCTCTTTTGCCACCGACTTCCGAAAGAAAAGTTTTGTAGGTTATTTTACCCTTTTTTGTAGTTGTTTTTGAAGGCGGTCACATTTTTTTTAGAAAAAGTTTTTATTTTACTCTTTTTAGTTTAAATATTCAACCAAAATTCTTGTCAAATACATCATTTTCCTACATGTGCACTAGAATTTTGTAATCCGTAGCACCGGTAATAACATCGTTAACATCTCTTTCATTCATTCCCTATCTCAAAAACTACTGAACCGATTTTGATGAAATTTGCAGTATTCCCTAAGTTGAACGATACCTAGTACAACAAAAAAAAGAATTACTTAAATCGGACTTGTAGTTCCGGAGATATGCGAACACAAACATATTTTTTTTACTTGAGGAGTTGTACCTTCCATCATCAGCTCAGCTACATGAGATGATGATTTCCATACGCAAGTACTTGAATTACTTCATAAGATTTGCGAAAAACGATGTGTCAGCCAATAAAATTTGAGGGTTGCCCTCGATTTCTCAAAGATCCAATCATCAGATCCTGAAATGGTGACAATGGGACCACACGGGAAGCACCAGCTTTCGAATAAAAAAAGAATCATGAAAATCGGTTCACCCAGTCGCAAGTTATGAGGTAACAAACATAAAAAAAAAAAAAAATAAAAAAAATACAGTCGAATTGATAACCTCCTCCTTTTTTTGAAGTCGGTTAAAAATAGACAAAAATGGAAATGAAAACTTCCAGACACAACACCTTATATAGGACATTGATAGTTTTTCTTTCGATGCTAATATAAACATACCGGTCAAAATCATAACCCTCCTTTTGGCTTTGCCGTAGTCGGGTAAAAAGATGGTCCGCATTACTGACACGTGAGCATGTGACATATATGAATAAGTAGTTGGCCGTGGGAAAAACAGTTGGACCTTGTGAAAATCAGCTTCCTTCAGGGTCTGTCCTTGGGACTTATTTATGGTCATCGCGAAGTAAGCTGTTACCGGGAATTATGTGCGTTTGAACTGGAAAAGGAAATGGTTGGGGATGAGTGGAATTTGCGATAGATCAATGCAGTCTCCCCTGTGCCACACCCGGTGAGAATTTCAGCTTCGCTTAGATTTCTGTGTAATGCAGTAACTCTTACTTGCATTCCATTGCACAATTTCGATGGAGTTAGATTTCTTAGAACATTATGGGAATGCCGACTTTGAAGGTTATTTTATGAGCTGGAAGATCACTGGCAGTTAATGAATTTAAAACCTTGACTGCGTAGTTGGTGACGGAATCATCCTGATTCACGACGTTATTATACGACATGTAAACCACATCTTTCCCAACAATTTCGGCTAATATGTATTTTATTGAAGCGGTTTGGTAATTTCTTAAGTATCGCGCGTTCAGATAGCCAAGGATTTTCCTGAATTGTTATACTTGCCGGGTCTCCGAATTCGGAACTTATCAAATTCTTTTTACAACAGGAAGCGTCTGCCAGAATTCTCCAGAGAACAGTACTTATCGTGATATTGCCCATGGGTCTATCACCATGGCGAATGTCTCGAAGTGTTCTGTCCACGGCCTCGACGGCTTTTTTGTTTGACATGGTACATTCATCACCGTCGTGAGGACACAACGGTGCTCTCCCCAAGCGGGGCAGTCCTGCACCGTGTGCTCTACCGTCTAAAACTCCGTGTCTCCTTTTCGTCGTACATTTACATCCTCCATCATCTCTTACTTTATACCCATGGGGGTTGAATTTATCAAAATCCTATTTAAGCGGACGTTTTCATCATAGTAGCTCCAATCTTTAATTTCAGTTCAATCAGCCGAAAACCTAAGTAGATTCATACAAACTTTCATCCCCTATTTTATCCCCTTAGGGGTAGAATTTATTAAAATCCTTTCTTGGGGGATGTTTACGTCATAGTAGCTTTATGCATGCAAAGTCTCAGCCCAATCGGTTTAAAATTGACAAAGTTTCATACAAACTTTCAACCCCTATTTTACCCCTTTGGGGGTAGAATTGATCAAAATCCTTTCTTAGCGGATGCCTACGTCATAACATCTACCTGCATGCCAAATTTCAGCCCGATCCATCCAGTGGTTTGGGCTGTGCGTTGATAGATCACTATGTCAGTCAGTCACCTTTGAGTTTTATAATTATTTAGATTCAACTGGTGAAATAATTTTTAAAATCAGTGCAGGAGTTCCAGAGATCCTACAAAAGACCTCACTTTACTTCTTTCTAAAAAATAGTAATTAGTTCTAAAAAAGTAGGTTTGGATATCGTTTTTAGGGTTCCGTAGTCAACAAGGAACCATTATAGTTTCGCCATGTCCGTCCGTCCGTCCGTCTGTCCGCAGCTTAGCTCAGAGACGCCCAGGACTAGAAAGCTGTAATTTGGTGTAAATATACGGATTTGTTACGCCAAAAAAGTGGTAAAATAAAATCTCGTAAAATATTTTTTTTAGGGTACCTCCTGTACACGTAAAGTGGGGATGTTTTTTTTTTTCTCGCGTACCCCTTAGTGTGGGGTATCATTTAACAGGCCTTCAAATTGATAGTTTCCATTAACATTTTTTTAATAAAAAAACGTTTGTGAAATATTAAGCTTTAAAGTGCTAATTTTTGCTCGACTCGAGTGTCCCCTCTACCAGCTAAACGGTTATGTTTGGGGGTGTGAAAAAATTCACAATAGTAGTATAATATATCGAAGTTTAAAAGAAAATTATCACGACTAAGTAGGCTTTACAAGTTTACGAGTAATAGTCGACCAACTTAAAAAACGTACTTGGATAACATATTTTCCTAAATAAAATGTATCGGAGAACATGTTCTTCAACTGCAAATGTAAGTTTGTCATCTTTATTTTTACAGCTATAATAGGTGGGTATGTTTTGGGGATTGGTAGGTTTTTATTGTCAACTATTTTTAACTAACTTCAAAAAAAGGAGGAGGTTCTCAATTCGTCGTAATCTTTTTTTTAATGTATTTTCCCCGATTTCTCAAAGACGCCTGGACCGATTTTGAAAATTCTTCTTTTGATTGAAAGAGTACACATTCCAATTGGTCCCATGATCATCAAGTCAAGATCTGATGATAGAATCCTGGAGAATAAAATTAAATAATTCTTGAAGCGATTTGATAACAACTCAATCCCGTCGAGTTTCGGCTCGTTAGAGTCGTCTTTATTACATACTTAGACATTGATGCTGGATGATGTCCATGGTCTGATGATAGAGCTGAAAGGTCACCATGAATTCTTTCTTATGCAACAACTCAATCCTACTGAGCTTAGGGTCATTTGATTCGTCTTTACATGGGCTTTAGCGTGCTGGATGTTTTCCAGGCTCTTATGATGAAGCTGGAAGGTAACCATATGGCATCTTTGTAATACAATAACGCAATCCCATCGAGTTTGGGCTCATTTGATTAGTCTTTATATAGACTTTGGCACTCGATGTTTTCCAGGGTCTAATGATGGAGCTGGAAGGTGGCCATGGGATCTTTGTAATACAATAACGCAATCCGATCGAGTTTGGGCTCATTTGATTCGTCTTTACATGGACTTTGGTGCTGGATATTTTCCTGGCTCTAATGATGGAGCTAGAAGGTGGCCATGGGATCTTTATAGTACAACAACGCAACCCCATCTAGTTTGGGCTCGTTTGATTCATCTTTATATGGACTTTGGTGCTGGATATTTTCCTGGCTCTAATGATGGAGCTAGAAGGTGGCCATGGGATCTTTATAGTACAACAACGCAACCCCATCTAGTTTGGGCTCGTTTGATTCGTCTTTACATGGACTTTGGTGCTGGATATTTTCCTGGCTCTAATGATGGAGCTAGAAGGTGGCCATGGGATCTTTATAGTACGACAACGCAACCCCATCTAGTTTGGGCTTGTTTCATTCTTCTTTACATGGACTTTGGTGCTGGATATTTTCCAGGTTCTGATGATAGAGCTGGAAAGTGGCCATGGAAACTCCTAAGCTAAACCGGAATTCAGCGAATCAGTTTAGTTAGTTCGCATAAGTATTTTGATGGGCAACTACGGAACCCTACACTGTGCGTGGCCCGACACGTACTTAGCCGGTTTTTTTTTTTTTTAATTCACCTTCTTCAATGCTCACAGCCCATCTATTGGACCCATCATGGCAAGACATCATCTCGGAAGGCGGGATGCATATCGGCGCTGGCAGAACAAAGCGTTTTATTGCAATCAACGACAATCAGGTGAGTGCTGGAACTTGATTAGACTTATCATTCTGCATTACCTAACCTCGTTCCGTTTTACCCTTTGGGTACGGAACTCTAAAAACAGTTTTTAATTATTATTAATTGACCCACATTGTATTTATGCTGTATATGGTTTAGCGGCTAGCTACAAAATGTATCTCGGGGGATACCCCATATTTGAAAATGACTAGGTAGGTATAGGTACAGCGTTAACTGGAATTATTCGTAAGATATGGCTTCAGTTCTCAGAATGCCTAATCCTTTATGCTCTGGTTCTAACTGGGAACTAAAACGACGGTATAGTTAGATATTAGTTCCAGGAATATTTTTTAAAAAAGACGTAATTATTGGTCACAATAGGTTCTATGTTCTATGTTAGGGGTTATGGTTTCCGCACTTAGTCCTTCATGTGGACCATTGTGCGTGGGCCATAGTGGCCTTTGGTGGCTTATTCCAACCAGCCCACCTCCCTCCAGAAGTTGATTAGGTTCTTTGGTCTGTGGAGAACATCTGTGTAGGTCCTGGGTGTCCCCAGGGTCGCTGTCCTGATCTGGGTGACTCCTGTGCACTCGAAGAGCACATGTGCAACGGTTTCCTCAGTCTCCATGCAAGCCCTGCACAGGGGACTGTCCGTTATGCCTATTGTGTGGAAATGTTTGTTTAGGGAGCAGTGTCCCGTTATGGTCCCTGTCAGCAGACGCATGCCGGTCCTGTCCAGGCGTAAAAGACGCCTGGTTAGCCTGCCATCTAAGGATGGCAGAGCTTCCCTGGATTGCCTGCAGCCTGGTGTCGAGGTCCACAATCTCTCTGCTTGTGTGAGGATGCGCTCCTGCAACCATCTACGTATTTGGTTGAAGGGGATGGGTATAATGGGTTCGGGTCCGCAAACTGATGCGCTGGATGCTCTCCTAGCTAGTTCATCAGCCGCGTCGTTGCCCAGTGATCCGCTGTGTCCTTTGATCCATTGTAGTGTCACTTTGTTGCGTCTAGATACCGTTAGACGTTCTAGTGCATTGTGACATTCTAGTATTAAGCTTGAAGTGGTATATTGTTTCTCCAACGATTGAAGGACTGAGGCGCTGTCAGAGAGTATACGTATATGGGTGTCCGTAACTCCTCTGGCCTCTATCGCATATGCTGCTTGTATAATGCCCATGCATTCCGCCTGATAGACGGTGTTGTACATTCCCAGCGGGCTGGATATATTTATGTTAAGGTCGTGTGAGAAAACTCCAGCCCCGGTTCCGGAGTCATTCTTTGATCCATCTGTGTATATTCTCAGCTCTTTCGGGCCTGAGTAGTCACATTGCTCTTCTGCAAGTGTGATAATGTAGTGTTTTGCAAAGTGGTATTGTCTTGGGGCTTTGTCGCAGGGTGATGCCATCATTGGCTGTTGTTCGATAGCATCATTCTTGATTCGTGTGTGTTTAATTCTTGAGTCTTTGTTTAGGTTTCCCAAGGCATGAAGCCTAAAGGCGGCTAGGGCCGCCTCCTTCTGCACGATGAGGTGTAGAGGTGGAAGTCCAAGCATTGCCTGTAGGGCAGCGGTGGGTGCAGTTCTCATACAGCTGGTTATTGCCATACAGGCAAATCGCTGCAGCTTTTCGAGGTCTTTTTGGGTTGTGCTCAGGTTTGTTCTGGGCCACCAGACCAATGAGCCGTACGTGACTGTTGGTCGTATGACAGTGGTATATAGCCAGTGAGTGGTCTTGGGACTGATCCCCCAATTCCTGCCAAGCATTCGCTTGCACTGCCACAGGGATATGCTGGCTTTTGTAGTAATGTAGTTGATGTGTTTTGCCCAATTCAGCTGTTTATCCAAAAAGATGCCCAGGTATTTGGTTTCAGTTGATAGGCTTAGGGTGGTTCCAAAGAAACGTGGAAGCTGTAGAGTCGTCAGCTTCCTCTTTTTCGTGAAGAGAATCAGCTCGGTTTTTGAGGGATTTACTGATAGCTGGTGTTTGTTGCACCAGTCCTCCACTATTTTCAATGCTTGGCGCATGAGGTTGCACAGGGTATTTTCGTGAGTGCCATTTATTATTATGGTTATATCGTCGGCATACCCTACAGTGAAGTAGCCGTTATCATTTAGTGTTTTAATGAGGTCATCTACAACCAGGTTCCATAGTAGCGGTGAGAGGACTCCCCCTTGTGGGCAGCCTTTCGCCACGATGGCCCTTGTAGTGTCATTTATTGTAACTTGTACGGCTCTTTGCTTGAGCATGTTGCTGATCCATCCGCTCAGGGTCGGGTCTATGTTGTGCCTGTCTAAGGCCATGTTGATGCTGTTGAACGTGGTTTTGTCGAAGGCGCCCTCAATGTCAATAAAGGCGGCCAGTGCTGAGCATTTGTGGTCCACTGCACATTCAATCTTGGATACTACGCTATGTAGCGCGGATTCCGTTGATCTGCCCGTGGAGTATGCATGCTGTTGTTTGTGAAGCGGTTTTTCCCGAAGAGGTCCGTCTCGGATATACCTATCACAGAGTCTCTCGAGGGTCTTCAGTAGGAAAGATGTGAGGCTTATAGGTCGATAAGCCTTGGGTTGGGTGTAGTCCGTTTTGCCAGGTTTGGGTATGAAGATGACTTTTACTTCCCGCCATGCTTGGGGTATATATCTAAGTGCTATGCAGGCCTGATAGATCTCCATCAGGCATGGTAGTAGGTGTGCAACCCCCCACTGTAGTAGGGCCGGAAAGATGCCATCTAGTCCTGGGGACTTATAGGGCTGAAAGGTGTTAATGGCCCACCTTATCCGGTCTTCCGTTATTATGCTGTGGGCTCTGGACCAGTCCGTATCCGTTGGGGTCCAGTCTGGCTCTGCCTCCCATGTCCTGTCCTCTAGGAGTTTACAGTCGGGGAAGTGAGTCTCCAGAAGGACCTTACTGGTTTCCAGGTCCGTGAGTGTATATGTATTGTCGGGTTTTTTCAGCGTTCCAAGGGTTCGGTCCTGGTCGGTTGAGAGGATTTTCCTTACCCTTGCGGCTTCGTTATTGGTCTCAATAGATTCACAGAATTTGCGCCAGGCTGTCTTTCTGGCTATTCGGATTTGCTTTTTATATGTGTACTGGGTCTCTTTGTATAGTTCCCAGTCGTTTGGGAGTCTAGTGTTTTTGGCTCTGTTGAATTGCTTACGTAATGCATCTCTGAGTTTACCAAGTTCAGCGTTCCACCAGGGATTCCTCTCATGACTGGTTTTTGGCGCTCTTAGTTTACAGCATGCATGGTAAGCTTCTGTTAGATATTCCGATAGTTTTGTTACTGTGTATTCTAGTTGGGTTGGGTCTCTTATGGTTACTTGTGATAGGTGTCTAGCCAGCAAGGAGGCTAGGAGGCGTTTATATCCGGGCACATCAGTGCGCCGCGGGTTTCGCCTCGGTGTGGGTTTCCTTGTGTTGGTGGTCAATGTGAAGCGGATTCTTCTGTGGTCAGAGCAGGAAGGCTCGTCTGATACGTGCCAGTTAGTGATGTAGTTAGTCGCGTTTTCTGTAGCAATCGTTAGGTCTATGATCGTTTGTCCTCGGACTGTGACCCAAGTGGGTTCAGAGCCCCGGTTTACGATGTTAAGGTTAGTAGAGAATAAATAGGTGGATAGTACCTCTCCTCTGGCGTTCGGTGCGTCGCTGCCCCAGAGTGGGTGGTGCGCATTTGAGTCGGTGCATATGATCAGGTCTAGTTTGGCGTCCTCGCAGTGTCGCACTAGGTCAGCCATTTCCTTCGGCGGGCAGTCTGTGTCCTCGCCTGGCATGTATACTGAGGCCAGCACGACATCAGGGACGTCGTTTCCTGTCTGCAACCTGACGGCTGTCAGATCTCTGGAACAGAATTGAGTGAGGGGCGCGGTGGGGATTTCTTTGGGTATGTAAGCGCATGTTCTTGGTTTGTCTGCTCTGTGTATGTCAACAATTATCTTACCTCCGATGTTATTGAGGCCGCAGATTTTGTTGTTTCTGATCCACGGCTCTTGGATCAGTGCGATAGTTCTGGGTTTTACCTCCAGGGCCCTGCGTAAGCTAGCCGTGGCAGTCTGGCTATGTTGGAGGTTGGTCTGGATGATGTGGATCGGCAGTGATGGCGGTGGTGTGGAGTTAGTCGGAGGAGGATCCATTGGATAGGTTCTCCGCTTCCTCCGCACCATGTTGGCCTTCGTGTTGGTCACCAGGCGACGAGACTAACAAGGCTTCGCTCCAGCATGGTGATGCGGGCGGTATGGCGTTGCTGTCGTCCGCTACTGCTGCTCGGGCCATGACTTCCTCCAGTTGAGTCATGTCCATGTCACTCGTCTGTGTCGATGTTGGTATGGTCTGGGTCGTCGTGGTGTGGGTACCGTCAGTACAGTCGGTGTCCGCTGGTCGGGGCGTGGGCCAGAAGCGTACGTATATCGACCCGAGTAGGTACGATATTCGTCGCTCCCGGGCCAGGACCCGCTCAGCTTCCTCCGGTGGTAAACCTAGGGTCAGGTAGGTCCCGGGATTGTCCCCACAGACCCTGGTAGCCCTGTACAATGACCACCTCGCGATGTCGTACCAAGCATTCTGACGGATCAGAATACTGTGGAGTCGCTCCACGTCGCCAGTGAAACGTGGGACGAAGAGCGAGGCTCGGACACGGGTGGGCACGTCGGACTGTCTCAGCACCGTGAGTAGTTGGTCTGTGTTCGGTAGTCGGATCCTTGGAACGTTCAGTGTCAGCCAGTTAAGGGCGGTTTCGTCCTCACACCACACCTGCACAGTGCCTTCCGCCACCCTAGGGTATCCGCGGAAGGAAGGCAGTGGCGTGGCGGGGTCCGTGTCCATTAGGAGGTTCTCAAGGTCAGTCTTTATAAGGTCTGCCTCTTCCTTTGTCAGGTCTCTGGATGGGGGCGGGAAGCAGATAGCTACGGCGTGCCGCGCAGGAATATCCTTTGTGGCCCGTGCGTAGGTTCTCCGCTCCCCTTGCGCAGAATGGACCCTCACACGCTTGGCGTACCCCTGTAGCGTACTCGGTGAGGCCGAGTCGTCAGGGCGCTCCCTCTTCGCCGGTGCTGTACCACTCGGTCCAGCCTGCGGTTCAGAGGTGCTTGGTTGGGTGTTGTTCACCAAGGACGCCCTGTGTGAGGCTCCAGCCCGCCTGCCCCTGTGCTGTCTAGGTCGGAGTTGGTCGTGCGGTTGGTCTGTGTCATGGGGACGGCTGGTGGCCCCGGTGGAGCCTGGCGTGTGCGGAGGCATTTCGCGTTGGGTTACCCCTTCGCGCACTTGCCCCCGCGCACGGGGTCCCACGTTCTGCCGCTTTTCGCGCTGGGTTGCCCCTTCGCAAGCACGCGGCTGGTCGCCGGGTTCCGCGTCCGGCCGCTTTTCGCGCTGGGTTGCCCCTTCGCAAATTCGCGGCTGGTCGCGTACTGCCTTTCTTTCCCGTCTAGGCTTTTCGCGCTTACTCAGCGGGCGTACTCCGCTAGTCGGGAAAGTTGTGGAGCCACCTGCATCGGTCCCCGTCCTCTCTGGTTTAGTCCGGTCTTGGTTGTCGTCAGGGTTTGTAATGCTGTTCCTCACGATGCTCTGCTGCCAGAGGCTCGTGGGGGGCATACTCTGTGTAGTGGGAGTTGGCGCGTCGGTCGCAGCCTGTGTGGTGTTTGTTGGCGCGTAAGTCGCTGCCTGTGCTAAGGGCGCTAAATTAGCTGCCAGCCGCGCGAAGTCGCGCGGCGAAACAATGTTGGAGCAGTTGGTTGCCCCCCCCAGATTACGATGGGGGCTGACCGCCGGTCACAATAGGTTTTAAAATAAACTAAAATATTTGAAATGCTTCATAACAATGTGACCACTACTGTAATGTGTTTAGAATTCCCGCGATTGTTTTTGTAATCGCACACACAATGCCAGTCAAATGTAAAACATATTATAGTAACGATAATAATTATTGAAAAAATACACCTAAACTTTAGATGATAGAATGTCCAGTTTCTTAGTAGGCTACTGGAATTGAAACCATAACTAGGGAAGAATAATTATTCATTTCGTTCGATTCCTACGTAAAAAAAGTGAACATCTCCGAGGAAAATATTTAACTGTACACTCGGCTACACATCAAGCTATGCAAAACTAGTATAAGCAGACCGTTCAATGTGCGGAAAGATCTTAAGAGCGAGTCCAAAACAAACTGGTTTTCTATGGCTTGATGTGTAGTGATGTGTGGCTTCACGAAAAACGTCGTATTGTTTTGAGCACGGAATTCTCGGATTTCACGGAATCTAAGATGTAAACGTTGTCTTTAAAAACGGATGGTATTTAAAAGTACTTCAATTTATTCCCATTTCATTTACCTAATTTTGCCTGTGTTCCATCAAATATACTGAATGTGCACCAAAATAATTATGTTCATTAAAATATATTATGTCATAACGAGGTGTAATAAAAAAAAATCTACCTAAGTAGGGTCGACGAAGCCCCGCTTCGCGGGGCTTCTATTTCTGTGTACAAGGTTTAAAGGAACCTAACCAAACCGAACTTCGGGGTGTCCCTGAAATCTTGCTAAAGCGAGTTTTAGATTTGGTGACCATTTATCCATTTTGGTATACAAAAAGAATTATTGATGCGCATTTAAATTTTAGCCTTTAAAAACTAAGTCGGTTTCCAGTTTGAACGACTGCAGCAGCTGTAATTTACATGATGTGACTACCTAGCTGATGACTAATTTCTTCAGCTCTGTTACCGGGTAATATGATACCTAATCGTCTATTCACCAAGAGGGCTTTGCCCAGCAATGGAACAGGCACGCTACAAGTTTCAGAACGTAATAACTTCATTAATACCAAAGACATGGCCACCACAAAAACCCTTTATCAGAAACTAATATTATAAAGGCGAAAGTTTTAAGTATGGATGTATGGATGTATGGATGTATGGATGTTTGTTACTCTTTCACGCAAAAACCACTGAACGGATTTGGCTAAAATTTGGTATACAGATAGTTTATAACCTGGATTAACACATAGGATAGTTTTTATCCCGATTTTATGTTCCCGTGGGATAATTTTCGAGTTGCAGCGGGTGAAACCGCTGGCAACAGCTAGTAATGCTATAAACCGCCCACAGCTTCCCACCCACCTCACAGCCTTCAAAATCTAGTTAGAAAATGTAGTATTCAATTAGCTGCAGTAAACTCACACCAGCCAACATGCGCCGGCGCCGACCGCGCTACCGATGTAGGATCGACAATATCATTAAAAGTTGTAAAACATGAGCAATTAGACTTCATTTCCGCGACTAGCCTAACCCGTGTGTACGAGGAGATTAGCATACGAGATAAACTGTAAGGGAAATCAGTAAGAATTGATGCCTTTTATTGTTCACTTGGCATTTTGTTTTGTTGATTTTTGCGTAAATTATTGCAAAAGTCAGACGTATACCTAACTTTAATAATATCTATCGCCACGATTATAATGTTTAATATGTGTTTGACCTAAATATGTTTAACCTTATCAAAAACCTCATGAATGAGTCATTATTATTAACAACTTTTAAGCTACTGATTACAGGCGTGAAATAATACGTGTATTTTATAGAATGAGTACTCGAAGTTTAGACTTGAAACCAGTTGTAACTGCCTGAAATATGTGACACCAAGGATAATTTTGATCATGGATTAAACTTTGCACGATGCTACTGTAAACTGTATCAATGAAATTGCGAGAACTAAATTCACACAGCTTATTAAAACTGAATATTTTACAAATACAACTGAAATTGTGATGTAAAAATAAACAGTAACCTTATTGCACTACTAAAGCTTTGATCACAGATAAATGTACCTATTAATTTATCTTAAACTTAAATCAAACCGAAGTAAGACATCTTTTGCATACACAACTTGTAATGAACATTCATTAGAATCAGCACTGTACTTCAAAAGCTCGTACATTCTAAATGCAGGCTTAATTAAGCAAACCTCTCACTACAAAGAATATATGCGTTTAGTGTTTGAGTACTTAAAGTACCCTCTCGAAGTTGCAATGACTGTGTCACGATCTTATCATTAAATGTTGACACAAGACCTTTAATGATCCCAAATTAGGGACATGATAATGGTTTTGTCTGAATGTTTGTTGTGAAAACTCTTTTCCCATAGTTTTGTACATAATCGAATTGTCTATGCTGATCATTACAATGATGCTTGACAAAAGACACTTACCACAACGACGGAGACCTCCCAAAAACCCACAGAAAAATGCTCATAAATTCCATAGTGCCCTGTAGTGTCAATTATATTAGTCTAAAAATTTTAAAAAATCTGTTGACGAGATCAAAGTTTTATTTAACTTTTATTTAAACTTTCGCCATTCAAACAAAACTTTACTAACTACTAAGTGTAACCATTAAGCGCCCTTATCCCAATTTATGCAAGTGAAATGCCTGAAAAGTATGGAAGAAGGTATTTATGGTCTTCCGTCCATATGTCTGGTGTCTTCTGACCATTCTCATAAACACAGTTTGAAAACCAGTACAGTTTCTAATATCTATTTCTTTTCGCAGGCTAATGTAGCATACCAAGGCTGTGTCCTGCCAAACGGCCAGCCTGGTCACTGCCGTCCGCTTCGCTACTGCATCCAGGAGGAGTTCCGATCTGACTTCATCAAGTTCATGGACTATGTCTGCATTATAAACCAGGAGTGAGTTATTTTCATCCATAATTTATTACTTATTATCTCGTATCTGGGTTTTCTTGACTGACGACTTTACCCCTCAAATATTTTAATTCTCAAAATGAAATAGTTATTTTCACCTCACCCGCTCGGAAAGATTCTATTTCTCATTCAAAATCTGAGCGCAAAACTCCATTTTGTGCTCTAGAGCACAAAGTGTTGTTTAAAAATCGAACACGTCTTGTATTCAATTATTTTCTACACTGGCAGGTGAGCCGCCCCCACTGCATGTCAGTGCACCAACCTATTTTTTTTTTCTGAACATTAGTGTTAAGTAGTTGATGTCGTAGGTAAGTTTGAGTTTTTAAAATTCGAGAAAATCGTCTCGAACCGCCTTATATCTGTCTCTGTCTCCAACATTCACAATGGAATCCAATGAATTTGAGCAATTTTCCGCAAATTTACGTAATAATAACAAACAAGTGACAAACACAAGTATTAATGTTCCAAAAAAACATTTAACTTTCAATGTTAACAATTCTAGTAATTTTACTTTTAATTTCTAAAATGAATAAATAAATACTTATATAGTAAATTGTTTAATCTGTTTCTCTTACACCTACCATTTCCTCGCTGTGTGAGGTGAAAAGTTGTGTGTTGCACTCGGCAGCAAAGTTTTTCTGCGTCTCGTACTTTTGAAAACTTCGCATCGCTCAGGATTTCACACACAACACACAACTTTTCACCTCACACAGCGAGGAAATGCAGTGGGGGCGGCTCGCCTGCCAGTGTAGAAAAGTAAAAAACAATTGAATACAAGACGTGTTCGAATTTTAAACAACACTTTGTGCTCTAGAGCACAAAATGGAGTTTTGCGCTCAGATTTTGAATGAGAAATAGAATCTTTCCGAGCGGGTGAGGTGAAATAGTCATTTGTTATGCAAGGCTGCAAAGTTGATTTTTGGCGCGAGTACTTGAATTGAAAACTGAGCGAGCGAAGGATTCTAAGATTGAACCGCGAGAGAAACGAGCGGTTCAAATATAGAATCCTGAGCGATGCGAAGTTTTCAAAGGTACGAGACGCAGAAAAACTTTGCTGCCGAGTGCAACACACAACTTTTCACCTCACACAGCGAGGAAATGTAGGGGGGCGGCTCGCCTGTCAGTGTAGAAAATAATTGAATAAAAGACGTGTTCGAATTTTGAACAAAACTTTGTGCTCTAGAGCACAAAATGGAGTTTTGCGCTCAGATTTTGAATGAGAAATAGAACCTTTCCGAGCGCGTGAGGTGAAAAACTAATTATTGAACGGAAAATGTGTAGTGGTGGGCCCACCTCTCAACAGAACCACAGACAGAACAGAGAAACACATTAATGAATAAAGTGTTTTCAATACTATCTTATGCTTTTTTTAACGTATTTCTAAGGCACGTTAGACTTAGAAAAACATAAAGAATATGTTAGACTGAGACGATGTCGTATGTCCGAAAGTACTAACATTTGACGATACGATACAGAACAAATTCCTAGTGTGGCAACATTTCTGAAAAAAAAAAGCCCATCTCTTCCTTGTGTTTTAGCCGGATAAAAGTGGCGGTCAGTTAGGTCCCCAGCAAATTATAATTATCAAGTATTTAATTTGTCATCCCCCAGAACTGTGGGAGCTTGTTGCCCTGACCAAAAGACGCTGGGTGGTGCGGAAGGGCTGGCCGGAGACTTGCCCGCAACTGCCCCGAGGGAGGAACAGAACGAAGCTGTCATGAAAGTCACCAGGGCTGAGTCTAGAGGTAGTTGCCTTACTATCCTATGCAGAACGTCCTTTTCCCAACTAAATTGAGGTCGGTTTCCAGTCGAACCAGATGCAGCTGAATATCAGTATTTTACATGGAGCGACTGCCTATCGGACCTCCACAACCCAGTAACTGGGTAATACGATACCCCATGGTAAGACTGGTTGTCAGACTTTTAGAGCTTCTGACTAACAGTAACGAGTGTCAAAAGATCTACAAATGACAGCCGGGACCAACGGCTTTAAGTGCTTTCCGAGGCTCGCGAAACTCGCTATGACAGATGGTCCCCATCACAGACCAACCTCGGCAAGCGCGGCTTAATCTGGAAGATCGGCCTGTGCGGCTGTAATTATTTAGCCACGAGAACACGATACTAAATTAGATCTCTATACACGATAGTGTTATCTAGCAAATGCAACAGTAGCTGCTATATGTTGCAGCACGCAATACTTATTTCTAACAAATACCCCATCAAAGGTTTCGCCAAATAGATTTCAGAGCGCTCTGTCTCATGACGAAGAGGCCAAAGCCTCGGAAGATTTATTAATACTGATTGTGGTGAACTGGTGACAGATACTCCAGTTTCAAACAGTTCAAAGCAGAGGTAATTGATTCCTTTTGAATAACAAACATGAGATGATGGCTTTCAATGATTTACGTTTCCTTAGGTTGTGGTCTAAGCACCCGACAGCAAACCCGCGTACTAGGCTCCCGACAGGCCAACCCTCGTGAATGGCCATGGATGGCCTCCGTCACTCCAGAGGGCTTCGAGCAGTACTGCGGCGGAGTGCTCATCACGGACAGACATGTCATGACAGCTGCTCACTGCACTAGGAGGTAATTATGCATCCATTTTTGAAGAGTGAAGACATAGGCAGCTCTATGACATACGCGACGTATGCTATCGAATCGTCGACTTACTACGTACTACTTACTGTCTACACCAAGGCAGAACTTTCAATTTTTGACAGAAAACCTTCATCTTGATACTTTCCTAAATCTGAACTGTACAATTCAGAGTGTCCCAAGTCATTACGCTTTTTTTTTTTTTTTTTTTAGTTGGTAAAATCATCAAATGAGTCCTCCCGCCCTGGGTGGGGCGGAAGGGACTGTCAGACTCTTACTGACTAAAATCCACCCGTGTTCCTTCGGACGCCCTTTACGTTCCGGGGCCACGGTATCCTGGGTTAAGAAAAAACCCGTGACCCCAGCAGGCATTTGGCGCGAAACACGACGCGCCGCCGACCCGGGCTTGGTCCTTGGTCGGACGGCGAGCTACCCATTACTCACCGTCCGCAAGCCCGCTCCGCCGCTGTGCCCTCTGCTATTCAGAGGGACACGCGTTGGAGCGTCCACTTGACAGGCTATTTGCATACGGGCAAAGAGACCCCTTAGGCACACAGTGCCTAAGGAAGAGTTTTTGCCCGTTTCCTGTCTTAGCACCCCAAGTCATTACGCTTAGGGATCGCATAGAGTGAAACTACATATTTCAATCAGGTGTTATTCACTATCCTTATCATTCATACTTCTCCTGCCCTTATATCTAGTCAACTCATTTCAATGTGATCTTTCAAACAGTCAATCCATCGAATGTTTGGTTTTCTTCGACACCTATAGCCAGCCAAATTCAAACTCAAATCTGATCTAAACTTATGTTATAGATGGAAAGCCGAAGAATTGTTGGTACGTCTGGGAGAATATGACTTCAAGCGCACCAACGATTCCCGCACCTACAATTTCAAGGTTGCAGAGATCCGTCAACACGAGGCCTTTGAAATCTCCAACTACAAGAACGATATCGCCATATTGAAGCTGGACCGACCCGCCGTCTTCAACACTTACGTGTGGCCTATATGTCTTCCACCCCCCAACTTGCAGCTGACTGATGAACCGGCTATTGTTATTGGTAAGTTTGATGCATTCAAAATCGTCTTTTGTAGTACACTTAACATAGTTAGTAAAAAAGGGTTCCTCGAGAAATGCAAACATATCCGGAAAACCACTCGTAATCTCAAAATTGGCAAACGATACGCTATTCATACTCACGGTGCTGACCATCTCTACTCTTAAAAGTACCTATTACGCTAATATTACAATCCCACCATCCACTAAAAGGGAGAAACCACCACATTAACGACTGGAAAATGGTACTTAACACTTTCTGTTTTGTATGACAAAATTTCTAATGCAATTCTACTTGTGGGTACATAATGTTATGTCAATAGGTACCAAATTGATGCAAATTGTCGCACATAGGGCCATGTGGATATGCAATCACATTTTCACATAGAAACCTTTTAGTTGGTTGCTTGTGTTTTTAATACGCGAAAGTTTGCGTAATAGCATAGACAAACAAACAACTTCTTTTTCACCTCACCCGCTCGGAAAGATTCTATTTCTCATTCAAAATCTGAGCGCAAAACCCCATTTTGTGCTCTAGAGCACAAAGTGTTGTTCAAAATTCGAACACGTATTCAATTGTTTTCTACACTGACAGGCGAGCCGCCCCCACTGCATTTCCTCGCTGTGTGAGGTGAAAAGTTGCGTGTTGCACTCGGCAGCAAAGTTTTTCTGCGTCTCGTACCTTTGAAAACTTCGCATCGCTCAGGATTCTATATTTGAACCGCCGGTGCTCTCGCGGTTCAATCTTAGAATCCTTCGCTCGCTCAGTTTTCAACTCAAGTACTCGCTCCAAAAATCAACTTTGCAGCCTTGCATAACAAATAACTATTTTCCGCGAGAAAATATTAGGTGTCGCTGGCCTTTTTCGGGGAGCCAGAGTGGTTTTTAAAAATCTTATTTATTTAAAGGTTTTTGAACACGCGTGTAAATGCTATGCTCTATCTCACCACACACCTAAAAATTAGGGATTCTGATTTTCCATGAGATTAACAAAGTTGCTTTTTTTTTTTTTTTTTTAGCGTGGTAAAATCATCAAATGAGTCCTCCAACCCCGGGCAGGGCGGGAGGGACTGTCAGACTTCTACTGACTAAAATCCACGGTGTCCTTCAATAGCCCTTTCTGTTCCAGGGTCACGGTAAGGAAATAATCCCGCGACCCCGGCAGGCTTTGGCCCTCTGAGAGGGGGGCCCCGTCATTATGCTGACGCTCTTTGAGGCGCGCGTGGGACACAACGCGCCGTCGACCCGGGCATGGTCCTTGGTCGGGCAGCGAGTTGCCCTTTACTCGCTGCCCGCATGCCCGCGCCTACGGTGGCCGGAGATCATCTAGCGACGTCCGTCGCCGTGGGCGTCTACTACCGCGGATGGGGCGGAGGGAGGACTCTGTCCTCTCTCGCTCGCGGCCCGCCTCCTCCTTCTAACAAAGTTGCTTAGTGGAAAATTTCCTGACCGCTAATGATGAAAATACGCGCTTTTGACGTTGGTTACACAAAATTTGCAGGCACTTGCCCGTTACACAATAGCTATAATTCAAGCATATTATAAAAACCGATAGATTTCAAACATAAATAATAGTAGCCCCCCGACAGCCTCCAACTACAGATGACAATCAAAATATTTTTACTCAAAAATACATGTAATGTGTTCATTATTTTGACAATCTTGTTTGAGCAAAGTAGACTTTGCCGGTCTGTTTCAAGTAGCGGCCAGCAATGTTTTTGCTGGCCGCTCTACCAGGCCGGCAAAAACATTGCCGGCCGCTATTTTGACGTTTTAACGTTTTAAAAAAACAAATGCAAAAAGATTTTATTTAAAACACAACTGTTTGTATAAAAAGAGGTAGGCACAAAAAGATTGTATTCCATATTATAAAAAAAAAAGTACAAAGAAGGAACAAAAGCGCGGTTCAGCGAATTTTTTTTTTATTTAGTGACTTTTTTGCTTTAAGTAAATGAAGTATTATATGAAGAAAATATAGCAGTCAAACATCGCATTAAAATTATCGCAAACTATTAGTAAGTAATATGAAACCAGGAAAGTCGGTGTTGAATTTTAGTTACTGTATTTTTCATAATTGTTATTTAAATTAAATTTCTAGTTAATTAATATATATTTTATTTAAATCACTTGCTGGTTTTATGTAGGTTAGGCATTTTTGAGTAAAGCACTATACAAGCCTTGGCCCACTATGTCTACTTCGCTGGTCACGCTATGATTGCCTCGAGCTATAGCCTAGCTACGCTCTAGGCCTTCCAGCTTGGCCATCATTGCAGCCCTTGCTGTCCTCGCTGTAAAGGCCTCGGCCTACGGCCTCGGCCTTTATCTCAGCTCGTCCATCCAGTGCTGCATGCTGACCGCGCTGTGTCGGCCTGGAGCTGCGCTACGCTGCGCTGTCGGCCATCATCAGTGCGACCAGCAAAGTAGCCATTATAGGCCGCGGCAGTAATGTACTATAACTGTATAATATTACAAATTTCAAACTAGTTTTTAAATTATTCAAACCTGTATGATTTAATTTGCATGATATTACTATGGTAGAATTTGTCCTGCGCTAAACTTTGTAACATCCTTTATACAGGGTGTCCTTTAAAGTATGGATCAAATCGAAGGGCATTGGACACTTGGACAGATCATCACCAATCTTTTTTCCTCTGAGACATACTGTGCTTTTTAGAAACCGTTAAAAAATGGCACCACATCGTATGCAAATAAAGATAGACGACGTCTTCAGAAACAATATTTAAGTTTTCTAAACTATCCTTTAGGTTGGGGCACACAATTCTACGGAGGTCCTCACAGCAACGTGCTCATGGAAGTAACGGTGCCAGTGTGGGACCACAACAAGTGTGTAGCTGCCTTCTCTGACAGCATCTTCAACGAGACCCTCTGCGCCGGAGGAAAGGAGGGTGGGAAGGATGCTTGCCAGGTAACGATATTCTATTCTATACATAAAATAAATTTGTAGAAAAGTTGTGTCTGTACAATGGAAATATACAAAAAAAAAAGTAGCAGGGGTTGTTATTTTATTGATGCCGAACCCAAAACTGCAATTTTTTTTTTTTGTCTGTTTATCTGTGGAGCCCTGACACAGCCAGAAGGCGTCGCGGCAGACCTCGCAGAAGATGGCGGGACGAGCTTGATAAAACCGATGACCAGTGGTCCACTTTGGCCCTGTATCGTGAAAGTTGGAAGTCATGGGGAGAGGCCTTTGCTCAGCAGTGGGATGATGTAGGCTAGCAGTATCAGTATCAGTATCAGTATCAGTATCAGTATCTGTGTGTTTGTGCACGCTAATCTTCGGAACTACTGGACGGAATTGAATGATTTTTTTAGTTGTATAGGTATTAAGTCCGGTTAACATATAGGCTATAATTTTATTTATCTTGGAAATTTGAACACCGGATGCAGAACTGCAACAGACCTGCTAAACTATAAGAGATACAAAAATGATGCCATAGCAAAAATTATTCCACGTGATGAGCATTTTCTGCTGAGAGAATAAATTTGAAGATCCTGGACACCTGATGTGGAACTTCAAGAGCCCAGCTACACTATAACATATACAGGAATGACGTCTTAGCAAGAGTTGTTCAACCTAATGAGCACTCTCTGTTGATGTATACAAATTGAAGATCTGGAACACCTGATGCGGAACTCCAAGAGCCCAGCTACACTATAACATATAAGGGAATGACGTCTTAGCAAGAGTTGTTCAGCCTGATGAGCACTCTCTGTTGACGTAATAAAATTGAAGATCTGGAACACCTGATGCGGAACTCCAAGAGCCCAGCTACACTATAATGTATACAGGAATGACGTCTTAGCAAGAGTTGTTTAGTCTGATGGGCATTTCATGTTGTCTTACAAAAATGAAAGATCTGGAACGTCTGGAATCGTCTCGCGCATCCCGTTGTTTTCCCGTCCCCAGGCTCCTAGAGTTCGAAATCAGACGTTTCAAATCTTCGATTATGACGACCCCGACTGCTGGCATAAGCAACAGGATCCGCGTACGAAGACGCGGGCAGAAGCAAGTCTTCAATAATTTTATTAACACTTTGAAAATCATTGAAGATGGTTTGGGGATTAAGGCTAGAAACCTAGAATTTATGGTTACTTAAAAGTTCAGCGCCTTCGATATTTAAAAAAAAATCGTTTGACTTGAGTATGCATCAAAGTGATTATTGTTAACGGAGTAGTAAAGATACGATCCTATTTCACTTAGGCTATTCCCAAGCTGCAACGTTTCCTTCTGTTATTTATGAAGGAATTTCAAGAGATGAGACGTTCGAATTCGCTCTCTATAGTTGATCGGCAAACACCGAGTTTTTCCTAGTAGAAATCACTAGATCACATCTTCAATCGCCAAAAATCTTGCTGTGCGATCCCCCATTTTGCCTTCCCTTGATGTTCTAGTGAGTTGAGCCTTTTATAAAAGAGCTGTCCATTTTACAAACTTTTTTTTCCCACAGGGTGACAGCGGTGGTCCCCTGATGTACCAGATGCCGAGTGGTCGTTGGACCTCCGTCGGGGTGGTATCTTGGGGTCTTCGCTGCGGAGAACCGGAGCATCCCGGCCTCTATACGCGAGTCGACAAGTACCTTGGATGGATAGCACAGAATGCACGCTTCTAATTTAAAAGGAAGATAGAAAAAAAGAAATAAAAATGTACATTTGTATTTTAGATCTACAGTAGAGCGTCGATTATCCGAAATAATTGGGGGACATGGGTGTTCAGAAAACCGGTCTTTTCGGATAATCGAACTGCCTATAATTATGTTCCTGTTCAGTATAACTTTTTAACAAGGCAGGAAGTGAGTTCCACTCCTTTGCTGTGCGCATTATGAACAAAGATTTTAAGCGCTTAGTGCGAATCGGTGGAATAGCAACCAAGTATGGATGATAATTATCAGTATCAGTACGACCAGTAAGTCCGATGGTAGAAGGGAGCCGAAGTGAAATCTATAGTAGACCGACAAACATGCAACCTTGCGGCATTGATTCAGGCAGTGAAGCTAAGCATCCACCAGATTTATGTACAATTTTGTATAAAAAAATAGTAATTAATCAAAAAGAGTACAGACAATATTGCCCATAATACAGACGTAGTTTCAACCAATCAAATGCCTTGAATCAAGTTTTAAGTAATTCTTGAGAACTGAGTGACGTTCTGTAACACAGGCCATAGCTACCGCCCGTCGGGCGGGCGTAGCAGTTCGGATAAGCGGCGTTCGTTTAACCGGCGTTCGGATAATCGACGCTCTACTGTATTTTGATCGTTGAAACTAAATGTGAACAGCGTTTCTTAATTACTGTTCAGGAACTCTGCGTTGATTTTCTCTTGATTCAATGATAAAATTCTGCCTTAATTATAAAGATGTTTGAAGTGGAAGTGTTGTTTTAGTTTCCTTTTCTTGCTTTTGTTTTAAGGTTTTCCAAATTATCTTATTATTATTAACAAGAGAAACGACTTATGTACATAAAGGCCACGAAATCATCATCGACATTGTCAATAGAAAAAGATTCCATTTAGTGTGAAACCTTTCAAGTTTGGTTTTATAATAAAAGTTGTTTATAACCGTAAGTACTTTCAGCAGTTTCAGACCGTGAAAGGTTGTTAATGATTTACAAATAAACTTGTATATCAATTGAGCACCAACAACTATTACAAAGTTTTCTAATTGCGCTCCTGTAATGTTATTTTACATAAATCTTCCTACATTACTTACAAATAAACACTCGCGGTAACGATTGGTTATTTGCCTGTAATGTCGTAGTGTTATGGAAGATTCGGTTTTGTTATACAATACAGGTAAATTCTCTCAGTGAGTGCCTTATACTTTCACAAACAATCGCATTCCTATAGTATGCTAAGAGCTAACTAATAGGAACGAAAGCGTATTGGTTCAACAAACTAACGCGGCTCACTAACAAATGACAATCAGCTAGTTATAACGAACTATTTAAGGAAGAAACCACAGCATAATGGTTTACTTAAGTCATACAAACTATTAGTGTATGAGAGATAATAGGAATGGTCATAATGTGTGCTACGTGCTTCAAATAACGGAGCAATGAACAAAAACAAAACATGTTAGAAAAGATAGAAACGTGTATGTAAATGATGCCGTGAAGTCAGACAAGGAAACAGACATCGTACTACCCTGTACTAAGTTATGGATTTTGTGGAGGTTGCAGATAAGCAGTCACAGTAGGCAGTAACCAACAACATCTGTTAAAATTGCAAGCAGACCCCATTATGGATGGGAAAATATGCAAGCAGACCCCATTATGGATGGGAAAATATGCAAGCAGACCCCATTATGGATGGAAAAACATTGAATGAAAAACGCCAAGAACGTAAAAACAGACCTCAGCCCTCCTATTCCTGTAACTCTGCTAGCATTGCTGCTAGCCAACTCTGCTGCATTTTTAAGCTATTGCATAGCTTTTATCGCGGACTCTAAGCGCGGCGACCGAATTAAGAAATTCCCTAACGAAAAAACCTAATGAAAATTAATCGTCTAAGGCTGGCCACATACATCAGTTTTCCTGATCAGGAATCCTGATCCGTTTTCTATCCGAACACAGTGAATTCATACAAATGTGTGTGCATGTTTTGTGTGTGTTGTTCACATTTCATTCATCATTTCGAATTCCAAACGGAAAAAAAACTGATGGATATATGTGGCCGCCCTAACGTTTCAGTTCGGGAGACTTCGGAAATCATAAAAACATACGTCATAAAGATAATTTACTTTTTCTTACTGATTCTAAACGGCCAGCTATAAAAGGAGGTTTTCACAATAAAACCTACTTAGAAAATTCTCCTAGAACAAAGCAGAGTGGCGCAGTGGAAGCATGCTGGGCCCATAACCTGTTGAAAATTTTGACCCAGTTTGAAAGTGAGACCTGAAAATCCTGTACATAAAAGACCCACTTATATCTTCATTATTATTTATTTTTCTTTATTACAGTAGTGCAGCACAAACATTTTAAATAAATGCATTTTTAATAATGCTATGCAATAGCTTTACCGCGGCAGTCCCCGAGTGCCGCACGTATTTTTTTTTTTATCATAAAGTGAGTCCTTCCACTCTGGGTATGGCGGAAGGGACACTCTGGCTATCAGACTCGTCCTGACTTATATCCACAGTCTTCCTTCAATAGTCCTTAAACGTTAAAAGGTCACGGTAACATAGGACAATCCTGCGAAACTCATTGAGCGTAATCGGGTGTTTAATCGGTCTCGACTCTCGCCAGTCGCGCAAGAAATTAGTTTTTAAGACCATATTGTTTGGAAAAGGCTAGGCAAATGATGACGTGGCAGTATATTTGCAATAGATAATGCAATATCTTATCACTTTGCGGGAAATACTAGGCACAATCAATTAGGTCCCTCAACAGATTATTTTGCGGTACCCACAACCACAGGACTGATAGGTTCTATAACTTCAAGGTCCATGACCTAATTAACTTCTATAAAAGGATTCCCTGCAATGGAATTTTTTATTAGTGTGCTGCAAATTCAGGCCGGGTAAGTACAATATTTATATTTTTGTTAAAAAAACTGATGTATATATGTGGCCGCCCTAACGTTTCAGTTCGGGAGACTTCGGAAATCATAAAAACATACGTCATAAAGATAATTTACTTTTTCTTACTGATTCTAAACGGCCAGCTATTATTTTGTTTATTATACTGACTGCGACGACGCCATAGTTCTGTTCAATCTGAGGGATTCGGATTACTTCAGTTACATTTAGTAATTTACATGACTGTTGTTGTCAAAAATGTCATCATCATCATCAGCCGGAAGACGTCCACTGCTGAACATAGGCCTCCCCCTTAGACCGCCACGCCGAACGACAATTCGTCACTCGTATCCACAGTTATCTTTGCCCGCGACCCTCACGTGGGGGAAATTATACGATTGCCGTACAATTAGGGTCAGCTCACCAAGACGCGACGCGGCGACGTGACGCAACGATACTGCAAATGTGTATCTTTTCGTGTAGTAAATGAAGTTAGATTTTGAGACGCTATTAAAACGCAGTGGGTAAACTTTTGGCACAACTTATAGTAACTTGTGGCGCAACTTTTAGTAGAGTTAGATTTTGAGTAGCTCTATTGAAAAGTGCGCGCAGCGTCGCGTCTCGGTGTGACTTGACCCTTATACGACACAGCGAATGCAAGTGAGAGCGTCAGTGGTTTGATAATGACAATTGACAATCTTTACAAGAGTTCGGTTCACTGCACTAGTTTGATGTCTCCGCTTCAGTTCACATTCTCCATGTTTTCGGTTTCTTAGTTCGGTTAGTACTTTCGTTTGACTCTGGCTAGTTAGAGCCAAAATAATGCATTTGAAATACTACTAGCGCCGTAGCGCCATCGCTTACGTGGCAAGTGATAAATGGATAATGAACCCACATGTGCAAACTTAGCCTTTATGAACACGTGGTTTTGGTTGTTCCGGGGCTGGTGGAAAATTGATGTTAAAGAAAATTGCTGCTGAGCAACACCAGACTTGTTAGAAGTTTACGTAGGTTTTAAGTCTTATTTTTTTTTGAATTTCAGATAATTAGAACACAAAATGCATTCCACGTCCCATTGGAAGAAGGCACATCGTCCAAACTATGTCACAAACAAAGACAAATTGTTTCCGTACTCAGAGTGTCCATTTTTAGGAGAATATTACCTAGAGAGGATACCTCAATCGCTCAACAACTTGATCGAGCATGTGGACTACTGGGGAGAGGGCAGGATTGTCACCCAAGATGGGGTCAGTGGGTTCCCCGACTGTTACAACGTCAACCATACGTACCAACTTGTGAGTAATGGTCCCGACCGCGACAGTAAGATCCCTAACAGAATTCCTACCGTCAATTATACCAGCTGTGACACCAGCGCCTACATCAAAGACAACTCAGTCATGACCGTTACGATTATGGGAGCACCCATCAACTCCAGCTGTGCTCAAGACATCGCACGCATGGTCAACCCAGACGTCGGCAAGGTTGTTGCGTACGGATTCCAAAGCAACTCAGCTGATATAAGAAACCTCACCTCGGAATTGAAAATGAAGAATATGTTCCTCTGTCCGGGATACAATTTACCTACTGAACTTCAAGGCCTGTCGTTATTTGATAGTAACTTGTCTTTCCTGAATATGACTGCGGTAAAAGAACAGCTTTACAAATACGTCACTGAGGGCGCTCATGACGTCGCAGTGGAATTGACCAAAAACATGGATGACGGAGGTGACAACGAAGCTATAGTTCAAGTGATCACGAAACTGTTGCATGAAAATCCGGTTAACATCATGAATTATGCTTATAAGCTCTGGAACAGCGAGGATACTGAAATAATCAAAAACAGTTTTCCATACGCATTCCAACTCATTTTCAAAGGAGAAATTGTGACAATAATGAACAAGCAATACCAACAGGCTATTAAACTAGATGTGAATATTAACTCTTCTAATGACAGGCTTGCTTGGGGAGATAAGTCTGATAAAGCAAGTAGACGAGTCTGCTGGAAGTTCATACCAACATGGGAGAATGATACCGTCGTGTTTAAAATAAATAATATCGACTACAACATGTATTTAAAACTCGATAAAGATACGGACAGTTATGGAGACAGGCAATGTTGGGGTTCTACAAATGACAATGAAGTGAACCATGAGTATTATATAGAACCTTTGATGAAAGATGAAACACTCGTCTTTAGACTCATTAACTACCAATATCATCAAGCACTGAAATTGGATGCAAATGTTGATTCGTACGGGGACAGGCTTCTTTGGGGACATGATGGTGATCCAAGGGGTGACAACACAGCATTAAACTGGGTTATAGCTGAAAATACGAAGCTTAAACAAAAAGAAGTTGAATCATAAAAACCCATTAAGTCTTTGTGTCGTGGAAATCTGGTTAATACAATAAAAAACTCGATTGATTAAGACTTTAATTTTTCAACATACCAAGGTATGTTACAAAAAAATAAGAATAAACTGCGTTATTATATCTATCCTATGGTTGACGTATGATGGATTAATTATTCTGTTTAACTAGAAAATCTCACAACGCTGCCATGATAAGTTCAGTTATTTACTTATAGGTCTTTTTTAAATTGTCTTTCTTTACCACTTCATTCTTAGGAAGGCCTACATCTAGTTGAAATCATCTTCCTTCATTCAAAATGTTTGAAAAATTGATTTTCGTAAAATATTCTGCGATATATTCGTCAAATCTCTTAAGCCAAAAGTTATATACTGTATATTTACGACAAACTTCTTACTCTAAGACAACATAGCTAAGGTAACAGTCTCCCCACAATCCTCAATAGACTGCAGCATCCTTATCACCTGCTCTTCATCCACTGCCGGGTGGAAGGTGAACGCGAATCGGAAGAAGTTCTTGTACTGGCGAACGGGGGAATACGCAACAATAAGTTGCGAGCTTAGAACTAAGAGCTCTTTTATTTTTGGCGTTATCTGGAACATGAGAATGTTTATTAGAATTATTAGTAGTGGAATGGGTGAATAGTCCTGTCACAATTTGTCGGCACGGTTGTCGTCAGTAGCATAGCAGTCGATCGGTCAGCTACTCCGCTAACCATGTCGTTTAGATTTTTTTTGCAAAGATTCCAACCATCCACTTTGTCTCTGTCACCATAATCTATACTAAGGTCAAGAGGTCAAAGGAAAACCCATCTTTTATATAAAAAAAAAACAACAAATCATCATCAACAGTTGAAAACCAGGGTCGAGCACTAGCTGCTCGACAATTTGCTGAACTGGACCTGGCTACGCCAATAGCCGTGGATCACACAATGTTATCTTTGTTATTTCGTTGTTGTTTTTAACTTGTAATTTATTCCTTTGTTATCTTTTTTTTTATTTGTTTGTTGTTGTGTGTACCGGACTCCCAAATAAACGTTTTTTCTTTCTTTGTTATCATCTCACCTTATGCATAATCTCCCACCACTCCTCATTCATATCCTGCCCCCTCATGAAGCTCGGGATGTACCAGAAGCAGACATTAGGGCACTGCAGCTCATCGGACACCAGCTTGAACCCTGGCCTTCTTGCTACGGCCTCCAGGCAGAAGTGGGCTGTTGCCATCGTTTGGTCGGCGAGCTGGCAGAGACCAAGGTCTCCTCGCGCTTTCCACATCATCCATAGCTTGAAGGCGTCGATCTGTAATAGTTAATAAATAAAATAAAGAATAGTTAACAATCACGGTTTTGGATGAGGTAGAAGCGAGAGCATGGAACAACTCCTCCTCAATCCTTGTGTAGCGGATATAATCGTCAGCTAAAAGTACACTAGCACCACGGAGGGATGAAGCGACGGAGGAACTAAGTGTTCTACATCGCGCAATCGAAGTTATCCGCGAGTTTAGAAGACAGAGAATATTCCGACAATGAAAGACCGTCTAATCGGAAGGTACCTTCCTTTTCACCGGGGTATCGAGGAACTTTCCATTCAATTCCTTTTACCTAACCGTCAACCGTGTCATCTTACATTGTATGACAACGCATAGCCTCGGGTTATTTTACATGAAACTTGCCCTGCACAACTCTTGAAAATTTTGAAACGAGCATAGAGAATGCCTTTCCCAAGTTTCCTTATGCCTAGATCGTCTTAATCGGTGCGAAAAATTCAACTAATACACGACAAATAAATTGAATATTATAACAATAAAAAATGTTTATAAACAATAAATTTTTAACCGACTACGAAAAAGAGGAGGTTGTCAATTCGTCTGAATAATTAATTGATAAAAAAATCGAATATTACAGACGTCATCAGTAGGTCAACCTAAGAGCCAGTTCACACGGCGCGTTGCGTCGTCGCAACGCAAATATTTTGACGCATAGCCGGCCACACAGGCGCTGCGTCGTCGCAGCGTTACTACGACGCAGTCTTAACGTTCGGTCGACGCAGCGGTGACGCACAGTTGCGGTAAGCCCTTTCCTGAATCAATGTAATGAAGTAATCCATATCAATTTCTTCAATGGTACTCATTTTACCCTGCAAATTAAACTGAATACAAAAGTACGTAGGTAAAAAATGAAATGAGCTTGCGTGTATCCTCCCTATCAACGCACAAGCAACTGAGCGCTGCCTCTCCGTCGCCGCAATGAGTACACCCCCTCCCGCTTCGTCTCGGGGGCTGCTGTCCGTCATGTGTGCGTTGCGACGACGCAGCGCGCCGTGTGAACACCTTGGTTATTTGTATGTAAAACAACGCAACGGCAGCGCTGCGTCGACGCAACGCTGACGCAACGCGCCGTGTGGACTCTCGCTAACTCAATCTGTGAATCTGACTTTCTACTATTGAGAAAAGGTGGAAAATCTATTAAAGAAATTTGACAGAATATTGATGGAGGTTGGTTGATTTGCTGGCGTCTATGCTATAATATGGCGCCCAAAATCAGCAACAAAATCAGGCATCCAAAAATTATGCCTTACCTTCAAAGACATTAAACTATATACGAGCTTACCTTCCTGCCACACTGCACACTCTTATCCCCGGTATCATAAGACACGTCGTAGAACTTATCCTGCTGGAACAGATACTGAGCAGCCGCTGAGTTGGCCTCGTGCAGAAGACCCTTGTCTCGCACCATAAACACGGAACATTGTAGAGGAGCGCCCGCCATCTTGTGTGGGTTCCATGATATTGAATTTGCTCTGGATAAAACAACTTTTCGTAAGTGACACATTATAATAGCCTCAGTCATTTGGGTGATAATTATGATGTATTGTAGAAAATTTTATAAATACAAACATACATAGACTGCTAAAATCATTACCCCTCCTACCAGCTTAGCCGTAATAGTTGCGTAAAAACGGGTTGCATTTGAAATACTTATGCGTAATTTGCCTACATTTTTTTTCATCATTGCATGATTAATTGAACTTGATCTACAGTTTAAAAGAGACTACTTTGTAGTATTATTTATAGTAATTCCATACATGGTCCTAACTAAAACCATGTAGGTATGATAGTACATAATTTATCCAGCCTGTGATCTCCAAAGGGTAAGGCAAAGTTGTATCTAATTATACACCCACTATTCTCCAGTTATGTTTTAATGGGCGACCCTATTGCCATTTACCGAGCACTAATCCAGACTCCATGAAACTCCTAATCGCAAAACCCAATAAAACTTTGCCAGACCTAGGACTCGAACCTCGGGCCTCGACAAGCCTCAGTGTTTAAGTAGTACGGTTTACTATTTAAGAAGTGGTAATCACTGACCTTTCTATACCTTTCAGTTTGGACTTGTATTTCGGTGATAGCATTAAACTGCCTCCCCAGCAAGCCTGGAACATAAAAAGTTTAGGTATCATTATTAACATTATCTTAGCGTACTTTACAGTTATTGTAACCGCAAGGATTCAATAATAATAAAAAAAAATCTATGGTTAAAATACAACGGTGTTATCGATAATAGCCATATCTTTTAGGCAAGCTTTGAATAACTTATACTCTATCTATGGCATAGAGTCTATGCGAACTTAAAATAAGAAGGTGAAGGATATTATATAAAAAAACAAATGAAACTCACATCAACATGCATCCAAACGCCATGTTTCTGGCAAACATCAGCAACTGCCTCCAGATCATCAATGGCCCCCATCACCGTGGTCCCCGCCATACCGTTCACGAATACAGGACATCTGCCAAGGTCCCGCTCTTTTTGGACAGCTTCGTCCAGCTTGTGAACCAGCATCTGTCCTTTATCATTGGTTGGTATGATTCTGATGCTGTCCGTACCAAAGCCGAGCCAGTGAGCTGCTTTTTTTATGGAGTAGTGGCTCTGAAAATTATGACATAACATTTACTAAAAAAAATCTCCGGCTTGCTGCTAAAAATGTGTAGAATGTTTGATAACACTCTGGTTGAACCAGGTATTATAAGACTATATACCAACTAAGTGACGGACCATTCCTAAAATTCTAAACTCTTTCAATGTCTATCATACTCGTAGACGCCTCTAAAAGATAAGAGTCGGCAAAAACTTTAATCGGTCAATCAATGGTTGGCTCTATAAATATCGGGCGCGCCAAAGTTCGGGGTATTCCCATCTGATTAACTATTTTCATAGAAGCATTTTTAATGTTAGTAGGAAATAGTTGCTCAAATGGGAATACCCCCAAAGTTAAAATTTAAACTAATCCTAATCCTTTCCCATGTCGTATGGGAAAGGAAGGAACCTCCCGAAAAATCCGTGCCCGGTGAGGACCTGCGTCAAGCGGAAGGTGAGGACGCCGTGACGCCTCTCCTGCCACTCCTCAAAGAGGGGTCTTACCGCCGCGATTGCGGCGTGCCCGGAGCCATAAATATAATTAGGCGAATAGTTTATATACAGACTGCTGCTCTACGTGTCGTGGTTTCTATAACCATCAATCATAATAGTAATGTATGGCCTGAAGGCCAGATCTCGGTGTTTATATATGTGAGTTTGAATGTTTGTAAACGCACCTCGCCGGTTCGATTCCCGCACGGAACAAGTATATGACCTACAAGCAATTGTTCCGGGTCTGGGTTTTTGTGTTTTTGAGTTTCTGTGTTTGTTAATGCACTCACGACACAGGAGAGATTCCCAGTTTGAGGCAAAGTTTAACAAAAAAAAAGCAAAACCAAATAGTAGACATATTTTACTCACATCTTCAGAAGTAAAAATAACCATCTCAGGAAGGCTCTTCATTCCTTTGGCCTTGATATCAGGGAACTTCTTATACCTCGCCGCGACCAGGCCGTACATTATGGCGTTGCTGCCTCCAGGAGTGAAGATCCCGTCTCCATCTGGTATACCGAACAGCTTCTGGATGTGTGCCAGAAGTTTTAGTTCTATGAGAGTGAATACTGGTCCCACTTCGAAGGTATACCTGAAATAGAGTGAAGAGTTTTAATTTTACAAGGAGTAAATGCCAATCGCAAACTGGGCACGACAGGGTAGAGCATACGATTTCCGGTCACCGTAGACGTGACTCGCCGGCCGATCATGGACCAATGCCCGAGTCGACGGCGTGTCGTGTTCCGGAAGGAACTGTCAAAGACTGGGAAGGTCACCGTGGGTTTTAATCAGTACAAGTCTGACAGTGCTTGCCATCCCGCCCTGGGTGGGAAGACTCATTTGATGATTTTACTACGATGAAATGAAAAAAATAAGTACCTACTCCATCTTTAGCAATATTGGTTTTGAGAAAGCGCAAAATAACTATAAGTCGTAACGACTATTTAATGACAAACTAACAAGTTTAGCTTGTTCAATAATATAGCACTGTTGGATTAAGAAACTTTTCATACCTAGGTACTACATACACTCGTAAAATTAGAAACGACATTCCTGACCCACAGATATTGCAATAACTGCGGTTAAACGGCCTTTCTGAGCACAGTTGTAAACTAAAGTCTTGTTTATCATGAACAATTTGCTAAATATAAGATACCTAAAGGCTTTACCCAGCACTGGTACTGTACTTGATATCAAATGAGGCATCAATATCATGCTAGATTGAATTTCTTGTATCTTACAACTTACAGATAAGCAGTCGCTCCATCTAAAAAACTGTTTACGCTTGCGCATTCCTGAGCTTTGAATCTGAATCAAATCTCGCGCATTTACTGTTTTCTATTTTCCTTGCGAAAATCTTTGCTGCACTTACAAAAAGATGACGAAAAGATAAACAGAGAAGAACCATAACCAAAAAAGCAGATTATACCCACTGACTAGTATTACAAGCCTCCGAAATCCAGGCACCTGCCAGCCCATAGGGGTCCACCTCACAGAACAGCTGGTTCTTGAACGTCGCCTTGTGTGTCTTCACGCTGTATTTCAACACTTCACGCACGCACTGCTCCAGGTCTTTGTCGTTCACGCCTTTTGTCACGTCTAGGTCCAGAATAGCCTGGAAATCGTAACAAAAGTCATTTTAGTTAAACACAGAAGATACTTTCCTACCCAAAGGCAGTCAAATCAAGATCAGCCAAGTCTCTTGAAGTAAATATGCCTTTTTTGGGATAAAATCGTCAAATGACTGTCGGACTCGCACACCTGCCCGTGAGCTGCATGAATTGGTTACACCAGTATCGAACGTGGGTGCTTTAAGAGAGTAAGCACGTCGGGACGCGGACCTGCAGACTCAAACCACCGTTCCTCTAATTGCTCTCTGAGTTCCAGCAAGTAATACCCTGTTATATGACGTCCCGCGATGTGACTACAATCAGCGCTAGTAAACTACAATCAGCGCTAGTAAAAATTTGTTAACATAGGGATACATCTTGAAAAACCATGTTGAGCAGTAGTCAGAATGCCTTCAGCATCAGGAAATAGAATGAAGGTCATAACGGCGTAAGTTATGGAATCAGGAGATACTTTGCGGAAATCCATTCCGAGGATGCATGCTGCATGTGCAATTGTGCATACACATGAGGACTGCATCCTGCATCCAAACCTGAATTGTCTCGCGGAATTAAAACTTAACATTATAATCATGAGGCGTAATAAGATGATGAAATAACTAAAACCTCAATCTCAGGATAAGTGAAGGGCCCCTGTCTTGCGAAATATCAATACACACAAGTGTTGAAATTATTTAGCAACATGCTTTTGCTTTTAACTGGTAAGGCAAATGTTTCTTTTAGCATAGGTACTGAATTATCATTTTATTCAGGCTTTACTAGTGAGCCTGGGTTAAGTGCCTAATATTCATAAGTCCATGCATAGGTAGACATCATTTCAGCATATGCAGTCCACTGCAGTACAAAGCCAACCCCAAAGAGCGCCACAGTGTACGATCTCCCGCTTTTTTTCATCTAACTATACCTTCTTCAGGTCATCCGCCCATCTTATCAGGGGGCGTCCCACACGAATGAATCTATAGACGTCATGTAAAAAACACAAAGATGAGTCTTATAATATCACAGCATCCGATAATGCTCATGAAAATCGTTTGTTTACAAAAGCAGTTAAATGGCATAAAGTTGTAGTTTGTAAGGCAAATGGAAGGGCATTTCAAACTATTTGCTTAGCTTACATACACAGGGGTGCTAAGACAGGAAACCTCCACGTGCGCCCGTGGACTGGAGTTCCCTCTCGGATACGTCCGGGGGGAAGACCAGTTTTTCGGGCCGGTGCACCCTGGGATGCGGGCAAAAACTCTTCCTTAGGCACTGTGTGTCTAAGGGGTCTCTTTGCCCGTATGCGAATAGCCTGTCGTGTGGACGCTCCAACGCGTGTCCCTCTGATCAGCAGAGGGCACAGCGGCGGAGCGGGCTTGCGGACGGTGAGTGATGGGTAGCTCGCCGTCCGACCAGGGACCAAGCCCGGATCGGTGGCGCGTCGTGTTTCGCGCCAAATGCCTGCTGGGGTCGCGGGTTTTTTCTTAACCCAGGATACCGTGGCCCTGGAACGTAAAGGGCATCCGAAGGAACACGGGTGGATTTTAGTCAGTAAGAGTCTGACAGTCCCTTCCGCCCCACCCAGGGCGTGAGGACTCATTTGATGATTTTACCGCCTTAAAAAAAAAAAAAAAAAAAAGCTTACATACACAAAAACCTCTGCGTACAAAAGAAAATGCCAGCCACTGTTCTTATCGCCAATACCTACCGATTTCGCAAACATTAAGGCCAGTCGAATACGAAATTAATCATGAAATTCCGGTTACAGTTTTTCAGACAGGATGATAAAGTCATTATTTCAGAGTTTCAACAACTTTCTTGAAATATCATCATCTGTAAAAATTTCAATTGTCTAACTATCAATCACAGGATTCATGAGATACAGCCTGGTGACGGATGTTCAGACGGACAGCAGAGCCTTAGTAATTGGGCGTTTTCCATTAGCCGGCCCGGCACCGGCGGTACGGCACCGACACCGGCGCCGGCGCAGTGTCGGTGACGGGGAAGCAAAATGTATGGCTCGCTTTTGCACTAACCGGCTTGGCGCCGGCGCCCAGCGTTCATATTTTCTTGCCAGTGTCTGTGATCAAACTGGTAAAAACAGTGTTAAATCCATCCGCCACTAAATCCGCTTTACCGCCACCGCCCTCCGCGGCGGCGGGCGGCGCGGTCTATCAGACCCCGGTACAATAATTGGTCAGGTCATACGATCTTGTAAGAATATCACCTGGACAAGTTAAACTGTAAACAAAGGCTCGCGCATGTAACATGTTTCTAAGATTTTATGCCCATGACGATACAAATCTTGACGACACGTTGGCGCAGTGATTGAGTGATCGACTGAAGTAAGAATAAAATATTGTTTTTAAATATCTTGCTATCCAAAGTTCGATTGGTTAATCGATCCAGAATAAATTGCGTCCGTCCGAATATGTCCGGTCATTTCCGGAATTTTATCCCTCTGTATTCATAAGTTTATTATAAACAAATGACTATCGAAAAAAAATGTATGTCTGCACCCGGCAACATAATTATGTACGTTCTATAAAGTTTTAAAATTTCGTAATGGCAACCCTAACAACACAACAAAAATAAACACAGAGAGTTACTTATTTTAAAATACCCTCAGAACAAAGGGTACCTATACCTACCTCCAATTCCTTCGGGTGTTTAAACTTTATCAGAGGTACACTTTCCGCCCTGTCTTCTTTAACTAATTTAAGCACTTTATCCAAAAACGAGTTCCCATTTTGTTCCATCGTGCCTTCGTCGAGCCTCAGAAAGCGTGTGCACAAGGCAATTGAGGACGGCGTACTGAGCCGACAATGGCAATATACGATGCACAAACTCACAACAAACCATTTAAAAGGTCAGTTTTATTACAAAGGTCTGATTACTTTACTACAATACTTTTTTTTAATTAGGAACACTAAGGTTTCAATATAATATTGTTTACACTGTCTCTCAATAATGATGTCAACAGGTCAAAACAATAAATAACAACAATAGATTGCTTCCATGTTGAGGTCCAAGGCACTGGGTGCTGGATAGTTAGATATCATGCTGGACAGGTTTTTAAATTGACGGAATGTATTGTAAACAAAGGGCTTGTATTAAGTACAAGTAACCGTTCACCGATAGTTATTTTTCTATAATATAGTTTTGGACAATATTCAAAGTATGTCAAGTGAGTTAATATTTATAGTACCTGTAAAAAATTACCTTTACTCTCTCCTCTCTCTCTGCTCCTAACGGTATTAATATATTAGGTAGGCGTGTTCTTTAAAAACTTAGAATAAGGTGTTTAGCAAAAAGTTAGAAAATAAAAACCGCCATTGACACAAAAAAAATTAAACCATAAACACCGATGACACAAATCGTCACAAATGGTTGTCAATAAGCCAAAACAAAGATCCCGCTTCCTAAATTGGGTGATTTATTAAAAGTATTCCTGTGTAAACAAAGTGATCTATGAGCAAATTAAAATACACGGGGTTTCGATCGTAGCCTACGTGATTCCTATTGACAATATTAGGATAAGTGTTAAGTGACTGTGCCAAATCATCCGGACCCCCACACCAAAATTCACGTACTCCCTACACAAAACCGACCACAAACATGAATTTCCTTAAAAACAAGCAACGTACCCGAAGAAACTCCACAAGCGTTATGGTAGGCACCGAAAAATGGCGAAACTACAGCCGGAGGATGTCCCGACGAGGACAAAACGTATTTGACGAGGAATTAGACGATTATGAACCACGTTACAAAGAGGTAAAGAACTGGGTAGAAGAACTCTTTGAGAGAAAGAGCGACGCAGACAAGGTAGACCAAGATATTGAGATCCAACTGACTAAAAAACAGACCCTTATACTGTCAACTTTAGTCCCTGATGAAGTGCTGCTGATGGACAAGTAGGTTTATAACATTAGGTACTGAGAAAATTATGATGCTTTGATTCAATTTTTATTTATTCCTGTGTTACATCCGAATACTAACTGGTGCATAAACGTCAAGACTATTGATGATCTAACATGTAAATAAGGATTATAGTGTGATGTAATAAATAAAAATCATTCTATGTTTTTCAGGTTCGATACATCAAATTCTAAACGTTTCGTCGGCGTTCTCCTAATGGCTGATGTTTCCGGCTATACAGCTTTATCTGAACGATACAATAACACTGGCAAAGGTGGCACTTATAGACTGACAGTAACTCTGAACACGTATCTCGGTTCACTCATAGAGCTAATCTACGGCCATGGTGGTGACATCATCAAGTTCGCCGGAGACGCTTTCCTGGCACTTTGGAAGACCGACAAAAGCTCATTTCTGTGTCATACCATCCACACAGTAATAGCTTGTGCTCTCATTATACAGCATTCTTACGCAGTCTACGAGACAGATGTCAAAGTAAACTTAAAAGTGAAACTAGCGATATCTGCAGGCAATCTCATATTTGCACCTATCGGCACTGGAATAGATATGAATTATATTATTTTTGGTTTACCAGTATTAGAAGCTAAAGCTGCTGAAAGCGTCTGTACTTCAGGGGAAGTTAAACTAACTCCAACAGCCTGGGGGCATTGCTATTCTAGAAATTACGATCATGTAATAAATGAAAACGGATATGTTACGATAAAATCTATTCTATATGATCCACATGATAGCAATGTAAATAGACCATTTGCAGGTTTTGGAAATTTAGTCAGGCAAAGTAAAAAACCATTCAGTGCAATAGAGAGCCTTCCTGATTTTATATTAGACGCACACAAAGGTTTAAATGTAACCGATGCTTTAAAGAAAGCGGAAGCATTAAGCTTACGCAAAGCTATTTTAGTCGCTGAGGAAAAAAACATAGGAAGCGAAATTAGAAAATTTATGATAAGACCCGTTCTAACTCAGGTTGATGCACACCAACCACTAGAATACTTGACTGAAATGAGACAAGTTTCAATTGTATTTGTTACCCTCAAGCCAAGGGACTGTTCATTTACGCAATTAATAACAATCGTCAACAATTCTTATCAAATCACTTGTGAAATAGTATATAAATCGATGGGGTGCGTCAACAAAATAATTCTTTTCGATAAGGATGTTATGATTTTAGTCGTATTCGGATTACGAGGTTTCAAACACGAATCTGAAGCCCAAGCTGCGTTAAAATGTGCATACAGTATAAAAAAATCTTTAGCTGCTCTAGACGGTGTCTTAGAAGTGTCCATTGGTGTAACAACCGGTCAAGTGTACTGTGGAGTGGTAGGCCATCCTTTGCGAAGAGAATTTACTGTCATTGGTGCTATTGTTAACAAGGCCGCAAGGCTTATGTGTGGGTTCCGAAATAAAATTACATGCGATGAAAATACTTTTGTTAAGAGTAAAATGTCTACAAACGGATTTACACTACAACCAGCAGTTGAATTGAAGGGAATTATAAAGCCAGGAAAAATATACGAATATTCGGAAGATATAAGAGTTAAGGAATTATATGATATACCAATGATCCCGCCACTTCTAAACCGAAGTGATGAACTAGAATATTTTGAGAGCTGGCTAGAAGATAGTAATGCAAAGCGCAGAGATTTCGATGCTCTTTTAATGGTAGGAGAATCGCGAATTGGAAAGAGTAGACTGCTGGAATGGATGGCTCGTCACGCCAAAAATTATGGTTTTCATGTATGTTACCTGAACTTGACTTCTATACACTCGGCAACTGCATATTTAGCATTAAGCCAAATAATAAATCAAATACTTGATCTTAAAGAACCCATTGAAGGTTTTGCCAAAGAAGAAAAAATTATACAATTATTAAAAGTCTACTCTGAAGACTTATGTTACTTAAACAGTATAATTAAAGTACGGTTTGCTTATCATGAAGGAATTCATTCATTGGATGAAAGCAAACGAAAAGAGAAAGCTAAGGCCATGTTTACGAAATTAATAAAATCATTACCAGATACCATTGTCATATTTTTAGACGATTTGCAAAATTTAGATTCATTTTCTTGGGAATTCATATCAATGATGTTCAGTTCTATGAAAATATTTGTAGTGTTATCCGTCACACGTGGAAAATTTAGCGCTGTTCACAATTGGCTGTACAGTGTATTTATAAATAATAATATTAGAAAAATGAGTTTAGGACCGTTGAATTCAGAGTGGATCCCAGCTTTGGCTTGTCAAATATTAGACGTAGACGCAGTCTCAAATGACTTATGTGTAGCTTTGCGAAGTAAATGTAAAGGCATGCCCGGCCTCGTTGAAAGCTTTATAATTCATTTATTTTCTACCGGAGCACTTGAAATAAAGAAGACACATGATGATGAATTAGTCGACTGGGAAGAAGAGGTATTACAGTTCCCAAATCCGGCTCTTTTACACCCGCAAGCGTTAGATGGTAACAATCAAAGCAACCTAGATCAATTAATAAAAAATGATTCCACAGGAGAAATCAGCATATGTATCGTCATTGAAAAAGAAGAGCTTAACACTAACATTAATGTTCATAATTTAGATGCAATTATTATGATTCAAATTGATTCATTGACGCCGTATCAACAGCTGCTACTGAAAATTGCATCTGTGATCGGCGACATAATACCAAGGGACCTTCTAGAAAATATAATGTACGAAAATAATGAATTAGTTACGGCGAAAGCTGTTAAAAGATTATTTGCTTTACGTATTTTCTCTTGTGCAAACGCCGACCGCCTAAATAAATTTAGTCGCAGAGGAACTTCTACTTTAACTATACTATCAAACAGTTCAACACATAATTCAAATTTTGTTTGCGAATGTAATTTTGAATATGATCCGGAAACCTGCCAAAATCTACCAAAGTATGCATTCTGCAAATTAATGAGATTTCGAAGTAGAAACTCGAGAAAAACCTGTTACGAACTGTTACCAATGAACCAGAAAAAGGAATTTCACACTCGGATTGTTAATTACTTAGAAAATAATAAACAAACGTGTGCTAACTGCGGTGGTACAGTAATGGTCGTCCAGTCAATGATAAGTATAGGTGATGATGCTCTTATAAAAAATAACTTCTCAACTAGTTCAATAAATGCAATGGCTAGAGATAAAGAAGAAAGCTCGGATGAGTCCGAAGTAGCTTTAACAAAGGAATCTTTGTCAAAAGAACGAATTTCTGTCAATATACTTAAATCAAAATCAGAAACAGAAACTCACTCTAAAGAAATTTTAAAGCCAATGAAAGCATCTAGCGAAATATTACCACCTACTATCGCAATAGATACAACCCCAGCAAGAAATTCGCAAGTGGCACCTATTTTAAAAACAAAAGCCAGCGACGATCAAGCTGGCCCAAGTAACCAAAGATCAGTTAAAAAAGTGACCATGCATCAATTTTCTGATCCTCAAAAGGGCAACACGGAAGAATTTGAGAGTGTTAAGATTTTCGACATGCTTCGTGAAGTAACAGAAGCAGAGGATCCTCTTGATTGGCAGAAGCTCGGCATCGTAGACAGCCAAGAAGACATGGAAGAAAAAAGGAAAAATGACAAAATCAAACATACTTTTAGTGTCAAAATAGAGAAAGGTGTCTCCGCAACCAATTTTGCTAGATGCACGTGTACAGAACTAAATATAACTATTTGTGAACAAATCGTCTACCATGCGCAACAAGCAGAATTAAAATCAAAAGCTATTGAATTCTTGATTAAGTACTCTCAATTTTGTGTTCTAAACAATAACGTTGAAAATATATTTCCAAAACTGGATGAAGCCGAAGAAATGTGTGAAAAAATTCACAACTTAGATTCATTTGAAAAAAAGCGATATTTAGGAAAAATACATTCAATAAGAGCTGCCACATGCCTGGTATTGGGAAGACTAGCTGCAGCTAAGGCAGAAATCGAACAGGCAGCAGAAATTTATCATATAAATATACACAAAGTACCTGAATATTTGAAGTTGAGAAATATAGCAAAGGCCTTTAAATTCGAAAGACAAAAGCATCGTGTTCATAAGACATTATTGAAGCAAGATTCTGTGTTTTTTTTAAATATAGCAACTGTATTATATTCCATGCTTGGGGATGAAAGAGTTGCGAGGATGACAGCACTCCGTGCCTTAAATATAGTACAGACTGTAGAATGTTCTGTAGTGAATATCTGTGACACTTACTGCAATGCTATGCAAGTTGAATTAGATCGCGGTTTACCAGAGGCCACAACAGAAATTGAACAAATGGCTACTCATTCATTGAAAAATCTTCCAAATCCAGTTAAGGCTGATGAACTTTTTGCTCTTGGAAAACTGTTTATGGCTACCTTCCGGGCTCGGATGGCCAGGGGGCAACTGGCATCGGCGGTACGGTCCGGCTTCCGTGCATTAGCTATCAGTCGTTTCCTGCTAGCTGAAGACATTTCTTTGGAGCTAATACCAGATTTATTTTACATTCTATTGACTCGTCGACGAGTCGCAGAAGCTATCGACATCTTGCAATTCGCCTTGCGTACAGGCCAAGACCATATGTCATATGATTGTGAAACTTGGTATCATGCGCTTTGCATAGACATGATACTGGACGCAGGGTTCCAACTGGAATCGCCACAAGATATTAGTCGGTTCGCTGAATATGCAATAAGTAGGGGTAAATCTGCAGGGCCGAGTAGACGGCGGTTAGTGGTAGGGCTGTGGACCTATTGGCTCAGGGCAGATTCAGAAAGGAGAGCTAAACGTTTCGAGTCTGAAGCGTTAAGTTGGGCATCGCATGAAGATGATGGTTCGATGAGTACTCTTATAAGTGCAATGAGACTTGCAGAAGGGATGCTTGAGAGCTTAGCAAGAAAAGTGGACGATTTGCGAAAGGTAAATGAGAATACTGTTTTACTGCAGCTTATATTATGACTAATGAAAACGACAGTCACAGTCGGCCGAACTGTTGCCGTTTATTTCAACATGACTAATTTTGATTCCGGGACATGGCAAAGGTAATAATGATTGATGTACACAGTGATTTTATGGGTTTTTCTTGTCAATTAGGTGGTGGATCTGATGGAGCTGCGTTCGATAGCGGACAGGGAATTAGCGCGACTGGAAAACGATGCCCGTCTGTTGCGCACCATATATCCCCGTTGGTGCTTTTTAAAAGCTAACTCGTCCATGTTGTCTGGGCGACTTACTGTTGCCAATGGATACTTCAATCAAGTACGTTATTTCAAAATTACATACGTAGTAGCTTCAGATTTGATTTTTGTCATGTGCAGAACCATATAATTATAATTATCTACATATACATATCCTATCCCAATCCGTCAAATTTTCCGTAGGTAATAGAGTTTCAACTTCATCCCAAAAGAGGTAGGCTGATCATCATTATCATAAATAATCATGTTGAAGTAGGCTCATGTCCTTACGATGTTATTAGGAAAATGAAGTTTGGGCTTGGTTGAAGTGCTAACGTCTGTACCTATCAGCTTATCTGCTTATCAGACATGTCCTGCCAATTTACAGGCCGCAGAAGAAGCCAGGAAGATAAACAACCGCCTCGAAGAAGCTATGGCTCGCACTACCAGTTCTAACTCATTGGTCTGGGTACAAAACGCTCGCACAGGAAAATTTGTCCATTGGCGCGAGGGTGAAGAATTTGCACGCACCTCTTGGCAACAGATTATGTACAGAATAACTACAACAAGGCGATAAAAAATAACTATTCCAACTCTGGCTATGTTTTAATAACATAGATCAAGATTATTTTAGTATACGAACACTTTGATTTTCAAGCCCGACACCTATTTTTTATTTCTCTAAAGTGTTAAATTCAATCCCATCGATTTATTAACAATAAATAAGCATGTCACATGTTACTACCAAGCAAAGATTCTATTATACGCCACTTTTTCGAACAAAATTTCAAATACAAAATCTTAGTTGAGACCATGGTCTAAAAAAAACAGTTTAGGCGAGGCGAGGCGAAGTATATTATACAGTGAGTCCGGGCACGAGTTAGCGATATTTGAAGGGAATATTCTAGGCTCATTTTCATCGACAAAAATGCTTTAAAAAAAATTCTTACTCCAAAACTTCGCGAATGGCAGCCATTTTAATTTTTTGATCTGTCGAACTGGGGTGTGTACTATAAAATGCAAATATCTTTGAATCCAAGAGACCTACATTCATGCAAATGACTTTATTGCATAGTTAAACGTTGAGGCTTATCAAAAACTTACGAAAGTTTTTTAAATAATATGTAAAAATAACCAAAAAACATGGGCAAACACGAAATTGTACACAAAAATTACTGAATAATTTCACATTTTTAACTCTAGCTCGATAAGTAGCCCAGAATTTTGCTTGGGTTTTTGCATTTAAATTAAAAGTATTTGAGTCAGGCTATAAAATGATATCAAAATTATCACTCTACATTAAGTATCTTAGGAGTTATTCTCACTTGAACATCACCCTTCTTTAGCGCATGGACCCCAATATTACAGGTGTCGCATTCTTTGGGTGAGCTAAATCGTTCCAACGAATATTTATGAGCTGGAATTATTGACCACCATGTAAATGATCCCCAAGTAACCATCCTTAAACTGAAATAGTACAGTTTCTTGATTTATTGCTGCGGGGCGAGACAGAAGGGTGATGTTCAAATGAGAATAACTCCTAAGATACCTAACGTAGAGTGATAATTTTGATATCATTTTATAGCCTGACTCAAACACTTTTAATTCAATGCAAAAACCTTAGCAAAATTCAGGGGTACTCATCGAGCTAGAGTTAAAAATGTGAAATTATTCAGTCATTTTTGTGTACAATTTCGTGTTTGCCCATGTTTTTTGGTTATTTTTACATATTATTTAGAAAACTTTCGTAAGTTTTTGATAAGCCTCAACATTTAACTTTGCAATAAAGTCATTTGCATGAATGTAGGTCTCTTGGATTCAAAGATATTTGCATTTTATTGTACACACCCCAGTTCGACACATCAAAAAATAGAAATGGCTGCCATTCGCGAAGTATTGGAGTAAGAATTTTTTTTTAAGCATTTTTGTCGATGAAAATGAGCCTAGAATATCCTCTTCAAATATCGCTAACTCGTGCCCGGACACACTGTACATTATACCATGGTTGAGACCAAAAGACAAGTATTCAAAGCAAACAAATTTAAAAAAGTGACGTTGTTGTCATCGGTGATAAATTGATAACGAGCGAGTTGTTATCAATAAGTTTTAAAACTTTATAATATCAACAGGGAACTTGTGTTTAATTACGTAATTTAGTACTGTTTTTATCAAAGTCATTATTTGGTCAGTAGCCTCACCACGTGTTGTAAAAATGACGAATAAAAATATCGTATTCATTGGGTTAATCGCAAGCTCAAGTTCTTTGAAAAATCTCTGTATAAACTTCGGGTATATCGCTATTCAAGATGGAAAGGTAACGATAAACTATGATTTTTATACCAACCCCACATAAACTACTTGACAAATTTTTCATGTTTTGGTTAATTACCAAGTAACATTAATTTCTTTGCAAAAAAAAATGTTAGTTTTGAATTTCTTTGATCTGAGGTTTTGAAGTAAAACTTTTTAGTAATTGTAAATCCTTTTTATAGATCACGAAAAAAGGTTCAACAGAAGAGTTCGATAAACTTCAAAAGGCTGGAGAGTTTTCAGGCTACAAAATAATCAAGTTAAATCCGGATCAGTTCCTCATACCTGGGTTTGTGGATTGTCATACACATGCACCACAGTTCCCTAATATTGGTCTAGGTCTTGATAGACCTCTGTTGGAATGGCTAGCGAAGTACACATTCCCTCTGGAGAAGAAGTACGGTGACACCAAGTTTGCTGCTAAGGTCTACGACCAAGTTGTGGTGAGTAACTTGGGAGAAAACTTGCATCATACTATGATTGATTAAATAATGTAATTATGAGCAATTATTTTAGTCAGAATTGGCCTCAGGAATAATTATTCTGTTTTTTTTAATAGGTATTTAATATTAATTATAAAATTGTAGTGATAGATAAATAACTAGTAATAACACTGCCATTCATTAACTTGAAAGCTCCTTACCCTTTAATTCATTATTTTAAATATTTTGTATTTTTCTTCTCGAAATTTTCTATAATTTCTGTTTGAGATATTTTTCTAAATATAAATAGAAAAGAGCTATTAAAAAATTTGCTGACCATTATGTAACAGAAATTATAATGATTCCATCGCCCCACACTTGGCTCTGTTCATAAACAATTATTTAGGATAAACAGAAAAAAAAAACAATTGATGTGCCCAACAATCAACAGTCAGAAACAAGATTTTTTGTAGTTTTTAACAAATAATGAAACACATTTATTACCATGTTCTTGATAACAACTTTTTGGGCTGACAGCGTTCTTGTACTCATAAAATGGGCGACTTTGAAAGACAGTGATGAATCAAGTTAGATTTTATTAGGTACATACTACAAACTAGAGATGATACAAATATTCGCATTCGCATCATGCGGATATTCGCATATTTTTAGACATTCGCATTCGCAAAATTCATGCGAATATTTTGCGAATACGAACGACTGAAAAAATACCAATATTTGGTACTCCTTCCACACACTCCATTAATTCTATCTTGTGTCGTCCTCTCCATTCATCTTTTGTTCAATCTGCCTTTATCTCGCCATTCATCAATATTAATGTTCATCAATCAATCACAATAATTAATCATAAATATGACCATGCTAAGATAAACGTGTTTCTGTCTGTTTTTCTTTCACTGACGCCACTCTTAGAGCTACTCTTATACATGGTGATTTTTTTAACGGGGTGTGGATGGGTATATCCGAAACTATGAGGAATATCGAAAAACATCGAAAGGAGTCTCGAGGCCGATTTTGATGGAAACTAAAACTGCATCATTGGATTTTAGAAGAATCAGTAATCCTGGCCAAGAATCAAACCAGCTGGAGCACATTCTGGTGAAGTAAAAATGCAGTGTTAGTTTTCGTCAAAATCGGCCTCGAGACTCCTTACATAGTTTTTCGACATTCCTCTTAGTTTCATAAAGCCATCCACGCCCAGTTAAAAAAATCACCCTGCATACTTTTTCCATATTCGTTACAGACTGGAAGTAAAAAATTTAAAAATAAGTTATAAACTTACATTAAAAAGTGTTTCATTTTTGTATTTTCTAAATTATCAATCGTAATTGATTTAAAACTGAATATTCCCATTCGCGAATATTGGAGTTGAATATTCGCATCCGCATTCGCATTCGCGAATGTCAAAAATCAGATATTCGCAACATCACTACTACAAACACCTCTTAGATTTATCTACTTATCTGACTCATAAATCATCAAAATCATAAATCATATTCATATTTTTCAGCAAAGATTACTCAAAAATGGAACCACAACGGCCTGCTATTTCGGGTCACTTCATGTTGATGGAACTCTGGAACTAGTCAAAAGTGCCATCAAGCACCACCAGAGGGCACTGATAGGTAAAGTGAGCATGAACAAAGAGAATGATGCGGGGTACTATAATGATACCAAGAAAGAATTGGTGGAAGTTGAAATGTTTGTGAAGCAAGTTCTTTCTTATCAGGTTTGTACCTCTGTGGTTCTTATGAGATTTTATTCACAAATTATACACGGGCAGCTATCAGAGCAGTGGTGGCTCAGTGGTATCGGCCCCGACTTACTAGTTGCAGGTCGTGGGTTCGACCCAGTCTGGTGCATTACTTTGTGTAATTTATTTCATCATCACGGCTCTCAAAACGGTGAAGGAAAACATCATGTGGAAACCGGCATGTCCTAGAACCATCAAATTCGAAGACATGTGACATCTACCAACCCTCACTGGGCCCGCGTGGTAGATTATGGCCACAGAGAGGAGGCCAGTGTCCCAGCAGTGGGAACATTAAAGACTGATAATGAATGTATCACACCAGCCTTTTTGATTAACTCAAAGAATAATTTGAGACTATCCATATTTTGGGTATATTTAATTTAGGTACCTACTTCATTGAATTTCCAAAAAGTCTTTACAACAAATTCTGCAGAACCGAAAAGGTGATATTTTTCTAATCTAACATTAGGTATCTAACAAAATATTACTACTATTCCAGAATGAACTAGTTGAACCAGTGGTAACTCCAAGATTTGCAGTCAGCTGTGATAAAGAACTTATGGATGGACTGTCAAGTATTGCCAAGAAATATGACTGCAGGATACAGGTATACCATTATTTTACTAGCCTCTCTTATGGCCAACTACTACTCCTTTTGTTTATGGTATTACTAACAAAAAAAATTAACTAATGTTTATTTTTAATTTACAGAGTCACATATCAGAAAACCGCTCAGAAATAGAATATGTTTTGGAAACAAATCCTAAATGCAAGACCTATGGAAATGTTTACGATGAATCTGGAATTTTAAATGATAAGGTAAGTTGTGATTACCACTAAATAAATAAAGTTATAAAAAAGAACCGGATCTTTTGTGTATCGAAACTTTTTTAATAAAACACAAAATGCTATTCAAGCTTTTTGCGTTATAACTGCAAAGGTCCCAAGGTGTGGTGACAAGCCAGAGGGTCTAAAACAGCCACTTAGCAATATTCTCAATAATTCACTTGAATGAATAATAAAAGAATAACCAATGACTTTGCGAAGTAAATCATTAGTAATATTGCTTAAAGTGGCCGTTTTAGACCCTCAGTACTTTACTATGCCAGAACAATGTTGACACTGCCACTGCCATGGTGAAGCCAAGACAAGCACTCTGAGGCCTTATCATGAGTTTTCAGTTAATCTGACATAAACTGGAACTTTGACATTTTCAAATAAACTCAAGGAAAAAATTTGCTCCTTCTTTGCACACCAGGGGCGGTGTTCCATTTTTCCATACAAGAAACGCATTCATCCAAATCATAATTGCAATAAAATTCGTAAAAACTTATGTTCTTGTGCTTAGGCTATGGAAGAAGATAATAAATGAAAAATATGCTGAAGTGGCCTTTTAAGACCCTCTGTATTGTAGTAGATAGTATGGTACGCTTCATAGGAAACTTTAATCCCCCTTTGATGGTGCCATCACTACCAAAAGGAGTTAATTTTCTATGAAGCTTACCATACACTGCCACATAATATCGCTTAGCTTGACTAAAAAATTCTTACTCATTCTTCGCTCTAAACTTGGATCCTGTTCCAGTGCATCATGGCGCACGCAGTACACTTGACTGATGAAGAGCTGAGGTTGCTGCCGAGTAGAGGAGTCTCAATAGCACATTGTCCAGCTTCTAACACTCGGCTGAAGTCAGGCTTGTGTCCTGTGAGAAGGATCATCGATGCTAACATTACTGTTGGCTTGGGGACTGGTAAATAAATAACTTAGGGAGCTTACCTATGACGCGATTTGCAATTTCTTTAAACTAAAAAAAACTTTTTGTAAAAAAGGGAACCGACTTCAAAACCAAACACAAAAAAACTATGAAATAACTTTTCTTTCGGAAGTCGGTGGCTTTGTTTTTTTTTTTTCATTGACTTTTATGGCCACCGACTTCCGAAAGAAAAGTTATTTCATAGTTTTTTTGTGTTTGGTTTTGAAGTCGGTTCCCTTTTTTTCAAAAAGTTTTTTTTCCCTTTTTAGTTGAGATAATCAACAAAAATCTTCATAAAATCGGCGTCTTTGAAAATCTACAATTCTATTAAGCAAAACGGATCTATGTGAGCAACTTCACGAGACATCCATTATTGTTATATACTAAAACCTTCCCCAGACTGTAACAAACACTTTCCTGAAAACTGCATCTAAATCGGTTCAGCCAAACGCGAGATAATCGCGGACAAACAAACATACATACATACATAATACAGGTCGAACTGAGAACCTACTTTTTTTTTGAAGTCGGTTAAATATGAAAATCGTCCTTGCTACTACGATGTAATGATTCAATTCGCCTGACTTACATCTACCCGTAGATAACCGCACGTCTTATGATATCATGTCATAGTGGTAAAGATGATTTTCACTTGTAGTTGGAATCGGTAGAATTGCGTCGCATCGCGTCGTCTGTAAGCTCCCTTATTTTAACAAATCGACCTATGAAGGCGCAGTGGCTAAACGATCGACTGTTGCACTGCGCATCGTCGGGTTCGATTTCCGCATGGAATAAATATTTGTGTGACCTAGAAGTAGTAGACCTATAAGTACCACTGTATATTGTTAGTATATTTAGCTCGTCTACGCACCACACGTGTGCTCGGGTTGAAGTTCGGACAACAACTGAGCGACACAGCACTTTATACTCTACCCCCACCACTCTCAGCTTGCATAACAAATATAGATATACATCTAACGTTAATCAAACCTTCCTTTATTCCAATAGCTAGAAATAAACTTCTAAAAAACTAATAATAAAATAAAATATTTTTTAAATGTCTTTTTTATTTCTTTTTTGTAAAAATATTTAAAAATGTAACGGGTAGGGAAAAAATTATAGAGAAAAAAAAATCTTAATTGATTCGGAAAAAAAATCTAAACTCGAGTTTTTACCACTTTTTATGTTATTTCCTGTAGATGTAGCCGGAGGCGACAACGCATCGATTCTGGACGCCATCCGCAGAACTATGGACGTCTCCATGTGTTTAGAGATGCAAGGCAGCCCCAACTATGCCCTGAACTGGAAGGAAGCTTTCTATCTCGCCACACTAGGGGGCGCTAAAGGTAACACCACTGTTATAAAATTTCCTTTTTTTATTAATTCTTAGGAATATTCACTAATTATTGCCAGTTCCCCTCTCATCATCTTAAAAAGAAAAAAATAGTACTTATGTAGGCTGTAAGAGATTTGTTTTGTTTTTTGATGTCAAAGGCGAAATAAACTCTTCCTTTAAGCGCAATTCACACAGAGAGCGGGTGTGGGCGCGGGTCGTGTTTCTCGCGTGACACGCGCTGTTCGTCGCCTTCACACACAACGCGGGCGCGGGTCGTCGGCGGGTAGGCCGCGGGCATGCCATCGGATTCAGCAGGCAACACATACAGTGTGATCGATAATGTCAGGGGATTCGGACACGGACGAAGAGTTATTATTTCTACTTATTTTAAAAAGTAGAGCACAGAAACGAAAAATAATCTGGGTTCATGAAATTAATAAAAAAATACTACAATATGGAGAAACTGCAATAGATGTAGTGAAAGCTGCAACTTGTTTGCATAACCACATCATTGTTAAACGCGGTAATTACTACAAGACTTAGATTTTTAGTAAGACATGGCGGCGACGCGACGTGGGTTACTTTACTTCGAGAGGATTAGCATCGATAAACACCACAATTAATAATTAGAAAAAAATACCTGTTTTAGCTTTCAATACAGCGTTTTTGTAGTTTTTATCACTTGGTTCGTACAAACAACTATGTTTACGAACACATTCAATATGTTTTTCATTGAGATCCATAGCAAAATCAAACTATTTTTTGTAAATATTCACAAAACAAACTCTCAACCCGCGCCGCGCACGACCCGCACACGCGCCAGTGTGAGTGATTTACGTTATAGAGTACGTGTATTACGAAAAATATAACGACGTTATGCCCGCTCCCGACCCGCGCACCCGCGAGCTGTCTGTAGTGGTGGGCGGCGGGCGCGGCTCCCGCGCACGACCCGCCCCGGGCCCGACCGCACACGCTTTCAGTGTGATGTCTTTCATATAAATACAAAGAACTAGACCCGCCGTACTCCCGTCCCGAAACGCGCCCGACCCGCGCCCGCTCTCTGTGTGAATTGAGCTTTATTTTTGTTCACATATCAAAAGCAAATTTTGCTCCTCTGTCGCAAACGCGGATTCTTCCATCACTGCATGTCTCGGGCTCGGATTTTATCTCTATGCCCAAGTGTTGCTTCGTATTATCACTTCCATAATGCATCCAAAGCCTAATTCTTAGCTGCACTTAGCCTAATTTTAAAATTAAAAAACCTTATTTTCTATTTCACCTGATTCTTCATAATAAATCCCACAGCCTTGAACCTAGATCACAAAATTGGCAACTTCGATGTCGGCAAAGATTTCGACGCTTTGCTGATCGACGTATACTCAAAAGACGGTCAGATCGACAAGTACGATGGAGCCCTACAAACTACCACTGAAGAATATGCAGTGGAATTATTACAGAAATTCATATTCGTTGGAGACGACAGGAATATTGTTCAGGTTTATGTAAAAGGAGAAAAAGTTAAAGATACTTTGTAAATATATATCAAGCTAGTTTTTTTGGAGATTACACACAAATGCAAACTTTACCTCGTAAAATTTGTGAAGACTGAAGATAAATGTTGCCGTTGTATACATAATATTGTAGTTGTTATACGCTCATTTAATGTGATATGCACACGAGGTGCATTCAATAAGTACCTAGCCTCATCGCCAGAGGGCGCTGTAGTTTCAAAAGTGTTTTACCACAGTGTAGCACATTCTTTTTTAATTCTTTTTTCAAATTTTCATTCCAATCCCTTCATTTGTTTTAATTTGACAACATAAGGAAGCGAACGTGTCGATCGGTTTTTACAAAAATGGAAAAAGAGCAATATCGTTCGGTGATTCGATTCCTATTTTTGGAAGGGAAAACGCGCATCGAAATCAAAGAGCGCTTGGATGCTGTGTACGGTGACTCTTCTCCATCGATGGCCACCGTCAAGAATTGGTTCAACGAGTTTGCACGTGGCCGTACGTCGTTTTTGATGAACCACGTCCAGGTGCACCGAAAACAGCTGCTACGGAGGAAAACATTAAAAAAATCCATGATTTCGTATTGGCAGATCGCCGATTGAAGGTTCGGGAGCTAGCTGAGACTGTAGGCATTTCAGAAGGAACAGTGCATCATATTCTTCACGAGGAACTCGGCATGAGAAAGCTGTCGACGCGATGGGTGCCGCGTTTACTCACACCAGAAAACAAGCGCAACCATGAGACCACATCGGAGACGTGTTTGGCGCTGTTTAAGCGGAATCCAGCGGAGTTTTTGCGTCGTTTTGTGACCGTCGATGAAACCTGGATCCACTGGTACACACCAGAGACCAAGGAGCAATCAAAACAATGGATCCAGACCGGGGAACGTGCTCCAAAGAAGGCGAAAACTGTAAAATCGGCCGGAAAAGTTATGGCCACCGTTTTCTGGGATTCACAAGGTGTGATCTACATCGATTACCTCGAGAAGGGTAAAACAATTACAGGGCTTTACTATGCCGATTTATTGGGCCGATTCGACGCCGAATTAAAGAAAAAACGACCCCATCTGGCGAAGAAAAAAGTGCTGTTTCACCACGACAACGCACCGGTTCACACGTCTGCCGTTGCCATGGCCAAATTGGTCGAATTAGGTACGCTACGAATTGCTGCCCCATCCACCGTATTCTCCAGATTTGGCCTCTTGTGACTTCTTTCTGTTTCCTAATCTGAAAAAATCAATCGCCGGGAATAGATATGGATCGAATGAGGAGGTCATCGCCGCCACGGAGGCCTATTTTGCAAAGTTTGACAAAAACTATTTTTCGGACGGGTTAAAAAAGTTGGAGCATCGCTGGGCTAAGTGTATCGAACTAAAAGGAGACTATGTTGAAAAATAAATTGCCACTTTTCCAAAATTTTCGTTTACTTTTTGTAGGCTAAGTATTTATTGAATGACCCTCGTAGCTCAATATTGTTTTACACTGAAATTCTGAATTCTTACAAATATACCATTTTTACTATCAAACAATTTGTATTTTATTTTTGAAATAAGCAGGTCAAAAAATTCAAACACCAAAATAATTTGTTATACTTTTTATTCTTGTGTAATTCTTTATAATTTGTGTAGAAAAAATGTGCAAATATAATGTGAAAAATACAAACTGAATTTACATAAGCAAATACCGTAATACAATAATACTAAAGGAATTAAATTGTAATTCATTCCCATTATAACACACAAAGAACATATGCAAATGTACCCTACAGATCAGGCTATCATTGCACTCGTTCAAGGGTTTGTAACATTTTCCTAATAAAATTATTATTAATTCACTATCAATTCGCTACTAACACTGTTGATAATTTTGTTAAAGCTCCGAGATCTGTTACAATATAAAATTACAGAAAATAATACTCAAATGCAACTGGTGTCGTTATACAATTAAGTCGGTGGAATGATAAGATAAATGTATTCGAGGGTTAGTAATAAATTATAATTATAATAACATATAAACAGTCTTATAAAGTCAAAAATAATATACTATCTAAATCTTTAGAGCAACTAATATTATTGTACAAAAATGTTACTAGTATTTAGTTAATAATGTTATACTTTAAAAAATGTTAATTTATTAAAAAATAGGACGCACTTGAATAAAGACGAAAAATATAAGCTAACGTTACAATAAATTTACAAAAATTTAGTGTTGTTGCTATTGCTGCCACAAGAGCGCGGTGTTCGTTTGACGGCGCCGCTCAGATCATTGTGATGGCGACAACAACAAGTCTTTCGATCTCAAAATCTACATTTTAAACTACAACATTCGTTTATTCTCCTAACGCTAATCAATGAACACAGGAACTTGGACGAGCAAATCCAAAAATGCAAGCCAGGTATACATTTATAAATATTTAGGTATCGCTTACTATTTGGCAACTATCGTGACCACTGCACGCAGCGATCACCACAGCCCTATCTTTTCAATTAACATATTTATTTACCAGTAACATATTCATATACCGCATGGGGGCGTCGCCAACCATGACAATAATGGGGAATACTTTCATAGTTGACAACAAATACCTCAACAAGGTATGTATTAAAAATTTTAAGATGATAAAAACAATAAAAAACGAATAGGTATAACAAAAAGTACTTCTTAATATGGCCATGACATAGCCGTGTGGGCGGGCAGCAGCGATGTAACCACTAGCCGAGTGCTAATACTTATTAATACGTAATTACACAACGAATATAAAATTAGTTTGAGCTGCCTTCGATACACAAACCTCTACTTAGTGAACAGGCGCTAACACCCGACACTTGTGTACAATTATTATCAATTATATAACATAACGAAAACTGCTTTTGACCTGCATTGAAACAATTAAACCTAAAACAGTCTTAAAATACACTCTTACAAATAAAAGGTACATTTTATAAAAATAATGTGCGAATTATGTGCATTAAACACATGTTACTCCAATAACTAAAGTATTTACAGTAATTTTTAACCAAAACAAAAACATTTGATCCATTGCGAGTCTTATAAACTTATCTATTATATTTTAATAGTTACCTACATTTAATGTGAAAATAAATGATGTAATGAAATAATAATAATATATTTAAATGTCAACGTTAGGTATAACTAAATGAATATTCTCATAAGACATTTCTGAATAAACTAGCACCTATATTAATTTTATTAAGATCCAATTGTAGATATTTACAGAAAGATTACAAAACAACCGTTATTCAAAAATTCGACAACTGTATATAATATGTCATTTTGTACTATTTCTTAATAGACAACATTGTAATTGCAATAGGTGAGTGTGTATTGATAACATTGATATATAGAAATCCCAAGATACACACTCAGTGTCTCAATAAACATGAAAACAATTAGAGTACCTACATTATTCCGAATTGTGCACTCCTGCATTGCAAATTAACATTGCATCGCATTGTTGCTCGCATTCAAAAAGCATCTTAATGTGGTCTATATGTATAAATTTGAAATTGTGTTTAGTCAATCATAACTTTCAGAATTTATTTGTGGATAACACTTTGTGATAAGAACTGTGTATCCAGGGATTTTTATAAATCAATTATTCATAACTATTTATGCATAGTTCTCAATCGTGTTTGTTCGTTAGGTAAGATAAACTTTTCTAAACATAGCTCAGTCTTCTATGTGGCTCAAATTTGGCGGACACCTGTATTCAATTTTCTAAAGAGCCAATCGTAAGCAGGAAATTTTGGCATGAATTGGGATTTGAAATACATATTATCTATAAGTGCATAATGTTACCACAGCAGAAAATAGTGTTACTGAGGTAGAATGAAATGCAAAGTGAAAGTACAATAATGCTGTTTTTATTCATTAGTTTTTATGAACGAACTGGGGAAAGTAATTATTATAGTTAAATACGAATTAAACTAACTATACCATTTTATACACAGGAATGTTTACTCATATTGTTTAGACATTGGCAACACTGTTGTCCCCAAATGATAAGCTTTTTCCTTCTAAGTTTAAACAATCATGAAGCCGATATTTTAGCATTGAATATTTTTGTGATATAATATTTAACATGGCACAGGAAAGATTGCTTATTTAAATATCCCAATCACGTAATGTGTAGAAATATTTAAGTTTTAAGTAAATATTTAAAGAATTTGTGTGATGCCGTAGCACGAACGAAGTTTTATAAATAACCTTTATTGTGAACATTTTGCACACTGAATTTTATTAATATTTTGTGTACGAATAAATGGTCACGTCAATAATAAATTGATAACAAATAGAGAGCATAATAATTTTGGGTTGACATTTAATTCAATTCGAATAATATGATGATAGTTGAAAAAACGACGTGAGATAATATGAATATCGTTTATGAGACTGATAAAAATGAAAAAAATATGGCCTAAAGCGTACAACATCAGCTATAAAAATGTACAAACTCCGTAATCGCACAAACTACGCTCTATCACATATATTTAGTAAATCAGCACAACAGCCACATAACTCCACGAAATATTAGAATAAAGTTTCGCATCGAGGTACGATCGCGGGCCGGTCTACCCTAGCTAGAGGTGGCGAGCCTCGGATAATACTGACGTAGAACGTAACTCTTCTATCTAACGGGTATGTCTATATTCTTAACATTTTACAATAATTCCACAAAGTTCCTGATTTACGTCGGTATTTTTGTATCATCCTTGAATGGCAGTGAGTGACACATTTTCAAGATTTCTGTTACACGTTTAATTGTCTGACATAACTTCACAGGAACAGTTATGTTTTTAAGCGTTTTCGGAATAATGCTCTGGTACACAGAGTAGTTACCAAATGGAGTGTTAATATACAAACATGAAGCAATAAACTGATGTCGTTTATTCACCTACGCGTATGTCTTGAGGGTAAGCAAACGACATATCACAAAACAATTTGCTTACTTTTTTTATTGGTAAATGCTAGCTAGCTACATAAACAGTATTTACTAATATAACGATTACATTTTGCCAGTTTATCATCACCCCATTTGTTGCTGTGTCAGAGTGAAGTACCCAGACGTTATAGTCAGAGCTTTAGAAACACAGAGGCCACGCACTAAAAGCCAGAGTTTTCTCAATCTCCATATAAAGTCACGGAATTTGATTGCTGAACAGATACACACATCGTCAATGTACCTTGTGACAAATCACTGTCTGCAATTTTGAATTGGAAGTCTATTTGCTCATCAATCAATTTCCGTGATTGACAAATTTACGCCCAGGTGCTGTGATCAGATGTAGGTTACCTCGCTGCCTTGATAGGATCTTCGGCGGAGTGCGCATGCCTCAGTCAGGCCGTCACTTTACGAGGCTGGAGAGCGAGCGGGATTTCAGTGTCGGAGTGTGTGAGTGCCCGGCACGCGGCGCCGCCGCAGCACACGCGCGCGCGCCGGGACCGACGCCGCGAGCTGCGCCGCTCATTACCTAAAGTAGGAACGTGGTTACTCCATGCTCTTACAAGCTCCTGGTACCGCGGACGGACATGCGTGTTCAGTTTTGTCGAAAATTAGGTTGTTTTCTCGCGTATTTCAATATTAGCTTGGTTACAATAAACATTGAAAACTAGGTTATTTTTCTCACTTAGTAAGCTCAATACAACATTTAATAATTATAAGCAAGTTTTATTTGAGTATTATTAAAAATATAAGCGTATTATGATTTTATGAATCAAAAGGCTGTATAAGTAATGCTATTTTACGGTTTGAATAAAAAAAACACGCGTGTACGTCTGCTTTGTTACTTCTAGTAGTGATAGCAAAATTAATAAAAAGGTGTCATGTTTTCAAATATCATTCTTTTATGGAAGAATTTAAACAAAAAAGTACGAAAAACAACAGTGATACGTCGTGTGAGAGCGAATTGGGTTCAAAATCAATTTGAAAACATTATATAGAAAGCAAAGACTAATTTCCAACCATCTTGTAATTTTGGCAAATTAATCTTCATTACCAAATTCTAATACACACAAACCAATTTCAATACCCAATATTACATAAAAATAAGAACTAAATTCCATTTGTAAAATAGACGTTGCTCTCTTTAAATAAAAAGCGTTGACAGGTGGATACAATTTCTTTGCCATAACACAACATAAAACACGGTACTGCAATCAATGCATGGCACACTAGCGTTGCTATACAATGAACGTGTAACAATCATTGTTCTGAGGATAATGAAGTATTTAAATTAGCCTAAGAGCTGGCAGTGTAAAACTCCGTCATTTTATAACAAATAGAATGAGGGCTACCCTTATTTAGCTCACTAGTTGGATTTGTTCTCGTGATAGCAACCGCGACTGCTTAACTTGGGATCCTGGGTTCGATTCGAGTCGGGCAAAAACTGCTACTGGGTTATTCTATTTAGAATTCCTCAGTTTTGAAATTGGTCGTCCCATAGGAACTACTTATGAGAGTAAAGGAACACAGAGTTCACCTGTACTTGCGCACACACTTGGCACTATTATACGACCCGCGCAGATGGCTAATTCCCGCTGAGATTGGTCGCCGTGGCCGAAATCGATCAGAACTATTATTAGTTAGATTTCATTAAAAAAAAAAACCGCGTAGCCCACCCACAAACAGTGACATTTGACATTTCATAGACCTCACGCTACACTAGCGTCTCTGGCGGCGAATTCATAAGCGATAGCTCTCATTGCGTTAGTTTTGTTAGGCATGTTCCTTCATTATCATGGCAGTCTAGCAACTAAGTGCCGTTGCGTTTGGGGGGAAAGGTTGTAACTGTCTTTGAGAATTCAAAAGAATTTGTAATACTTTATTGATAATTATTATGAGCCCAGTGTGCTTAGTGCGAGTTTTTTTACGTTGACGCAATAGTAACGTTTAACCGCGTTTCGCGCTCTCATTGGTTGAAAATTCTCACGACCTTGGAGCGGGCCAATGGGAGCGCCAAACGCGGTTAAACGTTACTTTCGCGTCTACGTAAAAAAACTTGCACTAAGCACACTGTTCCCGCACGGAACTAGTATTTTGCAAAATATTTTTATGGCCTACAGTAGTGATCAAACCCACCCAAAAGGGGTTTGAAGATTTTACTATGGAGCGTGGCATACCTACTGCCGCCATTTTGATTTTTTTTCAAAATCACGGCCAGCTATGAAACCTTTTTATATCGATAGCTGACATCAATAACAACAAAAAATATTATGACACCAACCCTCGTAAAGTTTCCGGTTTCTGAGATATAAAGTGTTAAAGTTGACCACATTAATTCGGAATAAAATAGGCTTAGGTAATATTTTTTTATAAAATATTTTAGTAATTGATAGGTGAGATGATGTTCTGGGAGAAAAAGAAAAACGTACAATGTGCCAGCTGCTTCTCTTCCGGCAGACAGTAGTCGGTCGAGGGATAGGGCAAAATGTAAGATCCATAGCCCCTCAGCTTAAAACTCTTTCAATGGGCAGCAGCGTTGGAAGACTAATAAGCTGAAATAAATGCGCTCGCCAACCCGCCTGCCAAGCGTGGCGAGTATGGCAATAACCATCCAATGGAAAATCCTTGGGTGAGGCCTTAGTCCAGTAGTGGACTTTCTACGGCTGTTATGATGATGATATGCCTCATGATGTTTCTGCTTACTGTGGCCATCACAGCAATATATCTGGATAGAAGCAATATGTTCTTTAATTTGTATCGAGACGAGGGTGTCATAGTTTGCACAGATATTTTGATGATACAACTGTAATTTAGTATACAAACTTCGTCATAGTCGTCCCACTTCTTGTGTATTGTTTCTACAACTCAATACGGCACAATTTGGCATTTTTTACTTTTTGTATTACCTCTGACTGCGAGAATATTCGAGCGCGGACTCATTAAAAGAAATCAAAATATCTCCTTTTTTTACACAAGAAGTAAATACACTTCCGGTACAAGCCAATCCAAGTCTGTAGTGGTCATAATTGTTGATAATAGGGATACAATGTAACGGCTAAGTTATGGCTTCAGGTATAAACAAGAATTCGATATTTAAAAATGTGGCAAAATCTAACCATCCCTACGAAAATTGCAAAAAGTAAAGTTGACATGCCATGGTTATATTTATCAATAAAATATAATACATCATACATTTCAAAGGTGCGAGCGAGACACCTACAATGCAGGCGGGTGAGGCGAGTTGTTTTTAACATCTTGATACATTCGAACACATACACTAGCTTAGAATTGTGAATGTCACGTGATTAACTTTCACGGTTATTATCTCGGAAACCGGAAACTTTACGCGGGTTGTTGTCATAATATTTTTTGTTGGCATTAATGTCAGCTAACGATAAAAGGTTTCATAGCTGGCCGCGATTTTGAAAAAAAATCAAAATGGCGGCGGTAGGTATGCCACAAATCTTCAAACCCCTTTTGGATTAAGTACTAGGGCAAAGTAAAACATAAATACCCGAAATACTTTCTTAGGAAACTTTACCTCTTTTGAAATGAAAAAAATGATGGTATACTTTCGTTCAAGTGTCAGTTGTCCACCAGAATGAGTGAAATTAATGTATAAATAATTAAATATGTATGTATAGCATTCCCATTTGTTAAAAAAATACCGGAGATTACTGCTGCTATCTCTCAATCTAAAATGGTTTGTGACAGATGTACAGGCATTTGTACGTCACGACATCGAACATGCTCGACGGACAATGTTCCCGCAGTTCCAACACATGCGGTTCATGACATTCTTGATGATACACTATGTGCTGGCAAAGCTGCGTAATTATTGTTACCGCTAATGTTTAAAACACCTAAATTCTCCAGTACGAATAGCAGAACTATTTACAATATAGAAAATTCATAGAGGATACAAATGAAGTATTAAAATAGTCTAAAATTGTATACAAAACTATTTACTTTTTTATAAGCAATATCTACAGTCTAGTTTATAACATTTTAAGTGAAATAAATATATGGAAAGAGTTGTATGATATTATGTAGTAAGAAGAAACAATAAAAAGGACATATAACACATAGGATCGGAGCATGCGATGCAAACGTGTCGTGCGACATGACGACGATCAGTGCGATGACACATGCGATGCGCCCAAAGCGTAAGCCCGCACAAAGCGTTGGTATCGCCCTGTGAGTACAAGCATCGGAGGCTTTGCTTCTGCTGACCGGTACCCGAGACGAAGTCGAGTGGTTAGTTGATATCATAAAACGTCCAGATTTTATAATAATACATCGAATTTTGAAGCGACTTCGTTATGGATTCCAGATACAGCACAATGAATTTACATTAAATGATCAGTTTTCCCATCCCAAGTCTTTTGCCAAGGGTCTTTCAAGGACCAACTCTAGAGTCGTCAAGAACAATGTAGGAGAGCAAAGCCCCCGCGGCAGTCAGTTAGTCCTCTCCGCACCGAAGCGAACGAACACAGTTTCACAGTACCGGTGCGCGAGGTCAAAACAAAAATTCTAGGCAGGCGACAAGCACGTAGAGAGCGGTGCTCTCGTTGCGAGCCTCTCCCGCGCACGCGTGCGGCCGGCGCGGCGCGGGCGGCGCGAGTGGCGGGGCGGGCGCGTCCGGCGGCGCCGACTGCGTACCGGCCCGCGCGCGCGCCGCGTCCAGCGACGCGGCCGGCTGCAGGAACCACTCCGAGCGCGTGCGCATGCGCGCGCGCTGCCGCTCGTGCACCTGCGCGCACCACCACGTCACCACGCGACACCGCGCCACCCCCGCGACCCCGCACTCCCTCTCGCTCCCTCCCTCCTACCCCCCCTACTCACTGTGTTACTGTTTCCTCGAGACGCCCGGGATAATGTGACAAAGTTTCTCTTTTAGCTCCTTTGCTTAGTCCAACATCTTTCGCATACCGTTCGCAAAATTATGTAACTATATAGCTATGTTTATTTACTACGGTTATAAAGACTTTTCCCATACACGAGCGGTCTACGAAACACGGAAGACTTCGCAGTGGTTTTTGGACTCTGCCCAAATTGACTCGATTTCCCGTGAATCACTAAACACACGTGCAAGTTAACTGACACTAGTCGTCGTGATTTATAGCTCGGAAAATATTTGTTTAATCATCCTTTCACCTTTCATCGTAGCATTTTGACTGGTTGGCGCCAAAAGAGGAGCATGAGTATACCACATTAACGACCAACCAAAATAAAAGTAATCCTGTGCCCTATGATTCGAGTCAATTTAGACTGTTACATTTATCAGGGACATACTCAATACTTTTAAACAACTATAAATTTCTGGAAGCGGGGGTCGCGACAAGAGGCGGGTGTATACATTCGCGGGCTAATTTAGTACAACAAATCAATTTCGACCGGTAACAATCAATAAATCAGGTACCCACCCTACTTCGGAAGATGTTACTAAAACTGGGGTTAATTACGATAAACATGGAGCTAGTGTTAATAGTTTATTAGTTACTATTCTGCTACAGTTAGTCGATAAAATGAATCGAATATTAGGTTGCCTACGGGGCATTACCACACGAGAGGTTTACCATAACCATTGGAAAGATTATTAGGTACATTTCGGTTACATTTCAATGACAGAAATATTCAGTATTTGTTATTACAGTGATGAAGAAGTACAGTTTTTGTAAGAACAATAAAGAATCACACAGTTATATACCTAAGGTGTTCGTTTTGTGTGCTAACACTGCACCATGGAGTGCTGCTAAAAAGCATCTGTGTCTGTGTGTGCGTCGCCACACCGAGCTCTTGAAAAGCACATTTGTGTCAAACATTCTCTCGTATGTCACACGGTGTAAACCAGTAAATTATATATTATTATGTAAGAGAAAATCTAAGAACTAACAGATCAGCCACAAGTTGTCCTAAGTTATCAGGGATACAGACATCACTCATGCATGTAAGAATACAACGTGGACCACTGGCGAACCGCGATTCACTTCTCATCGCGTTTTAATAGTACTCTTTATTCAAAATGTACTAATTTACCTATGCCAATTGGGGCCCGAATAACACCTACATAAATCAACATTTAACTACAGATATTATTTCATATAATTCCTACACGATAATTTGTACTACAATTTAGAATAATTTCTTGTTAACTTTGGCGAGCGGTCCACGTTACTCCATAGACAGAACAGGGGAAACAGACTTAGAATCTACAGGTGGATACTGAGAAAATTCTCGTCACCATCACTTAGTCTTATAAAACATATTCCTCAGTGAGCGCTAGAATTGAAACAATATTCTTTATACAAATTATTTAGTTTAAAAGGTTCAAAGACGTCCATATATGATGTGATCATTTTTAGTACTGGCAAGGTGTTTTGTTTTGTGTTTTTTGTGTGAGCAACACGTAATTTGTTTTGTCATTAAATCAATGGGCTTATTTAACAGATACCACATTCTAATATGGACTGTTAGAACCATTTCGGAAATCATTTTTTGTGTTATTAATTCTCAAAACACAGATAAATAAAATAAAAAACTTGAGATATCTTACAAATGGACAACTTATCGTTTAAAAATGATTTCTGAAACAACACTTAACAAAGAGAGAGACAAGAATTATTTTGAGAACATAATCAAGTATCGAAAATGATCAGAATAGTAAATGAGTCGTGTAGTAAGTAGCATAGTGGTTGGATACATACCTGGGGTAGGTAGGAGAGGCTCTTAGTGCTTTCGGCGTATTTATTGATGGCTCGTAACTCTTCTAGAGTCATGTGAGGACTTGAGTTGCTGCGCGATGATTGAGACGATGAACTGACAGATACCTGGAATATTTAGAATCATGATTTAGCATGTTTTTAAAAGGGGGATAGCAATGAAAATATGTTTAAAAACTATTCTCGTACGTAAGCCACCTTTAACGCCAAGTAAATTGATTGTATGTAAAATTTAAGCTAGCAAAAACAATAGGTCTCAGGATTCAGAAACTAGGGCATGTACCATATCCATACAATACAAGGTAGTTTAAAATTTGTAGATTTTTAAACTTATATAACTTAGTTTACACACTGCACGCCCTATCCAGTGATGGCAGATACAAACACAATATTTTTTTAAGAATAAAATAGAAATACACACTTTTCTAGCACTTTCCATTTTCAGTAACTTATTTTTTTGTCAAAAACTTGTTTTCAGCTACCTGTCCGGTTGCAAACTGATTGTAAATTACATTATTATCGTGTCACTAATTCACTTGACCTCATTATTTGTGATATTGCTCTAGTTATCGATTTACTTTTACGAAGTTCAATTTTACGATCAAGAAAAATGGTAGTAACCTTGTTTTCTTATCGGTCTTTTTTGTAAATGGCAATTTATTATATCGTGGCGAGGGAGTGGCGGGGATTCAGATAAACCTAAAAGGGAACCGACTTCAAAACCAAACACAAAAAAACCGTAAAATAACTTTTCTTTCGGAAGTCGGTGGCTTTGTTTTTTATTTCATTGACTATGGCCACCGACTTCCGAAAGAAAAGTTATTTTACGGTTTTTTTGTGTTTGGTTTTGAAGTCGGTTCCCTTTTTTTAAAAAAGATTTTTATTTTTCCCTTTTTAGTTTAGATATTCAACAAAAATCTTCATATAATCGGCGTCTTTGAAAATCTACAATCCTAGTAAGCAACAAAAACGGATCTACGTGGGCAACGTCACGGGATATCTGTTAGTGTTATATACTAAAACCTTCTCCAGAATATAAAGAAGGGGTGCTATGACAGGAAACCTCCACGTGCGCCCGTGGACTGGAGTTCCCTCTCGGATACGTCCGGGGGGAAGACCAGTTTTTCGGGCCGGTGCACCCTGGGATGCGGGCAAAAACTCTTCCTTAGGCACTGTGTGCCTAAGGGGTCTCTTTGCCCGTATGCGAATAGCCTGTCGTGTGGACGCTCCAACGCGTGTCCCTCTGATTAGCAGAGGGCACAGCGGTGGAGCGGGCTTGCGGACGGTGAGTTATGGGTAGCTCGCCGTCCGACCAAGGACCAAGCCCGGGTCGGTGGCGCGTCGTGTTTCGCGCCAAATGCCTGCTGGGGTCGCGGGTTTTTTCTTAACCCAGGTTACCGTGGCCCCGGAACATAAAGGGTATAGGAAGGAACACGGGTGGATTTTAGTCAGTAAGAGTCTGACAGTCCCTTCCGCCCCACCCAGGGCGGGAGAACTCATTTGATGATTTTACCACCTAAAAAAAAAAAAAAAAAAAAAGAATATAAAGAACACTTTCCTGAAAACCGCATCAAAATCCGTTAAGGCAAACGCGAGATAATCGCGGACAAACATACATACATACAGGTCGAACTGAGAACTTACTTTTTTTTTTAAGTCGGTTAAAAATGAACTTAATAGTTATGTTGTATAGCGTCGCATATCGGATATCAACACATAGTAGTGATGGCACATCACCTGGTGGCAGTAACGTCTCCTAGAAGCGCGGACGCAATTCTCAATCCAACAAAAACGACGCTATGCTTCTTAACTATTAGGCTCATTTTAGGTTTTTTTGATTATCCGGCACCGTCACAACCTCGCCACGACTCTTCTGTATAAACCACGCCTATTATGGAAGTTTGGAAAAAGACATGCTGCACCGACCCCAAATAAATTAGAATAAGGGAGCTTGCTAATGGCGCGATGCAACGCAATTCGACCGATTCCAACTACAAGTGAAAATCATCTTTACCACTACGACATAAGACAGAAGGTGCGGTTGTCTACGGGTAGATGAAAAACAAAACACGCTCGCCACGACGACGTCGTGTTAATCGAATTGCACCATTATATCGTAGTAGCAAGGACGATTTTCATTTTGAGTTAGTAGAAATTGCAAATCGCACGAATCACGTCATTGGGAACGCGCTCTACTAAGGCTGAAGCTAAACGAGCGTAATTTTTGAGTCGTGTGTCGCAGAATTTCAGTCGCTTTCATAGTCGCTTTTGCGTCGCGGAAGACTTTTTAACTGCAACCGAAATTCTGCGACGCTCATTTGGCCTCACCCTAAGGGTCCGGGAATGAAGATATACGTACTTTAAAAACGCTCTCCTCGAGCGATATGGACAGCCTGGTGCAGGAGTCCAGCAGACTGTGCTCGGGGATGATGCCGAGCACCCCGCCCGCCGCGCCCGCGCCCCCGCCCCCCGCCAGCGCCGGCATGGACTGGCACTCCTCCGACTTCGACAGCCCTGCCAGACAATCCACTGAACTCTATACAATCTACTGCTCTCATGGCCACTGTAGGGATTGAAGGAACAACTATTTTGAAGGTAGGTTTTTAGACGAAGGGTGTGTTGTAGTTTGGTTTACTTTGTTGCCTGTTCTTCTCAAAAAAAAAATTGAATTCATTATAGAGGCAGAACAATAAATAAAGACTTATTTTTAAATATTTCCAGCTGTCTAGCTGAGAATATTTGTAAACCTCACTTTTTTATGATCTTATGTTGCATAGTCTTTGAAAATTGATGTCCAGATCATTTTTGGAGAAATTTAACATATATACGAAAAGAAGAAAACACATTATCAACAGACACCAATTTAAAATTATACCAAAGTTTGGAATGGCGCATCGAAGAAAGAATTTTTGTTTCATTATAATTTTGTCTAATAATAATATCAAGAGATGAGGTACAAGTTTGGTAAGTTACTGTGTTGTTACATAAAATAAGAAAACAGTTCAAATGACCCAGACCCAGTTAGTTATCCCTGATACTAACTAAACTTACTCAAAGATGAAAACAAAATCATACATGGGTCTACCATTATAATATACGTAAAGTCATGGCTGCCGCGGTCATAAAACGCTGGAGCGAGATGGCAAGAACTCACGAAATCACATTCGCATGTTTTATGACTTCGACTGTCAAAATCCTGTAGTACTATTCTTTATAAGTTTCAGCGCCACGACGACATCGCTGAAGGTACGATTTGTCTGTACTCGATTTTCAACTTTATGATCTAGAGCATAAAGTGTAAAATCTATTCAAGACAAATCGTAGCTTTAGTGTTGCCGCAGCGCTGTCTTAAAAAGAATAGCATAGCTGGCGTTGAAAGTGAGGTGACTACAAAATCCTAGTCTACAAACTGTGCTACCAAAACCCATGTTTAAAACAAACAAATCGTACATAATTATATGAAGTGTGAAAATTAACTGTGGATCATGTTATTCATTTCACAAACTGTCGTTCAAGACTCACCAAAATGTTAATATTATTTGCTATGAATTTTGTAACTTGACTATTTTTAACAACTTAAACGACTTTCTTTTTGATGACCTGCGAAAAATTTACTATTTATTAGGAACAAATCCTATGTAAATGTGTTTAAAAAAATTAAGTAAGATATTTACCTTCTAAATTAAATTTATTGCCCCAACGATCACATTCGCATTGCAGCCATGTTTTTTCTGCTTCCAAAGATAATTGTCCTGTGAACAAAATTAATAATAGAGTAAAAATTTAAATACTGGTGTGTTCTCTAATGCATGATGATATCAATCTTAATTAGATTTTAATTAGTATACTGACGGCTTGGGTTTTCTCACAAGTTTTTAAAAACGTGATGTTCAAGCATTATGTTGCTTTGACTTTTAGATTATTATATTATAAAAATAGTTTCTGTATGTGTGACCGCGGTGTTCTTTTAAACTACGAGACAGATTTTAATGCAATTCAGTTCAGGAAGGTTTTAAATACTTTACTAATATTATAAATACGAATATTTGGATGATTGTTAATCAATCACGACAGAACAGCTAAACTGAATTGGATGGAATTTGGCACCGAGACAGATAGATGGAGGTTTGGAACGACACATAGGATCTTTTAATCCGCTATTTTGTACCCTCGACTACTTAGTTAACGTTAGTCTACAATGAATATAGAACTTACAAAATAATATAGCAATCTCGATGGTAGAATTTGTCAAAACCGTGCGAACAACGAGCTTGTCTCTACTCTAGTAAACGTATAAGTGAATCCACGTCAGCTATCTTAATAGTAATTTATATATAAAATTATTTCTTATATAGCGTCCTAAATACCCGGAGGGCAGTCAGTAAAACTGCTGGGACAATGTGTGTTGTGACTGAAGACTCCCATAACACGATGCACTGTTTATACTAACAATATCTGTTTAAGTTTCTCATGCATGTTTAAATGTTTATGTAAATACAACTGGATATTATTATCTGAGAGATATTCTTAATTTTGAGTCGAAAATCTGTGAACAGATTGTTTGATTAATCACTGTAATTTAAACTCTATTATGTTCCCATAGCTGGGACGCAGCACTTCTCTCTTTTAAGGCGGCTTTCCATTTGGCAAGTCTTGCCTGCAAGTATGAATTGGGAAAAACAAAACATACACGTTCACTACCCTACTTGTAACTTGTATGTAGGAAGGCAACTGGGGAACTAATGGCGCTAGTATAGCTAGTTCCCAGCATCGTCATTGGTTTAAATCTTATAAGTACCTCAAAATAGTACTACCTCATTGGTCAGATTAGGACCTAGCTATGGTGGCGCCATCTACAATTAGCTTTGAACGGCCTTCCCCATTGCAAACAATTTGCAACTTGTATACAAGTAACTTGAATAATGGAAACGCGAGCTTAGATAGAGTGGACTATAAACAATCACGTGATGTCAACATTTTTGTTTCTAAAACATAACAGTTTCTTTAGGATGTTTTTTTTTTTAAACGTTTTGAGAGCATTGGAAGGAACCATGTAGTAACATCTTCTGACTAAAATCCACGGTATTCCTCCATTAGCCCTTTACGTTCCAGTGACGGTTCCCAGTTAAGACAGTCCCGCGACCCCGGCAGGCTTTGGCTCTCTACAGGGTTTCCGTCAGATTGACGGCTCTTTGAATCGCGCGTGGAACACGACGGGCGGACCATGATCGGACGGCAAGTTACCCATTACTAGCCGTCCGTATGCCTGCGCCTACGGTCGCCACCCGCGGCAGGATCGTGAGGTAGCCGCTGTCCTGTCCCTCCTCCTTCGTTAGCATGACTGCTTCGCAGAAGGTGGTATTGCGCGTACCTAGATTGAAGGCCACGACGACACCTACGACTTGTATGTCAAAGCCACTGCTTGGAAACGGATATTATTATGTTTATCTACTATCATGCTATTAATCCTCTATAAAAGAACCTATAACAATTAGCTTATTGCCAACATTAAAACAATGATAATGATCATTATATCATCCAAACGCGTGATATAATTAATTTCAAAAAAAGAACATTCTCATGCAATTACATTTTCACCACCAGATCGCTAAAATTTTGAAAAAAGAACAATAATTCTTTTACTTACTAAGGTTTGTTTATTTTACATGCTGCGCAATTAGACTTTTCTTGAATTTACATAGTTCTTACAACACTGTACAACACCCTATGGTATGAGAATCTTCTAAAGAAGATTCACATCATGATTGTAGATAATAGTACATTATGGTACAAGTGTGTAATGTTGGTGATTACCGCTGAAGCGCCATTGAGACCCGACCCATTAGGTGAGGGTCTTAAGAGAGCCGAGGACGGTAATCATCAATACACACGTGTATCATACGACGTTTTTCAACACACTTGTGAAGAAAATAACTATAATTTCAACAGTGAAAACGAGTTGTGAAATTTTTTTCGCAATGGCGGGAAAAATTAATCAGTTTTCCTATGCGCGCGCATCTAACAGATCGGCCAAAGACTAAAAGAATGAGGTTTCTTTTTTTTGGCTTTTCTCGGATAGCGTTTTAGCCACGTACAAAATGGGTAATTCAAAGTTTTCTTTATCACAGAAAAAACAAAAGTTATATTTGAGTGAAAGTTGTATTTATTAAAAACGTACAAGTTGAAATTTATATATTTAAATACGAAGTAGCAGGAAACTAGCAAGCAATAGGTAGGTACATTAATTTATTTGTACTATTGAACGCGATCTTTTTTGTTTCGAAACTTTTTTAAAAACAAAGCAACAACCAATTAAAAAAAAAACCTATAACTCACTTGTGAATAATATTATAGAAAAAGTCACAGTTTGATTACAGGTGTCATTATGTGCCTAATTGCGCTGAAATTAGAGCCATTTTATGAGCAAGTGTGTTGAAATAGTAGATTATTAACCAAGGGGATAAAGCAGTGTCTTCTAGCGATGGGTCGTTGACGGTTTTTCCGTCAACGAAACGTTAACGTTGATTCACATTTGTCAACTAGTTAATCAACTAGTTAAATCGGTCAACGAGTTGAATGAGTTAACGTGTTCATCTCGTTGACGAATTTAACTGTCAACTTGCAACGTAAACCGTTGATTCATTAAACGGTTTTTATTCAATGATCGCGCGTTGAATTTTAGAAACAATTTGATTCAAATTATGTATTGGAAACGTTTTATGTACAAATTAGCATCTAAAATTGTGTGAAATAAAAATATTATTTATATTTTACACAGACGGCTGTTCGCTATACCTCATTTGTCTCAAAAAATAGTACATTTCAAATAATACATTGGGATAATTAAACAAACTCCACCAATATGTATGTACTATTCTTGAAATAAGTATTTCGAAAATCAACTCATTCAACCGCTCGCAATCAATGACGTTAAAATTAACGAACCATAAAACTCAACGTTGAAAGTAACGTTTTGCGTTCTCGTTAATTCAACGAGACGAACGAGTTCAACTCATCAACGTCGTTGACGAATTCAACTAGTTGATTCTTATACAGTTAACGTTAATACGTTGACAGGAGATCAACGGTTGATTCAACTAGTTCGTTGATTCAACGCTCATCCCTAGTGTCTTCTGTCGCGGGTGACGATTTAAATCGCGAGCTTAACGAAGGACTCGAGGTTTACTCCCGAGCGTAGCGAGGGTGTTAAAAACTTAAATCACGAGCGAAGCGAGGGATTTAAGACGTGTCCTGAGTGTAGCGAGGGATTTAAGTTCACCCAAGACTAAGACAGCTTTATCACCGAGGAAAATACTCTACTTTTCGTACCATTTGCGAAAATAATAACACAATAATAATATGAGATAAGCATTTAATAAACATTAACATTTAACATTAACTTATTTATAAAAATAAATTAAAATAAACTTAACGTTTATGTATTTGAAGAAAACAAAAATGCGGCAAATTCCTCGACTAATATTTTTTTGTCGGAAAAGCAAAGGCATCAAGCTCATACGGCCTCTTCGGTTTTCGTAATTTTATTGAATAATAATAACTGCATAATAAATGCGTATTCCTTTTTCAAAAAGTTGTATAATGCTTTTTATACTTGCAAACTCAATGTTGTAAAGACAGACTGATATAGTTCAGTATCGGTAAGTATTCCAAAGGACATGGTCCACAATGTATGGACCTAAAACCCAAAATCAAAGTGTGATCGATACGGTCAAACTGTATGCAGATGGATTCCCTAGAACTATCTTAATAATCGTACCAAGTTACAATATCCTAATCCATGGCATATCGGAGTTATGGGCTGTCAAAGTTTGCCAAAAAAGTTCCACTTGCTACTTGAGATTTCACGTTTGTGTTGCCAAAATAGTCATGCTGCCGATTATAATGCGTACCAACGACGGCATAGTTGTTATTACACAAAAAAAAACTTTTTGAAAAAAAGGGAACCGACTTCAAAACCAAACACAAAAAAACTATAAAATATCTTTTCTTTCGGAAGTCCGTGGCTTTGTTTTTTTTTATTTCATTGATTGATATATTATGTATATGGCCACCGACTTCCAAAATATAGTTTTTTTGTGTTTGGTTTTGAAGTCGGTTCCCTTTTTTTCAAAAAGTTTTTTTATTTCCCTTTTTAGTTGAGATAATCAACAAAAATCTTCATAAAATCGGCGTCTTTGAAAATCTACTCGTACAATCCTATTAAGCAAAACGGATCTATGTGAGCAACTTCACGAGGTATCCATTATTGTTATATACTAAAACCTTCCTCAGAATGTAACAAACACTTTTCTGAAAACTGCATCAAAATCGGTTCAGCCAAACATGCAATCGGCCTTTTTGGCGCAGCCGTGAGACAAACATTATTCTTTTATCTTTTTCTTGTGTTAGATATAGGTTTTCTCTTTTTTTTTCTCTGTGTTTATTTTTATTTTGAATGTGTGTGTCCATCGTGGTCCCTTCGCGCCAAATAAATGTTTTTTCTTTCTTTCTTCTTTTAATCGTCCCTTAAAATCTACGATCCAAGTAAGCAAGACGGATCCACGCGGGCAAAATCAAAGTGTTATATACTAAACCTTCTCCAGAATGTAATGAACACTTTCCTGAAAACTGCATCAAAATCCGTTCAGCCAAATGCGAGATAATCGTGGACAAACATGCATACATTCAAACATACATACAGGTCGAACTGAAAACCTACTTTTTTTTGAAGTCGGTTAAAAAAGTGCCAGCATTACAGTAACCCCGGGTCGACGGCGCGTTGTGTTCCACCCGCGCCTCAAAGAGTGTCCGCATGATGACGGGGGACTCTAGAGGGCCAAAGCCTGCCGGCGTCGCGGGACTTATCAATTTACCGTGACCCTGGAACGTAAAGGGCTATTGAAGGACACCGTGGATTTTAGTCAGTACGAGTCTGACAGTCCCTCCCGGTCTGCCCTGAATTCCCGGAATCAATTGATGATTTCACCACGATTACAAAAAATAGAAAACTTTTTCTAAAAAAAATGTGACCGCCTTCAAAAACAACCACAAAAAAGGGTAAAATAACCTACAAAACTTTTCTTTCGGAAGTCGGTGACTTTTTTTATTAATTTCATTGTCTCTTTTGCCACCGACTTCCGAAAGAAAAGTTTTGTAGGTTATTTTACCCTTTTTTGTGGTTGTTTTTGAAGGCGGTCACATTTTTTTTAGAAAAAGTTTTTATTTTACTCTTTTTAGTTTAAATATTCAACCAAAATTCTTGTCAAATACATCATTTTCTTACATGTGCACTAGAATTTTGTAATCCGTAGCACCGGTAATAACATCGTTAACATCTCTTTATTCATTCCCTATCTCAAAAACTACTGAACCGATTTTGATGAAATTTGCAGTAGGTATTCCCTAAGTTGAACAATACCTAGTACAACAAAAAAAGAATTACTTAAATCGGACTTGTAGTTCCGGAGATATGCGAACACAAACATAGTTTTCTTACTTGAGGAGTTGTACCTTCCATCATCAGCTCAGGTACATGAGATGATGATTTCCATACGCAAATACTTGAATTACTTCATAAGATTTGCGAAATACTACGTGTCAGCCAATAAAATTTGAGGGTTGCCCTCGATTTCTCCAAGATCCAATCATCAGATCCTGAAATGGTGACAATGGGACCACACGGGAAGCACTAGCTTTCGAATAAAAAAAGAATCATGAAAATCGGTTCACCCAGTCGCAAGTTATGAGGTAACAAACATAAAAAAAAAAAAAAAAAAAAAAAATACAGTCGAATTGATAACCTCCTCCTTTTTTGAAGTCGGTTAAAAACTATTCAATGAATGATCCTATGGAGAGATGCCGCTGCAAAACTGATACATATACGGACGCCTGCCAGCAGCACTCGTGTCTTCTGCACTTGTTTAGTTTTAATGTTGTTGTTCTGTTCTGTGTGTGACTAACAATAAACTTTTCTTTCTTTCTGTCTTTCTTTATTTCCAAAGTACGTCTTTTGATGGATGGCCCAAGTAAAACAACACTTGCTGAGAACAATCTGAGGATGAGTTGCCAAAGTTAAGCAACATTCACAGAGGTCTGTCTTTGGATGGGTGACCACTGTAAAGTAACATTTCCCAAAGTGTTTTGTTTCTTAACGTTGGGTGGATGACCCAAGACATGCGGTGAGATATCAAATGTTATACATCAATTGCGACTACTGTTATGTAATGCTGGCACTTTTTAGGGTTCCGTAGCCAAATGGCAAAAAACGGAACCCTTAAAGATTTGTCATGTCTGTCTGTCCGTCCGTATGTCACAGCCTTTTTTCTTCGAAACTATAAGAGCTATCCTGTTGAAACTTGGTAGGTAGATGTATTGAGTGAACCCCATTAGGATTTTCATACGAAAGTAAAAATAAAACTAATTTTGGGGGTTGCCCCCATACATAGAATTGAAACTCAAAATTTTTTTTTTCGCCTGACTCATACGTGTGGGGTATCTATGAATAGGTCTTGAAAAATTATATTGAGGTTACTAACATCATTTTTTACCCGACTGCGCCAGGAGGGTTATGTTTTTCGAGTGTATGTATGTATGTATGTATGTATGTTTCTGTGTGTTGCTCTGCAGCCTAAACGGCTTGATGGATTTTAACTTGAGAGGTGTCGTTAGATTCGTCTTAAACGTGAGAGTGTCACTGGGTACATAAAACTGGCCAAGTGCGAGTCGAACTCGTGTGCAAAGGGTTCCGAACTAAAAATATTTTTTTTTAATTCTCTCACATTCTATCAAGTGGGGTATCAAATTAAAGGTTGTTAAAATTGGTTTACCAAAATATATATAACTTATATGTTTCAATTTAATTTGGACTGATAAATGCTAACAAAAACTAAAAAAATAGTAAATAAAATAAATATTTAAAAAAACAAAAAACCCGACTGCGGATAAAAACTAAAAAGAAAGAAACAAGCCCAGTAGTTTAGAATTCACTCATTCATACTCACAGTCGGGGGCCATTCAAATTATACCAATCAAATCTTCCCAAGGGGCCCCGACTGTGAGTATGAATGAGTGAATTCTAAACTACTGGGCTTGTTTCTTTCTTTTTAGTTTTTATACGCAGTCGGGTTTTTTGTTTTTTTAAATATTTATTTTTTTCTAAACTGAACAGTTTGCGTGAAAGACACTTCCAAAGTGGTAAAATGTGTCCCCCCCCTGTAACTTCTAAAATAAGTGAATGATAAAACAAAAAAAATATATGATGTACATTGCCATGCAAACTTCAATTGAAAATTGGTTTGAACAAGATCAAGTAATTAGTTTTTTTTAATACGTCATAAACCGTAATCCGCAATTTACTTTTCAAAGTTACAACCAACTACAAGAACGTTTATATTATGTTACTTGCTGCTACGGAACCCTTCATGGGCGAGTCCGACTCGCACTTGGCCAGTTTTTTTTTTGTAATACCTTTAATAACATCTAATGCGTCGTTGGTACGCAATATAATCGGCAGCATGAGTACTTTGGCAGCACAAACGTGAAATCTCAAGGAACAAGATGGATATTTTTTGCACACTTTGACAGCCCATAACTCCGATATCCCATAGAGTAGGATGTTGAAACTTGGTACGATTATTAAGATAGTTCTAGAGAATCTATCGGCATACAGTTTGACCGTATCGATCACACTTTGATTTTGGGTGAATTTTGATACCATCTCCTAAATCACATTCTCTCCCTAGAGGATGAATGAAATTCAGTACAACTTTCTTTCCCTGTTTTTAACAGATTAAAAATAACTATTGTTATGTACGCTTTTTGTGGCATAGAATGTCACTTTTTTGAGCAAGTGGTACGAAAAGTCTTGTATGCAACTGTTATAATTAGGTATTAAAACACTCATGTGATACCTATTATCACACTCGGCTACGCCTCGTGTGATAAACCCACATTCGTGTTTTAATACCCCTGATTATACAACAGTTGCATAAATAACTATTATAGTAAGTACAGATTCGGACGAACGTTATTATTCGCAATCTATCTATCTATCTATCTATACTTATAATAAATCTGTAGAGGTCAATTCTGTACATTAAATATATTTCCAAAATAACTATCAGGGGGTGATTAGGGATCGATACTGATGCCAAAAATGCAATTTATAAAATTATTGTCTGTCTGTCTGTCTGTATAACCGTTATAGAAACAAAAACTACTCGACGGATTTTGACGAAACTTGGTACAATTATTTTTCATACTCCTGCGCTGATTATAGTATACTTTTCATCACGCTACAATCAATAGGAGCAGAGGAGTGAAGGGAAATGTTAGGAAAACGGGAGAAGTTACTCCATACACGCTAATCTTCGGAACGACTGGACGGATTTGATTGTTTTTTATTTTTTTTGTTTAGTTATTATGTGTGGGCAACATATAGGCTATTATTTATCTTGGAAACTTGAACACCTGATGCAGAACTGCAATAGATCAGCTAAACTATAAGATGTACAAAGATAGCGCCATAGCAAAAATTGTTCCGCGTGATGAGCATTTTCTGCTGAGAAAATAAATTTGAAGATATGGAACACCTGATGTGGAACTCCAAGAGCCCAGCTACACTATTACATATACAGTAATGACGTCTTAGCAAGAGTTGTCCAGCCTGATGAGCACTCCCTGTTGTCGTATAAAAACTGAAGATCTGGAACACCTGATATGGAACTCCAAGAGCCCAGCTACACTATAACATATATCGTTTCAGATCTTCAATTTTGACGAACCCATTGTCGCTGGCATAAGCAACAGGATCCGCGTACGAAGTCGCTGGCAGAAGCAAGTTATAAATATTATCTAATAGGTTGAGTATCGTTGAATGCTAGTAAAACCTCTTATGACAAAAGTGCACTGTAATTGTTCATTGTTATCTAAAATTTAGCGTTCATTGAAGGAGTTAGGACGATAAAGTGCTGTGGCCTTGTATGTTCTAGAAAAAATACGTTAATTGTGTAGTTGGTTACGATAAGAGAAGAACTAGACAAAGCGACGAAACCTAGCATAATTCAGGTGATAATACTTGAGTAAACAAGTAGACTGGGGAGTTTGTTCCGCCACTTTTTTCAGCTAAAATATAAGGAAAGGCGAAGAGAGGGCGTTTCTGGGGATGGTGAAATGCTGACTTTCAAATATTATGATCTTGGTTACTGCCTTCTGTTCAACATCCGTAGTACTTCAACATCCGTATAACCACAGGTATTACTGAGACGTAATAGTGTAGACGTAAAAGTAGAGATATCGCAGATAAGTTGCCGATGGTGGATGCGTTATAAGAAAGACTTTTAAGCGCTGAGGCCAATTCATTGCGGGCTTTAAGACGTTCCTGGGGGCAGCTGAGGTGATTGTGGGGAAGTCAAATGTGTCCCCAAATCACAGCCAGAATTGACGCGGAGAAACACCATCGGGTTCACCACCGCTGCGCTCATCCCAAGGTGGTAATAGGTTCTGGTGGCCTTTTTTTTATAAATGCTATCTTTTTTTTTTTAGCTTGGTAAAATCATCAAATGAGTCCTCCCACCCCGGGCAGAGCGGGAGCGACTGTCAGACTTGTACTGACTAAAATCCATGGTGTCTTTCAACACACATTTACGTTCCGGGGTCACGGTAGCTACAGCTAGTAAGTCCCGCAAGCCCTCGGCAGGCTTTGGCCTTCTAATGCTTACTACTACTTGCGTAACTTTTCTAATTGGTCGTTTTGTTGTGCTTCGACTCTGCGCTAGTATGAATTGAGCCTAAGGCGATTCTCACATGAGAGAGCTCATCAAAGGCGACGAAGGATTTTATAGGTTTTTTAGTCTCAGCCCGACGTTGCGCGTTGTAATACCTCCCGTATTACAACGCGCAACGTCTTAAAACCAGGCTTGTTCCAGTGAGTGAGCGAGATGGCGCTAGACGACTTGTATAGCTCTGTCACTTTCACTCGCCAGAATAAGCCTCGTTTCAAGACGTAATACCCCCCAGGGCAGTGTTATCAACTGATACATACTAGCATAAGCTTCCTGATCGCGGTGATGTCGCGGCGGGGGCGGGTCTCTGAACGAGCATATCCACTCGTCTTTAACCCGCAGGATGCGTCCCGTCACCCGCGCGTAGTACTCGTAGTTATCTCGTCCGAAGAGGTCGCCCGCACTGAACTGCTCGATCAGTTGACGCATGATGCGGGTCGCCACCTGGTGGGAAGTTTAGGGTTATGTTGGTCTGTCGTGATTCATATTGTGAAGTTGACTTAAAATTAGTTATGGAGACAAATTAAATTAGCTAGCGAAACTCCGCAAATAGGATGACATCGACATAATAATAATTAAGTTATTGTGTAAACTTTTATTTCACTTGAAATAACATTATCGTCACGTTTCTTAAGTTTAATCAGCTAATTAAATTTGACACTGTTGAGTTTATTTTTGAATGCAATACGAAATGATTTAGTTACGTCGAGAAGAAAAAAATATGTTGATCGAAGCTCTTATAAGTCGAAGAGTTCAATCTTAATGATTCACTGCAATTAATTTTGATGAAATAGTTGAATAACAACTACTACGCGACCTTATGATTATGAGAATTTTATTCGACTGTTGCTCTGTAAATTACAATATACACTTCTCATCAAAAAAATCGAAACACTTTCGTTTTTATTGTTTTTGTCCTAATTTTTTACAAAAGAGAATTAATTCCATGAAAAAAAAACATTACTGTGTAGCTGGCAGTTTGGTCATTACAGTAAGAAGAAAAAAAAAAGGTTGCACTCCAGGAGTGCCGGTAGAAGTGAAAACTTTTTTGTTACTATGTTTTATTTTAAAACTGGAGTAGTACAGATATGAAATTAACTAATTTGAATGACGTCTTACTCATTTTCGATCAGGGTCACGTGACCCTGACGCGAGTTTTAAATTTTTTACCCATTACAGAAAAAGTGTACAACGCCGCTAAAGAAGTTTTCACTTCAAAAAATCAAAATTCGAAATAATTTCATTTGTTTATCCTATAAATGAAATTAATCACTGTTTTGAGACAAATGTGTATTTAGGGTTGGAGTACGTTTCTCGTTTAAAAACTAAAAATTAGCGCTTGTCTTTAAACTTTCTGTTTCTTATTTCATTTACTGTGACTTTGGGACGTCTGAAAAAACTTTTTTTTGAAGTGAAAACTTCTTTAGCGGCGTTGTACACTTTTTCTGTAATGGGTAAAAAATTTAAAACTCGCGTCAGGGTCACGTGACCCTGATCGAAAATGAGTAAGACGTCATTCAAATTAGTTAATTTCATATCTGTACTACTCCAGTTTTAAAATAAAACATAGTAACAAAAAAGTTTTCACTTCTACCGGCACTCCTGGAGTGCAACCTTTTTTTTTTCTAAAACATATGGATACTTCGCCCGCAGAAGCCGCCCAAGTGGTGGCATTGCTGGATTCTGGACTTAGTCAGCGTGTTGTGGCTGCAAGATTGCATCTAAGCTTATCATCTGTTCATAGAGTCTACAAACGCTATCGGGAGACTGGTTCGTTCACGCGCCGTTCAGGATCTGGCAGGAATCGGGTCACTTCTGAGCGAGATGATCGATTTATTGTAACAACTTCTTTACGAAATCGACGCCTTAACGCTTTTCAACTGCAGCAGCAGCTTCGCGTTGTACGAAGAGTAGCTGTAAGTGACTCTACAATAAGAAGAAGGTTGAAGGAACGCGGATTGGCACCGCATAAGCCAGCGAATGGGCCGAAATTAACTGCAGACCATCGAAGAGCGCGCCTTAACTTTGCACGCGAGCACCTAACTTGGTCATACCTTCAGTGGAGCAAAGTACTGTTTTCTGATGAGTGTAAAATTATGCTGTATGGTAACGACGGAAGGAACAAGGTCTACAGAAGAGATGGAGAACGCTTTGCACAATGCTGCATTGAAGAAAAGGTCAGCTATGGTGGCGGTTCGTGGACGGTTTGGGGAGGAATCAGCGCCGACGGTAAGACAGAACTTGCCTTTGTGTCTGGGCCACGGCTGCCTGCACTAAACTCTCATCGGTACATCGAACAGTGTCTTGAACCTCATGTGATGCCCTATGCACATTTTATTGGCAACGACTTCATATTCATGCACGACAATGCTAGAGCTCACACCGCGGGCGTCGTACGAGATTATCTTACCGAAGTCGGTATCTCCATTATGGTATGGCCAGCAAGAAGCCCGGACATGAATCCCATTGAACATCTATGGGATGAATTAAAGAGACGAATTCGAGCAAGAGATCCAGCCCCAGAAACACTTAGCCAGCTGCAAAATGCAATCCAAGAGGAATGGGATAATATACCACAACATGTGATCGTGACTCTCATCCGATCGATGAAGAACCGTATGGAAGCAGTAATAAGAGCTCGCGGAGGGAATACAAGTTATTAAATAAACGTTTCTTACATTTTTTTTTCATTTACGCGTGTTGTTTTACCCATTTCCTTCATATTCCATACAGGGTAAAAATTACTCATTATACAAAATACGAAACCTATGAAGACTTAATTTGAATTTAGAACATTAACATTAGGATTTAAAAACCTCATACTACTCACTATTAAATGACATTTTACATTTATTCCTAAATATACACATTTTTCTGATAATCCTTATCAAATCATAAACTGCGAGGTGTTTCGATTTTTTTGATGAGAAGTGTAGATAAAATCGTGAGAAACATGCATTGTGAGTAACTCTAAAAGAAAGTTGTCAGAATTATATATTACAAGCAAGTTGATACAATCAAATCGAGAGTTGACACAAAAATTCATGCAAACGATTCACAGAAAACCCTTATTTACCTGGCCTATTACTTAGTTAAGTACAGAAAAATCTCATTTACCTGCCTTATGCATGATCGTAACAAATACAAGCATTGTTCTATCTTAGTAATACGATAAAAATGATAAATCCATCCAATTTACATGAATATGACTAATTCCATATCTCCAATGGGGAAGGCAAGTGTCAAAGTGACAAGTGACAGTTTGGTCCCAAAAGAACCGTCAAATCAAAGAAATTTTCTGAAAAACAAACGATTTATTGATGTAAAATGACTAGATGTTGTGTATTATGCTGTAAAAAAGATTATACCATAACTAAACAATCGAATACACTTTTCAAAATAATATCTACTTTTCTATTGGAGGTTAAGTACCAGTATTGCATCGCTCTATAAATCATGAAATGGTTCGTCTGGCGGAAGAATTATCACCTGGAACGAGTTTTGTGATAGTTGTGGTGTTAAGAAATTAAATATATTGTGATATTTCTCGAATCTAAATAGAAAAAAGGGGTAAAATTGCTGACATAAAACATTATGATATTTTATCAAAATAGATAGTCAGAAGCAGCATTATATTCTTGTTATAGGAGAGGACAGGTAAAACATACCTAAACTCAAAAATTGAAACCTCAACTACAAGTAATTGTGGATTTATTACGGTAAAATCAAATGTATTACCACTCAATTAAATCACTTTTTTTCTCTTGTAGATGCACCGCGGCGTCTTAATTCTTTTTTAAGTATATGCACTTGCATTGACGAATAATTTGCCATATTTGTTTTGTATATAAACTCAATTTTTATAACAATAAATCTTGTTTGTTTTTTGTACAAGGTAGACAGTAATCTGACGTAGGGACCAACTATCGCAGCGCCATCTACGATTAGCTTTGAGTTGCCATCCCCATTATAAAAGAAATAACACTATTTATCAATTTTAAAATGCAATAGCTGATAGAGGATAGATCATTATCATGATTGACTCACATATATCGCAATATTAAAGTCATATTTCAATAAGAATTACAAAATTTTATTAGATAGGTTCAGTCAACTATACACAGGATGTGAGTAACCCCAAGAATCCATGTATCAAGCTTATCAGTGTGGGGGTAGAAAAAATAAATAGGTGATGTTACTGAGAGTGACTGATAACTTGATAAGAAACACAATGCAAGCATTCTATAAAGAAACATCTGTTCTCTGAAAGGGTTCTATCAACTTAAATTACAACACGCGTGGCATGACTAATTCTATCTCAATTCTACCAAGAATAGACGTTATTTCTATTCATTTCTATTCTTTTTTGCACATTGCTATGCTAAGAAAGATAGAAATTTTTCTACATTCTGTCTATATTCTTCCGACGCCAAAACAGTTCTACGGCGTCATGCTACGCAAGCTGGAGGCAGACGTTACAACTACAGGAAATTTTGCAATTTCTAACTTTTAAAAGTTAATGGAGAGTTGTACGGGACTACGGGTGATATGGTCTGCCGAATTTTTGAGTACCTATCCATATAAAGAAGATGAATCAGTGAGTTTTTTCCAACGGCCACACTAATAGGAAATATCCTTGATTACCACGTAAATGGACGTTTATACGAACATTCAAAGACTATTATCGCGAAAATCAGCGAGACATGTCGTTAGTGTGGCCCGGTATAACACGATGTTACATTTAGGCGTGAAACTGCGTTAAGCGGGCGACCGCGACGGGCGACCGTCGCGGGTCCACGCGCGTGGTCACGCGCGGGGTCCCGTGCGGGGTCCCGCGCGTGTCACGCGGCTGGGCTCCGTGGGTATGCGACGGTCCCCGTCGCGGAGACCGATTTACGCAGTGTCGCTAGTTCAATTTGAAGATTTTTATTAGGATTCCGTAGTCAACAAGGAACCCTTATTAACTGAAAAAGCCCGCGCGTGACACCGCGCGTGGCACCGCGCGGGGACCCGCGCGGGCGTCCGTCGCACGGATACGGGCCCCGTTGCGTGGGTGCGGGGCGTACCGACCCGCGACAGACGCCCGCGCGGGTCCCCACGACGGGGCACTTTTGTATAGAACCGCGCGGGCAACCGCTTAACGCAGTTTCGGCCCTTAAAGAGACAAAACTAAAGCCATATTTACGACCAGATATTTTACAGCCATAACAAAAGAACCAATAAAAACAATACAAAAACACATAAAACAACAAATATCAAGCATGTAATGTGTACAGTAAAATGCGTAAAACATAAATAATATCGAAGCCGGTAACGAAAGCGTACGACTACATAAGTAACGAGGTGGAAAGTAAAACTGAATGGTTGTATAATGTATAACGTTATACTTACGCTCACTTCAGCCTTCGGACGCATGTTTAAATACAGTTTTAGTGAACACAGTAATAAGCTATTTACAGTAACGCTAATAAATTATATTTTTTACATTTGGTGCGATCAGCCGATGTGGACAATATATTGTTAAATATTTGAGAACCTTTAATTTAAATAAGTATGTACTAAACTTTTAAATCTAAACGAAGTGGTATCAAAATAAAAAAGTATTATTCCCACTTCTAAAAGGTTTGGACGGATCAACGTGAATCCACCGCAACGGCTCCGAAAAGATATTTAACCTATAATCAAGAACCTAATGTTTTAATTGGAAACTTTCATCTATACCAAAGGATACTCATTTCAAAAACAAAAACTACCACAAAATATGTTCTCCATATCGCCAACCAGCATATTCAGCAAAGAAAACTCTGAAAAATATCGATTAGAAAAAGAAAATCGCAATGCATGCCAAAGACAATTAGAAAACCTCCGATTCAACGAAAAAGGTTAATTAATGAACTATGACATCATTGCAATCAGCAGTCATCAAACTTTGAAATGCGTCATAAAAAACCTGGAATGCTCCGATCTCCGATGTAGCACGTGGATTAGATGAAGTTATAAGTAAGGCAGAAATGTTAACATACGCCAGTTGCTTAGTCTTTTTTTCTCTCATAACCAGATGTGATGGAAATTCATTTAAAAATAAACAGTAATTTATTAATTTAAGGCTGATAAATCAGAAAAGTCAAAATTACTTAAGAGAGTCGGGTAAAATAGACGGTTTTATGGCATTTACCATTTCTCATTAATTTGATTTCTGAAGAATGTGCAAAAGCAAGCAACAAAACATTACATCTATCTGTAAAGTCAGTTAGTCAGAATTACAACTATTTTCCATTATAAATGAATTAACCAGAAGTCTCTTGGACTTATTATTATTCTACAAAGAACAAGACGCGTTGAAAAAGCAGCCAAAACTGCAAGTATTCCGATACAAAAAAGAAAAAAAAATACAGCAAGAAGGCAAGAAGTAATAGTAAAACTGAAGGCATGAATTTCAGTTTATTTCGATCGATAAAACTGCGCTCTAGTTACTAAGCTACGACTGAAGTCTCTCAAGAAAATTGCATTCAGCCGTAAATATAAAGTTTAATGCCAAAGGAGGTTCGTGCTATGAAATAAACTCCACGAATGGCGATACTTAAATGTTCGTCTCATTCGCGCACTTTGGACTGATAGTCTCCTTCACATTTTGGAGTAACCATACTTATTAACGGTGCAGGAAAACATTGTGAGGAAACCGGCATGTCCTAGAACCAAAAATTCAAAGACATGTGACATCTGCCAACCCGCACTGGGCCCGCGTGGTGGATTATAGCCCACTCCCTCTCACAGAGAGGAGGCCTGTGTAGTAGGAACTTTATTATAGGCTGATGATGATGATGATGATACTTATCATCATCAAAATGAGCAATACACAAAAAGCAATTTGTCGCGGGACTGTCTTAACAGAGCCTATAGCCAAACGGCAAGCGACAATCGTTAACGTTCAGCAGTCGCTAATACATTTTCAACTTTATACCCCATTGCATAAAGTTGAAAATCTATCAAAGATAACAGATCGTTTTCGTTTGTTTCGTGCGCTATCGCTCAGCAGTCTTTACTAGATTTTCAACTTTATGCGATGGGGGTATAAAGTTGAAAATGTATTAGCGACTGCTGAACGTTAACGATTGTCGCTTGCCGTTTGGCTACAGGCTCAGGTAACCGTGACTATGAAACGTAAAGAGCTATTGACGGAACACCGTCCATTTTAGTCAGTACGCGTCTGACATTTCCTCGCGACCCACTCTGAGCTCAGGATCGAAGGACTCATTTGATGATTGTACCACGAAAAAAAACACTAAAAACAGAGCCTCATTCATCGTTACGGTTCAGACAAGTCTCGAAACCGCGTCGATAGCATGCTGATCGGCTCAAGATTATCCTCCGCGTCGAGAGGAGTTTTTGCGAATGGTTAAAAATGCTGGCACGGTGTGAAGTATTTGTACTAAAGAACAAAGGGGAAATCTTAAATTATCAAACGCATTACAATGCGCTTACAAGCAAGCAAAAGATAATTTAAATTTAACTGTTTTATCTGATAAGAAAACACTATTATTCCCACTCGACATTGCTGATAAAAAACCGTTTATTGACTCTGAATTACGATATCAAGATTACGATGTTCGCTTTCTTGGAGTTCGCCTTTAGTCGTATCGTTCACTTAGGGCACCCACACACGGAATGCTCGAGCAGTTAGCCAGTGATCAACATTCGTGAACTCCTCGAGCAGTTAGCCAGTGATCAACATACACGGACTGCTCGAGCAGTTAGCCGGTGACATAGATATATTAAAGAAGGAGATATGGCGTGGAGTTCAAAATGAATAGAAAACCGGTGAAGCCACAATAGCCCCTCCATAACGCTAATTAATATTGCGCACACACTTCTATCAAAACAATACTACGAACAAGTGCACACACGCGCCATCGATAACTCAGTCATTTAAATATACAACTAATTCTTTACACTACAACGTACTTTTTCCGTATGATTTACTCACACTAAAACATTTATCATTGTGTGTTGTCGGGACACGGGGGCGGGCGCTCAAATACAACGGACGCACAATGCGACATTACGGCTTGATGAGGTATCGTTATGTCAGTTTTACATTGCTTGTCCAGTCACTCAGTGATAGAGTGAGGTGTTTGTAAAAGAGCAATGTATTTAATGGAAAAACAATACAGTCGGAGTAATATAGGAAACCAAAATAAAGTAGTCCAAGTCAATAGCTGAGCGAAACGCTCAGCACCACGTGGTCACCGACACGCCCCCTTGCCACTTCTCCTGTTTTTAATATTTCTGTGGCCAGTGATCAACGTACACTAACTGCTCGAGCAGTTAGCCAGTGATCAACATTCACGAACTACTGTAGCAGTTAGCCAATGATCAACATACACGGACTGCTCGAGCAGTTAGTGTATGCCACGTGACTTGGTCAAGTTGTTTGACCACCCGCAGCAGTTCAACTGCAACGTAGATACTATAGTTTGCAATGCAGACGATGCTAACTGCATCAAACAATCCGTGTTTAGCCGGCCTTAGATAAATTTATTTTTACACTGACTTGATATGAATCATTTCTATACACATGTCATTCAAGAGATAACATACAAAGCAAAGGGTTGACAGGAAAGTTGCTTTATTAGTTAATTTAATCACCTTTAGCGAATATTATGGTCCTGAAGAAAGTTTCCTGACACTTCAGGAGACAGGAAGATGAAAAAACTCAATTGAAGTACGAAATTTTAAGAGATGACCAAAGGTGTAAAACCTCGTTCAAGAACTTGTCATTGTTACGAAATATTCTGATTCACACGGACAACTCTTAAACGCGGTTCAGACGTGGTGATCGTTTTCAGGTCTCAGGACATCACCGGTTGTTTTTAAGGCAATCTCATGACTCCGAAATTCGCTCTTAGATTCAAATAAAAGTTTTTTCATAAAAAAAAATCCATCAAGTCGAATTGACGATACAAGTACATCGGTTGGCATAGACATAAAAGATAAAACACCGACTTTTATTGTAACTAAGTACTCAATAAAGTCGTATGATGAGCCACGAGCGACCGGCACCAAAAATAAAAGGTATACATTAATAAAACACATGTCCACATCAGGTGATTACACCGTAACTCGATATGTTTAATCGTCGATAGTGGTGCAGCTATCACGAAGTGCGACACATCCATGTATCACTTTACAAAGCGCATTCACTCCCCTTAAACATACATTAACCGTAGTTTAGTAAACGTTAGATCTAACTAACCATATGGCCATCAACTCTTTGAATTGTAAAACCAGCTGTCGTTTCCAAGAAATGCTTTTTCCTTTATGTCTAAGAAGTGCTTAATAAATCTTGACTTAGTCATAATTAGACCAGTTTTTAAATACCTTATCATTTAATCAAACAGTGTATTCAAAGCAGTAAGTCACCTATGACTCACTAGACGAAAGGACGTTACAAAAGAGCGTATTTTCGTTTATAGAACTCCATGGCAACGTCGAACAAACTATAGCCAATCAATATTATCATTACTTATTTAACATTTCCATGTATACGACCTATGGCCCATTAAATCATATGAAACCTCTTTCAGTATTGTGTGACAGATGACAGATAATGAGTGAACCAACCTTGAATCTCTGAACGTCCTCCATTGTCGCTGTTTTGCCGTCCGACACGCAAGAGTGGAAAAATGATGGGGCCACCGACACGCCCAGGGCTTCGGATGTCATACCTGTACCTAGAAACAATGCAACATTTGTTTGTAACATATTATTCCCAATGAAACGTCGAAGACCCACCAGAATTGTAATTCTTGCTCAGCAGTTAATATCTTTTATAACAATTCATTAGCAGCTGAACATAATGCTTTTTGTCAAGTAACATAAATAACACAGCACAAGAAATTCAAGGAAAACGAATTAACTTTTTTTCCGTACTTCGTATAAAGTCGTTCAACTCGTCTGTTTCATCTAATTAACGGATACAACAAAAGAACTATTTAAGCGGCAAATTGCTATAATTAAAACTACAAGCACAAAATCAACTATGTTTTAAATTAAAGCAGAAGTCGTAAAGAATGCATAAGTGGTATTGAACTGCATCACGCAATGGCGTATGAGCGGAGAATATTCTTAGTATTGAAAAAACAACACAAAAACTGAACATCGTAATCGTCATACGTAAGTCATAACAGGATGGCTTGTGTTTCTTGCAGTGTGAATTAAAAAGAAACACAAGACAAAAGCTTAATTTCATTACAATCTACAAAGAAACAACTTAAAAGCCAAAAGATCATTGGACAGCTGCCTTTTGAGCAGTCAAGCGAAGAAGTCTTTAAATGAGAAGTTCCTGTCACAATTGAAGCATGCAACAACAGTCCGGTGTCCATATCTCGAAACAGCAGTAATTTAAATAATATTTTACATATTAGTACCTGTGACGACAATGACGTTCAAACAGACGCACGTCGCATTATACATGGCTCGATAAAGAGCCCAGGTGAACCGTATATGCGTCTGACAATCGCACACGACGCTTTTGTCGGCGACGCTCACATTGTGACGGAAAACTGTTGTATAAGCATTAAAAGACGCACGACGATTGTCACTTGCATCTAGCGTTCGTACAATCGGTTACCATGTGTGTTTATGAGATAGAAGAATGGAATCATGAGAAGACATGAGAGTCAATCATTGTTAAGGACTTTTAATATGCAAAGCACACACAATGTTATGCGAATATCGAGATTAGAATGTTATTTTTATTACTGCAGACTACCTTACCTGTGTTTAGCAGCCTAAGCAAATACGAAAGGTCGTTAATAGAAAACGGAATATTTTCCGCTCGATGGAAACATTGACATTTCCTGTGAAATCGCGACTTTTCACAGAAAGTAGGACAGCACAGCGCGACCCAAATAATTAATATAAATATAATAGATCAAAAAGGTTACGACCATAGCTACTAAACCAAAGACGTCATCACGAACTAGGCCAACAAGTAATCCGGCGAGACGATCTGGAGAAACATTAAATAATCGCACAATGAATGTGAAGCCATTGCATCACGCGGGCCCACGCAGGCTCGCGTGTAATTGGCATAATTACCATTAATTACTTTCGTCAGGCCACTGCCAAATGTACTGTCAGTCACGTAACATCATAATCATCCCTAATCAGAACATTCTCAACATTATCGAATCTCCGGCATGTGAAAAATTCTGCAGAAACAGTAATCACGAACATTGTTCAAGTTAGTCAATTCAAATATTTGCTAACTACGTTTCAGTGTTACTTTATTTGCAGTTAGTCATTGCGTTCATCTTAATTAGATTATTTCGCGAGTGGCCTCTTTGAAATATTGTGTGAAATTCCTAAGCAACAATGTCTATTTAAAAGTAAGCAGCATTTAGAGTGACGGCCGGAGGGATTAATAATGTACGAATTTAGGACAGAGTTACAAAAAAACAAGTTAAAGTGGAGATATTGTGCTCAAACAGACTGCGAGCCTAACGCGGTGGCGGCGGCGGGCGCGATAATATTGAATGATCTTGTGTTTAATTCAAGAAAAGCCCATGCCAGCGAAAGATAGAAGTTTTTTTTGTCCTAGAGCTTAGTAAACCACTGCACTCTTTCGAGGAGTATTCCCGTAAAACTGGTGCAGAATGCTCAAGACTTGTCAAATCAAGGTCTGATAAAATAAGGTGCGACTCTGCAGAAAATAAGTGTAAATTCAATACTTTTAGTCCCAAACCATTCTGCGTAGCCTTTGTTGGGTCGGTTTTTGGTATTGAAATTGAAATTCTTTGTCCAAAAAAGTTGAGATACCTGCTTTATCAGCGTTGGAGGCCATCACCCGAAACGTGCCGAAGAGCAGCACCAGCAGTCTCTGCGTGCACACCGGCAGCGATAGAAGCAATCTGTTGACAAACACATGTATTAACAACTATTATATTTATAGCCTGATATTTACTGCCTCGTCGAAAGTACAGGGATATTAGGTTTTCCATCAGCAGTTTCTTAGTAACAGTCTGGAGTCTATATACGAGCCCGGTAATGGTAACGTGGCTATAGGCTCTTGCCCTTGTTCATGAGACTTCAACATTTACAGTATTGTTAGCAGTAAGGCAAAACCAAATAATAAAATAACTGGCGAAATGGTTGTTACTTAGTTCATGTAAGAAACTTTGACTTTACTAAAAAGTATGGCATATTTTTTTTATAAACTGTACTTTTCGGATCAGAGACAAATTCAAATGCACCTGCTTTTCTCGGACCCTATCATTATTTGTAGCACAAATCGCAATGATATTTATAATAAATTATGGAATCAGGCGTTACTTTGCGGAAATCCATGACATTAAATGTTATGAAAAATATGTAGCTTTAATTCCGCGACAAAAATCCAGGCTTGTTGCAGGATGCAATCCCACACTATGCAATCATGTTTCGAGGCCGAGCGCTTGTCGAGTCAACATCTCCTGAGGATGCCCCGTGGAGGGTCGAAACACGTGTCGAGTATAGGTTTGATTGCATGGCATGTTTTTCTGTTTCTTGCACTTGTGCATAATTATGCATGTTTCCTTTGCTGCATGTGCATATGCATGATTGCATAGGGTGGGATTGCATCTTGCAACAAGCCTGGATTTTTGTCGCGGATTTAAAACTAGATATTTTTCATAACATTTGATATTTATAATATCATTGACAAATCACATGAGATTTCCACTTGCTCAGACTGCAGCATTGGATCTAGTAAATCAATGAAGCGGCTAAATAAAGCTACGTAGCCGATGACGCGGGGTCAGACGACTGACTGTCACAGTGTAAAAGTGGAACAATTTAGGTATTTAAGTTGGACCTAAGTTTAACTTGCAGTATGATTGGTCTGCTGAGGACCTTTTGTTTGATCAGCAATTAAGTAAATTATTAGTTAAAATGACAGAATATAGAAATATTTCTTTTATTTATTGGCCTACAGATCGTACCACCCTCGGAAAAAAAAGAAATTACGAATTGTACCTAATAGAAATAAATGTGGTTATTCCAGGAAGAACAAAAATTTAATTGGTCATACTGTTACTGCTTTAAATTGTCACCAGGGTTGTCTTCGTGATAACTTCCTTCAATTTAAAAGAAGTCGAATAACAGTCTTAAAATCTTCAAAACATTTGTATAACCTAAAAGACCTCCCCTCTTGATGCAGTTGGACAAAGGCCTCCAAGAATTGGCACAACGTCCGATCAACGGTCCTTAAACCGCCATTCGTGCATGAGATGGATTTAATTTGACCCGATAAAGCTGAGTATCTCAGTTTTAAGTACAACTTACACGCAACACGCAAATCCGTGTGCACGAAACATGTGTAAATAAAAAAAATATACGATGAATGAAAGCGAAAACAAAAAAAATATGTAGCTAGTGTATTTTATAATACCGTTGAATTCTGAGAGATGATTTGAAGAATCGCATGTTTGTAAAAATGATAGTGATCTAACTTACATAGCTTTATTATATTGGAGTATTCACACGCGATAACTACAGTATTACGTGATTCGAAAAATAATGTAACCATTTGATAAAAAAAGGTAAAAAATAAGCCTATTCAAAACAAAGTTTACATTAAAAAAATCAGGGTAAATAAGCAACACAATCTAAAATTAATTTAATTTACAATTTTCCTGATGTTGCGGTTACGGCAACTTCAATGGTATTATCGTACTGACCTAATTATTATGAGGAAAATTAAAAACGAGAGTTCATTAACCCCCAGTGTGTAATTCATGGTAAAAGCGCACGAATAACTCAGTTGAAGATTGATATCAATGAGTTGAACGACGGCATTGTATAACGTACGAGGCGTCGACTTATCGCTTGAATAACGAACGATTACGCTAATACGTTCAATGCTGTTCCGATTATACAATGAATTGGGCTCCGTCTTGATATTTCACTGGGTTTGATTAATGCGTTAAAAGTTGCAGTACTTATGTAAAGCAGTTTAAATTATAGCCAATCATAAAAAAACAAGCGTTCAGTTGACCGTATCGTCCGTTCTATGTATCTACGAGACATTGATTAAAAAAAGAAAGTTCAATAGCAGAATGATGACCATGGCTTAGAAATCGGGGGTTCACGGTCAATGAAGTTATGGTACAGCTATCTAAGCTGGCAACATCGGTTGACAATAAAATCGTTTTTTTTTTTTAACATAGTGCTGCCAGTGAACGCTAATTCATCCGAGTTCACATCACAGAGGTTTTATTTATTTATAAGTATGGCCGAAAATCTATCACGCCTGTATTCCCTAACCGGGTAGGCGGTAACTTAATGGTCGACTGGGTCCAAACAGTTCAAACACGACGTGTCCATATTGAACCCGGAGTTCACGCTCAATATGTCAGACACACCTACCTTTTAACTTTTTAGGGCAACACGCATTTTAAAGTTCATGGAGTCTTATGGAGCTTTAGTTTCTTTAAACGTTTAGCCTATAATTTAATAAAAATCCATACAAATGTTAAAATTTGAGTTAACCTTTTCCAACATAGGACTACAAGACGTACGGCAATGCGCCGTCAGTACATGGTGGATATCCCACCCAGACCCATGGAAATACAGAGGTAAGTCTTATTTCCTAACTACAATTTTGGGTATTTGAGTCGAGAGTAAATAGGTTACTTCTAGGCAAGAGTGCTTCACCCTCGACCACATCATCGCTTAGCATCTGGCGAGAAGTGGTCAAAGGCGAGCCTATAAAAAAAAAATGAGCTATAAATCTAAAATTACATACTTTGTCGTCTACATGGCTTATCCATTAGCCATCTTAAATAATTCAACAAAAACTTGTAAAATTAGAACAGTTCTCGTTTTTGGCCGTGACATGTCCAATTACATTTGTCTCGGTTACGAGTGCTCTCCTTTATAAGTTGGATTAATTCGACTGTTTCGTTTGTCTGGCGGGTTACTTGAGAACAGCCCGCAGTTATTAAAACGTTTATATCTATAGTAAGTTTTTTTAGCCCACAGTTTGAGGAAAATACCTACATGAGAAGGTACCACTGGGTTGTATACTATGTCTTATCCTAGCCGAAGTCATCGTCCAGTTTGCAAAACTATATCGAAATCCGATCAGCAGTTAAGGAGTGACAATCTTACAGACAAAGTTTATTTCGCGTGATGTTGATAAGCGTAACACAGTTTAAATAAAACGTATTTCCAACTTTCAATGCAGCTTTTGGCGCAGTTTTCTCCGCATACAAATATTTACAGCACAGCAATAAAATCACTCAAATATTTAAGCATGTATTTAATCTAGTATTTGTACAGGTCATAATACTAAAAACATAATATATTTGTTTACGGCCATGTCCATGGCAACTGAAGCACACCGTTAGTGCACGTATGCGCATCAAAATTCAGGTCGGGTGTTCTATAAACAACCATTGTTCCTATCCATAATACTGATGTATTGTGAAAGTCCATACTATGGCAGAACAAACGGTACATTATGACAATGTTAATATTACTTAGGCTACATTTAAAATATTGATGAGACTGCTACTATTCTGAATACCGGTGCTTTCCCTAGAGATCACGGCCATTTCGCATATACTTAGGATAACTTTTGGGTCTTAAAGACGTCGGTATTATAAATCCTTACCCTGATCGAGACTATCTATGAGGAGTTTACATTTTTTTTAACGTGGTAAAATCATCAAATGAGTCCTCCCACCCCGGGCAGGGCGGGAGGGACTGTCAGACTCATACTGACTAAAATCCACGGTGTCCTTCAATAGCCCTTTATGTTTTAGGGTCATGGCAATGGAAAGAGTCCCGCGACCCCGGCAGGCTTTGGCCTTTTAAGGGGGCCCCGTCATCATGCTGACGCTCTTTGAGGCGCGCGTGGAACCCAACGCGCCGTCGATGAGGAGTTTGCATGGAAAAAGTTTCTCTATTCAGATGAATTACAGAGTTTTGAAACGCTCAATAAAAAACAGTGACAGACAAAGTTGAGTCCACAACTCATCATTGACAATCCAAAATCCATCATATTGGCTTGACAACGTTCCGAACTTTCATTCATCAACACGCAAATATCCTTCTACTACTTTCTCAACTAGACTATTTTAACGTCTAGGAAACTCCATGAAAAATGCAGGGTATTACCTGTGGTATTACAGAGTTAAATTTCCGGGTAGTTTAATTACTATCCAATCACGCCTGACAAGGAAGGGGCCTGTAATGTAATTTCGCTAGGCAGGGTATTATTGTGCCGGAGAAAGAGGGTGTTTCCTTGGGGACATCTAATCTTATGAGGGATCTCATAGAGCTATCTATAGTACGTAAGCCTTTACTTTCAACTTTTCCTATTTCACGGCACAGTTTAGTGTCTTAGTTGATGGTGCAGAGAGTTTGAGGAATAATCGAAGTGAGAACATTAGCCAGTTGAACCCTCAGAGTTTTGGTACAAGCTAATTTAGCTGTTATTGATATAGGTAGGGAATCATCGACACGACGAAGAAGAACTACGCAGTTTTTAATGAAGGAAATATTAAATTATGAATGGTATAACAACACGTAAAGAGCTATAAATACGAAAATCTTAAAAAGAAGAGGATTCTTTTAGGACGCAATGTAGTAAAGCAGAATACTTCAGTGCATCAACACTTGCTTGACTTTTTATCAACTATGTTGGGACTGGCTTCCAGTGTAACCGCCGTCACAACCCCCTTACCGGATTAAAGGACACCCCTTAGCAAGACTAGCTTTCAGACTTTCGGGCTTCTGACGACTGTAGCGACTGTCAAAAGGTTTACGAATGACAGCAGCAATCAATGGATAATACTCGTACTAAAGTTAATAAATAGATATCATTTATAATTTTAAAAACTACGTTACCATTTTGTGAAAATGCACCAACAATGCATAATGAGGTGCTTATCGTCCTACACAATTACATAAAAGTCAACAGAGGAAAACGGGTTACTAACGAACATTACACTCGTGCGATGAGCTAACAGAGTATATAAATACTTGCACAAATGCATACCTGCATGGGAAACTGACGCTTCTGTGACGGTTTCCACTTGAATGAAATTTATGAACAGTGCATTTGGAAATTAGAAGCCACCATAAAGACTATAGTCGTGAGGTATTCCTTTCTTCTAAATCGAACTCTCTCTGCTGAGAACAGTAAATCCGAATGCTAGAATCTTCCGTAGTCCACTTCAAATCACCCGAAAACCGGAGGGACCGGATCAAAGATTTTCTTTTATCAACTTTTCATTTAGCGCATTTTTGTACTTTCCCCTGATTTTCCTAGGATTGAATACAGCTTCTAGCCCTGATTTTCAGCAAATTTTTCAGCCTCGGCCAGTCCTGTCATGCATAATGCACAGCTGAAGATCGTTGACATTGCTTGAATGTCGTCCATAGGCTGGAAATGAGACTAATACCATCATTTTCAAGAGCACGCAGAGCCGTACGTTAGAGTCGTATAGGAAAAAGCAGGCTCAACTGGTGACCACCATCAAATAATTTAGTCCCAGTCCGAGTAATCGCACCACTGCATGAGGAAAGCCCAAGAGCGGCCTCAGTGGCGTACATTGGGAGAAATCTATGCCCGGCATTGGACAAATACAGGCTAATGATAATGACGATGAAGTGGACTTCTATTCACTCAACATCTAAATAAATCGACGTTTGATCTTGATCCGGTTTGCACAGGACTGATCGACCGCGGGCGAGTGGCGCGAGTAATCACTCGTCGCACTTGCACACTCGCTTATAGCCCGGCGACAAAACTATCGAAACTACACTCGCTTCCCGCTGAAAGTCAACTCTTTTATAGTTTCTAGTTCTACTACTTCTACTCGTTCCTCGTTCATCGTCGGCTGTCGGACCACTGTATAATGCAGTAACATTATTTTTTTCAAATCTCAGATTACAGTAAAAAAAAAATTAAGCCATTTGTGTGTTTTGTTCAGAAGGAAACAACATTATGTATGTTTTCTTGGCACAGAAACTAACTTAGAGTTTTTCCACATACCTACACAAGGATTTGTTAAACAAACTGGCTGCAGACAACTCGGCAAGGAAGAAGATAGGTTGGTAACCCTACATTAGCATAATGTAACCACACATTTGCTTTTCCTTAGACAGCCAGTCATCAAACTATAATGCAGTTGCAAATATATGTAAATATATTTGTTTGAAGAATACATTATTGCAGCACCTCTACCATATAAAACTCACTTAGTTTACTGATTAAGCAGTTTCTATACCTGTTTGTTAATTACAATTTAAATGTATCAATTTAATTGTTGAAAAAGAGCACAAAATTTACATTTATATCTTACTTTTTCTACCAAATTAAAATAATTAGAATGAGTTTTATTGCTTGGTAAACGCTTAAAAATAAAACTTAAAGAACGTAACATTTTAACATGTAATTAAAATGAAAAATATATGAATATTGTTCATTTTGTTCTGCCTGTTAAAATATTCCAAAGGGCATACATACATTATTGGTTAAAAGGCAATGCCTAAAAGTCTTGGTCCAGTTTTAAACTACCTCATCATCATCATCATCATCTCAACCGTAGGACGTCCACTGCTGAACATAGGCCTCCCCTTTTGATTTCCACTTATACCGGTTGGAAGCGACCTGCATCCAGCGTCTTCCGGCGACCTTTATAAGGTCGTCTGTCCACCTTGCTGGTGGACGTCCTACGCTGCGCTTGCTAGTCCGTGGTCTCCACTCTAGTACTTTTCGACCCCATCGGCCATCTGCTCTGCGAGCAATATGGCCTGCCCATTGCCACTTCAGCTTGCTAATCCGGTGGGCTATATCGGTGACTTTAGTTCGTCTACGGATCTCCTCATTTCGGATTCGATCACGTAGAGAAACACCGAGCATAGCCCTCTCCATAGCTCGTTGAGCGACTTTGAGCTTTGAGATGAGGCCGATAGTGAAAGACCACGTTTCGGTGCCGTAACTCATCACTGGTAACACACATTGGTTGAAGACTTTCGTCTTGAGGCACTGAGGTATGTCGGACGAAAAGACATTGCGTAGTTTCCCGAACGCTGCCCAACCGAGTTGGATTCGGCGGTTGACCTCTTTCTCGAACTTGGACCTACCTAACTGGACTACTTGTCCTAAGTAGATATATGAGTCAACAACTTCGAGTACCGAGTTTCCAACAGAGACTGGGGTGGGCACAACATTGGCATTTGACATAATTTTCGTCTTGTCCATGTTCATTTTCAAGCCCACCCGTTGTGAAACTCGGTCGAGGCCATCGAGCATCATGCTGAGTTACTCCATCGACTTTGCCATGACTACGATGTCGTCGGCAAACCGAAGGTGAGTGATGTATTCGCCGTTGATGTTGATGCCAAGTCCTTGCCATTCCAGGAGCTTGAAGGCGTCTTCCATTGCGGCAGTAAACAGTTTCGGGGAGATAACGTCCCCCTGTCTTACGCCTCTTCTCAATGGAATCGCCTTCGTGCTCTGCTCCTGTACTCGGACCGACATGGTGTCGTTATTATACAAGCACTTCAACACCTCGATGTACCGATAGTCAATACGGCATCGCTGGAGTGACTCAAGTACCGCCCATGTTTCCACCGAATCGAAGGCTTTCTCATAGTCCACAAACGCTAAGCATAATGGCAAGTTATACTCTTCGGTCTTCTGTATAACTTGCCGCAGCGTATGGATGTGGTCTATGGTACTATAGCCTCTTCGGAAACCGGCTTGTTCGGGAGGCTGGAAGTCATCAAGTCTGTGTTCGAGACGGTTCGTGATAACCCTTGAAAACAGCTTATAAACATGACTTAGAAGCGTGATGGGTCTGTAGTTCTTCAATAGGCTGTTATCACCTTTTTTGAAGAACAGCACCACCTCACCTCTACTCCATGTTTCAGGCGTTTTGCCCTCAGAGAGGACGGAATTAAAGAGCTTCTGGAGGACTTTAAGTACCGGTGTTCCACCCGCTCTCAGAAGCTCTGAAGTGATTCCGTCCTCGCCCGGCGCCTTGTTGCTTCAGGGCCATCCTAATCTCGTACAGACTGATGTCCGGGATATCTTCGGTATAATGTCGGGACAGCTTGGCTCTGGGATCTCCTACCAAGCGGTCAACGGGCTTTGCGACCGAAGTGTATAACTGTCCATAGAACCTCTCGATCTCGCCTAAAACCTCTGCTTTGGTCGACGCTATGCTGCCATCCTCCCGTTTCAGCTTTGTCATCTGGCTCTGCCCAATAGACTTGTCCTTTGCGAACACTTTAGAGCCTTGGTTTCGCTGTATGGTCTCTTTAAGACGATTCGTATTAAAGAGACGCAGATCATGTCGCAAGGACTTAGATATCCGTCTATTGAGCTGCCTATATGACTTCGCGTCATCGGAAGACTGCAACTGTAGCAAACGTCGTTCAGCCATGAGGTTTAAGGTTTGCTCGGTCAATTTCTGGGGTCTATCTTTACGACAGGGTCTAAAAAACTTAGACCCTACCGTGCGGACAGTTTCCACTAGCCCGTCGTTGATCTCGTCCACTGACACTAAGTTCTCAAGGCAAGCAAAGCGATTAGAGAGCTCGAGTTGAAAGCTTTCGGGGTTTTGAATATGGGGCCGAGTAGGTCGGAGCGTAGACTTCATCAGGCTGGACCTTTCAAGTTTAACATTGATATTCAGCGAGCCTCTTACGATTCGGTGATCGCTACCGGTTTTTACCCTGTTGATCACAGAGACATCGCTGAATATCCGTTTCTTGTCGGTCATGAAGAAGTCTATCTCGTTTCTCGTGAAACCATCGGGACTCAGCCAGGTCCATTTCCTGTGAGGCGGCTTCTGGAAGAAAGAGTTCATCATAAAGAGTTCCTCTTTCTCCAGAAAGTCGGCCAGCCTCTGTCCCCTAGGGTTCCGTTGCCCATACCCAAATTGCCCCACTCTCAACTCATCACCGCTTTTCTTGCCCAACTTTGCGTTAAAGTCCGGGCATAACAACAGTGAAGTGGGTTTTGGAGCTATGTATGGCCCTACTAACGTCCTCATACATAGTCTCCACTTCATCATCGGAGTGTGACGAGGTCGGTGCGTATACCTGAATGACCTTCAGCGAATATCTTTTGGATATTCTGAGTATTAGGTATACCACCCTGCTCGACACACTGTCGATGGTTATTATGTTGTTTACGAGGGACTTGTGAACGAGAAACCCGACACCACCTTGGGACTGTTGGTCGCCCTCCCGGTAGTAAAGCAAGTTACCAGACTTCAGGGTTACGGTGTCCTCCCCCTCTCTTCGGACTTCGCATAACCCCATAATGTCCCAGTGTAACTTGCTCAGCTCCTCTTCCAGCTCGCAGATCTTTTCGTCAGTACTCAATGTGCGTATGTTGTGTGTTACCAGGGCCAGTCGTCGTGGGGGTGGGTAGCCGGATCTCTTCCGGAGATTCTTAGCACCCCCTGCTCCGCCGTTACCTTGACCGCTACCCGCGCCAGGGATAAACCAGGGATTTAAACTACCTATTGGGCTTAAAATATAATCATCATTTCCATACCTTTCATTTAAAATTTAAAGTTCAGTCTTCAAAGATTAGACAATTCTTCAAACATGCTAAAAACAACTAACCTGCGTATCTCATCAACTTGCTGTTCCTCTGGGAGCTCCACAGCAGTGAACAGATGCATCTCACCATCTCGCCCAAACACTCCTCCTGGGATTTTCCTGAAACAAATATGATACATGATATGGGAATCCAAATGACTGCTTTACTGGGCAGTTAAAAGTATTATATATTTTTTTTAGATGTATCCTTGCAGCATAATGTAACACTTAACCTGATGGGTAAACTTTGGTTTACCCATCAGGTTAAGTGTTACATTATGCTACAAGGCTTTGGCCTTTTATAATAGTCTGCGCCCTTTGACTGTGCCTCAAATTATATTTATTTTGCTCTGATGATGATGATACCATCTTACTCATAGTCACTGCATTATTACAGAGCTTTTTGAAACAATAACTTATATTTTATCACCCATCGAGCCACTGGAAAATCAGCCTTTGCAAGATGACTTAGGGATTGTAGTAATTTTGTTACAAACTCTGTTATACAATTGAGTTAATTTCTGTATCCACAACATCCCTTTATGATGATAGATCATCAACTTTTATAACATAGTTTTAAAAGAAAGCATGCTTCTCTTTTAGGAAAAAAATTAATTGTGTTAGAACTGTGGGAACATTAAAGGCAGATTTTAATGTCTACTGAAACAGATGGCAAACATAACATTGTAACACTCACTTTCCAATTCAGTATATTATTTACAATATCAATAGGAAATGTGTATCTTGTAGATCAGCGGTTCTCAAACTTTTTTGGTGGCGGAACCCTTTGGCAATGCAAAATTTTTAACGGCACCCCAAATTAAAAGAAAAAATTGCATTCTTTATTAGTAGATAGTGTATACTAAGCTCGTAGGAAAAAATCGAGAATGAATGAAACTGTTTCTTATTTTTCATCAATCGGTTGATATTAGGTTTGATCAAAGAAAATTGAAGTCTATTATCATGTCTGACATTCAGTCTAATGCGGTATTTTGTTTTGGTAGCTGCATTGGTCGAGAAAGCGTAATTGAATGCATAAAAAACTGAATCTACACAGTGATTAATAGAAAAAGTTTTTAATGTCATTGTTACTAGGATTGAGATTATCGCGGAGCCCCCACAGAGGCTTTACGGAGCCCCGGGGCTCCGCGGAGCACACAAGCACACTTTGAGTATGGCTGTTGTAGATAATCAAACAAAATCAATTTACACAGAACCAAGTAGTTATCAAACATCATTATCACTTCTGATAGAGCAAACAAAAATATTTACTTACAATTCTTATCAGATAATAAAAAACTAGTGTTTATTTTGGTAAAATTGCAGGTTTTAGCATAGGGGGTCTTAAACACTGACAGGTAATCTTTGGTATCCATAATATAGTAGTTATTGATGAAGTTGAAGGTATACTTCCATAGGTAGGATACCCTACAATCAATCTACATCTACATCAAATAATCAGAACAAAGCAAACAATTTCATGAGTTAAAGCAATATATGATGAACTCTATGTAATAAATAATTGTTCATTTTTACCTAAGGAATTTCTTGAGCACACTGGCAATAGTATACACTGAGTAATTGTCCACATTGACCAGGCGGCCAGTTTGCAGGAAGTGTATGAGTTTCTTCATGGCACCCTGGTGCCCCGGCGCGCGGAACACATCGCGACGCAGCGGCGCTTCCTTGTTCAACTTTAGTATCAGCACCTGCACATCACCACAGCTTTATCTTCAAAATAAACTCACGACACAAAACACTTCATTCTATTGACATTTTACTAGAACGCTCCTGACTTATATTAAAAAAGAAACGGTAGTAAATTTCAGGTTTTTAAGTTTACCAGAAAAACCTGTTCTTATCAATTCGGCTCTGAAGACTCGCTCATACTCATCAAAACTAACGTAAATCTCAGGGGCGTTGTCAAGAACTCATGTCACAAAAATACTAACAAGCAAGGGTCCAGGGATATCATCTTTGCAAACTTCATGTAGCGGTACACCAAACTTCACTTTTTCTAATCTCCTCGGATATGGCAAAGAGTTGGGATGCCCGCAAGACGTAACCACATTGCTCAATGTAGCAGCTCGGCGATGCATCCTTCTAGCCCAGTTACTCATTTTGCCTGTTTACGGGACGTCAGGGCAGGGGCAAAACTATGAGACAATTATCAAAAAAGCTACGTGCATTTTTGTATACGTATTTTAATCCGTATTTCTTTTAAATTGAAATATATACTATATATTCAGAATTATTTCGGTAAACTCGCGTTCCCCGTTCGTTCGTTTGCCTGCCGTCGAGCCGCACGCACGCACCACAGACTAAGTAGAGAGTAGTCACGCACGCACAAAACATACAGATGATAAATAAAATAACTAGGGCTGCCAATCAATAGCGTGGTGAAACCGTTACTCCGTGCAATAACAGCAACAGATAAAATGCAATAACGTTACAACGTTACCATCCCGTAGTTTTTTTATTCAATTGCATTTGCATATCAACGACAAGATATTGTAACGTGATCAAAATAACATTCACGACATTATCAAGTATAATTTTAAATATAAGAATGATCAAAAGATTCGCTCTCACATAGATTTGTGCAAAATTGGTAAAACCGAAATCTAACTTATTTAAATAAATGCAGGTTGCAAAATACACAAGAAAATTTGAATTTCGTTGGTTACTACGACGCAATCACCTTAAGACCCAATTTTACCAAACTCTTTCTAACCAGACATTAGCCAATGAGGTGTTAAAATTAACAGCCCTGTTATAATAATATTATGTGTCCCATGGTGACAATTTAACAGACCATTGCTAGATCAAACATTATTTGAATGACACACGAAATCATTCATTCACAATATAAATCAACCAAAACAAAATGATGACAAACTCTACGATGCAATAGACAACTAAACTACTTTTCCGTTTGGCTGGTTTATATGTCAACAATACAGCAAATTAAAGAAAAAACTAAAATGAGCTTGAGGTTTTTTGTGTCGTTGTGTAAAGAGTTTGTATAATGGGTTAAAGTAATATTTGGTTATTAACAATTTTTTTGGGTGGAGACAATAAATGAGTCTTCCCTTCCTGAATGGACAAAAAATTATGCTGTTCTTTCGGTTATTCTTTGCATCTCAGGGCCGCGGTATGGAGTTAAGACAGTTCCGCGACCCTAGCAAGCGTTTGGTTCTGTATGAATTCCGTCAGTTTGCTGCCAGCTCCAAGAAACGTGTGAGGTTTAGAACGAGTCTTCGACTTGGGCTACCCATTACAAGCAAACCCGCGCCTACGTTGCCTAGAAATGGCCCATGATCTCCAACGCCCTGAGGTGGAGAAGGCGTGATGGAGGATTATCTCTCCCTCATCCATTCCATCTCCTCTTTCACTGGCTTTACTGCTTCGCAGAAAACCTTTTTTCAGGCCATGTCATGGAGCGAAGGGAAATAGGAAGCTAGCTTTCGTCTCCACCTTGTCCACAGTGGTGACACCCGACTGTATTTTGCCGCCGACTTCGACACAGGAACCTCCCGAAACAACAGTGTCTGGTGAGGACATACGTCAGGTGGAAAGTGAAGGCGTCGTGATCCTCAAACCACTCCTGAACAACTCCCTGGGGTCCTGTCAATTGCGGCGAGTCTGATAACTAATATGTAGTTTCACGCGTACTGGCCGTCAGTAAAAACCTCCATATAGTGTTAAATTAAAAACTATCTTGACAGTACTCATCGTCTGTTACCAATGTAACGGACCAATGGAGCAGTCATTAAATTTAACAGCCCATCAAGGAAAATAAAGTGCCGTATGCACGTGGTGGAACACTCATTAACCTAAACAGTCGGTTAATACATTTATCAAGGCATTTCACTAACTAACAGAGTATGGCGAAACTGGCTCTAAGTGTCGCCGCTGGGGTGCTAAGACAGGAAACCTCCACGTGCGCCCGTGGACTGGAGTTCCCTCTCGGATACGTCCGGGGGGAAGACCAGTTTTTCGGGCCGGTGCACCCTGGGATGCGGGCAGAAACTCTTCCTTAGGCACTGTGTGTCTAAGGGGTCTCTTTGCCCGTATGCGAATAGCCTGTCGTGTGGACGCTCCAACGCGTGTCCCTCTGATCAGCAGAGGGCACAGCGGCGGAGCGGGCTTGCGGACGGTGAGTGATGGGTAGCTCGCCGTCCGACCAGGGACCAAGCCCGGGTCGGTGGCGCGTCGTGTTTCGCGCCAAATGCCTGCTGGGGTCGCGGGTTTTTCTTAACCCAGGATACCGTGGCCCTGGAACGTAAAGGGTATCCGAAGGAACACGGGTGGATTTTAGTCAGTAAGAGTCTGACAGTCCCTTCCGCCCCACCCAGGGCGGGAGGACTCATTTGATGATTTTACCACCTTAAAAAACGAAAAAAAAAAAAAAAAAAAGTGTCGCCGCTCACGAGCCAATCGCGAAAGCCACAAACGCCGCCTCGAGAAACTAGAAGCGGCTACAGAGGTAGCTGAAGCACGCGACAGCCATTTGTGGCCGGTGGTCGACACTTGGGGTCGACACTTGCGGTCGTTGGCTGCTACTTTTTTTAATCAATGCATTAAATAACAATAACGAGGTAAGGGAGAAAGGGGTGCGGAATCGCAAGAGTGGTTGTAGTCCGTGTGCATTTATATTCTCTTTTTGTTTTTTTTGTAGTTACGCTTATTTTTTTGTAAAGGGTGGTTATTTATTTTTTCAATCCAAGTCATAATAATTATGATATTTTACACAGATTGGACAATTATTGCGAAACCTTTTTAATAAATAGTCTACTGAAACTGCTCTTCATATTGTTATTTGTAACGTTTTGCATTTTTTCACTATCATCGCATCACTACACAAACGTTCCATTTCACTTACTTGAATTTAACCAAGCAGAACAAAACATTTTATTCAAAATCTAAATCAATATTTTTTTAAAAATTAAATGATTGATTTCACGTAAATAAACTTCTATCTACATTGACTTTCACAAATTATCTGCAACATCGAAATATCAAAACAAAATAAACGGAAAAGAGGATGCTAAAATAAAAGTTGCGAATGGGAAATTTTGACAACCTAATCAATCACGTTGTCGATTTGTTGAGGAACAACGCGATCGTTGTTTTGAAAAAGCTTCGTATTTTTAAACATTCGCTTGCTTAACCATTAGTATTTCATTCAAAGAAAATATCTACAGCTCGTGATAAATAAATATACATAAAATGGCTGAATGGGATGACGATTGGAATGAGGCGGCGAGTGTTGCACCGGCACCGGCACCATCAGCTGCCGCACCTCAAACGCGTCAATATCGTGGAAGAACATTTAGAGGCAGAGGATCAAGTTCATACAATGATACTAATTGGAGGGAGCGTGGTAACAATAGCGGTGGCGATTACCGCCGCAACTTGGACCGCGACGGCGGCGATGGCGGCGGCGGCGGCGGCGGCGCTGGCGGTGCGGGCGGTCGACGTGACTTCCAACAGAGAGATTCCGGTAATAAGAAAGTCATTTACGTTCCTTCCCACAAAGTTGGACGTATAATAGGCAAAGGAGGAGCTAAAATTAAAGATCTTCAATACGAATCCGATGCTAAAATAAAAATCGGTGATTCCAGCGGTAATGAAGCTGACGTGATCCTGACAGGCACAGATGCAGCTATCTCGAAAGCGGAAGAATTGATAAATACCTTGGTTGAAGATTTCAAGCCCCAAGAAAAAGAGCAGAATTCAAGTCACGACAGCAGTGGTCAGTCTTCCGAATTTTTTAAGACTTCAGAAGATGGCGTTCAAGTCATAGATTGGGAAAAACTCAATGCGTTTCACAATGAATCTCAAAATAAAAGATATGAAAAATTGCCACCAATTATCAAAGATTTTTATAAAGAAGATCCTGAGGTAGCAGCCATGTCACCAGAGGAGGTGAAAGAATGGAGACTTGCCAACTTTGATATACAGGTAAAGCGTACATTTGATGATAAACCTGGCCTGCGCCCAATACCAAACCCAGTATTGACTTTTGAACAAGCATTCCAGCACTACCCAGAAATCTTGGAGGAAATATATAAGCAGGACTTTAAAACACCATCTCCAATCCAAAGTCAATCTTGGCCCATTCTATTGAGAGGTGATGATTTGATTGGCATAGCTCAAACTGGTACAGGAAAAACATTGGCGTTCCTCCTGCCAGCTCTTATACATATTGAAGGCCAGACAATTCCTCGAGAAGAAAGAGAAGGCCCAACAGTTCTTATCATGGCCCCCACCAGAGAGCTTGCTCTACAGATAGACAAAGAAGTCTCCAAATACCAGTACAAAGGCATCAAATCAGTTTGTGTTTATGGTGGAGGTGATCGTAAGGAGCAGATTAAAGTAGTTGCTAAAGGTGTAGACATTGTAATAGCAACTCCAGGCAGACTGAATGATTTGGTTATGGCTCGCCACTTGAATGTCATTAATTTCTCTTACATTGTCTTGGATGAAGCAGACAGGATGTTAGACATGGGATTTGAACCACAGATCAGAAAGTCATTGTTTGATGTAAGGCCTGATCGGCAAACAGTCATGACCTCAGCTACCTGGCCGCCAGGTGTACGTCGTCTTGCCGAATCTTACATGAAAGACCCAATACAAGTAAATGTTGGATCTTTAGATCTTGCAGCAGTGCACACTGTCACACAAAAAATTATGTTTGTTGAAGAGTCTGAAAAAGAGGAAGCATTGTTTGAATTTCTAAATAGTATGGATCCTAATGATAAAGTCATCATATTCTGTGGCAAAAAGGCCACTGCAACACACATTTCAACAGAATTATGTCTAAAAGGCATAGAGTGCCAATCCTTACATGGAGATCGAGATCAGACTGATCGTGAAGCAGCATTAAGTGAAATGGTAGATGGGACTGTCAACATATTGGTTGCTACTGATGTGGCATCACGAGGTATTGACATAAAAGACCTAACCCATGTTGTCAACTTAGATTTCCCAAGGCATATCGAAGAGTACGTACACAGAGTGGGTAGGACAGGACGTGCAGGGAAAACTGGCATATCCTTGACATTTATATCAAGGAACGATTGGGGAAATGCTAGGGAGCTTATCAAAATCCTCGAAGAAGCAAATCAGGAAGTGCCAGAAGAACTTGAGCAAATGGCTACAAGATTTGAAGGCATGAAGTTACGTAGAGACAAGGAGAGGGGTGAGGGTCAAGGTCGCGGCCGTGGCGGCGGCGGCGGCCGGGGCTACGGCGGAGGGGGTGGGGGACAAGGTGGTCGCGGGAGGAGGGACCGCTGGTAATTCCAAAACTTATGTGCTAGTGTTTCATTCAGTATGACATAAGAATGACACTATATCTACTTCTTCAATCGTAAAAAAGATAAGTTATTTTTTCATGAGAAATCTTTATAACATTTACATTATAAATGTGATCAGTAAAATAGTTCTTATGTGATCCTGGCTGGAGCTTAGATAGTTTACCAAACTGAAACAAGCAACTTCTGATAGACAGCAGTAACCCACAAAATTAGAAAATAGATCTACGATCTATAAATAAGTTATTCTAATTTTTATTTAATAAATAGAAAAATACTTGACTATTATTATTATGTGTATAGTTGAGTGTGTGCCTTTGTTGATGTTTCCATAAACTTATAGACAAGCTGAATAGCTTCCAGCAAAGTGAACAGCTAGCCTATTTATCAGTATTAGTATGTTGCAATATAAGGTAGCTATGCCTATTTTTATTATGTACATTTTGGTAGAGTATCTTTGATATTTTATTGTAGTGAGAACAATAGAAATGGGTAAAATAATCTCTGTTCATCTATGATTAATTTAAGCTCTCTGAATATGAATACACTGGGCAGTTTCAGTTGATTGGTAAACATCTAAAATATAGAATAAGTTTTCATTATAACTCTTATTGTTTTCATAATAATGTGTGCATTTGATAGTCTTTGTACTAAGTACAAGACATGGGATACTTAATTTATGGAAAGTAGAACTTAATTGTTTAACAAAAGAAAATATTTAAAATTAGATTTAAGTTTGACTTTTATGCTGTGATAGAAAGTGAAATATAAAATTCACGGTCTATTTATTGTAGTAGTTTGTACTAGATACTTCCTTTTTAAAGCTAATTCTAGCAAGGTGTCGTATAAATTGTGGTATTTATGCATGATTTGTGTATAACTACTGTTTTACAACTATGTATGTGACGTTAACGTTGTTAGATACATCGTTAGTATGTCTATTTTGCCATCTCTTATTACAACATTTATGTGATCAATGTGTGTTTTATTATTAAATAGCCGTCCTCTATGATTTCACCTTCGCTGCTCGTCTCCTATTGGTCGCAGCGTGATGTTTTATAGCTTAAAGCACCTTATAGCTTCCACGCACCAGTAGTTCCTGATATTAACGCGTTTAACCAAGCAAACAATCTTCAGTTTCATAATATTATTATAGTACAGAAATACCAATACTTTTTACTAAAAAAAATACCACTAAGATGCTGCCACTAAGAGAAAAGGTTCATAGAAGTGACTTGTTACCGTAACTTGTCACTCGTTCGTTCTAGGAAATTGCGGGTAGGCCAAGGGTAGGCGGACAAAAACGTCACTTTAGAACGAACGAGAGAGGAGTAAGACAAAACACTCATGGTAATAAGTCACTTGTATGCGCTCCACTGCGTTGTAACTACTGCACGTGATTGGATCGCTACCAAAGCGAAGATGAGCGGGCAAGTGCGAAGCGTAAAAGAGGAGAGTATATGCTTAACAGGAAGGGTGAAGCTGTGGGAAGATCCGTACTGGCTAGACCAGCACGCGTAGCATACCACCGTAGAAACGCGCGTCCGAACGTCCCTAATATCACGCACCGTGGAAATCCAGCTTGACTCAGCCATAGTATAAAGAGGGGAAGTAGGTTATCTCCGGCCCAATCCGCGATATAATTGCCTACTGTCTTAGGGTTGTCACTTTTATCTAAATTTTAATTCAGTACCTTTAAATTGGCAAGGGTCAGGAAGTTGTACTTTTTACTTTTATTGTCTGGGTACAGGGTCTGTCAGGCCTCACTTATGAACTGGTGACAGTACACATGTCATGAGTTTAAAGCCCGGCCCTTGCCAAAGATAACACATCTCTTATTAGGTAGTCAATAAAGTTCAACAATGGTTTTTCTATCAAATATAGAAATGTATTCATGATACAGAGCAGCATTATTTATATAAAGAAAAAACCGGGCGGCAGTGGCGCGGCGGGGCAGTATGGGCGCGACTGTCCGCGCTTCGTTCGCACCCACACAGCGGCAACGTCGCTGTCCCGACTCTTCATTTCACCGCTAGACGGCACAGGCGGTAACATAGACTAGAGCCTGTTTTAAATTATTAACTTATAATAAGTCAATTACTAACTTATTTTTCGTTACGATTTTATAACTGTAACTAGTTAGGTACTCAGTTAATACACCTACAATACTTAGAAATCGGCAAAACTAAACGTAAACAAAGCAATAGCGGCAAATCAGTTGACAGATCAAAAGTACCTAAAACATTCTACCTACCTACTTCCCATGTGTGATAGAAAACTAATGGGGAAGGCAAGTGTCAAAGTGACAAGTGACAGTTTGGCCCCAAAAGATCTGTCAATTCAAAGGAATTTTCTGAAAAAAAACGATTTATTAATGTAAAATGACCAGATGCTGTGTAATAAGCTGTAAAAATGATGGAACATACAAATTTCCGACAAATCACACTATCAAGAAATAATGGGTAGCTGCTGTGACTGCCTTGAGAACAAAAATTGAATTATAACTAAGAAAAAGCTATATAATAAACAAATATCCAGCCTTGCGAACCCGAGACAGGCCGTTACTTGAGTTTATTAATGAAATTCTATGATTATACCATAACTAAACAATCGAATACACTTTTCAAAATAATATCTACTTTTTTATTGGAGGTTAAGTACCAGTATTGCATCGCTCTATAAATCATGAAATGGTTCATCTGGCGGAAGAATTATCACCTGGAACGAGTTTTGTGATGGTTGTGGTGATAAGAAATTAAACATATTGTGATATTTCTCGAATCTAAATAGAAAAAAGGGGTAAAATTACTGACGTAAAACATTATGATATTTTATCAAAATAGAAAGTCAGAAACAGCATTATATTCTTGTTATAGGAGAGGACAGGTAAAACATACCTGAACTCAAAAATTTAAACCTCAACTACAAGTAATTGTGGATTTATTACGGTAAAATCAAATGTATTACCACGCAATTAAATCACTTTTTTTCCTCTTGTAGATGCACCGCGGCGTCTTAATTCTTCCTTTAGTATGTGCGCTTGCATTGACGAATAATTTTCCATATTTGTTTTGTATTAATACTTAATTTTTATAACAATAAATCTTATTTGTTTTTTGTACAAGATAGACAGTAATCTGACGTAAGACCAACTATCGCAGCGCCATCTACGATTAGCTTTGAGTTGCCATCCCCATTCAACAAAAAAGATGTAAGTAGGTATCTCATCATTAAGAAAATAATGCTAGAATAAGTGAGAAGCTTTCCTTTCTCGTTCAATAGGTAATCTGAACAGAGACAATTCTGGAATTGATGAATTATTAATACACCCAAACACACAGCAATACTTTTTCTTGCGATTATCAGACATTTTTGATTCATTTAGCGGTGCCGAAAAGCCGTGACGCGCGAACCTCGTGCAGTGTTAGCCCCGACTGGCGCTACTTGAAACCGCTCGAGATTTTAGTAAGTGTGCGTGCGGCGACGCATAGATACGATGGCGCACACATACAAGCCGCGCGCGGTGCGTTTGTATGAAGATAACCTACTTCCCGTGTTTATACTTTGACTCAGCCATAGTATAAAGCTTTGACTCAGCTGTGCTCATTCCTACCTGTAGTGTTAATGCTATTCTCTCTAAAGATTCCGCGTCGAGGAAGCGCTGAAACTGAAGTCTTAAAGTTAAAATAACTAAAACCCGACTACGAAAAAAATGCGCACTGAAAAGTATAAAAAACAAAAACAATATTCATTTGCCCGATATTGTGCTAGCCGTGGTCGTGTGCCACCTGCGGTTGTTTCACACTATCTTATTGGTTGGGTGGCATACGATATACGGCTAGCACAAGATCGATCAAATATTGGTCAAATGAATAGGTATTGTTTTTGTTTTATACTTTTCAGTGCGCATTTTTTCGTAGTCGGGTTTTAGTTATTTAAACTTATTTTTTATTTACACTATTTTGGTGATAAATTATTAAATATTTGACATATTATTATTAAAAGCAAAGTAGCGAGATAGTCTTTGGTAGCGAGTGAATTTCAAATGTACTCAAGAGCCCATACTACCTCAAATGGCTTAGCAGAATCCTGTGATACGTCGAAAATACTGTAGCATTAATTTTGAAATAAATATGGTAAAGTTGAGGATTAATGTTAGGTCTTATGTTTGGCGAAAACATGATTCCATATAATTTTCTCGATAGAAAAAAATCCCAAAGTTACCTCTAAATTGAACAATAAACCGCTGGCAATCATAAAATAGTTAAAATTAGATCATGAAACTTTTTATACTAACTGACCTAACTATAAAGCAGGTCTTATGTTTTTTTTTAAATTTTCTTTTGTTTTCGCCGTAAAATAAATAGATTTGCGTGTAGACAGCTAAAAGAAAGAGCATGCAATAGTACGTGGTACATACGTTAAAGTGCGAGCGAGTAAGATTATATTGAAGTACTATGGAGCCTTAAGCCTTTTCATTTGATACCCAAGTTGACACTGTAAGAAACAGGCAAAGTAGATAGTAAAAACTTTATACCTAATCTTATATATAAAATATTGGATTTGGTGACACGTCACCTACCCTATAACCAGCGGACAAGTGAGACGCTTCTAACGACATCTCATTTGTCATGTAATGATAAGTAGTTTAGAAGTTATGAGGAAACAAACAAACATACAAACCGGTGAAAATCATAACCGTTCTTTTGGCTTTGCCGTAGTCGGGTAAAAATTACTGTTTACGGTCTCCGTGTTATTGAGACAGTTTGTCTTTAATGTGTTTTCATCTATAAGATCTTGAACATAGAGTCTATCATCAAATCAAATCTATTACAACCGCGTACAGTACTATTATATGTTCTGTGCCGCGTATTCATTCGTAATCTTTAGACTTAGAGAATAACATAGCTGCTAGACTGCTGTAGGTGAGGACTGCAACTGGAACTGTTCTATGAAACTTCATTTGACCAAGCTAAAGTGGGTGGGTAGTCATCTGGATGGTATCTACAGGGTAAATTTATGAAAGGGCGTGATGGCTAAATCCGAAACTGTGTGAGGGAACGAAAATATATAAAAAAGAAATACTCATTATTCTCGGTCCGATATTTGTGATACCAAGCTGAAACTGCGTCATTGGATTTTTTTAAACTCTAGCCAAGGATAAACCCAGTTTAAGGGGGATGCTCCAACCAGCCCGCGAAATTCAATATCAAAAAACTCGCTCCATCAGCTCTCACATAGAAAAGGTGCATCATGTTAAAATCTCCGAAATCTAACTACGATGCACCTTTTCTATGTGAGAGCTAATGGAGCGAATTTTTTGTTAATTTTTATATTTAAAATTATACTTGTTATTACCGCAACACATATATTTATAAAGTTACAACATGTCACTGGCCTGCAAATTGCAAAAAACGTAAAAAAATTTGAATTTCGCGGGCTACATCGAAGCAATCACCTTAAAAAAAAACCTGTAGTATTTAACCATCTTTTAATTGAATTGGTCACTGGTTTAAAAGTTTTATGAGTGTCTATTGGAGCCCGAGCTGGAGTAATTTCTTGCGAGCAAACCCCATGTTAATAAAAAACCGGCCAAGTGCGTGTCGGGCCACGCACAGTGTAGGGTTCCGTAGTTGCCCTTCAAAATACTTATGCGAACTAATTAAACTGATTCGCTGAATTTAATTTTAAAAAGAAGAATTTTCAAAATCGGTCCAGGCGTCTTTGAGAAATCGGGGAAAATACATAAAAAAAAAGATTACGACGAATTGAGAACCTCCTCCTTTTTTTGAAGTTAGTTAAAAATAGTTGACAATAAAAACCTACCTATCCCCAAAACATACCCACCTATTATAGCTGTAAAAATAAAGTTTACAAACTTACATTTGCAGTTGAAGAACATGTTCTGCGATACATTTTGTTTAGGAAAATATGCTATCCAAGTACGTTTTATAAGTTGGTCGACTATTACTCGTAAACTTGTAAAGCCTACTTAGTCATGATAATTTTCCTTCAAACTTCGTTATATATACTACTATTGTGAATTTTTTCACACCCCCAAACATAACCGTTTAGCTGGTAGAAGGGGGGGACACTCGAGTCGAGCAGAAATTAGCACTTTAAAGCTTAATATTTCACAAACGAATCTTTTTATCAAAAAATTGTTAATGGAAACTATCAATATTTTTTAAAGACCTATTTAATGATACCCCACACTAAGGGGTACGCGAGAAATAAAAAAAACATCCCCACTTTACGTGTACAGGAGGTACCCTAAAAAAAAATATTTTACGAGATTTTATTTTACCACTTTTTCGGCACAACAAATTCGTATATTTACACCAAATTACAGCTTTCTAGTACTGGGCGTCTCTGAGCTAAACTGCGGACAGACGGACGGACGGACGGACGGACATGGCGAAACTATAAAGCCGGATTTACATTACGAAACTAGTTGCATGAAAGTACTTTCATGACACTACTTTCACCATTAATTTCACGTGTAAACGTTCAGTTTTACAATGCATGCATTACTTTCGTGACACTGAATTACTTTCGTGCTATGCGCATATTTTTGATGAAACTAGTTTCATGCAACTACTTTCATCATGTAAATACGACGCGAAAGTAGTGTCGCGACAGCACCTGCGTTGAGTGGACGTGTAGTATTTGAAATTAAAATGATTTTTACCCATACGAAAGTAATTTGCATAGCTTTTAGGATCATCTGCTAATTCAGAGATTAACTGTGTTGCACCCAGATGCTTTTTTTCAAGTTTTTGACTCGAGTAATTCCATAATGGGACTAGACAATGGAACTAAAGCCGTTGGTGGATTTATCAACGTCTTTTTTCCGAGATACATTTTATATTTTATCTTTTCTACAATGACGCTTTGCATCATAAATGAAATACAGCTTTGATCTTGACAGGGCCAGTATCTCCGCGATACTGGTAATTTCACGACACTAAAATTTTAACGAAAGTACTTTCACTTGTGCTGAAACTAGTTTCACGAAAGTAGTTTTATCATGCATGACACTACTTTCGTTATGTAAATGCGGCTTAAGGGTTCCTTGTTGACTACGGAACCCTAAAAATTAGGACACCTAGCAAAGATCGATTTCTCCAAGATTCAGCCACCACCGGCCTGCGGCGGCACGCAGCAACGCTGCCGAGCTCAGAATGTAATCTACACTAATATTATTAAGAGGAAAGATTTGTTTATTTGTATTGAATAGGCTCTGAAATTACTGGACCCGGTTGAAAGCTGCTTTGGTCCACTCCTTAGTGACACAGGCAATAAGGGGGGAGGGTAAGCGGGCGAAGCCGCTGGCAAAAGCTAGTCTACATAATTAGTAGTAAAATTACAAAGAACTTACTCTGTGGAATAAGTGTAGCAATTTAAAAAAAAACCTCGCCCGTATAAATCTTCATTATTCTTGAGTGTGGCTATATTTTATTTCAGCTCGGATCGCCAGTCTCATAAACCCAGAGAATATATATTAAGGGGCAGTTAGTGCTGCACCGTGATCGGACTCATACTTTTAGGTAGGTACCTACCTATTTAGCATTTTTTTTTAGATTTTCAATGAAAAGTACTTGATCGGAGTAGTATATAATATATATTTCGAGTTCACATTATTTGTAGACACAACATCGCCAAGCGAAACGATTAGAAATTCTAACATATATTTGATACTTTTTAAATTCAATACCGAAAAGTCAATTTTCTTAGATTCAAACGTAACACTTATGACATTAAATATGAGTTAATACTACGTGTGCTTCGCTAACGATTCGTGCTTATACAACCATGTAAATAGATAAAATTGAATTTTGATAATAATTTCTTTTTTTATAATAAGGATGTAATCTACAAGATTCAGTGTCACGAAATACCTATCCTTTCTTTCTTCCCGGCAAGTAAAACGATATACAAAGACCGTTGATCAATACAACAGCGCAAAATAAATAATAGCAAGTTTATAATAGGACTTTAAATACATAGCACGTATACCATGCATATATGCATAATACGTCAAATTACAGCATGTTATGTAAAACGTGTTGTTTATATAATATCTAATCTCTTCATTTCTTTTTTGAGTTCGAAACCCATTTTGGCTGGAGACCTAGTTACGATTACGCCTGCTTTTTCTAAAGCCTTGATTTTATCCATGGCACCTCCCTTTCCGCCCGAGATGATAGCACCAGCGTGACCCATCCGCCTGCCGGGGGGTGCTGTGAGACCCGCGATGAACGCTACCACTGGCTTCGCTTTCTGACCCTGGAATTTCATAAAAAAACGTTTAATTTTACAATTACTTACTTTCATTAAATTAAAGACGTCGGGGCTTCAGACCTTGGGTGGTTTTCAAAGATGCTTCGCGCAATCCGAGAACAGGTATAGGTAGCTGTTAAATTTAAAAGATCAACAGATCATTTTGTAGATAAATGTATACTGAAAATTTGGGTTGCATTGGCTTTACATCTATGCTTATATTATAAAGCAGAAGAGTTTGTTTAAAACGTTAGGTAATCTATTTATAGAGGAAGGGTATCATCATTAGCCTTTATAATGTTCCCACTGCTGGGACACAGGCCTCCTCTCAGTGAGAGGAAGTGGGCCATAATCCACCACGCTGGCCCAGTGCGGGTTGGTGGATGTCAGTGTCACATGTCTTCGAATTTTTGGTTCTAGTACATGCCGGTTTCCTCACGATGTTTTCCTTCACCGTTTTGAGAGCAGTGGTTATGAAATAAATTACACAAAGTAAGGCGCCTGGCTGGGTTCAAACTCACGACCTACAACTCGTAAATCGGGGCCGATACCACTGGGCCACCACTTCTCTGAGGAAGGGTATAGGCTATAAAACATCACGGCACGACCAATAGGAGGCAATCAGCGTGGGTGAAACACGTGTAACAGCTACTTCTTGATAACCAAATCAAAACATACAAATAGTAAGTAGTAGGACTATTAAGGCATCCACAAATATGTTATCTTAGTATCTTCCCTTTGTTTACATTTTATTCCAATACTCTGGATAGGTAAATAGTAGGTATACTAACAGTTTATCTTGTGTGTCCACTTTGTGTGCACTAGGTACAGATTTGTGCATTTGCAAATTGGCACTATCGCGGATGTAGAAAAACTTCTTCGCTAAGTCTTCATAGTACATTTTAGAATATTCTAAACTTCTATTGAATGATTACTAAGTTTCGATTACTATCAATTAACTATTACTACATACATTGTAGAACATAATTATTATTCATTCACGTAGGTACCTATATTATGTCGATTGTTATACGCTGTATAAGATTCATTGTTTCTAAATGGGAACAAATCGATTAACTATGAATGTCTGCAGAGAACTATTTTAATGGAATATTAAGATTGACTATTCATGATCTGGTACATAGTAACTATGTCAATTTTAAATATACTTATGATGTAACTTCGCGTCACGACTGTCGTGATATGATAAAAACGATGCAAACAATACTTCAAGAAGTAGGTGCGTCGGCATTAAATAATATATCTACGATTAAACTTTGTTCTAAGCGATAACGTCTACTGTACCGCAAAATTATTTGTTTATTTATCTACGAAAAACACAAATCTATAAACAAGTAGGTAACTACTTAATTCTTACCCCTGGTTTAGCCTGTATTGGGCAAAAAAAAAAGAAATGAAACATAAGGTATATAGGTTTTCATACACTGTTTTTCAAGCCAAAACAAAAAAGGAAGGCACTTTTTTTTTAAATTGTATCTCTTAAAAACCTAGAGGAGGTTGGAGGCTACTTAGCTCTACAATCATGTGGTGTGCCTCGAATCTAAGTCATCCAGCCAGGGGCATAAGGGGGGCCAGGGGCTTGCGCCGCGTGCGCATCTAAATGCTTTCACAAAGAAGTATATAGGTTTTCGGCAAGTAGACAGATCGGTACCGAGCGTGTTTTCCCTGCAACGACTATTAAGTCGGTGCAAAATAAAATACTCCCATAGTTATATTATCTTTGCCCATAGTATCATGCACAATATGCACTTGATAGGCAAGGGTTGAAAGTTGCTTTAGACGCCGTTTATAGCAATTAGCAACTTGAGTGACGGGTGACGGTGATCCGGTCACGAAATGGGACAGTGTGTAGTGTGGATACCATTACATCACACAGATACGGAAAAATTGCTTTGTTAGTAAATTCTATAATCATGTTGCATAAGTTAATTTAAGCAAAACATGTAGAAAACTTATCGTCAAGGTTAAAAACAATAAGAATGCATGGGTAATTAAATTCTCACTATACTTAGCATAGAATAATAATGGGATGTTAAAAATAAATTGGTGGAAGACAAGAAAGGAAAATACCTAAAAAGGCTACTTTAGCTAAATCTTAATTCTATTGCTTGTCATAGTAAGAAAAGGCCAATTTACGAATACTATTGCAATAAAATTCATGTTCACAAAAACAGAATTTCCAACAATGCTTACCCTGTTATTCTGAATAAGAAATTCGGAAGCCATCTCCTCAGCATTGCCACCAATTTCTCCAATGAGAACAATGCCCTTTGTGTTGGGGTCCTTCAAGAACAGATCTAAGCAGTCAATAAAGTTGGTACCATTGAATGGGTCACCACCAATACCAACGCAGAGGGTCTGTCCTAGGCCTGCCTGTAAATGATATTGAAAACATGAATAAAGAATTAGTTCAGAACCTAAATAGAGAAGATAATAGAGACTATGTTAATAAGAGAAATATGTTCAATCCCCAAAAATTGCAGTTTTTGCTGTTCATTTTATGTAGTTAGTTATTTCTTCGTATAATATTCAGGCAGTAATTATATTTATAAATAACCAGCAACCCGCCCCAGTTCCACAATCATCAAGGGTGCAATCTCTACTTTATTATGCATATAATTTTATACCTTCTTGAATCACTCTTTCTATTAAAAAAAACTGCATCAAATCTGTTGCGTAGTTTTACAGATCTAAGCATTCATAAGGACTGACAGACAGCAGGCAACATTGTTTTATACTAAGTAGTGAAACAAATAGAAAATTCAGAAACTGATTTTGTTGAAAAAGAAAATAGCCACAGAAGAAATTCTTCTCTTATTGGACAAGCATCAATAAACTAACCTCAGTTGTCTGATGGACGGCCTCATATGTGAGGGTACCTGATCGAGACACCACTCCGATACAGCCAGGCTTATGAATGGAAGCCGGCATGATTCCAATCTTGCACAGGGCGGGTGGACAAATGATACCTGGGCAGTTGGGGCCCAGGAGACGGGACTTGTTCTGACGCAACAGTGCGTGTTTGACCCGAACCATGTCCTGTAATTCAAATGCAAGAATTTGAAAAAGGGTCACACAACATTATAACCATTAATAAACTGCAAATCTATTTTATCAGCCAGTGATTTAAACTGGTACATACTGGATTTATATAAAGCTTATGGGAATAAATGACTAGTTCTCAATTGCTGCTTAATAGGATAATCATTAAGCCTGTCGTCGACTACAGCAGAAAAGATCAAATCGAGTCGCGTTTATTTATTGCATGAATCAAACTATCTGTTCATTCATCATAACTCTTCATCATAGCAGGTAATTTTTCTTCATAGCTCAGATGAAGACATGTCTTCATTACAAAAAGTTCTTCAAACAATGCACTCGAACCATTTGTTTCGGCGCACCGCGTTTTATCGCTTGTGAACGACGATGTTTCATAGGAAGCAATTTTCTGAGATTCGATTTGAGTCGGCTCGACGAGGCTAGTGGACGCAATCCTATAGAAATCTTTTACTGTATCTGACAGCTGCTAATCCCCATTAACCCTTTGACCCCTTTACTTCTGCACCATGAGTTTAACTATAAAATTTATTGAACTTGGCTCAAGACCAACTGTTAACATGATCATAAAATTTTGGCAAAAAAATCCTTACATGTTGTGGGATACCCTCAGTGATGCAGACAATAAGTGGAACTTCAGCCTCTATGGCCTCCAACACAGCCTGTGCAGTTCCTGCGGGGGGTACGTAAACAGCTGATGCTGTGGCACCAGTCGCAGCCATGGCTTCCTTCACTGTAGCAAATACTGGTTTACCTAGATGGTCTTTGCCTGCTTTTTTAGGTGATACTCCACCAACAATGTTTGTGCCATAGTCCATGGCTTGCTGAGCATGGAATGTTCCCTGCTTTCCAGTGAATCCCTGTACAATTAATTTTGTGTCTTTGGTCAGCAAAAGGTTCATGTTGGTTGAATCATAGCCACTTGTGTCAAGAGTTGATGCATGTCTGACAGTTGCCAGCTTTATCGCATCTGAAAGAAGAATTAACAAAGTGTTTTTGTAAACTCTTTTTGTAAAACAATGCTTTTTACATTAAATTTTATGTTTAAGATATTACAAATTTAATAAGCTTATAAATACTAAAAATACAGATTAATTTTATCCCACTATTTACATTTTTACATAATCAGGGTGGGGCAAAATAGATTAAGATGGTCAATGTTACTGCTTGTCACCAATTTGTAAAGAAAAACTATTTTGCATATTGATACAATGGAAAGATTCATCATGGACACACTTATCTTTATTTTCCTTTAAAATGTAGTTTTCAGAAATGAGCAGTTATGGGTCAAAAGAAAAATAATAATCATTGAAGGTGGACTCTAATCAGTACTGGCTGCCAAAGATGATGATGTTGATGACTAATAAAAATATTCATGTTTATTTAATTGTATTGGAAACCTTCATTTATATTTATCTGGCTTCTAGAATAATAAAAAATGAAATAAACAGATTAGCATCATCAATCAATATCAACTAAGTAGCAGATTGTGGGACAATTTATTATTTATACTGATGACTGACCTAAGGTCAAACTATTGATCCATTGTTCTATTGAAAGAAAGATTATATACTTGGAGAAAGAGGTGTCTCGGTTTAATTAAGAGTTTATATAACAATATGATATTCGGCGAAACTTATCACAAGCAGCGACATTGACTGTATTTATAGATGAAGGTCTCGGTTACATTAAATTATGCATAATGAATACGACATTCGAATTACACCCTGTAATTGATGTGCTAGTCATATTAACATGTATTTGATCTAATTTGAAAGTAATATAGTCGTCATAAACCTGCTAAATAGCAAGGTTATCATCAGGTTATCACAGTCAAAAATTGTGACGTGAGTGATGAACTTTCATCAAAGCATGGACATTTTCTAACTACAAACTATAGAAATCATATAAAAAAATAACATGTCTTTCTAACCTTTGAACCGAGATAAATTCCGGAGGGAAAGAGCCATTTTTTACTTGAAAATAAAGATTTCTAAAAGGGAAAGAGTTCAAAATTTAAATAATTTACTATGACACTGACAGGGATGGCTTCAATCAGCCAGCCATTACGTAACCACAGAACATAAAACACCCTGTCCACAGACTACCACTACCCCACAGACTGCTTACAGAGCATAGACTAAGCGAAAATCATTCAAAGTGCTGGTAGCGCGAAGACAGTGGCGACTTCCGATTTTCTACATTTTTATGTCAAGCTGTAAGACCCCATTCGCACGAGCGCTTTTTATGAGTGTATGAGTGGTGTAGGAGCGCATAAGAGCGATCGATTTTAAAAGGGTCTGAAACATGGACCTAAAAAAAAAGCGGACGGAACTTCACTAATAGTCCAAGAGCTACTGAACCCTGCGACTAACGGTCTTCCTGTAAGGTTAGAAATTTATACACGTAATATCTATAGCATGCTAAGAGCAATAGCGACGACCTGGCAGGCGTCAGCCGTGCACATCATTAGACAATTTAATTTTCAAAGTGTAAAAAAAATTGAAAAAAAAACTTGTTCCTGTAAGCTTAAAAATTTAACAGGATGTAGTTTATTTATTGTAAATCTTGGAAAAAAAATGACAGGCGATTACAAGGTGCACAAGTATGTGACAGGCGAATTGAAAAGTGCAAAGTTGATGAGGAAAAATAAACTTTCTCCTGTAAGATCAAAATTATCTCGCGTTTGGCGGAACTGATTTTGATGCCGTTTTCAGAAAAGTGTGCTTTACATTCCGAGAAAGGTTTTAATATACAGGGTGATTTTTTCAACTGGGCGTGGATGGCTATCTCCGAAACAATAAGGAATATCGAAAAACGTTGAAAGGAATCTCGAGGCCGATTTTGACGAAAATAAAACTGCATCGTTGGATTTTAGAAAAATCAATAATCCTGGCCAGGAATCGAACCCGCTGATTTTGGAAAAAAATCACAGCCTGTATTATTACACCATTCGATAGTGTTGCTAATAAGGATCAAATTCTGGGAAGTAATCATATACGGCAAACTTTAGGAAAGCGTATAATTGAAAAAAGAAACTGATGAATGTTCAAGACGATAACTGTATTCGGAACATAAGTTAACCGTTTCTTCTTTGAAATAACGCTTATTTTTGTTCAACTCAATAATTTCGCATTGCTGAATACACTGGGATTGTTGAGACATCAAATTCACTGAATTATTGAAAACAATTATAAATAAATTATGGCTCAGTAGAACATAGTAACATAGAAATATAGCAATTTCTTGAAAATCTGCTATTTCCTTAAGTTTGCCTTATATGATCACTTCCCAGAATTTGATCCTTATTAGCAACACTATCGAATGGTGTAATAATACAGGCTGTGATTTTTTTTCCAAAATCAGCGGGTTCGATTCCTGGCCAGGATTATTGATTTTTCTAAAATCCAACGATGCAGTTTTATTTTCGTCAAAATCGGCCTCGAGATTCCTTTCAACGTTTTTCGATATTCCTCATTGTTTCGGAGATAGCCATCCACGCCCAGTTGAAAAAAATCACCCAGTATATTAAAACCTTTCTCGGAATGTAACGCACACTTTTCTGAAAACGGCATCAAAATCAGTTCAGCCAAACGCGAGATAATTTTGATCTTACAGGAGAAAGTTTATTTTTCCTCATCAACTTTGCACTTTTCAATTCGCCTGTCACATACTTGTGCACCTTGTAATCGCCTGTCATTTTTTTTTCCAAGTTTTATAATAAATAAACTACATCCTGTTAAATTTTTAAGCTTACAGGAACAAGTTTTTTTTTCATTTTTTTTTACACTTTGAAAATTAAATTGTATAATGATGTGCACGGCTGATGCCTGCCAGGTCGTCGCTATTGCTCTTAGCATGCTATAAATATTACGTGTACAAATTTCTAACCTTACAGGAAGACCGTTAGTCGCAGGGTTCAGTAGCTCTCCAGCTATAAGAAACAATGGGGATGGCAACTCAAAGCTAATCGTAGATGGCGCTGCGATAGTTGGTCCCTACGTCAGATTACTGTCTACCTTGTACAAAAAACAAACAAGATTTATTGTTATAAAAATAGAGTATAAACACAAAACAAATATGGAAAATTATTCGTCAATGCAAGTGCATATACTAAAAGAAGAATTAAGACGCCGCGGTGCATCTACAAGAGAAAAAAAGTGATTTAATTGAGTGGTAATACATTTGATTTTACCGTAATAAATCCACCACTACTTGTAGTTGAGGTTTAAATTTTTGAGTTTAGGTATGTTTTACCTGTCCTCATCTATAACAAGAATATAATGCTGCTTCTGACTTTCTATTTTGATAAAATATCATAATGTTTTATGTCAGTAATTTTACCCCTTTTTCTATTTAGATTCGAGAAATATCACAATATATTTAATTTCTTAACACCACAACTATCACAAAACTCGTTCCAGGTGATAATTCTTCCGCCAGACGAACCATTTCATGATTTATGGAGCGATGCAATGCTGGTACTTAACCTCCAATAGAAAAGTAGATATTATTGTGAAAAGTGTATTCGATTGTTTAGTTATGGTATAATCTTTTTACAGCATAATACACAACATCTAGTCATTTTACATCAATAAATCGTTTTTTTTTTTCAGAAAATTCCTTTGATTTGACAGTTCTTTTGGGACCAAACTGTCACTTGTAACTTTGACACTTGCCTTCCCCATTGAAGCACCCATAGTAAGTCAGTGCGCTAATGTGGACAAGCCAGCACGCACACATTCACACCATAGTAAGTCAGCCGTCGGCCATTACGCTTCGAACGACACTCGCGGTTTTATACGGTGTTATTTTGTCTAATAAAAATCAAAGTATGCCGTCATGTGTTGCAAAAAGTAGTCTAAACCATAGTAGTTCAATTAAAAAAGCCAGGGGATCACTTTTCATTGTTAAGCATGTCAATTTGAAGCTTATTTCTCGATTTTACGTCAATAAATTAAATAAACATCTCGAAATCAATCAGTGTTGCAACTATTTCAAGGTTCAAATTATTTTAAAATTGGGAGATTTATATTTTATGTTACTATTTACCGTTATTGTATTCTTCTATATTTTTACAGATTTCCCCACGGCAAATGATGCATGGAAAAATGATTGTATAAAAATAATAAGGGAGTGTAGACATGGAATAGGAATGTAGACGTGTAGGAATGGAACATAAAATAGCATTAATTAAATATTTAGAGCCGAAAAATACTTAAACATTCGTTTTCACCACTTAAGTAAATTAGAAGGGATTTCTAGATGTGTCGATAGCAAAAGACAAGTCTACAAAAATTTGAATCACCAAAAGGGATTGTAAAACTTTATTAACATTAAACGAGTTGTAAATATTTTAATATCCAATGTGCTTAAATTATTTTACCTTTATTTTAAAAATAGGTATCCGTCACAAAAAAATTGTAATTAAACTTAAGTTCAAGGGATATCTTAATTAAATATTGTTTGAAAATGGGTAATTTTTTCCTTCATCTGGCATCCCTATACACACGCACACATATTTACGCCGCCGCCATTGTGGTGCTTCAATCGTTTCTTAGTGAAGTTCCGTCCGCCTTTTTTTTTAGGTCCATGCCACACACTGAGTCGAGTCATTGGGTACGGTTAGCCGATACAAAATCAGGCTGGACAGAAAATGCTGAACAGTCAGTTATCTCTCTCTGTCGCTCTCTCAGCATTGTTTCAGCCGATAATTTAGTCAGCATAGCTGACTGTTCAGCATTTTCTGTCCAGATTTTATATCGGCTAACCGTACCCATTGAAAAAAAACTTTTTCAAAAAAAATGTAACCGCCTTCAAAAACAACCACAAAAAAGGGTAAAATAACCTTCAAAACTTTTCTTTCGGAAGTCTCGGACTTTTTTTATTAATTTCATTGTCTTTTTTGCCACCGACTTCCAAAAGAAAAGTTTTGAAGGTTATTTTACCCTTTTTTGTGGTTGTTTTTGAAGGCGGTTACATTTTTTTTTGAAAAAGTTTTTATTTTACTCTTTTTAGTTTAAATATTCAACCACAATTCTTGTCAAATACGAGTAAGTACATCATTTTCTTACATGAGCACTAGAATTTTGTAATCTGTAACACCGGTAATAACATCGTTAAAATCTCTTACATTCATTCCCTATCTCGAAAACTACTGAACCGATTTTGAAGACACTTGACGTATTCCCTAAGTTGAACGTTACCTAGAACAACAAAAAAAGAATTACTTAAATCGAACTTGTAATTCCGGAGATATGCGAACACAAACATAATTTACTAAATCAGTCGATGCCAAGTCCTTACTAGAGGAGTTGTACCTTCCATCATCAGCTCAACTACGTGAGATGATGATTACCATACGCAAATACTTAAATTACTTCATAAAAGAACAATGACCACGCTCCATACATGCGATGACCTGTCAATCAAATTTTTTATCACATGATGTATAGTGATGTGAATTATATCAAATTATAGATTAAGTCATAACTAAGCCACCGTAAAAACTTGGTTTGATTTGACAATGAGGTAAAAATGTTACAATGAAAACAATATTTGAGGTTAGGTAGGTACACTACTTAACTGTCAAACGAACATTAGTACAAACCAATGATAAACTGTCAGTTTTAGAACTATTGCCTAATATCTAAGTATTGACCTTCATGAATAAAGTACCCACTTTTATTATTGGTTGATTATGTAGTATTATTGGTTGTTCTTACTTTCTGAAAAACAATAGGAAAAAAGTTGGGAAATTAAATAAAACAGCACATTTATTAGTTTCATTATTTTATTCTAAATCTTCTCTAACTAGCTGATTAGAGAGATGACTCTTGTGTTTTGTTCGAAGACGAGATAGCGACTTTGTGTGTTTGATGAAGTCACACATATTATATTGCAGTTGATACAATTTATCCGCTGCGACATCAGCGGTGTCGTGCATTCACTCATGGTGTCTTGTTTTAGTGCAAACGAAGACAAGTCCAAAATTACAAAAGCACTCAGTATCCGTGTAACACAAGCCAAAGTAAACGTAAGCGCAGGGAATTGGAGGCCGTAGTGAATGCAAAATATGTCGTCAGAAAGAGGAAAACCGTAAAACCGCAGAACACATCGACGCGAAAGCAAACGAAGGACACAGACGAAGGACTGCAAAGAACATTCATAACCAACCGACACCATCATGTCAGGGATGTCACACTGACAGCACGAAAAAACGTTTCGTGTTACAGTTATAACTTCACTTAATAACTTCACAACCTCTGATTGACAACCTAGGAATACATTTACTACTAAGTAACCAAAGAATTTAAATAAAATGAACTGTACAAAAAGTATGAACGAAATACAAAATCAATAAATGATAACAGTGCTAAAACTGCGTCCAAATGTCAAACTCAACTTGAAACGGAACGGTACTTCAATGCATTTGAAATGGCTGCGTTCCATATTAAAAACAACGCTTTATTTGGTGGCTGTTTTAAAATTAACTTTTCTTTTTTTTCACATTACTAATTCTGTTGTAAGTTAGTACTACGTGCATAGCAAAAAAATACTTATTTAATACGCTAAATAACATCACTATACACACCATCTTCTGTCAAAATGTTTGACAGGTTTGGACATGATTCTTTGCGAAAAACGATGTGTAGGCCTATAAAATTTGAGGGTTGCCCTCGATTTCTCCAGGATCCAAGCATCAGATCCTGACATGGTAGCAATGGGACCTCTCCTGAAGTATCTCCTTTCGAACAAAAAAATAATTTTGAAAATCGGTCCACAATTGGCGGAGTAATCGCGTAACAAACACAAAAAAAAAATAAAACATACCGTCGAATTGATAACCTCCTTCTTTTTGAAGTCGGTTAACAAGATGCCACGACGACGACCGCGACGCCCCGAGCTGCTTATTATGCCGCACACACACCAGAAGGCAAATGTTAGTCCTGCAAAGACGACTCTTCAATCGAACTCAGTGTGGACGTTTGTTGGCGTTGTTTTTTAATGCAAGCTAAAAAACGAATGGTCGCGGCGTTGATGTTGGCGACACGCAAGAAGTTTTGTATGTGTTCCGGGTCTGGCAGATTGTATTATTATATTTTGTGACATTTTGACTGTAAATGTTTGGTTTGTAAATGCACCCACGATACAGAAGTTGTATGCCGGGCAATGTGGGGCAATCTTTAGCCCCCATATGCACGAGCGCTTTTTATTTTCAGGTGTTAAAAAAGCGCTGATTTTTAACAAAAAGGTAAATAAAATTTAACTTATATGTCAATGCCCAGCACTTAACATCTCGAAAAAAAGCGCCGTGCTTTATAAGCGCTGATGTGTGAACATATACATGGGAATGCATTTGTTCTATTTCAGACCCATGGACCTAAAAAAAAAGGCGGACGGAACTTCACTAAGAAACGATTGAAGCACCACAATGGCGGCGGCGTAAATATGTGTGCGTGTGTATAGGGATGCCAGATGAAGGAAAAAATTACCCATTTTTAAACAATATTTAATTAAGATATCCCTTGAACTTAAGTTTAATTACAATTTTTTTGTGACGGATACCTATTTTTAAAATAAAGGTAAAATAATTTAAGCACATTGGATATTAAAATATTTACAACTCGTTTAATGTTAATAAAGTTTTACAATCCCTTTTGGTGATTCAAATTTTTGTAGACTTGTCTTTTGCTATCGACACATCTAGAAATCCCTTCTAATTTACTTAAGTGGTGAAAACGAATGTTTAAGTATTTTTCGGCTCTAAATATTTAATTAATGCTATTTTATGTTCCATTCCTACACGTCTACATTCCTATTCCATGTCTACACTCCCTTATTATTTTTATACAATCATTTTTCCATTCATCATTTGCCGTGGGGAAATCTGTAAAAATATAGAAGAATACAATAACGGTAAATAGTAACATAAAATATAAATCTCCCAATTTTAAAATAATTTGAACCTTGAAATAGTTGCAACACTGATTGATTTCGAGATGTTTATTTAATTTATTGACGTAAAATCGAGAAATAAGCTTCAAATTGACATGCTTAATAATGAAAAGTGATCCCCTGGCTTTTTTAATTGCACTACTATGGTTTAGACTACTTTTTGCAACACATGACGGCATACTTTGATTTTTATTAGACAAAATAACACCGTATAAAACCGCGAGTGTCGTTCGAAGCGTAATGGCCACAGAACATATTTACCCCTAAAGGGGAAGAATGACGACTCCGTACTAATTTTGTGAGGAAAATTTTCCTTACCGACCAGCGCCATCTATGTTTAGCCCACGAAAACACGGCAGTAGAATCCAGGGCGGGAATTTCAAATACTACAAGTACTTTACAGGTTCTTTGTATTGCATTTTATGCACAAGTACATTGCGCTTCTCGATAGTTTCTTTCAAATTACTATCGAGAAACACACTGTACTTGTGCATAAAATGCTGAAAGATAATAAGTGAGGAGCAGTTTAGTAAAACAAACGATTTCATTTGACTTCTTTATTCATATAAGCTACAATGACTTATTTTACTAAGGTTCGGAAACCGATGTAAAGTGATGCTGGGATCTTTAGAAGGTGAAGTTCCACACATAGCACAGATTCTAGTGTTTTCTTCCTACGAACTCATCGGGAATGAGGCACAAAATCAAACAAGAGTCACTGTCTCAACACCGGGTCTATATCTCACAAATACGCTCTTAATTTCACCAAAACACAGACACAGAGGAGCAAGCTCGACTCACATTAACAATATTGTATGTAGAATTAAATGCAACTGTTTTATTTATTACAAATAAACACAAGAACAAGATATAAATATGACTGTTTTGCATTCCAACAAAACAGGTATTATGTGTTGAATAGGACACACAGCGTCGATAGAAGAAAGCTGTTGTAAATTCGCCTTTAATTGATTATATGTGGTTAAAAACTTACCCAAATGTCCATGGTTCTATACCTGTCTCTTTCTTTCACCAGCGTGCATCCTTTTCTTACCGTGACAGATGCCATGACTGCTTAGCTGTCAACTTCATAGAGTCTTCGAGGTACCAGTAAGAGACTTGCTGCGACGCTGTGTGTCCTATTCAACACATAATACCTGTTTTGTTGGAATGCAAAACAGTCATATTATGTGCTTTCCTAGGACACACAGCGTCGATAGAAGACCTGTTTGGTATCTGCTGGTGATAAATACAAACGCTATGATGAAATAATTATAATACTGTTCTACAGCATAAATAGATCTAAAAATAGTTTTTAAAGACCTCTCATAAAAACCTTACTGTAACAAGATTTGTAATGTTCCTTTCTAATTTGTAACTTCTTCAGAAATCAAAATAGTAGTTGGTACAAGGAGATAATTCTAAATTAAATCTTTATCCAGGATAAAGTTATGTCTTCTAAAGGTATAATCAATGAAGACAATTATTTATTTAATGAATATTGCATAAATCTAACTGCAATAAATAAGCATTGGAGTTGGTGTCATCAATCTTGTTTACTGGTTGACAGTAAAACTTCTGATACCTACATTTTATAACTCTGTCAGTTTTCCCTGTCAAGTACTGCTTGAACAAGTAGCTTCTTGAGGTTATAATAGCTAACTTGTTATAACTGCCCAATGGGGCACTATTAATAGCAACTTTGAAAGTAATGCTATGTTCCCAACTTGTGTAGAAGCTGGCTTTAATTTTCCAGATAGAGGAATAAATTTGTGACTGTGTTGTCTGTGTTTTTTCTATTTTCAGACAGTTCTAACAGGGTAGACAGACATGGTCCCGATGTTTCCGCAACAACGAACCTTACTGACTGTGTGATTTTGATTCTGTTTTCATCTTTCATAGTAATAAGATTTTCCGGGCTATTTTCTAATTATCTCGATCTGATGTGAGATCATGAATTCTATGACCTGAGGGTAGCAATAATATTAGAGCTATTCGCCTAGCTATCTTAAACGAAGAACCTGGATATGCAGAGTTCTTTAGTCAATTAAAAAACAAAGTAATATTGTAGTGTACCCTATTGGCAGTTTTTGTACTGCAAGCTTTAGCAAGTGAAAAGGCTTCTAGAACTTTCTGAATGAAAGATTGTCTTGAGATATCTACCTCAGATGTTGATCAGTAAGTTGAGATAGTAAACGTATGCAGGCAAAATATAATCGATCAAATAGAATCTATTGTAACGCCAGATGTCGCCAGCCATGCCAGCCAAAGCCAGGCAAGCCTGCCAAGCCAGCCAGCCAGCCAGCCAGCCAGCCAACTGTCTAGCTCGCCACGCCAAGCCGCTACGTCACTGCCCTACCACGTGAGCCATCCCCGCCAAATTCTGAGCGGAGAAGGTGAAATAGCCGCCAGCCGGCGAGCTATATAAAAGCGAGCAGCAGTGATTTTGGTGTGTCTGTTTATAACGATAATTGTAAGGGAAAGCTCTGCCCAAATAAAAAGTGTAAATCAAGTATTTTCGATTTATTTTTATCTTTGTCGTTTCACTCAGAAGTGTGATAAAAAAACCTACGATAAAACGACGCTCTGCTACACAATAATCTCGACGGTCGTCTTATCTGGAGGACGAAGATTCTGCTTTGGTAAGCCCGATTTCTGAAAATAAAAACGAAGAAAGGCGATGCACACCACCCGCAAGGAAAATATTGAAGTCTCCTTGCACAAGAAGTTGAAAAATCATCAACAATGATCTGGATCACGAAGTGTCTACCCTCATTCGTCGGAAAGAACACCATGCCGCATCGTTTATTCCGTTAATGATCGAGTTTCAAGAAGTATTCTTCTCGCTACCAGCAACGCTTCTCTGTGGAAATGAAAGCTACCTCAAAGTCGTCAATAGCGGATCCAAGGACATCGCAGGAAGGAGGGATTCGTCATACTTCGCGCCGAGAGCTGCCAGGAATCATGCTTAAATAACCAGGTCAGTCATGCCATGCCAATGTTTGCAAAATGCCATTAGCCAAATGTGTTTTATATTTGAGTGCCTCGTGTGTCGATAAATAATCATAAAATGCCATTGGTGACCTTGACAAAACTAGGGTAAGCCTGATAAGCAAATCTGATTGTAATCAATTTATTAGTTTACTAGCTGTTGCCCGCGACATTGTACGCGTATATCCCGTTTTATTCCCGTTCCCGTGGGAATATCCCGTTACCATATAGCCTATAGCCTCCCTCGATAAATGAGCTATCTAACACTGAAAGAATTTTTCAAATCGGACCAGTAGGTCCTGAGATTAGCGCGTTCAAACAAACAAACTCTTCAGCTTTATAATGTACCTACTATAGTAAATAGTAATATGGTATATAGTATAGATATAATATTAGTATAGATTATCTCGGTATAAAACTGCTTTGCTAGCTATACTAGGGAGCTGGGAAGTTGGAATATACAGAGTTAGTCCAAATGCGCATTAAGTAAACGTAGGCCTTAGGAATAGATAAGCACATCACAAACAAGAGATTGTTAGAGTCAAAATTAATGAGCCATTGAGCCAGCAGGTATTATAAATAGAACCCGAATTGAAGTATGCCTCTTCTATTGTTTAGTTATGAGGAAGAACGGAGATAGTTGCCTATGTGTCGATAACAGAGCCTTAAATGCATTAATTGTCCGCGATAGATAACCATTATAATATAATATCGATAAGCAAACTAAATTATCTGGTAAGAAGTACCTACTTCACCAGTCTGAATGTAGTCCAAGGGTACCCATAAACTCAGCATCCATCCTAAAGATACATTTAGCGCTCCCTCAGTTTTTATGCGCTTAATTAACAAGTTCGTAGATAGTTTAGTAATTTCAAAGTAAATTATCAAATAAAAGTAACTCCAATAATGTCGTCAAATGGTCGGGGTCAAACGCAGAATTTTTATTTAAATAGGTATATGTGGGTAAATGTTAATTTTTACAAAACAGGATTTCTTATTTAGCTGTGTTATTTAGTGATGAATTATTATGTTCATGGCATTGAACCGGGTGAATTTAAGTTTGCAGCTGTATCTCAATTTCCCGTTCTGAGTAACATACACAAAGTGCGTCAGTTCATTGGACTATGTAGCTACTTTAGGAAGTTCATCCATAATTTTGCAATAATGGCTCGTCCACTTACGGAACCATGAAAAAAAAAAAAAAAATGAGATGTGGGTATGGTATAAAATCTTAGTTTTGCCAATAGAAATTCACACGGATGCATGCAAGTTACCCATAGCAGGTATTCTTTTACAAATACGGATAGGCGGTAGTTTGAGCTCTGTCTTGTATTTTAGTTGCGTTACAAGTCGGAAAAAAAAGTGTTTTTCACAGCGTTATTACGAAGTTTTAGAATCTGTGTTGTGTAAAAATGTCCGTGTAATTACGGATTGTAGTGCAGTTCGCGATACAATGACTAACGTGATCTTATTGCACGCATTGCCTACTGGTGACTTTTAATTCGAGACTTTGAAATTGCCGTTGACTATTTTATAGACCAGGTAAGCGCTTAGCCACTTGAACGTTTTTGGTTACAAATCGACACCAAATCATTTTGACGTTGAACGTCAGCATATCAACGCCTTGAGCAGGAATCCGATAGATGCCGTTAATGTGTTCCGTTTAAAAGTAAACTGTTGGTTTCGAAAAGTGCAACGTATATTGATCTATTGTAAAGTGGGTGCACAGATAGTGATACTGTAAACAATTATGGGCTGTCTCGTAAAACACTTTACGATAACCGATCAGTTGTGCCAAATCATAACGATGGCCATTACATATAGGAAATATGTGACGTCGTGTTTACATTGTGCGTACGATAAAAGAGAATACGGTTGAAAAGAAGGCAAATTACATCGAATCCCTAAACCTAATGAACCAATGAAAATGGTAGACATCGATAATTTGAGCCCTTTTGAGCAAAATTAAAAAGGGGTGCCAATAAGTGTTAGTTTTGACAAATTCTTTCTCTAAATTCGTTGTTTCTGAGCCTACACGTATTGTCAATTCTGTAAAGACAATTACCGTCTTATTACAAAATAAAAGCGCGTAAAAAAAAGGGTTTAACTAAAAACCCAGGATTGAATCTCGTAAAACGGTTTGCACAAACGTTATTACATGTCGTGGTTTTGTGATAAACCATGGTCTAACAGTAGTAGCTGTCAAATGTGTGTGAAAGTTTCTGATAGTAACTTTTTCATTGTGTTGTTGTTTTTATGTTAATTTCAGCCAAAATGTATTTAAAAATTGTAGATTTAATTGTTTAGACAATGGTTCAAAAAAAAAAACGGCACTAGGTCAGGTCAAGGTTTAATCTATGTTTTGTAATACGGAGAAATTTATTCCACGGTTCCGCAGATAAGCCTGAACTTGGTAGTCCAGGTTTAAACTAAGGTTTATTCAGTTTTTGTGATTATTAGAGTTTAAACGCATTTCTAGTTTACTTAGTTTCCCAGATCACGTAGTTTCTGTTCATGGTAAGGCCTTTACCAGTAGATACTTTAAGAAGTTCGCAACAGAAAAACAGTTAAATACATGTTAACAGCTGTTGCTTGGCCTAGGTGTAATGGGCAGGTAGAACGCTCTAATTGCACAATTCTCGATGCGTTGAGAGCCACGGAACCTAGCGAGGCCTCTCTTATTTGGGACAATAGTTTACCAAAGTCATATGGAGTATTAATAATACTGTCAATGATTTAGCAGGCTATAATTTATACGAGTTAATGTTTGCTCGTGTAGGTAGATTTGAATGTGATGTTTCCATCCCTGGTTGGTTTATGAGTCAGTGCGATCTAGACGCAATAGGGCTATAATATAATCTAATTAGAACAGCTAGCAAGAAAATGAAACGTAACTGCGATAAAAGGCGTAAAAATAGTACAATTTACAAAAAAGCGATTAGGTACAGTTAGTAAGTACGTACTTCGTTGCCAGGCTCAAACTCCTTGCTGCAATAAGGTTAATTCCAGTCTGTGGTTAATTCTAAGTTAGATGATCTATATTCTGGCCCATGTGTTATTGCCTAAGGATTTAGGTAATATATAATAGCTGTAATATATAAATGTCTTAGAGGATACAAGAAGTTTACAGGCCCAATATGCGCTGATTTATTACTACCATATCGTAGCATTGCTTTTATACCCGATAGCGCCAGTAGTGTGAATCAACAGTAGGAAAACGAAGATCTCGTAGATCTCCTTGACAGCTAAATTATAGTCCATGTTATCGATATGCCATTTGTTCTGAGCTGACTTGTAATCACTGTTTTGTTGTTCCCATTGCGGGAGCAATTGTTCCAGGATGGCCGATTGTAACGCCAGATGTCGCCAGCCATGCCAGCCAAAGCCAGGCAAGCCTGCCAAGCCAGCCAGCCAGCCAGCCAGCCAGCCAACTGTCTAGCTCGCCACGCCAAGCCGCTACGTCACTGCCCTACCACGTGAGCCATCCCCGCCAAATTCTGAGCGGAGAAGGTGAAATAGCCGCCAGCCGGCGAGCTATATAAAAGCGAGCAGCAGTGATTTTGGTGTGTCTGTTTATAACGATAATTGTAAGGGAAAGCTCTGCCCAAATAAAAAGTGTAAATCAAGTATTTTCGATTTATTTTTATCTTTGTCGTTTCACTATAATCTCGTTTGTTTTCTCAAAACAATTTAGCCTGAAATTTTTACTTTATCAGCTTGTACACCTACAGGTGATTCAGGGTTAATTTGATTGGTGTAACACCAGGATCACCATCTTTTAAATAGGGCTTTATATTGTTGTAAAAGTAGATGTCCGCCAGTTACTTTTTTAATAAGTCTTGTTCCACTAGAGTTTAGGGAGAGACTTGGTCAGCCCACCCCTAATTTTCCAAGCTAGGGGTATAACTTGTCCACCTGTGCCAAGCACTTGCCTGTAGTCCAATATGTTAAGACTTCCCACAGGATCTTTATCGGAATTTTGACCGCCTGTGCAAGGCACTTGCATGTAGTCCGATCTAAGACCTTCTGCAGATTCTTTATCGAAATTTTGTCCACCTGTGCAGGGCACTTGCCTGTAGTCCGATCTAAGACCTTCCGCAGGTTCTTTATCGAAAGTGGCTCCCGCTCTCGCTTGCAGATCAAGTAGTGAGAAGCATTTGGCGCACTGTGGCGTTAGTAGAATGTACTATCAACAAATTTGAATTATGATCCTTTTTGACAATTCGTCGTTTGAATCTGTCAAAATAACAAAGATCAAGGTCGTTAATATGGATATTTAATTTAATACACTCTGGTACATTGCGGCCCCTTGAGAGGCGATCCGCAATTTTGTTTGCCACCTTTAATATTGCAAGGGAGTGTCTTCCCCCCCCCCCCTTTTGTTTCTGAGATATGCAAATAAGAGTCCTGTTGTCGGACTTAATATTTATGTGTGCAAATACGACATCCGCTTCAGAAACAAAATTTGAGCGCCAGGGCATCTGGCATGGAGCCCACCTTACAGACGAGTAAGTGATGTTTAATTGGGCTCCCTACCCCTACTTGGGTGTATCCGTGGTCAAGAAGTGAGTTGCACCTTTCTTAACTCTACGGTATTGAGTTGTACTCTATGGCTTTAACCACCCTTGTTGAACAGGCAGAGGAAAACTTACTTTTCTCTAGTAACCTGTTTTGATAGAACAATTTTAGAAACAGTTACCTTCTGCAACAATATATTTCTTTTGATACTGCGTAATTATCATAATTCAGTAAAACCAATAAAGTCTGAGCTTCTTGTGGACAACTGATTAAATTGCTCTATCTTGTTAAAGATTAGTTTAATCTTTATCTATTTTATTGGAGGAACGTTATACCCAGTTTTGCTGGGTGTCCCATACTAGGCCAATATATTCTGCTTAAAGAGAGCACTCAAGCAGACTTCTGATGATTTATGTGATGCCCCAAGATTTCCAATATTCTCAGCGTTTTCGCAACCTGAGAAACAAGTACTTGTACGATCCTGATTAACCAGGAACAACAGTCCAGGCACTTAAAAATTATACAGAAACGTTGTTCGCACAACAACATAATTGAAGCCATAGATAGGCCAAATACAAAGGCTGTTAACAGCAGCACTTCGTTGTTATAGATCACATAGAGGAGACTCCTGTGTGTCTCTGCAATTGGTAATTGAAAATACTCCTAAGCATAGTAATTTATGAATGAATGTATATCTTCACAAATGCTTCACTGGCATTATGAATTGAGACCTCCGCGGTCTAATATGGGAAATAACCCACTTTTATAATTGTTTTTTTTTTTTTTTTTTTTTACTAAATCTCTTGACATAGTAAACTCGAATTAGGTACCTATATGGCCCTTTGTAACTGGGGTTGCAAATTTTTCTAAAAACGTCTTTGACTAGATACCAAGGGGAGGTTCCCTTATGAATGGAACATGGTAAGCTGTTATTAATTTCAAAATATGATTGCTTACTCCCTGTGGTTGCCCTGAATGTGCATGGTCCTTTAGACAATCCCTCTAAATGTTCTGAATAGTCAAATATTCAAATAGTTTTTTTGTTTATACTTGTTTAATTAGCTGGACCTTAAGTCCACCTAAAGAACCTTTGATAGGGTGCAAGGCCTAAAACTGAATAGATAATTATGAGTCCGACGTTGGTGGACCAAAAATAATCAAAATCTTTTCAAAGTATGTGTTAAAATGAAAATAATTAAGGTATCCGATACCCACTTAAGCAAGCCCTGTAATGTTAATCATAATAGTTCTCTCAATTTCAAAATATTGTTGGATAGTAACAACTCCGTTGAAACTTATTACTCTTTGGTCTTGATAAAATGATACAATTAATCATTAACTTTAAGACCTTTAACTGATTTACAATGACACACATCCGTGCCTAACGCCACACGCAAAAGAAGGTGATGGCTTTGAAACATGCTTCCGCAACAAATCGGTTAAAACAAGGAGTAGCGATACAAGATTGTACGGGGGTTTTGTAAAAATATATCAGACAAATCTGATTAAATTTTGGATTTGCTTGTAATCCTTCATTGAAAGTGGAATAAATTGTCTTTCATCCAGTTCCGTACTAAAACTTCGAAATACACAAATATTTTTTTTTTTTTTTCAAAATATTTGATGTCGGATAGCCTTCTCGTTGTCAGAGGAGGTAATACAAGTAGTTAAATAACTAGAAATAAAGTCCTCGTCTTGAATTTGTGTCTCTACACGAGGCGCTAGGGTCCGGACAAGTTTGAACTTGTTTGTACTTACGTGACTTTGCGTCTTCTGTTGGGTGGATGTGAAGCTATGCTCTCGTCGTTCAAGGATGAAGATGATGATGATGATGACCAGTCATCATGTCTCACCGTATTGAATGCTGATCTATCGCCTGAGCGTCAACATTCAAACCTCGTAACCTCACACCACACTTACCCACTCAATTTAGTTCGTAATCCTTCTAAAACACTAATTCACAAAGGAAAACGTGTCACGGACTCTAAATAAACGCTGTGTGCTAATTAAATACAATTAATTATTGTATTTGAACACTTTTTTAACTTTGGAAAATTTTCCGATGTCTAACCGGCAAAATTACAAACGCTATGAAGTTGACAGCTAAGCAGTCATGGCATCTGTCACGGTAAGAAAAGGATGCACGCTGGTGAAAGAAAGAGACAGGTATAGAACCATGGACATTTGGGTAAGTTTTTAACCACATATAATCAATTAAAGGCGAATTTACAACAGCTTTCTTCTATCGACGCTGTGTGTCCTAGGAAAGCACATAATAATGGTGCGCAAGCGATGGCAGACATTTTTTCCTATGACGTCAAATAGCCAAAGACAATATGGCGTTCCAGTGTTGTCATGTTGTCATATTATTATCTCCTTTTTGTTTTGTGTATTCATCAATTTAAATGTTAAAAAATTCATAACAAACATTTTCTCGCATCAGAATAAAAGCAAAAATAAATTTTAAGGATAACATACTTTAAAATCAATTAATAAGCCTATTATTAGATTGAATGTGAAATAGTATTTTTGTTGGCAACATTATGTAATTCATCTCTTTTACTCTAATGTTGATGTCTCTTTCTTGTTTTCTAGCCCACCTACATCTTGTTCGTAGAACAAAGTCGACACCCCCTGGTAATTAGAGATGCGCAAAATGTGTCAGTAAAAAGAAAATGAATGAAGTATATCTTTTCACTTGATGAAGTAGTTCATTCATTCATTCAGTACTTCATTTAGTCCAACAAATCAGAACGAGTTCTTGAATGAGATGATTCACTGAACTAGTTCATTGGACTAGTTCACTGGACTAGTTCACTGAATTAGTTCACTGGACTAGTTCATTGGACTAGTTCACTGAACTAGTGATTTAGAGAAATGATGCATTTCACTAAATTACTAGTTCAGTTTTATACGAATATCGAAATTCCTTCATACTTTAATACGAATATAGTCTTTGCGGGAAACGGACCTACCGTTTTCCGTAAAGACTATATTCCTATTACAATAAAGTTCATACTTTTTAGGGTGAATAGAGTAACAAAGCGAAAAGAAACACTGAACTAAAGACACATTTGAATGGCCAGTGAATGAATGAAAAGTTCATTTTGGGAAATGAACTAGTTCATTTACTTCAATCGTTCGCGAACTACCCATGTCTACTGGTAATGGCCGACGGCTGACTTACTATGGTGTGAATGTGTGCGTGCTGGCTTGTCCACATTAGCGCACTGACTTACTATGGGTGCTTCAATTGTTTCTTAAACCCCTTCTACACGGTCAACCCGACCGCCTGACAGAGGTGAACTTGGTCGTGTCAACAGTACCCCACCGTCTGGAACGCTGTCGACTGACGGTCGGGTCCCACCGCGGACGTAGCCTGTCGGGACGGCTGCGCTCCCGACTGACTCCGCCCATATTTGGTCGCACACCGGACCAAGGTCACCTCTGTCAGGCGGTCAGGTCTAACCGTGTAGAAGGGGTTTTAGTGAAGTTCCGTCCGCCTTTTTTTTAGGTCCTTGGTGTGTGGACTCGACTAAACTGCAAGTTGACAGCTCGGCAGGCAATAATAATACAACTTGTAACACTGCTTGTTTATGATATTGATATGACGTGTAGTTCACAAAAAAATGTCGTTTTAGCTTTGTTTTGTGATAATAATTTACAGTAAAAGTTAAACTAAAATCCACAGCTGAAATCATTTGTACCTGGACATTATTTGTATTAAATCGTAGTAAAAGAATTTTGGCTACATTTAAAATTGAAGTGCTCCTTGTTTATATGAGGTGGAAAGTCTGTTCAGATAACAAAAGTTCCGGTTTCAATTGTATTGTTTATTACTAAAAATGTGTGGTTCTGATAAGAAACTTGGAGAAATTAGAGCTCTAATTTTAGTAGGAGGATATGGGACTCGTTTAAGACCTTTAACTTTAAGCAGGCCAAAACCTCTCGTCGAGTTTGCCAATAAACCTATATTGCTGCATCAGATTGAGGCTTTAGTTGAAGCTGGAGTCACCCAGGTAAGCGCTTTACATTCTAGTTATTTAAACCTGGACAATAGAGGTATTATCATGGCCTAATGCGCGATATCAGTTCCTAAGACAACAGAGACCACAGAAAGCAGTTCCAAATTTAAAAGAACCGGAGACATTTTTTTTTTTGTTTCTTTTCGTCCCTCTTTGGGAACCAGAGACAAATTATTTGCTTGCGAACTCCACTGCCTCTTGTCTACCATCACACATTATTCCAACATTTACACATGAATATTCTGAAGAACATAAAACATTATAATAACTTCTTATTGCCAACTTTAGACATCATCTTCCTGCCCTTATCCCATTTTACCTGGGGTCGACGCAATACTTTTTCTTCTTCCATTCTCCTGTATCAGACATCACAGCATCATTCACTCCTTTATCATTCATATCAACTTGATTGCCAACTTTAGTGCTAACTGTAATTTTAATATTGTCATAATACAGGTTATACTGGCAGTGTCGTACCGGGCAGATGATATGGAAAAAGAGTTAACAGAAGAGGTCTCTAAGCTTGGTGTCTCTCTCACATTTTCTCATGAGAATGAGCCACTGGGCACTGCGGGACCCCTTGCATTGGCACGTGAGCTGCTCAGTGCCAGCCCAGAACCTTTCTTTGTTTTGAACTCTGATGTCATTTGTGACTTCCCATTCAAAGAACTTGCCAAATTCCACAGAAACCATGGAAAGGTATGTACTAATTTTATGTTAAATAAACATTTAAATATTATAATGGAAGGTTTTGTGAGCTTTCTTATCAAGATTATCTATTGTAAAAAAAATCCTTATCCTGTTCAACAAATTCAACATTTTTTTCCTTATAATTATTTTAGTCAATCTTGATTTAACTGAGTAACTTTTTGTCATGTGTGTCCTCTTACAAAATGGTTTGATTGAAATTGATGGCATATGAATCACACAAGCAAAACTATGAGCAAAACCAAGTAATGAAATAGTATTAAACCTAGATAAATAACATCTAACAAGCTAAAAACCTTGTTTCAATAAATAATAATCAATATAACATAGATAAACATCTCAATACTGATAATACTGAAAGCATCACTTGTGATAGTTATTTTCCCTCATAGATAAATGTGAAGCAATTCATACTTATCTACCTTGTGTGTTGAGTACAGTAGAATGTAGGTAAGAGTGCTTACTATGACTAATGCTCTAGCAACTACATGAACTGCATATTTTTTTTACGTGGTAAAATCATCAAATAAGTCCTCCCACCCAGGGCAAGGGCGGGAGGGACTGTCAGACTCGTACTGACTAAAATCCACAGTGTCCTTCGATAACCCTTTATGTTCTGGGGTCACGGTAATGAGATAAGTCCCGCGACCCCGGCAGGCTTTGGCCCTATAAAGGGGGGCCCCGTCATCATGCTGGCACTCTTTGAGGCGCGCGTGCAATACAACGCGCCGTGGACCCGGGCATGGTCCTTGGTCGGACTGCGAGTCGTCCATTACTCGCCGCCCGCATGCCTGCGCCTACGGTGGCTGGAGATCGTCTGCTGACGTCCGACGCCTTGGGCGTCTACCACTGCGGCTGGGGTGGGGGGAGGACGCTATCCTCTCCCTCACGCGGCCCGCCTCCTCCTTCGCGAGCATGACTGCTTCGCAGAAGTATGCGACCGCTTCCCACTCCGTCTCGCCTCGACCAATTCCGGGCGCGAGAGGTCTCCGCCTATCACCACCCTGAGGACACGGCGGTGCTCTGCCCAAGCGGGGCAGTCCTGCACCGAATGCTCCACCGTGTCCTCCGGGCGATCCTCGCAGTGGTGACACCCAGGCGTTTCTTCCCTCCTTATCAGACACAGATACCTCCCGAAACTTCCGTGTCCGGGGAGGACCTGCGTCATGCGGTAGGTCAGGACGCCGTGACGCCTGTCTAACCACTCCTCAAAGGGGGGTCTTACCGCCGCGATTGCGGCGTGCCCAAGAACTGCATATGGGTTGCCTTTGAAATGCAATTACATTGTTGTTAATAAGCATGTTAATGAGACAAATAGTGAACTGTTACCATCTACATGATAGTTTATTTTACAATGGATATGCCAGTCATTGGTAACATAACTGGCAGTGGCGGCCTTAGGGGGGGCGAGCCGGGCAACCGCCCGGGGCCTCGCGCCTGCAGGGGGCCTCGCGCAACAAACCAAGCAAAAGAAAAAACTAGTAATTTTTAATTAACGACTTTTGATTTTTATTAATTAATTATGTTATAGCCTTAATGAGTAGTTAGGCTACTCATTAAAATATATGTAACATAACGGCAAAATTAAATAAGATTTTAGTTTTAGAAAAAATCAAACCATCTATTTTTTTAATTTATCATCACAGAGTTGGTTCATGTTGTAAATCTTTTATTTAGTACAATATTTTTTTCACCTGAACGTACGGCTAGTTTAGGTTAAATCCGGTAGTTCAGACTTATTTCTGATGTTGGCCCAATCAGTGACGTAGCGAGACCGAATTTTGGAGGGGGCAAGACGCATCTGCGAGGCCCTTTTCTTTGATGGAGGATGAAAAATATCGCGCAGATTTATGATTTTTTTTTAAGCCCGTCGTGTGGGTCACCGCGTGCAAGGCCTCTTTTTTTTGCTGACTTGATGGTAAGATCGCTTTGCGAGGCCTCTTTGCCTCTTTCTGTTCACAGTTAGAAATAAAAATTAACCAAGTTATCATGCAACTACGGGGCCTCGCGCGAGAAGCGGAATTGCTACACCTAAATATGATCGTCGGCGCCATCAGCTTTGGCTCTATCAGTTCTCAGTTAGAGAAATAGTAGTAGAAGTTAAATTATACTGCTTTACTGAGTGGTAACAAAGTTGAGATTGCCGTTGTCAATTTTAAGCGCGAGGCCCCGTCATGTGCGAGGCTAGCTAGGGTCCGCTAAGCCCCCGCCTAGCTACGCCACTGGGCCCAATGAATAATCAAAGTTTGGGACCTCAAACACCGAACGCTACTGTGTAAAAAAAATAAAAAAAAACCTCGAAGATTTCGTTCTTTTTTGAAAATTTTGCGTTTATGACCGTAAAGGACTCGTTGTTGATAATAACTTTTCAGAACGGTTTCATAGATGATTTTTGCTACAATATGAGAGAGAGATCGATTTAATCTGTAGACCCAGTTGTTTTAGAATTTTTTGCAATATCTAAGACACCACTTGAGTAACTCTGGCGTCATCTCGAATCAAAAACAAGTGTGGAAGAAGAAAAGCATCAGAGTTGGGATGTCTTGGAACTTTGTGACTTTTTTCGAAAAAATTAAAAAATGTTGGGAGGGTTTATCTCGGAGACTATTAGGTCTACTGAAGTATTTATACTTTTTACTTTTCATCTTCATCAGCCTATTATTGTTCCAACTGCTGGGACACAGGTTTCCTTTCTGTAAGAGGGGTCCATAACCCACCACGCGGGCCCTTTGCGGGTTGATGATGTCACTTGTCTTAAAATTTTTGGTTTGAGGACATGCCGGTTTCCTGACGATGTTTTCCTTCATCGTTTTAAGAACAATGGTGATAAAATAAATACACAAAGTAATCTGGGCTGGGTTCGAATCCGCGACCTACAACTCGTAAGTCGGGTCGATTAATCGCTATCACCGCGAAACCGCTTGAGACGCACCAACGACTATATATTACTAGACTACGCATTGCACGATCTAACGAACAAAACTATTCTGCCAACTCGCTGAGGTACTACGTAAGCGAGGGGGACGGGGTACTGCGTTGTGATTGGCTAACTCAAGGTCTGTTCTGTCTCAACGTATGTTTACGGCTCACAGGAGTGGTCGAAATGAGACGGATATAAGACTTTTTTGCCTAATGTGTTGGCAGACATCGGTCGCCTGTTATTAGGAGTCTAGTATTATATCGTCGTTGAGACGCACACACCCGCAGTTTGAAAATGGATTTCAAGGTAGCAGTGCGTGTTGTTGCTCTGATAATAAGAAATAGAAAAGAAGACGTCAACGCAAATTTCGAAAATATTGGATCCATCCACTTACTGGGCGTAGTAGTATCTGAGAAAGGTTTCTTTCATAAGAATTATCAAAACTTAAGAGACCATACTAATAAATTCGTATTCTGGTTCGTTTAAAACAAACTCCGACTCGGTGGAAGACATGGTTGAAATTGTGCGCCAGCGCTCTGCTCTGCAAGACGGTCTACCGAAAAACAGCCCGCGGTTAACGCCAGTGCGTACGCGTCAACTAAGTTCTATTGATTACAGTTTTTCCGCGGCTTTTACCTGCGAGCATTTTGTGGCAAATCACGGTTTTAAAATCAGTCGCGGGAAAAAACCACGGTGCGGCCGCTTGTTTTAGTTTTCTAGGGGCACAAATTCACGCCATTAAAATCCACAGCGGTTTAACCGTAGTGCGGCCTAGGCCTAAACCCCTTCAAAGTTCTTTTTCGAAAAAGTTATAAAGTTGGAAAACATTCCAACTGAAGACATGATATCAGATGCCTCTTCCACATTTGTTGTAAAAAAAACATTGATTTGAGATACTTTTGAAAAACGCTAACTCAGAAGCTTTTGGGTCTACAGAAAACATTTTAGTCTCATATTGTAGTCAATTTATTCTACTTTCAAAACGTCATGCTTAAGTTTCTTCAAAGTAGTAAACTAGTTCTTTATGGTAATAATCGCCAAAAAGGCAAACAAAGTCTGCAAAAATCAGAACTACTCCATTTCACGCAAAAACGATTGTTTCTGTATGAACTGTAGAATGTTTTAAAACTCAAATTACATTTATTTAATTGTATAACTTTAGCATTTTTGTCCTCAAACATGACAACCAAAACTACTTTCGCATCACATACTTTTATAAAGGGCAAGGGGCCTCGCAAAGACTTGCCGCCCGGGGCCTCGCAATGGGTAAGGCCGCCTCTGATAACTGGTATTAGCTGTCCTCTTCATCAAATCTTGGCTGATATTATTTTAAATGACCCACATCCATTTTATTTATCTCCCACAACTAAATGTTTTCCTGTATTGTGTTTGTTGAAATTTGAAATGCATAGAAGAATCTATTCTATGACACAGTGCAGCAGCCAAGTTCATGGCAACTGCCAACAAATCAGGCACATTATAATGACATTTTGCCTAATGTTGTGAACTTGTTTGAACTGATCTATTATTCTGGTACTCCCTATTTTAGGAAGGTACTATTGTAGTGACGAAAGTGGAAGAACCTTCAAAGTATGGAGTGGTGGTTTACAAAGAAGATGGTCAGATCGAAAGTTTTATTGAAAAACCACAAGAGTTTATATCAAATAAAATTAATGCTGGTAAGAATATTTGAAGAACATTTTAGAATGTATTTATTAAAAAATAATTGAAACTAATATTATAATTTTTTCCCAGGAATGTACATATTAAATCCGTCAGTGTTAAGTAGAATAGAATTGAGACCAATGTCCATTGAAAAAGAAGTGTTCCCATTCATGGCCACCGATGGACAGCTGTTTGCCATGGAGCTCCAAGGTTTCTGGATGGATGTAGGACAACCCAAAGACTTTTTAACAGGTAATAAAATAAAACAGTCACATTTCAACCATTTATTCAATATTACCTTGAGTAAAAAATACTGTAATAACTCAGTTCTTCCGCCGATCCAAATACCCGCCCATACCATGATGGTTCCACCACTATAAGGATGGACTTCCTGGCAGGATTTTAATCGCTGTTGGCGTCCAGGGGTTCTCCAGTGTCGTATACGTCTTGTATCCGGTCTCATACCAAAACGAGACTCATCAGAAAAGCACACGAAACGCCATTGTTCTTCTGCCCAATTTCTGTGTTCAAGAGCCCATTGATATCGAATCCTACGATTGTGCATTGCTATAGGTGGTACCCGTAGCGGTCTTCGGGAATGAAGGTTCACTTCATGCAAGCGGTTTCTGTCTGTTTGGTCGCTAATTAAGTTCCCTGAAGAGTGATGAAGCCTCACGGCTAACATCATGGCGGTTATTGTTGGAGCTCTTCGAGTTAAGATTTGAATGTATCGGTCTTGTCTCCGTGTGGTGCAGCGATACCGTCCTCCATGGCGCTCAGCCACGGTACCAGTGCTTCGGTAACGTGTCCAAAGTCGACTGATAACACTCTGACTTGTATTCAGAGCTAAAGCCACAGTACGTTGCCGGGAACCAGCTTCTATCATTCCCACGGCTCTGAGCATTTCTTTCCTGCTTAAATGACGTCGCCGCTCCATAATAACGTTGGTTTTAATCAGTAGTAGGGAAACAGTAGCACTAATAATGTCTTCAATGCGTTGTATGTTTTTATAGGGAAAATATTGACAGCTGATTTTCATCTTTTACTCGAATTTGATTTACAGTTCCTGATTCAAATTATGAAATGCACCAAAAAGGATCCATATAAATTTATAAAATCATAAATTTATTACAAAGCCACATCTCAATCTCAAGAAATCCGCATAAAAATGCTTGATCCCTAGACACTTTTGATGTGTGTATTTTTGAACAAATTATTTTTAACAGAAATGGTAAACTATAAAAATATTTAATGCATGACTATTAGGGAATAAAACCTTGGCTGACAAGTTTTATGGAAATTAAAAGTAATTTTTATTGATGGATTGTCTGCCACGTTTATCCAATATGCTACTGGAAAGTATTACAACTTTTCTCAAACTCAGTCCTGGGTTTGAGAAAAGTTGTCTAGGGATTTTCCATAAGGAATCTCTCTCAGCTCAAAATCAGCTTTCTAGCAATAAATGACAGTGTACTGTTTGTAGTATCTTCCCTTCCTCAACAACATTACAGACATTATGATAACTGAATGTGTCGATTCCAGGAATGTGTCTATACTTAACGAGTCTACGGCAAAAGAACTCGAAGCAGTTATATGACGGCACTTGTGTGGTCGGTAACGTGCTGGTGGACCCCACGGCAACTATCGGCAAAGGGTGCAGAATAGGACCCAACGTCACTATTGGACCCGAAGTTGTTATTGAAGACGGTAAGCACCAGTAGTATAATAATAATTTGAAGATGGCGGGATGAGCTGAACAAAAATTCACTCACTCGAAAAAATTGAAAATCATAGACAGTGGGATGCCACTGCCTATGATTTCCAATTTTTAGCTACTGCTAGCCTGTATCATCAATCATCATCATCAGCCTATAATGTTCCCACTGCTGGGACACAGGCCTCCTCTCTTGTGAGAGGAAGTGGGCCATAATCCACCACGCGGGCCCAGTGCGGGTTATATAGTTAGTCGTCCATAGACGTTCAAAAATGGTCACAGTAGATACGTGTACTGTATTACGAATACAGAAGGCACGACCTCCTCTACTACTAATCTATTGTCACCTGATTAATTAAAATCAGTTTAGTCTTTTAGGTGCTACGGTGGAACATACAAACTTACATACATAGACTGCTAAAATCATAACCGGAATATCGTAGGATAAAATTATAACCGGACTTTATTAGATACTAGCTGTTGCCAGCGGCTTCACCCGCTACAACTCGAAAATTATCCCACGGGAACATAAAATCGGGATAAAAACTATCCTATGTGTTAATCCAGGTTATAAACTATCTGTGTACCAAATTTTAGCCAAATCCCTTCAGTGGTTTTTGCGTGAAAGAGTAACAAACATACCTACATACACATACACATACATACATCCTCACAAACTTTCGCATTTATAATATTAGTAGGATAGTAGGACTTAATAAAATAACATACTATGGTATCTTGTAATAAATTGTTTATCAAGAAAATTGCCATCTATTGTTGTTAAACAGGATATGCATTCACAATATGATTGCTCCACTTTGGCTTGTAAAGCCTGCTCTACACTACTCGCGAAGTTGCCTCGACGAAGTACTCGTCGAAGTTGATCGAAGTCCCGAAGTATGTGACTACACACTCGTGCAACTTCGCGAGGAGCTCATTGTGCCCTTTGACTCGGTCGCGCAAAAACCGACAACAAATGGAAGTCGCCGAAGCGAGCCGAAGTTGCACGAAGCGAAGTGCCCTTCTACACTATCGTATTCGGTCAACTTCGACCAACTTCGCGAGTAGTGTGGAGCAGGCTTAATATTCACCATCTTTATTAAAATATACCTAATACCCCAACAAATTAGTCATATTTTTTTATAGTTTAGATAATGTAGAGCTAATTAACAATAAAGTCGCCAGCTGTATAACGTATACAGCTGGCGACTTAAAGTACATAGCTATGAGGACTTTTAACTTCGGTCTGTTATAAATTGGTTCAAAGAAACAGACAGATCATAAATGGTTCATTAAAGCACAGTATTGAGGTATCAAAGGTCAAAGGACAGCATTGTTGGCGTAGAGGCTCAGGGAATGACTGCTCCGCTGCGTGTCGCGGGTATTTGTCAATCATTAGTCATTTCATGATTGTCATGATTTAAGCGTCGTTAGCTCCAAAGAGATCTCAATCATAGAGATACACTATAAAGTTTATATTACACGAATGCTAACAATACACGAGAAAAACATTTACAATAGCAACTGTTATCGTGTAGTTATTATTATATTTACCACGTGAACGCATGCCATTGGATAATCAAGTGGGTGGGGCATACTCAGTTTTGTAATAAAGGAAATAACCCTATGATAAAAGGGAACTACGAAATTGCGAAAGAATATCGTAAACAACTTTATAGGAAGTCATGTCAGCCACTGCTGAACGTAAGCCTCCCCTCCCCCAAAGAGCGCCAACCATCCCGGTCTTGGGCTGTCCGCATCTATCCTTCTTGAAATCAAAATCATCGGTTCATCACTTCATCGTGCCGCAGGCTGCCTACCGCCTACCGGGGTCGCGGAACTGTCTTATCAGGGAACCAAGAACCTGGACCGTAAAGGGCTATTGAAGGATCACCGTGGAATTTAGTCAGTACAAGTCTGACGTGGAATTTAGTCAGTACAAGTCTGACAGTCCCTTCCATATGATTTTAAAAACGTTACGTTTGTCCATACGCGGTCTCTACTACGCATGTCTGCTCCATTGTCCGTCTGTACAAACATACAATGCATACCAAAAAAATATAAGCATCAAACATCATTGCTGTACCTGAGACGTTTTTTTTTAATTTAAATGCCCATGGCAGGCAAAGGTCAGGGTGTTATAGCGCAGCCTGGTTAGGAGGGGTTATACCCACCAGTATAATGATAGATTGAGTTGAAATGCCAAGGAGACAAAAAAAATCCGAGTAATGATTCAGTTTTGTGGTAGGTATTGAAATAGAGTTAGAGATATCCATTAAAATAGTTATTTACTGAATAAGTAATGAACACTAAAGTCTGAATGGTTGTTATTGTTTAGTTCTGTTAAATAGGAAACAATTGTTATCGAAAGAAACATTCGTTGAAGGTTATCCATTTGTGCGAACAACTGAACAATCATGTGATGTCATTTTATTTCAAATTACTTAGTTATTTTGTACATGCATATGCTAGGCTTGATAATATCGATGGTATGAAGGGGAACTACAAACTTCTCTAAAAGAGTAAAGACAATCTTAGATAAAATAATTTTGATTTGAGTGGAATCGAGGGATGCCATAGATAACCTTGATTCTTAGAAGGACAAGAATCTTTAATGTCAGATGCTTATTGGCGCACGTTAGACTTGTACCTACGCGTAGCATGACCAATTATTTTCATGGTCATTTCTATATAATTCGACTATTTTTTGCTCGAATATAGCACAATCCGTAGATCACTGAAAAGTAACAATTTTAAACATTTTAACGCTTAAAACAGTATAATTATTTCTATACATTCTGTCATTTTGTATATTTTTCCGTTGACAAAACCCTTTCTATCGCACCATGCTACGTTTGCAGTTGTATGAACGTCCACATCGCGGAGTAGGCCATTGCAGGTAGCATTCTGTAGTTCTAAAAACTGTCAATATCAAATATGTATATCTTTTCCAGGCGCATGTATCAAACGCAGCACCATACTCCGAGGGGCCTGCGTGCGCCAACACGCCTGGCTAGACGGCTGCATCGTGGGCTGGCGCTCCGTAGTCGGCCGCTGGGTCCGCATGGAGAACTGTACAGTCCTCGGAGAGGATGTCATAGTCAAAGATGAACTATACGTGAACGGGGGACAAGTGCTGCCCCACAAATCCATTGCCCTGTCAGTGCCAGAACCACAGATTATTATGTAAGAGACTGAGTTAGTACAGTGCTGCAAGGATCTTTTGGCGTTTGAATGATAGTGACAGGAAGGTGCTGTTTGGTAGTTATTATCTGTGGTATTTATTAATAGTTCTAAAAAAAGATTAGCGAGGCGGCTTTTTACTACAATTTATTTATATTTCTACACAATTTGAGTACCACACGTTTTTTGTAGCCAACGACACGCGCAATGTGTGTCGTCGCCAAATAAAAAATTGGAATTATGCCCGCTCTCTGTGTCATGCATACGGCAAAAAAATGAATTAAAAACCAAGACGGCGCCTTACTTCTTTCGCGCCAAAAGATCTTCTTTCAATACATAGTTGGGACTAGATTTTTAAAGGATTATTCTAATTATAAGTGTTCGGCAGCCAGTTAGTGAAGAGTTGATTCTGTTGACTTGACTCAGCATTTTGTTGGTTTATGACATTAGTTCCTGTTTTGTCACCTATCCGGACACTGGGGCCATGCTTTTGGTCACGTAAGCTGATGTAGCTATGACCACAATCGTGCGTCAGTACCTTGGTTCATATCCTTCTATTAATCTTTTATTTTACCTTATATTACATTGGTGACATAAGCTTTATCATAATATTCTTATCTTCTATTTTACAAAAGATGCAAAGGATAACAACTTCCATGATTTTAATGATAAAACGAATTGGTTATTTTGTACAACATATTATTTTCTTATATCTTAATTTAATTAATATTTTATTTTGTTACCACATACATAGCTGTAATTTTGTTATATGAATTGAATATTTATTTCATTTTATAATGTTACATAATTATATCGAAATTTTATTATTTTGAAGATTATTTGAAAATTAAATTTTCATTTTTAATATTGTACTACAAGGGACCATTCCATTTCAGAGCATGTACCTACAATACGTATATTTTTTTACATCCACATTAATCTTATGTCTTCCAGTGGCGTGCTTAGCATTTAAGAGCTAGCCCTTATGGGCAGCATCAGTCTATTCAGATAGATACCTTATATTATAAAGAGTAGAAGATTATAAGAAAATGCCAAGCTTTTAGCCTTTATTGAAAGTACCGCCACTGGTTTTTCACTTAATTATTATTTATACGCAGGAAAGCGCATTCATTTTCTGTACTTAGTACTTGGCCACGCTGCAGACATTTGACCTCGCGGGTTGAAATCGTGCTCGTACCGCTTCGCGCTCTCAATGTGGCCCAGTACTTAAGCCTCATTTTGTGTTCTCATTTTCTCACCTTATACAAGCAGCCTTATTAGCATCACGGAATTTATAGTTTAATGGGGAAGGCAAGTGTCAAAGTGACAAGTGACAGTTTGGTCCCAAAAGAACTGTCAAATCAAAGGAATTTTCTGAACAAAAACGATTTATTGATGTAAAATGACTAGATGTTGTGTAATAAGCTGTAAAAATGATGGAACATACAAATTTCTGACAATTCACACTATCAAGAAATAATGGGTGGCTGCTGTGACTGCCTTGAGAACAAAAATTGAATTATAACTAAGGAAAAGCTATATATTATAAACAAATATCCAGCCTTGCGAAGCCGAGACAGGCCGTTAGTTGAGTTTATTAATGAAATTCTATGATTATACCATAACTAAACAATCGAATAGACTTTTCAAAATAATATCTACTTTTCTATTGGAGGTTAAGTACCAGTATTGCATCGCTCTATAAATCATGAAATGGTTCGTCTGGCGGAAGAATTATCACCTGGAACGAGTTTTGTGATAGTTGTGGTGTTAAGAAATTAAATGTATTGTGATATTTCTCGAATCTAAATAGAAAAAAGAGGTAAAATTACTGACTTAAAACATTATGATATTTTATCAAAATCGAAAGTCAGAAGCAGCATTATATTCTTGTTATAGGAGAGGACAGGTAAAACATACCTAAACTCAAAAATTGAAACCTCAACTACAAGTAATTGTGGATTTATTACGGTAAAATCAAATGTATTACCACTCAATTAAATCACTTTTTTTCCTCTTGTAGATGCACCGCGGCGTCTTAATTCTTCTTTTAGTATATGCACTTGCATTGACGAATAATTTTCCATATTTGTTTTGTATATTAACTCAATTTTTATAACAATAAATCTTGTTTGTTTTTTGTACAAGGTAGACAGTAATCTGACGTAGGGACCAACTATCGCAGCGCCATCTACGATTAGCTTTGAGTTGCCATCCCCATTTTGTTATTATACACAACTATACCAATGAAAAGCAATAGTAAGTATAAGTTTAACAAAGCAAGGTTTGTTTATTTTAAAGATCTGCGCACACGATGGATATAGTTGGACTATTTTCGTGGAAAAAGTACCAGAGGACTGTTTCTCATTTGCGCAGGCCTTATGGTACACTGAAATCATAAACATCACGAATTCGTTCGATGAGCTAGCTGTTGTTACTTAATGAACATTCGTTCACGAGACGAACATTCGCGAGCAGATTTCCAAAACTTTCATCTTGTGAATAAATATTCGTCGTTTAGTAAAAGGCTCATATCGATCGAATGTAAAACAATTTCAGTTCAGGAGTTGTGACACATCCCATTACTTAAAATTAAATAAACTACAGCGTACAATATGGTAATGTACTGCCATTTTTACACCAAACCTTTTAGAATAGGATATTATGTTGTCTTTAAAAACTATTTGTGAATTTAGATTTAATTACTTTTTAACTAAAAGTTTACAAAATAAGGCAACACAATAAGTATAAATAAATGTTTAAATACTTTGATATTGTTTAATTTGACACTAATTATCCTCGGCAGAATTGTGAGAGTAATATTTTATTCATAACAAAACCCTAAATTAATAACTGTGTTTACCGAACTTAGATAGAGGCGTGCACGTCCTAGACGTCTGAAGTTTTCTGTAAAACACAGATTTTAATTTATCAAAATATAATTACTTAAATAATTAATAGATCTAAAAACCCACGTTTTTAAATGTCCTAAAAATAAGAAAATAACCCTACGGGGCTGAGAGGGGCCACTCAAAACCTGGGGGCGGTTATTTTTTTTGTAAACTTTTTATTTAACCATTTTTAGTTAAAAATTTTCTCAACCCAAATTCTTGTCAAATAAGTACGTAATCCGCTGGTAAAAACATCATCCAAGTACACAATATGAAATGCTCATTCATCAAAAACTATTGAACGTTTAGTTCAATAGTAGTTGAAAGAAATATTAATCGTACCATGATCGTACCAAATGACAGGTATACTTCATGGAACAAAAAAGAGAATCATCAAAAAATAAATATTTAAAAAAACAAACAACCCGACTGCGTAAAAAAACTAAAAAGAAAGAAACAAGCCCAGTAGTTTAGAATTCACTAATTCACACTCACAGTCGGGGCCCATTCAAATTATACCAATCAAATCTTCCCAAGGGGCCCCGACTGTGAGTGTGAATGAGTGAATTCTAAACTACTGGGCTTGTTTCTTTCTTTTTAGTTTTTTTACGCAGTCGGGTTTTTTGTTTTTTTAAATATTTATTTTATTTTACTATTTTTAGTTTTTGTTAGCATTTATCAGTCCAAATTAAATTGAAACATATAAGTTATATATATTTGGGTAAACCATTTTTAAAATCCTTTAATTTGATACCCCACTTGATAGAATGTGAGAGATTTTTAAAAAATATTTTTAGTTCAGAACCCTTTGCACACGAGTTCGACTCGCACTTGGCCAGTTTTATGTACCCAGTGACACTCTCACGTTTAAGACGAATCTAACGACACCTCCCAAGTTAAAATCCATCAAGCCGTTTAGGCTGCAGAGCAACACAACGAAACATACATACATACACTCGAAAAACATAACCCTCCTGGCGCAGTCGGGTAAAAACGGTACAACCCAGTCGTAAAATATGAATATCAGGTACCAAGCATTAAAATAAAACATTAAAAAAAAAAAAAATTAACCGCCTTCAAAAACAACCACAAAAAATATTTAAAAAAACGAAAAACCCGACTACGTAAAAAAACTAAAAAGAAAGAAACAAGCCCAGCAGTTTAGAATTCACCCATTCACACTCACATAATTTTTTTCTAAACTGAACGGTTTGCGCGAGAAACGCTTCCAAAGTGGTAAAATGTGTCCCCCCCCCTGTAACTTCTAAAATATAAGAGAATGATAAACTAAAAAAATATATGATGTACCATGTTACCATGTAAACTTCAATGGGCATTGTTCATTTTTTTCAATATGTTGTAATGGGGAAGGCAAGTGTCAAAGAGAAAATGACAGTTTGGTCCCCAAAGAACTGTAAAATCAAAGGAATTTTCAGAAAAAAAAACATTTATTGATGTAAAATGACTAGATGTTGTGTAATAAGCTGTAAAAATGATGGAATACACTTTTCAAAATAATATCTACTTTTCTTTTGGAGGTTATGTACCAGTATTGCATCGCTCGAAAATCGAAGAATTATCACCTGGAACGAGTTTTGTAATAGTTGTGGTGTTAAGAAATTAAATATATTGTGATATTTCTCGAATCTAAATAGAAAAAAAGGTTAAAATTACTGACTTAAAACATTATGATATTTTATCAAAATAGAAAGTCAAAAGCAGCATTATATTCTTGATAAAGGAGAGGACAGGTAAAACATACCTAAACTCAAAAATTGAAACCTCAACTACAAGTAATTGTGGATTTATTACGGTAAAATCAAATGTATAACCACTCAATTAAATCACTTTTTTTCTCTTGTAGATGCGCCGCGGCGTCTTAATTCTTCTTTTAGTATATAGTACTTGCATGGACGAATAATTTTCCATATTTGTTTTGTATTTATACTCAATTTTTATAACAAATAATCTTGTTTGTTTTTTTGTACAAGGTAGACGTGGGGACCAACTATCGCAGCGCCATCTACGATTAGCTTTGAGTTGCCATCCCCATTGAAAAACCATTTCTAGGAATAACGTTACTAATCATTAGTAACCAATCAAAAATGAAAAATGTTCATATTTGATTGATATTTTTGATAAAATACGCTTGACCTTCCTTGCCCTTCAAGTGACGTTATTATTGGCTGTACCGTTTTGTATCGTTGCCTCAGACAATAAAAAGTAAGTGGCAAGTATTTTCAACAATCTGTCAAGTGTCAAATTAAAAATGTCAAAAATGTAAACAAATAATAATGTTTAGTTTTTTATATATTTTATGATTATTTCTGCAACATGCCTCATAATCTCTTTATAAGATTTGCGAGAAAAGTGATGCCGTGATGTAGGCGTGTAATATTGCAAGGTTTATAAAATGTACCTACTGTTGCGAAGATCATTTTGATGTAAGTAAGATATCAAAGCTTTAGATACCTTTGTATATTCATTAAGTTAATGCTAAAGTATTGCTCAGGAAAACGAACAATAATGTCACCTCGTCGACGACTTTCCGTTTTAAAAAACAAAAATAAAAACCGATTTCAAAAATTTATTGTATTTTTATAGTAGGGGAGGCGAGGATTCTAATTTGCAGTTACTCGAGCATCATGGCGACCTATTGGATTTGAAAGAATATGTTCTAAAAAGAAAAAAGTTTCTGACAAGTTTTCTATTTTAGTGGGGGGAAGGGCGTGTAAACAGTTTTAAAACTGTAAAAAAAACAGTTGTACAGAAGTACTCGAGCGCGTCAGCTATTTACAGTGTAAACGCGCTTTTCTATTTCTGATAACCAATACATATTAATCGGACGATTAACTCGAGGGGGCTGTCCGTGGCAAGCGGTTGAAAATCCAAAAAAAAAGTTAATCAAGCGCGTCAGATATTCAAAGTGTATGTAAAGTAGACCTTAAAAAGTGTCGTATTAAAATGTCTGACGATTTGGATGTGGCACAAAGTAATAATTCATATTTCTATTGGTAAAAAAAACGTAATCTTGAAATACTCGAGCGTATACATGGGGCGAAGTCGGTAGACTCGCGGAGAAAAGGTGAACTACCTGTTAGTTCGCAAGTATCGGTCGTGATTTAATGTCCGCCATCTTCAATGTACATAATCATATACAATTTTTTGAACGTAATTAATCTACCTTTTCGTAATCTGACTCGCTCAAGTATTTCTGTGGATCGATTTTTTTTACTAATCTGGCGGGTTCTCCCACACAACCAATGGTGGGGACCATATGAAGGGTTGATACTTGGTACAGGTACATTAAAGGGTGCAAGATTTCTCCTTTATGATAATCTGATGCGCTGGAGTCACATTAAAATTCCCTCCCTGGGCTCCCCGACTAAGGATGTTAACTGACGTCTACTATCAGGAGAAAGTGACGTTGTGTTGTCAGGCAGTTTTTTAAATTATTCACTGGTGAGGCAACGGCACAACTTTTTGGTCAATGGTGACGTCAGCTACCTCAAAAATTAAAATATTAAAAATAAAAAAACTATTGAGCCAATCATAAAAATATTCAAATTAGTTTCTCAAAATGCTCTAAATTTGCAGAAAATAAAATAAAATCGAATGTTTGAAAAATTAAGACAATCCCCATCGAGTTATTAGTTTTTTTTTAAGCGTCATAAATCGTAAACCGCAATTTACTTTTCAAAGTTACAACCAACTACAAGAACGTTTATAATTATTATGTTACTTGCTGCTACGGAACCCTTCATGGGCGAGTCCGACTCGCACTTGGCCGGTTTTTTGTGGTTGTTTTTGAAGGCGGTTAAATTTTTTTTAAAAAAGTTTTTTGTTTTACTCTTTTTATTTTAAATATTCAACCCAAATTCTTGTCAAATATGTACATCATTTTCTTACCTGTGCACTAGAATTTTGTAATCCGTGGCACCGGTATTAACATCGCTCATACACATGCTAATAAAATTCCCTATCTCAAAAACTGCTGAACAGATTTTGATGAAACTTGCAGTATTCCCTAAGGTGAACGATCTCTAGTACAACAAAAAAAGAATTTTGAAAATCGGTACACAATTGGCGGAGTAATCGCGTAACAAACACGCAAAAAGTAATGTCATCCAAGTAGCCGAAATCAATAAAAATGCTCAAAAAACAAAAAGTACTGAACCAAATTGGATGAAATTTTTATGGGACCACACTGCAAGTATACTGCATCGAACAAAAAAAGAATCACACTAATCGGACTAGAAACCTCGGAGTAATCGATGTACATACATAAAAAATACATACCGACCGAATTGAGAACCTCCTCCTTTTTTTGAAGTCGGTTAAAAAATACAGTCGAATTGTGAAAATCTTGTCTGCCCATATTTAGAGAAAAATACACATTTCGTAATACTAAAAGTACCTACTCTATGTAACACTATAATAATAATATTATCCCCAAAATACTGTATCATGGACACACTATTAGAAAGAAACAGATTCCCAAGCTGTGTGCCTTTCATTCGTTTCAAGGTCACCGATTTGGGATCGTTTTTCTAGTAACAACTACTAACTCCCGTATCTCCATGGTTTGCCACAATATCAATCTTGCCACACCAAAAATTGTTCACATTTTTGGCAGTTGTGTTGATTGACAATGACATCTCTGCTTGACATTTTGACAAATTTGACATTGACATTTGTACTAGCTTTGCGCCAAAACGTAAAATTTTGCGGTGTTGTGTCTGGATAATTCAGTGAATTATTGAGTGAAATATTTCGAAATGTCGAAGCGTAACAGCGTGGGGGCCGCTAACACCTTGTTTAATTATTTTTCTAAAACGCCTCCCGCCAGTAAAAAGGTAAAATCAGAATTAGAGGTCGATAAAAGCCCGAAAGTGAGTTCGCCAGTTCAAAACAGCGACAAGGAATCTAAGATTGAAAGTAAGTAATAATATTTTGCTTCAAATTCATTTGATAATTTACAGACATTTTCACATAAATTAATAATAAAGAATTGTTTATTCACTTTTTCTCTTAAGTTATTCACTTTATAAGACACAGTGAACAACACACTTCGTTGGAACAAATTATTGATGCTATAGCTTGTCAAGGAGCCATAAAGCCCTAGGTAAAGCTAGGATTTAAGAATTTTGAGCCACTGCCAGTTATATTTGATGCTTTAAAAGGCAAGACACATTTTAGTAGCGCTAGGTTATCATCTACTACATTTAAAAAATGATCATACAAATAAAATAATATCCATCTAACAACTGCTTGCTTACAACTGTCATGTACATTTAATCAATTAACTACAATCAAAAGTGATCACTTCTGAGGATAATAATTTTATTCTTTTATTTTTCTTTAGAGAAAAAACGAGAGAGACAAGCAACTCCATCGCCTGAGGTGAAACAGAACAGTGACAGTGAGGATGAGGTCCCCATTGCCTCCAAGCGCAGGAAGAGGATCAGACTCAATCCTGTGGACTCGGATGATTCTGATGTTGAGAACAAAGGTGGGTTCTCTTAGGACAAAAGCAAAAACTCTGTACATAGTTTAGCTAAAGATTTATGAATAAAAAATAGCAAATTACATTTAATTTACAGTTATTTTTAAACCAAATTAACATTATTGAAGAATACTGCAGCAATTAATAGAAAAGTATGCCTTTCTATCATCATAATATTTCTTGCCTTGCAACATAAGATGACATAATATTATTATCCAATACTGTTTTTAACCTACTTTGAAAAAAGGAAGAGGTTCTTTGTCATAATCTTTTTTCTAATTACTTGATGAGAGGATCTTGAAGAAATTTAGGGAAATCTTCAATAGAAGACAACAAATCATTTCTGAGATATTTGTTTAAAAATATCAATTAAATCACACATAAACTACATTTTATTCATAACCCAAATATTATTAAAAAAAAATTCTATGAATTATTATGAATGAGGGATTCAGAATAATTAATTACTCAAATTTTAGTTTCGGAAGCAGTTGTTTTAAATAATGAAAGTAATTTTTCAGCAGATAACAAAATGGATACATCTGAAGTTGAGAAGCCATCTGTCGAGAAGAGGTTGCAGGATAGCTTCAAGTTTGAATCTCCTAAGGCCAAGAAACCCAGTAAACCAGTTACCAAGCCATCATCTAGTAATGGGTATGTTCTTAATTAACAACTTGAAATTGTAAAGCCTCCCTCTTTAGAGTTAGTAAGAAAATGTGTGGCTATTGGCGGTGTCGGCGGGCGGGGTATAGAGCATTGCATGATCGCCGGAAGCGAGAGGCGCAAGGGTTTATAAGAGAATAGCTCTTTTTTAATGTTAAAAATTTTTGCTTATTTATATTTTTGCTATAATGTGACAAGTCCACAAAAATGAGTGATAGTTACGCGTGAAACAAGATGCGCCGCCGCGCCTTCCACTATCTGGTCCATGATCGAACGGCGAGCTGCCTATTATTTGCCGGCAGCAAGCCCTTGCCTATGGTGGCTGGTAAAGTACAATGTTACAAAACAATTTTTTTTTTCAGGCTCACACCCTCTCCGCCAAAACCAGCTGAAGAGAAAGCCATAGCAGCTGATGAAGGGAATTGGGTTCACTGCAAATTAGACTGGCTGAAGCCTGATAAGATCAGAGATGCCATGAAAAGGAGGCCTGACCATCCTGATTATGACCCTTCTACTTTATATGTGCCACCGGATTTTCATAAGAGTCAAACACCTGTAAGTACTGTTAATAGTTGGTTGGTTCGTTTCAAAATATTGTTTTTGAATCACCAATCAATTGACATACATTTTGAATTTCCAAACCAAACAGTCACATCAGTGATTAGTTAACTTAATCATCTTACTATTTATTGATTTCACAACTACAAAAAATCGTATTTTAAAATTTTGAAAGTTAATTAAGTTTTCAGGCCTATAATAAAGTCTGTTCTGTTTTTAGAGAAATTGTGTTTTGGATTTATTGGTCCATAGTGTCCAATACCCAATTCTTAGTTCTCAAATCTCTAACAATACTCTGGATTGGATTTAATTCACAATGATGCACTAGACTTGAATATTCTCAGTAAAAACACATAACACAATACGATATTTGTTTGTGCTACATGTACTACTCATGTACTACTTGTATTAGAAGCGGACAGAATATCTATTACAGTATTTGTAAACATTCCAGGCTCATCGTCAGTGGTGGGAGATGAAGTCATCTCACTTCGACTGTGTGCTGTTCTTCAAAGTGGGCAAGTTCTATGAGCTTTACCATATGGATGCAGCTGTGGGGGTTAATGAACTTGGATTCTCGTATATGAAGGTAAAATACACATTCCGCTTTTCTAGTATTGGCAACAATTATCTTCCAGTCAGTTCTTATGTTGTTTGGGGTCGCGATATCGGCTGGCATTTGGCCCTATCGGACCTCGTCAGTTTGCTGACAGCTCCTTATGACGCGCTTGGAACACGACGCGTTGTTGATTCAGGTCTGGGGGGGGTATTACAACGTCTTAAAACCAGGCTTTCCAGTGAGTGAACGAGATGGCGCTAGACGAATAGCTCTGTCACTTTCACTCGCCGGAACAAGCCGCATGCAGGCGTCTCTAGCAGCGGCTATATGAAACACTCTCAAAATCAAAACTATACCATTTCAAAACTGACTGGTTTAGACCATTTTGAAGCATAGATTGTATAAAGTAGTGTGGTAGTTTCCTGTCGTAGTTATTTGCTACTTTAACAAAGAATCTACATTTCTCTAATGCAACGGCGATATAATACTAGACTCCGCATGCACGATCTAAGGAACAAAAACTATTCTGTCAACTCGCTGAGGTACTACGTAAGCGAGGGGAACGGGGTACTGCGTTGTGATTGGCTAACTCAAGGTCTGTTCTATCTCAACGTATGTTTACGGCTCACAGGATTGGTCGAAATGAGACGAATATAAGACTTTTTTGCCTAATGTGTTGACAGACATCGGTCGCCTGTTATTAGGAGTCTGGTATTATATCGTCGTTGCTCTAATGTAACCATTACCTCCCCAGGGTGAATTCGCACATTCTGGATTCCCTGAAAGCGCATACGGTAGGATGGCGTCCACGCTTGTGTCGAAAGGATACAAGGTCGCGAGAGTAGAGCAGACCGAGACCCCTGATATGATGACAGAGAGGTGCAAGAAGAGTAAGTTTGAATTATTTATTTATTACTAGCTGACCGGGCAAACTTCGTACTGCCTCAAAATCACCTTTTAAACCTTCCTGGACTTCCAAAAATAATTCAGAACAAAAATTAGCCAAATCTTCTTTATATTTCAGATGGTCTGACCAGCAAGTTTGACAAGGTGGTCCGTCGTGAGATATGTCAGGTGTCGATGAGAGGCGCGCAAGTGTGTGGTCTGCAGGACAATGGACCGGCTGACGCTTCTGCCGCTTACATGATGGCTATCGCTGAAGAGGTAATTTATAAATAAAAACATTGCCTCACATTAGGAATTTCTTCCTGTATCTTGGGTGCGTTTACATAGGAACTCACATACACAAACACCAAGACCCGGAACAACTACTCGCAGATCAAAGGGATCATACAAATATTTGTTCCGTTCGAGGATCAAACCCGCGACACGCTGCGCATCAGTTGATCGCTGGGCCACTGCGCCTACTCCTTATTAAATTTACGGAAGTGCCTTCAGGTTTCAAATTCAATAAAAAAAAAATATTCATCTTGGCGTGAATGGCTATATGTCAAACTATGCGGGATAAAGGAAAATAGTGAAAGGAGTCTCGAGGCCGATTTTGACGAGAACTAAAACTGCATCATTGGCTTTTAGAGAAATCAATAATCCTGGCCAGGAATCAAACTAGCTGATTTTGGAAAAAAAAAACACACGCTGTATTACACTATCCGATAATGTCGTTAATACATCGAATCAAATTCCGGAAAAGGGATATTTCTTTTTTTTTTAGCGTGGTAAAATCATCAAATGAGTCCTCCCACCCCGGGCAGGGCGAGTTCATACCAGACGACCAATAAAATGTCTGGACTTAAAAAGAGACAGTGACCTCTGGGTTTGTTTCAGCTGTTTCTTCTCAGAGTAGTCAGATACGAAACACCGGCCTCATCTAGTTTGTAAAAGAAGACGTGTAAATTGTTTATGATTTTTTTATTTAGCGTGGTAAAATCATCAAATGAGTCCTCTCACCCCGGGCAGGGCGGGAGGGACTGTCAAACTTGTAATGACTAAAATCCACGGTGTCCTTCAATAGCCCTTTATGTTCCGGGGTCACGGTAAGGAAATAAATCCCGCGACCCCGGCAGGCTTTGGCCCTCTGAGGGGGCCCCGTCATTTTTGCTGACGCTCTTTGAGGCGTGCGTGGAACACGACGCGCCGTCGACCCGGGCAAATTGCTTATGATAACCTATTTGCAAAAATAAATATCATTTCAATAACCATATACATAGATCTGAAACTTACAAGGCCTTTACTTTGACAGGCCTGTTGGTCTAGTGGTTAGTGACCATGACTGCTATGCCGGAGGTCGTGGGTTCGATTCCCACCCAGGACAAATGTTTGTGTCATGAGCACGATCATTTGTTCTGTGTCTGGGTGTAATTTATATATAATATGTATGTATTTAGAAATATATAAGTATGTTTATGAGTTGTCTAGTACCCATAACACAAGCTCTGCTTAGCTTGGGACTAGATGGCGTTGTGTGATAGTTGTGGAATATTATTATTATTACTTACGTTATTTCCACAGGAGAGCAACGGCTGCAGCACATACGGCATTTGCTTCGTGGACACTTCCATAGGTTTGTTTCACATCGGACAGTTTCAAGACGATAAGCATTCGTCCAGGCTGCTGACGACTCTGGCGCATTATCCTCCAGCTTTGGTAAGTTTTAGTTTATTTAGAGTAAAAGCGTAAAATGTTATAAGTAAAGGTCCATTCAATTAAAATCTTACTCTATTTACTACACGAAAGGATACATATTTCCAGTATCGTCGTGTCAACTCGCGTCTCGGTGTGAATTGAACCCAAGAATCTGCTTCCTAATAGCTTTGCGTTTTTAACCTACTTCAAAAAGGAGGATGTTCTCAATTCAGATGTTAATTTTTTATGTTTGATCTCGCATAACTCTGTCGCTTACCAAGCGATTTGAAATTGCAAAAAAGGTAATGAAAAAAAATCAAAGCTCCCCGAAAGAAAAGTGATTTTGTAGGCTATTTTACTCTTTTTTGTTCTGGACCCGTATTCCAGCTTATAATATCTTGTTTAAACCAAACCGTTTTGAGTCAACATTCGTGACAACCAAGGAACGAAAGAAGGCCCGAAGAAAAAAAAAATATTTCTTCAAGTCATTCCTCCTTACCTTCCAGGTAATTTTCGACCGTAAAACAACATCACGAACGTCCAAACTCCTCAGTACACATTGCCACAACGCGCGCAGAGAGGCGCAGAACATCTGGTCACCCGAGAAAACGCTAAAGATCTTAGCGGAGAAGTATTACAGGACTAACGCGGATGGAGAGTGGCCCGAGGGGATTAGACCTTTCTTACATGAAGGTAAGTCATCGTTATTTAGTTCACAAAGTTGCTAAAAGATAACAGTTTTAAAATGAGTTTTTAAAACTGTTATCTACTTGAATAAAAAAAGTTAAGTAATCCAATATCAACTTACCTAATTGCCATCAGCATAATGTAGATATTCGTGTTATTGTAAATAATAAAAATTCGAAACAAGCATTTAAATCAAGGGAAGGATGGACCGAAATTTTGTGTCAACCGCCACAATGGAACATCTAGTACCTAAATAAAACTTGCCTGAATAGGTCACGCGTGTTATGACAGCAATTGCCAAGAAAACAAATGAAAGAAGTTGTATTGGCAACGTGCACGACTTTAGAGCAACCTCTTTACTGGCTCTGACTATTCTGATTAAAATCAGATTTTGTTACAAAATACTTGGTTTTAGATACCATGGCGAACTATAAGCAAAGAAACAAAATTGAAAAAAAATGTATGCAAAATGTATTCTGTAAAGAAAAATATCGAATACAGGATGTGGAAATGAGAAATCGTTATTTCTACTTTTTGCCACCATAAGCACTGTCATCGATTCGACCCAGTGCTTCGCACCCAGCAAATAGAGCATACCAAGATTCGCTGGCTGACCTGGCGACAGACAAAACGCGTGTATCCCTTGACGCACACTTGAATTTCTTAGTTCATAAGATTACAGCACTATCTACGTTTCTCTTTTCAGGCGACGCTCTAGGTCTTACTCCAGCCGCTAACAGCTACCTCGCAATCAAAGCCCTCGGCGGCGTAGTGTCCTGCCTCACAGACTGTCTCCTAGACATTCAAGTACTAGGCATGAACCAATTCACTTCCTACCAACCCCCCGACGTGCTAAACAAGACCTTACCACCAGAGGTTAAGGTTGAAAATCGCTGGGAAGGCGGCAACACTATGGTTTTAGATGCAATTACGTTGAGGAATTTGCGGATTGTACAAGATGAAGGGTGTTTGTATGAACGGTTGAATTTCTGTTCCACTCATATGGGGAAGAGGTTAGTAATTTTATAAATATAAATATTTCACTTATTGTCTTTTTGTAAAAGGGAGTGGGCCTGTCCTGTGATGTGACTTATCATGTTTTCCAATTTTCAGTTTTTATTGTAATATCATAGGTCCTTGAGTTTTTTTTATCTACCTACCGTAGTAAAATCATCAAATGAGTCCTCTCATCTAAGGCGGGACGTGGGGGACTGTTAGACGTGTCCTGACTAAAATCTACGGTGTTCCGTCGCCTAAGCCCTTTGTATTCTGGCATCACGGTTACAGTCCGGCAGGCTTTGGCCCCATCAGATTGCTCATTGCTCTTTGAATCTACCTTTTTTCGGGGTTACAACCTACCTTCGGAAAACCATGGGCCTACCTAATCTTAACGAACATTAATGATTTATTTCTAGGTTACTATACCAATGGGTTTGCGCACCAAGTTGCAATCTCACTGTAATAAAGGAGAGACAGGAAGCTGTGAAGGCCTTGTATGAAAACCAGGAGTTGTGCCAAGATGCAAAGAGTATTTTAACTACTTTACCGGACTTGGAAAGGCTATTGGCTAAGTAAGTGTATTAAATGTACTGAAAAAAATTGTGAGGTTTTGACTTTAGGTAACTTATGAGTTTTTGATTCTGTCTTTGGAGTTGGAGGATTGTCTTTTTTTTTTACCTGGTAATATCATCAAATGAGTCCTCCCACTCAGGGCAGCATAGGAGGGACTTTCAGACTTTACTGGCTATAATCCACGATGTCCTTCAATAGTCACTTCATGCAAACCGATCGAAAATGTTAAAGAACATGTATATCTAGGTCTTAAGATTGATCATAAGTTTAACTGGGGCCCACATGTGGACTCTGTGTGCATTAAGCTTAGAGCTATCATGTCAAAATTGCGCATCTTAAAGCACAAATTGCCTTATAGCACGTTGAGATTGTTGTATATGGCATTGGCCGACAGTGTTATTAATTATGGCATAACAAGTTATGGAAGAACTTATAAAACTTACCTTCAAAAAATATATAATATACAAACACGAGTATTAAAGATAGTGGTGCCATATAAAATTAAACTCAGATATAAACCCGACTATAATAAACTATTTCAATATTGTAAAGTAATAAATGTATTTGATAAAGTGAAATTAGCTGTTGCCTCTGACTATTGTGAACAATACATGAGTAAGTTAAAGAAAAATAGTAGACCTAACTTTGTCCGCAACCTGTCATACTTGCCTCTGTATAAACTGCCAAGAGTAAATAATGAATATGGTAAAAGGGTTTGGTTGTATGCTCTTCCAGAAATTCTTAATTATTTGCCTAAAGAATTAGCCAAAAAATTAGAAAATAAAAAATCTAAACAGGTGAAAAATATCCTGAAATACTATTATACTATTGAAATGTATAAAAGAGGGGAGGGGCATACGGGTGGGCCCACTACATGACAATGACCTGTGAGCGAGTAACTTAATATTATTCGATAGCGCACATAATCTTGCCTCAATAAGATTGAGCGTTATTGCATATGACAATTGTATGATGCATATTTGAAAATAAACAGCTTGAAATTTAATTTTAATTTTAAAAATTTTATTTATGTGCAATCGTTTTTAAGTTTATTGTTTTAAAATTATGTATAAGTTTATAGTTACCTATTATTTTTTATACTTATATATGTATTGTGCTTTTTTATGGGCCTTAGTTGCCTGAAATAAAGGATAAAATAAATAGCCCTTTACGTTCCGGGACCAGGGTTACCGGATAAGACAGTCCCACGACTCCGGGAAAGTGCTTGCCTAGGTTTGAAGTTCGATTCCACGAACTATTTGTAAGGCTGTCCCGGTGCTAAAGTACCGCTACGCTACCTAATCCTACCTAACCTAGGCACAGGTATTCCTAGGAGGATATTAAATAAAAATGTAGGTAGGCAGTAAATTGGACATTTATTTAATAGCTCGGTAGACGAAGGTCGATGGATTGGGTTAGGGCCTATACAGCGATTAACCTCCTCACTGGTCTAGCACTCCCCTGACGTCACTGGCCGCTGCAGGAGAAGTGTGCTCGCGCGTCGATCGCCAGGTCCAAAGGTTGGTGTAGGGTTGGCAGGATACTCGGCTACTGTCCACCGCGGGGAAGCCAGTATTTTAGGACATACGTGGAACCTGAGCGTGGAACCCTGTAATGCGCAATAAGCGAAAGCATTACACACTGGCCGTAGACGGTGAGCACCCACAGCAACGTTTGATAGGGAAGCACTAATGTAGATGTGTTGCTGTGGATGTTCACTATCAGATACGGAGATGACAATAATTTCGGTTACTAAGCCGTTAATTTAAACATTTGAAATTTACAACGGAAACTAAGTTTATAATATGCAAGAATGATATAATTTTGAAAATGTGAGATAGAACTACATAGAAAACGAGTAATGAGCGTCTAATAATAACAAAGTTATGCAAAAACACAAATGAAAGATCACTAGTTCAGCAAAGCGAAAGAAACCGTTACGGCTTGCTAAGCTACTGGCTAATTTAAATTGTGCAACACTTACCCAATCGGGGTTTAATTCACACACACAGAATAAGTTTGAGAATAAATTAAATGTCGAGGGAACGGTAGGGACGCCTTAAAAAGAATCTCAGTCGCGATTAATTACGTTACGATGTACTCGTATTAGGGACCGTCAACCGTGAAAAAGACTGACGTGCGCTCGCCTCGACAACCAGAATCGTTCTGTCTGCGGCGACGTGGAGCGGTGGAGCCGTGGAGCTTGCGCCCGCGCCGAGAACAAAGGAATTCGTTTCTGGGTGCCTAATATGTCGCTTGTTTTAATACGTGCGTGGTGATAAAATGTAGCTGGCCAGAAATCTGATTTGATGCGTTCATTATTAGTTTATTTATCTTTATTTAAATATTGTAAATAGTTTTTCCTTTTTAGAAATAATATTATTTAAGTAATTTCCTTAGGTTTAGTTTTTATTATCATTATTTTATTGTTTAGAATTAAGACATGTAACAATTAATGTTACATTACCCCCCTCGTCTCAGAATGAGTTTTTCTCAAATAAAACTCGTCTATAGGTTACCACTAGCACTACACAATCATACTATCATCTTTCAAAATCCTTCCATAATATCAAACATACTACCTGACACAATAGCTTCAACAATATAAAATGATGTTGACGCGTCCTTACATAAACAAGTTATCGGTGATTTATCGCAACGAAAACTAATGCTAGTCGTAAGAAGTTAATATAAAGGTGAATTGTCTCAACTCCTTCAACAATAAAAAAAAAACTTAACATTTAGCTACACTTAATGTTCTTTAAATCCTTGATATGCCAGACGCCTATATTTTTTCCTGACATATCTTCCAGAACATAGACAAGTGGAGACCGTTTTTCGATTATACGGCATTTGATAAATTTGGGTGCAAGCTTTTTACTAAAATACTTGTCTTTATTACTTAATACGAATGCGCGCTTATAGACTATGTCTCCTACATTAAATTCAGCCGGCTTTCTACGTAGGTTGTAGTGTGCAGTATTCTTTTCATGTGCGTGCCATAACGAAGCCTGCACCTCATTAAATACCGATCGAAGACAACCTAAGTTTTCAGCGTATAAGTCGCGAGGGAGGAACAACACTTCATCGCCCAAGTCATTATCAGTATAGTGCGATCCGCATAAAACTAATTCCCTACCGTAAACTAAAAACGACGGTGTATAGCCGGTGGCTTCATTGACGGAATTGTTTATCGCAAACTGGACCTTGGGAATGGAGGTGTCCCAGGATCTATGATCGTTTCCAACAAACGTAGACAAACTAGTGACGATAGTTTTGTTATATCGTTCTACCGTGTTGACTTGTGGTGTGTACTTCGGCGAGAAAAAAACGTTAGGGATTTTATATTTTTTAAATAGCGCGTCAGTAGACGAACTTATAAACTGCGTGCCATTGTCCAAAAAGATTGTTTGAGGGACTCCGTGAACCAAGAAAATGGAATCCTCTAAAATTTTAATAACTATATCCGCAGTAGCGCGACGTACTGGGAAAATATGACAAAATTTTGAAAAACAGCACGTTACTACTAATATATAAGAATTTTGTTTTCGACTAGTGGGAAGAGGACCCACAAAATCAATTGAGATCATCTGAAAAGGTCTCGAACATTGCTTAGGACGACCCATTTCTCCCAATGTAGTGTGATTTTGTGCCTTATAAGATAAGCAAACCGAGCAAGAACCTACATATTTAACGACATCTTGGTGCATATTTGGCCAGTAGTAATTTAATGACAAGCGCCGATAGGTTTTAAAAATGCCAAGATGTCCACCTGTTGGCTCAGAGTGATTTTCGGCTATGATGCTTTCACGGAACTCGCTGGGTACGACTTCCTTCCAGTCAAATTCTGAAGTTAATTGGTTGTTAATGTTTTTTGTGAGTCGAAATAACGAATTATTTTTAATGGTGAAGTTAGGGAAATTTGAAGGAGTAGTCAGACAGCCGTTGTATATTTTTTTAAACCAGACATCATCTGTGTTGGCATTAGCTAAAGATATTGCGTTTACGGGAAACGCTCTAGACAAGGCATCAGGTATAACATTGTCGACACCTCGACGGTGTTTGATAATAAAATTAAATGAGGACAATCTTACCCCCCATCGAGCTAGTCGTCCTGTGGGATTTTCTAGTGACAAAAACCATTTTAACGCGGAGTGGTCAGTATACACCGTGAATGTTTGGCCGTTTTCTAGATAACACCGCCAGTGCTCGAGAGCCGTTAACACAGCAAGGGTCTCCCTTTCAGTAATGCTGTAGTTTTTCTCTGGACTAGTGAACGATCTACTCATGTAGGCAATTGGGTGTTCTTTACCGTCGATAGTCTGCGTTAACATAGCACCAATACCATAACTACTCGCGTCGGTGTGCACTTCAAATGGTTTGGAATAGTCCGGACAAGAAAGAACTGGAGCGGAAACCAAACATTCCTTCAACGCATTAAAGGCCGCGTCAGCTTCTGGTGACCACTTGAAAGAAGGAGCATTTTTCCCGTTAGCAGTGAGCTTATTGAGTGGTCCAGCCACTGTGCTAAAGTTAGGGACGAAACGTCGGTACCAAGTAGCAGTGCCGAGAAAGCGTTTCAACTCCTTCCTATTTGTAGGGGTTGGAAAGTTTATTATGGCTTCCACCTTGTCTGGGTCAGTGCGTAAACCACGGGAATTAACCACATATCCCAGATACTTGAGTTCGCTTCGAAAGAACTTACACTTTTCGAAGTTCACGGTTAAATTTGCCTGTCTCAATTTGTCCAAAACTCGCAATAATCGAGAAACATGTTCATCAAAGCTAGAACTAATAACAATGACGTCATCCAAATAAGCGAATGTCTTAGACTCCATGTCACTAAATAACAAGTCAACGAGACGTTGTTGCGTTGCGGGGGCATTCGTTAATCCAAACGGGGTAGTCTTAAAACGAAAAGTGCCACGGCCCGGAACGTAAAATGCGGTTTTATCGCGGTCTTCTGGCGTTATAGGCAGTTGCCAAAAAGCTTTGGACAAATCGATACTGCTCAGGTACTTAGCATCGCGTAGGTTATCCAATATCTCCGAGACATATGGCAAATTGTACGCATCGCGCTTAGTCACTGCGTTCAACTTCCTGCTGTCTAAACAGAACCTTGGTTGCCCGTTCTTTTTATTAACAATGAGCACGGGAGAAGACCAAGCGCTCTCGCAAGGTTCGACAACGTCAAGTGACAGCATTTCGTCCACCTGCTCAATTAAAATGCGCTGCTTTTCGGGGGACATCCTGTAATAACGCTGTCTAATCGGTTGTGCGTCGCCAGTGTCAATGCGATGGCATATTAAATCTGTTCTACCCAGGCCCTTTTCTTCAGTAGAAATAGATCGAAACTGCGCAATGACATTATCAGCTATCGCTTTCTGCGACGCCAACAAATTATCGTAGGAGTTAATAAATGGTTCACCGCTACTTACTTTTATTTCTGCCAAAGGGGCATTTGACATTGTTATACTACCTATATAATTAGGGCAAATTCGAAAAGCGCGCCAAAAATCTACGCCCAATATAATTGATGTTTCAATTTCGGGAACTACATATGCCTTAATAATGTGAAACTGGCCCTCAAATGTAACTGGCAAATAAATGAAACCTAAGGCTTTTAATGATTGACCGCCAGCAGCTATCATTTTAGTGCGGTCATCCTGGTTTAAAGTGCAATCTGATATCTGTAAATGAGAATTGTTTCCCAGAATCGAAACTGCAGCTCCCGAATCAAGTAACCCAACAGCATCGATGTTATTGATTTTAATATTTACATAAGGCCTAGAATCGTTTAATGGTTTTGATAGCAGAATTGTAGCAACTCTGTATGAAGAGGAAAATGTTCTTATAAAGTCAAGCCAAGTTTCCCAGTCTTGCTTGCTAAAATTGTTACAACTCTGCTTAATTAGTTTTTTGAGTTTTTACCAGTTTTACGGCAGTTAGGACAGTCTGGTGTCTTCACATCCTTCATACCGCACTTGAAACAAACAATGTCCCGTGGAGCCTTGCATTGTCGAATGTGGTGGGTGTTATTACGACACCTAGGACAGTAAGGTTCCTTTTTAGCCTCGTTAATTGCATGTACATATTTATTGTTATTATTTGAATTATTATTATTATTATTTCTATATTGATTATTATTATTGTTATTACTATTTGAATTATTGTATTTATTGTAATTGTTATTATTATTTTCCTTATTTATAGGTTTATGGCAATCCTTAGTGTACGCAAATTCAGGAGCTAGCGTATTGGGAGTAACCTTAGGAGGCTCTTGAAATTGTGACAGTCGAGTCTGAAATGTCTCATAGTTACGACAAAACGAACGCAAAGTGTCTATAGTTGAGATTTGAGGAGCTGCTGCTAATGTACTTGCATAGCAAGGTCTAATATTATGCAAGAGAATTTCCAATTGGTCTACTTCTGGAAGAGGAGTAGATAGACGCGAGAACATTCCATTCATAACCGCAAGATAAATAGTTATATTCTCACGTTCTCCTTGAGTACGAGACCGAATTTCAGAAATTAGTCTATAATCATAGTCAGTTTGACTAAAATCCTCTTTTAATAAACGCGCCAACTCAGGCCAAGAACTGACTTTGTCCTTTACCGCACGATACCAGTGAAGGGCATCGTCTTGAAAAATTTCAGATGCAAAGCTTATAACTTTTTGCTGTGGAATATTTCTAGCCAGTATAAATTCATCAACACGCTGTATAAACGAGCGAACACAAGTTTTGCCAGTAAATTTTAATTTACTTAAATCGGATGACGTACGATCGCATGACACAGAAATCATATTCTGTAGTTCCGGCACAGCAGGTACTGATTCTTTGACAAAACCAGCACTAGCCACATTAGAAGATGTGCTAGCAGAAGGTTTTTTTGCTAGCAAGGCAGAAAGCTTTTGCGAGAAAATTTTATAACCGCTAACAATGTCATCATATTCATTTTTAATGTCGTCACTACGCGTTATCCTCTCGACACGATTGTGTAAATGATTCAACATATTCTGTGTCCGCAATAGTGAAGCAACACTAGGATCACTAGCGTCAAGGTTTAATTGAATTTTCGTTAAAACCTCTAAACAACCCTTAAGGTCCTGTCTTGCATCGAGTGGAGACTCAAGTATATATTCCGAGGGTAAATCAGGAGATAATTTTATAATTTGTTTCCGTAACTCCTCAACAGAAGGTGCAGGAGACGCGCCTCTAATACGAACTTCATACTCCAACTCAGATTTTTGAAGAGACAGGAACTTAATAGGAAGCATGTTGAAATTAATTAAAAGAAACAGAAGGATAAGTGACGCACTTAGTACACAACTACTCACTACAGCAAAAGCAAAAACAAAAAAATAAAAAGAAAAAAAAAACAACACGTTCTCCGTTCTGTTACAAAATAAAATTTAAGAACGTCTGGTTTTTTTTTAAGAAAAAACAAAAATAATTAAATGCGAAAAGAAAAAACAAGCAAAATCATAAAAGAAAAAAAATACTGCTACTAATGTGTATCACCGTAAAAAAATACAATATCTCATATAATGTGAGGAAAATAAAATTATAACGAACAATTTTTAAAAGCGTCGTTTTAGGTGCCCAAGAAGAAAACAGTAGTAAAAAAATATTATAACAAACTATGCAACTAAACGACTTTAAATTAATAATTATTAATGTAGGGTAGGTTAATAACGACCAAGATTAACTTATAAAAAGAAGTTGAAGGTTCGTATACACATTAGTAACGGAAAAAAAACCAAAAAAAATAAAATATATAGACGTTTAACACAGACAACCACCAACATACACAACCCACTACCAATGGAGGAGGAATTAATCAGCTGTATTTCTACCACGATTAAGGGCGCCAGTGTCCCGGTGCTAAAGTACCGCTACGCTACCTAATCCTACCTAACCTAGGCACAGGTATTCCTAGGAGGATATTAAATAAAAATGTAGGTAGGCAGTAAATTGGACATTTATTTAATAGCTCGGTAGACGAAGGTCGATGGATTGGGTTAGGGCCTATACAGCGATTAACCTCCTCACTGGTCTAGCACTCCCCTGACGTCACTGGCCGCTGCAGGAGAAGTGTGCTCGCGCGTCGATCGCCAGGTCCAAAGGTTGGTGTAGGGTTGGCAGGATACTCGGCTACTGTCCACCGCGGGGAAGCCAGTATTTTAGGACATACGTGGAACCTGAGCGTGGAACCCTGTAATGCGCAATAAGCGAAAGCATTACACACTGGCCGTAGACGGTGAGCACCCACAGCAACGTTTGATAGGGAAGCACTAATGTAGATGTGTTGCTGTGGATGTTCACTATCAGATACGGAGATGACAATAATTTCGGTTACTAAGCCGTTAATTTAAACATTTGAAATTTACAACGGAAACTAAGTTTATAATATGCAAGAATGATATAATTTTGAAAATGTGAGATAGAACTACATAGAAAACGAGTAATGAGCGTCTAATAATAACAAAGTTATGCAAAAACACAAATGAAAGATCACTAGTTCAGCAAAGCGAAAGAAACCGTTACGGCTTGCTAAGCTACTGGCTAATTTAAATTGTGCAACACTTACCCAATCGGGGTTTAATTCACACACACAGAATAAGTTTGAGAATAAATTAAATGTCGAGGGAACGGTAGGGACGCCTTAAAAAGAATCTCAGTCGCGATTAATTACGTTACGATGTACTCGTATTAGGGACCGTCAACCGTGAAAAAGACTGACGTGCGCTCGCCTCGACAACCAGAATCGTTCTGTCTGCGGCGACGTGGAGCGGTGGAGCCGTGGAGCTTGCGCCCGCGCCGAGAACAAAGGAATTCGTTTCTGGGTGCCTAATATGTCGCTTGTTTTAATACGTGCGTGGTGATAAAATGTAGCTGGCCAGAAATCTGATTTGATGCGTTCATTATTAGTTTATTTATCTTTATTTAAATATTGTAAATAGTTTTTCCTTTTTAGAAATAATATTATTTAAGTAATTTCCTTAGGTTTAGTTTTTATTATCATTATTTTATTGTTTAGAATTAAGACATGTAACAATTAATGTTACAAGGCAAGACAAGGCCGTAAATACTGAGCCAGAACTGCTCTAATTCTGAGTAGCAAATTGTAACAACAAAATCAAATGTTTCATTTCCAGAGTACATGCTTTAGGTAACCTCAAGCGTTCAAAACAACATCCGGATTCACGTGCCATTTTCTACGAAGAGAAGACGTATTCCAAGAGGAAAGTTCTCGACTTTATATCAGTGTTGAATGGGTTCAATGCTGCGTTAAAACTGGTTGATATGTTCTCTGACACTGATGCTGTGCTGCTGAAGAGGATCATGCAGTTCCATCCGGATGGAAAGTATCCGGATTATAGGGACACATTGAAGTTTTTCAAAGTGAGTAAAACAAAAAACTTTAGAGAATTAAAGCTTCTACTGGTTATGTGTTTTTCTTTGAAAATGCTACAGGAACCGATTATTTACCTTTTATATCCAGAATTTTCGGTATATTTCAGTCGTTTTTATAGCTTCTGTTACCCTGTCCGCTAATCCTAACTTATAAATGCGGAGGTGAGTTTGTTTGTTCAAAATCACTGAACCGATTCAGATAAATTTTGGTACAGAGATACATAGCCTTTACTAAACACGTAATGGAGCCCTACTTAGAATGTTTTGTGGACATGTAATTTGTCAAACAAGCATGGCCTAACTTCATAATGAACATCCATTCAAGAAATAAATTTTTTGGTTCCCATAAATTCATAAAATGCTAAATTTTTACATTATCAACTATATATTATATTCTAGGAAGCATTCAATCAAAAAGAGGCCGAGAAAGAAGGTCGCATTTTACCCGGTGAAGGAGTAGACCAAGAGTACGACAACACACTACAACTTATAAAGGAGATTGAAGGAGACTTGAAAGACTACCTTAGTGAACAAGAAAAGTATTTCAAATGTCGGGTAAGTACTGGGGCACTATACATTTTTTGGGTTGGTATCAGAATGACTGAATTGCAAATTGACCACGTCGGTCTTAGTCCAAATCTCTAAATACCTAAATCGCAAAATGACTACATCACTTGTAGCCCACATCTCAATGTTTAAATCTCCAAATATCTAAGTCACAAAATGAGTACATCGAGAAATGTCCAAACAGTTGTGTAGGTATACATACAGGATGGATATGAGAATGACTGATACACCAAATATTTATTGAAAATGTAAGTGGTATGGGTTGGTATTGCATTATACTCTTCCTGTATATACCATATAGGTGATCACGGATATTTCAAAGTAGCCTGGCCATGAAATGAAGAACCAAAGACATTAAGGTATAGGTAGTTTATTTAATTATAAATAAACTTATTTCAGTTAGCCTACGTAGGTACGGACAAGAAGAGGTATCAGATCGAAGTGCCACAGGGAGCTGCGGCCAAGGCTGGCGCTGACTACAACTTGGAAGGCGCTAGGAAGGGATACAAGAGATTTTCTACGAGCGAGACGAAAGTATATACTGATTTTATTTTACATTTCTTAATAACATGATAAACCTAGTAGACCGTTGTGAGATACTTCACTGAATAGAGACTTCCACAGCAATTTTTTCACAAGATTAAGGCTCAGGTTTTGTAAAATTCACTCGCGCCGAATTATTTGCGTAACTTTGTTTGTGATTTTTGAACAAAATAGTGCAATAGCTTGAAATATTATTATTGCACATAAATAACCATAATATAAGTAACAGCTAGTTATTTTTTTTAAGTTGATTTAAGTGGATTATATACGGTAAATCAAGCGTTCAAATCAGCTCTTTCCTGCCCAACGTCATTTCGAGTTACGTTGGTGCACTCAATCTGAGACAATGAAGAATTAATTTAAAAATCTGAGCAGCGCATAATGACCGCAATATCCTCGTCTTCAAACTGCGCTGATTAGTTTTTTATATTTATCTTTCATTTTCTAATTTAAGATGGCAGAATATTATCAAAATTCTCGCATTTTATCTCTCAATGAATAGTTTTTTTCATAAGAACTATGCATCGTAAGTATGTAATATTTAGATTATTTTGATGTCGACAGATCAATAAAGCAAATACAAAAAAAAAAAAAAAATTGTACCTAAAGCGCTTTTTTTCAACAATAAAAAATATCTCAAATAACCTCTCAAAAAGTGTTTATAAACGAGAATTGCAAGAGAAATTCCTTAGTGGCCGGTGGACGGCCGGAGCGATTGGACGTGAGGTCCACGACGAATTTTTATTGGTCCCTCTCGCTCGCACCTTCTCTCGCTCTAACGGTGATTTCGCACAGTTACGCATCTCATGTTGCTCTACTTTATTAAATTAAAATATATTTTTTAACCGACGGAAAAAAAGGAGGAGGTTCTCAATTCGACATGTATATATATATATATATATATATATATTATTTATGACCATTCATTACTTTTTCTTACGTGTTCCAATTTCAAATTTTTTTTTTTTTTGTTGTACGTAGTGTATCTAAAAGTTGGTCCCATTTAAATATCAAAACTAAACGCGGCCTATATGGGTAGAAAAAAAAGAATTAATTGTCAATTTTCCTATAGAATTTTCAGTTGTGAACCGATTCTGTTGAAATAAAGTTAACATAATGTAGTCCTGAGGACATTATAATTATACTACATGTATAGCAGAGATATGGAGAAGTAACTAAACAGGTTCGAGCGAATTCCGACCTTATTGACATTTAAAATTTAGTTTGTTTTTTCTCACATTCACGTTCACGCTAATATTGCTCCTTCATTAAAATCCAGTTTTTGCATAAATGTCAGTAAGGTCGAAAATCGTTTGAACATGTTTTTTAAATTGCTTAACGATAGCAAGTAAAAAAAACAGCTTCAAGCGATTTTCGACCTTATTGACATTTAAAATTTAGTTCGTTTTTTCTCACATTCACGTTTGCTAACATTGCTCCTTCATTAAAATCCGGTTTTTGAATAAATGTCAGTAAGGTCGAAAATCGTTTGAACCTGTTTTTTAAATTGCTTAACGATAGCAAGTTAAAAAAACAGCTTCAAGCGATTTTCGACCTTATTAACATTTAAAATTTGGTTTGTTTTTTCTCACATTCACGTTCGCTAACATTGCTCCTTCATTAAAATCCGGTTTTTGCATAAATGTCAATAAGGTCGAAAATCGTTTGAACCTGTTTTTTAAATTGCTTAACGATAGGAAGTTATTGTCTCACATTCACGTTCGCTAACATTGCTCCTTCATTAAAATCCAGCAAGGAACAAAAGCGTTGGTTACTCTGTCTCCAGGTGGTAATGGACTGTGCCTATGACAAGGAGTGCAGTCCTTGGATGTTACTGTGGTACCCCGGCCAGGGCGGGAGGGACTGTCAGACTTGTACTGACTAAAATCCACGGTGTCCTTCAAATAACCCTTTCATGTTCCGGGACACGGTAATGAGATAAGTACCGCGACGCCAGCAGGCTTAAGCCCTCTAGAGGGGGACCCCGTCATCATGCTGACGCTATTTGAGGCGCTCGTAGAACACAACGCGCCGTCGACCCGGGCATGGCCCATGACTTTTTTTACCCGACTGCGCCAGGAGGGTTATGTTTTTCGAGTGTATGTATGTATGTATATTTCTTTGTGTTGCTCTGCAGCCTAAACGGATTGATGGAGTTTAACTTGAGAGGTGTCGTTAGATTCGTCTTAAACGTGAGAGTGTCACTGGGTACATAAAACTGGCCAAGTGCGAGTCTAACTCGCGTGCAAAGGGTTCCGTTGAACTAAAAATATTTTTTTAAGATCTCTCACATTCTATCTAGTGGGGTGTCAAATCAAAGGATTTTAAAAATGGTTTACCAAAATATATATATAACTTATATGTTTCAATTTAATTTGGACTGATAAATGCTAACAAAAACTAAAAATAGTAAAATAAAATAAATATTTAAAAAAACAAAAAACCCAACTGCGTAAAAAAACTAAAAAGAAAGAAACAAGCCCAGTAGTTTAGAATGCACTCATTCACACTCACAGTCGGGGCCCATTCAAATTATACCAATCAAATCTTCCCAAGGGTCACCCTCGACTGTGAGTGTGAATGAGTGCATTCTAAACTACTGGGCTTGTTTCTTTCTTTTTAGTTTTTTTACGCAGTTGGGTTTTTTGTTTTATTAAATATTTATTTTATTTATCATGGTAAAATCATCAAATGAGTCCTCCCACCCCAGGCCAAGCGGAAGGGACTGTCAGACTTGTACTGACTTAAATTCACGGTGTTCTTCAATAGCCTTTTACGTTCTCGGTTTACAAGGGTATACAAAGCGCCGTCGACTCGGACATGGTCCATGGTCGGACAGCGAGTCGCCAATTACGCGCTTACGATGGCCAGAGATGACCATGACCGAGTCACCGTGGGCGTCTACCACTGTGGCTGGGATGTAAGGTTTACGCTGTCCTCTCTCTCACGCGTCCCGCCTCTTCCTTCGCCAGCATCACTGCTGCACTGACCTTTTTTTAGGTTTAAATAATTAAACACGATTGTTATTATTATTATTAAAACACTTGTGTGATACTCGTATTATTACAAACCAAGTCATATTAAAACTCCTTATTAAGCAACAATTTCTATAACTCCTTTTAAATAATCCTTAGTAGAGCAATGTTCTTACCGCATCAAAATTGTTTTCTAATAATTCAGTAGGCAGGATGTATGCGGGGGGTTGCGGGGAGGGAGCCCGAAATTTGACGTACGATCGACTGGCCGAACGCGATTCTATTTTGTGCAAACCAAGACTGAAGCCTTAAGATAGGGATTATCACTACCGCAATCTATAGACACTAGAATAACTACGCGACTGTCCATAAACATAAGTGTTTATAAAAATGTAGACATTTCCGGACGGCCAACTTAACAAGCTACTAACCCTGAAATCGATAATAATATGTTTCACTTCAGCTACTAACCTTTTCTAGGAACTCCTAGCCCGAATGATAGCCGCAGAAGAACAAAAGACGAACGTGCTAAAGGATTTAAGTCGTAGAATATTCGAGAAGTTCTCGTCTCACTACAACCAATGGGAGACCGCTCTGCAGTGCTTGTCTACGTTGGACATATTGTTGGCTTTCACGGAGTTCGCGAGGCAACAGAGTGGCGATGTGTGCCTGCCTGATATTACTTATGACGAAGATCGAAAGGTATTATTGCATTATTTTTTATATAATTTTCGCGAACAGTTTTTCCTGAGAATGCTCGTGCTTAAAAAAGATAAACTACAGGTGATGAAAGAAAGACAGCTCACAGAAAGCACGTTAAAAGGCATTGGCGTTAAAGCAACTTTGGGCTCTAGGGTATAAAGTTGAAAATCTATTGGGGAGTACCAAGCGTTTACGATTATAGTTTGCGACTTGGCTAGGGGGGCAAGAAAGTCTGACCAGAGGATTATTTACACTTCCCCATGTAATTTTTGAGATTTTGGTTCTATTAATTAGTCACCAACTTACCCTAACACACAATTTTTATTTTCTAGCCGTATATAAACATCGTAGAAGGTCGTCACCCCTGCATACCCAACCTTGAAGACTTCATTCCGAACGACACACAACTGGGCACTGAAGACGCTAGTCTGTTACTACTGACTGGTCCCAACATGGGCGGCAAGTCTACGCTCATGAGACAAGCAGGGCTCCTCACTGTGTTGGCACATCTAGTAAGTATTATTTAGATATTTGGACAGAGAAAGACCAAAGCACTACCTCTCATCTCATGATGATTGGAAGTCAGATAGAGATAAAAAAAGTAATTTAGGTAGGGTACAACTGGGTTGTTTTGACGTAGGTTAATTAATCGAAAAATACTAAATACATAGGACACGTTGTTCAACGTCAAATAATCCTGTTATCGCAAGTCACAAATTATTTTTCTCAACAGGGCAGCTACGTCCCCGCCTCAGCTTGTTCCCTAAGCCTGGTGGACCGTATCTTCACCCGCCTCGGTGCGTCCGATGATATCTTCTCCGGACAGTCAACTTTCTTAGTGGAGATGAACGAGACTGCAGCCATAGTCACGCACGCGACTGTTCACTCACTTGTGTTATTGGATGAATTAGGTAAGTAACTCTTTTTTTAACCGACGAAAAAAAAAAAGAGGAGGTTCTCAATTCGACATGTATATATATTTTTTTTATTTATTAACTGTAGGTTCGCGTTTGACCACTATCTCGCGTGTAATTGGTAAGCGATGTTTTGGTCGACGTTGAAGCACGCTTGCCTAGAAGTAACCTGTTCGCTCTTGACTTGAAGACCCCAAGGTTATAGCTGTCGGGAAATACAGATGCCGGCAGGGAATTCCACTCCTTAGCTGTGCGTACAATAAAAGTATTGGCAAAACGCTTTGTACGTACCGGAGGGATGTCCACCATTATGACGATGGCGCATTGCCGAACGTCGTGTAGTCCGAATTCTGATGCCGAGTCTGTATTACAAGGCATCGTCCAATTACTTCGATGAACTCTTTGTCATTTACTTTTATGAACTTATTCATATTTCTTGTAATATGCTAGGTCGCGGCACATCAACATACGACGGCACAGCGATCGCTTCGGGCGTCTGCGTGGAGTTAGCTAAGCGAGGTTGTAGAGTTATATTCTCTACTCATTATCACTCGCTGGTACACCACCTGTCTTCGTACCCTGGGATTATGTTGGGCCATATGGTAAGGATTGTTTTCTGCTTTAACCTCCATATTTGATACTAATGTTATGATTCCTACTAGGCAAATGTGGCCAATGGAAAAAAATGCGGGTAGTCATGTTTCTATGGATGGTGTTGCGAGTGTCAAAAACTCACAATCTTACATCTAGTGGCGTATTATTTTGTCTTCTTTACTTATTTTCATATTCGAGAAATGTATTTCGTGTGTGATTCCATAAATTATGCGCGCGACGTACAGTCGGCCAAGAAAGTGGTGTACAGTCGGCCAAGAAAGTGGTGTACCACCCTAAGGTTGAATATCGCTTGCAGATTCATAGGTGATAAAGATTAGTTTCGCTTGCAGATCGATCTGACAACTTCTATTGCTGTCTTTATCTGATTATTGATAACGACTATTACTGCTTGTAACGTGACAGCTGTTCTTAGTTTGAACTTGATGGAACCAATGACGTCGTAAAATCAACGGCGGGGGGCTGTAGATTTTGATGACAAAATTGTATCTACAAATTCAGAATTGTAATCAACAAGTTACATAAAATTGTAAAGGCACAAGGCGAATCCACAAACCTACAATTTCTGTAAACTTGTAATTACAATATCAATAAAAAACAAGCTAAAAATAGATTTATCCTTTTATTAAATTTCTACAATCAATTTTAAAATACTTATAACAAACAAAAACATAGCATATATAGTAATATTTAGAAGATATTGAAAATTTTTAAAAATTAGAAACGGGTGTAACCGCCGTTGGCCTCTATAACCTCTAAAAGACGAGACCTCATTGAACCAACAAGCCGTGAGCAAATATCGGTTCCCCGCATTTCCTCCCAAATATAATTACAGTGACTAATAAGAGCTTGTTTGGTTCTTTCATTTTGATGCGACCATCGTTGGACCATAAGGCCCCAAAGATTTTCTATCGGGTTGAGGTCCGGCGATCTTGAGGGCCACTGAATTACCCTTACGTCAGTGTGTGAACGAAACCAGGCTCTTACGATCCTCGCATTATGAATTGAACAATTATCTTGAACAAAATCAAATTGTGGCACTTCGTTCTCCGGGTAAACATTACGGACTGTCGGTAGCATTGCATTCTGAAGCACGTCGATATAATTTACAGCCGTCGCTCGAGGAGGTAGAGAACACAATTCTCCTACACCATCCGCACTCATCCAGCCCCAAATATTTACGGAAATTCGACCTGATTCTCTATTTGGAATTACATGATCATCTTTATACCGTGTTGAATTATATCGCCAAAGGTGAAGACGTCCATGCTGACTGGATTTAAACGTTTTTTCATCACAAAACACTGTATTAGACCAATCAAACTCTAAGTGCTCTCTGGCGAAGTTCAGACGAGCAAGTCTGTGAACATCCGTCAAATATACTTTCTTGGCGTAATGCCTGTGGTGCAACCCCATGTAATGTAGATGATTCCTTATTGTTTGGGCACTCACATCGAACATCTCCGCAAAATGTTTTGTGGGCTTAAAACCATTGATTTCATATTCCCGTCTCATGAATTCTCTATCGTTATTGGAGAGTGCAGGCCGGCGACCACTTCTTCTGTGATCCAACAAACTTCCCTCCTCTCCTTCACGACGAATCCAAAAGCGGACAGAACGCCTCGATATATTCAAATTCCGGGATATCGCACTGATACTGCTTCCCTCATTAAATTGGGCAACTATTTGTGCTCTTTCGGCAATGGTCAAGTTGGCAGGCATTGAGATGATTTTATATGCAGTTGATTGAAAAATAACACGGAAAATATATCGATTTTTTGCATATATTTGACAAAATGTCAATTGTCAGTTTTCTTTTTCAAATGGAATTCGGTTGTCTATTTAAATAGTTTTTATTACTTTTGTTTGGAAACATTTCAATTGCTTTGTAGAAACTAATGTCCTTTTCATTTATACTAAAGGTTAAAATGTCATGTACTTATATGTGACATATGACGTATGAATACTAAATACATAGGTTTACGTCATGATAATGTTGTCTCTTTCAGTAATATCTTTTTATAACGAACCTTGTTGTAATTTTCGATGACCGGGAAACTAAATCAAAACTGGTACACCACTTTCTTGGCTGACCGTACACATTATGTTTTAGCTATATTGTCTACACTTCCAAAGATCAAATGAAAATCATCCAAATTAGAATACAAGACTGCACTTACCATTGATATACAATAATTCAAGTCTTCCTTTAGCACATAGTCAGCATTTTATTTCCCATTACAGGCATGCATGGTAGAAACAGACGAATCAACACCGGACAGCGAAGACCATATCCCAGAGGAAACCATAACGTTCCTATACAAATTATCGCCGGGCGCTTGTCCCAAATCCTACGGATTCAACGCGGCCCGTCTCGCCGGCATTCCTAAGGAAATAACTCTTAGAGCTCACCAGATATCGAAGAATTTAGAGAAGGAAGCCACGTGTGTGCGCGCATTTAGAGACCTTATCAAACAGGATAGCCCTAAAGATATTAGGGCAATGTTGGCAGCATTGAGTATTTAGTTATGGCCACTATGTGAATCTCTTTTTTTTTATTCAGTTGTATGAGCTAGTATTTTTTATGAAAGTTATTTTTAAGTTTGATTTTGTCAGTTGTATTTGCCTGTGCGATCAGAGTAGTATAAGTCTATAATATTCCTACTGCTGGGATTTAGGCTACTTCTCTAAAAGAGAAAAAGTGAACCACAGAGGCATGTTTTTGTATTTTTGTTTCTAGGACATGCAGGTTACCTCACCATTTTTATTCCTAGTGGTTTTTAGAATTAAAAGTTAAACAAGAAAATGTTTGTTACCTGTTCCTATTTGTTACAGTATTCTGATCCCACTAGGTAGACATGAAATGTTATTTAGTCGATTCGTGGAATCGATACCTGTAAGATGATAATGTGATTATTTTGTGATCGAATTATTAATACCCACCTGTTATTGAATCTTTAATAAACCACTTTTTGTATCAATATCCCATATCTGGTTTTATTTTGAAACAGTCGGAACTAAATTTGAACATAAATTTTGTTATAATGACATATTTGATATATTCCACCTATGTCTTCTTTCAATGGCTTTCCCATTCGCATAATTTGCTTTCCATTTCTGACTTACCTTATACAACCTGGAGCATGTTTTTAATGGGATGCCATGCTCATTTTGTCAATATATCTATAGCAAACAAACAAGTTTAGTAAAGTAAGGTCATTCAGGGATACAGGGCCGTAGCTAGGGAAGGGCATCGTGAGGCCATGCCCCGCCCGCCTTGAAATGACAAGTACCGTCAAACAGGGTGAGTAGGGATGCAGAGGTGAATCGACAAAACTTTAAGAAGGATTTAATATTGAATTAATAAGATAGTTTACCAACAACTACTCACTTTTATTTATTGAATTGTAGTACATTATATTTTGACATCTTCGTGGCAATATACCACCATAATAATTATTTATCGTTAAAATCACCATTCACCCCATTTGAACCGGTACCTTGTGTTTGTAATACACAGTATGATAAAAACAATTCTTGAGCAGCCAGCGGCGACATCGAATGAACCATTGGTTACAACTGGTTACAACCATTCACTCTCAGCCGCTTATATTACTCTCAATTTCTTTTTTTTATTTCCCAATTACCTACCCACCTTTAACCGTCGCTGCCCTATTAAGCCATGGTCCTGCAGGGATATCGTTATAATTCATTACAAAACACGAGAATATTTTGTCCTCTTTATTTTACACATCACCATTGTACTTAAATTACAAAATCATTGCACATCACGTCATCGTAGACACTTTAATAATCCTTTAAATTTATCTACTTATTTACACTCCATATAAGCATCAACTAACATTAATTATTTTATTATAAAAAAATACGTAATTTTGTGATAGCAATTCGCTTAAATAGTATAGGAATTATAATTCTTTTAATAAATGCCTCTGGGATTTAAGGAAATAGTATATTAATTAAAAAAAACATATAAAACGTAAAAATATGACTAGTATGGGATTCGATAAAAAATTTGGAAAGTTAGATAATATTTGAGTTTAAAACATAGACGTATAAGTGGACTGACCAATTAACTCACTAGAAAGGGAGAAAGCGATTACGCAGCCAATAGTATTCAAAGAACAACTGGTCACGTAATCAGTTTGTCTGATTTGTCTCTCTTAAACTTTTCAGACTGTATCAACTTTACAGGTCAAGGGACGCTCAGTCCATACTCTAAGTCTATGGCTAATAGAAAAAATGTAATCTAGCCCATGATATGCTTTGGACAGCTCCATTTATAATTTACCAAACTTATCCAAATCATATTCCAATAAGTAGTACCAATAGCGACCGTCATTGCTTTGTGGGTATTGCCAGTATTGGAAAATTTATACAAATGGCGGCGTATAGCCAAAGTTGCTATGACTAATAAAATATTTACGTATACAATATTATCATATTCATCCACGTACCTTTAGACCAGCAAATGTGTGCACTTCGATAGTTTTCGGGTATACAAGTAAGCAAACAAACGTTGCATCTGTGTGTAAAAATTATAACAGTCTGTTTTAGATAAAACACATGCTTGTTTATTGTAAAATGGGCTAGTGTTTTCACAGTTGTGACCGCTTTATATTCGATCTTGTGTGGAAATTTCCGAACGATGATTATCGAAGCGCCCACTGTTCCTGAGCTCTCTGTATTTATTTCTCATTCCATCGTAGAAAATAGGATTGAGCTCGAAAATCAACTCTCTTTCTTAAGAGAGTTAATTTTCGAACTCAAGCGATTCGGCTGCATATAATTAAGTAGTATTTCCTGTAAGACTTTTACATACACCACCGCGATTGCTTGTCTCTCTCGCGCTTATCTGCGCGGATTTACTAGAAATATGGATAGGGATCGCTCAGTCCATTTTCTATATCAATGAAACCAAGTAAGCAATGTCATAGCTAAGTAAAAGAGTAAGCGCCGTCTTATCGACACGACAAAACAACCAAATCTAAACAAAACATAGTTTCTCTGACACAAAATAATTAACATATTCTATTAAAACTAAACATTTTTTATTTAAATTCGTACCAAGGAATGTAATTCAACTAATACTGTTGCAAATACAATCTTTAATAATAATTTATATTAGTCAGAAGTGGAAAATTATCTAAGTATTAAAATTAATTCAAGCTGCAAAAAATATTTCCAGCAATTTTCAACTCGCACCTGAAAAATGGCAATATCTTTGCGATGCCTTTGGATTAGGAATTATGAATGAAACACTTCTTTATTCTGAAGGTATAAATAGGTGAGATCCATTGTCCTTGGTTCCCCAAAATCATTAAAAATAATTTCTATAAAGAGCCAATTTTCATGTCTCTTCAATACAATTAAAAAGCTCTAATGCATTCTATTATTAAGTGAATTATATTTTTATAGACATTAAGTCACGTCTTAATTATTTTAAGTAAATAAATTATATACAGGGTAACATCTTTGTTTTGAATCACCTGTATAATGTTTATCTTGCTGGGTTATAAACTGCAGTCTCGTCATTTCTAAGCACTATTTACAGGGTTAACGGTGCATCCATACTGAAATTATTATTGAGCAACATGGTAACATGATGTTTTTTTTTAACTTTATTTGGGACAAGACTTTTATCCCAGGGCAATCATGCCAAACTTCTATATGCGGTATATGTAATAAAAACATAGGAAATATTATGAAATAATCATAGGTCGGAATTAGGTAGAGTTATTTTGGTACTTGCATCGAAATGTTGATATTAATATGGATCTTCCCGGGATTTCTAACAGATAATCTCGTGTGGAAAACAGTATTACAAATAAATAATAATAATAATAAAAACATCAGAGACAGAGATAGATTAGACAAATAAATTGTTTGAAACTAAATTACTTTATATATAATAAATCACGGGATTTTTCTGCTCTTTAAAAGTAATTCCGGGATTTCGGGTATATCCACTTTATTCTTTCGCAGCGTAAGTACACACGGCTTCACATCAAGCTATGCAAAACTAGTATAAACTGACCGTTCAATGTTCGGAAAGATCATATAAAGCGAGTCCAAGACAAACTAGTTTTGTATGCTTGATGTGTAGCCGTGTGTAGGTACATGAATAACTTCACCTAATTCCGACCAATGGTAATTTAAAAGCTTAATTAATTTTGTAAGAAATACTATAGTTAGTAATTGTTTACATACCTATAGAGCAAGAGCCCGTGAACCCCAGACCTACGTTATTTTATAAAGGCTGAAAGAACATACATTATGATTCAACAAAAGAAAAAATACGTATCCATTATTTTTCAAAACACTACCTCATCATCTGCCTAGCCTTTTCCCAACTATATTGGGGTCGGCTTCCAGTCGAACCAGATGCAGCTGAATATCAGTATTTTACATGGAGCGACTGCCTATCGGACCTTCACAACCCAGTAACTGGGTAATACGATACTCCATTGTAGGACTGGTTGTCAGACTTTAGAGCTTCTGACCAACAGTAACGACTGTCAAAGATCTACATATGACAGCCGGGACCAACGGCTTTACGTGCTTTCTGAGGCACGGAGGAAACTCGCTATGACAGATGGTCACCCATCCACAGGCCAACCTCGGCAAGCGCGGCTTAACCCGGAAGATCGGCCTGTGCGGCTGTAATTATTTAGCCACGAGTTGACGGACTGATTAAATTTGCAATTTATTGATGTTGCCAACATGCCTGTTGGGATAAGGACATTGTCGACTAACGTCCGAAATATTCAACTTCAATCCAAAAGCGAGAAATCCAGAAACGAGGTGCGCTAGACGACTTGTATAGCTCTGTCTCTTTCCCACACTGGAACTACTCTGGCTTTAAGACGTTATGGTAGGCCACCAGTACCCTTTTTTGAAGTGAAAACTTCTTTAGCGGCGTTGTACACTTTTTCTGTAATGGGTAAAAAATTTAAAACTCGCGTCAGGGTCACGTGACCCTGATCGAAAATGAGTAAGACGTCATTCAAATTAGTTAATTTCATATCTGTACTACTCCAGTTTTAAAATAAAACATAGTAACAAAAAAGTTTTCACTTCTACCGGCACTCCTGGAGTGCAACCTTTTTTTTTTTTTTTTTTTTTACGCGGCAAAATCATCAAATGAGTCCTCCAACCCCGGGCAGGGCGGGAGGGACTGTCAGACTTCTACTGACTAAAATCCACGGTGTCCTTCAGTAGCCTGTTATGTTCCGGGGTCACGGTAAGGAAATAATCCCGCGACCCCGGCAGGCTTTGGCCATCTGAGAGGGGAGCCCCGTCATTTTGTTGACGCTCTTTGAGGCGCGCGTGGGACACAACGCGCCGTCGACCCGGGCATGGTCCATGGTCGGGCAGCGAGTTGCCCTTTACTTGCTGCCCGCATGCCCGGGCCACCCTTAGCACGAGTTTTCAGTATTTGAGACGTAAAGTAAACTGGAACTTTCAAGGAAAAAATTAGTTCCTTCTTCGCATACCAGAGGCGCTGTTCCATTTTTTCATACAAGAAACGCTGTAAATACTGGAAAAACGCTGTAAAGTAAAAGAGTGAAAACTCGTGCTAAGAGTACTGTTCCTTTGTTGTTAACGGATGCCTATGATTGGACATCTTAAAGATTCCGATGGGTAAATTCGGTCGATGATTAGTTCAGACAAAGATCCAACCTAGATTGTTGATTTCGGGCGACTCGCTGTCCGATCATGGACCATGCCCGGGTCGACGGCGCGCTGTGTTCCACGCGCGCCTCAAAGAGTGTCAGTATAATGACGAGGGGCCTTCAGAGGGCCAAAGCCTGCCGGGGTCGCGAGACTTACGAATTACCATGACCCCGAAACGTAAATGGCTTTTGAAGGACACCGTGGATTTTAGTAAATACGAGTCTGACAGTCCCTCCCGCCCTGCCCTGGGTGGGAGCACTTATTGGATGATTTAAGCACGACAAATAATAATAATAAAAAAATACTGTTGATTTCCAGCTTAACTCTTGCAAACGTTACTCCACAATAATATCGATATGGATGCACCTAAAAAATTAAGTATCTGTCCTTTGTCTTTCTACCTTTAGAAATATAGTAGAAAAACAAAAATAATGGAGTCATTAATAAGGTAATTAAGTTTAAGTGAATAGGAAGATATCTTAAAATAAAATACTCTAAGAGATAGACAACGTTTAAAGTACATTTGTTAATTGAGAATAATCATGTTATTCTTCAAAAAAAAAACCTAGAATCAATTTGTTCTGCCATAGTTTCAAAAATACCTTGATAAAATTCATTTGCGTTATTGAATACGTCTTAAAAATATAGAAAATCTCAACATGGTACTTGGTAGAGATTCAAAGCAACAGGTCAGAAAAAAAAAAACAAATTAAAACTTAATAACATATCGATTTTTCCCACCCCTACGTACAACCTTTGGCAAGAGATGATATATTTACTACCTTAGTGATGTTTGTCGCTGATTCATCCCTTCCTTGTGATTGGTTGGTGCTTCGTGCGAGTGCGACAGAGACAACGCCCTACGAAGCCGAAACAAACCGATTATCTCTTTCTAAAGGCCGATTTGTAATATTTATAGTCGAGACCAGTAATAAGTACAAAGTAATACTAAAAAGAATCTAAGCCTCTAAAAAATAAAAAGTAAACAAAATGTTGTCCATCTCTGACATACAAAACAATTCATGGCAGTAATAAATATTGCTATTAAAATGTCTATTTCTAACAATCGATTTAACAATAATTGTATTAAAAATCGTAATAAGATGATATTATTATTATTCAGCATTACTTTATTTTTTTCTGTAAGGCGAAGCTTACTGCCAAACTTTTTGTTCCGTCCTTCTATAACTCTATTTCAGCACCATTTCACTCAATTTACCTAAAATTTTTACCTCTTCATGGGGTGTTGTGAACGACCGAATAGTGCAGACTTGGCTTCATAATGATCAGTTCTAATTATGGCTTTAAAAAGATTATGGCTGTTTTTGTACTTACGAAACATACAATTTGTTGAATAAATAGACATAGAGCTTGGACTGAGCATTATCTGCTTGAAATTGCCATAATCTCTAGAGAGGGAGAAAAAGAATCAATGCACCATCTTTGTCTTGCCTGTGTGACATTTCTTCTCTTCTTTATTATAAAATGAATTCGTGAAGAATATGAAGTCTAAGGAAAGCGCAGCGTAGGACGTCCACCAGCAAGGTGGACAGACGACCTTTTATAGGTCGCCGGAAGACGCTGGATGCAGGTCGCTTCCAACCGGTATGTGTGGATATCAAAAGGGGAGGCCTATGTTCAGCAGTGGACGTCCTATGGCTGAGATGATGATGATGATGATGATGAAGTCTAAAAACAACACTTTTCTTTATTCCCATACAAAAGATTCGTAATAATACTTGAAAGTCAATTTGAACTTTAATCCCTTGCCGTAAAGTTTAAGTGTTAATGGAGGGGTTCCGGGAAGGAAAAAAAATGAGTAACGTTAGTTATAGGGCGACACGAAGTTTGCCGGGCCAGCTACTTCAATATGAAAAGAAAAGATAGATGATCCTTTGATTGTTTCTCTCTTTCTACAAAGAATGGACATTTTATTTTTCTAGGGAATGCTCAGTCCATGCTTTAAGTCTGTGGTCCAAGTAGCTGACACATCCATACATAATAATTATTTAAGTATCTAATGCATTTGAGCAACTAACTAGCAAATCAATATAGCAGATAAAAGTTAGGAATTACATAATTCAAATACAAACACACGTCTCATCAAACGGGGATATTTAAAATAGAAAAGCTTAACCTAACAAAAATACTCGTGCTAAATCAGCTTTAGCTCCAAACTAGATCAGTTTATTATCTTTGCTCAAATCTATTAAAGCTGAACGCGACCCTTAAGCCGAAAATAGACTTGTAATACTTGATGCGACGAGGAAAAGATGAACCAAGTTCAATTAAGTAGATAAAGAATAGCTGAAGAAGAACGGTCTTCTGAGAAATCCGTATGATATTTTACGTTATAAATATTGAGATTCCCTCGGATAGACCTGCACTGAATTAAAAACATACGTGGTTCTTTTCGCGCCTCGCTACCATTTTGTTTTACTCTATACAATTTCACAAGTAAATTCCCTATTGTCAATGAAGCGCCAAAAGATCCATGATGTCGCCTCAAGTGTCACAAGTCTTCAGCTAAAAGCGCAGAAGTTCAACTATTCGTGTACTTCAAGCCTGCACTTCACGCGGCCGCTACAACAGCCTAAACTCATAGTTCGTCGAAGGACGAACTCTCCCGTTCGTCGAAAGGCCGCGCCCGCTCGCCCCACCGCTCCCATCGCTCGGAGCTGAGCAGCGACTCTGACTCTTCCTCCTGGCTCGGGGTTGGGTACACGATGCCGTCTCCGAAGCTACAGCGTCGATTTTTATTCATTATGTTGGTAACATTGTGTTTTTTTGGTCAGTTAGGGTTGCCAATTTAAAAAATATCTAGCAATACATTTTGTGTGGTGCATTCACTGTCTATTGGCGTGCATTGTCCAACAACTTACTTGTGATTGACAATATAAGAAAAAAATCTGTTTGTTGAATCCATAAAAAATAATGCATATTTTAAGTGCATGATAAATGTGTGTGATTGTAAAGAGGCTAATGTCAAAATTCACAGACCATTCTTTGACTTTTATTTGCTCTTTGTAAGCAGTTCGTTAAAACTACTCAGTTTACATGCTAATACAAAGCTTTTTAGTTTGCTAATAAAGTTGGTTTTCGTATGATACGCTAACTTGACTTGGCAAAGTGAAAGTACACTCTGTGCATTTTGCCCCTAGCCATGAAAACTGTGATTCACATTTAATAATTGTGTCCATTTTCGTTAAATTTAAACATTACAACAATAGTTTTAGACTTCCCTAGTTTTGCAATGAATATGGCAGTGATTGCGTTGAAGAAAGGAGTGAAGAGGCGGCAAATTCTTTTTAGCTTTAATCAAAAAGGCCTTGTAGAAAACACAAGAAATCTTCCTCTTTCTTTACGCCCGAAACTAATATTCTATAGCATTTTTCCAAGATGCGGAGCGATGTTCGTATAAAATGATATTTGTAGGATATGTAAGTTTAGTACTGTCCAAATCTAAGTCTTTATGAAAAACTGTTATGGGAATTTTTATCACAGTCACATAACCTAATTTTGTAAAAAATTGAACTGTTTCAATTTATTTCTCTGTGAAAATGTGTAAAATACCTAATATACCTATGTTTTATTTAGAATAATTTAACGATTTTTTTATTAATTATAATTGGTTTTGATTATTTTTTTAAGAAATGTATCCTTGTTTTAACTTTAGTTTATTTCTAGATGAATGTTAGTGGCTCTAAAAAGGCGATATGATCTACAACTTTATCTACGGTGCTACAATACAGGGCAACTTTGTACGGGGATGTCATTAGAACTCCATTTTGACAATATCGAATTTAACCTTTACATACAAGCAACGCACTATCAAACTTACTCTTTCTTAACCTTTGTACAAACATTTTAAATTGTTGGATTTGCTCTGCTTGCTTACAATTTTCCCACAACATGAAACATTCACAATCAAGAAGAATCCAAAGAATATTTCGTAGGACCAAGTATCACCCAAAGATCCATGATATTCCAAGCAGGAGTAGATACAAAATGACCATGACTCATGCATCGAGCATCACTTATTTAATTAATGACATCGCCCTATCAAGCACCCTGTATAACACTTATCTACAGCGTGCTAAATATAAAAATACAAGCGCAACTTAATCCTCACTTTGCGCACACTGCTTCTAAGTTAAGCTCCTATAACCGACGTTAGCATGCAAAAGGACACCTACTTAAATGGGCTACCTACATAAAAAAAAGAAGTGAATGACATAAATTTGGAATTTTTATCAAAAAGGTTGGATGACGCCAATGAATGAAAAGCAACGTTAATTAGTCGAACGGATTTATTTAAATATATTGTAATTGTAATAAAAAATATAGCGAAATGGAATTATGTTAGATCCTTATACTATTTGCGGGACGGTCCTGCCCTTTCTGGGGCAGAGTCTCCATCTCTCAGTCTCGCGGCCCGTCTCCGAGCTAAAATGTTAATAAACCTTTCTTATATTTCTATTATAAACGAAGAATGTATTTTGTTAAATATATATTTTACTTTAAAATATGAAGCGTGGGTGCTACAGATTTTTTTAAATATTAGCGATGATAATTATAACTTTGAGATTATGTGATTATATTATTGAAAACATTTACTTGCTTTTATAAAATATGTAAACTTGCGTTGAAATATAATATGTTTAAGAAATTATTTTTACCGACGTTATCAAAACTATTAAGGCTCGCACATAAAACGATTAAACACGTTTAGCATTGGTATTCATCATGATTTTTGTTTTAATCCTTTGAAGACAGAATTGTGTTAAATATGTTTAACGCTAAAAGAATTTAGTGTTTTGTAATGCATTGATAAGCCTAAAATACAACATAATTTTTTGTTTATGCGAAATCCGATACACCTGTCCAATATTTTTGTGTAAAGAATCTATGTACAAAATTTTAAAACCGTATCATAAAAACCACAAAGTTATAAGCTTGTATGTTACCTGGTTCTCCGTTAAAAAACATGCTCATTTCGCGGTACACCCGCGTAAACCGCGTCTCCTGTGTTATACACTCGTGATAATAGTTTGGCAATAGGTACCTAACCGTACGGTGATTGTATTGTAATTAACTGGCAATAAAATTTAATTAAAATATTTTTGGAAAAAAATATTTTTTACACCATGTTATATTGGTGTAAAAATTATTGGAATCTAATCAGTTACTGATTCTGAACAAACTATATTCAGGTTTCGCATATACTAAAAATAATGTTGTATAACATATTATTCTTTGGATGTGTTATATTATTTATTTTGAAATGAACACTTTCCAAATCTCGACGAACAACTGAAGAGAACAAAAGTTAAATGTATGAATCGTTAATAGTATCTGCAGCACCCATAGACATGCATAGACATAGACTGAGAGAATAAGAGAAAAGACAATTAATTGAATATATGTATAATTACATATACAGCACACAGACGTTTTAAATTAGAAAATTAGTAAACACTCCCAATGAAAGTTATGATACTACTATATTATTTGGATCCGTTTGCTTGCCAAGTTGCCAATCACTACAGCTTTCTACTCAAGCGTTGTGTGATCAAAAGAAGTGTAGCATCGTGAAATAAAAAACAAAAATCAAAGAACAAAATATTTTTATTGTGCACAAAACATACTTACAAAATACATTTCTAACTTTATCAGTCTTGTGTGTTGTATATTATAGCTCAGAAATAAATGCATTAAAAAGCAATTTTGCACGTTGCACAGAAGTCTTTATAATTGAATCATAATTATTAAAATATTGAACCCATGTCAGCTGTTACTTCCCACACAACTTGAGTATATTATATCTAATCATCGTTAATGGCGTGAATAAGTTTATTGCGAGTAATAAATGTATTCATAAGGTTTAATTGAGCACATACATGTCAATAAGGCACTGGTGGTGTATGAGAATATTCTAATAAAATTATCCTATTACGCTTTAAATTAAATCTTGCTAAATATATGAATTCGTATGCACAACTCGACTAAACAACCGATGATTTACTCCTTACTAAGGACAAAAGTCACAAAGTTTGGACTTGACTAAATACATGAGTAGTCAGATCAAATAAAATATTTAAAAATAACTGCCGATCACATTGTTTGGCAAGTCTCCATTCATTATTCAAACCTTATTCTAAGGGTACAAAGATTATTTTAAGTTTCAATATACATTAATGAGAGCTCAGGTCGTTCGTTTCGGGTGAGCTTCAAGAAATCGTGACCATTTTCCGTGAAGAAAATAGGCAGATAAATGATGCTATATAAAAGGCCTATAACAGCGCTAAAAGATGGAAACTTTACTACACTGAAAGGGGTAATTCAGTGGCGTGTAACGGGCCTGATATTAGTTACACCGTACGTTATCTAATGTTAGCATATTCGTAGTAGCTAGATGTTTAGGTATAATATCCTCAAGGTATGTGGTTGGCTGGGGGGTGTTCGTCCTTGGAGTCTGACCTTGACCGCGTGGTGCCCATGGACTCGTACCCATGAGTCTCCTGGGGCGTGGTAAACGTCTGAAGCGTGGTATACGCCTGAAGCTGGTGCTCTCGACGGACGGGGAATTCCGTCCCGTCTCCGAGGCTGACAAAATGATCACCATTTGAGAGGGATTTGAAATGCGTGGCGGGAACGAAACTTTCAGTGGTTTTATAGAGGGGATGCTAAGCAAAAATAATTTGTATGTAACTACAATGTCCAAAACGTGTGTTTTAAAAATAAATAAAATAAATCATATTGTGGACAAAGAACAACAAAAACCTTTAAAAGAAAAAAAAAAAAACAAAGTATGTACATAATACGTGCAATAAAAAGCTTAAAAATATAATTCAGTTTTAATAAAAAGGGTCTATAAGTTCGTCCGCGCCACGTTAAATTTAAGTTATTTTTAGGGACACCATTTTGAAATAATTGATATTCATAAAATATATGTATTATTATGTTAAAGGCTAGCCATTATGTACAAATAGGTGTAAGCTAGCAAGTGAAATGAATAAATATGATATGAAGATATTTTATACGAAACTCCAAAACCCAAGCTAATATGTTATTTTACGTTAAAACAAACAAACATACATAAATCCATACACGACTTCATTAAAATAATGTTAGAGTGTAAAAATTCATTTCTGTTTACTAAAATGTCGTTTTTATCGTTCTAATTTTATAATGATTTAATAATAAATAATGGAACGTACAACAAACTATTTGGAAGAGTAAATGATGATAATGAAATGAATGAATCGTTGTACATAAATATCATTGTTATAATTAAATTATTTGTGTACATACATAATTATTTACACATTAGATAAAGTGAATGATACCCTACCTTCATGAATAGTTAGTCAAAAAAGAGAAATCCCTTTTTTCTTCTGTTATTAGTAATTGTTCTGAATTCTATTCTACACACACTAACAATGTTAGATTTGGTCATTCACTTCTTTTTTCGTCAGACATGTAAGGGGACATGCACACAGGTCACACTTAACACGCAAATATTATATATATTTGTAGCATCCATATACGTATTAGACCTATATATACGTGCGTATTGACTATTTACCCAAACATGCTGTATAACGAATTCCATGTTGCCATAGTAACGTCAGTGTTGCCAGAACCACAATGGCCCATGATTGAGTGTTTTGTTTTCTTTTTTTTTGTTCTGAGAAAAAAGAGGTTTTACCTGGTGAAGACTGGTACCAGCCAGAGGTTGGGACTATTGCCAAAGACCTCTTTGAAGTTGTTGAAGCGGCCGATGGAGAAGCCGTTCTTGTCAGTACCTCCCCGGAACATTGGCGCTCTAAACGCCTCTGAAATTGCAGAATAATATATTAATTAGTTTTTTAAGGAAAGATAGAAGAATGAGCAAAAATACCCAGCTCTGTAGCTACTTGTAAGGTCCCTTATACTCTAAATAAACAAAATTGTTAAACCAGGAAAAATTGCGCTTTGGCAATATTCGTGTTGCTGAACGAACTGAAATGTATTGGAGACGACCGTAAATCTTTTTAACGAGCATTGGTAAGATGCTTCCACTGTTTCAGATATATGTTCGCATCTTGTTATCGATGATTAGGTGCGTTTATTTTAGACGTTGTTGAAACGCATATATTTACTGGGATATCTTTATTACCTATTGATAAAATTACATAATACACAGACAGTATCTGTGTATTATGTAATTCCATTCTCAAAATATAACTCTGTAAACATTAAAGTACATTTTAGGAAGTCTACTATGACCTCTTATAGCAGAATAGTTTTATCTTACTTTAGTGTGGGAAAGAGACACCCTTTATTCAATTTTACTATCCATCTCTCTCCAACACTAAAGTGATATTTAAATAAATACTGTTAAGGGTAGTGGTACCCATACATTGGTGTGTGCAGCCAACTCTACAATGAATTATAAATCTACCTATTACTACCTAATCTAATAGTAATTTGTACACAAACTAGTATTTATTACAACTGACTGCAATTACCATTGACCAAGTTCTTAATCATACTGTTAACGATCTGTTTGGTAGGACTGCCCAAGGCGCGGTACGACAAGAGCATATCTGAAAGCAAATTGTACTTTAGTCTTTATTTTAAAACTAGATTTTTTTTCAATTTTCAAAGGTCACTGTAATTGCAGTCATTTACCAAATAGAGTTCTACTATCTAACCATAGACAAGAAAAAGATTGTTATAAAAATACAAAGTCAAATTTTAAAAGAAATTGGGCTTATAAACAAAGCCGGAGTAGGTAGATTGATTTGGGGTAAATAACCTGAAACATATATATTAGTATGGACATGATCCAGGATTCCAGGTAGAGTTATACAAGTTATTCCCGTGGAAACTTTTTTTTTTCAGGATTAAATGTAATTTGTGTTAATCCAGGGTATAAGCCATCTTTATTTCAAACTTCAGTCAAATCGCGTAAACTTCCAGTAAGTACTGAAATGATATCCCGACGAAAAGTCTTATCCATGTTATGATTTCTACAGTTCGTGATACAAGTACAAAAATCAGTTTACCTACTCCGGGGGTTTGGTTATAAATAAGGGTGAGACTTACCTAAAGTAGTCCTATTATTAATAACGAGGTAGCAATGGTATCCGAAGAGCGAGCCCAGGGATATGGCAAACATCATGGCTACGAAAAACGCAAATACTATGTGATAGCGCCCCGTACTCGCTGCCGTTCCGAATTCGCCCTGAAAACGGAACCAAAACATCACTAAATTGGCAACATTGAGAAAAATTATATGTCATATGGCAACACCTTTCGAAATAACATGGCAACTCACTGATATGTCAAGATTATACAGGATGTTTGGAAACGCGATTTAAAATTTCAATAATAGTAGTAGAAGTAGAATTACTTCTTTACGACTGCATTGCCTTTTACGTATAGGTATATGTAAATAGTTTATAACGTCTTACTATAATATTTTAGCCTATGTGTGGTACAAAAAACCACACGATTTATTATTTAAAAGAAATACATTTGAGTGAATTGCCATGTTAATTAAGGTTTGTTTATATTATAAATATATTAAGAAATTGAAAATTGTGTCTTTAGATGTTATGTGGATTAGCTTAAATAATAAAATAAATATAATTTCTACATGTGCATTTTTCAACTTCCTACTTCAACACAAATATAAAACTAAAATCTATAAAAATAAATCGTAACTAAATAAGACATATTATGCGATTATGGTAAGTACCGGTTTTATATTACCAACAATTTAATAAAAAGTGACAACATGATTAAGTGCCAAGAATATAAATTAAGATTGATTCCTAATCGCATTATGACTCACAAAAAAAGTTAAGCTATCTATGCGTAATTATATCACCAAAGTTTCTAGATTAGCGAAAATAATAAAGTGCCAAATGATTGCGATACTTCGAACTACATCAAACGTTCCACACTGTTTAAATGTTAGTTATAAATAGATTTAAAAATAAATATGAAGTCATCCCACTGCGAAACCGGTTTTGAACACTTAAACAATGTGGAACAAACATAATTGAGTGTAAAAATAGAGTGCGGTATGAAGCGAAGCATTTGATTTGAACTATTATCTATGTAGATAAAATATTTATCAAAATATTATCTGATTAATGTCAAGGTAATTCGAATGATTTTGCCTAGCTACGTATTATAGATAGTAGCTAATTCCGTACGACACGCACACAGTACTTAATTATGCAGAAATGTGAAAAGGCTCATTGCTTGACAACTTTGCTTTATAAACGGCTAGTCGAACTAAATAATAATTGAGTATATTAATACTTGAAGCAGAAACTGTAGCCCTTTTTACGAAAATTACGAGGTCGGAAGACTATAATATGTGGCACATTTAAAGTTTAAACGTAGAAAAATGCAAGCAATTTCTTTTTCATTCAAATTGTAACTTTAAATTAATAATACGACTAAATTCTGAGCGATCAAATGCTAGCAATGAGTGCAATGGCTAGATAAGTCCACAAATGGCTAGATATATGTGTGGTTCTTTCCACAAAATACCATCACAGATACGCCTGTGTATCTTATGATTTCAACCAAGATTTCTGGACTTAAAAAGAAACCTCTGACTTTGTTTCGATGTTTTTGTCAGATAATTCGGATGAAACATCGAACCTATGGGTTTTTAAAACGTTTTCCTTTTTTGACGTGTAAACCCGTTTGTATTTATAAAATTACTAGCTGTTGCCAGCGGCTTCACCCGCTACAACTCGAAAATTATCCCACGGGAACATAAAATCGGGATAAAAACTATCCTATGTGTTAATCCAGGTTTTAAACTATCTGTGTACCAAATTTTAGCCAAAACCGTTAAGTGGTTTTTGCGTGAAAGAGTAACAAACATACCTACATACACATACATACATCCTCACAAACTTTCGCATTTATAATATTAGTAGGAATTATATCATTTATCACGACAGCTATTAGTTCCGGTTAGGTATTTACGAACTTATTGATAAACGAGACCGATTACAATACTGGAATGTTGACGTCTGTATTCACTATCAATTCTAACTCATACTACGAGAAGACACGCCTGCTTTTATACCATTTATACAATGGCATTATTTAATAGAGACGCATGTACCTAAAGAGTATATTTTTGGAAGTGCAACTAGCTTTTTGATATATATACATGAAATGATAACATTTACTTTATATGAAAATAATAATGGATGTTGTACTTAGCATACATATTAATAACAAAATCTAATCTAAGTAGCAACATTAACCTATTGAACGCGCCAACGTAAACAGGCTTGATTATAGTGAAAATAATAAAACAATTACATTAATCATATCCATGCACATTTTAGAAACAGAGCCTTTTCCGATCATACGGTCGCAGTGGGCATTTTTGTAATCCTGATACATCTGTAAATATATTATCATTTTGTTCATTTAACACGGCAATTATATTAGTACGTTATACCACTGCTTCCCTATCTAGTGCGTTTGATTCTACAAAATTAAATTCTAACAGTTATAGCAGAAGTTTAGTGAAATTACATTCTTAAAAAGAAAAAAGAAAGTTAACGGCAAAAAAATCCAATCACAAATAGGGCTGTAAGAGTTAAATACCGGCCGAAAAAATTAACACACCAAAAATTATTTAAAAAATAAAAAAAATAAAAGGAGGAATATACCTTCCAGAACTTAATGAAGTAAGGCAGACACGTGGCCATGATGAATAGACAGTAGAAGAGAGCATAGCCGAGGAATAGCATAAAAAACTTGTAGTTGAAGAAACAGACGCAGTTGTTGACCCACGGACAGTGGTGGTCCATCTTGAGGACACAACGCGAGCATATGCTGCAGTGGTGCGCCCTGTCTGGCTTCACGAGCACGCATCGGTTGCAGTAGCGCACTGAGCCGGACATCGTTCTGGAAAATCAATCAATAGATATTAAAACTACTTACTGTCTTATTTCTTGTAACCTGTGGTAAAATTCTCCTCCTTGCTAATTTTTAGGAGGTATTTTTGCTGGCAACATTGCGGGGTTAAGGTTTTTTTATTGGCAAAGTGACTGACTGAACTTTCAGAGGACTACACCCTTTCAATTTCTATTTACTTCCATAGGTTTGCTCTGACATCAGCATGTGAAGAAGAACGATTTCTGCCACCGTTTTAAAAACTTTCAATAGTTTTTATAATGTATATCACAAGACCATGTGATTTTTCTGGATGTAAATGCAACAAATCTACATAATTATTATCTGTTTCTGAATTTTCTGTTTTGAAGAATAATGTTTTTGAATACTTCTGTTATATCTTAATATCTATACCAAATACCAACTTCGAAGCTTTAGGTGCTTATAAATATATTAATCATGAAAAGATCATTTCTTTTTCAATAAATTGAAATACTGCTAACAATTCTTGGTAATATAAATACATAGTATACAGTACAAAATATTGATATAACTTTGTATAATAGTATACAAGGATTTAAACAAAATATAACAACCTTTTATGGGCTGAAAGTACTTATGGTTGTAAACCAACCATGAAACACAAAAAATCTGGTGTTTCATTTAAAATTGAATATTTTTTCGTTGACAAAGTATGTTTTTTTTTTAAATGTCTTGTTAGTATCGTATGTACTTTCAGCCCATGAAAGATTGTTAATTATTTACAAACAACCCTGTAATTTAGTGAACATTGTATTTTTTTCTCAATTCTAGCTACACAGTAAGAAAGTATGGACAAACCTCGTCAAAACGGGTATGGTAACGGCAAAACCCTCTAAAATCTGTTTTTTGGTTTCCTTATGAAAAAACAACCTAGTGACTGTTCTTATGACTCTAGAATTGAGAAAAAAACTTAATGAAATAATAATATAACATAAATATAAACAGACTATTGTAATCCCACTGCTGGGATACACCTCTCCCTTCGATGAGTGGGAGTGGGCCATTCCACAACGCGCGGTCAATGCGGCTTGGTGTACCTATACCGCATGTCTTGTCCGAATTTTCGGTTCTAGGGCATGGCCAACTCACGCTCACGATGTCTTCCTTCACCGTTTTGAGAGCAGTGGTGATGAAAATAAATAATATAGGAAGGGAATAAAAAACAATAATTAGGTTATTGTTTCTGCCTTTATTGGGGATACTTTAAACCAGATAATTTGATTTTTTATAGAGTATGAAATACGTGCAATTACGCGTTCTCTGAGTGTAGTCTAGTCTTAAGGCGCTCCCTCACCGCGAGCATTCACCTGTAATGTACTCGTAACATAAAAGTGCACAATTTGATGCTCTATTGTCTTCCAATGTTCGAATCTGTAAGGTTACATTACAGGTGAATGCTCGCGGTGAGGGAGCGCCTTTATCAGTTAACACTAAAGTGACGACTGAGACCAAAATAATCACGTATGAAACATAATTTTGAATAGGAACTTATTTTTACTGCAGTTATATTCGTTCCAGTTACTCTTAGTAAAATTACAATGTAATAGCTGCATAGCTAGCAATGAAACTGTGGGATACATAAGAGGCTGCAATTAGGGACTCTCTATTCATAGTAACACTGCTTTTGTGGGCCAATTTTCAATAACCAAAACGTTACGATACGCAAGGCGTTAATGCGTATAAATATTTAAAACTTTAGCTATTATAATTATGTTCTAAAATCAGTTTTAGGTACATAATAAATATTCCACAATAGCTGATCTATTATCTTTTGGCAATAAGTTTAAGAAAGTGGAAAGAGAATTTAAAAAAGTAAATAATTATACATTACCTAGTTACTATCGGGAGTTCTTTGGCATAATTATCCAATACCGCTCGTTGCGCGTCTTCCGATTCGGCGCTCAATAATTTTTCTAATTCATTCTCTGGTAATTTAAACTGAAACAAAGAAAGCAATGTTTTGAAAAGACGGCACGGTTGGCGAAGTATCTGGGAGAGTAGTGTAATGTCGCGGGTTCGATTCCCGCACGGAAATAATATATGATCTACAGACAGTTGTTCCAGGTCTGACTGTTTAGTGTTTGGGTAAGTATGTGAGATAATGTTATGTTATGTTATGAAATAATCGCACCCACGACACAGGAATTATTCCTGGTGTGAGGCAATGTGCAAAACTAAAATCTAATAATAGATCTCGAAGTTGAGTAGGCCATGGTGGGCAAACTCAACGAAATTCGGTCATCAACGTGGGAGATATAAAAAGCCGTTAATATGACATCACACAGGAGTCTGGACAGGAGATCTGTGTGCTTAAGGTGATTGCTTCGATGTAGCCCGCGAAATTCAATTTTTTTTACGTTTTTTGCAATTTGCAGGCCAGTGACATGTTGTAACTTTATAAATATATGTGTTGCGGTAATAACAAGTATAATTTTAAATATAAAAATTATCAAAAAATTCGCTCCATCAGCTCTCACATAGAAAAGGTGCATCGTAGTTAGATTTCGGAGATTTTAACATGATGCACCTTTTCTATGTAAAGCTACAACATGTCACTGGCCTGCAAATTGCAAAAAACGTAAAAAAAATTGAATTTCGCGGGCTGGTTGGAGCATCCCCCTTAACCCGATTTCTTTAAAAGTTGACGCGATTGTACGTAGGGTTGCCATCCGTAGGGGTTTCCCCGAATTTGTCCTAGTTTAGAGAGCATCCGGGGAGCGTTCGGAATGAGCTTCATTTGTCCGGGTTTAAAATTTTAAGGTCTTGGGCCACCCGCGACACGCACACTTCACCTCATCACTCCCGACACAGGTGCCACGGTGCGCGCTTCAACTCATGTCAGAGTTCTGGACTCTAAAATCCGGGGCTTTCACGCGTCTTGCCCTGGTTCCAAATTTTAGAGATGGCAACCCAAGGTTTGATTCCGAACTCGGCAACAAGCAGCAGTGCTGTTGCCGCAGTGCTGCCACTAAGGTGCTGCCCAACAGTGCTGCCTGCCGCGCTGATTCCGACCAAGGCGGCAGTGTCGCTCTGTTCACGGTGATGCGTTGTTGTGTATTCGTTAGTTTACTTTGAGTTGACAAGATGTCGATTGATGACCAACTTTTATTTTTACTTTTGGAAGAGGAAGAAGATGACGATGATTTATTGTTGCTTTATACCTACCAATAGTAAAAGAAAAACAACAGATTCGTTTTATAAAAGCAGACAATGGGAAGGATGTTACAAGACGCTGATTATTGAATTATTATTATTAAGCTATTGCATAGCTTCTATCGCGGGCCTTGAGCGCGGGGACCGAATCCAGAAATTCCGTAACAAAAAAACCTCACGCTCATTTAATTTAATTAAATTATTAATTTAATTAAATTATTAAATTATTAATTTAATTAAATTATTAATTAATTTAATTTATTTATTAATTTATTAAATTAATTATTAATTGTTAAAGTTAATTAATTATTAATTTATTAATATAATAATAATAATAAATTAATAAAACCATAATAATAATAATAATAATGATTTGTTTTTTTTTTAAGAAATATTTAAAAATGTAACTTGAATTAATATTAAAGAAAAAGCAATACTGCATGAATAAAATAAATAAATAAAATTATAATTGCATAAGTTGATACAAAATGCTATGCAATAGCTTTACCGCGGCAGTCCCCGAGTGCCACACGTCTTTTTTATTATTGAAATTCATCCTATTGTTGTCAATTTACGTCACATTCACGTAGGTACACTTGTTGCGGCGGCAGACGCGTCACTACTGGTCTGTCGCGGCGGTAGGGTGCAGCAGTGCTGCCGCTACATTGCTGCCGCGACATTGCTGCCTAGCTCGGAATGTAATCTCATATAAACTTATAGAAATTGTATGGGGACCAATAGTGTCGCAGCAGCACTGCTGCGTGCAGCGTGGTTCGGAATCATACCACCACCTTAATTGTAGGTAAAATTTGGCGATCTCATAGGTTGAGAGCTCTCACGACTATGGAGCGGGCCAATAAGAGCGCCAAACTCGCACTAAGCAAACGGTTAAGTAGAAAGAGCTCTCTCACTTGTATCACACTCTTGCCTACTACATCTATCATTACTTACTTACAAACTATGTTTACTTTATTTCGATTTGAATAAAGTTCAATTTGAAGTAATAAAATAACACGAATATTATTTAGAACACCCGAGATTTTCTACAATATCTTACTAATACTATAAATTGGTCAGTTTATGAGGATCGGATGGATGGATGGATGTTTGTTGTAAATCAGATCCCGAAATCCGACCGAATCGTCAAATGACTTTATAGATTTTCAACTTAATCGCAAAATTAGAAGGTTCATATTCAACTGGTATGACAGACTGGGGTAGGTTGATGTGCTGGTGGCTTCATCATCATCAGCCTATAATGTTCTCACTGCTGGGACACAGGCCTCCTCTCTGTGAGAGGGAGTGGGCCATAATCCAGCACGCGGGCCCAGTGCGGTTTGGCGCTCAGGGAACGAGATGGCGCTAGACGACTTGTATAGCTCTGTCTCTTTCCCACAGCCTAAAGGCTCACGCTTTTAGACGTCATGGTAAGACCACCTGGCATCTGTACTCAATCATAAAGTAAAACTGATAAAATCAATATGAATAGTGTATTAAAAGCACACCATTGACTACTTTAATCACTTTGAAAAGGAAATTGTTAACAGGAAATTCAATCAATATTGCCTGCTAGTAATAATAAAATGAGTCTGTATAATAATCAGGATGTGTAACCGTGTCTAACTGCTTAGGAAAAACTATAAAATGTTACGTTAAAACTTTGTGAATACTGTATTTTATACTGCAGGAAACATAATTTCAATAAAACACCTACCAGCGGCTTAACCTGAGGGCTTGCGAACATACTAGCCTTTCACGCACAATGGTCCACATGAAGGACTAAGTGCGGAAACCATAACCCCTAACATAGAACATACTAGCCTTTATGCTTGTAAAGCAAATAATCCTATACTTAAAATTAAATTATTTCAGTTTGTTGTTGCTGTTATTTCTCAGAGTACCTAGATAGGCTCGAAACACCAGAATCATCCAGTTTAAAAAAAATGTTTTTCTGTCACGTAAAAGTGTTGGTTAAAACCAATTTGCAAAAATGTCATTTATTTTGAAAAAGAGACTCAAAATATTTTGTCTCATGGTATTAATAATGTCATCACCATCATTCATTAATAATGTATATATAATTAATAATGTACATCATTGTATTTTTTATTTAATTGAAAACAAAATTGAAATGGTTGAACTATGGCAAGCCAGGATTCATACAAATATCTTCCAAGCCCTTTACTAAAACAATGGACTTACATATCTTTATATGCCTGATATCGTTCACCAGCAAAATTTAATCCTATGACTAAGTACAATGTTACATAAAAAAGATAACAATGATCAACTGGTTTTTGTTGATAACAAATACTGCTTTTTGGTGATTCAAACCAAATTCAGGAGAAAAATTAAGTTAAAAATAGCAGAACTACATTTTCCTCTTTACGGTAAAATAGCCAACTTTATAACTTGTAATAAATTTGGCTTGATTGTTTCAGTTCTACAATTATTAAGAAAAAAAATTAAGTGTTCTATAATTATTTTTTTTCGTTTCTCAAATCAGGCAGGTAATAATTTTTAATTTAAAAAATGTTTCTTTCCCTCCACTAATATGATAAAAGGAACAGAAGGCCCCAAAAAAAATATCATTATTCTTTTGTGGTGTTGATTACACCACAAAAGAATAATGATATTTTTATACAAACATGACCAAATATTATAAGGAAATGCAGTTGTTTACACTCCACACCCTCAGTGCTAAACACAAACAGTGATATTAGTGCCCTCATGAGACCTTTTGATTAACACACCCTTCTATAGATAACACACAAGAAAGTTAGTGATAACAAGACAGCAAATGCAAGAGGCATTGGCCATCACAACCATGGTATGCATGCGTTCCAAACCCTTGGAAGAACTGGTAATATCCCACGTATTTAGAAAACTGGATGTATATCACAACAGGTTTAATTAATAAGACAATGTCATTATATCCCTTTTATAGTATAATTAAAATAGCAAAGAGGTGATCTTGAATATACCACATTCTGCTAAGTTAACAGTACATTATGTCTTGAAAGTAGGTCAAAGATATTAAACTGATAATAATTCTTCATTAAGTGAATCAATTGAAAAAACACTGTTTCTCTATGTACAGTGAGTCAGTCAATAATATGAGACATCATTTTAGGACCTGCTTATAATAATGAGGTGATTAATTAGTTGAATGACTGAGGAATTACTGATTTATTTTGCCACATTTCTTTGTGCAAATTTTAAGAAATCAAAGGTTTGGAGTGGGTCATCTTAGGGGCGGATTTTGTGTACACATAAAGTTTATGTATGTAGCCCATGTCGACCTACTGGCTCCCTTACGACAGCAAACTTAACAAGAAAAACAAAGAAGTAGGTTAATCAAGTGTACCAACAATTCAATGACAGCTACTTATGGAAACAAATTTGAATGTTGAGAAAGTTTAGCTTACCTTTTCTGGAACTGGTTTGATTTTGGCAAAAACAGTACGCCAATATGACCAGCACAACATTATCAGGAGAATATGATAGCACACCAAATAGACACACTTTTGGACCGTACTCTCAACGGTAACTGAAAAGGAATTTTGTGTTTATAATACTGGGAAAACCATACTTAAGCAATCTGTTATTTATTAATGTATTCTAATACTAACACATGCACAATTGGATAACGTAGGCATAGTAGGACCAAACTAAAATGGACACTATTAACAATACAGGGAGCCATTTAAAAGCTCTCCAACACCACATATTGCACGTGTTACAACACCCACAATATCCTGCTGGTGATACTCTATCCCTCTGCACGGATGAAGCCATTTTAAGTTTAAATTATGAAACTGAAAATATCCATGTTCTCCTCACAAAAAGGATAATAAAAAAAAGTGACAATTGTATTGCGATTGCCAGTAGCAATAAATTTATTACCAAAAAGTTTGCCAGCCTTGACGAATAACGTTCAACCATGGATTTATAAATATTAAGGGATCGAAGACTTGTAACATTAAAACCGTGCCTTATTTTTTGAGAAAGAGAGGCACACAGCTTGGGATTTCTCTCCTTCTAGCATTGATAAGTGTTTACACAAAATAAAAACATTACCAACATTTACAATCATAGTTATTGAGTTAAAGTTTTTTTTTTAATGCATGCTTATGTAATTATATTACATTTTTTATAGCTTGTGATAGTTTTTATATTCTGTAATGTATTTCAGTTACTCATATTTTTAAGTAAAATGAAAAAAAAGATCACAAGACTCCAATTATGTTTCCGGAAAAATTAGGAGGTGTATTTAACGTTTAAAATGGCAACCCTATGATGTTGGCGTTTGTAGGGTGACCAATATAAGCTGACTTCTGAGATTAAGCGTTTCTAAAGAAAAAGTAATGTTAATTAACTTATTAGAGAAATACCTAGTTTTATTTCGATTTAAAGTTAGTATCTATATGTTTATGAAGGACTAGGCTAGATTACTGTACTGTACACTGTAAATATGAATGAATGTGACATTTTTTGACCGTTTTTCTGTAGGTATTCAACTTCCTTATAGAAAACTTAATTATTCTTTATTGTACAGACGCCAGCACATCTAGCTACCACAACCTGTCAGATTTTTTTATAAGCTTCCAACCTTACCTAACCTACCTAACCTTTAATATTCGATTGGTGAAATTTGGCAGATTCAGAGACACACATAATATAATTAAAATAACATTTCACTTAAGGGTAAGTTATGCACAAAGGCGAGCTTAACCCACAAAACTTCCCCTTGCAAACTCGGGCACCATTCTGCAATATTTGTTCTCGTTTTAGAAGCTGATGTTTTATAGTATTATTAAGTATTCTGTGGTGGTGGTTTTTGAAGGCGGATAAAATAAAGTTTTCAAAAAAAGTTCCTTTTTTGAAAACTTTTGATTTTACCATTTTTAGTTCAAATATTCAACCCAAATTCTTGTCAAATAAGTACGTAATCCGTAATACTGGTAAAAACATCATCCATGTACACAACAAGAAATCATCATTCATCAAAAACTATTGAACGTACAACCCAGTCGTAAAATATGAACATCAGATACCAAGCTTTAAAAAAAATACAGTCGGATTGTGAAAACTTGTCTGCCCATATTTAAAGAGAAAAATACACATTTCGTAATACTATAAGTACCTACTTTCTGTAACACTATAATAATATTATCCCCAAAATACTGTATCATGGACACACTATTAGAAAGAAACATTCCCAAGCTGCGTGCCTTTCATTCGTTTCAAGGTCACCGATTTGGGATCGTTTTCTAGTAAATGTGGATCCAGACTTGGCGAGGCATGCGCTCCGCACGGTGCACAACGCATGCGCGGCTACGTTCACAACTAATGTAATGCTCGCACTGAGGCACTTTGATCTTGAAGCATTTGCCGACATACGTTGGCTAGCCCTCGCACGTGCGTAGCTCATGCCTCGCCACGAATATAAAGGTGCGAGGCATGCGTTGTGCGCCGTGCGGAGCGCATGCCTCGCCAAGTCTGGATCCACCTTAAGACGCACGAACTCCTGTACAGCTTGACATAAAAATGTAGAAAACCGGAAGTCGCAACTGTCTTCGCGCTACCAGCACTTTGAATGATTTTATTTTATTTTTTTTCACTTATTACGTTAGTTTTATGGCACAATAATAAATCTAACAAACCTGCGGTCTTTGTTTACATCAAATATCAAAGATTTTAAAACGCTGTCAGAAATAAAAAATTTAGTTCTGTTTCAATCCGTTCTGGCCAAGCTGTAGGTATTTCTGGTCCATATCATTTTATGTCTATGGTCTCAACGTATGTTTACGGCTCACAGGAGTGGTCGAAATGAGACGGATATAAAGGGCCGATTACACTATACGATTCATTGGGTGGTGTGATCGCTGTTAGGCTGAGGACACTAACAGCCTAACAGCGATTACACCACCCAATCCATCGGACTTTAGGGACTTAGGGCACGATGAATCGTATAGTGTAATCGGCCCTTAAGACTTTTTTGCCTTGTGTTGAGTTTGACAGACATCCGGTCGCCTGTTATTAGGAGATCGTCGTTGAATGTTGCCGTATGAATAAATGAATCTTTTGGTCAGCACCGGTTATTTTACTCTATTTCCATAGATAATAGATAGAGGACGCTACAACAGTTACCAACATTCAGACAATTCATGTCAATTTGGGAGTTGATTTCTTTCTGTTCTGTAGCGTTATAAATTTTGTTGTTTTTGTATAAAACGAATTCCAGAAAACTCTTCAAACTCATATTAGTTTTCCATATTAAATCATGGAGGTCAAAGAATGCAACGATATAGCTGAAGAAGTAAGCAAAAGTACTATTTTAAGGACTTGGCAAGTAAATATTGATTCATATTTTATACCGACAATGACGTGTTTCAGAATCAATTCATAGTGGACGATGTGAGTAAAATGATCAAAACTGCTATTGAAAATTCAATCGGAGGAACTGCCTATCAACATAACAAAGTAAATCAATGGACTTCGGCTGTCGTGGAGTCTTGTTTGGGCCAATTGACTAAGCTACAAAAACCTTACAAATATATAGGTAAGTTGAAAGTAGGTGCCTACCTACATGTTCACCGGTGTTTGAAACACAAGATCTTGCTGATGCAGATCGCGCTGCGCCATTATGCACACTATAATAATGTTTAATCTTTTCACAGTTAGGTATTATAAGCATTTTTGTGGCAAAACTGAAGAAATGTAAACAAATGGGACTTCTTCCTGTGAATACAACCAATTTTGTAACGCCACTTACAAATTGAATATTTTTTTTTTAATAATAATGAACACTCGGAAATTGCATCATTGACAATTAATTTTATTTTCATTATCTCATGTTAGATCAACAATAAAATTTATCCACTAGAAATGAGACAATCATCTTAAATGAAGCTATATCTAAACAAATGTTAAAATTTTCAGTGACATGCACAATCATGCAGAAGAATGGAGCAGGTCTACACACAGCATCTTCCTGTTTTTGGGACAACAATACTGACGGCTCATGCACCGTGCGCTGGGAAAACAAAACTATGTACTGCATTGTCTCCGTATTTGGCCTTGGCATCTAAATCTCCAGTCGAAAGCTTCAATATATCATAATGTTATGTTAAAAGTAACTCTTCACCAATAATCACCACTCAAAATATTAGATTGAGTTCAAATATTAGAAAAAGCATAGCATTTGATTAAATTTCTAGTAAGCAGAATGAATCTTATAATTACTAAGACATTTATTTTAAGTTATGTAAATTGAAATGATGAGTTTGCAGTAATAAATAACTTGTTTGTTTACAATAATGGTATTGTAGGGTTAAAATTATATTTTGCTTCACAAATAAAATACTAAAAAACGCACACAATCTATTCTTTCTGAGTTGTAACAGACTTATAGTCATTACTTAATTTTAAGTAAGTAGGATATGTTTTCATACACAATAAATAATGTCTAAATCCTAAAAATTTGGTTTTGATATTGGCCTTAAATTATTAAATAAAAATTTGGAAACTAAAAAATTTTAATGGACACAGCACTGGAATAGAACAGCCTTTGTCATTGATCGCAAAGGAAACAAGCTTTTCTTTTTTTATCGTCGTAAAATCATCAAATGAGTCCGGAGTGAAACGGACTGTCAGACTCGTACTGACTTCAATCCACAGTGTCCTTCAATAGCCCTTTACGTTCCGGGGTCACGGTAATGAGATAAGTCCCGCGACCCCGGAAGGGCTTGGTCTTACTGTTAGTATGATTCTGACAGTCCCTGCTTCAATCAGAGTGTGGGAGGAGTATCTTGATGATGCCCCATGTCAAAAAATATTTACCCAACCAGTTGTTGCCAGAGTGGCTTTGCCCGCGTGTAACTTGAAAGTTATCCCATGGCGGGAACGTTATACTGGGGTACGGTAAACGGTATCCCAGACTGTAACCTATCTCTGAGCTAAATGTATCACGTTCCGTTCAGGTGTTCAAAGATCCCATCAAAACTTTCAAAGATAAAGTTAGCGCACTAAGTTTAGCAATGTACGCGCACATGGTTAAACTTAGTAGTTTACTTAGGGCTGATTTTTTAATAGTCAGATAACTTTTATCTGAGGAATAATAAAAACTTTTTCAAAAAAAAAGTAACCGACTTCAAAACAACCACAATAAAAGTTCAAAATAACCTACATTTTGAACTTTTATTGTGGTTGTTTTGAAGTCGGTTACTTTTTTTAACCGACTTCAAAAAAAGGAGGAGGTTCTCAATTCGTCGGAATCTTTTTTTTTTTTATGTATGGTCCCCGATTTCTCGAAGACGCCTGGACCGATTTGGAATTTTTTTCTTTTGTTTGAAAGGGTATACTTTCCAATTGGTCCCATGATCACCAGGTCAGGATCTGATGATGGGATCCTAGAGAAATCGAGGGCAACCTTCTTTTATAGGTACATAGTACCATTTTCATATATTTTCTAAAGCTGTTCAAGTATTTGCATCTGATAATCATCATCTCAAGTGGATGACCTGATGATGGAAGGTACAACTCCTTAACAGTAAGGAGTAGGCATCGATTAATTTACTTTGTGTTCGCATATCTCCGGAACTACAAGTCCGATTTAAGTAATTCTTTTTTTGTTGTACTAGGTATCATTTAACTTAGAGAATACTGCAAGTTTCATCAAAATCGGTTCAGTAATTTTTGAGATATGGAATTTTATTAGCTTAATGTGTACATGAGTGATGTAAGTACTGGTGCGAAGGATTACAAAATTCTAGTGCACATGTAAGAGAATAATGTTCTTGACAAGAATTCGGGTTGAATATTTAAACTAAAAAGGGAAAAAAAAAACTTTTTCAAAAAAAATGTAACCGCCTTCAAAAACAACCACAAAAAAGTGTAAAATAATCTACAAAATAACTTTTCTTTCGGAAGTCGGTGGCTAAAAAGACAATGAAAAGAAAAAAAACAAAGGCAGCGACTTCCGAAAGAAATGTTATTTTGTAGATTATTTTACACTTTTTTGTGGTTGTTTTTGAAGGCGGTTACATTTTTTTTGAAAAAGTTTTTTATTTTGTACTTTTTTAGTTTCACTATTCAACCCAAATTATTGTCAAATACATAATTTTCTTACATGTGCACTAAAATTTTGTAATCCGTGGCACCAGTAATTACAACGCCCATGTATGTATGTACCTACACAATGAGAACTACTAAAAATAAAAACTACTGCACCAAACTAAATGAAAATTTTATGGGACCAAATGGCAGATATACTGTATCGAACAAAAAAAGAATCATCGAAATCGGACCAGAAACCTCGGAGTAATCGGTGTAGACAAAGTTGAAAACTTCTTAAGTTTTTGTTGATTTTTCAAAAAGTGCTAGTCCGATTTTGATAAAATTTTAATGGAACCATTCCTATCCAACAAAAAAAGATTTTTTTTAAATCGGTTGTTAAACGACGGAGTTATGCCCGAACAAACAAAAAAAAAATACAAACATCCGAATTGAGAACCTCCTCCTTTTGGAAGTCGGTTAAAAATAGCGGTTTGACTAATTATATTCTATTGGGTTTGACATAATTATTTTCTATAGATAAGCTGTCAAACCGCCATTTTTATTCCTCAAATCCTCAGATAAAAGTTATCTGACTATTGAAAAATCAGCCCTTATTTTGCTGTATACTTACATTGAGTCAGTAACTGACGTCAGTCCACTGACGATTCAGTGCTGACCTGGCACTGCCATAGTGTAAATTGATTTCAAGTCAGTACCCCTATATACATTTTAGGATGTAGCACAGAATAGATAGGGGTTGAAGCCTCATTTACACCTTTACACGGAGCAAAACAACCACGATATAATACGCTAGACTCCGCATGCACGATCTAAGGAACGAAAATTATTCTGTTACTCGCTGAGGTACTACGTAAGCGAGAGGGACGGGGTACTGCGTTGTGATTGGCTAACTCAAGGTCTGTTCTGTCTCAACGTATGTTTACGGCTCACAGGATTGGTCGAAATGAGACGAATATAAGACTTTTTTGCCTAATGTGTTGACAGACATCGGTCGCCTGTTATTACGAGTCTAGTATTATAATTATCGTCGTTGGAGCAAAAACTCGCATGCGAGTTTCACTACATTGCGGTATTTGTTTGATCAACTGAATTCGTTGTAATAAAGTCCGCAATGTAACTCAACTCGCATGCGAGTTCTTGCATCGTCTAAATGAGGCTTTAGTGACGCCAGCCCAGGCAGGTCTATTGCGTATCTCGATTTCTGTGTGGTGATCATCAAATAACTGCCAAAAGGTAAACGTATTGACTTTTGCATTTGCAAATGAAACTGATAAATGTAAATGTCCCCTAAAATCAACTATTCTAACTAGATTCTAACGCTCTTAAGGCACTCCACTCCTCAACTTAGCCTCATAACAGGTATCAAGCCATCCAAGTTCAGTGAACAACCGCTGGTCAGTGACTATCAAGTTAGCCAATAGCCCTGTAGGTCAATCTACCCGAATCTGTGAAATTATACCAATCGAACATTAACCTTCCACTATTGTGATAGCTTGATGTGCTGGCGTCCACATAAAGTAATGAAGGAATTTGCCTATCCATGGAGGTGTACAAACATTTTCGAGCTCACAAAATGGCCTTGACTTCGCTCTTGAATCTTATATTTATATTTTCAATATCGATACCGACAAAGAAAATCGAACAAAACTCTAGTGGGGCATCTTCCTTGTTTAATCCCCGAACTAAGTAACTATTTTTACTCGACTACGGCGAAGCCAAAAGGAGGATTATGATTTTGACCGGTATATGTATGTAGGTATGTTTGTCTGTTCCCTCATAGCTTCTAAACTACTTATCATTACATGACAAATGCGGTGTCGTTAGAAGCGTCTCACTTGTCCGCTGGTTATAGGATAGGTGACGTGTCACCAAATCCAATATGGCGCCCTCTAGGAGATGTAAAGTCCTAACCGAAAAAAATTCGCACATTAACGACATGGATATCATTTTAAAGGGCTTGATGAGCACATTAAAATTTGAAATATTATATACATTATTATATAGCTTTTACTAACTACTTTGCCTGTTTCTAACAGTGTCATTGTCAACCTGAAAAGGCTTGAGTAAATTTGAAATTCACTCGCTACTTTGCTTTTATTATTAGGTATGTACAGCTTGGCCAGCACGGATTGAAACGGAACTAAAATTTTTATTTCTGACAGCGTTTTAAAATCTTTGATATCTGATGTAAACAAAGACCGCAGGTTTGTTAGATTTATTATTGTGCCATAAAACTAACGTAATAAGTGAAAAAACATAAAATAAAATCATTCAAAGTGCTGGTAGCGCGAAGACAGTGGCGACTTCCGGTTTTCTACATTTTTATGTCAAGCTGTAAAGATATAATAATATAACCCCAAAATAGTGTAAATAAAAAATAAGTTAAAAATAACTAAAACCCGACTACGAAAAAAATGCGCACTGAAAAGTATAAAACAAGAACAATATTCATTTGACCGATACTGTTCTAGCCGTGGTCGTATGCCACCTAGCCAATAACATTGTGTGAAACAAAGTGTGAAACAACCGCAAGCACAGAATATAGCCGCAAGTGGCACACGACCACGGCTAGCACAATATCGGTCAAATGAATATTGTTCTTGTTTTATACTTTTCAGAGCGCATTTTTTCTTAGTCGGGTTTTAGTTATTTTTAACTTATATTTTTTTATAATACTGAATTTTTTCACTCAGACAGCTTAGCAACAGCGCAGCGTCAGTAAAATGACGATGATGATTGGATTTGATTCTGATTCATTAATGCATATTTTTTTAGCCTAAATTAAGTGTCCCACTACTGAGCAACGGCCTTCCCTTTTTTTCCTTCCAAACACCTCATTTTGTGCAATTATGATTAGATCATCGTCGCCTGGACCGCGGTCTTCCTTCAGGCTTCCAGTGAGCGACGATTCTTGCCTTCTTCTTCCAGTGCATCAGCGTATACTTTATTTACTGCCCCTGGGAATTTATTGCTTTCTGAAAGCGGCACCCAAATTGCTTCAAGGGAAAGTTATGCTAGGTTATAGGAATCTTATATCCCAGCCAAGGTCGGTGCGTATAGCTATGTGTATCAAAATCCATTCAGTCGTCAAAAGCTATAGATAGGATTATTTTTTTGTTAGCGTGGTAAAATTTTCAAATGAGTCCTCCCACCCAAGGCAGGGCGGGAGGCAGGGCCGGATTAACCATCTCGGGGCCCCTAGGCACAGCTCGTTTCGGGCCCTCCCGTTTTCATACCACAACAACGCAATTTGGAATTTTTTACTGTATACATCACAAAATAGAATGAAGGTACCATCATCATCAACAACAGACTTCAGTCATCACATTGCAAAGGTCTTTCGCCACAATCTACAGGACGAAGTATCAGTCTTTTAAAAATGAAACAAAGAATAGGAAAATCTTGCATATTTTTATAAAACTAACATAAACATTAAAAAATAAATTATACAGATCTTTAAATTAATAAAAGTGTCTTATAAATAGATTAATTTCAATACAATTAAAAAATTCAGACATTCACCGTCACTCTCATACTGTTAATAATGGGGGCTAAAAGTTTTACCGTGGTTTCATAAAACCACACAATCCCCTTTTTTTCTTTTTTTAATCGTGAGTGCTGGGCCCCTGGTCATGGTGGGCCCCTAGGCACTGGCCTAAAGTGCCTTATGGATAATACGGCACTGGCGGGAGGGACTGTCAGACTCATACTGACTGTAAAATCCACGGTGTCCTTCAGTAGCCCTTTACGTTCCGGGGTCCATGGTAATTCGTTAGTCCCGCGACCCCGGCAGGCTTTGGCCCTCTATAGAGGGGCCCCGTCATAATGCTGACACTCATTGAGGCGCGCGTGGAACCATCGTGGAACACAGCGCGCCGTCGACCCGGGCATGGTCCATGGTCCGCCAACGAGTCGCCCATACCCCGCATGCTCGCAGCTGTAGATAGGACAGGACAGAAAACGCAAAATCATATTTTCTATACAAGATTACCTACTTGTATTATTAGATGGACCAAAGGACCATCTCTTGTTTTCAGATTTGGATTATTCATGAAGATAGAGTCCATTTTGAGGACAGAAAGGTGTCTCCTAGGACTACAGCACAATATCGATCCATGGTAATAAACAAAAATTAACAGTGGTCAAATCAAAATCAGTCGCATTACTTTCTCAAAATGGCAACAGCTAACAGCAAGTAAATTCACTTGTTTATTACTTATTAAATACTTAATTCTGAAACTTTTATATTTTTTGGCTAATAATGCGTCAGGTAAAAATCTGCCAGTTTTAATTAACGTCGTAACCGTTGTTAAATAGTTTATAACACTATTACAACGCTCCGCTGTTCACGGACGATTTGAATATTGGCGCGCTAGCTACAGCGCTACATATTTGTGTCACGTGACCGTCATCGATCCAATGGTTGAACGCTTCTCGGGTCCATTCAACTCGGCTCGGCCATCGCCGGGGAGAGGGACACTTCACAACACCGATTCTATTCATACATAGGAAATATTTATATATTGCTATCTCCTTTACTCGTATTGAGAAATAATTATATGAATGGTGAACGAGCGAAACAGGAATATGTTCGAGTGGAAATTATTGAAAGCTGGGCCAGGCCAGTCGCCATGTAGAATTTTTTGATGTGGGTGTTGTGTCTTGGGACGTCAAACGCTTCAATGATTATTATTTTAAAGTGGACATTAATTTTAGTGTAAATCGACATTTGACTATTCGCTTATTGTTAAAAGTGTATTCGGTGAACAATTGCACATATTGCTTTGTGATAGTGAACCATCTAATCTGGTGACGGCAGATAATAAACTGGAGGGGGGCTGCTAAAATACTACGATAGGATAGTAGGTAACGACGTTTTACAACTCGAGAGCGCTCATAAAATTTCTCATCTCGGTGCGGGCGAGTCGGACTTCCATTTTGTTTTATTATGTGGTTTGGTTGTTTACACTGTGCGCCGCGTTGTGGACAATGGAAAGCGACGGTGAGTATTGCTATCCAGTACTATCAAGAGAGGAGATTGAATATGAGGTCTGCGCATGTAGGGCGCACATGACAATAAACATGCAACAGTGAATAAGTAATGGTATTCGATTTTGTGCATCGTGTGGCGCAGTCGTGGTGGTGGCAGGTCTCATTAGTCATAGCGGAGAGCACGCGCCGGTAGAGCCGCGACTGCCGAGCTACCCGAGCTAGGTACGCGGCACACACGTTCCGTTGGGCTAATTGATTTCAGTTAAATCTGTAAGCATGCGCCGATCGTGTGCAGAACGCCTATGTAGGTATGTACGTAGTGTGCGCGTTTACATCGCCCTTATCAGCTGATTACACTACCAGTGCAGTGGCTGCCTTGCACCACCAAATGTTTTTATTAATCGTACATGGCCACGGATACCGGCGCTAATCATTCGGCCACTACCTACTCCACATGATTGTGAGTTCAATATTTTTTTTTTAAATTTTACATATTTTGATAATTTTGTGCCAGTTAATAATATTAGATGACAGACACTAATGTTCTGAAATTTTCATGTAAACATCATAATCTAGTTTGTCATTCAGTCAATTCATTCAGACAAACAAAAAACTGCTGGTTTTGTAGAACAGTTTGATAAACTACCCAGCCAGCAACAAAACAAATGAAAATATTTCTACTGTAGATAAATAAAATTGTATGATACAATATACAATAACAAAAATATAACAGATTGTGATGGAATGTTTCTATTAATGTATAACTACTCAGGTCAGTAAATGAATAGGCATGTCGCTTAAATCAGTATTTTTTTAATAAACTAAATTGATAAATCCAAAATTTTACAATTTCTTCATTTAAACTGCTGGTTACATACAAATTACATTATTTCACTACTGTTTTTATATAAAAACAATCATAAACATTTTCCTTCCCATTGAATTATTTATTCCTTTATTTTACATTTTATGTTATTGTACAAGAGTATAATAAAATTGTAAATGATTTCTGTAAATATTTACCTCTTTAGATCTAGATTATTTACAGTATTTATTAACATTATGAATTTATGGCTATCTTCAATTAAAATTATTAACAATGTTGAGTAGGAATCAACTGATTAAACCAATTATGGCATCATCTATTATCCTTCTAGGAATTTAAATACGATTTTAGCAGACCGTTTTAGTAAAATTTGATAATAAAAGGCAGGGAAAACACTAATACCTATAAATGGTGATTATATTTCATGTTTAAAGCCAAAATATTTTAAATTAATAAAAGTTAAATTTGTATTGTATCCAGGCAGCAACATAGCTTGAAACTTGAATAAAAGAACTAAATTGTTATTGTTTTGGATAAGTGAAAGGCAAAGAACAAAAGGTATTTTGGCAAGTCAGATACAAACAAAATCTGGGGAAAACACCCAAGATGGATATCGGCTGGCTCATTGCTGATGTTCTTCAAAAAGGACAGGAGCATAATACTTGAAGTGTACGGTGGGATATACAAATGAGGACCAAGCTAAAGGAGTATGTAAGGATTAACAAGTGAGCAAGAAGGTGGCAAGATATTGCTAGCTAAAATTAGAGGTTGTAGTTGAATAAAAATGTCATTAACATAATAATTGTTAGTTATGAGTCTGCAACTATATTGACGGTCCCTACGTTAAAACCACATTTGTCAAAAACCAAGGTTTACAGGAAAGCGTTTTTAATGTTTAAATCACTCTACACAGAATTATTTCTAGAGAGGTTTATTTCAATTCTGTGCCAAAATTTACCAAAATTGGTCCAACAGTTTAGGTGTCACAGGGTAAAAACAAACATACTCATTTTTGCATTTATAATATTAGTCAGGATACGCAATCATAATCTCCGATGTTGCCTCAGCCTACATGATATAATATATTGAGAACCATTGTTCAAGGTCGTATGGTCTTGGGCCTTTAGACATGTTTGAACATGTCCAATGTATGCGCTATAGCAAAAATGAGGCCATTACTACTAAAAAGGTATTATGTTTTTTTTAGGAGTCAATGTATTTGATGAATGAGTACATTTTTAAAGGGATATTTTGTAGTTTAGATTGTTAATAATCAAGTAATTTCGTGTTTCCTTTTCCTTAAATGATTTGTTCTTTAGACATATAGTATTAGGAATAGAATTACAAACTTTCTTAAGAATTATGTATTGGATTTGTAGTCTGTAATTACTGTAATTCTAAGAGATTCACATTGCATACAATCAATTTCAAAGAACTTAGATCTTTATTTGTTTTCTTCTTGTATATGGGCCGTGGGATACTTAACTGTTTCATTGATAAAGTTTTATTAATTATTCTTATCTAGCTCTGTTCTAATCTTAGTTGCCGTTACTTTGTGGTTTCTGTTTTTTAATATGCTTTAGAGAATATTCTCGGTTTCTTTTTTAACTGGAATAAAACTAAATAATTTATTGAACAACTTAGCAACGCTTGTCTAATTCTGTCTTTGGATGGTCCACCAAAGTTAAGCAACTGTTAACAAGGTCAGTCTGTAGATGGGTGACCAAAGTTAAGAAACTCGGGCTGAGGTCTATCAGTGGATGGGTGACAAAGTTAAGCAATGTTTGCTGAGGTATATCTTGGGATGGCTTACCAATGCTAAGTTCAAGTTAGATAATGCCTTTGATTAAAATAAAGGATAATGCATTACAAAGTCTGTTTTTCAATCTGGTCACAGTACATAGAGCAATGCCCCCAAAGTTGTCTTTGAATGGGTGACCAAAACTAAGCAGTGTAATCTTGAATACATTTATCTAAAGTCCGTTTTTTAATCTCGTAGACTGAATTGACAGGTGCAAATGGCAAACTGACATAAATTTCAATAGTAGGTATTTACGTCAGTTTTAATGTTATCATTTGTCAATTTGGTCTACGAGATTAAAAAACAAACTATAGTTGACAGCAATTTTTTTTTGCTGACAGTACCTCACGCCAGCAACAAACTTAATAAGTAATTTATATTCTAAGCCAAAGTTATGATACTTGATAAAAAATAAAAGATAATTATTGAAAGCTCACAATGTGTTTTTCTCGACAAGACTTTGTATCGAGAAGCTATTAATATTCTGAATCTGTACAACAAACGTCCAGTAAAAACTGCATTATCTACCGAAGTCGTAATCGTAACTATTTATTATCGATTAGTATATATATACTACTCAAAACAAAATAAGGGCCACCTGATTTTTATCGATTTATTAAATAATATTTAAATGTTATTAGTTATAATGACTTTATCTGATTGGTATTAACGATTTTAGATGGAAATACACAAAAATTAAGTTTGTATCCTAATAAACCGTTAAAATAAACGAATTTGAATGAAAAGTGAGAAATTGCAGGAATGTATCAAGTTACATAAAACGTAAAAAAATCGAAGAAATAACGGCTTTTATGTACCAAAGTGTTCTTTAAAGCTTCTGTTTTTAACTCTGTGTTATTTGATTGGAGGTGGAAAGGTCTGGATTATTTAATACGGTGCTTACTTACCGAACATTTTCTTTTGGAATTCTCTACCAACAAGTTTTCAGACAATTTATGAGATCCAGCTGAGTTTTGATGGGAATTTTACTTTCTTTTTCACTCATCTTTAACTCATATCATAAATGCTCAATAAAATTCAGGTAAAAATCATAAGTAACCACTGTAACATCGTAATTCGAGCGTCAGCGAATGTGTGCACTGTCAGTCGCGTCGTGTTCGCTCAACCATTATCCTGCTTCAAGATGAACTCAGGTACTCCTTGCTGTGCAAATGGAATAATATGGAGTTGCAACACATTTTTTATGCAATTTTGAGTAGTTACAGCACCCTCATTAAGAAGAGCGAGCTCAGTTTTGCGTGATAGAGAAAACCGCCTCAGAGCATAATTCAGAGCTCACCGAAATAGTCTGTTTCAAGAGTGCAAGGTTCTGAAACCTGTTGTTTAGTTCTTCTCTAGGCTTTAATGAATCAGTCCTCAATAAAAAAAAATAACCCAGCTGTCATCAATAAGAAGCACTGAAGCCCAGTAAAAACAGTTCAATAAATTTTCTCCTTTACAAATGTTTAACGATTTGCACCATATGCTGCAGTTAACTGGATGTGAATTAAGCATCTCCTTAAGTATTGCTAGTCTTCATGGAGTCGATTAAAAATAGTCTAGTCAATTTAGGGGTACCTGTAGGTTGATGCAATGGAGTTTGTATGGACTGGGCAGTAGATTTTTGCTCTATTTGCGCGGTTAAACAAACTTAATGGTCTTTTTGGGCTTTACTTACTTACTTTCTTCTTCGATCACGGCGTCTGGTGATATTACCCGTCTTTTGAGACCAGTTTCAAGCGTTTTGAACCACTCATTGGGAGTATTCCGCCATTAAACTTACCTCTTCTGGGTATGGGCCCCCTAGATTAAGGTGACACCCCAAGTGGTTGTTTTTGCATCCATATGTCTCCGAATACATGACATTATGAGATAGAAAGATCATTATAGCCTGCTTGCTATATTAGCCGAAGAAAACTCCTTTAGAAGTTTGAAAATTAAAAAACACCAAACCGTAAATTCTAAGTAATCTCAAATATCTAATAAAAAAAGAGTTATGAATTTCCAATTATGCAGTAGAAACAATATTAATACTTGAAAGAATCCATAACAAGATATTTACTATTTATTATGTACCCAGAATAAGAGCAATACTTATTTAAAGTGAAATTTATTAAGTGGCCCTTATTTTGTTTTGAGGAGTATATAATTTACTTATATACCAAGAGATATGTTACACCACATTTATTTATAACTCGTAAGACAATTAACTGCATATGGTCAGGAAATGCGATTTTAGCTTAAAATTATCTCAAACAGAATTTTTTGTTTATCTTATAAATAGTGCCATAAAAGGTCACGCGATGGCTGATAATGTCGTAATTAATTTGCTTGTTTTCGTATACTTTACTACACCCACCTACACACGTTATAGTTTTGCGTACTCCGTAAGCAAATCGATTTACCCTTGTATACTTTTACGTAGGAGTCGTCATAGTAAACAGCCTCGGATAGCCTTCGAATAGTAAGGATAATATCGCCAACGTAACTGTTCAATACTGTTACCGTATTTAACTTAGTCATCATTAGAGGAACTGTAAAGAAAACGAGGATAAATTGTAAGAAGAATGTAAATGGAAGACGCGCAGAACGGAAAAAAACGTATTACCGATCCGGAATAGGGTAGGGTAGTAAAAACTCAAAAAATATAGCCAGGGTGTTAAAGGACAACCAATGGAACCCATTTCTAGCATTTTTAGAATTTTGTCTGTTTGTATGTTTATTTGTGCGGGCATCACGTAAAATGTTCGAAAGCTATGTAGATAACTTTAATATACAACGACTGACCGTAACTTGAAGTAACATTTAGTTTTTGTTTCATTGAAATCGGTTCAGTCTATCAAAAGATTTGAATTTAAAGTGTTCCAGAAGTAAAATTACGGTCAGTTCACACCGAGACGCGCAGTTCAGTAGCGCGATCTAGCTTGGAATAGAAAAACTACTTTCAAATAATAAATCTAAACATATTCCAACGCCCAGCAGATGGCGTTAGTTGAGTGGAGTGGAATGGAATGGAATGGAGTGGAGTGGAGTGGAGTGGAGTGGAGTGGAGGGGAGCGGAGGGGAGTGGAGCGGAGTGGAGGGGAGAGGAGTGGAGTGGAGTGGAGTGCAGTGGAGTGCAGTGGAGTGAAGTGGAGTGGAGGGGAGGGGAGGGGAGTGGAGTGGGGTGGAGAGGAGTGGAGTGGAGTGAAGAATTCTAAATATAGGGTTTATATGAAAAACGTGGCGAGAATTAAGTGCTTCGCACTAAAAATACATTGTTAAATTCCGACATCCACGCGAACGAAGTCGCGGGCACAGCTTAGTCTTTATAATATAAAAATCAATTGCTGTTCGTTAGTCTCGTTAAAACTCGAGAACGGCTGGACCGATTTAGCTAATTTTGGTTTTGTATCTATTGCCGCCCACTGCTGAACGTAAGCCTCCCCCAAAGAGCGCTAACCCTCCCGGTTCTGGGCAGTCCGCATTCATCCGCTGACAACCACATTTTTCAAATCATCAACACATCTTGCCGCAGGGATTGTGACATAACCATCCTATAATGTTTCCACCATTGGGGCATATGCTTCTCTGTAGATCATAAATTATCATAATCCACCGCGCGCAAACCTAGCGCAGGAACGATGATTGCGCGAGTAGACCTGCACCACGGGCATAAGGCAATAGGTATCGTGTGTTTTTATTCTGTCGAGTCTGACGTGCCCCTCCGCCTTCCTCGGGTGGAGGAAGTCCATGAAGATTTTCACACGATAAAAAATGCCCGGTGTTGGCTTGTATTTTATATTTTGCATTTGTGATGTAATGCCATGTGTAAGCCATTAAAAAGCCACGGGCAGGCTAACAATTCATAAAAAAATAATTGACGGTTGTTCTTAATTTTTGATGCAATTTAGACGTACACCTAGGAGTCAAACTAGACGAGACGGGCCATTATACGAGTAGCTTAGCGGAAACGCTCGAACGGAGGTGACTTGCCCAGTTTGCATTGAAGCAGAGGCGAAGGGACCAGGGCAGAGGTATCCAAGATATACAGGGTGGAATTTTGTAATGCCACCTGGAGGGAAAGTACCTACTCTTAATACTACAGATAGAAAATTTTACTCAAAGGAAACATTCGGAAAGGAAAACCAGGAAATCTTAAATTTATTTAATTATTTGCTTTAACTTGACTCATTGAATTTGTAACTTCAGATTTCCTGGTTTTCCTTTCATTTAATTTATCATGTTTGTTAGAGAGATTTCATCCTTATAATTGACCCTAACGATCGATGCAATAAAAGTAAAGGGTATAATTTTTTCAGGTTTTAGCCGGTTCGATTCCCGGGTGTGGGAGAAGAGAATTTTCGAAAATCTTTGAATGCAGTTTGCTTTCTATTCAAAAATAAAGGAATGATTCCTTTGAGTAAAATTTTCTATAGATCTGCATTATTAAGAGTACTTTCCCGCCAGGTGGCATTACAAAATTCCACCCTGTAAATGATTAATCGAAGGTGTGGATTCCAACCATTGGTCGATTTTATTTCTACGGGTCCTCTTATTGAACACACCTAATTAAGTATAAGTATTTCCTTCACTCACCATTTCTCCGACTCTATTTTCGAAACTATTTTTCCTAAACCCAACTTTAGCTGTATTCTTTTTTCCGAACTCAGTCCGTTTTGCGATCATTGAGATGCTCGATACGCTTATGCCGATCATAATTATCGCGAGCAAAATTGATATTCTCGTAAAGTTAGATGAGAATTGAGATAGGTGTCCGTTCCGCGTATAGAAATTAAACAAAAGAGAGACCTCAGCCTCGGGTTATTGATCCGAGCTGAATCTATTTTAAAATTAACTTAAAATAGCGAAGTGCTGCGAATGCATTTGCCGGAAAAAAGCGAAAAAAAGTGCTTAGGTATACATCAATTAAAAATGCTAGTGTATATTATAAATAGTTTTTATCACTGCTTCAACGTGTAATAAACCATTCCTAGTGAATATAATATCGTGTATCTACTGCCGCTCGGTAGATATTTTATCATCGTTTGATTCTATTACTCATCACCGGTTTTTAATTATTTTTTGCACGAGACAGCCATACCTATAACAAGTTTTGTTGTTATATCATAAATCGAAGTCGAATCGGAACTTGGACTGGACATAATAATTGGACAACACTTTAATTAGGTGCTTAGTAAAATGATTCATCCATCTAATTATGTTCAATTGATTTTACACGTAAAATAATATGTCTCCTTTGGAAGTTCTAGACTGAACAGTTGTGGCTGCATATCCATCAGATAACAAAGGTCAAAGACGTCTATTGTCCAAGTATTTTCTTGATTTAGTTAGACTATTATTTATTTTTCATTAAAACTCAAAGCTCATTAGCGAATTGCACAGGAGGCTGCCAACTTGATTTTTTTATAACTCTGGCCTTTTCTCCCTACATTGTTTTTCTTCTAGTATAAGGTTGTATAAGCCGGATTTGCAGCCTCTTAGTAAGATTACAAGCTTTACTTGAATAAGACAACTGGACTATCAGGAGGGTGGGTAGGGTCTTGAGTTCACGATCCCATGATTACACACCGTAACTACTTCAGCTAAAAGGTATTATGGATCTGCAATTCAGCACTAAAATGTTGCTCCCTTTATTTCCTTTGTCTGAGGTCATTTGAGATTATATAAAACGAGAAAAGTCCACGTTGCAGAAGCATTATCTTACTTTGTGTTTTCTATTTTTATAGCTGCGCTTTTAAAACCATTTCGCTGTCCAATTGAAGCTGTCGGGCGAGCGTGGCTTTAACTGGTTCCACTTTAGGAATTAGATTAAAAATAAAACCACCTGGAAAACTGGGATGCTTGCAAAATTAGGACGGAGCCGGTCGAATCGCAACTAAATTACCGACAATCGTAATCTCATCACGAGAGAGGCACTTCATTCCGGCTAGCTTAAATACACGGAGTGGCAGGTTTTATGAGTCACTTACTGTGATTCAGTTTGGCGAAATCATTCACACAGTAACACTCTCTATTGTAAATGCGCCAAAGTATATTTTCGTCCAAAAGCGTATCGCACTTAACTCAGGATATTAATATTGTTGTCATGAGTATAAACTCGTATCTTGGGCTTTTTACGTTCTCGTATCATGCTTCAATAAGGTCATGCTGATTTGATCATTAGGGTTGCCATGCCAGATACAACAGTAATAAAAGACACGACAGGTCAATTGTTTGTTTTCACAGATATATATACAATAAGAATGAGTGTACATTACGCGTACATTATAGTCTGTTATACTATTCGTAGAATCTTAATGAGCGTTAATGGCGAATGCAATAAGCAGCAACTGAATTATGTTTCCAGAACTGTTTGTGATATCCGAACGGACGGCCGGATATCTCCGAAAGTAGGGCAGGTTCTGAGAAAACAGGACGGTATCAACCCTAGATATCGAGATACTAGTGTTCACAGTACAGTGCGGGCCTGACCACTAGAGACGCGTAGTGCATACATTAGCCCGCACTCGTGTGTAATGTCCCTCGTTATGGTGTAATTTTTAAAGGGTGTTTAATGTCAGCCGGTGTTTAATGGCCATGTCTTCGACAGGTGAGGTTCTATTGTTTGCTGTTAGAGTGCGTTTAATTTAATTAAAGGGTGCATTATTAAGGGCAAATGCTCGATATGGAGGCTTCCGTTTCCACTCTAATCATTTTTATTACATTTTATGGTACGATAATTATATTATCGGTGCGAACTAATTACCGGCTGCAAAATGAAACTTATTAGACATGTGAGATAAGCACGTGGCTATGTGTTTATGATGTTTTTCTTGCACGTAGATCACCAGCTGCTAGTTAGTATTTCCTGCACCGCATGCACGGTGCTTATGAGCATGTGACGTTGGTGATCGTTAATAACTGTACGTGATAATGGGCACATGATCATCACCTTTGAGGCTCCTGTGCGCCACACTTCGATCACACAAGCTGTACATTTTTCTTCCTCCCTGCGTCTTTATTATCCTGTCATCTTGCAATTGTAATACACGTTTGCCTGGTTTTGTCAAATTCCTAGTCCAAATTATCTTACGATTGACGAGACTCGAATTTGGCACACTTTGATTATCTGAGAATTTGATTATTTGAATTCATCTTAACAAAACCAGCTTGTTGCAAATCATATTAGTCCACACTCTCTTTGATTTCCAAGTCTTCACTTTAAAAAACCCAGGAAGGATGTAGGTAGGGAGGTATGTACTGGATCACCCATTAGACTATTTTTATGGGTGATGCAAGAGCATGTAATTTGTGTCGATTTGTCGATGTCGATGGTAATATAGATTTTCTTGCCATAATACGAATCTTCACCCACCGCATAAATACAATGCCTGTTTCGTTTCGTTTTAAATAGATCAACAAACGAATGTGCAGCAATGTAGGTCAGAGTCCGAACGTAATAGTTTTATCCAGTTTATTTGGATGATGGCATACCATTGCATTTTTTTGTAATTTCTGTTCCTTATTCCCATATTCCTATTGCAATGTTTATCCAAGACCACAAATTAGTCGTTGGCGCTGATTATGAATGAATGATTTCCTTCTACAATCAATACTTGACAAGATTACATAGATTAACTACATATGACACCTAGATATGATATCTACACAATAGATTCTAACACTCAAGATTAAATAGAAATACATACAAATGTTTTGTGAATACAATTTAAATAACATAGCATTTTGATGACCGCAGTTCATACATTTATAGTATAGCTCTTGAAAACCTAGCGTGTAGGTAGCAGCGTTCATCAAATGATAAACTCAAAACGGAGATGGATATCAAAATTACAAAGCAAAATTAGAAACATGTGCGTACGCTGACGATGAAACATCATTGATAATAACGACTCTATCTATATTAAAAACGTGTTGACAAATACAGCTAACAAATTAAATTACACTGCAGTCTGAAAACAGGAAATATTTACAACCATTGTCACACATTTCAGCATAGGGTAAATACGCTAAATGTCGGCCCCCTTACGGTTTTTCTGTTTTGGGATCGGTCTGGAACCATCAATTTGCAACGAAAGGATAGCTTCCAGTGTGGTTTTGGATAGTTTGATAAACCTATTTTATGTTTATGGGCATAAGGTTGACATTTCTACTACAAGGAAAAAGTAATAAGGTTTAGATGCGTCGAGAACGAAAAAACCCTAAAGTCGGCCATTCACGGCCCATGGTCGGTCGCGTTTTTCCCAAATGTCGGCCGGGTAGAGGGTGTTTTAAATTAAGACAGACAAATATTATTAATATGATTTATTTTGGCAGGAGTCTCAATAAGTATACATTATTAATCGAATTTTGTTTAATAGTTGGTAAAGTATTTTTTTTTAAATGCACTTAAATAATGTTAGGTAAAGTTGCGATCGTAACTACATAGGTAATGTTCTGTTTCCGTAAAGGCCCTTGATCTCCCTGCTCTGTCATTGTAGTACCTTAAATTAAAATCATTAATTCTAAATGCAGCTTTTTGTGACATGCAGGTTAATTAATGAATGAAAGATTCACGACCAACCATTTATATTTTTTAAGCTAATTAACATGGCTTTATTAGGTAGCAAGTTCCAAAGAGCAATTTTTATCTTATATTCCCAAACCGTAATAAGCTATCATAAATGTTTCCAATTTTATCCTCCCATTTAAACGTAACTCTTAATATTATTAATAAATTAAATTGTACAATGAACATTTAATTTTGAGAAAATAATAAAAAGCAATCAGCCTGTATAGTTGGGCTCGAATTCGAGGCTGGTCGACATTACGATCTTTAATATTTCTAAAGCCGGCCCCTATTTCATGTACACTATTTCTCGAGATTCAACTTCTATCACCCCGGCCGGTATTTGGCGATTAAACGTAAAATAGATTTATTTGCCTGTATGCGTTGCAAATTCTCATAGTAATCCAATGGAATTAGTACAATTGGAATTTATAAAACAGACTGCATTTACTTTAAGTCGACCATGGCCGAGAATCCGGTTTTAACTCAAAATTGGTAGTCTATTGGCGGCCTCCTATTTTTCTTTTAAAACAATACGTTAAACATTGAAAAAACTGTCTCAAAATATAGTAAAAATTACTAATTACTGTTAATAAAGCTTAAAACAATAAAAAAGGAATGTTTTACCGTTCTAATATCAATCCCCGAAGTGTGGGTATTCACAGCAAGTAAGGTACTTTCAATATGAACTTGACGCTTCGACGGCGCAATCGCTGCTGAAGCTCAGTGTGCGAAGAGTGAGCGTCGTAATCGGAAAGTAACGGTTTGTACATATAGAGTATGAACTAAGGTGGTAATTCGAGTGGCAAATTTGTCACTTCATTACGTTTTAAATGAACGCAAGCTGAAAATGTGCAGAGGGCCGAAGTTTGGGGGGGGGCCGACGTATGGCGTATTTACCCTACATTGATGAAATTGTTCGCTGCTTCAATCGGGGTTCTTCCACGAATGCACCGATGGTTGTTAGTGTCGTTAGTTTGTTAGACAGTGAATCATTGGCTCGTACAATGGCGCTGAACTCTTGTTTTTTTTTGTCGTCAGGCATGCGTTACGCGCGCGATGAGTGACCGGTGGTAGCGGGGAGGCGGTGATGCAGCGAGCTCACGCGGGCGGCGTCCCGCATTCGCAGGCCTCCGCCTCCGCTCACCCGCACGTACGCTCACACTCGTACGCAGACATTGATGATCAGGTAAGGTTTAACAACATTTTTTTAGACTGACGCCACTCTTGAAAAAAGACAATTTACGATAGAAACAATGAAAATGAGAAATAACTAGAAAGGCATTTAACATCCAAGTGTCGAGTTTCCAATATTTCGGCACTGTTGCAAGCGCCATGATCACAGTTAAAAAGAATTTTCACCTCACCCGCTCGGAAAGATTCTATTTCTCATTCAAAATCTGAGCGCAAAACTCCATTTTGTGCTCTAGAGCACAAAGTGTTGTTTAAAAATCGAACACGTCTTGTATTCAATTATTTTCTACACTGGCAGGTGAGCCGCCCCCACTGCATGTCAGTGCACCAACCTATTTTTTTTTCTGAACATTAGTGTTAAGTAATAGATGTCGTATAGGTAAGTTTGAGTTTTTAAAATTCAAATAAAAATAAAAATAAAATTCAAAATTAAGAAAATCGTCTCGAGCCGCCTTATATCTGTCTCTGTCTCCAACATTCACAATGGAATCCAATGAGTTTGAGCAATTTTCCGCAAATTTACGTAATGATAACACACAAGTGACAAACACAAGTATCAATGTTCCAAAAAAACATTTAACTTTCAATATTAACAATTGTAGTAATTTTACTTTTAATTTCTAAAATGAATAAATAAATACTTATATAGTAAATTGTTTAAGCTGTTTCTCTTACACCTACCATTTCCTCGCTGTGTGAGGTGAAAAGTTGTGTGTTGCACTCGGCAGCAAAGTTTTTCTGCGTCTCGTACTTTTGAAAACTTCGCATCGCTCAGGATTCTATATTTGAACCGCTCGTTTCTCTCGCGGTTCAATCTTAGAATCCTTCGCTCTCTCAGTTTTCAATTCAAGTACTCGCGCACAAAAATCAACTTTGCAGCCTTGCATAACAAATAACTATTTTACCAAAATATTCGAATATACAGTAATTGAAATAAGGCTCACCTTATAAACGCATTTTAGCTGTATTGTCCATTCCTGGGCAAAATTAAGGACCTGAATAAAACATTTTTTTTTTTAAACCTGATCCAAAGTAAATTCTATTTCTAGCTATCAGACAGTTTACTCATGCCAGTCCAGATATTTTTAATGAGCTGACAACACTACTGGAGCACCTACTGATATTAATTTGTTCATACAAAGAGCGTTGCTTTGATAATGGGATTTTCCCTGTTGCATCATTATTTTTTCGCGCAACAAATTATGAATTTTGCACAGATACTCCATGAAATTATCATGTTCAATTATCGAATCTAGCTTTTCAAGTTACCTAAGGCTTGAGTGGGACTTCCAACCCGCGTTTTAAGACCCTCCTTTGTATTACTACTTTCTTTCTGCGCCTTCAACAAAAGGTTGGAGTGCTTATTGTAAGCTTTTTTTTGGGATAATCGCTGTCTGTTGAAGCCCATCCACTAAATTATATCTTTTTTAAAAGCGGCATGCTGGATGTGACTTTGAAATATTGTAGTCTAGCTTTATAAAACTACCCAACGTATTTTCATAGGGTTTTCAACAACAGAAGGAGTAAGTAATTAATGTAGGTGTAAAATTCATTAAAGGTTTTGTGTAAGTTGAACGAAATAAATTATGATAGTAGTTGTAGAATATATCGGAAAAAATCATCCAGACTGTCCATATTTGAAACGCGCGACTGACAGGCGAAGCTATCTATAAAGGCTAGTAATATAATAATTTTAATTGTCTATGTAACAATTAATAATACTCGTAAATCATCGCCACAGATGAAATCATGCCATGTGCTCTAATAATAGATTAATAATTTAATACTACAATGAATGGTTCCAATTAGACATTTTATATAAATTACCTTATGGTTAGTGTTGCCCATAGAGGAATATCTTATGAATTAATGAACACAAATGACGAATGCCATTAAAGCCATGAAGTTTATCGCTCGCCATTGATTTCATGGTGTGCCTGAGTTTGGTATGAATGAAGGCGATATATCAATGTGTAGTTTTATTTATTCATCTAATGAGTATTAATTAGTGTTACTACATGACGTCTCGCAATTATAATTATTATAGTTAATATGGCACGATGAATTAAAATAAACAGATTTTTATTCTGCACTTTAAACATAAAACCTAGATACCTACTCGAAATCAAAATGGTCACTTTCTGAAGCTCAATTTTTACATAAGACAGTCTACAAAAGCATCCATCCGTCCTTCGCAATCTTCCTAGTGTTTTAGCTGGAAAGAAGGACCGAGCATACTTGATAATAATGATCAGTAACTCAAGTCAGTGGCTGTATTCATTTATGATAGGTATTTTTTCCATCAAAAGTTCTATACCAATAAATATGTCTCTTCCTGTTTATGTGTAGGTCCATCAAACCGGTGAATAATTCAATATCATATTGACACTTGTATACAAAGTTTTGCTAAACATTTCAATGTCAATAAGGAAAATTACGCCAGTTAATAACATCTGTTTGTGACATATTATTCTATTCTAATGTGGGTTTTTGTTGCAGATACCTGCTTCGGTGATAAGCAGTGTGGGCACAGTTAGCCTGTCTCAATCATCAACACATCCTACTCCCAACATAACCATGGCTAATCCCACGAACCTGGGAAACGCCAGCAGCGGGAATGCCCAGTCGGGTGCCCAACAAACACCAACACAGGCACCGGTGCGAAACTTGCCTAAGAAACGGAAATTCGACCCCTCCGTGCTAGAAGAAATGAACTGCGGGAACAACAACACAGTGAACGCTCCACTACCGATGGAGTATCAGCCACAGTACCAAACATCAGTGCTGCAACCTTCGCCCATAATCCAGCACTCCTCCCCGCCATCAGAGATGAAGACTTACATCTCATATCCTAACATCGACTTATCAGAGTGGCGAGACCATAGGGTGTTGGCGAAACAGCGCGGGATATACGTCCCGGGGGTGATCCGTCAAGCTGAGGGTTGTAAAGTGGTGGTGGAACTCGACGGGCTTGAAAGTGACCCCATCGAGTATAGTGATGTGTTCGGTGTGAATAAGAACGATGTGATTAGTGACGCGAGCCCCCAAATGAGCCATCTGCACATGGGCTCGTTGTGTGTCGTGAGGACTACGGACCCCAGCCGAGAAAATGTGCAAAATGTTTTCGTGGAAGGTCTTGTTTATGAAGTGCTTAATTCTCCTATAAGGATACGCGTTAAGGTGAGGGTTTTAACTGTATAATTATAGTATCCTGTATCCTATATAGTATCCTGTGTCTGTGGTCAGCTGTATATGGGCTTCCCCAATGATAGTGCTTTAAATTTAAATTTAGACGGACTTGCCTTCGAAATACCTAGTTGTGCCATGAATTATATTGCTTGTGTTTTAAATTTTGATGTAGCTCCTTCTTAGTTTGGATCAATGATTTAGTCAATGATTTAATATCTCCAAACACCGTCAGAGGTTTTTTGTCTCTATACTTTTTATGCGGTCGGATATCTAGGATGTTTCGGATGAGCGCCTTCCGTCGGATTCTGGCGGTTTACAACAAAAAATAGACTAATTTCTTGTAAATGTTTAATCTTGATTGTTATAATTGCCGTTTGACGCAGCTACCTATTGACTGCTTAGGTGAATAATAAGTTTTAAAATTTTGGATCGATAAGTATTACGTAAGATTTTTTATTTAACTGATGATATAATTAGTGTCTCGGCCTTTTTATATGCTATCCAGTTAGATGTAGGTTTCAAATCTTGAAGTGCTGGTTAATCATTTAATTAGCTGGAATGATGCAATTTACTATGTAGTTCATAAATATTTGTCTCATTATGTAAATCTTAAGCTGTTATGCTTAAACAAATTACTATGTAGAAAGATATTAGTCATATGTGTAGTGTAAGACCTGGCGCACACTGGCGGCACGGCTTGGTACCCCTCTACATCTCAACTTGTACACATGGACTGACAAATTTTGTCGATACTCAGGCTTCTAAAAGACGTGTGACGTGGGCGCTGCCTGTTTTGTCTCCCGGTCACCCCACAGATTGCCGAATCGTCTTGAGCACGCCGAAGCATTCCAAAGGCTATCACGACGCCGCATACCTAAGCATACCATGTCGATATTTTTTTGTAGTTACGACCATTATTCATTTCATTCATTCATCATTGATTTTATAATATACACTTGGAGTTTTTGCCCATTCTTCTCCATAGAGATCTACGCTTTGGAATAGACAACAGCAGTACTTTTACAAGCTATTATGCCTTGTGACTGGGACTAGTCCACTTGTCTTATTATTTAATTCAGAAGTCATTTTAAGGATCAAAAATGATTTATTAAAATGTTTGATTCTTAGTTAGATTCTCATTCTCTTTTATTCATCACCAAAAAATACGTTGCCGAGCAGTGCCGCCAATGTGCGCCGAGCGTCAGACGCACCAGTAGATACACAATGTAATTCCCCTATATTTTATCGAATACTCATCACCGATCGTATCAATCTTTCGCCAATCACAAAGGTTTTGTTATCACTACTTACACTGTTATTAATATTAAGTAATAGGATGTGTTTCAAAACGAAATCAGTAGCGCAACCTTTAATGCAGTTAGTAGAAGTTGCTAGATGGTAGTCGCTCCAAAATGTTCTTCTGATATTCAACACTGGGGTCTGACTAAATGACAGTTAAGAAAACAATTGATTTGGTAAGAAACTAAACAAATTCACACTGATTAACCTCATTTTTCCATAGATTTGGAGCCAGAGTTTCATCAAAAATTTACGTTGATTTCCAGATGTGTATATTTATTATTAACAGTAAAGTGACACAGTTACGTAAAAGCTCCTTCTCCCGAAATAGTTAGTTAGTCTGTATCTCAGGAGACAATTCCCTTCCAAATTACATAAGTCAAGTCATTAACATGTTAGGTTCAATTCTAACATTAAAATAAATAAAAAATGTTACAAGTAGAATTGTACCTAACATAATGAATATGTTTCCAATTCAGGTAACAGACGGCGATCTCTGCAAAGAGATGGTGGAAGTGAAGCGGGCAGACATCAGACTGCTGCAGCCGCCGTGGGCAGACGAGCTAGAGGACGCGGGCACGCACTCCTCGTCCTCGCTGCACCCGGCGCTGCGCATACACCACGGGCCTACTCAGGTGAGACTAGTCACTACTGTACAGAAAGATGTAAAGTGAAGTGAAGCCGGCAGACAGATGCAGCCCCTTTTTTTAGCGTGTTCATCATCATCATCATCATCATCATCATCAGCCGGAAGACGTCCACTGCTGAACATAGGCCTCCCCCTTAGACCGCCACGCCGAACGACAATTCACCACTTGCATCCATCCGTTGCCCGCGACCCTCACGATGTCGTCGGTCCACCTAGTGGGAGGCCTGCCTACGCTGCGCCTTCCGGTCCGTGGTCGCCACTCGAGAACTTTTCTTCCCCATCGGTTGTCAGTTCTACGAGCGATGTGGCCTGCCCATTGCCACTTCAACTTGCAAATTTTATGAGCTATGTCGGTGACTCTGGTTCTTCGCCGAATATCCATGTTCCGGATTTTATCCCGCAAAGAAACTCCGAGCATAGCTCTTTCCATTGCTCGTTGAGTGACTCTCAATCTCTCTAAAAGGCCAGCAGTCAGAGACCACGTTTCAGAGCCATAAATCATCACTGGCAACACACACTGGTTAAACACCCTTGTCTTGAGACACTGTGGGATTCTCGATGAGAAGATATCACGTAGCTTCCCAAACGCTGCCCATCCGAGTTGGATTCTTCGGGCGACCTCTTTCTCGAAGTTGGACCTACCTAACTGAACAATCTGTCCAAGGTAAGTATAATGGTCTACAACTTCGAGAGTATCGTTCCCAACAACAAACGGTACGGGTGCCACATGGACATTCGACATGACTTTCGTCTTGTCCATGTTCATTTTAAGGCCGACCCGTTGGGAAACGATACTGAGGTCGCTGAGCATAGCATTGAGGTGCTCCAACGATTCTGCCATGATGACTATATCATCGGCAAAACGAAGGTGAGTGATGTATTCGCCATTGATGTTGATGCCGAGTCCGTTCCATTCCAAGAGCTTGAAAACGTCCTCCAACGCGTTCGTGAACAGTTTCGGAGAAATAACGTCTCCCTGTCTCACGCCTTTCTGCAATTGGATTGGTTTCGTGCTCTCTTCCTGAAGTCGGATGGACATGGTGGCGTTCCTATACAAACACTTCAACACTTCGATATACCTATAGTCGATATGACATCGTTGGAGGGACTGCAATACTGCCCAGGTTTCGATTGAATCGAAGGCTTTTTCATAGTCCACAAACGCTAAACACAATGGCCGATTATACTCCTCTGTCTTCTGTATAATCTGGCGGAGCGTGTGTATGTGGTCTATAGTGCTAAAACCTTTTCGGAAACCGGCTTGTTCGGGAGGCTGGAAGTCATCAAACCTGCGTTCGAGACGGTTCGTAATGACTCTTGAGAACAGCTTGTACACATGGCTCAGAAGTGAGATTGGCCTGTAGTTCTTCAACAAGGTGTTGTCACCCTTTTTGAAGAAAAGAACAACCACACTCCTGTGCCATGCTTCTGGCGTAGAACCTTCGAGTATGACGGAATTAAATAACTTCTGGAGGACTAGAAGTACCGGTTTTCCACCCGCTCTCAGAAGTTCTGTTGTGATTCCGTCCTCACCCGGCGCCTTGTTATTCTTGAGCTGTTTAAGAGCCATTTTAATCTCGTACAGGCTGATGTCCGGGATATCCTCAGTGTAGTGTCGAGTCAGTTTAGCTCTTGCGTCTCGAGCTGTACCGACACTGGGTTATCGTGTTGATGTGTATAACTGTCCGTAAAACCTCTCAAGCTCTCTTAGGATCTCCGGTTTCGTCGAAATGATGCTGCCGTCGTTAATCTTCAGCTTAGTCATTTGGCTCTGCCCAATAGACGAATTCTTTGCGAAGACTTTTGAGCCCTGGTTCCGCTCGATTGCCTCTTTGATCCGTGCCGCACTAAAGGAGCGCAGGTCACGTCGCATTGATTTAGAGATTCGTCTATTGAGTTTGCCATATTCCGACATATCAGCTGAAGATTGCAGCCTCATCTCGGACCGGTCTTGCATCAACTTGATGGTTCCGTTCGAGAGCTTTTGAAGCTTATTCCGGCGCGGGGTCTTAAAGAACTTGGACCCCACAGCTTGGACAGTTTCCACCAACCCATTGTTGATTTCGTCCACAGTTTCGCATTCGGTTAGGCACTGGAAGCGATTGTGCAGTTCGAGTTGAAAGTCTTCGGGGTTCCGGATGTGGGCAGGACCAGGTCGGAGCGTGGACTTCACCAGACGAGACCTTTCAAGCTTGACATTGATATTCAGTGTGCCTCTGACAATTCGGTGATCGCTACCGGTTTTTACCTTAGCGATCACAGAGACATCACTGAATATTCGCTTCTTGGTCGTCATGATGAAGTCGATCTCATTTCTGGTAGTACCATCGGGGCTCATCCACGTCCACTTCCTGGATGGCCGCTTCTGGAAATAGGAGTTCATTAAATGAAGTTCTTTCTTTTCCATGAAGTCGACCAGTCGCTGGCCCCTATGGTTTCGCTGCCCATACCCAAATGGCCCCACTCTCAACTCATCGCCATTCCGTGCGCCCACCTTCGCGTTGAAGTCCCCCATAACAACGGTGAAGTATGTTTCGGAGGCATTTATGGCCTCGGATATCTCCTCATACAATGCCTCTACTTCATCATCAGAATGTGTCGAGGTCGGCGCATATACCTACCTGTATGACCTTCAACGAATACCGGTTGGTTATTCTGAGTATAAGGTATGCTACCCTACTCGACATACTGTCGACTTTCACAACGTTGTTGATGAGGGACCTGCGGACGAGAAATCCAACACCACCCTGGGATTTACGGTCTCATTCCCGGTAGAAGAGCATGTTGCCGGAATCTAGAACTATCGTATCCTGACCCTCTCTTCGGATTTCAGATAATCCCAAGATATCCCATCGCATTTTGCTCAATTCTTCCTCCAGCTCGATAATCTTCTCATCGGTCCTCAGTGTGCGGATGTTGTGTGTTGCCAGGGCCAAAGTCCGTTGGGGGTGGTAGCGGGGCATCTGCCGGGGATTCTTAGCACCCCCTGCTCCGCCGTTACCTGATCCGCTACCCAGACCAGGAATAGCGGAGCTGCCGGGGACTGGGGGCCGTGTGCTATTATTGTCAATCATAATGGGGGGGGGGGGGGGGTTGCCATAATCCCCACGCTTGGCAGGCGGCTTGGGGATCGCAGTAGGGTCACCGTAAGTTTGCAAAGGACGCTGCTGCCCGTCCTTCGGTGGCTGGACGTAGTTTAAGGACGTACCCGGGTCCGCGTTTAGCGTGTTAAAATCATCAAATGAGTCCTCCCGTCCTTGGGCAGAGCGTTAGGGACTGTCCAAGATGTTCCTTCGATAGCCTTTTAGCCTTTACGTACCCCGGCGGGCGTATGGCCCTCTAGAGGGGGTTGCTCCGTCAGATTGATGACAGCTCTTGGGGCCGCGCCTGGAAGACGACGCGCCGTCGACACTGGCATGGTCCGTGACCGAATGGCAAGTCACCCATTACTCGCCGTCCACACGTCACGAGATCTCCTGTAGGCAAACCACGACCTGTCTACCTTGGCGATACAAAAGAATGAGTGGAGTAGCCACTGCTGATTCAGCCACTCACCAATGACTGATTAATCTCCTCATTCAGTGCTGCATGGTGGATCGTGAATCCTTCGTGAATATTGGAAACCAATTCGCCAGGATTTTCTCTGGTCACGTTAGTTCGTAAAATCTACCATTCAGATAAACTGTGCTTTTGGGAAACGGATGTTCTGGTGTTGTCCTCTCTTATTTTAATCTTCAGACAGCTTGATAAACTACCGAAAATTTTATTAGGTACCATTAATTTCAATTCTCATCACCAAACTCCCTCACAGATGGGCGGCGATAACTTCTACACGTCATCCCCGATGCCAGGCGCAGGCGCCGGCGGCGTGGTGACAGTGGGCGCGCTGTCCAACGGCTCTATGGACGACCTGCGCAAGCGCCCGCCCTTCGACGACTATGGCGAGAGTGACGATGATCTCCGCAGAGAGGACATCTTGTTCCCTGCCGATGTCTCACATATGGGTAAATATTTTTATTCAAGTACTAAGGAGATACCCAAGAGAACCTTAGTGGTAAGGTTCTTGGTTTATAATGTAGGGAAACTGCTTCGTTGGTCTTCAGGTAGCAAGCTCTATACTGATGATAATAAATTCCTGTATTTGATTCCAAGGTCGGATAAAAGGTTGAATTTTCCATTACGAATTTCTGAGTACGTGTGCATTGGTAAAAGTCTGATGAAGGAAAAAATAAAGAAATATTCATGATTTTCCTTCTCTTTTTAACACTTGTCAGGAAATTGGCTTGGATAACGAAGGGCCTTAAAAATGCCATTCAAGTATAATAGGTTAGGGCGAAAGCGCCTTACTACATTCATCCGGGTGTATCTTGATCGCTACTCTCCATGATCATTCGTGTCGGTACAACTGGTACCTGAGCAAACACAAAAAATGGTCACCATTGAATGATAGACATTTATCTGTTTCGTGCCATTCACGTCCCATAGATCTTTGAATTGAACCCTTCCACTTAATTGGAGCTTTCATAAACAATGAGAGTGTGCAGCAACTATTTACGATCACATAGATACTCATTTTTCTTCGTCTAAGTTCATACAAAAATGCAGCTTATAATCATCTGTTTAGCTTTTCCCAAAATTCTTGGGTGTTGGCAATGGTTTACATGGTGCGACCGTCTGTCTGACCTATACAAGCCAGTTGAGTAGGTCTGGCTAATATCATATCACTTGATAAAAATGTTTGTCACATTAAAACGATTGTGAAAGACAACTTCTACAAATGATAACCGAGACCAACGGTTTAACCTTCGGCCCGTTTACAACTTTGGTTTAAGCGAAGCGGAGTGACGGGCGGCGCGAATAAGACATTTGTTACTTCGCGAATTCGCCACTGGCGAGCGGTAAGATCAAATGTAAAGAAATGTTTGACACACTCAAACATTTTTTTACATTTGATCTTACCGCTCGCCGCCCCGCGCTAAGGCCGTGAACGGGCCGTAACGTGCTATCTAAGCCACGAAGGGAACTGGATACTGGGTAAATTGAAACCCCCTTGAAAACACTGGTTCCTCCTCGTCTTTTTACCAATATTCAATCCAGATTCTCTTATCACACCACTACACAACCTGACATTCAATAATACCGGACATGCTACGCAAAGAATGCATTTCCACAGAAATAATTCTACTTTCATGCTTTTAGCCACACCCAACAGTCACATCCATACAATATAAGTGTAGATAAATGCATGCCATTGTGGACACTCGACCGTGCCTTTTTCACGACAATAATATAATTTTTATACGTGTAATCCCACTGTTTGTATACATATAAAATGTGAAAGTTTTTTTTCTGAGTCATTACATGACGAGTTCACGGCTTCGGAAGATATTTTGTTGACTACTTAGTTTAAATATTGAATCATATATCATATCGTCACAGCCAGTTATACATATATTTATAGTAATTTCGTCAAACTTCTGCATTTTTTCGGATTGGATGTCGTGGTAGCCTATTTCTTATCTGCATTGCTATTCTATAAGTATACAGCCTTGTGAGCAGCGCTGCCCCAATCGAAACTACTGTTTGGTATTCACCTAGCTAACAGGGACATCTGTCACGGTCTTGAATGTCTCGATGACTAGATCGTGGTAGAATACAGACTAGAAAATAATTGTCTTTGAAGGAATAGCAAAACTGATCCGGATCTTATGTCCAAAAGTTGAAAGTTCAAACCCAGCTAGAACCAAAGTTGCTATTTCGAAGAATTATACTTTGTAAGCAGAAAGAAAGAAAAGTTTTCGAATGGCGACCGCGGACTGAAAGACGTCGCGTAGGCAGGCCTCCCACTAGGTGGACCGACGACATCATGAGAGTTGCGGGCAACCGATGGATGCTAGTGGCGAATTGGTCGTTCGACATGACAGTCTAAGGGGAGGCCTATGTTCAGCAGTGGACGTCTTCTGGCTGATGATCTTACTAAGTAGTTTCTATTTAGATACCACTAGCGATGAAGGGTAATAATGAGAAAACTGGTCTGAAATCATGAACCCGCATTGAGCAAGTGTGCTAATTGAGCTCATTCCTTCTGTGTATATGGATATTCGATGCTTTACAGGCAGTCGAAAATATTTTTCAAAAGTGATAAAAAAAAACGAATTAATGTAAAGCAGAGTTTCCTGATTATGTAACAAACACTATTATTCCTCAAACTCGTTATTTCGGATGATACAATACAATACAAAACTAAAAACTTTTTACCTCCAAATAGCCTATTATTTTACAAATGCGAAATAAATTACAATAATTTCCTCGTTGACTGATATTTATGGACAAATTAATCTGATTTAAAAAATCAATCATAACATTGTTCTCGTATTGATGAAGATCTAATCTCTTTGTCATATTTTTTGCTGGTCTAGACATATTGTGCATTATATATATATAGTCACACAGGAATGGTTGTGAGACATGCATACCGACACTTTTCTTTTTAATTTGACGAATAAACGCGTACGCATTTCACACTGCTTCGTAAATGTTACCCATTTTATGACGCTGTTAGCGTATTTGATGTGCATTCATTAAATTATTTAGGAAACGTGAAATTATCTTGTTTGTACACAAACATACAGATAAAAGTTTATTTAAACATTCGCCAATGTTTTTGGAGCGTACTGTTTCTGTTTATTTTCGGTATTCACTTTGGTCTGCAGCATACGCAGGAGAGATGCACTTTTAATTATATAAAATCGTGTATTAACGTCAATCTAGTTAGAATATTCAATTTTTTAGTTCAGTCAGTTTTCCTGTGAGGAATTTTCATGAATACTTTCCACCTGAAGTGAACGAAGCAGTATTTCATACTCCTAATGACTGAAACCCACTCGGATTCTACTTATAAGATTTAAGAAAATAGGTAATGTTCCTCATTTCCCTTTGAAAAAGGAGAATCCTCTGAGGACACAAATGTAGTGTCTGTTGGGTTACTGCCACACAGTTGCCGATTTTTAATTTTTTAGTGTTCCGATAGTCTGAGAGTGTAGTAGTAATTGGATTTCAGTACTTCATTTGCAACGTAGCTAGCCCTGTGGTACTTTAAGTACGGTCAGTGGCTAGCATTTTTGACCCAGTTTCCCTGGTTCTATCGTATAAGATGAGTCATGTCATGAAAGGTGTTCCCTACCAGGATACACTCGTACCCATTCCCATTCTTTCTCGACTACTCTACCTGTTTGTTATAGCTTGGTAAAATCATCAAATGAGTCCTCCCACCCCGGGCAGGGCAGGAGGGACTGTCAGACTTGTACTGACTAAAATCCACGGTGTCCTTCAATAGCCCTTAACGTTCAAAGTAGCTCGTAAGTCCCTCGGCGCCGGCAGGCTTTGGCGCCGTCGGACTACTCCTTAGCTTGTTTGTTTTTGAAATGTACTAACAATGTGTATTGTCAGCAGATTGCAGCAACAGCAAGCGCAGCAGTCTTCAGAGCCGCGGCAGCACCTCGAGCTTGCTAGAGCGCAGTCTCACACCCCGATCTCAACCCCCTACTCCTAGGTAAGTCAACAGGTCTAAGGGCCCTACTACCCCTTTAAAGTTATTTTTTTATTATATTAGCCCATAGTGCGGAGGAAGGTCTTTTCCGAGCAGGGGGACACTGCCGGCCAAAGGCCTCCCTCCGCTCTTTCCACTTCTCGCGGCTTTCTGCGACTATGGTCCAGTCCTTCACAAAGCGGTCCAAGTCATCTCGCCATCTTCGCTTGGGCCTGCCACGACGACGTCGAATCCCTTTTGGCACCCAATCTGATGTATGTTTTGCCCAGCGATTGTATGGCATTCGACATACGTGGCCAGCCCAATCCCATTCCAGTTTGGCAGCTTTATCTCCCACGTCGGCAATTTGCGTAATAAGGAATACAGTACTGTGTTTCTTATGCGGTCTGAAAGTCCCCGTTAAATACTGAACTAAATCGGTACATCTAAACAGAGCTTCCTCGCTCTTTTCAAGAGCTTCACTAAGTTTTTTTATTGTGGTAAAATCATCAAATTCAATTCACCCGCCCTGGATGGAGCGGAAGAGATCGTCAGACTCATACTGACTAATATCCGCGGTGTTCCAGGGTAATTCATTTACGCTCCAGGGTCACGGTAACATGTTTAGACAGGCCTGCGAGCTTCACTCAGTTGTCATCTTTGTTACGAAATATTGACACTGATAGGTCTTGAACGCGGTTTTGTCGCTAGTGTTAAAAGAGAAATTAATTCTAAGAAAAAGTTTGTGTTACTAATACAAAAAACATTTACTCACATAATGTTTTGTATGATAAAAGATAACTGGATCACACTAGCAATCTCCAGTTTTAGCTGATTGTGACTATCGGACGTAGACCGCGTAAGAAATTCCTTTCTCAGGAAAAATTTCATTAGAAGATTAAGATATTGATGAATTGTTTTATTTATCACCAAAAATTTTGTAAACAAAAATCAAAATATTGATATTATGCACTCGCTTAGACTGGAATGCGACCCCAATTTAGTTAAGAATAGAGTGACGCATCTCACTCAACCATTAAAATATAAGATGGACTATTTATTTCGATATTCACAAGTGCTATGATTATGGGCAAATACGAGTTTAAAAAATATGGCAAATGTCCCGTTTTAAATTAGCGTAGTGGTCTAGCGATCGGCTGGGCGCTGCGTGGTTTTGATTCCCACAAGGAAAAGTAGCTGTTGCCGTTTCCAGGTCTTGCTGTTTGTTAACGCACCCACGATACAGGAGAAATTCTTAGTCTAGACTAATGTTTAAAAAAAATAAATAACAAAACTTATAACCTCTCTCAACAGATCTCAAGCGGCAACCCCGCACAAGTACAAGAAAGGCGACGTGGTGTCAACTCCGACGGGCATCCGCAAGAAGTTCAACGGCAAGCAGTGGCGCCGGCTGTGCTCCAAGGACGGCTGCACCAAGGAGAGTCAGCGCCGCGGGTTCTGCTCCCGACACCTGTCGCTACGAGGAGTTACCAGGTCTTCCAATACTCCACTGGCTCAAGGGTCTGCTCATACTCCGCAGCAGAGGTACCTAATGCATGCATAATGTTGCAATCTCTCAATTTGCCGAGTGCGACTAAAAAAACTTTGGTGACTAGAGTAGTAGACCAGGGTTCGGAGTCATTTTATTAAATTCTTTCCCCTCCCCAAAAAATGCGTAAAGTATGGCATGTGTTGTTCAATGTGTGAATGTTGTGTTGTTTCTATAGACATAGAGAATGGGCTGAGCAATACTTGTTTTTGAAATTGACCGCTCTTTAGAAAGAGAAAGTGCACATACCTATCTTTTTCTTGAACATAAAATAGAAAAACACAACCGCAATCGCTTGTCTCTCCCACTCTCAGTTCATTTTCTGTGTCTATTATTGTTCCGAAACGAAGGACTAATATTTTTCGGTGTGCCTTATTTTTTTCCATCGTTTTAATGTTAATTTATGTTTTATGTGAATAGCCCTATTCATATAAAAATACGATAATTGGCGTTCCTTGGTCCAGTTCCGTACCGCGATAGACTTGCTGAATCACTCCGAGCCAGCGCTAGTGTGAACAAATTATAAAATGCAGCATGTAGTTTTTATTTACTACTGTGTCCAAAAAATAAGGTGACATTTGAGTTTAAACTGCGTGCATTGAAGGATTTGGATAATTATTTTTTTAGATTGATAGTACTGCCAGTGAATATTATTTGAACGTACCTATGCGTCGCATACTCTATGATGCGTCGTTTGCGTAACTCTATCCGCCTAAAAAGGCCGGAATTGTGGAATGACAAATCGTGGTTTTTACACCACGATAATGCACCATCCCATACTGCACTCGTAATAATTCCTGATCATTTCGCCAAAAACTCAACACGTATCGTTCCGCAACCACCGTATTCACCTGATCTGGCGCCGTGCGACTTCTGGCTGTTCAGCAAGCTCAAAAGACCGCTCCGGGGACACCGTTTTGATACGATAGAATAGATTCCAGTCGCAGCGAAGACGGAACTGAAGGCCATCCCCGAAAGTGACTACAATCAGTGTTTCGAAAATTGGAAAATCCGTTGGCATAAGTGCATTGCATCGGGAGGGGATTACTTTGAAGGCGAAACTGTCTTTTGTGAAAGGAATGCAAATAATATTCTATTTCACAAATGGTGCAATAATCCTTCTTGCTTTATTCTGGCTATGTCTTTTTGCCACGATTTTGCGTAATCTTACGAAATATAGGAACATAGTTGAATATGAGCAAAGGATATTAATGCTATGCTTCAACAATAGTTATAACCACCAATTATTATTGACACTTTATATAGGCTTCGTTGATAATCATCATCATCATCAGCCTATAATGTTCCCACGGCTGGGACACAGGCCTCCTCTCTGTGAGAGGGAGTGGGCCATAATCCACCACGCGGGCCCAGTGCGGATTGGTGGATGTCACATGTCTTCGAATTTTTGGTTCTAGGACATGCCGGTTTCCTCACGATGTTTTCCTTCACCGTTTTGAGAGCAGTGGTGATGAAATAAATTACACAAAGTAATGCGCCTGGCGGGGTTCGAACCCACGACCTACAACTCGTAAGTCGGGACCGATACCATTGGGCCACCACTGCTCACTCGTTGATAATAATTGGATAAAAACGTTTTTTCAATTCGAACCAGTAGTTCCTGAGATTGGCGCGTTCAAGTCAAAAACTCTTCAGTTTTTTTTAATCTAGAGTTTATAGATTCTAGACTTCTGCTCATTAAAAATAACAATAATAGGCAATGTAGGTATATAAACTATATAGTGTGTACGGTACATTGGGAAGACTATACTAAAAATTGGTATTTCTAGAATAGCAAGAACAATGTTGTTTTCCTGATTTAAATAATGTAACTTAGTAAATTTTATCTCCCGTTACATTTATATGTACAGGAAATAAACTATTCGTATTATAATTTGTTTCAAAAGTTTAAATATAATAATTCACTGAACATTCAATTTACCGTGAATGATTCGATTTATCCCTAAGTACACTGAATGGCAGTCCTTTTTAGAATATTATTGAGTACTTAATAGGTTCCATATCGAAAAACAGCAGTAAATATTCTGTATATAATTTTTAGAACGTGACACCAAAAATAGAAAATCGTTTCCTAGTAATATGTTTTCTTTAGCTACACACGTAAACGGGTCGGCATTGTTGGATCGCCGGTATTTTTCGAACAACATAACCGATCCGAAACAATTACTGCATTTAACGGTTTCATCGGATCGTTTAGTTCATTCGGGTTGAAACATCATTCGTTTCGCCAGTATTTAAATTTTGTGATACGAAAAAGTTGATCAACTACTACATTATGTTTGACATCATTTGATATTGCCCATGCCGCTGCCCGGCTTAAGGCAGTGGTTCGACCGCCGACGATGAACGAGTAACGAGTAGAACTATACACTCTAAAAAGAGTTGGCGATCGGCGGGAAGCGAGTGTAGTTTCGAAAGTTTTTTCGCCGGGCGACAGTGAGTGTTCAAGTGCGACGAGCGATTACTCGTGCTACTCGCCCGCGGTCGCTTCATATGACATTTCATTCACTGTACCGAACGCAAGACAATCGACGAGCGAGCATCGCTGAACGAGTATCGCTGAGCGAGTTAATTTTTGAAAGCTCGTCGCTCAGCGACAGAACGAGTAAAACGAGTCGTCGCCGGCAGTGTGAACAGTCAGAGAGCAACTATTAATATATGCATCTCTTTCGTTTACACGAAATGTTTATTATTGTGCGTTTCTTGAGAGAGAAAATCGCCGAGAGTTACTCGTTCTCTCGCCGTTGGTCGGACCACTGCCTTACGAACCAAGTTGCATTTTCCCCTTACATTCTTCTTCTTATACTATACGGACATTAACCGGCTTTGCCGAGCGGTAACGTATTCAACGTTACCGCTCGGCAAAGCCGGTTAATGTCCGTGTATGTGCTTGCTTAATTTGATGTGCAGATGTCAGAACGTCAAACTACCCCATTCTTTCCAATTTCTTTAATACGTTTTCAACTTTATCACAAAAATAGAAGATTTATATTCTACTGGGAAATATGGATTAGGGTAGCTTGATGTGTCAAGACAGGATACTAAGTTTGATACTTTCGTGCAGGGTCTGTTCACACCTTGTTTTTTTAAATTCTATAACAAATGTTTCCATTTCAGGAGTAGCAGTAAGTCATTGTCCTCAAGCGGCACGGGAGTTGAAGGCGACGAGACTTCAAGAGAGTCTGACACAACGCCACCGCACTACCGTGTGACAGGCCGCTTTGATTCCGATGAAACGGAGGCTGCTAATATGCTGGGTATGTTATTTTAAAATCTTTCTTACTTTTAATTTAATCTACCTGATCCACGCGGTTTCACCCGCTGCTCTGCTCCTTTTGATTGTAGCGTGATGTTATTAGCTTAAAGCCTTCCTCGATAAATGGACTATCCGACGCATAAATATTTATTCATTTCAATTCCTAGTTCGGGCAGTGTTAGTAGGTTTTTTATTAGAAATCTATTAGCAAAGGCATTTGAATGATTTTATTATGTTGTAGGGTACTTAACAAATATAGATATGTTTATTATTTTAAACTTACAATATGTTTTGTTTTCTCCTATACAAACTTATAGGGGAGGTAGCTTGCTTCATAAAAAGCAACCATAAAACAAATATGGCTACCATTCAGTAAGTGCGGGGTTTCGACTACAAATGTAAAATAATTTAATTGACAGAATTGAGCAAGCTACCTCCTCATGCCTGCCGGGGTCGCGGGATTTACCGAATTGCCTTAACCCTGGAACGTAGAGGACCATTGAAGGACACCGTGGATTCCGTACTGCCCTTTTTTTTAGGGTTCCGTAGTCAACAAGGAACCCTTATAGTTTCGCCATGTCCGTCCGTCCGTCCGTCCGTCTGTCCGCAGCTTAGCTCAGAGACGCCCAGTACTAGAAAGCTGTAATTTGGTGTGAATATACGGATTTGTTGTGCCGAAAAAGTGGTAAAATAAAATCTCGTAAAATATTTTTTTTTAGGGTACCTCCTGTACACGTAAAGTGGGGATGTTTTTTTTTTTCTCGCGTACCCCATAGTGTGGGGTATCATTAAATAGGTCTTTAAAAAATATTGATAGTTTTAATTAACAATTTTTTGATAAAAAGATTCGTTTGTGAAATATTAAGCTTCACAACAGTAGTATATATAACGAAGTTTAAAAGAAAATTATCATGACTAAGTAGGCTTTACAAGTTTACGAGTAATAGTCGACCAACTTATAAAACGTACTTGGATAATACACTTCTCATCAAAAAAATCGAAACACCTCGCAGTTTATGATTTGATAAGGATTATCAGAAAAATGTGTATATTTAGGAATAAATGTAAAATGTCATTTAATAGTGAGTAGTATGAGGTTTTTAAATCCTAATGTTAATGTTCTAAATTCAAATTAAGTCTTCATAGGTTTCGTATTTTGTATAATGAGTAATTTTTACCCTGTATGGAATATGAAGGAAATGGGTAAAACAACACGCGTAAATGAAAAAAAAATGTAAGAAACGTTTATTTAATAACTTGTATTCCCTCCGCGAGCTCTTATTACTGCTTCCATACGGTTCTTCATCGATCGGATGAGAGTCACGATCACATGTTGTGGTATATTATCCCATTCCTCTTGGATTGCATTTTGCAGCTGGCTAAGTGTTTCTGGGGCTGGATCTCTTGCTCGAATTCGTCTCTTTAATTCATCCCATAGATGTTCAATGGGATTCATGTCCGGGCTTCTTGCTGGCCATACCATAATGGAGATACCGACTTCGGTAAGATAATCTCGTACGACGCCCGCGGTGTGAGCTCTAGCATTGTCGTGCATGAATATGAAGTCGTTGCCAATAAAATGTGCATAGGGCATCACATGAGGTTCAAGACACTGTTCGATGTACCGATGAGAGTTTAGTGCAGGCAGCCGTGGCCCAGACACAAAGGCAAGTTCTGTCTTACCGTCGGCGCTGATTCCTCCCCAAACCGTCCACGAACCGCCACCATAGCTGACCTTTTCTTCAATGCAGCATTGTGCAAAGCGTTCTCCATCTCTTCTGTAGACCTTGTTCCTTCCGTCGTTACCATACAGCATAATTTTACACTCATCAGAAAACAGTACTTTGCTCCACTGAAGGTATGACCAAGTTAGGTGCTCGCGTGCAAAGTTAAGGCGCGCTCTTCGATGGTCTGCAGTTAATTTCGGCCCATTCGCTGGCTTATGCGGTGCCAATCCGCGTTCCTTCAACCTTCTTCTTATTGTAGAGTCACTTACAGCTACTCTTCGTACAACGCGAAGCTGCTGCTGCAGTTGAAAAGCGTTAAGGCGTCGATTTCGTAAAGAAGTTGTTACAATAAATCGATCATCTCGCTCAGAAGTGACCCGATTCCTGCCAGATCCTGAACGGCGCGTGAACGAACCAGTCTCCCGATAGCGTTTGTAGACTCTATGAACAGATGATAAGCTTAGATGCAATCTTGCAGCCACAACACGCTGACTAAGTCCAGAATCCAGCAATGCCACCACTTGGGCGGCTTCTGCGGGCGAAGTATCCATATGTTTTAGAAAAAAAAGTTTTTTCAGACGTCCCAAAGTCACAGTAAATGAAATAAGAAACAGAAAGTTTAAAGACAAGCGCTAATTTTTAGTTTTTAAACGAGAAACGTACTCCAACCCTAAATACACATTTGTCTCAAAACAGTGATTAATTTCATTTATAGGATAAACAAATGAAATTATTTCGAATTTTGATTTTTTTCTTCTTACTGTAATGACCAAACTGCCAGCTACACAGTAATGTTTTTTTTTCATGGAATTAATTCTCTTTTGTAAAAAATTAGGACAAAAACAATAAAAACGAAAGTGTTTCGATTTTTTTGATGAGAAGTGTATTTTCCTAAACAAAATGTATCGGAGAACATGTATCTTCAACTGCAAATGTAAGTTTGTCAACTTTATTTTTACAGCTATAATAGGTGGGTATGTTTTGGGGATAGGTAGGTAAGTAGGTTTTTATTGTCAACTATTTTTAACTAACTTCGAAAAAAGGAGGAGGTTCTCAATTCGTCCTAATCTTTTTTTTATGTATTTTCCCCGATTTCTCAAAGACGCCTGGACCGATTTTGAAAATTCTTCTTTTTAAAATTAAATTCAGCGAATCAGTTTAATTAGTTCGCATAAGTATTTTGATAGGCAACTACGGAACCCTACACTGTGCGTGGCCCGACACGCACTTGGCCTGTTTTTTTTTTTGTGTATGGCATCTCGCAGATCAACCTCTAATAGGTTGTGTACTGCTTAACCGGACTTTTCTGTGGATGCCTTAAGAATTTAAGGCCTCCTTAGCTCAGTAGGTTAGAGCAGCGATATAATTCCGATCTGCCCTGGGTGGGAGGACTCATTTGATGATTTTACCACGATAAAAAAAGCTACCTACCCATCAAGTCTGTAAAGAACAAATTTTGTAAAATAAATACAACCTTTTGTTTTCAAATCAAGAGTAAATAGGTTACTTCTAGACAAGCGTCGACCACATCATCGCTCACCAATCACCATCAGGCGAGATAGTGGTCAAACGCGAGCCCATCGTTAATAAAAAAATATATTGTAATGTTTCTCAAAACGTAACTTACCACAACCACATCCGGTTTCATAAGGCGCTCATTGACGTCGTTTGTCAAAAAGTAAAGTTGTTTGACGTCAATACTATAAATACAGGTTAGATAGTACATATATGATAGCATGTTTTATTATAGTTACGTGCTCTTATCAAACTGCGAATGAGTTCGCAAATGACAGGGATATTAAAATTATAGTGGGTGTGTCATGGGTGAATTTAATTCATTTGTATTATGCCAATGGGCGTTGGCACCTCTAAGTGTGTGTATTTGGAGCATGCGGACGGTGAGTAATGGGTGTCTCGCTGTCAGCTCATAGACCATGCCCGGGTCGACAGCGTGTCGTGTTCCACGCCTTAAAGAGCTGTCAGTAATCTGTCCCCCATAGAGGATCAAACGCCCGACGGGGTCGCGGAACTGTTTAAAAGGTTAACCGTGACCCTGATCGATAAGGGCTATTGAAGAAACATCGTGAATTTTAGTCAGTATGAGTCTGTCAGTCCCTTTCATCATCATCATCAACCCCATCTCCCTAACCTTTTCCCAACTATATTGGGGTCGGCTTCCAGTCGAACCAGATGCAACTGAATATCAGTATTTTATATGGAGCGACTGCCTATTGGACCTCGACAACCCAATAACAGTTTCTGACAGTCCCTTCCGCTCCACAATAATGATAAAAAAACTTGAGAGGTGTCAAGGGACACCCGGATGGAACGAAGTTACTGTATGCACTCAACAAAAATAATCGTCGCGACACCACACTGTTCTATGCGAAATAATAATAATATAATAATATTCCACAACTATCACACAACGCCATCTATAGTCCCAAGCTAAGCAGAGCTTGTGTTATGGGTACTAGACAACTGATAAACATACTTATACAGGGTGACTTTTTTACCACCGTCCAAAATGTTTCTATGCATTAGGTATCAATCACTAAACCCATTTTTGAAAAAAAAAAGATACGTCAAATTGTCATATTAAATCATTTTCTCATCCGCTCTGTGTGGTCACTAAGCTAAACGTTATTATTATACACTTGCCGACGCATGAAACGGGCAGAGCACACCCCGCTCACCCCCCGCCCCGCCCCGCTACACCTGAGCGACACATCACAGCGCGGTGTCCAGATTCATCAACTTTTTATAGATAACATTGAGACGTGATATCTCGATATTTTTGTATTGATGATACAAAAAGAAAAAACACGTATTCCATGATTTTCGCCAAAGATCAATATATTAAAATTTGGATGGTGACTAAAAAATCACCCTGTATATTTCTAAATACATACATATTATAGATAAATTACACCCAGATACAGAAAAAAAAAAACAGAAAATAGAAAGACGAAACGAAAATATCTGGCTTGCTTTCTATAAGAGAGAGATAGAGAAACATGCGCACGCCGCAATGCGACAAGAGTCACGTGGAACAGGGGTTGGGTGAGGGGTACGGGGCGCGGGATGCAGGCGCGGGGTGCGGGGCGTGGTAAAGGACGAGCCGCCGGCGCGCGGCCCGGCAACCGAGAGCAAAAAGTGTCGTTACAACTTTTCGTTTTAATTTTTTCCGTCTAGCCCCCTTTCGCAACGCGTGATAAGGAATTTCGTTCCAATAAAGCTGTATCTTTCTAGTTGAATTTAAGTCATTGAATGTGTTGGAAAGTGAGCAACAATTTTAATTTTGATTCCCCAGTGTCGCTGGGCAGCTCCCGCTCGGGCAGCCCGGGCGCGTCCCCGGTGGGCGCGGGCGGCTCCCCCGGCCTGCGCAACAACCTGTTCGTGCCCATCTCCTCGCCGCAGCCGCAGCCGCACCACCCGGCAGCGCTCTACCACCATCATCTCATCAGGTGAGCTACGTCGCAGTACTATAAAGACTACACAAGTCATAGTTATTCATTTATTTTATTGATTTACCAACAATTGTTTACATTGGTTATGGACATAAAAAACAAGCAAAACAGTTTTTTTTTAAACTTTATCCCACAGACCCACACTAGGAATTTCTCCTGTGTCGTAGGTACGTTTACAAACATAGAAATTCACACACACTTACACCCAGACCCGGAACAACTTCTTGCAGATCATACTAATATTTTTTCTGTTCTGTGCGGGAATTGAACCCGCGACATGCTGTGCAACAGCAAAATACAAAACAAATAGTACATTATGCAACGAGTGAATAAAGAGCGGATTTAAAGCGAGGGCCTTATATATGAATCAAGAGCAAGCGAAGGATTTTAATGACTGAATCACGACCGCAGGGAGTGATTCATGATGATTGAATCACGAGCGAAGCGAGTGATTCAAGTATTTAAATCCTGAGCGACGCGAGTGATTCAGGCCCTCGATTTAAATCCGTTTTATTCACGAGTTACATACGATACTTTATACCATGACCACAAGAAAAATAATAATTAAGCGATAATAGATAGGTATTTAACGAAGAAATTAAAAAAACAAAGGTGCGTTTACAAACATCTAAATTCACATACACAAACACCCAGATCCGAAACAAATAACTGTATAACAGATCATACGAAAATTTGCTCCGTGCGGGAATCGAACCCACTGCACGCGACGAAGTAGTCCAATCGCTCGGTCACTGCGCCAACAAATTGACATTAAACTCGGAACAATGATTTAAATTAAGAGTAACATTATCCTAACAACACGGGGGCTGACGGGGGTGGACCGCATCAATGTGTTCTAAATTCAAACAACAAAACAGAGACAAAAAGAGCTTTTTACTCACTGTTTTCAGTGAGAAAAAGTAACTTTTTAAAGTGGGAATGGTATAAAATAACATAGTAATTTTTGTTCTAGGCCTGAACTAGTCCGACCTAGCAGGGTCAACTCTCCCGTCGGTGGTGTCGCCACCAGTGTGATACGAGTTTCACCAGGACCTAACTACCACTACCAGGTATTACAAACAACAAGCAAAATTGAACCTTAACACACCAACAATAATTAAGTTATGGTAAAATTAGACATTTCTTTCTCAGGTGGAAAACAGAAACGGGCCTACAATTGTTCAAACGAATAACGTCTCCCAATCTAATGTGATCGGTGTTCAAACTTCAGGACTGAACTTACAGAACACTATACACACAAGTATAAATGCTACAACTACGACACTCTCAAGTCTTACTCTCCCCTCGAGTATTTCTCTCAACTTGAACAACTTAAGTACTCAGAGTTTACAAACAAGTATCGCTAACACTATCCGTAGTACAAACGAGCTAGCACACAACCTAATCGTCCCCAGAACAATTCCAACATCAAACGGAATAGACGTAGAACCGATATACCGAACACAGCCAGTACACAGGAACGGTATCCACGACAACTACCGTCGCGATACAGAAATGTCGCCGCCATTAAATAATCATGAAAATTTTCTGAATAGAAGAGTCTCGGAGTACGACGATGATGATCATCAGACACAGAGAGAGAATAATATACTCCGTAATATTATTGACACTCGGCCCCCCGAACTATCCGAGACTCGCGTAATGGAAGATAATAAGAGGATTTTGAAGCCAGCGCCTCTTCAAGCCCGGTTGTTGTCAGTTGTTGAGCCAGATGTAAAGGATCCGGTCAAGAGGTACTATGTTACTGTGATGCCGCAGAGTAATGCGGAGAAGAAGTATGTGTTTATAAAGAACGAGCCCACGGAGACTGTTCAAGTGAGTATACAAAATGTTTTATTCTGAATACCTCGCTAATGTCATCCTGTCGGGGTTTGGCGACAAATAGTTTTGACTGTTCTGTCAGTGCACAGGAATTCAAGTTCCTTCTGGGTTAGCTTGCTCTATCCAAGGCCTCACCTCCTCTTTGCCTCTTGGCTTGGAAAAGAAAAAAAACATTGTGATGACTGTGTTATTTGACAACTGATGATAAACATAATATCACAGTAAAAATATCATATAATATTTGACGTGAACACAACACAAATTATTATATACTAGCTTCTGCCCGCGACTTCGTACGCGGATCCTGTTGCTTATGCCAGCAGTCGGGGTCGTGAAAATCGAAGATCTGAAACGTCTGATGTCGAAGTCTAGGAGCCTGGGGACGGGAAAACAACGGGATGCGCGAGACGATTCCAGACGTTCCAGATCTTTCATTTTTGTAAGACAACAGGAAATGCCCATCAGACTAAACAACTCTTGCTAAGACGTCATTCCTGTATATAATTATAGTGTAGCTGGGCTCTTGGAGTTCCGCATCAGGTGTTCCAGACCTTCAATTTTTATAAGTTGACAGAGAGTACTCATCAGGCTGAACAACTCTTGCTAAGACGTCGTTCCTGTATATGTCTTAGTGTAGCTGGGCTCTTGAAGTTTCACATCAGGTGTTCAAGATCTTAAAATTTTTATACAGCAACAGAGAGTGCTCATCAGGCTGAACAACTCTTGCTAAGACATCATTCCTGTATATGTTATAGTGTAGCTGGGCTCTTGAAGTTCCACATCAGGTGTCCAGGATCTTCAATTTTATTCTCTCGTGGAAATTTTTTTACTATGGCATAATTTTGGTATCTCTTATAGTTTAGCAGGTCTGTTGCAGTTCTGCATCAGGTGTTCCAGTTTCCAAGATAAATTATAGCCTACTAGCTGTTGCCCGCGACTTCGTCCGCATTGTATTTGGTTTTAAGGCACCTAAACTAATATTCTCTTTTTTAATTTGTTGAGAAAGTGAGGGTACCTGATGTCACACTTTAAAGTTTGTTATAGAATCTATAACAAACTTTAAAGCAAATGAAATGAAAACTTCCAGACACAACACTTTAAATACGACATTAGTAGTTTTTCCCTCTGGTGCTAAAATATAAAGGTGGTCAGCATTACTGACAGGCGAGCATGTGTTATATAGTTGGCCGTGGGAAAAACAGTTGGACCTTAGGTCGACATCAGCTTCCTTCAGGGTCTATCCTTGGGACTTATTTAAGGTCATCGTAAAGTAAGCGGCTACCGAGAATTGTGTGAGTTTGAACTGGAAAGGGAAATTGTTGGAGATGAGTGGTATTCACGGTATCAATGCAGTTTCCCCTGAGCCACATCCGGTGAGAATTTCAGCTTCGCTTAAATTTCTGTGTAAAGGTGCGTACAGACCATGTAACATGTTATATAACATGTGTTATAAAACACTACAACTCTATGTAGAATGTTACCATGAAAAATGTTATATAACATGTTATGTTATATAGTCTGTACGCACCGTAATGCAGTAACTATTAGTCGCGTTCCATTGCACAATTTTGGTGGAGTTAGATTTCTTAGAAGCATTATTATTACTTTAAGGTTATTTTATGAGCTCGAGGACCACAGGCAGTTGATGAATTTAAAATCTCGAGTGGGTAGTTGCTGGCATCACCCTAATTGACGACGTTATTGTATGATGTGTAAACCACATCATTCCCTACAATTTCGGCTAATATGTTTTCATTTATTGCAGCGGTTCGGTCATTTTTTTAGTATCGCACGATCACATAGCCAAGAGTTTTCCTGAAGTGTTATACTTGACGGGACTCCGAATACGTAACTTATCAATTCTTCTTACAACGGGCAGTGTCTGCCGGAATTTTACAGAGAACAGTACCTACCGTGATATTGTCCATGGGTCTATCATCATGGCGAATGTCTCAGTGTTCTGTCCACGGCCTCGACGGCTTTTTTTTCGACATGATACATTCAGACGATTACATTTTTTTAGCGTGGTAATACATCACGTGGAACACAACGTGCACTCTTACTCGCCGCCCGCATGGCCGCGCCTACAGTGGCTGGAGATCGTGTAGCGACGTCTGTCGCCATCGGCGTCTACCGCTGCGGCTGGGCTGGAGGTAGACATTGTCCTCTCCCTCATGCGTCCCGCCTCCTCCTTCGCTAGCATGACTGCTTTGCAGAAGGAGGCGACTGCTTCCCATTCTGTCTCGCCCCGCAGCATGGCCTCGACCAACACTAAGCACGAGAGGTCACCGATTATCGTCGTAGTGAGGACACGGCGGTGCTCTGCCCAAGCGGGTAGTCCTGCACCGTATGCTCCACCGTGTCCTCCAGGCGATCCACGCAGTGGTGGCACCCAGGCGATTCTTCTTTCCCTATCAGACACAGCTACCTCCCGAAACATTCGTGTCCGGTGAGGACCTACGTCATGTGGTAGGTCAGGCGGGACGCCGTGACGCCTATCCAGCTACTCCTTAAAGAGGGGTCTTACCGCCGCGGTTGGGGCGTGCCCGGAACTCGGTTGCGACAGTCGCTCTCTCAATATTGCCCTGTGATCACGCCGGAGCTCTTTCCGGGAATTCATCCTGGCGATTGTATTGTATAGCGGGCTGGTATCCGCAACTCCACGTCATATGCGCGTATTTTGCGTGCGGTTGAGATGATCATTCTCCTGGCGATGCGCCTCGATAGACGCGATGGAGGGCCGTCGCCTCCAGGGGAAGACGACTACATTATAATCCTGAAACACCTTTGCTTTGTCACAGTTTCATGACTACGAACACGTTGAGTGTTGCAGTGTTGTCTTAGTTAAATGGGACTTTAAAAAACAAAAAAAAATACGCATCTTACTTTGTTAGTGACGTACAACAGAGACTGCTCATCAGGCTGAACAACTTTGCTAAGACGTCATTCCTTTTTATGTTATAGTGTAGTTGGGCTCTTGGAGTTCCACAACAGGTGTTCCAGATCTTCAATTTTTATACGTCAACTGAGAGTGCTCATCAGGCTGAGCAACTCTTGCTAAGACGTCATTCCTATATATGTTATAGTTTAGCTGGGCTTTTGGTGTTCCACATTAGGTGTTCCAGATCTTAATTTTTTATATGTCAACAGAGAGTGCTGATCAGGCTGAACAACTTTGCTAAAACGTCATTCCTTTAATGTTATAGTGTAGCTGGGCATTTGGTGTTCCACATCAGGTGTTCCAGATCTTCAATTTTTATATGTCAACAGAGAGTGATCGTCAGGCTGAACAACTTTGCAAAGACGTCATTCCTGTATATGTTATTGTGTAGCTGGGCTCTTGGTATTCCACATCAGGTGTTCCAGTTCTTCAATTTTTATACGTCAACAGAGAGTGCTCATCAGGTTGAGCAACTCTTGCTAAGACTTCATTCCTATACATATATGCTATAGTTTAGATGGGCTTTTGGTGTTCCACATCAGGTGTTCCAGAGATCTTCAATTTTTGTATGTCAACAGAGAGTGCTCGTCAGGCTGAACAACTTTGCAAAGACGTCATTCCTGTATTTGTTATAGTGCAGCTGGGCTCTTGGTGTTCCACATCAGGTATTCCAGTTCTTCAATTTTTATATGTCAACAGAAAGTGCTCGTCAGGCTGATCAACTTTGCAAAGACGTCATTTCTGTATTTGTTATAGTGTAGCTGGGCTCTTGGTGTTCCACAACAGGTGTTCCAGATCTTCAATTTTTATACGTCAACAGAGAGTGCTCATCAGGCTGATCAACTCTTGCTAAGACGTCATTCCTATATATGTTATAGTGTAGCTGGGCTCTTGGTGTTCCACATCAGGTGTTCAAGATTGTCAATTTTTATACGTCTACAGAGACAGCTCATCAGGCTGAACAACTTTGCTAGGACGTCATTCCTTTATATGTTATAGTGTAGCTGGGCTTTTGGTGTTCCAGATCTTCAATTTTTATACGTTAACAGAGACTGCTCATCAGGCTGAACAACTTTGCTAAGACGTCATTCCTTTACATGTTATAGTGTAGCTGGGCTCTTGGAGTTCCACAACAGGTGTTCCAGATCTTCAATTTTTATACGTCAACAGAGAGTGCTCATCAGGTGGAACAATTTTTGCTATCGCACCATTTTTGTATCTCTTATAGTTTAGCTGGTCCGTTGCGGTTCTGCACCAGGTGTTCAAGTTTCCAAGATAAATTATAGCCTATGTGTTGGCCAGACTTAATACCTATACAACAAAAAAAAAATCATTCAAATCCGTCCAGTACTTTTTGAGTTTATCCCGGACATACATACAGACAAACAGACAAAAATTCTAAAAACTATATTTTTGGCTTCGGTATCGATTGTAGATCACACCCCAAGTATTCTTTTCAAAAAATATTCAATGTACAGTTTTGACTTTCCTACTATTTTATTATATGTATAGATATGTTAACCGGACTTAAATAAAAATCATTCAAATCCGTCCAGTAGTTCCGAAGATTAGCGTGCACAAACACTGCTTTTCTACGATTTTATTATATGTATAGATTTATGTACTAAAGACAAAGAGCACATGTTGCAAGATATCCTATCGTCATTAAGACCGAATCTGATGTTGGGATCCCTGCAGGGCAACCCTCAATTTTTAATGTTGGTCTCCGATTACTCAAAGACATTTTGTAAATTGCTCCCATGTGAAGGCAGGGCGGGTCGCTAGTATACTATAATACAGGGGTCACCAATTAGTTTCGTTCGGGGTCCGTTTTAAGACATGTTATGACCATGACGATCCGCAGAACATTTTGAAAAAAAAAATGTTAAAATTTTTAATTATAACAAAGGTATTTTTTCACATTTCTATGAGGGAATTGTCTGTTTTATTACGTGTTTGATCAAATCAAGAAACTTTCTAGAAATTGATCATAAGATCGTACTCTGTAGTGCAAGTCGCTGTGTTCTCGCGGTCCGCACAAAATAGGTTTGCGGTCCGCATGCGGACCGCGGTCCGCCATTTGGTGACCCCTGCTATAATATTTACTTTCGGCACTAAATAATTTGTGATTATCTAGATCACTGTAGCTCGTTATAAACACTATCGTTAAGTAAGTCTAGATCGCTTACGCACGAGTAATTTATCTGGCCACTTAATCAGTAGGTATTTTATATTGTTTATTTTGTTGGCGCGTCTTAATTATTTTTTTGGCTGATAGTGTAATGCATTACAATAATGAATTGTGTCACCAAACAAAATATTGCATCGAAATCCACTCAATGGAATATTTTGTCATACGATTTCATTCATGCAGTAAAAGCGCGTGAAGCAAAACAAAATTTTTAAATCAAGAAGTACACTATGACGAAGACTATGACAGTTCGTCCAGTTTTTACCGAAAATCCTCATTATATACAAGGTTATTTGTAAAACATCAACAATCTTCCATGGGCTGAAAGTTCTTATGGTTATAAATAAAACAAGTGCGTGTCGGGCCACGCACAGTGTAGGGTTCCGTAGTTGCCCATCAAAATACTAAGGCAAACTGATTCGCTGAATTTAATTTTAAAAAGAAGAATTTTCAAAATCGGTCCAGGAGTCTTTGAGAAATCGGGGAAAATACATTAAAAAAAGATTACGACGAATTTAGAACCACCTCCTTTTTTTGAATTTAGTCAAAAATAGTTGACGATAAAAACCTACCGATCCCCAAAAACATGACCTATAAAAGCTGTAAAAATAAAGTTGACAAACTTACATTTGCAGTTGTCTCCGATACATTTTGTTTAAGAAAATATGATATCAAGTACATTTTATAAGTTGGTCGACGATTACTCGTAAAGTTGTAAAGCCTAGTTAGTCATGATAATTTTCTTTTAAACTTCGTTATATATACTACTATTGTGAATTTTTTCACACCCCCAAACATAACCGTTTAGCTGGTAGAGGGGGGGGACACTCAAATCGAGCAAAATTTAGCACTTTAAAGCTTAATATTTCACAAACGAATTTTTTTATCAAAAAATTGTTAATGGAAACTACCATTATTTTTTAAAGGCCTATTTAATGATACCCCACACAAAGGGGTACGCGAGAAAAAAAAAATCCTCATTTTACGTGTAAGTACTGGAGGTACCCTAATAAAAATTATTTTACTAGATTTTATTTTACCACTTTTTCGGCACAACAAATCTGTATATTTACACCAAATTACAGCTCTCTAGTACTGTGCGTCTCTGAGCTAAACTGCGGACAGACGGACGGACGGACGGACGGACGGACGGACGGACATGGCGAAACTATAAGGGTTCCTTGTTGACTACGGAACCCTAAAAAACAGTTGTTTCATACATTGTCTACGGAAAAATATTCCGTTTTGTATGAAACGCCAGATTGATGTATTGAGTTAATGTATGTATGAATGTGTTTTGGAGGTCAGAAAGGCAGTCTTTCCATGTAAAATAGTGCAATTACAGTGGCTCGGGGCGGGCAGCGGGAGCGGATGGCGGGTTACGAAACAGACTAGATTTCCGCTCAGTCGAAAACTATGTGTTTGCGTTACCCGCCAGAGGATTCCACTGCCCACCCCGCTGCCACTGTAATTGCACACTAAGATGCTTCCGTTCAGGCTGGAAGCCTGCCGAAACATAGTCGCTACAGATGCTAGGCAGGGCTAATGTCTGATTGATGTCTGCAATTCAAACATAATATAGGATTGATTCTTAAATTCGTGTCGTTACTGTAAAATCTGCAATTCATAATTTAAGCTGTAACACGCCGTAAGTTAATTTTGGGGATTGTGGCATTTTAATGCTGTTTGCGTTATATCAAACAATCAGAAACAAGCAACAGGAATCGTCTAATTTGAAGTTAACACAAATTATTATTGGGTTATCTACACCAATATTATAAAGAGGAAAGATAAACTCAAAAGCCTACTGAACCTGTTTCAAAAAATTTGTCACTATTAGAAATTCAACCTGAGTAACATAGGCTGTATTTTCGTGCGAAACCGGGACGGGCTGCTAGTTATTCATATTATGAAGTGGTTTCGCTTTTGTAAACTGGCTCTTTTTGACTTATGTGATTTTAGAAATTACGTGACAAATTGCAATCTCATTCTTGCTAAATTCTCTAAATGTCTCAACCACAAGCAAAGTAATGTTACTAGATTTCAAGCTAAGACTTTGCTAATGTTGATGGCACTTTTCAGATTGAGCAGAGGATAAATCATCTTCAACAGCAGCTCAATGCCAACAACAATGACAATGAACCGGAACACCGGAGCTTGGACAATGGAGACCATGTAAGTGGCAATTATTTTATTACTAGCATTTACCCGAGAGTTCTCCTCTTCCCCTCTCATCTTTCCATTACTCCTCCTTCAAGCTTTATACATAAAAATAACGCATAACGGTCCCCAGGTTTCCACCTTTCTTTGTACCAAAATTCATGAAAATCGGTTATCTGGATTAGCTGTAAAAGAAAAAAAATATGGGTAATATTATTTACTAGCTTCTGCCAGCGACTTCGTACGCGGATCCTGTTGCTTATGCCAGCGACAATGGGGTCGTCAAAATCGAAGATCTGAAACGTCTGATGTCGAATTCTTAGAGCCTGGGGACGGGAAAACAACGGGACGCGCATGGCCATTCCAGACGTTCCAGATCTTTCATTTTTGTAAGTCAACAGGAAATGCCCATCAGACTAAATAACTCTTGCTAAGACGTCATTCCACTCATTCCTATATATGTATGTTATAGTGTAGCTGGGCTCTTGGAGTTCCACATGAGGTGTTCCAGATCTTCAGTTTTTATACGAAAACAGGGAGTGCTCATCAGGCTGAACAACTCTTGCTAAGACGTCATTACTGTATATGTAATAGTGTAGCTGGGCTCTTGGAGTTCCACATCAGGTGTTCCATATCTTCAAATTTATTTACTCAGCAGAAAACGCGGAACAATTTTTGCTATGGCGCTATTTTTAACCGACTTCAAAAAAAGGAGGAGGTTCTCAATTCGTCGGAATCTTTTTTTTTTTTTTTTTATGTATGTCCCCCGATTTCTCGAAGACGCCTGGACCGATTTGGATTTTTTTCTTTTGTTTGAAAGGGTATACTTTCCAATTGGTCCCATGATCATCAGGTCAGGATCTGATGATGGGATCCCAGGGAAATCGAGGGCAACCTTCAAATTTTATAGGCACATAGTACCATTTTCATATATTTTCTAAAGCTGTTCAAGTATTTGCATCTGTTAATCATCATCTCAGGTGGATGAGCTGATCATGGAAGGTACAAGTCCTCTAGTAAGGAGTCGTGTGTTTTAGTAAATTATGTTTGTGTTCGCATATCTCCGGAACTACAAGTCCGATTTAAGTAATTCTTTTTATGTTGTACTAGGTATCGTTCAACTTAAGGAATACTGCAAGTTTCATCAAAATCGGTTCAGTAGTTTTTGAGATAGGGAAGGAATGAAAGAGATGTTAACGATGTTATTACCGGTGCTACAGATTTCTTACATAATTATGTAAGAAAATGATGTATTTGACAAGAATTTTGGCTGAATATTTATACTAAAAAGAGTTAAAAAAAAACTTTTTAGAAAAAAATGTAACCGCCTTAAAAATAACCACAAAAAAGGGTAAAATAACCTACAAAACTTTTCTTTCGGAAGTCGGTGGCAAAAATACAATGAAATTAATAAAAAAACCACCGACTTCCGAAAGAAAAGTTTTGTAGGTTATTTTACCCTTTTTTGTGGTTATTTTTGAAGGCGGTTACATTTTTTTCTAAAAAGTTTTTGTATCTCTTATAGTTTAGCTGATCTATTGCAGTTCTGCATCAGGTGTTCATGTTTCCAAGATAAATTATAGCCTATATGTTGCCCAGACTTAATAGCTATACATAAAAAAAAAACAACAATCAAATCCGTTCAGTAGTTCCGAAGATTAGCGTGTATGGAGTAACTTCTCCCGTTTTCCTAACATTTTCCTTCACTGCTCTGCTCCTATTGATTGTAGCGTGATGAAAAGTATTCTATAACCAGCGCAGGAGTATGAAAAATAATTGTACCAAGTTTCGTCAAAATCCGTCGAGTAGTTTTTGTTTCTATAACGGTTATACAGACAGACAGACAGACAGACAATAATTTTATTAATTGCATTTTTAGCATCAGTATCGATCCCTAATCACCCCCTGATGGTTATTTTGGAAATATATTTAATGTACAGAATTCACCTCTCTACAGATTTAGTATAAGTATAGATAGATAGATAATCTAATTGACGGATTAGTTAGATGTTTTCAGTACCTATTAGTTTGTCTTAGGGCTTATCACAAAAAGACAATCGTGAAAACCCCGACTAATTGGACTGAATAACGATTAGAACTGCGTGAACCAAGCAAACGTTAAATCTAAGTTGGTTGGTGCGTAAATACTTTCTTTAGAATAAATAATCTTGGAAAAAACCAATATGTCACGATAAAACCGGTTCGAAATAGAATAAACCAGATAGTTTGGCCAGAAATTGGGTTTGGTCGATAGCATATTATCTACATCTACTCAGTATAAAACATACATGCATTTACTGATAGGCAACATATTGCCTGAAACGCTGGATCTAGCCAGCAGCCGTTTATTATAGCGAAGAAAGCACTAAGGGAGACTTTTTGAAAGTTCATCCCCCTTTTTGATAAAAACTACCTTAATTAACTATGGCTGTGGGAGTCGGTCATTTTCGGCGATGGGGATTGCCTGATATGCCGTCGGGATCATGGGTTGTAAGTAAAGCTCATTATCTTTGTCAAATAGATACCTAGTGTATCAGTGAAATCAAAATTTGTTTGTTTTGTTATAAGAATATGGTAATTTTTTTATGGCCTGAGTTACGTTTGACTGATATTGATTTTACAAAAAAAAACACCGTTGCGTGGCAAGGCTCAAGGGAGACCTTTTAACAGTGTTGTGAAGGGTATCTCCTTACATGTGTTACACAGAGAGTGTTTCAGATAACTTTTAAGGGGGAATGGTGAACCCTCCTACTTTTACCACCTCTCTTCTTCCTGGCATAAAAATCCAACATTACCCCCAATTTATTCCTGTTGAGAAGTACCGTCTATAATAAAAAATAAAGCTTTAGCAGATGTTGTTGTTTTTACGTGAATGAAAACGTAAAATAATTAATTGCAGGTAAACAACGTGAACAACAGCGCGGTGATAGTGCACCCTAACCAATTGCTACCCGTATTGCCGCCGCCCACATCACACACTATTATCGGTGAGTGCTACTCATATGGGCGTGGCCAATAGGAAACTATGAGGAATAGCGAAAAATACTCAAAGGAGGCACGATTTTGTTGTCAATAACGAATAGTTTTGGACTTGGCCATACACGCCCACATATGTAATAGGACCCTTTACAAAGTTGGGAAACCAAGCATTCCAGTTACAAAAAAAATTGAATCACTGCACAATTCTTTGGCAGTTACAGTAAGGCAAAGTACACCATTAAAAAAATTATGCTGAAGATTTGTAGATAAGCGCATTCGTGTACACGTGAATGTTATGTATTAAGATAGTAATATTGTATTTCGTCGATAAAAAAGAAAGCAGGGTTACTATGCGATATTGAGCTCTAAAGTCGTAGAGTTAACTCTTAAATTTTCTTTGCAGGCTTATTGACTTTTTCCTCTACCTTGACGATTTAAATGTTATCAGAAAAATGTTTCTTTATCGTTAGATTAGGTGTCAATGTTGTGGTTGTGATATTATTTATGACCGTTTTCAATAACACTGTGCCACACCCATTTTCAACTCTAGGTCCAGTGACTAGAGTTCAAACTATAATAATGTAGTTTATGTTAAGGCATTTACTAAGGAATTTCGTAGTTTTTGTGAAAACGATGACTAGGTATACTTCTTTTAGGTGCTTTATCAAGCTTGACTGGACTTTCCACTTTGAATTCAAAAATTTTCCATTAATTGATTTTGTAGTAAATTCGTAAATTACCATTTCTAATTGATTATTTGATAAAGTAAGTTAATTCGAAGAAGAAGTGCATTGTTCACATGATAACAATCACGTTTGAATAAAAGATAAAAATATTGTTTAATGTATTATTTCACTAAACTTGTTTCGAAATGCTGAAACTGATTTAGTTATTAACGTCCATTTTCAAAGTCAAACTGAAGTTTCAGATTTTGCATTATCAAATTAAAGTTTTTTGTATTGATAACTCATAGTTTTATCTCTTGGCCTCAAGCTATACGTTCAGCACGCGTAGCATATAAATGGCGCCGTAGAAACGGGTTTGTCAACGGCAAAAAGAAAGCAAGTTCTAAACAAGGCAATGTCAATTTTCTATTATTTAAAGATTTCCATCTTAAAAACGATAAAAGCCTTTCTACGGTCTGTTATTTTGGCGTTTCTTCCGTCGATCAGTTAGATCAGGTTCTACGGTGCCATGCTACGCGTGCTGGCAACATTTCCGTAGCAATACCCTATCCAACTACTAAACGGTTTCCCACCTCCAACGGGCACCAAGAAAGCCTACATACAAGAGCTTGTTGTACAACTATAACCTCTGCTCCAACAGTATCAGGCAACACATTCCCCTGGGGCCGTATTACAACGTCGAAAGAGATGGCGCTAGACGACTTGTATAGCTCTGTCACTTTCACTCCCCGGTACAAGCCTGGTTTTAAGACGTTGTAATACGGCCGCCGGCTGTACCCTGTCTTGCTTTTGGACGACTTCCCACCCTCTACAGACACAAATAAAGCCTACATACAAGAGCTTGTTATACAACTATTTACCTTTATGCCCACAGTATCAGGCAACACATTCCCCTGGCAGTCCCTGGTGCCGCTGCTGAGCGGGTCCCCGCCGCCCCCCAGCACGGCCCCGCCCACGCCCGCGGCCCCGCCCTCCCCGCGCACGCCGCGTACGCCGCGCACGCCTCATACGCCGCACACGCCGCATACGCCTGCGCCGCTTATCAAGACTGAGGATCAGATTAAGACGGAAGCTAGTGGTATGTATTTTTGTAGTCTTAACTACTATTAAACATGTTTTAAGTCTCCTGAACACATGAGAACAATGAATATGGATCTTTAAGTGAAGAGCCATAAAAAAAAAACACGAATTCGTGAACCTGCGACCTTCTGATTCCGTATACCAGTCGCCTTAATAACTAGGCAATCCAATTTTTATTTACATAATAAAATATTTAATATTTCACAAAACATGCTCACTTACATCGCTCGTTTGGCAATATCGTTGAAGCGCCAATAAGTCCTCGTGAAGCTATTCACATCAATATTCATGCCTAGATTTTACTTGCTCGTTTAATGAGAAACACATGTTTCTAAATAATTTTGGGTACCTATAGGATAAATAAGATTTTTGAGGAAAGAAAAATTCAGTTGCAAAGTGGGATTTGAACCAGCGTCTGATGATTTTTTCTTTCTTCAAAAATCATCTTTTCGATGCGCGTCGTATGCGTTATTGTGTTTAAAAATAATTAATACCTATAAGACATAACAAAAAAAATCTACCATAAATACTTCTACACTCAGTTTAAAACAGTTTGATCTAATGGCACATCATTATTTGCCATGAATATTAAAAGTACGAAATATCTTCGTATTTGAAACCACAACAGACGTCCACTATAGCCACCAGTAGTATAACTCAAACTCAAAGCATCTGTAAACTGTTTGTCAATGTATAAGACAAACAATGTATTCCAGATCCCCCCATGTGCATGGATGAGGATGACGAGGTGTTCGAGTCTGAAGACTCCGGCGTCGGCGGCGATGACTCCAGCAAGAGGCCTTCGCAAAACACTTCGGCACTTAACTCGCCTGCTACTCAGGAGAAGGTAAGGGTTTTTTTGTCGATAGATTTCTCAAGTAGTATCTGATTTTCATGTCTTCGTCTGTTAGTAATAAAAGATGATACTGCCAGATAGTGCGAATAGACATTTCATTGCATTAATATTTTGTGTTTAACATTACTTTTACATTTACTTACAATTCCAAGAGTAACTTAAAAAAAATCTAATATTTATATCTTCACCTGTTAGTCTTGCACAAAATTGGTCTATAACTTTATGCTCGATTTTTAATAATATAAAAAAAGATTCTACCACTATTTTTTTAATTTATTTTGTTTAGAGTAGTGCTATTCTATTGCTTTCACGACCTCACTTCGACATCTAAGTGAGTTCACAATCGAACTCATCTTTCTTCTTATCGAATTTTTATCGAGACACCGTTCGAATTAAAGACTCTATGCTTAGAGAATTTTCTACAAAGCTTCAGATCTTAAAGATTAGAAGATTTTTACTGTGACCACCATTTTCATATTTATAATCTCTGTATAACACTGTCTCCTAAGATACAGGACTACCTAGTTTAGGAGACAGGGTTACATAATGTTTAGTGTAGATTTATGTAGATATTTCAAGATGTTTTATTCTGTACCCATTGTTTATCATGAATCTTTTGTGTATCATAATAAAGATTATTATTAATATTATTAAATATAAATTCTTTATCTTCAACTTACAGAAAGAGCGTCGCATCCGTCGACCCATGAACGCGTTCATGATATTCTCGAAGCGTCACCGTCAGATCGTGCACCAGATGCATCCCAACCAGGACAACCGCACCGTCAGCAAGATCCTCGGCGAGTGGTGGTACTCGCTCAAGCCTGAGGAGAAACAGAAGTACAACGAACTTGCTAGCGAGGTCAGTGACTCCTTTACAGAAATTGTTCTTCTTTACATGGTCATGTTTTTTTTTTTTTTTTTTTGTCTTGACCACACTATCCTGCTGCTGGGTAAAGGCATCCCTCAAGTTTTCTTATTATTTAAACATTATAAAGGGTGAGGCATAACATCATTATTGGTTCAACGAAAAGATAACTTGCGGGGCTGCGAGCGGTAAGATCAAATGTATAGAAATGTTTGAAAGACGCCACGACGCGAATTCGCGTACTTACAAAACTAATGTTTTACTTGCGTCGCCCGCCGCACCCCTCACCGGTTATACCAAATTCGTGAATGCACCGTTAGTTAGGTAACTTTATTTAGGTGTACTGTATGACTGATAATAGTTATTTATGATACTAGTGCGGTAAGTTGGTATTTACAAACGAGTAGACGAATGTAAGCCCGAGGCGAAGCCGAGGGCTTACCATAGTCACGAGTTTGTAAATACCAATTTCTGCACGTGTGTCATACAATGTTTTTCAACACATTTGCGAGAAAACAGTACAATATGTAATTAAAAAAAAGGTTGCACTCCAGGAGTGCCGGTAGAAGTGAAAACTTTTTTGTTACTATGTTTTATTTTTAATTTGAATGACGTCTTACTCATTTTCGATCAGGGTCACGTGACCCTGACGGTCACGTGACCCTGACGGTCACGTGACCCTGACGCGAGTTTTAAATTTTTTACCCATTACAGAAAAAGTGTACAACGCCGCTAAAGAAGTTTTCACTTCAAAAACTTTATTTATCAGTAGAAAAGTCGCAACAATTTTTGAAGTTCCTAATATGAAAATGGCGCGAATTTGCAAATGGCGCCACATGCACGTAGTGGAAATTAGAACTACATCTTTCGTCTCATTTATTCATAAGTATTAAAGTGAGACAACGTATTGAGCAAAAGCGCTTCCAAGGAGGTTCGATCAGTCAGGCTGTTTATTCTCATAATGTGAAACTCTTTGGTGGAATTCTTTTTTTTTTAATGGAAATTAAAAAAAAACCGTAAAGAAAACGCACGGTGCTATACAACGGGGTGTGTCGTAAAGTAGGTACTTAGGTGAGAGTACCTATTTTACCGCACGCTCCGTTGTATGGTGCGTAATTTTTAACTTTCGAACAATGTATACAGGCTTCGTAAATGCATTTTTCGAGCAAATGTGTTGAAAAAAAATATAGAATGAAAACAGGGTACAACTAGAGATGTCAGTTTTTTTACCGTATTCTATTAAAAAATAAAAAAAAGGTTGCACTCCAGGAGTGCCGGTAGAAGTGAAAACTTTTTTGTTACTATGTTTTATTTTAAAACTGGAGTAGTACAGATATGAAATTAACTAATTTGAATGACGTCTTACTCATTTTCGATCAGGGTCACGTGACCCTGACGCGAGTTTTAAATTTTTTACCCATTACAGAAAAAGTGTACAACGCCGCTAAAGAAGTTTTCACTTCAAAAAATGTCACTTTGTCTAGATGCATACTTGCACTCCAAAGCTACGTTTCAGCGTACGGGTTTTGGCCATACGATACGCTCGGTTTAACCTCTATATCTTTAAACTGGATACTATCATGTCGCTTTTTTGTTCATCACAATACACATGTAGTGATCGTTTTATTGCCTTGTATCATGGTCAGGCTTGGTTACCTTATAATACCCAATTTAATGTATTGTTGAGTAATCATTGTGTAGTTATTCATTATTATACAAATTCGTTTACGATACAAATGAGTATCGTACGCACGTACATCGTATTTTTTATTTAATATACACATACTTGTACCGATGACGACGAGACCTACTGTGATCTTACTGATCTTTACTCCTTGTCATATCCAATATAAGATGATTGAAAAAATCGAATAAGTTCGTCGGCTTATCAAAAAAATATTAGACCCAATTTTTTCTTTCATAACCTAATCCAAAATTAACGCAACTCGCTTTCAAAATTCACAATACGTAACTTCTAGGCTTCGATCGTAGGTATAATTTTTTCACAGTTTTTACGTCACGCACGAGCCCTCAGAGTTTTGATGCGTTTTATCTATGTCAATAATAATTAAAAAAAAATTGATGCTATGATCGTGTCTATTGCCCACATTCAAAAATCTAATGTTACAATATTGTGTATATTAACAGGTTTGTTTATTTTGTTCTCAGGTCAAAGAAGCCCACTTCAAAGCTCACCCTGAATGGAAGTGGTGCAACAAGGATCGCAGGAAGTCTTCCAGCAGTAAAGATCCCACTGGATCTATGCCACAGGTAAACATTATTGCATTTGAACTTTATTTCATACTTCATAACAGTCAAATATTTTTTAGTTTAATAAGTATTCAACCTTTTTATCCCATTGTTTATTGTTAATATTATTTCAAGTCTGTTTTTATTTTAGCAAGATAAAAAACTTGGCAAGACTATTAACTTGTCTTATAATGTTTTTCACTAGATGGCCAGTGGTTAACTTATTGATGTAGTTTGTTTTTAGGCTTACGAGCCCAAAGGGTAAAACGGTACCCTATTACTAATACTGCTTTGTCCGTCCATCTGTCACCAGGCTGTATCTCATAAACCACTGACTGTAATTATAAAAACAAATACCAAAAAAAACAACAGAATAAAACAAATATTTAAGGGGGCTTCCATACATCAGACATGATTTTTTTGCCGTGTTCACAGATGAACGAAGCATGAAGGTTGCCATACCATTGTATGGAAACCTTCGTGCGCGCGTACGTCTCACACTTTGCCGATTTTTTATTTTATTTTAGAGCTACTGTCTTTTGTCTCCCTGGCTTTTTGTAGGATTTTGAACTGAACATATTTTGCAGAGTCCTCGAACGCCATCCGAGGTAGTGACCAGCGGTTCACTAACGATCAACTCAGACCTGCCGGTGCCTGTAGCTTCATACAACCACATTGGGTCGCCGCAGCTCAGTGACGATGAGCAAATGGTATGTTTATCATTATTTTTGAGATATTTCTTATCAACTTTTTACAACTGTCCTGCCCGTGTATCGCCGTGTCATTAGTGCGGCCAGTCTTGTTTTTCAAACGTCTATTCCACTCGGGGGGTGGGATACAGAGCATTTCAATTTTATGAGTCCGAGCACAAAAATGGTCATAGTGTTCGGTCAGGAACATATTATGCTGCATTGGTCCAAATAGCTACAAACTTTCTAGGAAACACAAACTATTTAATGTCCCATTTTGTCGCACTGTAGCCCGATCCACCTCCCCTATACCGCGAATGCTAACGATACTCAACGCGCTCGTGAAGACCAACCCAGGATTGGAATTGTTTGAATTGATGAATGGAAGAAGATAATGTTAGAATGTTTGCGATTCTGTGAGGAGACAGAATGAGAGGAACATTTCATTTAGTGTTAATAAAATTTTAAACTGTACTAAATGTATTTAATAAATAAATGGTACTATCACAGGCATTTGCGCCTGACCATTCGATCGTTTTACAGATTTGTCACATTTCTCCAAACCCAACTTTAACTTTTGATGACATACTTTTTTTTACAGCCATCACAGCCGCTAGAAGAGCCTCCACCGACGGTGCAGAGCATAGAGATCGATCTGAAATGCGGAGAGAAAGTCACAGACTCCGACTCTGAAGGACTGGACACGAGGGACTATATGCTGTCGCACCACGACCATACTAGAAGGCCTAAACCTATTAAAGCTAGGTAAGACATGTAATTATTTTCTTTGGAAATTAATCATTAATCAGCGTATTTTGTTCCCTGTGTCTCTCCTTGACAGAGAGTGGGCTGTAATCCACCATGTGGGCCTAGTGCGGGTTGCTAGTTATCACGTGTTTACAATTAAATAAATAAATAAATAAAAATTAAAAAAAAAAAAAAAAAATAAATAAATAAATAAATAATAAAAATTTTAGTAGATACCGGGTTCCTCACGATGATATTCTTCATCTTTTTGATAGAAGTTGTAATTAAATAAATTCCGCGAAGAAATGCGCCTGTCTCTATTCAAAAGGTTGGGGCCGTTACCATCCCATCACTGCTCTTCTAGAAATGCTTCGTTCTCTTTAGAACATAGGAATTTTTAATCTCATTAACTTTTAATGTTACATTTAATTTCCAGGGCTGGTTCGTCAGACAATCTCCTGGGTGGTATAACTGCGTCCAGTCCAGGGGGACCTAAAGGTTTTCAGCCGACTGGTGGTGCTTTTAAGTCTACTCATGCTGATACCAGTAAGTCTATCGATATTCTAGCCTAACAAATGCTAAGTTCAAATGCTGCTTCGATCGCTTGATTACTAAATATAAGATGTGTGTTGCTACGGTGAAAGTGAAAAAGCCAAAAAAAAAAAAAATCACCTGGGATAAGTGACACATGCACATGTTTTGCCTGATCTAAGTTTGTCTCGCCTGAGGTTGTGAATAGGTCATGAAAGAGACTGTTTATATGATTACATTAAACAACCTTGTTATGAAAAGTGTTATTGGATTTTTACCTGCTATTACTTCCAGACGAGAGTCACCGTCAGTGGACCTCGTTCTCCCAGCCCCACAAGCCCCCGCCACAGAGCAGCCCCGCGTGCTCCAGCACGTCCAGCCTCACTCACAGCGTGCAGGGCATCTCACTCAGCACTCCCAACCTGTCCACGCAGGCTGCGCTGGATAACGCCATAGCGTCCATTATGAACTCGCCTACTAATGCGTGTGGAGTTCAGGTAAGCACGTCCAGCCTCACTCACAGCGTGCAGGGCATCTCACTCAGCACTCCCAACCTGTCCACGCAGGCTGCGCTGGATAACGCCATAGCGTCCATTATGAACTCGCCTACTAATGCGTGTGGAGTTCAGGTAAGCACGTCCAGCCTCACTCACAGCGTGCAGGGCATCTCACTCAGCACTCCCAACCTGTCCACGCAGGCTGCGCTGGATAACGCCATAGCGTCCATTATGAACTCGCCTACTAATGCGTGTGGAGTTCAGGTAAGCACGTCCAGCCTCACTCACAGCGTGCAGGGCATCTCACTCAGCACTCCCAACCTGTCCACGCAGGCTGCGCTGGATAACGCCATAGCGTCCATTATGAACTCGCCTACTAATGCGTGTGGAGTTCAGGTAAGCACGTCCAGCCTCACTCACAGCGTGCAGGGCATCTCACTCAGCACTCCCAACCTGTCCACGCAGGCTGCGCTGGATAACGCCATAGCGTCCATTATGAACTCGCCTACTAATGCGTGTGGAGTTCAGGTAAGCACGTCCAGCCTCACTCACAGCGTGCAGGGCATCTCACTCAGCACTCCCAACCTGTCCACGCAGGCTGCGCTGGATAACGCCATAGCGTCCATTATGAACTCGCCTACTAATGCGTGTGGAGTTCAGGTAAGCACGTCCAGCCTCACTCACAGCGTGCAGGGCATCTCACTCAGCACTCCCAACCTGTCCACGCAGGCTGCGCTGGATAACGCCATAGCGTCCATTATGAACTCGCCTACTAATGCGTGTGGAGTTCAGGTAAGCACGTCCAGCCTCACTCACAGCGTGCAGGGCATCTCACTCAGCACTCCCAACCTGTCCACGCAGGCTGCGCTGGATAACGCCATAGCGTCCATTATGAACTCGCCTACTAATGCGTGTGGAGTTCAGGTAAGCACGTCCAGCCTCACTCACAGCGTGCAGGGCATCTCACTCAGCACTCCCAACCTGTCCACGCAGGCTGCGCTGGATAACGCCATAGCGTCCATTATGAACTCGCCTACTAATGCGTGTGGAGTTCAGGTAAGCACGTCCAGCCTCACTCACAGCGTGCAGGGCATCTCACTCAGCACTCCCAACCTGTCCACGCAGGCTGCGCTGGATAACGCCATAGCGTCCATTATGAACTCGCCTACTAATGCGTGTGGAGTTCAGGTAAGCACGTCCAGCCTCACTCACAGCGTGCAGGGCATCTCACTCAGCACTCCCAACCTGTCCACGCAGGCTGCGCTGGATAACGCCATAGCGTCCATTATGAACTCGCCTACTAATGCGTGTGGAGTTCAGGTAAGCACGTCCAGCCTCACTCACAGCGTGCAGGGCATCTCACTCAGCACTCCCAACCTGTCCACGCAGGCTGCGCTGGATAACGCCATAGCGTCCATTATGAACTCGCCTACTAATGCGTGTGGAGTTCAGGTAAGCACGTCCAGCCTCACTCACAGCGTGCAGGGCATCTCACTCAGCACTCCCAACCTGTCCACGCAGGCTGCGCTGGATAACGCCATAGCGTCCATTATGAACTCGCCTACTAATGCGTGTGGAGTTCAGGTAAGCACGTCCAGCCTCACTCACAGCGTGCAGGGCATCTCACTCAGCACTCCCAACCTGTCCACGCAGGCTGCGCTGGATAACGCCATAGCGTCCATTATGAACTCGCCTACTAATGCGTGTGGAGTTCAGGTAAGCACGTCCAGCCTCACTCACAGCGTGCAGGGCATCTCACTCAGCACTCCCAACCTGTCCACGCAGGCTGCGCTGGATAACGCCATAGCGTCCATTATGAACTCGCCTACTAATGCGTGTGGAGTTCAGGTAAGCACGTCCAGCCTCACTCACAGCGTGCAGGGCATCTCACTCAGCACTCCCAACCTGTCCACGCAGGCTGCGCTGGATAACGCCATAGCGTCCATTATGAACTCGCCTACTAATGCGTGTGGAGTTCAGGTAAGCACGTCCAGCCTCACTCACAGCGTGCAGGGCATCTCACTCAGCACTCCCAACCTGTCCACGCAGGCTGCGCTGGATAACGCCATAGCGTCCATTATGAACTCGCCTACTAATGCGTGTGGAGTTCAGGTAAGCACGTCCAGCCTCACTCACAGCGTGCAGGGCATCTCACTCAGCACTCCCAACCTGTCCACGCAGGCTGCGCTGGATAACGCCATAGCGTCCATTATGAACTCGCCTACTAATGCGTGTGGAGTTCAGGTAAGCACGTCCAGCCTCACTCACAGCGTGCAGGGCATCTCACTCAGCACTCCCAACCTGTCCACGCAGGCTGCGCTGGATAACGCCATAGCGTCCATTATGAACTCGCCTACTAATGCGTGTGGAGTTCAGGTAAGCACGTCCAGCCTCACTCACAGCGTGCAGGGCATCTCACTCAGCACTCCCAACCTGTCCACGCAGGCTGCGCTGGATAACGCCATAGCGTCCATTATGAACTCGCCTACTAATGCGTGTGGAGTTCAGGTAAGCACGTCCAGCCTCACTCACAGCGTGCAGGGCATCTCACTCAGCACTCCCAACCTGTCCACGCAGGCTGCGCTGGATAACGCCATAGCGTCCATTATGAACTCGCCTACTAATACGTGTGGAGTTCAGGTAACTATTCAACTATTTACTGTGTCTACTACATTCTTAACCTTCACTAGCAGAGAACGCACAGCCTAAACAACTACACCGTAGGGTTTGCGACGACGAGTAATGGGTAGCTCGAGGATCAGGCCCGGGTCGACCTGACGAGGTCCCCATAGCCAAACGCTTACTGGGGTCGTGGGACTATATGAACAGCTAACCATGACACTAGACCGTAAGAGTTATGTCAGTACGAGTCTGACAGTCCCCTCCACTCTACACAGGATGGGAGGACTCATTTGGTGATTTTACCACTAGAAAAAAGGCTATGGGTCGACGGCGCATAGTGTTCCAATGCCATCAGTAGCATGGTACTTAAAAAAGACGCAGAAACAACATAGTACCTATAGCAAACATGTAATTCCCTGATTAGATGGGCCACTAAATAAAATCCTGGTTTGTTTTTTACTTATTTAATGCTATTAGAGCCCCCGCAGACCACAGACTTTTTATCGGCCGATAGTTTAGTCGGGTTGGCCTGCTAGTACGCACACCGAGCCAACTAAACAGTTCAGTCGGTGATGAGTGCGCATACTATCCAACAGTCTGCCGACTATTCTCTATTTGCTAGTTTCTAACCAACTGGTGAAAAGAGTGGTCGCACCGCATAATGAAAATTAATAAAACATTGTATAGAATTGTTATTATTGCTCTCATACACCGGAGGAGGAAAATTAAAAAGAGAGCCCGAGAGTATTGGGTGCATCCTATCTTAAGTGATAGATTAGCGTTTTTCGACTTCCTCGATCAAAGTTACGATCGAAGATTCCGAAATAAGCGACTGAGAATTGGGCGACGCCATTTTACAAAACACGCGCGGCCGACCATTCGCTGTCAAAGCTCGGAGCGAACTGAACTATCGGCTTAGTCGGCCGACTCAAAAATCGTCGTGTGTGCGCGTGTGGTAGGGAGCCAATACTGATTATACGGTCGGCCGATAGTTTGCCGACAGTTTAGTTTGAATTGAATCGGGAAGCCCATCAAACTTGTTTATCGGCCGATACCAAATCGTCATAGTGTGCGCACTTGCTTACATCTGCGTAATGATTAAGAGCCCGACCAAACTATCGGCCGATAAAAAGTCTGTGGTCTGCGGGGGCTCTTATAACTTCAGAAACAATCATTTGTGAAAATATCATGTCACTGAAGTGGCTTTCAACCCAATGACGGAAGACCTCTCATGTCCGCGTGCCCTTTCTCGCTGTTGTCATATTTCTTCAAGTTCGGAAATGGCTTCAAAATTCCATATTCTTCAACAGGTGATATCGAGTGGCATGTCCAACACCATCCCGACGCCGACGTCGACGCCGCTCACATCAACACCTCTCAGTAACACAGGACTGCTCAAGAGTTTCACCTTCGTCAAGAGGAGTATCGGTGATAACTCGCCTTGTGAGTACTCGATTATTAATATTTATTGTAGAGTCTGGCCAACCAAAGCTGTCCATGAAAAAAGACGGGAATTTAATAAAAAATCAAGAGCTGCTAACGCTATTTACAAGAAGTTAGGAATATTTATTATGACACTAAAATCTTTAATTTGTTTTCGATAATGAATAGTATCAACACTGTTCAAGCAGCGTATAATCGCATTCAACAAGAGTTGGCAGCTTTTGATATTTAAATTACCTCGTTTTTTCGTGTACATTTTTCGTTGGTCATTTCTAGTACAGTATCTACACAGTGTGATGGTATCTGACCTACACACTGATAAGATTGAAATTAAAAATTGAAAGAGTCGTAACCTTAAGGAACGTAACAGCAGAAAGATAAAAAAAATAGAAACAGACTTTTAATAAATACACATAAAAGTGTAAAATAACTTTTCTTTTGGAAGTCGGTGACCTTTTTTGCCACCAACTTTGTTTGTGTTTTTATAAGTGATTTTTGTAAATTCTTGTTTCTTCACGATCACAGGATCGTTATGCTGCATGTTTCTAAGTAGATATTATCCGACCAGGTCCCGGGCCGCTGACCCTGTCCCTGGACGCGTCCGGCAACCTGCTGCTGAAGCCCAGCCAGGCGTCCCTGAGTCCCGCGTCCGAGCAGTCCATGCACTGCGTACATCTACAGAGGCTGTATGTGCCGCCCTTCACTACTGGTGAGTCTAAACCTACGATAAACTGGACCACGATTCATGATGAAAGAAATGAAAGCGCGGACTGGCAACGATTCTAATTGCTACTATACAACGTAGAATAGGCATATTTTTAAAAATCATAACTTTAATAGGTACACAGTTAACCCGACAATTATTTTTTTAAAGTTCCATAGATACCTTTTGCTGACAGTCGAGACACAATGTCTTTACCGTCACGCACCGTCACAGATCACGTGCTGTGTACAATTTTATATTTATATAATGATCTTCATTCAGAATAACCTGGAAGCAAATCTATTTGGTCCATGAAAAGCGTGTGAGAATTTTCCTACTACATTGTATCATTTGCATTATTTTCATACCTTTTTGTTATATAAACAGTAGAAGTATTATGATTGTTCCATAACTACGGCTGTATTGTCCACAGAAGTAGAGACACCCAAGAGCAATAACCAAAGCGTGCTGAACGTGCAAGGCGGACAATCTGTGATAGTATCTCAAAGTAACAACAATACTGCGCCTAAAACTACCACGTGAGTACCAATACTATACTTTTAGTATGAATACTATAATTGAAATCATTTGGTCACTAGTTGCTTGACAAGTTTTTATTATTGTTTAGATTTAACTTTTTGTTGTAATTTTTTTATTGTGTTGTGTGTCTTTGCCTGTTGTGCCTTTTGGCTAATCAAATAAACGTTTTTCTTTCTAACTTTACCTAAAATTATGTGCTAAGCGTAAGCATTTCCCTTTATACCTTTTCGTTGACTGGGCCACAATATTGCAATAAAAAACACAAATGGTTTGAAACATTATGAAAATGGTGTCCCCAAAACATGTCCACATAGAACTAATGTCTACCTGATATAAGTCGCTGGACTGCCCAGGTCGCAGAACCGTCCAATAGTATACTGTGGTCTTTGAGCGCAAAAGCCAGCCGAAGGAACTGGGTGGACTTTGACTCATTAAGAGCCAGATAGTCCCTTCCGCTCTACCCAGTGCAGAAAGACTCATTAATTTGATTTTACATTCAAAAAAATATCTACCTGACATACGAGTCTCGTTATGCTGGAAGTTTATGGCAACTCTCGTTAAGTTTTGATATGTATGTGCGTTGTTAATAAGTTTTTTTACTTGTAGGCAATGGGAGACCCCTGTGGAAGAGGCGCGGCCATTCCCGCTAGCACCGACGCCGGCGCAGCTTGGCAGGGCGCCGCTACAGAAAAGACTTAGTCGTGGTAAGTTAATCAGAACTTTGTAAAAAATATTATTATGCACTTCACCATCATGCCTTTGAATAAACCCCACAAACTTCATAATCAAAAGTTTTTCAATAACAACTAACTAACCTGAAATACGGTGTTCCGCTCCATTCGACTTTAAAATTTTAATACATTGTTTCTTAATTTTTCTACCCATAAAATCCTCATTTTGGATGATTACGAACATAATCTTTTCAAATCATCCGTTCTCAAGTTATGTGCTCACCAATTAATTTTTATTAATGTTAGACTGCTGCATATTTCTTTGTAACTACATATTTTAAATTAATTTTCTCTTTAATAGCCGGCTCATTAGAAATATCAGGAAAAAGAATAACCATCCATACAGGTAACGCCTTAACTTTAGACCCGTAGACAACCGCACGCTTCATGATATAAAACGTGCGGTTGTCTACGGGTAGATGAAAAACAAAACACGCTCGCCACGACGCGACGACTTCAAGTCAATCGAATTGCATTATTATACCGTAGTAGCAAGGACGATTTTAATTTTTAGTTAGAAGAAATTGCAAATCGCCCGAATGGCGTCATGGGCAAGCTTCCTTACTCAAAAATCCAGTATCCTAACTCCACCTTCTCATCAGGAACATCTACCGGGTCCACAGGCAGCAACGACCCGGCGACGTCGACCGGCTGCACTGTCAACGTGCCGAGGTCTGAAGCGTCCGTCAACAATGGAGGGCTGAGCTCTGATGATGCGACGTCGCCTAAGCAACATAATGACCTACCCAGCCCTTCGCATAAGAAGACGCTGTTCAAGAAACGGAATGAGGATGGAAGGGACAAGTATGTATACGAAAAAAGTAGTAATGCTAGCCCTTTAAGTTCCGTACGCAGACTTTGGCCCTCTAAAGGGGGGCCCCATCATTGTGATGGTCCGTGATAGTTTTTTTTTAAGAACCTGCTCTGCCCACTCCTGGGCAAAGGCCTCTTCCACTCCTTCCACCTTTCACGATACTGGGCGTCCTCCTTCCAGTTCGGACGGAACCTGTCCAGTTCGTCCCGCGAGGGAGGAGAGAGGAGGTTAGGAGATGTCCTACGTGATAGTTTACGTAATTAAATAATTTTATGGGCATTTATTCTCGGCTTCCAAACATTTCTTTTTTCCTACTAGCCATGAGCTCGTAAGGTGTGCTTAACCTTGTCTTTACTATCTTACCCGTATGTTTAGTATACCATGAACTTGTTTGTATCACAGGGTACTAGAGACGGTGAACTTCGAGCAAAAGTTCAGCACGCTGCCCCAGTTCAAGCCAGAGGCCTGCAGCCCCAGCGCCATGGTGGTGCCGCGCAGTCCGCAGCTCTACATGCGGAAGAAACATAATAAGATGGGTATGTTTTCTTGCAAAGATGCACCTTATTTGTTTAACCACAGAGTTTATTATTATCATAATATTGTAGATTGGATCTAAGCCGGCCAATGGAACTGAGATGAAGATTCTGCTTCCTTTATCTTTCTCCTGTCAATTTCCTATTTATTTAATTTCACTTTTAATGCTCCTTTTCATAAACACTAAGCGGTACCTTAATTCATGACTAAATATTATTTTATTGTTGAAATTCCAATTCTGCTTAGTTTAATCTCAAAGTACGTATTTTTTGTCACAGTTATCCAGTTTCTTCTAGCAACTTTTATCGTATATCGTCTGTCCACCGGTATAATTAGGACACCCACACCCCACAATTTCCACATTATCTTCAACGAATTTTTTGCTCAACAAAACCTTCATTTTTTTTATTTAAGAAAAATGTTATCTCACGCTGGGAATTTCTCCTGTATCGTGAGCGAGTTTACTAAATAGAAACTCACTAACACAAACACCCAGACCCGGAATAATTATCAGCCTATAATGTTCCCACTGCTGGGACACAGGCCTCTCAGCAAAGCCTTACTAATATTTAATTAATTACTTATTTACAGAGGAAGAGAACACAGTAGTGACTCCACAGATAGAACAAGAAGTGATGAACGGCAACGGTATGCCGACGCCGCACTCCTATGGAACGCCGCACACCACCACCAACAAACTTGTTGGCAACACCTTCTTCGGACCTGACTTCAATCTGGATACTTATAGAGGTATGTGACTTGAATTGATGATGTTTTTGATGAGAAATTTTATGGGATCATCCGATACGCTTAGCCTTAATGCCATTTTTAGTTTTTGTCAGTGTAACATCTTTCTTCTAAAATCATAACAGTTTTAAAACCATTATTTTGACAGATTTTTTTATAAGTAGTTAGCAGATTACGTTTAAAATATTGAAGCATAAAATTAATTAACAATCATGTGGTTTTCTTATTTGAAGAGCAATTAAGGCAGTTCACTATATGTCAAATCGCGTTACAAAAACTGAAAATTCATACATTATTTCGATTAACAATTGATTTTATTTGACTACTGTTTCCTCGGAGTCATCTCTAGTTAACTGTCCCCTCTGTCCAGTCTCCTCCGAGGGCATGGAGGACATGTCTCCCCGCACGCCGGTGTCCGCCACGGGCGCGGGCGGGTCCCGCGGGGAGGCAGGTCACCGTCGTGTGCTGGAGCAGCGTCGCCACCTGGTGCTGAAGCTGTTCCAGGAGCATGGCATGTTCCCCACCACGCAGGCTACCACGCACTTCCAGGTGAGCGGGGTAACAAGGAAAAAGGGAATCTAAGTAGCCTAATGCTGCGGTTCCACTGAGGCGGAGCGGAGCAGAGTGAGACGAGCTGTGCCGCGATTCACCAATCACTAGCTGATGCACATGGCTTTCCACGTGACACATGTGGATTTCAAGCCATCTGTTCACTCCACTCCGCCTCAGTGAAACCGCAGCCTAAGGCGCGTTTCCATTAGGCAAGTTTTGCATGCAAGTATGAAGTCACATTTGTATACAAGTGGTTTGACTTGAAAAAAAAAAACTATAAGTTCAAACTACTCATAAACTGTATGCAGGTTTGTTCAAGTTGTATACAACTTCCAACTTGTATAATAAAAAATGTGGAAGGTTTCTTACAATTAACTGCGTTAATTTTTTGCCTATACATATAAATGAACATCTTCATTTATTATGTTTATCACATAAGTTTTCAGTTTGCAAAACAATTACCATTTTTGATGACTACAATATTCTATCTAATTCTAATTAGTCATTCAGATTAAATAAAATAATAGCAGAATTCCATAAAAATAACAATAGATTAATGTTTCAGCAACTTGCAATTTCATTTGTTGTAATCTGATTTAATTGTCCAATCACATTTTGTAAAGAATGAATTAAAAATCACTTTATAATAAATAATGTTTTGTCGTAATCATAGGCAACACACATGGACATTTTCCCGACAAAGATGGCTCTACAGCTGAAGATTCGCGAAGTGCGACAGAAGCTGATGGCCCAGTCAAATCTCACGCCCCACTCCGAAGTCAATACCCCTACTAGTAAGTATTACTATAGTGAACATTAATTCGTTCCAGGACATTTCAAAATTATGGTAAAAAAAAACTAAGGAAAAATTAATTACCTTTATTTTAGCCAATGTTTGTTTGAGAGACATTATTTTCATAGGATCATCCGTAGATGTACTTACTTTCTTTCTTTAGATAAGCAAGGTGTAACAGAAAAAAATACAATACATATAAATGTATACTTACCTCAATCTGTATTTTTTTTTAAATAGATTTTCAACCTTATCACAATAACGGAAGATTAATGTTCGATTGGGGTAGGTTGACCTGCTGGTCTTTATATCGTGCATGCTTAACCAATTAGCCTCAAAACATGTTGTTTTCAAAACAAAATATAATTTTTATTTCAGTAAATTCTCCAATCGCGTCCGCTACCCTGCAGCCTACTTCAACGGCCAGTTAGCGATGCGGATACACCATCTCCATCATTGTGCGACAGTAGAAGTAAGAACACGGGACAGTTAGCCGTTGACAGCACACCTAACTACCTACCTGGACTTATGTACCACAAAACAGCGTTTAAGGTATTGCCAGTAAGAAGAAAAACTTCTTTATTCAGCCTTTAATAAAGGATATCGAATTTTAAGAATAATCGGCGCTTCTCTTCTGTGAGTTGCGTGTTTTTCTATAGCTCAGTGTCCCATATTCAAGGTTTTTACTCACGTTTTTCACATACAGAAGACAATAAGCATATTGTCAGCAAGAAAAAATCACTTTTCTTTTAAGTATAAGTTGAAAAGATGTTAATTTTGAGCTTCCAATACAGAACGGTTTCAAAATAAATTGGAAATACACTGACAACGGCTAAATATCTCCGTGTTCTCAATGATGGGGCTGAAGCGCGAACATTTCGTGACACTTGATCATAAATGCTGAAGCATTTAATACAGTGATTAGATTAATGTATAGCTACTCGTTTATAGTATTTTATTATATTCAGAAATACTTTTTTAATTAATAAAAAGTTGAAAAAATCATAAAAATTAATTGGTAAAGTAATTAAGTCCGTGAGAATTGGCGATGCATGGTCTAATTGATTCTTTGATTTAAATTGTATGTTTAAAGTAGTTTTATCACAGAAATAACAGTGGTACTAATGGTTTGTTCCCTTTTCCAATAGTATATTTTGATCATAACCAATATTGATTCCTCTATAATAGCACTGGGCGGTCAGGCTGTAGCAGCTGACTCACTTGGCCGGCCGCCTAATGCGACTTCCGTTTATGTGAGTAAAAGGCAGTCAAATGGTTATGAGATAATCATATCTATAGTGTTTTACATTACAAGTAATACAAAAAAAGCAAAAAATCACAAAAAAAAACCGACTTCTTTCTTCTAAGGGTCCTATAAAGCCAGATTGTATGACACAGTTTTTTGGAGTTTGAAGTTTTCAACCTGACGCCATTATAGCACCCTCAGATTAATAGAAACATATCTTTATTCGCTTTTAATTGGTTATTTAATTAATAGATCATTTATTTCATCGTTTAAAGCACATCGTCATTATGGGCACGATCTCAATTCTTATTTGTATATTTGTATTTAAGTACTTTTGTTGGTGAGTGCTGTATGACTGAAATCTGTGTTGTTGCAAAACCACTTATAAACTAGGGTGGGAAAGTTACATCGAAAATAACCCTTCTGCTAGACATTAATAACAAAATAAAGTGTATAAGATTTCATATCCTGTAATTAACTTTATTTTGATTTTCAAATGCTCAAAAGTATGTTTCTTTTTTCTCTCGGTATTGTCTTTTCCCTTGATTAAACCGCAGCGTTAATAAATATAAATGATATATCCCCTCAACGGGTTAAAGTCAATAATAATAAAGAACAGACCAGTTGAATTTCGTTGCAATATGAGAATCAATTTATTACAAACAATATAAATATAATTATATTTTAGAGATTAATATTTGCAATTGATATATTTAGCTGATATAGTATATTTACTCCAGATTTGTGTGTTTATCGAGAGATATTGTTTATTAAAATGTTGCCTTCACTCAATTAGATATTGATCGAGTTGCGTGTGATTATGTCTTATGGAAGTTGATTTAGTGATAAATGGGGTCTCTATTTATCAATTCATTGTCAATCAATAACATTCAACTAGTAAGCAATAATTTCCATTTCCAATGATTGAGAACAGTTTCAACTGAGATTATGATAAAAGGTAACAATCAGTGAGAATTATCATGTCATTGAAAACGCATTTACAAGAACATACACTAAGGTGTTTTTATCATAAATTGTGAAATATTGAAGCTATCCAAGATAGTGTAAAAGTTGTGTAGAGACCTAAATAAGTGATGTGTAGTGCAACACATAGTGAGAGAAGTGAGTTGTATGGACATGTCGAGTGAGGTTGATGCAAGGAACTTTGGTGCGAACATTTTTCACAATTGTTTAAGTCTCTATTATTTTGTATTGTTTTCTATTTATGTTGTGATGTTGGTCTTCCAAGTGTTTCAAATTATTTCATTTTTATAAGATTAGTATCTACTTATTTAATTACTTTTAATAACGTACGTTGTACAGTGATTTATCAAGCGAGATGTCGAGTGTTTATAATACGTTATGTATGCCGTGTTTGGATGAATCGTCAGGAGTGACAAGTTGTAAACGTTTTAATAATTATTACTCTTTCTGTCAGTAAACGATCGACGTAGTGATCCATTTTTAAAACATACTGCTATGGTTTACAAAAATAGCTCAAATCAGTAACGACATTAGATAAATCAATATTTATACAATATAATAATCTCATTGTAAATATTAGTTGTATACTAGCACTAAGTATTCCTGGCTCTCAAAGTAATTAAGGTTTTATTTAGATAATACTAATTATATTATAGATAAAAGATAAATATATAATTTATACATGTGAAATTTCGGCCAATACAAATGTTATGTATATCAAAATCGTATTTTTTAAATGATCTCTTCGGCGTTAATAGTATTTAGATAATTGCTTTAGGAGTCCGGAAGTGAAATGAATTTATTAAGAGTATAAAACTTAAGAGATATTTTCGCACGGTTAAATATTGTATCTCGATAGGCAAGTAGCCGGGGCTGGTACCAAAACTCGACAGTTTGTTCTGTTCAAGTATCTCTTGTCATACATCTAAATGTGATCATGTATCATAGCGTTATGTTCTCGTGCTGTTCAAGCTGCCAATATGAAACTAGCGGACTTTGGTACTCCACCCCGCGTAGTCAATTCATCATAATCGTCATTGTTGTCATACATTTTAACTCATAAATAAATAATAGAACTGTTGTTACCAGTTAGTAGTAATATACACATATATTTTCGTCCCTAATTTGAATTAGTTATTCGACCTAGACGCTGTTTCTTGTCACATGTACTTAGTGACGATTTTAATTTATGTTAACGTTCAGGAGAGCAGGGTAATTAATTCAAGTAAGGGCAAGCGATAGGCCTCTTCTCTTAATCAGTGAAATAATTATAACTTTGAAACAGAATAACACCCATATGATAATATTGGTTTTTAATTTTACACTATATCAATATAATAGAAATATATTTACTAATCAATGTAATATCTTGTTGTGGCAGGTGAATATCATCCCGAGTTAGTGAAAACAGTTGATTTTTCCTTCGAGCGTTCAGTAACGAAACGATTTTAATTCGATTATTTTTACGAAATTAATGTAGGTTCATGTATTTTTTTACACGCACTACAACATATATGTTTTCATAAAATTTCATAGATTTTGGAGTAACCATTTCAAATATATAATATATATTATGATATATTTGTAATGAACAGATAATAAAATTACGTAAAAAAAGTTCACGAAAACCTAAATGGTTTTCGAATAACTTTATGAAATATCTATGAAAGCATAAATGGTGATTTATTTACACTCTTCATTGCAATATTTAATATAAATATATAAAAATAAACACAAGTTTTCCTCCATGGTTTATGATTGCGATGGTTTGTACTAAATGTTTCAATTTGTTTTTGAACTGTCCATATCTTTAAGTTTGCCTCTTGTTGAAATAATTCTAGTTTTGAAAGTATGTTGAGTTTTGAGTGAATGTCTTATAAGTGTGTTATAGTAATAACAAATATGAAAAATCTTAATAGCTGCATATTTCTAGTGCCTTATTGACTTTCAAAACTTAGTTCATACTCATTGATACAGAATCGTGCTTCTGATTTAATTCTCGGCTCTAGGCTTTGTCAGTCAATAAACAGCAGATAATAGGCAGTTTTACTTTATTAGACTGAATTAATTATGTTGCATAACAAGTTAAATGTTATACTTTAAGAAATATTAGCAATTACTTCGAAAGGACATTTTAAATAAAGCATTTCATATTCGTTATTTATTTCTTCTACATAAGCTATTAGTGTAATTGTTTAGTCAAAATGGTAAATGTAAATATCTTGTTTAGATGATTTATTTAGATTTTAAGTGTTCAATTTAATGTATATTAGATTGAATTAGAGACAAAACAATCAAAAGATAACTGAAAATCTGAATCAGTAACCACTTTTACATGAGCAAGTTTTTTGAATGTTTATGAATCCAACTAATGGACCAATAAGTGGCACTTTAAATTTAGACATTGTAACCAGCGGCAACCAACTGCGAGCAGGTAATAGAGAACCAACCCATAGTGTTGTGGACAGTTTGTTCAAGCATATTGGATCATTGTATGAACTTATGTTAAAACATAAAAACCTCTAAAACATTTTTTGTATTTCATTTCATAAATTTCCCTTGCCATGTCACTCACTCAGTGACACAATTCAAAATGTGTAACAAATGCACATAAAACATTTCAGCTTTCAAGACAAAATAAAGGTAAAAGTAAACAAAAGCATTGGTAACAATAATTTTTTTTTTGCTAATAACAATTACACTAACTCACAAGTAATTTATGCGTTTAAAAGAATAATAGGATGGCCTTCGCGCCACATTTGTCACTATTTCGGTAGGGTCAGAAAAAACATGTCCGTGGCACATCCGTGGCTACGGTAAAAGAAAATCCTGCGACCCAGGTAAGGAGTCACCCCCCCATATTCATTTAAAAAAACATTGTCTCTATCTAGTCGAAACTTCTTCGCTAAGGTACAATCAAGTTCAATTAGCTCTTGGACTATTTATATAAATAGACCTCTACATTTACTAATTTATTATATTACTAGCTGTATCCCGCGGTTTCACAGCCACTGCTCGGCTCCCATCGGTTGTAACGTGATGTTTAATAGCCTTCCACGAAAAATAGACTATCCAACACAAAAATAATTAATCAATTCGCACCAATTCTCTTCTGAGATTAGCATGTTCAACCAAACTCAGCTTTATAATTTTAGAAGTAATTTCTAGCTATGGCAAGCAACTGGTTTGCCTTTTGGTTTCTTTATTGTTGGTGTCATGTCATTGTAGCTTAGCTAAAGTCCGTCATCGTCGGCTGGCACAGATGTGGCCATTGCTCTGTGCAAGAGACAGGTAATAATAGGTCAACATACGAAATTCCGTGTATTCCCGTTCGTCCACTCGACTTCGTCCCCCTAGTGGGACGAACGGGAATTCGTTATTTATTTTCCCGATGGTCCCACTAAATTTTTTGAGTGGACGAACGGGAATAATTTATTAATTCTTTTTTGTAGTTCTTTTGGTCCCACCAAATCTGGGGGCACGGCAGTGCCCCGCCAAGTCTCGAGCAAAACGGGCACGGCCGTACCATCTTTTCTCGAAGCGATTCGCGGCCGTTTCGCCCCCCCTATATCTTCGACGTGGACAAAGCTAGGAGTTTAGGTTTTCGGTGAATAATAGTAGGCATTAGATCGAGCTTAAGTTTGAAATTACATGCCAATTGAATTAATAGTTTAGGAGTTACGGTCGATCAAAGTTACACCATTTTGTCACTCACTGACTGACTGACTCACTGACCGATCATCAAAAATCTAAGGTACTTCTAGCAGACTTAGAAACTTCAAATTTTGCACCAAGATAGGTCATTAGCCACATATAAAGGAAAAATTATAAAAACATTAAAAAATAATATACCATAGAAAACAATTTTATATTTGCGGTTTGGCAAGAACATTGTGTATGGATTTTGACTGCATTGTTAACTTTGTTCGTTGTTTGAGTATTCAATTGGATGAATACATGCATAGAATAGAAAAGAATTATATAAATGTAATACATAGACTATAATTAATACATAAAGTTCATAATTCATTAAAATAATAAAGCTAAAACTCCATTGTATTGCGATAAATATTGCATGCGCGCTCGATAGATGGCGTTGTACCTGTCTGAATCGCGCTATGGTTTCGTTACAGAGCGCAGTCTAAGTAGTACTTTAAAATAATTCGATAATTTTCATTTCTCATCTATGATTGTTCATTTCGAAACTAAAAAAATATTGTAGCGAATAGCGATATTCGGAGAACTTAAGTTAGCCGGATTAGATAGTAGATTTATTATTGTTACTGAAACAGTTATTTAGGAATATAGTTTATTAATATAACATAGACATAGTTACATATCTAGTTGTTTACGTGTTATTTAGGTTAGATACATTTAGTTTGTAAGTTAGTAGATATATATTTATTTAGTTATTTGTTAGTTAGTTTAGTTCTATTTCGTTTGTTAGATAGAGAATGGGTCCTAAGCAAAAAAGTAGCTGAAGTCCAAGAAATTATGAGGCCACCTAAAAAAAAGAAAGAAATACACTTACAAAAATGAATGAGATCCCCACCAAAAACATTAAATGTAAAAAAATGCCAAGTCTCTCGATGCAGTCTTTCCATCGTAAAAAGTTTTGAGATCTCATAGAAGCCAAGTCCTATTCAAATTATTTTGTAGTTATAAATCAACATTTAGTAATTATATCAATAGTTTTCTTTATATTATAATTATAGTGACTTGGCAATGAGCACAAATTAAAAGCTGCTTGCTGCCTGGAATTATGAGCAAATGTTACTGATGAGACCTGTGATCAGATTATTTGTTATGTGTGAATCATGATGGTCACTACCGACTACATGTTCCGATACAATTATTAAGAATACCTTAGGGGCCATCGCTTTATGAAAGTAAATGATGAATGTTAAGAGAATATATAAAGTAAAAGAGAATGTTTACGCATGCGGTGTGTGTAACTTTCAACTCCTCCAAATATGCCGTTTTATTTGTTTTTACTTGTGCTCATTGCCAAGTCACTATAATTATAATATAAAGAAAACTATTGATATAATTACTAAATGTTGATTTATAACTACAAAATAATTTGAATAGGACTTGGCTTCTATGAGATCTCAAAACTTTTTACGATGGAAAGACTGCATCGAGAGACTTGGCATTTTTTTACATTTAATGTTTTTGGTGGGGATAATATAAGACTGGTGGTTTTAATTGGTAAAAAAAAACAAATTTGAATATGAGATATAAGGAAAAGAATAATATAGCGCTTGTCGAGAACGAAGTGGAGTAAAGGACAAGCAAACTACGAAACAACGAATAAACATACTTCTGCACAAATCTTTTTAGTGGGACGAATGGCACTAATCGAAGAACATATTCCCGTTCGTCCCCTCTTGAATTAGGAGTGGGACGATCGGGAACAAATTAAATATTATTTTTGTAAATTCCCGTTCGTCCCACTAGTGGGACGAAGTCGAGTGGACGAACGGGAATACACCCGAAATTCCTCCTGCTTTCCGACCGGACTTTACCAGCTTGCGCGTCTCTCGACTCGCGTCGAATACAGTACAGCTCGCCGCACATTCATTGTCAGCACAGCACGCGCCGTACGCGCCGCATTTTAAAATTCATTGTATGATAAAATGTCTGCATCCAAATAATGCTGATGAAGTCATAATACCATAGCGGGGTGCATGCCGAGTATATGGTGCTGATATAATCATGTGCGACCAACTATGAATGGGGCCATTTACAATTTCAGTGGTCAAAAGAACTCGCTCAGTCACATTAAAATATAAACAACAATGTTATGAAATGAACACTAAAATATAACAATCATAAATATTATTAATTATGAATTTATATGAAAAGTTTAGTTGACTGTTGACAGATGGGAGTCACAATATTATCATGGTGCAAAGGTCATCCTATTCTTAATTCAAACATAATATGGGACCTAATGTCTAAAGTTCACTATATTGCATTTATTAGTAAGTCCGGCCTCTCTTGTTCTAACATAGAGATAGCAACCTGTAGGTTAATATCATCACCAGGGTCCGTTATGACTAGGAACTTTAACGCTTTCATCCTAACTAAAGCAAAGATACATCCTACACATATGTTACAACCACTTATATCTAAGTATTCAAGTGTGTCGCCATTTTGTCCAGCTATTCTATCTATACCCCAAACATCTACATATTTATTATTCTTCAAGTTTAACCATTTCAGGAAACTGAGGTTCGTCAGGTTTTGTAAGCCTTCGTATCGGATGCCATTGTGATGGAAAGTGGAACAGTCTATGGCTTCTACCAACCATCCATCTGTGTAGCGATCAGGGAGATTTAATTCTGTTATATTACCGGAAATCCATCTTGGAGAATCCTTCAACCTTGAACAGAAAGAGTTGTTTTAGTCAATGGCTGTTTAGCTGAAAATGGTTAATATGTACCATAGTGAATCTATTGAAGGTCTGACATAATTATACTATGGGTGATCTTTTGTATCAACTTATACAACAATTACTTACTATTATGCCCAACAAAGTTTTTATGTAAAAACATTGCTTATAAAGCACAGTTACCTGACAGAACATTCACGATACGCAAAGAAGTGCACCGCTGCTAAATTAGATCCAAGAGTAGCAACTCGTTTAGGCAAAAACTTCTGGTTCTCTATTTCTTGGAGTACTTTCATTCCACTCCACCAGTTTTTTATTACTGTCATATTTAGCTTTGGAATACTTGACATCGCACCCAAAATATCTGGGCTTGGATTTTTCTCCACGAAAACTGAAAGTTTGCTTCTGAACTCCCCATCTCGTTGGATCCAGGGTTTTCTCCATTCTGGGTACGGTTTACCATGAACTAGACGTGGTTTTTTTCCCTCCTCTTCAATTTGATATTTCGTCTTCTCTTCTGAATATTGCCGACCGATGGAATAAACAGAACGAAAACTTCTAAAAGGTTTTAAGCTGAGCGACATTATTATGTTCTGATACGTTTGGACAGCTTCACATATTATTGTGGTGATATAATATACACCAAAATTGGGTCAGACAGAGGATTTGTAAACAGATAATTTTCGAAAATTGGTAAACCTTGGTAAATTGGTAAACTTTGAGGTTATTTTTTAAGTTTTAAAGATCTGTCAGTAAGTGACAGCTTGTGACATTGACAGAGTCTTTTTTTTTGAATATTTCTGGCATGGCTTCGAGGCTTTTATGCCAAATCTTTATTTTATGAACATTGACAGAACTGTCCATGGAAAACATTGAGCTGAAAATAAATGGAGGCGCTTAGATGTTCTAACGGGTTACTAATTATTTGACGTATACGGGAAGAGAGAGAGAGAGAGAGAGAGAGAGAGAGAGAGACCCCACATGTATGGCCAAAGTTCTATAATTTAGAATTTATAGGGTTTTAGATATTCACCCAAAATAGGACCTTTAACTAAAAAGTAAACTTTACAATTTAGCTGGCAGTTCAATTAAGCGTATTTAAAAATACCTAATACTTAATTCTTATAATTGTGTTTGTGTATTCTATGTTTGTAAGCTCATCCACGATACCAGAAGAAATTAGAAATTTCATGTTGGGCAACGTTTTTATTAAAAGAAAAGATCTGTTTACACTAAGTAGGTACTACCCCTATATTTTTTGGACTCATGCAGTTTTATCACGACATCATCGAGGACGATAAATTGGGAGTTTGTGTTTTGATTAAAAACATGCATCACAGAACAATGGGGATGGCAATTGGGAAACGAATGGCGCTAGCATAGCTAGTTTCCAGCATCGTCATTGGTTCAAATCTTATAGGTACTTCAAAATCGTACTACCTCATTGGTCGGATTAGGACCTAGCTATGGTGGCGCCATCTACAATTAGCTATGACCGGCCTTCCCCATTAATTGACGACACGGTTGGCGCAGTGGCGGCAGTGGCTGAGCCAAGCTCTAAGTAGTCTGTGGAGCCAAGCTGAGCGATCGACTGCTGTGCAGCGCGTCGCGGGTCCCCGCACGCAAATAGTTGTTCCGGGTCTGGGTGTTTGTGTTACTATGTTTGTAAACGCACCCACGACACAGGAAGAAATTACTAGTGTGGGGCAAAGTTTAAAAAAAAATAGATGTGAGTATGTGACACTCGGAGACTGCCGCGGTGAAGTTATTGCATAACATTTTTATGTTTTAAATGAAAAAAATCGCCTACCGCGTATATTTAACGAGAATATAGGTAATTTATTTGAAATGTTTGTGGTGCACTACTGTAATAAAGAACTTCTTTGTTGTAGGAGAATTTAGGTTTCATTGTGAAAACTCTTTTTGTAGCTGGCCGTTTAGAATCTGTAAGAAAAAGTAAATTGTCTTTTTTTTTTTTACGTGGCAAAATCATCAAATGAGTCCTCCAACCCCGGGCAGGGCGGGAGGGACTGTCAGACTTTTACTGACTAAAATCCACGGTGTCCTTCGGTAGCCCTTTGTGTGCCGGAGTCGCGGTATGCGTATGTCCCGCAACCCCGGCAGGACTGTGGCCCTCTATAGGGGGGCCCCGTCATTATGCTGACGCTCCTTGAGGCGCGCGTGGGACACAACGCGCCGTCGACCCGGGCATGGTCCATGGTCGGGCAGCGAGTTGCCCTTTACTCGCCGCCCGCATGCCCGCGCCTACGGTGGCCGGAGATCGTCCCGCGACATCCGTCGCCGTGGGCGTCTACCACTGCGTCTCGGGCGGAGGGAGGACGGTATCCTCTCCCTCAAACGGCCCGCCTCCTCCTTCGCGAGCATGACTGCTTCGCAGAAGGAGGCGACCGCCTCCCACTCCGTCTCGCCCCGCAGCATGGCCGCAACCAATGCCGGGCGCGAGAGGTCTCCGCCTAAAGTAAATTGTCTTGACGGATATTTTTATGATTGCCGAAGTCTCCCGAACTGAAACGACGTTAGACGATGCGTGGTGTCAGATTTTTACGTTATGGTTTTTGGAAAAATTCTTGATTCGGTCGCCACGCCGCGCCGCGTTCGGGGCCCGCGATAAAAGCTATGCAATAGCTTAAAAATGTAAAATAAGTAACGAATCAAAAATTCAAACAAGTGCACTGGGCACTTTGTTTTTTGTTTAAATGGTCATATTAAAAGGTTTTGATTACTTGCACAATAATTGCCTATTTGCTGACTAAAGTCCATGAACATCTACGTAGCCGCATAACGAAAACCTCTTGGTGTGTAGGCTTGTTAGTACTATTACTGTCTCAAGTCTCTTTAGAACGAATCATTTTTAGATAATCCATAAGAATAATTTAGTATATCTTAGTACTAACTATACTAATACTTAAGCCTACTTTTGTCCTAACAATATTACGTAGCGAGCTAAATTATCATGATAGATTAGACTCGTCAAGGCCAAAGAAGCGAGACATAAAACTTGTAGTACCGTAACGTTACACGCATTTTCTAACTTCAAGTAAATTAGAAAACAGCTACGATTAATGGCAGAAGCCGTTAAATAGATTTCTTGGTCATATTTCATCAAGTCACTTTTTATTTCTCTCTGCGGGCAAATTTAATTATCCCGTCGTCACGTCTTGAACATAAAAGCTTAGTGTTTTTATGTATTTTTTAGCACGCAGAGTATTTGCGCTTTTCAGAACACTTTCTTAAAGAAAATAAGTTGTTATGTGTAGCCAGTATACCTCAGTAAGGGGGGTCCTGTTATATTGCTGTCAGCTATTTGAGGCGCACGTGGAACACGACGAAACGTCGACCCGGTCGTCAATGATCGGACAGCGTGTCGCCCATTACTCGCCGTCCGCATGCCCATTGCCGTGGGCAAAAAATGTGGTCAAGTGTGCCTTAACCAATTTTGTGTGTTCCATCCTTGTCAAAGGGAGTGCTAACGGTCTTTCCTTCGATAGACATTTGCTTCTGGAATAAAGAAACTTAGATTGAGGCCAAGAGAAAACCCATTGCAAAACAAAAACCTTCTTCTAATCTCTGTTTAATCCGTCTCTAACTACGTAATATTGCTTAGTGTATTAGATTTTAATCGAATCCAGATGATGCGTGGCCCAAGTCGACTGCAGTAAGTTGACTTGACACTGTAATGGCGGCCGACACACAGTCGTTAATCTTGATTTAAAGCTGAGCTTTCACTAAATATCCTTGGATTTTCATTAGATTATTTTATTTTAATGTCTTTTGAAATAAATGTGGAGATACGCGGGCGAAAATTGTGCTAGCCTTAAGGTAATACTGTAATGTAGGATAAATTGGTAATTGGATTCTTGTTACGTAATGAGCAGACTATAAAGGGCGTAAAAAGACGCTTAACAAAGCCGAAAGGCACGTTTACTTCACGTCATTTGTCGCCACATGTTTTTCACACGTTTTTCATTAAAAATAGAAGATTTTAATGTCATCAATACTACATCTAATATCTTTGTGCGACGTGTATTATTATCCAATGAATACCCTGGAGGTCTAAAGTCTAGATTGACATGCGAGATGGCACTCAAAAAAAAAAAAAGAAACAATGCATGTGTTACCTAGTTTTTTGTGAAATGTTCGTAAAAAAGCAGCATTTATTTTTACTGGTACTTATTTAATTCGATGTAGGTACTGGCTGCTAAGTGGAGCACTTCATAAAAAACGCTTTGATCAAACGGATCCTGCGCTTACACTTTTTATAGTAAGTACACAATGAGAGACAATTCTATTGTGACAGAGTAAATTCCGACTTACCACAGCATCACTATGCAAGCAACTATAAGCTTTTTTGCTTATAAGTAATCTCTGAATTGTCTTAAATTCCCCAACCTATACCTACCTACCTAAAATCCCTTAATTGAACAGAATACACGTGCAAATTAAAATTGTGCCAGTTCTAATTGTACATTTCGACGCTCAATTTCGCCCTATCGTATCTACCGCCAGTGTATGTAGTTGGTAACTTCGCCTTAATTCTCCGTACAGCGGGATTTCGACTATCTGAGTCGCACGTTTGTTCCCCGCTTAACGCTTTGAGACTCAGATTGGACGTGTGTGGCATGCCTGTTAATTCGATTGTTCTACAGGTAATGAGCCAAGAGCCAGCCTCAAGTAATAAGTTAGAGATTTTAATGCAATCTTGGTTATTTGCCGCTTGAGACACAAGCTTGGTAATTGTTCTAGTTTTCTAATGTCTTTGATCAGGTTTGTATGTCGGATGTTCAATTTACAAAGTGGGTGGATTAAGTTTTAACTTTTCTTTGTTATCTTGTGTTTGTCGTGGTCCATTTTCTTCTGTGTTATTAGACATGTAATTTGCTCGATTCTAGCTAGGAGATAAGAAGGTTGGTACCTATCTGGTATCTTGACATTTTAGTCCCTAGTTCTATTTTCAGAATAAAGGTACTTCGCATATCAAAGCAATTTAAGTACTCAGAAGTCCATAACAACCTTCGTTAAAATTTACCCACGCAATATTAAAAAAAAATGTCTTTCTGAGGAAGAACAGTAGGTAAGGTTCGTATTTAATTCATCGGCTGATGAACTGACAGAAATATCCGAGAGACTCCTTTGCATTTCCGAAGCTTACATTTTTAATTTCAATTTTAAATTCACTTGTTTATTCAATTATCTTTTTTTTTTTTTAGGTGGTAAAATCATCAAATGAGTCCTCCCGCCCTAGGTGGGGCGGAAGGGACTGTCAGACTCTTACTGACTAAAATCCACCCGTGTTCCTTCGGATGCCCTTTACGTTCTGGGGCCACGGTATCCTGGGTTAAGAAAAAACCCGCGACCCCAGCAGGCATTTGGCGCGAAACACGACGCGCCACCGACCCGGGCTTGGTCCTTGGTCGGACGGCGAGCTACCCATTACTCACCGTCCGCAAGCCCGCTCCGCCGCTGTGCCCTCTGCTGATCAGAGGGACACGCGTTGGAGCGTCCACACGACAGGCTATTCGCATACGGGCAAAGAGACCCCTTAGGCACACAGTGCCTAAGGAAGAGTTTTTGCCCGCATCCCAGGGTGCACCGGCCCGAAAAACTGGTCTTCCCCCCGAACTTATCCGAGAGGGAACTCCGGTCCACGGGCGCACGTGGAGGTTTCCTGTCTTAGCACCCCTTATTCAATTACCTTGGTATTTTTGTTCAATGTCGCATGTCGTCTGAATCAAATATCTTCATTGTTTCCATTAAAACAGAGATTGGTTTTGCAAAAACTGTTGCAAATCCCTGGTTGTTGGTATTATTCAGAGCACGTCGTCGTGCTTTTTGTGAATCAGGGACGACAAACATTTAAATTGTTCCCCAAATTACTAGATGCTGGCATGTTCGACAGTGTACTGTTACAATATCGAATAACTATTTCGTAGTCGAATGTATTTCAATCTACATATTCGCCATTAATTGTTGTTTACTCAGCGCAAGTTGTGCAGTCGTTAGTTTGTTTATTTGCGTGTTGTGTCAATGTTGAAACTGAGTTAAAAGGAAACATGGAGAATTGATTACAAACTTGGTTCCGCTCCTTCCTTCAAGAGTTTTCTTTTATAAAGCTTTTTTTGATGAGAGCAACGTATCAGTCACCACATTTTTTCGTGAATGAAGTGCGGTACGAGCACGCATCACTACGCCAGCGATGAGGCAGGCGCTCGTAATTTGACGTGATACAACCCAATCATCGTAACTCCAGCGTGCAAACGGCCCGAATAACAGGGTTGTCACTTGTCACATAAAATGCACAACAAACCATGTTCACGAGACGTGTATTTACATAACTAGATCACAACGCAACTGTGATATTTCCGAGCCGTTGGTTACAAGACATATGGACATGATTAAGCTAACATTATTGTGTCTTCAGGAGCATATTTCAGTCGGTCGAGCATTATTCGCACAGTTGGAAGCGCGCCAGCCCCGCTCGTGATGTATCCTCGGGTTACTTCCGGACTATTAATCATAATTCAATAATTTCGGCCAATGAATTGCCCATTTTCGGCGTTCATGGAGTTTTTACGTAGGAAATGGTATTGTGTAAGTCGTTTTTGTGAGATGTTGAGTGGTAATTACGTAAATGTTCGTTAATATACATCTCATTGTCTGTATCTTTGTAGGTGCGGGTCTGTCCGAACTTGCGAAAATTCTACGAAAGAGGATGTCAATGGATAAATCAGATACTTTTAGCTTGCTTTTAGCATTAACTGTGAATCAAGTTCTAATAATAAACCTTTCAACATAGCTGAGAATTGACTTTTCACCTCACCCGCTCGGAAAGATTCTATTTCTCATTCAAAATCTGAGCGCAAAACTCCATTTTGTGCTCTAGAGCACAAAGTGTTGTTTAAAATTCGAACACGTCTTGTATTCAATTGTTTTCTACTTTTCTACACTGGCAGGCGAGCCGCCCCCACTGCATTTCCTCGCTGTGTGAGGTGAAAAGTTGTGTGTTGCACTCGGCAGCAAAGTTTTTCTGCGTCTCGTACCTTTGAAAACTTCGCATCGCTCAGGATTCTATAAATCAAAAATCAAAATCAAAATCAAAAGTCATTTATTCAAATTAGGCTGATTTATCAGCACTTTTTGAAGGTCAAATTTTACAAAAGACAGTCCCCCAAAGCGCCCCCCCTTCGACACTTCCTAGTGTTTTGGCTGGGAAGAAGAAGTGGCGGAACAAACTCCCCAGCAACACATCTGTCTGTACGGTTAGAAGAACCAAGATTTATACAATTTATTAGAACATTCACATTGTACATCAATCCGAGATTACACCTCAATCGTGACTAGAAGGCACATAAAGATAAACTAGGACCATCCATCATAGTAAAAAACAACTAGAAAATAAATTAAATTACATATAACAAAACCAAAGATCAGCAAGTCGACCAGACACCACAAGCAGCACCCGTTCACGAGTATAACGCAAAGATCAGCTACTCCCCCACGCCATGTAAGTGGGTAGGAGGCAACCCGACCCTCGACGCTACCGCAAGCAATGTCAACTAAGGGAGCATGACAACTTGCCGCCGGTTCCTCAGTCAAATACACTACTAAAATAAGATTAAAAGTCGTGGTCGCTAGTTTTTCATAGTGCAAAACTGTTTGTTAGAACATTAAATAAAACATTAAAATCAAAAAACTAATCAACATAATATAAAACAAACACATACATAAAAAAAAAACACACAAAACAACAAAATGTACATAGAAATAAGACTAAATGACTTAACTAAGTCAAAAAAAAATAAAAAACAATTATATGAACTCATATAACCAGTCGGAAAAAAAAAAGAACTGGAGAAAGAGCATGAACGCAGTCATAATTTCAACCGAGCGACCAACTGCTCTTATCGTTTAGGTAGTCATTTAACGAATAATATGCCTTAGAACAAAGGATGGATTTGATCTTAGATTTAAAGGCATTAAAAGGCAAGTCTAACAAAGATGAAGGCAGTTTATTATAAAAAACTATGCCGAGCCCTACAAATGAGCTATGAACTTTATGGAGCCGATGAAAGGGAACACGTAGGTGGTGCTTATTTCTAGTATTAAAATTGTGAATATCACTGTTTTTAGTATACAGATGTAAATTCTGCCTAATATACATAATGTTGGCAAAGATGAATTGAGAGGCAACCGTCAGAATGCCAATCTCTTTAAACAAGTCTCGCAGAGAAACCCTAGAACCCAGCTGGTAAATTGCCCGAACAGCTCGTTTTTGCAATACAAATATATTTTGAATGTCAGCGGCTTTTCCCCACAATAAAATTCCGTAGGACATAACGCTGTGAAAATAACTAAAATAAACTAGTCTAGCTGTATCAACGTCCGTGAATTGTCTTACTTTACGGACAGCATAGGCAGCCGAGCTGAGCCTTCCCGCCAAGCATGTTATATGCGGACCCCATTGAATTTTCGAATCGACTCTTATACCCAGAAACACAGCTGAATCAACAGTTTCAAGCTGTTCATTACTTAGGACAATACTAGGCCCTAGATTTCTAACATTTGGCAAGGCGAACTTTATACATTTAGTTTTTTTTGCGTTAAGAACCAGATTGTTAGTTGTAAACCAATCCGTGACCAGTGTTAATGCGGTGTTTACATCGTCAAAATCTTGTCTATTTCTATCTACTTTAAATATAAGAGAAGTGTCATCTGCAAATAATACAACGTCACAAACGCCCTTTAAAAGATATGGCAAGTCATTGATATAGACCAAAAATAAAAACGGACCCAGAATCGAGCCTTGAGGCACGCCTAGCAGTACATGTTGACCGGAAGATTTGGAACCATTTATATCTACACATTGGAGTCTATTATTTAAATAAGAATCTATTACATTTAGGGCTTCATTTTGGTCTCCATAATGACGCAATTTTCGCAATAGTGTGCCATGGTGTACGCAGTCAAACGCTTTAGATAAATCACAGAAAACACCAATTGCATTTTTACTGCTCTCCCACGCCTTATAAATGTGCTTCAGCAGAGCAACACCTGCATCAGTAGTTGAACGACCTTTCGTAAAGCCATATTGTTCGCTATGCAGGAGGTTATTTACATTAAAATGTCTAAGCAACTGTTCGAGTATTATTTTTTCAAATATTTTACTAAAAGCAGGTAAGATGGATATTGGTCTGAAATTACCAATATCATTTTTATTGCCTGATTTAAATAATGGTATGACTTTACTGTTCTTCATGAGGTCGGGAAAAGTACCCAGATCAACACATTTATTAAAAGTAATTGCAAGATAAGGAGCTACGATGTCGATAATGTTACTTAGGAGTTTAACTGAAATGCCCCAATAATCACCAGTATTCTTAGATTTAAGCTTGTTGAAAACATTAATTACGTCACGCGGAGATATGTGTTGAAAGTTAAATATGTTACTGCATTTAGGCACACTACGATGCAAAAAGTTTTCAGCTTTAGACGGCGACGAGCTTAAGGAGCGAGTTGTAGAAACAGGAATATTTACAAAAAACTGGTTGAATGCATCAGCTACGGCAGCCGTATTTGAAACTAATTTATTGTCTATCAAAATCTCTAATTGATTTTCTTGTTTAACCGCTTTTCCTGTTTCGCTATTGATAATTTTCCAAGTAGCTTTAACCTTGTTGCTAGAATTTTTAATTGTTTCGCTTAAAAATTTCGACTTCGCGATAACACAAATCTTTTTAAATAATTTTGAATATTTTCTAACGTATTCTAGAAAAGGAGTATCAAACATGTATTTTTTCAAACCATACAACTCGTACAATCTCGCTCTACTTTTATAAATGCCTGGTGTAGCCCATTGATTAAAGCCAACTGAGGTTCCATTTTTGTCGATAATTTTGGTCTTGAAAGTGGACTGGTATTCTTTTTTAACAACATCAAAAAGGGCTCCATAGATTTTATTAGAATTTTCTGATTCAACTATAGCTGGCGTAAGTTTATGAGCTACATTATTCTTGAATTTGTTACATCGACCAGCTGTATAAGGCCTACATTCAATCTTGTGTGTTTTTTTACGTAAAGGCATAGGGAAGCTAGCCATCAAACCACAGTGATCAGACGTTAAGTCATTTAACACTACTTTATTTTCAGTATCAGAATCTGTAAACATGTTATCAAGACAAGTCGACGAAGACGCAGTGATTCTAGTTGGTTCAAAAAATAAGTTTATTAAATTAAAAGATTTGAAAAGGTTAAGTAGCCTGACACTTAGTGGAGTGGCATCTAAAATATTAACATTAAAATCTCCACATACAACTATATTTTTATTACATGATCTTAATTTACTCAGTGAGTCCTCCATTACTGATTCAAAACTAGTAAAATCCCCAGAAGGGGGTCTATAGACGCAAATTATTACATAGTTCTCAAGTTCCACACAAGACAATTCGATAACACGCTCGACAGAAAGATTTACTAAATCTAAACGCTGTTTACATTTTAACTTGTTTGAAACAAGCACCAAAGATCCACCACGAATAGCACCCTTTCTCACAAACGCACTTTGCACAGTAAAATTATCATCATTGAAAAACGCTAATTCATGCTCCTTCAACCAGTGTTCAGTCAGATATAAGACCTGAACCTGATGGTGTTCCATAAATAAACCTAACTCTAACTCCTTGCCGGACAAACCCTGCATATTTTGATGCACAACATTCAACATATGTAGCTTGCCTGTTGTCGCACCTAACAGTTTAAACAATTAAGTGAATCAAAATTATTATCAACACTACTATCAGAAATCATAGGCACAATAGTACCAGTGTGACTGTGTATATTATATATTAAGAGATTAGCAATTAGTCTCCTACAACTAGCAGGCAAATACATAGAATAACTAGTTAGCCTGTAATCAATTAAAAAATTGTTAATATCAAAATACAAGATTTCATTACTGTGACGACAAGTCCTATTATATAACAAAAGATTGAGATTATAAATATGCCTATTTTGCTCATTGGACAAACAATGTGAAAATGGCAAAGAAGAAAAAATGAATTTACAATTATTAGTCACATTGAGATGCAACATCAAATCAATGCACTCTGTTATGTCCTTCCTTTTAACAGCTAAGCTATTCCCAATCAACAATATCACAGTGGAATTGGGATTAATATTTGTTAATTTAATATAATTTATTATTTGGCTCAAACTGGCACCGGGTAAACAATTATTAATTATATAGTTTTGAGAACACTGATTAAAAATACTTCCAAAACCTTTACCAAATTCATCAGAAAAAACATAAATTGTATTAATTAAATTGTTATTTATAAAAGCAGGTTGGGTTGTAGAGGGTGTGGGTGAAACATGCTCTGCCAGGGGTCTCTGTGAGCAGCTACAGTTGCAAGAGAGGGTATTTGTCAGGGACTCATACCTCTCCGCATTGTATGTGACCAGGTCTACAAGGTCATTGGCCTCCTGCATGCGCTTACTCAGGTCTTGTTGAGAAGCCTCATATTTACTAAAAATATCCTTAATAGCATATTCCCTCACAAACAACTCATCCTGCAGGTTTTTAGTGTCATTTTCATACATTGTTCTGCATAAATTTAAATCATTTTCACATTTTTGCAGTTCTTGCATTAGATTTACATTATTTTTTCTAAGTTTAACATTTAATTCGTTTACTTTTACACGTTTTAGTGTTTTTTTAATTTTCTTAATTAATTTATTAATCCTAATATATTTTTTAATCTTATTCCCAGGTAGCATTTTTACGTCATTATGTCGTCAGTTTACGGTACTGCTCGACGTGAGAGACGTCATGTCTTGACGTCGGGGGGTCCCATCAGATGTCGTCAATTTGTCACAGCCTCAAGACGTCAGTTTACGACGTTACAGAGACGTCATATACTGAATTTATAGGGACGTTACTGGGCCGTACGTATTAGGGCAGCCACTGACGTTGGAGTGACATCATATACTGAATTCATAGGGACGTTACTGGGCCGTACATATTAGGGCAGCCAATGACGTGCAAAACCATGTATAAATCCGCAGGTCTCTTTGGAGTGGGTTGTTATTGGAACACTGTTAACACTGGTAACCTTGACACTTCTATTCACTGTACCGATGCATTGCTCTCAATAACTTCTCAACAAAACAAAATTAATTCTTCAGACCTTATACTATCGGCGGTAACGAAACCATAGCGACTTCTATTTCGACTACAACGCCATCTATCGAGCTAGGCGGTACTATTTTTCGAAACTTTAAATAAATATTGATCGCTGTGATTCCGTTCTCGCTGTAACTTCTAGTAACTAATTGCTCTGCCGATTTTTATATTTTTATGTGTTATCTTATCCTTAAATACATAGTTTTGTTACCTTTTTCATTTTCAAACGTCATTATTTGATTGATTTGACATCAAATAATGTTGTTTAAAAAGGAAAAAGTTTTGGATTACGTAACAAAACCTACGTATTTAAGGATAAGAAATCACATAAAAAAATAAAAATCGGCTGAGCAATTTTTCACTAGAAGTTAGAGCGCGTTATGTAAAAAGTTAATTTGGAGTGACACTGAAATCGAAATTTTGTTGGATTTTTATACTTTCCTATTCTAACTAATACATTTAAACAAATACAAAAAGAATTTGAGGCTGAGGAATTTTTCACAGAGAGTTATAAGCAATTTTCATGTTAAGATAAAAAAAAAACGGAACTTCTAGGCTAATTTTTTTTTGGATTATTGTGCATCTGTAATCTGTATCACCTACTCTCATCATATGCCAAATTTCAGCGCCGGAGGAATTTTTCGAAAGTCTTCATACAAAAAAGTCCTCGTTGACTGGACTAATGTACCGGCTATACAAATCCTTGTTATAATGATTAGTATTTGCCCATAATATTCGCTATGTTGGTGGTCGACTTCACTCGTGGAATTATGTCAGTCAGATGCATTCCATAAACTGTTCTTTAACCAATCTTTAGCTCTATGGGTCACTTTAGGACCAGATATGTCATACAACAGTCGTCAACCTGAGGGCAGATTTAGACTAATAAGGGACAGACTGTAAAATGACGTTGTTAGGAGGTATCATTTATGACCTATACAGTACGTACAGTACAGTACTATAATAGTACGTAAGTATGACGTACAATAATGACGTAACTGTGGTGACCCTAAATTGACTTAAGAATGTCGTCATTTTTTAGTCGCCGACGTCACTTGCTACCTGGGTTGTGACTAGACATATTTAATTTATTGAGGGTTTCATCAGTTAAGTCTATTATTTCCACTGACTCAACACATACGGGTCCCGTCCGGCTACCAACCAACTCATCGTATAGAGAACAGGTCTTTACAGACTCTTCGCTGGCTTTGACCGTTTCGAGGCAAGTAATTGTGTTGTGTGCCCTGCTTAGTTCTAGTTCAAGTTCAGATATACGGTTCAAAGCCTGATCGTAGGTGCCAGTACATTCTTGGAAGTTGGCAACAAGTTGTCGGAGTTGTTGGTGCTGGTCAAGTATATCCAAGTGTTGACCGTGTAGTTCAGCTAACTGGCTCTTAAGCTCAGTGTTCTTATTAATTATAAAACCTATTTCCACCTCACTCTCTTCCCTTTCCTTGAGCAACTGATTAATTGTGGTTTGGCTTGATTCAAGCTCCTTCAATGTAACCCTTAATTTTTCCTCTAAGGATGCAGCTCTGCGAGTCAACATGATGAAAAGTCAACCTCAGAGGCACCCTGGAATGAGAGAAAAAACAGCTGAATACTTATAAAGAATAGAATAAAGGGATAGAATGGAATGAACGCTAAATTTTAATGAAATTATTAAGAGTGAGAAAAAAAAAAGATTATAGGGAAATTAAAGTTTAGAATGAAGTTTTATCTTAGCCTTATGATATTTTTAAATAAGACTTAATTATGGATTAGTTTTAGTTGAGAGTGCTATTTTATTGTATGTTTAAAATAATTGTATGATTTAAATATAGTTGAGGGTACTAGGTAGTAGTTATGAATTTAGGTTTGTAGTTTAATTATGACATTATAAATCATGAACTAGTGCTAATCCATTATGTAGACATGAAAAAGGAAAAACTAGTAATATTGTTGGTTAATTGTAAGGGAATGGATATTTAAAATAAAATAAATTAATAAATTAAAATGAGCATGGAAATCCTAATGTCTAGTACAATGAAAGGGTTATTAGGCCGTAGCTCGCATGGACGAGCAGAGTAATTAATTTATTGGGCCATAGGAGTTCTGATTATGATTTGATATATTTGAACCGCTCGTTTCTCTCGCGGTTCAATCTTAGAATCCTTCGCTCGCTCAGTTTTCAATTCAAGTACTCGCGCCAAAAATCAACTTTGCAGCCTTGCATAACAAATAACTAAAAATGTATTAAATACGCGAAATCAATTCTCTTTGCTTTAAAACTATATTTATCAGCAGAAACTCGAGTTAGTAACAATTTCGAGCAGATAAAACTGTCGATCTAACTACAAAAGTCGGTGTTTATTCTGGCAACTGTTCTTACTTATATCTAATTGGATGAACTGCTCGTTGTTCGGTTAGCAAACGGTATCTTATATTAGGTCATTGACAATTTCTTTAGAGTTTGTTACTTCAAAACTGAAGTTTTCGTCAACAGTGAGAATTTTATTACGAGTGAATTTTTGTGCTCATATTTTGCAATGTGAGGAGTTGTATTTTTTGATGATAAGATCCGCTCGTGTCATTCTGTATAGTAAAATAGGGCCAGATGTCTTAACAAAAAGTCCATGAATACTTGGGAGGCATGTTCCCGAACGTCCAAGAGACGCCGCCACAGAATATGGGGGTTGGTATTTTCTGGCTGGGTGATTCAGGAGTCAAGCTGAGAGATAATCTTAGGGCGCTACGGGGTCAAGTTAAGGTTCGAAGACGAGAGGAGCATATCGCCCCGCTTGCCAAAACGGTGTGGCGTAATTTGGGATCAGCGTTGTTAAGCAAGCTGGTAGCTTTGCAGACTTTCCATGGATTACTTAGATAAGGAAACTCAAACTGGAACAGTTTGACTATTAATGTACAGATTAATGCACATCAACCTACCTCAATCTGACTTTCTTTATTATATTTTCAACCTTTGTCCTGCTGGCGTCTGTACTTCTGAATTGTCAAAAAAAAAAAAGAAACTAAGGTCCCAGTCAAAGTTTCCCTATCAGTAATAGGCAGAAATATTCCTATGCCAGGTTTAACAATTGTTAACCTGAATATTTCAAGCCAGATATTAATTTAAATAGCGTTTCATCACTCAGTGTAATCCTCAACGGATCAAAAGTACGAATTTACGCTGAAATAACAAAAATATTTGACATAGCAGGCTGTGTTTGTGAAATCTGGCTGAAATATCGTCCTATTCAAACATTCATACGGTACCGGTACGATTTCACCAAAAGAGTGTGCGGTACATTTGTACGCGCACTTCAGCAGTGCACGTACTAAGCCAGTATCGTGTTGAAGGCTGTGCGTAACATTCGCGCACAAGTGTACTACACTGTGCACGAACATTTCCACTGAACTGTGTGTTTGGTAATGTAAAGTACCCCGGTGCTTTTAGAATGGTCGCGAAAAATTTGTTAGTGTTTGCTTTTAAGTGATTGGACCAGGAGGGGTATTACAACGTCTTAAAACACCTTGTTCCAGTGAGTGAACGAGATGGCGCTAGAAGACTTGTATAGCTCTGTCACTTTCACTCGCCGGAACAAGCCTGGTTTTAAGGCATTGTAATACCCCCCCAGGTGGCCTAGCAAGATGTCTTAAAGCGAGAGTCACTCCAGTGTGGGAAAGAGACGGAGCTATACAAGTCGTCTAGCGCCACCTTGTTCCCCCCCCTCCCCGACCCTTGCAAGAGCCAGCCCGCGATGCTGAGCCTGTAGTTTTAAATTAGCTCCTAAATAATGATAACATTCAGATCCAGCCTGTCCTTTGCTGTCCCCAGTGACGCCCTAAGCCGAGGTTCGTACCCCACAGGTGGTGCCTGCTGGAGGCCTTAGAGTCGTTTACGGGCATGCGGGCGGTGAGTTATGGGTCTCGCCGTCCGATCATGGACCATGCGCGGGTCGACGGTGCGTTGTGTTCCACGCGCGTCTCAAAGTAGCTGTCAACAATCTGTCGGGGTTGCGGGACTGTCTCTCCTGGTAACCGTGGCCCTGGTACGTAAAGGGCTATTGAAGGATCACCGTGGATTTTAGTCAGTCAAGTCTAACAGTCCTTCCCGTCCCACCCAGGGCGGGCCTCATTTGATGATTTTACCACGATAAAAAAGTAAAAAAGGCAACCACAGAAAAGTCCGGTTAAGTTCATAACCTCCTCTAGGTTGACCTGCGAGTTCCCATTCTAAAAAAAACCATAACGAACATTTGTACCGCGCAGTGCCGCATACTGGTAGAATCGCATCTTTATATTGTAAGTAGGTATTACGTAATATCAAAACGCTGTAAATCACGCTGAAAGGGACGACTATTTTTCACTAGGGATACAATAGTTTGTTTATTTAATCTGAACGCGGCGTACTTGAAAATAAATATCATCCCGTCCACATGAATCTTAATTCTTTATTGAGGAGCCTTCGTCTCTTAAAGTATGGTATTTAGAGGGACATTAAATTCGTAATGTTTGACAGAATTTAATAATTTTTCCTTTTTACTGTGCTTGTTTTATTTTAATTTTGATTAAAGAGTTTTTCTTCAATACCCTGTTTTATAGGATAAATAAATATGACAGGTGTCTAACTGCTATGTTTAATCTGACTATTGAAACATTAGTTAGATAATAAAATATGCTTCGCTTTGTTGAATATTTTCTGAATGGGTTAGTATTAATTATCATTGATCAAGCATATACAACATGTAACGTAATTAACGCACACCCTCAGACACCCCAATTAGAATGTTATGTTACTAGCTGTTGCCCGCGACTTCGTCCGCATTGTATTTGGTTTTAAGGCACCTAAACTAATATTCTCTTTTTTAATTTGTTGAGAAAGTGAGGGTACCTGATGTCCCACTTTAAAGTTTGTTATAGAATCTATAACAAACTTTAAAGCAAATAAAATGAAAACTTCCAGACACAACTCTTTATATACGACATTAGTAGTTTTTCCCTCTGGTGCTAAAATAAAAAGGTGGTCAGCATTACTGACAGGCGAGCATGTGTTATATAGTTGGCCGTGGGAAAAACAGTTGGACCTTAGGTCGACATCAGCTTCCTTCAGGGTCTATCCTTGGGACTTATTTATGGTCATCGCAAAGTAAGCGGCTACCGAGAATTGTGTGAGTTTGAACTGGAAAGGGAAATTGTTGGAGATGAGTGGTATTCACGGTATCAATGCAGTTTCCCCTGAGCCACATCCGGTGAGAATTTCAGCTTCGCTTAAATTTATGTGTAAAGGTGCGTACAGACCATGTAACATGTTATATAACATGTGTTATAAAACACTACAACTCTATGTAGAATGTTACCATGAAAAATGTTATATAACAATGTTATGTAACATGTTATGTTATATAGTCTGTACGCACCGTAATGCAGTAACTATTAGTCGCGTTCCATTGCACAATTTTGGTGGAGTTAGATTTCTTAGAAGCATTATTATTACTTTAAGGTTATTTTATGAGCTCGAGGACCACAGGCAGTTGATGAATTTAAAATCTCGAGTGGGTATGCTGGCATCACCCTAATTGACGACGTTATTGTATGATGTGTAAACCACATCATTCCCAACAATTTCGGCTAATATGTTTTCATTTATTGCAGCGGTTCGGTCATTTTTTTAGTATCGCACGATCACAAATAGCCAAGAGTTTTCCTGAAGTGTTATACTTGACGGGACTCCGAATACTAGTCTTGGGCATTCTAGTTCACTACCGAGAGCGCTCAATTTAGTTCTCCGCTCTTCAACGAACTAGTTCGTTCTTCTAGTTCGTTAGTTCCTAGCTCGTAATAGAGATCGACCGATCAAGAGCGATCAAATCGTTCGCTCGCAAAGAGATTTCAGATTTAGTTTGTCTTTGTTCGCTCTTTTTAAATACGGTTCCTGCTGCATGCGACAATTTGTGTAAAGTGTACGAAACGGGATGCGTGCATGATCGGTGAGCGAACGGGCGTAATAGTGTAGTGCTGTCTCGCTCCCGTGCAACGATCTTAGTTGAGTCGATCTCTTTCATTATGTCCGAACTACTGAACTACGGAGCGGAATATGTGGGAGCTAGCTCACTAGTTCATCTGTGGGAGCAGTTCTTTCGAACTAGTTCGTTCGCGAACTACACAAGACTACCGAATACGTAACTTATCAATTCTTCTTACAACGGGCAGTGTCTGCCGGAATTTTACAGAGAACAGTACCTACCGTGATATTGTCCATGGGTCTATCATCATGGCGAATTTCTCAAAGTGTTCTGTCCACGGCCTCGACGGCTTTTTTGTTCGACATGATACATTCAGACGATTACATTTTTTTAGCGTGGTAATACATCACGTGGAACACAACGTGCACTCTTACTCGCCGCCCGCATGGCCGCGCCTACAGTGGCTGGAGATCGTGTAGCGACGTCTGTCGCCATCGGCGTCTACCGCTGCGGCTGGGCTGGAGGTGGACATTGTCCTCTCCCTCATGCGTCCCGCCTCCTCCTTCGCTAGCATGACTGCTTCGCAGAAGGAGGCGACTGCTTCCCATTCTGTCTCGCCCCGCAGCATGGCTTCGACCAACACTAAGCACGAGAGGTCACCGATTATCGTCGTAGTGAGGACACGGTGGTGCTCTGCCCAAGCGGGTAGTCCTGCACCGTATGCTCCACCGTGTCCTCCAGGCGATCCACGCAGTGGTGGCACCCAGGCGATTCTTCTTTCCCTATCAGACACAGCTACCTCCCGAAACATTCGTGTCCGGTGAGGACCTACGTCATGTGGTAGGTCAGGCGGGACGCCGTGACGCCTATCCAGCTACTCCTTAAAGAGGGGTCTTACCGCCGCGGTTGGGGCGTGCCCGGAACTCGGTTGCGACTGTCGCTCTCTCAATATTGCCCTGTGATCACGCCGGAGCTCTTTCCGGGAATTCATCCTGGCGATTGTATTGTATAGCGGGCTGGTATCCGCAACTCCACGTCATATGCGCGTATTTTGCGTGCGGTTGAGATGATCATTCTCCTGGCGATGCGCCTCGATAGACGCGATGGAGGGCCGTCGCCTCCAGGGGAAGACGACTACATTATAATCCTGAAACACCTTTGCTTTGTCACAGTTTCATGACTACGAACACGTTGAGTGTTGCAGTGTTGTCTTAGTTAAATGGGACCTTAAAAAACAAAAAACAAAAAAAAAATACGCATCTTACTTTGTTAGTGACGCACAACAGAGACTGCTCATCAGGCTGAACAACTTTGCTAAGACGTCATTCCTTTTTATGTTATAGTGTAGTTGGGCTCTTGGAGTTCCACAACAGGTGTTCCAGATCTTCAATTTTTATACGTCAACAGAGAGTGCTCATCAGGCTGAGCAACTCTTGCAAAGACGTCATTCCTGTATATGTTATTGTGTAACTGGGCTCTTGGTATTCCACATCAGGTGTTCCAGTTCTTCAATTTTTATACGTCAACAGAGAGTGCTCATCAGGCTGAGCAACTCTTGCTAAGACTTCATTCCTATACATATATGCTATAGTTTAGATGGGCTTTTGGTGTTCCACATCAGGTGTTCCAGAGATCTTCAATTTTTGTATGTCAACAGAGAGTGCTCGTCAGGCTGAACAACTTTGCAAAGACGTCATTCCTGTATTTGTTATAGTGTAGCTGGGCTCTTGGTGTTCCACATCAGGTATTCCAGTTCTTCAATTTTTATATGTCAACAGAAAGTGCTCGTCAGGCTGATCAACTTTGCAAAGACGTCATTTCTGTATTTGTTATAGTGTAGCTGGGCTCTTGGTGTTCCACAACAGGTGTTCCAGATCTTCAATTTTTATACGTCAACAGAGAGTGCTCATCAGGCTGATCAACTCTTGCTAAGACGTCATTCCTATATACATATGTTATAGTGTAGCTGGGCTCTTGGTGTTCCACATCAGGTGTTCAAGATTGTCAATTTTTATACGTCAACAGAGACAGCTCATCAGGCTGAACAACTTTGCTAGGACGTCATTCCTTTATATGTTATAGTGTAGCTGGGCTTTTGGTGTTCCACATCAGGTGTTCCAGATCTTCAATTTTTATACGTTAACAGAGACTGCTCATCAGGCTGAACAACTTTGCTAAGACGTCATTCCTTTACATGTTATAGTGTAGCTGGGCTCTTGGAGTTCCACAACAGGTGTTCCAGATCTTCAATTTTTATACGTCAACAGAGAGTGCTCATCAGGTGGAACTTTTGAAATTTTTGCTATCGCACCATTATTGTATCTCTTATAGTTTAGCTGGTCCGTTGCGGTTCTGCACCAGGTGTTCAAGTTTCCAAGATAAATTATAGCCTATGTGTTGGCCAGACTTAATACCTTTACAACAAAAAAAAAAATCATTCAAATCCGTCCAGTACTTTTTGAGTTTATCCCGGACATACATACAGACAAACAGACAAAAATTCTAAAAACTATATTTTTGGCTTCGGTATCGATTGTAGATCACACCCCAAGTATTCTTTTCAAAAAATATTCAATGTACAGTTTTGACTTTCCTACTATTTTATTATATGTATAGATAATCACAATACATATATTGAATTTTTAATTTAACATGTAAATGCATTGTTATTTAACTAAATTAGTTATTTTGCAGTAAGGTTTATTTTTCTCTTTTTTGTATTGAATGACGGAATTTGTATTAAAACAAATAAAATTGCACTTTTAAGTCTTGTTGCCTTGATTTACGGACTATCTTAGTTTGTTTTGACTGTACAGAGGTCTAGGGGGAATTTCCGTTGTTTTAATTATTTTTGAAAAAAAAATTACCTATATTAAAAATGATAGAAATCAATTCAGTAAACAATTCTGAACAAACTAATTTCAGTATGTGCGTTAATTATGTTACATGTTGTATATACTTTCAAATCAAAAGGAAGAAATCATATTTATTCGACTCACACAGGACTAAACTACATTATTAATCTAAATAAAATAAATTATGCTGCAAAAAAATAGAAAATTAAAAAAATAAAAATAAAATTATGCTAGAAAAACAATACAGAATAACAAAATTGGTATTTCACGAGATTGTACTCTGACTTTAAAAAGAATGACAGGATGATTATATTTCACGGCTTTTGCACACATAATAAGATACATACATTTAAAAATCTGCATATTACATGAAACAATGACTGTCTGACTTCTGTGACACAGTAACTGGGTAATTCGCTACACCAAAGTTGTCAAACTTCCAGTCTTCCTAACTTATGTAACAAGTAACAATGTACTGTGTAGAACAACAGAATCAGCCACCTCGCTACATGGTTGTAAAGCATATACAACTTACTACACATCCCATCTCAGTAACACGACACTAATACCGCACCGCGGGCTCGCAAACTTTAAAATGAGCCATTTCAAAACAATATCTGACGGAGATTTCCCACAGGTCGTAACTTCATATGTGCCAAACAGGTTATATAACGCGCGGATACAAAAACTAAGTAAAATATGAACGTGTTTATATGTATATTGACGCGAATTTTTAGAATAGCGACCTTATTTTTATACACTTTAAAACTGATTTTTAAATTCAGTGATATTTCGTAGTTAGAAAACCGTAGCCGCGTAGGCCGACGTTGAATAAATATCGTAGACGCGTAGTATTTCGTAGCAAAGTGCTACGTCATGGTTACGGCGATGATGAAATTCTTTGAAAATGCAAGACGTTTTTTAATATGCATCAAGTTTCACCACCATTTAACTTGCTGTCAAAGTTAAAATAAAAAAAAAACCTTTTTTTTAATTTTCAGAAAACGTATCAGGATATCAACATTTGAGGTAGCATGAGTTGGATTAGGAAAATCGCAGTTTTCCATCAAATTAACTGCAAAGTTCCAGTTTACGTCTCAAAAATTGGAATCTTGTGATATAAGGCCTCAGGTAAGTCTAGTAATTCATTATTCATCTTCGACAATATAAAACAATTAAAAACCATATTCTTTCAACCGAAAACAGCTAATCTAAACTTGTATTATACAACAATGTATTTCGTGTGTTTACGCCTTACAAAGTGGAGTGTATTCGCTAATATTTCAGGGAAACTTCTCGGATCGAATCTAAGTTAAAGTGAGGCCAAGTTAGAGGACGCGCTTACCCGCTATGTGTCTTTTAGATTGAAAATATTTCGGGATCAGGCTGCTTTGTTACTGGGATGTTGAGAACACATTGTTCAGTTGATAATAAAACAGTCTTAGAGGGAAAAATGTTTTTTCTTTTTTAAAAAAACGTTACACACTAGGATTTTTTCCTGTGTCGTGGGAGCGTTTAAAATGTAGAATTACACATTCTTATTCTTTCCTTTTTTATATTTTTTTTCAGAAAATGGGGTGGAAGGGGAGGCAGGGATGTTTAAATAAGTACAATGATTGAACTGTTATACTTTTAAAGATGAATATCAAAACGAATTAATTAAAACATGTTGTTAATACATAAAAGATAGACATGTAGGATATAAAGGATTCAGTAAATCATATTGCTTCACTTTACTGGTAAGTCAATTTCCCAAAAATAAAGCATGTAAAAAGAGAATAATAAAACCATTAACGTCAGCTCAGACCAAGACATGAAGCTGCGCGCACATTTCAATAGAGCCGAGGTATTCAAAATCTAATTCTATTTCCTACACGACTTTTCGTTTAGGAAATAGAGTTAGAAATACACCTTTCGCAACGCAGCGCGACGCAACGCGGCGTCGCGCTGCATTTTAATAGCGACTCAAAATCTAAGTTTATTAATCTCGGTGTGGTGATTTGACTGTAAAGCACAAATAATCATACTCAAAATTAAGCATCATTCAAATTTAATTTTTCAAGCGATAAAAATCTCATGAGAATGATTTTTAAATGGCTGCACTTAACCCTCAATTCAGACTTTTTTGGGAAAAAAAATAACAGTACGTTATTAAAAGTCAATAAACTGCTTAATTTTTATGTTCTTTTTTTTATGTCAGTCGTAAATTCGGGTTAGGGGTGAAAACTACCCCTAATCACGAGTAGATTAGCACAGTATTACTTATTTCCCGTAAACGCAGTTTATTGAGCTTTTAATGAAGAAAAAGCTGAGAATTATGACCGATAATGGTTCATAATTTATTTAAGTTACGTTTTTGTGGTTATTGAAATATGCGGCCATTATTATTTTTGGAGTTTTACGTCCTGTCTTTATAATTTTTGAAGAACAATTATCAATAGGTTATTGAGTTTTAGCTAAGAACTGACGTTTTTCCGTACAGCTACCCTCCATAGACTATAACATTTCTGGGATCCCATCTGACTCTATACCTAAGTTTATTAAAAACGGTTCAGCTGTTTCGTCGTCAAAACGAGACACACATACATACACCCTGTCGCATTTACAATATTAAACTAGGGATATACATAACCCACAACTAAGATAATCAACTACGCAGGAAGCAGGTGTACTGCCAGAATAATTACATTACGATTGCTCGGATGTAACGAGCTTAATTTAATTTACCTAGTTGTGATCGAAACTAGTACATTGCAGGTGGCTCTGTCCTAGTTACTAACTTGTTAGACCTTTGTATTTTATATACATAGTAGCTGTACCAAAATACGTATTTAAACAACTTCAAAAAAAAGTGTATTTAGAGTTAGCCAAGTTATTGAAGAAGTCCTTTTGACGCGGCGCTAGTGTGTCTGTCATTACATCAAATTGCATTTAAAAAATATAGTACCACTTTTCCGCAGGACATGAGCCGTAGTGTGGATCTATGTAATGAATTGCTGTCCATAGTACTATAATCAAGCTCGTGGTAAATAATTACAGCCGCACAGGCCGATCTTTCGGGTTAAGCCGCGCTTGCCGAGGTTGTATTGCGGATAGGTGACCATCTGTCATAGCGAAGTTTCCTTCCTGCCTTGTACATAAAGCCGTTGGTCCCGGCTGTCATTTGTAGATCTTTGACAGTCGTTACTGTTAGTCAGAAGCTCTAAAGTCTGACAACCAGTCTTACCATGGGGTATCGTGTTACCCAGTTACTGGGTTGTGGAGGTCCGATAGGCAGTCGCTTCATGTGAAATACTGATATCCAGCTGCATCTGGTTCGACTGGAAGCCGACCCCAATATAGTTAGGAAAAGGCTAGGCAGATGATGAGTAGTATAATCTTTCATAGGAATCCGTTAGGAAACAATGAACACTATAAAATAAACGAAGCAAAATTAAGTACAATCAATTAATAAATTAGCTTCTGAACGAATGCGAACAACTCCAATAGCACAGAATGAAAGTAAGAAACAAAACAGCAACATTTATGAAGTTGTATAATAACGTTTGTAGAAGTTGTTCAAAAAAATCTGCAGGACTTTGAATGACTGCCATTCAACTTCTACTTTAACAGTATGTGTAGTATCGGAATAATGAGCTGGTATTCTCACCGGATAACTTCTTGCTGTCGTGGTTTTAATGGATCAATATTTGAGATCTTTAATTTAATTTAGATAAGTAATGAAAAAGAAATGAGATTTGTATAAACGTCGTTGAGGCCTTGTTTTTTAAAGTGGAAATAGCTTGCAAGGCGTTTCGTTTCTGTAGGGTTTAAAACAGGATTGACTTTAATGGACTTATATTATCAATCTCTTACAATTTTGACTTTTATTTCAAGTTGCATAATCGCTTTCGGCACCCCTCACAGGGCCAACGCCTGCCGGGGTCGCGGGACTGTCTCATCAGGTAACCGTGACCCTGGAACGTAAAGGGCTATTGAAGGATAACCGTACATTTTAGTCAGTACAAGTCTGACAGTCCCTCGAATCTCGTCCCGCCCTGGATGTCAGAATTTTTTTGAAGAAATTGCCACGATACAAAAAAGAGTTTTGTCTCAAAATCTCATATTGTATTCCCTCAATACTATATTTACTTTTGGTCTTTCAACTATGTTACAAAGCTGTTATTCGCATCGAAAACTTAACAAATTTTATTAAGTTTTCGATGCGTAAGCAAACATCAAATATACCCTCAGTGTTACACGCCCATTTTTGCACCATCCCTTTAGATAGCCAGTGTAAGTGTCCCAATATTAATAAAACTGATCGAACAAAATATTTAGGCATAATGATGAAACCCTTTCCTTCAAACACCATTTGGAAGTTATAAATAATAGAATTCGTAAGCTCATATTTGTATTCAAAAAGCTACGATTTATCTCAGATTCAAAAATAATTAGGCAAGTATATTTTGCTCTTTGTCAGTCAATTTTGACTTATTGTATTACTTCATGGGGTGGGGCAAGTAAAACCTTGTTATTGACCATTGAAAGAGCTCAAAGGGCTATTCTCAAGGTGGCTACTTGTCGGCCTTTCCTGTTCCCTACTAACCTCCTGTATAAATCTTGTGAAGTACTAACAGTTCGACAGTTATTTATAATGAGCACTGTACTAAAACAACACGCAGCTCTTCCTTATTGCACTGAATTGACTAATAAAAGACGGAAAGATATAGTTTGCCCCCAAATAAGTACAAAACATGCTTTTACAGCCAAATTTTATATGTTCCTTGGACCAATGCTCTATAACAGACTTAATGAAAATGGCAACATCTACTCCTTAAATTATAGTAATTGCAAAAAATTCCTTAGGGAAACTTTACAAACAATGTCCTATGAAGATACAGAGAAGTTATTACTTGTGCTAAAGTAAAGATTACTTGTAATATTGTTATAGTGTATTTTTTAAACTTAGTTATGATAGTATTAAAATTATATTTTTTACACCTATGATAAACATTAGATTAGTATGATTTTATATAATTATGTGATTATTTTTAATTAAATTAATGTTACCTTAAATCGCCTGAAACACAGGATTACCTAGTTCAGGCACATATTTATTTGTGAATTTAATGTACTTAGATAAGAAAACTGTATAACTTTGTACCATATGTTTTTGAATAAATTTATTATATTATATTATTATTCTTTAAAGATTCTTATTCTTTTTGCTCCTAATTCAGAAACACCCGTCTCAAAATGCATCTCACTGAAACTGAAATGCAACAGAACAAAGAATTAATTATTCTGCCAGTTAGCCAGTAGTTAAGTAGTACTTGCAACGACAGTGTCAATTTAATTTTCATTCGGGTTACGACCTCGCCCGAATTTGCTAAACATGCACTGTGTACTAACACAACCAGTTTGCCAAGACCTTCTTTACTCAAAGACTATGTTCCTTACATTTCTATAATTGAAGAAGAAGAGGGAGGTAAGGAAGATCAGGTTGTTTTGGTTAATGGTGTAATAGGAATTCGGCTAGTGTTTACAATGTTGCAATGGCAACAGCAGCTGCATTGTTAAAACTAAACAATAATACTTTATAAACTATTTTCGTTATTGTGTTTGTTAAAAGTTTTGTTTGTTGTTTTTAAGCATCCATTAGTAAAGCTATTGTCAAACAGACAGGCGTGCAATGGCGAACGAGAAGCGAGGCGTTTTTGTTTGTAATGTATGGAATTGTTTGAAGCCAGTCACATAGACTATCGGATCGCTTTCGCTTTTCTATGTGACTGGATTCAAACAATTCCATACATGACAAATAAAAATGCTTCGGATCGCATTCGCTTCGCCTTTCTGTTTGACAATAGCTTTACACTGTTTTGTTGCATTTTTATAATGATTATATGTTTTCGTTTCAATCGTATTGCGAACTATTATGTAACACCATGAGTGGCGCTTTGTAGCTTTTGCCAATGGCAAAAGATATGAGTTGATTAATTTCGTCATCATCATCTTCTTCTCACCTTTTTCCAACAATGTTGTGGTTACCTTCCCATCAAACTAGACTAGCTGAATCCCAGTATTTTACATGAAACGACTGACCGAATGAGTTTATATTATGGTAAATATGTCCCAGTGCGGGGCACATTCACACGGGACCCGTCATTGACGATTCGTCAAAAACAAGATACGTTATGATGATATTATGACGGATGGCCGTTCACATTGCATTTGGAACCGTGTAGGTATTTTCAGGATTCCGTCACAAAAATTCAACGCAAGTTTCGTGAGTATTGACGGATGTAATTTTCAAAAGATGATGATTTTAGACTTGGACGCCATTTTTCACGGTTTGTGATGCGGGTGAACACGGGCGTTTAAAAATCATATACATTCAAAAAAGACGTTTTGTCAAACGCCCTTGTGTGTATGAGCTCAAAAGCCCTTCGTAGACAAAGCAAAGCAAGTCTCCGATACCTCACAACTTATACTGGTGCGTCCAGACTTGACGAATGCGCTGCTGGCGAGTCGTACTGCACGCGTATTGCTCGCGAACGGTTACAGCCTATATAGGTATTTGGTGCGCCGCTCTAGTGAAGCCCTAGCAAGGGTCGATTGGGGCGCACGTGTGCCGTGCAACGCGAGCGCATCTCGTGCGCATATACGCATGAACTATTAGGAGCCTCAGTTGTGGTTGTGGGTGAGGGAGGCGCGCACCTCTTGCGCCGGGCGCGAAAGGATCAGCGTTCGAACATGAAATGCACGCGCGCATTTCCAAGCTGCATGCGAGTGTCGCATTCGCTAGGTCTGAACGCACCGGGCACGCCGCAACCGCGGCGGTAAGACCCCTCTTTGAGGAGTGGCTGGAGAGACGTCACGCCGTCCTGACCTATCGGTTGACGCAGGTCCTCACCGGACACGGAAGTTTTGGGAGGTACCTGTGCGGGATAGGGAGGGAAGAAACGCCCGGGTGTCACCACTGCGAAGATCGCCCGGAGGACACGGTGGAGCATACGGTATTGCGGTGCAGGACTGCCCCGCTTGGGCAGAGCACCGCCGTGTCCTCACGACGGCGATAGGCGGAGACCTCTCGCGCCCGGCTTTGGTCGAGGCCATGCTGCGGGGCGAGACGGAGTGGGAGGCGGTCGCCTCCTTTTGCGAAGCAGTAATGCTCGAGAAGGAGGAGGCGGGCCGCGTGAGTGAGAGGATAGCGTCCTCCCTCCGTTCCTACCGCAGTGGTAGACGCCCACGGCGACGGACGTCGCGTGACGATCTCTGGCCACCGTAGGCGCTCGCATGCGGGCAGCGAGTAAAGGGCAACTCGCTGTCCGACCATGGACCATGCCCGGGTCGTCGGCGCGTTGTGTTCCACGCGCGCCTCAAAGAGCGTCAGCAATATAACGGGACCCCCCTTTAGAGGGCCAAAGCCTGCCGGGGTCGCGGAACATATCTTATTACCGTGACCCCGGAACATAAAGGGCTAACATTTGATGATTTTACCACGCTAAAAAAAAAAAAGGTCTGGACGCACCATACCATACTGCAACAACTACTGGTAAATTCTTTTGAGTTCGTATTGTGGTAGTCGCCTATGCGTCGGCGACGTGTACTTGTGTAGGATCTTCCTTGAATTTATATTGCAATAGTCGCCTGGATACAAAAATTGTAAAGCATCGGAGAGTTGCGTCGCGTCGTGTGCGACGAGCCTTAGTTAACATCAGTATCACGTTGCACATGAATAATTGTTTGTTCATTTATAAACGAGCGAATGATTCCACAGTTAAGATAAACCCGACATTTTATGGTCGACTAATGATTGCAAACACTACCGATTAAATAACCATTTATATTACACACTACCAATTAAATAATCATTTATATTAGTGACACGTGTGATATCGTTATTTCAATTTTGTTATTTAAATATTGGTTTTGGTTATATACATTTTATTTTGATTTGACATATCATATCACGTTTTGTGTTTTATTTCCCCAACAATTGCGTCAGTTTCAAGCTGTCTGTTTTGCTTATATTTTCTGATTTACACTTTATAGGGAAAAATAGCTTAAAGAAACTTTTCCCTGTGGCTTTGCCCTCGTGTAATCATGCGACGAGAGCTTAATAACCGAATAGAATAGATTATACTTTATTGTACACCAAAACTACTGCTTAACAATATTGCTTAATCTATGATTACAATGGCGGTCTTATCGTAAATAGCGATATCTTAAAATTGGATGGACAAAACCGAACTTTAGATATAGAAGGGGATGTCAATGGTAACACTGCAAATAATAATTGAAAATAACCTCAAATATAAATTCAAAACTTATGAATATTCTATGTACAATAAAATAAATGTATTGCATTTGGCTCTAACACAGCTAGGTAATAATATGGAACAGGTAGAAACCTGGCAACGAAAATACCCATAAACCTGGCAGTTATGATAAGAACTGACATAACAACGGATATCTACTAACGGGCACATTTTAACTTGTTTGTTGAAACTTACTAGCAGTCGAACTATTGGATTCGATGGAAACTTCTGGAGTTTATCCAAAACATATGAAGTTTCTCGAACATTGGAAGTTGTCAAGACTTTGTTGCTGGGTTTATTTTTATGAATTTCTTCTATTGTATGAGTTTTATTTCTTATTCTTTAAGGACAATAATATAAATTGCGAAAACCTTTAGTCGAATGTTTCATTATCATCATCATTCATCACTGCTGGGCATGTCCGGTTTCTTTCTGACCACCAGGCTATGGCGATTCTCACACTGCCACGCATGATGCAGCGTAGCGCGTGGATGCGTGTTCTTCCGTTGCTTGTAAGTATCTCCGTTTGTATGGAAAACACGCACAGTCCAACACACAGAAAATGCATCCACGCGCGTTCATGCGGATCACGCGCATACACGCGGAGAAACATGCACCCCCGCGCGTAGGTGCGGGGTGAGACGCAAGGTATGGCACACCAAATCCCGCAGTGCCGCGCGTAATTTTGAATGCTCAGTACTGCACGGCCACCACAGAGAACGGCGAATAAATAAATGAGAGCCGCCGTGCGTGAATCTACAAAACGCACCTACGCGCGTGAGTGCGCAAAAAACCCGCACGATGATGCAGATCTGCACTCCCGCAGGAACGCGCGTAGGTGCGTCGACACGCAACATGCAGCATGATGCGGGGCAGTGTGAGAATCGCCTATATCTCGTGAACCGTGATAGTTAGACATTTACATTTTTCACAGACGATGTATTTCTGTTGCCGTTTAGAAAAAATACTAAAATACAAAATAAAATAAAAATTTAAGGGGGCCCATACAACAGACATGAGTTTTTTTTACCGTTTTTAGGGTTCCGTAGTCAACAAGGAACCCTTATAGTTTCGCCATGTCCGTCCGTCCGTCCGTCCGTCCGTCCGTCCGTCCGTCCGTCCGTCCGTCTGTCCGCAGTTTAGCTCAGAGACGCCCAGTACTAGAAAGCTGTAATTTGGTGTAAATATACGGATTTGTTGTGCCGAAAAAGTGGTAAAATAAAATCTCGTAAAATATTTTTTTTTAGGGTACCTCCTGTACACGTAAAGTGGGGATGTTTTTTTTATTTCTCGCGTACCCCTTAGTGTGGGGTATCATTAAATAGGTCTTTAAAAAATATTGATAGTTTCCATTAACAATTTTTTGATAAAATGATTCGTTTGTGAAATATTAAGCTTTAAAGTGCTAATTTTTGCTCGACTCGAGTGTCCCCCCCCTCTACCAGCTAAACGGTTATGTTTGGGGGTGTGAAAAAATTCACAATAGTAGTATATATAACGAAGTTTGAAGGAAAATTATCATGACTAAGTAGGCTTTACAAGTTTACGAGTAATAGTCGACCAACTTATAAAACGCACTTGGATAGCATATTTTCCTAAACAAAATGTATCGCAGAACATGTTCTTCAACTGCAAATGTAAGTTTGTAAACTTTATTTTTGCAGCTATAATAGGTGGGTATGTTTTGGGGATAGGTAGGTTTTTATTGTCAACTATTTTTAACTAACTTCAAAAAAAGGAGGAGGTTCTCAATTCGTCGTAATCTTTTTTTTATGTATTTTCCCCGATTTCTCAAAGACGCCTGGACCGATTTTGAAAATTCTTCTTTTTAAAATTAAATTCAGCGAATCAGTTTAATTAGTTCGCATAATTATTTTGATGGGCAACTACGGAACCCTCTGCCTCGTGAAGTCGAGGCGCGGCGGGAAGAGCTCCGGCGCGATCTCAGGGCAGTATGGAAGAAACGACTGTCGCGACCGAAGGCCGGGCACGCCGCAATTGCGGCGGTAAGACCCCTCTTTGAGGAGTGGCTGGAGAGAAGTCATGGCGTCCTGACCTACCGCTTGACGCAGGTCCTCACCGGACACGGAAGTTTCGGGAGGTACCTGTGTCTGATGCGAAAGGAGGAGACGCCTGGGTGTCACCACTGCGAAGATCGCCCGGAGGACACGGTGGAGCATACGGTGCAAGACTGCCCAGCTTGGGCAGAGCACCGACGTGTCCTCACGGCTGCGATAGGCGGAGACCTCTCGCGCCCAGCATTGGTCGCGGCCATGCTGCGGGGCGAGACGGAGTGGGAAGCGGTCGCCTCCTTCTGCGAGGCAGTAATGCTCGTGAAGGAGGAGGCGGGCCGCGAGCGAGAGAGGACAGAGTCCTCCCTCCGCCCCATCCGCGGTAGTAGACGCCCACGGCGACGGACGTCGCTAGATGATCTCCGGCCACCGTAGGCGCGGGCATGCGGGCAGCGAGTAAAGGGCAACTCGCTTTACTCGCTGCCCGCATGCCCGACCAAGGACCATGCCCGGGTCGACGGCGCGTTGTGTCCCACGCGCGCCTCAAAGAGCGTCAGCATAATGACGGGGCCCCCCTCTCAGAGGGCCAAAGCCTGCCGGGGTCGCGGGATTATTTCCTTACCGTGACCCTGGAACAGAAAGGGCTATTGAAGGACACCGTGGATTTTAGTCAGTAGAAGTCTGACAGTCCCTCCCGCCCTGCCCGGGGTTGGAGGACTCATTTGATGATTTTACCACGCTAAAAAAAAAAAAAATACTACGGAACCCTACACTGTGCGTGGCCCGACACGCACTTGGCCGGTTTTTTAAAGATAACGATACATAAACATTCATGCGCGATTCCGATTCGCACTTGGCCGGTTTTTTTATTTAATTGTGTAATTATTTGACTCGTTTTATAATTTAATTTAGACAGCAATTACAGTTCATCATAAACTAAAAAACAAATGGCACATTATAGTCAACAATGTGGCTAGAAATATTTATTCCTGGTTTTAAACCTACCCTCATTTCTGTTGAAGTGACAGCGATGAGCCGCCATCTTGGTGATGCATTGAGTCGACGCGCGCGCAGGACCGTGTTCTCTTGCCTATCGATTGTTAACCAGACTTTTCGTCTATTAAATTGCGTTTTATTGCCTTATGATGGTATCAGGGCAATTCTAGAAATTAATTTGTGTGTGTGTGTCCCTACTATTCGGATTCCAAAAGACTTCCTAGAAGCCCAATAGTAACGTCATAACCAGGCAGACGGCAGCGAGCTGCACCAGCAAGCTTGATTCAAGCCAGGACATGGGCACAGCTAAAGGTAAGTGAAGTCGCTTACTACTAGTTTAAGATCTGAATGTTAGCCAGTTAACCCCATAATTTTAAATATCTTTAGGTATGTCTAAAACCCTCCAAAAATCTTGTACCGTCCATGTGGCCTACCATGACGTATTTAGAGCGTGAGTAGTTCCGTTTAGGGAATGAGATGGCACTAGACGATTTGTATAGCTCTGTCTCTTTCCCACAGCCTAACTACTCATTTTTTAAGATGTCTTATGGTAGGCCACCAGAAATCCCAAAAGCACTCGAGCCACACAATTTCACTTTTTTTATCTCAAAATGAAATGGGAACATGTCAATGACCTTCCAAACGTAATTTATTTTCAACTGTCACTGCTCAAAATTACATTATTGGGGAAGGCCAGTCAAAGCTAATTGTAGATGGCGCCACCATACCTTAGTCCCAATTCGACCAATTAGGCAGTATATTATTATACTATTTTGAAGTACCTTTAAGATTTGAACCAATGACGATGCTTGGAACAAGCTATACTAGCGCCATTAGTTCCCCAGTTGCCATCCCCATTGGTGCAAATAAATTTAAAAAAATCATATTTATTATGTTTTTCGCGTTATTTTCAATTGATAATTTTTATTTATGAGCGTTTCAAGTGTATGAAAAGTATGCATGACGTCACAATATGACCCCATCGCAGTTTCTTTGTTATCATCGTCGCAGTAGTAGGTATATAGCAACAAACACATAACAATTGAACATACAAGTTTATATTTATAGTATCCATGTTCTAAGAGTCGACAAATACGATAATTTGTTATTGTTAATTACTAATCCGCCGTTGAATAATAGTGAGGACGTGGCGGGTGTAATTGCCAAATTATTCAAATGATTTATGAAGCGGATCCCGGATCCAGAGCCAGCGGAATCATAATATTGTTGAGTTATAAATAATTGTGTGTTTATTCCTGGATTGATTATGGATACCGATGACCGCTTTTGAATAATAAGTAAGTTATTTTGTGTTTCCTAAAATAAGACTTTATTTAGGTGGATACTATATTTTTACTTTTCGTCGTTTGGCGCTATGGTCAATGGGCGAAGTTGTAGTACGGTTTTGACCGAATGATAAACAAGATTTATTTGCTCATAGAAATCAGGGATACTATAGACCTGTAGCTCTCCTGTAGCAGGGAATTCACAAAAGTAACTGCATGCCACACATTCGATTACTTCCCGTACGATTTTTTTCCGTTCCGACTTTCCGAATGTTAATAATTAAGCCCATCAATATAGATATTCCGAACGAAAAAAAACGAATGTGTGTGGTAGTTACGGAATTTTTAGTGATCAGGAAAACTGATGTATGTGGCCGCCCGTAGGGTCACAACTAATAGGGAGCAGGGTTCATTTAAATGTTTCGAGTTACTTTCGTACGGGCTTATGTTTTCGTTGACGGACTAAGACCCTTCGTACACAAGGCGACTCAAGTTTTCGATACCTTACGACTTCGGTATCCAAGCGGCTATCGCAAAACAAACCCATAGAGGTTCGAACACAAGCACGCGTCAATGAATACCAAAATCGTAAGGTATCGGAGACTTGCGTCGCCTAATGTACGAAGCTTAATTACGTGCTTAGCTTAGCGCGTTGGGTTGACGATATCGTCGAAGTCGCGGGGCATTGATGATTTGGGAAGAAAAAAGGGGAGGACTATAACCCAGCAGAACTTGATCCCAGGCCGAAATGATGATGATTCTTATGCTTTTTCTATATTGATCTTCTTAATTCAGTTGTTTTGATGTTGGCGGCATAATAGATCCCCCATGATTCGGAAAGCCCTTTAAGTCGTTGGTCCTGCATCTGATCTCTCTCCGGTTGTGTCGGTTGGCCAACCCATTGGACTATGAGAGTAAAGGAACAGAGAGTACACCTGTGAATGTGCGCACACTTGTGCACTAATATAATATGACCCGCGCAGTTGACTTCTCTCCGTTGAGATTGGCCGCCATGGCCGAAAATGGTCAGGAGGACCATTTAAAAAAAATTAAATACTGTTGATCTTTCATAGTTGTTATTGGTAATTATAATGAAAGGGAGTGGGCTGTAATCCACCTTGAGGGCCCAGTGTGGGTGGATAAAAATCAAAGATACAAAATTAGGTTAGAAATATTTCAACGTTATATCAGCCACAAAATCCCAAGGGCCAAACACAACACACTATAATATGCATGCAACAACAAAGTAATTAAAACCACATTTTGAAGTATGTAGTGTAATATAATGCGGCGCGTGCTACAACCGAGTGTTAATGTAAGCGTGCAAAGGAACGTAACTCGCGATTTTCTACTTTATTGTTTAGTAGGAATAATGCCTGATACATATTTATTTTTGATGTTTTTCTGCTTCTTTTTTGAAATTATTCTTTGAAACTATTTATGAGGCGATTTTATCTTATCGGTATAAAAAAAAAGCGTTCGGGTCTTTCTGTATAAGTTACTTTTAGACGCTTTGTAGTGTCTAATAATAGGTACAGTTCTACCGAACTTTTAAAAAATAATGCCAAAGTGATTTTTTGCCCAAAAAAGATTTAAGAGGGCAAAGATTCTAAAAGTGTTTCAAGTGCCAACTCTTACATCTTGTTTGTTGACCTACAAACCCAAGATACTACACCAAGAGACCAACAAACAACTAGTCTTACTAAGTACTACAAATACTTGTCTACAAACTTAGCGTAGGTACCTACGTACTAAAAAAAAGTTGGAAAAAGCTCTCCTCGGGCGGAGGTCAAAGTTTCACTGAAAAATTGAATACGTAATAAGTGAGAACAAGAATTTTCAACATTAATTTAACAAAATGGTTATAATGTTTGTTAAAACTAAAGAAAAAATGGCGAATTTTTTTTGTAAGTTAAACTAGAAATGTTTTAGTGGATCTTGACTATTGACGTTGTTGAGTAGGAACAAACTCTTTTGTATGGATACTTGACCTGCTTCGGATTCTGTTGGGAATGTATGTGCAGTGTGCACCTCACTATCTGATTTACTTTTATAGTCTATATGTCACTTTGACAGAACCTCTGCTTTTTGTTTAGGTACTCTTTGATATCCTGTGTAAAATAGAACACGAGACCTTGAAACAAAATGTTTTTTATCTTCTTTTAATAAATACCACAACATCTTAACAAATGCATCGTGCTTTAACATCGTATCTCAACAGATTCCCATGGATAAAGTTTTTTTTTTTTTTTTGACTCGTATCTTAATTTTGTTTATAGAAAGCTTGCCCAATTAATTACGAACGAAACTGGTCATCAACTCCGACGGCAAGAAATTATTTAATTTATTAATTTGCGTTCGCGTTCGCGTTTTTGCAGTTCATTATAATAATAATAATAATATTCCATAACTATCACACAAGTCCCAAGCTAAGCTAGAGCTTGTGTTATGGGTACTAGACAACTGATATACATACTTATATGTATATTTCTAAATACATACATTATTATAGATAAATTACACCCAGACACAGAACAAATGATCGTGCTCATCACACAAACATTTTTCCTGGGTGGGAATCGAACCCACGACCTCCAGCATAGCAGTCAGGGTCACTAACCACTAAGCCAACAGGCCAGTCAAATTACATTAGTACTGGCAAAGAATATCTTTTGTGATTTAAACGGGCAAATATGGAATTCTGTCCGCTCGGTTTGATATAATATACAATCGCCGAATAATATCATACTTAGAGAAATATAAGCAGAAAATAACAAGTCCTTCCTACTTTCAGAAGCCAAAACCTATCGTATAAAGTAATGGAGTGCTTACGATGTAATTGTGTCGCCACCTCTCGCTTCGTGCTGTAATATTCGGTTGCATGGTCCCGGTATGTTTAATTTTATCCTCAATGTCCCGGGACACAGCGCTTGTCACCACTAGTCCCGTGTTAAGGTTAGTGCACACTAGAGAGTGGTAAAGTTAAGGCATTACTAAGATAAAGGGCAAACACATTAACACCTAAGGATAAAATCTTTCACCGTTAAAAAAGTTTCGTTTCATCGTAAAGAAAGAGTAATGTGTAGGAGATTTTTTCAAACTTTCTGTGCAAGTGGGATTGTTGGTGTCTATATTATACGTATATTTTATTAACCTCATGCAAACGTATAAGGCCAACTTTAGTTTTGTTGATGAGACTGCTGATATGGTATTTCTATTCGTACAAAATATTTTTTTTTTGCTAAAAATTAAAGTGTATGCCCAATAAATAAAAAAAAACCTACCAAATAAATATTTAAATAAAATCTTTCGTAGACTTTTTCGGAAGTAATGATGGCCATGTGCAGTCATTTTTAAACTATCATTTTTTTTTTCTCGTATAGAAATAGACTCAGGATATAGATTTTGGTAGCTGTAGCTCCTTTTTAACCGACTTCAAAAAAAGGAGGAGGTTCTCAATTCGTCGGAATCTTTTTTTTTTTTTTTATGTATGTTCCCCGATTTTTCGAAGACGCCTGGACCGATTTGGAATTTTTTTCTTTTGTTTGAAAGGGTATACTTTCCAATTGGTCCCATGATCACCAGGTCAGGATCTGATGATGGGATCCTAGGGAAATCGAGGGCAACCTTCAAATTTTATAGGCACATAGAACCATTTTCAAACATTTTCTAAAGCTGTTCAAGTATTTGCATCTGATAATCATCATCTCAGGTGGATGACCTGATGATGGAAGGTACAACTCCTTAACAGTAAGGAGTAGGCATCGATTGATTTACTTTGTGTTCGCATATCTCCGGAACTGCAAGTCCGATTTAAGTAATTCTTTTTTTGTTGTACTAGGTATCATTTAACTAAGAGAATACTGCAAGTTTCATCAAAATCGGTTCAGTAATTTTTGAGATATGGAATTTTATTAGCATAATGTGTACATGAGTGATGTAAGTACTGGTGCGAAGGATTACAACATTCTAGTGCACATGTAAGAGAATAATGTTCATGACAAGAATTCGGGTTGAATATTTAAACTAAAAAGAGTAAAATAAAAACTTTTTCAAAAAAAAATGTAACCGCCTTCAAAAACAACCACAAAAAAGTGTAAAATAATCTACAAAATGACTTTTCTTTCCGAAGTCGGTGGCTAAAAAGACAATGAAAAGAAAAAAACAAAGGCACCGACTTCCGAAAGAAAAGTCATTTTGTAGATTATTTTACACTTTTTTGTGGTTGTTTTTGAAGGCGGTTACATTTTTTTTTTTTTAAAGTTTTTTAGGAATAAACCTTTCTATAAACATTAATTATTACTGGGGTATGTGCAGACACGCATCCGACACGCATGCGTACGCACGATCGGATAGAACTAGTTTATTTGTTCAGATTAATCCCTGCATGTACGGCGACCTATTTCAAGGAAACTCATCATATTAGGTAGCCCGGTTCGCCTAGTTAGTAACTCGGAAAATTTCGATTGTTACAATAGTTGATATTTATCGTCGTTTGGTGTATACCGAGTTCAAACCAGAGTTTAAAGTCACCTACTTGTTTTATTTGTGCAAATTACCGTTGATCGGTTTATGTTTTTACATGGTGCTCAAATGGAGCAGAGATATTAATAAAAAAAAAAAAACCGGCCAAGTGCGTGTCGGGCCACGCACAGTGTAGGGTTCCGTAGTTGCCCATCAAAATACTTATGCGCGAACTAACTAAACTGATTCGCTGAATTTTATTTTAAAAAGAAGAATTTTCAAAATAGGTCCAGGCGTCTTTGAGAAATCGGAGAAAAAAAGTACATAAAAAAAAAGATTACGACGAATTTAGAACTTCCTCCTTTTTTTGAAGTTAGTTAAAAATAGTTGACAATAAAAACCTACCTATCCCCAAAACATACCCACCTATTACAGCTGTAAAAATAAAGTTGACAAATTTACATTTGCAGTTGAAGAACATGTTCTCCGATACATTTTGTTTAGGAAAATATGTTGTCCAAGTACGTTTTATAAGTTGGTCGACTATTACTCGTAAACTTGTAAAGCCTACTTAGTCATGATAATTTTCTTTTAAACTTCGTTATATAAACTACTATTGTGAATTTTTTCACACCCCCAAACATAACCGTTTAGCTGGTAGAGGGGGGGGGACACTCGAGTCGAGCAAAAATTAGCACTTTAAAGCTTAATATTTCACAAACGAATCTTTTTATCAAAAAATTGTTTATGGAAACTATCAATATTTTTTAAAGGCCTATTTAATGATACCCCACACTAAGGGGTACGCGAGAAAAAAAAAAAACAACCCACTTTACGTGTACAGGAGGTACCCTAAAAAAAAATATTTTACAAGATTTTATTTTACCACTTTTTCGGCGCAACAAATTCGTATATTTACACCAAATTACAGCTTTCTAGTACTGTGCGTCTCTGAGCTAAACTGCGGACAGACGGACGGACGGACGGACGGACGGACGGACGGACGGACGGACGGACGGACGGACATGGCGAAACTATAAGGGTTCCTTGTTGACTACGGAACCCTAAAAACTAGATAGCATCTTTTTTAATTTAACCAAGAGTGAAGTCGTATAATATGCACCAAAGAATAATTTTGAATAGTCTTTATTTCCTCTCATATTTTATACAAAAAAGGAGTTTATGCCGTTTCCAAAAACTATCTCTGCCAAAATTCTTTAAAATCGGCTTAGCGGTTGTTCAAACGTAAAACCGATACAATCAAACTCACTTTCGCATTTATAAGAAATAATGAGAACATCTTGTCCACTCGTCGTCTCTCCTCGTTTTGGTTTCTCCTCAGTTAGCACCAGTCCTTACCACATTGTCCCATAGGCCCCGCCCCCACACATGCATTATACACCACTAACTCATCGCAGCTCTAGTTAACAACTTTTAATTCTCTCCGCGAATTTCTAATCGAATTTCTTTGTTACTAATTCTGTACTTTGTTTTTAGTAATGATGACAAACAATGTTTTTTTGAGCGGGGGAAAGAAGACAGGTGCATGCTTGAATGCTTATTTTATTGTACAAAATACATGTTTTCTTGTTTCACCGAAACGGTTTTTGTTACCATAGATAAACACAGTAGAGATACAATAGAGCCAACATTAGTGAACACTGAAAGTTTTATTTATATCAAAACGGCCTAATTTACATAACAAACCATAATACGAATAGTAATCATTAATCACGATGCAAATACGTATCAATTCAAATGAGATACATTTCCAATTTAATACATACATTCATTCAACTCATCGCATGAAATCGTCCGTACTTTTCATCGCACAAAATCAGCCTTTTCACTAATCAGTGGTCGCACAACGAAGCTCGTGGCTCATGGCTCGATGTTCGATGACACAAAGCTAATTTAGAGGGGTTCGGTTCAGTTGGCCGAATAAAATCTAATTACACATGCCCGAGCCTGTAGGCGAGGAACACGACCTGTGATGTTGTATGCAGGAGTAATAACGGCTAATCCTACACGAGACCTGCGTCGAGGCTGCGTCACAAATTACTCGGCTTTTGTCCGTCAACGAGGGATTTTGGCGCGCTGTCTATGAATGCATTATATTCTCGTGCATAATGCAGAGCTGTGTGTAAGGGCATTAACATAAAGGTTACGTTACGGCTTGAATAATTACGATAAAGTGCATTATTACCCGACTGCGCCAGGAGGGTTATGTTTTTCGAGTGTATGTATGTATGTATGTATGTATGTTTCTGTGTGTTGCTCTGCAGCCTTTGATGGATTTTAACTTGAGAGGTGTCGTTAGATTCGTCTTAAACGTGAGAGTGTCACTGGGTACATAAAACTGGCCAAGTGCGAGTCGAACTCGTGTGCAAAGGGTTCCGAACTAAAAATATTTTTTTAAAATCTCTCACTTTCTATCAAGTGGGGTATCAAATTAAAGGATTTTAAAAATGGTTTACTAAAATATATATATAACTTATATGTTTCAATTTGATTTGGACTGATAAATGCTGACAAAAACTAAAAATAGTAAAATTCCCCTTGGGAAGATTTGATTGGTATAATTTGAATGGGCCCCGACTGTGAGTGTGAATGAGTGAATTCTAAACTACTGGGCTTGTTTCTTTCTTTTTAGTTTTTTTACGCAGTCGGTTTTTTTGTTTTTTTAAATATTTATTTTTTTATAATGTGCGGTTTGTGTTGATTGCTGTCGGTGACGTTCGTGTTATTGTCCGCTTAAATTACACATCAAAATAGTGATCAAATAATAAAAACTAATAAAAGTATGAGATCCACTGAACTACATTTTTGATAAAACTTACTTTATACGAAAAAAATCCTAAAAAAAGACAAATTGATCGTGAATAACTTTTTTAGCATACACAGGATCGAAGTGGACTTACACGCACGTTACTTCTACTGGTGTACCCAAGGTCCCTACCATAATTCAGCTATTTCGGAGTTTTTATTAATTGAAATAAATATTTTGACCGGACTATTATATTTGTACTGTGAACCTTTTGGTGCGAAAACCCAAGTCGAAACGAAAGACGCCATTTTTTCATTTTCCTTTCTGTGCACGTCATAATAAAATCATGCAGAACTGTAAATTATTTTGGGGAATTAATAGTTGGGTTAGCTGGTAATAATTCAAGAAATAATTTTTATGTTCGAGCAGTCTTTATGGCAGGCGAATATTATTTACCGTCACAAATTGTTTATTACTTGATGAAAATTCACCTACATAACGTCTTTAATAAAGCCAATGAGACCGGGCTTTCAATTAAATTAAATTAAACTTATACTAGAGGGAATTTTTCTCTACGTGATCGGATCCAAAATGAGGAGATCCGTAGACGAACTAAAGTCACCGATATAGCCCACTGGATTAGCAAGCTGAAGTGGCAATGGGCAGGCCATATTGCTCGCATAGCAGATGGCCGATGGGGTCGAAAAGCACTAGAGTGGAGACCATGGACTAGCAAGCGCAGTGTAGGACGTCCACCAACAGGATGGACAGACGACCTTACAAAGGTCGCCGGAAAACGCTGGCTGCAGGTCACTTCCAACCGGTATATGTGGAAATCTAAAAGGGGAGGCCTATGTTCAGCAGTGGACGTCCTATGGCTGAGATGATGATGAAACCTGATGATGATATTCTTTCATATACCAATGCAATTGAGATTAACATTACATTCAATGAAGTCATCAAATTAAATCAAATCACATAAAATGATTGAAATAATTTTCGGAATCGTATCAGCAGTTCTAAAGCTTGCCCATTAAATGTAATATGTAAACTAACTTTACCTCTTTCTAATACTAATTTAGATGATTACAATATCAAATAATAAATGAATTACCAATGTTATAGCGGTCGTACGTCTCGTACACAAATAAGGTACCGAATATTACCATCATAAAGACATATTTTGTTCACACAGGAGTATCCTATCCTTACCTTCCTCCTCCATCCTCCTCCTCCTCCTCCATCCTAACCTTACTATTAATACTACAATTTCAAAGGCAGGGACCTCTGCCCGTTTCCTTGGCAGCAGAGCCTTTGTCGAGGATGTCAACCTTCGGAAGCTAGTCCAACTGAACTGTCTTATTAATTAATACATCTAGACACTGAAGTACCATCCATCTTCATGCCGTGTTGCACACGTGATTAAAGTACCTACCCGCATAATTCGTAATTAATTTGTAAAGTCAAGGAAATTAATTATTTATTACTTAATTACCAACTTAATTGTCTTGTCTACATACGAGTAATATCATGGTTGTTTACAAAGGGTTAGATAGAATTGTCGGAGTTGTAAAGCAAAATTAAGATAAATATAATTAATATAATTATTAATATTGTAAAAAAAAATAATTACGTGTGTTGAAGTGCTACTTAGTGGAATCGAAAGAACAGAAAGTACTAGGAGAACAGGATCAATACTTTTTTTCGTGGGGAATTAGTTTTGTGGCGAATTTACAATAATCCCACATGAATACCCAGTGTATTTCTGACTTTTTTCTATGTCCTTCTAATTACATTAATGTTAACTTATTTCCTTTTTTTACAACGTGCCAGTATCACAAATAACCATAGAAGTTTTAGTGTTAAAAGTACACCAAAATAATAAAAATAAAATAAAGTTTTTTTGAAATAACTTTGGTTTGCAGTATTACAAAGGAAAAACGAAGATAGCCACAAAAGTAAATAACTGTGCCCAACTATCAACGCCCAGCTCAAAAATATGTACACGGACATTGTTCCAGACGGGTCAGAGCCCATTCGTCCCCTAAAATTCGTACCCCAGCATAAAAGTTGTGGATTCGGCCCCTATATAGGTGCCCATTGGTCTCCTGGTAGGGTACCAATTAATATTTTAATAAAAAATATTATTTCTAAGGTACCCATTCGTCTCCTCTAATATAATACAATATAAGTTAAAGATTCGGCACCTATTAAGGTGCCTATTGGTCCCCTGAGATAAAATTAGCTATATTTTACATAAGAAATGGTTAACAGAGTACACTTGTGAACAGTTTATTAACGGAATTAATTTAATAAATCATAACAGCTCATTGAAAAAAGAGGTATGATTAATGATATCCGTCATGATAATAATATAACCTGTCGATAGGCTTACGATGTAAAATTGTCTCTCTACGAATGGCTTGTTAGAAAAAACGGGTTACAAAATTAGATAAGGTGTTTTGTTTGTATGTTATGGCTGCCTCGGTAACATATTGGTTCTTGAAAGTGACTGCGGATACCTGTGAAAGACTGTTCAATGTGTCTTTGGTCTTTTATTAAATGAAGTTCGCCTAACGAAATAAACTTTTTATTTTTGTCACCGACTTTCAAAAGAAAAGTTTTTTGTAGGTTATTTTGAACTTTTTTTGTGGTTGTTTTGAAGTCGGTTACTTACATTTTTTTTTTGAAAAAGTTTTTTATTTTATCCTTTTTAGTTTCACTTTTCAACCCAAATTTTATGGGGCCAAATGGCAGATATACTAAGTATATCGAACAAAAAAAGAATCATCGAAATCGGACCAGAAACCTCGGAGTAATCAGTGTAGACAAAGTTGAAAACTTTTTAGGTTTTTGTTGATTTTTCAAAATGTGTTAGTTCGATTTCGAAAAAATTTTAATAGGACCATTCCGGAAGTATACCCTATATAACAAAAAAAGATTTTTTCAAATCGGTTTTTAAACGACGGAGTTATGCCCAAACAAACATAAAAAAAAACACAAACATCCGAATTGAGAACCTCCTCCTTTTGGAAGTCGGTTAAAAATAATGAACGTTCTATCATTAATTCTGTTTTGCTCCAAAAATTGCGTTAAAATTGGTAAGTACTCTACAGATGTGCGCGGGGTGTGGAATGCCGAAGCGGGAGGGGTAATCTTAGCCAGAGTATCTGCGCGCAAGCATATTAGATTTAAGTTATTATGATTTTGCATGTATGTAGTTGGTAAATATACAAAAAAATAAGAAGTGATTATTTAGGTACTGTTGATATGTGTCCTATTTTTTTTTTCATATTTTATATTCAATGTTGATTTATATGATGGTCAATCAAGGCTGATTTTTGTAAAAAGAGTTGTATTTTGTTAGTTTCTAGGACATTGTGATTTTGCATGTGTATTTGTTGTTAGTAAAAATGTTGGTTTTACATAGTTGATAAAGACTGATTTTACTTTTCATATTTCTTTAATACAAAGTTATTGTGATATTGCATTATTTTGTAGATCTCTTTGACTGTACAAGGTACTAACAATTAATTGTTTTTTTGGTATATTGGTATTGATATTTGGTTATTTGTTTGTACACTGGATGTAAATTTATCTAAAATTCAGTTATTTTACTGAGATTTTATTTAAATAGTTACACAGTTTTATTTTACTGCATAAAGATTTTTATATGTAGTTATCATATATTTTGCTAAATATTTACAAATGTACAAGAAACAAAAGTTGATTAATTATTTTGAAGACTGACTTAATGTCTAGAGCCTAGAGGCATTTATTAAACTTAATCTTATTTGAAATAAACATGATATCTACCGAATTACTATATTTTTTATTTTACCCTTTTCTGCGCGACTGTACCAGGACTACCAAGCTGCAGTATACAAAGTGTGTAAATGTACCTATATTAGAAGAATGAATAAAAATAAATATTCTTCAGGGGACGAGTGGGCCCCTCAAAACTTCCAGGGTACGAGTGAGCACAGGGTGCGAATCATAGGGTACGAATGGGCTCTGACCCTTCCAGACTTCGCAAAGAAAGTTACATAATAGAATTGAAGAATAATTACAGTTAAAATATATTGACTTTAGAAAAAATCATGAAATGGGATAAAAACAAATAACTTTCACACTACAATTATTATCTACAGCTCAATTTTCTTACAACATTCAAACTCCCTGAACAGTCTTTGGACAAATAATAAAATTTAAGTGTCTCTACAAAATGTCTGGCCACTTGAAATCTGTGAGCAAAGATAGGGAAGGAAATATCCTCAGGGCTGCTTGTAGACTGCGGGTCAGCAGAATTGTATGCAGTGTTTATAAGTGTGCACTTTGAGAGATAATTTCCAAGGAGATTGTATCAATGGCTTCGAGCGAGACTAGTAGTGGCTAACGCTGAGATTGTGAGTCTTTTTTTTTCTTGTTATAATCATGAAATAAATAATAAAATATAAATAGAGCAGTGGTGGCCCAGTGGTATCGGTCCCGACTTACGAGTTGTAGGTCGTAAGTTCGAACCCTGCCAGGCGCATTACTTTGTTTAATTTATTTAATTACCAATGCTCGACATACAAAACGGTGAAGGAAAACATCGTGAGAAAACCGGCATGTCCTAGAACCAAAAATTCGAAGACATTTGACATCTACCAACACGCACTGGGCCCGCGTGGTGGATTATGGCCCATTCCCTCTCACAGGGAGGAGCCCTGTGTCCCAGCAGTGGGAACATTATAGGCTGATGATGATGATGAATCATGAAATGAGTCCTCCCACCCAAAAAAAGAAACCATAGTAAGACGTGATGTTTTGGTTAATTTATCAAAAAGCAGCATAGAGAATGTTTTTCCTTATCTTGCCGAAAACTGCAAACATAATGAAATTCAGACACATGTTTTGGCGTAACATGAAAGAACCACAATGTTGCTCTTTTCGAGTTACTTTCAGTCGGTTACTACATTTTCTGTGTTTAAAGAAAGTCAAAAAGTCAAGTCAAAGTCAAATCATTTATTCCAATTAGGCCATCAAAGAGGCACTTTTGAATGTCGATTATTAAGTTTAAAAGAAATAGGAAGGGATGGGATTGACTCTACGGGTTATGGGACATCTCGCCCACGAAAAAACTGGCCCACAGACACCCATTCGCAAAGGTAGGTTGTATGGAGAAGAATGGGCAAGAAACTCCATACTTACTCTTTTTCAAAAATGTTTCACAATGTTTTGAAACTACAAATAAAAAAAAAATGTGAAAGCGATGTACTCAAGTTATGACCATTTAACCATTTAAAGGATAAAAAAAACAACAATTATATAGCTAAAAGGTACCTACACGGTGTTCACACTTTCACAAAATAATGCAATTATAACTTTTAAACAAATACAGTGTGTGAGCATTAAAATTTCAATTTCAAAGAAGCTTGCTGGCTGAACTTGAGAAACAAACATCATTTAGTTGATAAGTAAATCAATATTACATTGTGGGCATGACTGTCAATACTCCGTTAATTAAGCTATCTAATTTTTTAACCAGTGTGAACTGGGTTGTCGAGGGTTAATAGATAGTTGCATCCGGTTCAACTTGAACCCGACTACAATCGAATTTGGAAAAGACAGCAGATGATTGCAGATGATTGTTTTATTTGCAGTTACCTAACGTTTGATAAAACGTGACAAAATGGACGTACTTATTTGTTACACTCTCACGTTAAAACGGAAAATTGTGAAAACTAAAAACATTCTTTTATTTTCCAAATTGTTTTAAGTACAGTTTGCAATCGCATTGTGCAACCGTGTAAATGTGCAACTGTGCAAATGTGCAACTGTGCACAACCCGCTGTGATATAAAAACGACGCGTGCATTTAATGTAATTAACTGTTTGTAAGTTGTTGCGTATTCAGCGCTCCCCACTTTCTTGTGGATTTAAACAATTACTGTTCATTAGGATGTGCACAGAGCTCGCTTTTGTAATGCAAATCCATTGTTTTTGTGCACGACGCCATTGCACTTTTATGTGAATGTATATACCAGCATACAAGTTGGGAGTAGGTATGTCCGGTACCTATACTTTGCTGGCTCTCAAATGAAAAGCAATTTCATAAGTGGAATGCACCAGAGCGAACATACGAACTTCGTCTTAACATTATATAAAATTCAATATTTCCGAGGGAGGCGGCGCGTGGTCGTTCGAAGTCACACTGTCGCAAGTTGACTCCACGAATTTAAAGGAATCTACCATAAAAATGGTAAACACGATTTCTGGTTGTGAAAAGATAAATTTTGGTCTAGCAAACATGCTTGTATCTCGAGGGGCGAAATCTCGCGCAACTTTGATTTGATTCTTGAATTTGGCGCGACATATAGAAAATATTGCAAATTCAGTTTGTTGTGTAGTGCGGAGGCGAGTGCCGTCGGGGGGTGGAACTAGTAATCATATTTCAGGCTTGAAAGCTGCTTGCTTAGTGTTGTGTTAGTATCAGATTTGATGAGACTCAGTTTTGCACTATTTCCTTAGCTGCAACAGCCGCATAGTCGATATTTAAGGTCAAGCTGTTCTTACCAAGGTCGTTCCGTGGATGGGTGACCTTAAATTACATACCGAGTTTCTTCTGATCCTCGGAAAGCACATTAAGTGGTTTGTTCCGAAAGTAAGGGTCAGTACACAGTCACACTGAGACGCGACGCGACGCGACGATACCAGACTAGAAAAGTTTATCTTTTCGTACCGTACTTATTAAATAAAGTTAGATTTTGAGTCACTATTGTCACTATTAAAGGTGTGCGCAGCGACCCTTACCAAGGATGACCCTTACCAATGATGACCCTTACCAATGATGTTCTTACTAACCAGAGTTAAGTCGGTTGTGGAGGTAAGATAGGCAGGCGCCAATGTAAAAACATTATACTAGGTAATATTATTACTTTAATACTATACATATTGTAGGTAAGTGAATTTTTACGTGAATCCCATGGATTCATTAAGCCCTATAAGGTGATTCCACCGATATCTCATGGATTTGTTTTGTTTCAGCTATTGCGCTTTCTTTTTAACTTGAAAATTTAACTTCTTCGGTTCACGTTGGCTGCGAACGGAAGATGACGATTCTGGACTACCAAATTTAATTTACCCTAAGTATCTTTAGATAATTCGGTATGTACAAATTCGCATTTACTTAAAAGTGACGCCATGTGCAATATTGAAGTATTCTTGGACCAATTTTAAATTTTGAATATTGAAGTTTTTTTAACCAATATTTTTATGTTTCGTTAAATTAAATTTCTGACCATGTATTTTACAGTAGTGAATTCCTAGCGTTTAAACCTAGCGTAAATCCTCGGCTTGTCGGATAATAAGCAAAAGAAATAAACTTGAAAAATTTAACTTTTGTGCCTAATTTACCACCCCCCTGAAGATTAAAAGTTCAGTCACCCGCTTGTCTATCCAGGTAATTATTGTGATTTTTGTATGCTGACACGCCTGGCGCCCGAGTTTCTTTGTTAATTTCATTATTTTCTTTTGGCGTTCAGTAATTTTTAATACAAATCACGGATCTTTGTCGGAACACCCTCATTGGACACCTCCCAACATTACAATTGTCGCCAAATCGATCAGGGACATGAGACAAGCTTTTTTTTATAAGTTTTCTGGTCAATTATTTAATTATTGGTTCAATATTGCACATAGGTTGTAAATGTTTAGTTTACAATTATACTTTTGAATTGTAAGCTGTATTAATATTGCATTGTACTGTGGTTTTTTGTATTTATGTCTATTTAGGCATTGTTATCTTTCAAAATCAAAAACCATATTGTTTGTAAACCGTCTTTGTTCTTGTTAACCTAAAATTTAATAATACAGTTTATGTGATAAATACTTGCAATGTTTTATCTAAGTAAGTGAATAATTATTTTAATTAAGTAAGTAAGATTTCTTTGTGAGTCAATATTGCACTTAGCGTTTCAAGCCGTTTATTTAACTTTAAAATCTTTATTAGTTTACAATAACTTGACTAACTTAAATACTTTATAAAATTTGAAATATTGCCTTTGCAATGGAGAAAGACAGTGAAGATCCTGCCAACGTTGCTCCAACTTTTGAGAATCTTGGCTTGAATAATTTGATGGAGGTACATAATCCTTTTGAGGAATATTTTTGTTTAAAAATTTTGATGAATTGGTATTGGTTGGTTCGTTTTCGGATTTGTTGGACACTGGTTCCAGTAGTTGTGTTTTAGGCTCTAGTAAATATAAACATTTTTTGAATTTAGGTTATAAAATTGATACTGTCTCTAGTGTGAGTTCAGCTTTTACAGTCGATGGGTCAGCTCAACAGATATTAGGTACTATGACATTGCCAGTCACTTGTGATAATTTAACTAAAAATATAACGTTTTTAATTATTCCCTCTTTTAAGCCAGATATAATTCTAGGTTTTGACTTTTGTTTGGAATTTGAACTTTGTAAGGATTTATGGAAAAATATAACTATAGTAAAGTCAAATAACCCTCAAGTTTGTTCGGTCACTTCTGTTAGTGAACTTTCTTCTTTTGAAAAACAAAAATTAAATGATACCATTGCACTTTTTGAAGATATTTCTTATGAGAAAAAGGGTTTAGGTTTTACGCATCTTGTAGAACATAAAATTAATGTTACTAGTGATCCTATTAAGCAACGGTATTGGCCTTTGAGTCCTGCTAAGCAGAGAGAACTTTTTAATGAGGTAGAAGTTTTATTGAAGGAAGGTATTATACAACCATCTAAATCTCCTTGGAGTTCCCCCGTTTTGGCTGTGGAAAAGAAGGATGGAGGAGTAAGACTATGTTTGGACTCAAGACGTTTGAATTCAGTTACTGTCAAAGATTCTTATCCTTTGCCTTATACTTCTAGAATATTAGATAACCTTAGAGATGCTAAATTTATTAGTGCTATAGATCTTTCTAAAGCCTTTTTACAAATTCCTTTGGAGAAGTCTTCTCAGGAAAAAACTGCTTTTGTGGTTCCTGGAAAAGGACTTTACGAATTTTTTAGAATGCCGTTCGGTCTTACTAACGCACCAGCTGAGTTGCAAAGATTAGTCGATAAACTTTTTGGTCCCGAATTTGATAACTCTGTATTCGTGTATTTAGATGATTTAATTTGCGTAACGTCCGATTTTAACTCACATATTGAATGTTTAAACAAAATTTATAAAATATTAAGAGATGCTGGATTAACTGTGAACTTAAAAAAGTGTCAATTTTGTAAAGATAGACTTCGGTATCTTGGTTATATTGTGGACAGTAATGGTTTGCATACTGATCCCTCTAAATTAGAAATTATTGAAAATTATCCTCGCCCTGAAACTGTCAAACAACTTAGAAGTTTTCTTGGCTTATGTTCTTATTATCGTAGATTCATTTGTAAGTTTGCTGATATAGCTTCCCCTTTAACTAAATTAACAGCAGGTAGTAAAAATTCTAAAAGAACCTTAAGTTGGAACGATGATGCTGAGAGTGCATTCCTTAAATTAAAAGAAACTTTAATTTCTGCCCCCGCAGTGTCCTAATTTCGAAAAACCATTCTTTTTACATTGTGATGCTAGCGCTGTAGGAATTGGTAGCGTTTTGAGTCAGGAAGATGATAACCGCGATCAACACCCCATTGCATATTATTCTAGATCTTTAAATAAATGTGAACGTAACTATAGTACCACAGAACGTGAACTATTGGCTATGTTAGATTCAATTGAACATTTCAGACCTTATATTGAAGGAATGAAGTTTACCGTGGTCACGGATCATGCTAGTTTGAAATGGCTTTTAGGTCTTAACAATCCTAGTGGACGTTTAGCACGTTGGGCCGCCAGAATTTCACAATTTACTTTTGATATCATCCACAAGAAGGGCTCTTTACATTTAGTTCCTGATGCTTTATCTCGCCTTGAAGTAGCTGCGATTGATGTTCCCCAGAATAATTTAATCTTACCTGATGAAGATATTTATGATCCTTGGTATAAGAAAACATTTATTAATTGTCAAAAATATCCTTGTAAATTCAAAAATTTTAGAGTTGAAAATAACACCTTGTATAAATATTGTAAAAATAAATTTAACCTTCATAGCCAACTTAAGTGGAAAATAGTTATCCCCAAAGAACATATTTTAGATACTATTAAGTCAAATCATGATGATTTAAATTCTTGTCACCTTGGATTGCATAAAACTTTAAATAAATTAAAACAACACTATTTTTGGAAAGGAATGTTTGGTGACGTTCAAAAATATATTTCTTCTTGTGATATTTGTAAAGCTTATAAACATAGTACTTCACCACCACATGGGTTGATGATAAATCATAAAAAAGTTGATCTTCCCATGATTATGCTTTCGGTTGATATTATAGGACCTTTACCTAAAGCTTATTCAGGACATAATTATATTCTCTCAGTTGTAGACGTATTCACTAAATACTGCTGGTTATTTCCCATGACCAATGCTACTACCAAAGTAATTTGTAAGCTTTTTGAAAGGGAAATCTTTCTAAAGTTTGGTTGCCCTAAGATAATAGTGTGCGATAACGGTTCCCAATTCACTTCAAAATGTTTTGTAGAATTTCTAAAAGGATTTAACATCACTAATATATTTTATAATACTTTGTATACACCTCAGAATAATCCTGTTGAAAGATACAACAAGACGGTTGAAACTTGTATAGCGTGTTTTGTTAAAGATGATCAAAGGACATGGTCAAAACTTTTGCCTCATATACAATTAGCTTTAAATAATAGTGTAAATCTAGCCACAGATTTTACACCTAACTTTTTGATGTTTGGTAGAGAGCTTATTTTTGATGCTTCTCTACATCATTTTAGTAGTTCTATTGACAACTTAGATGAACTTGAAGTTGGTGATAGAAATAAGTTTGCTGTTTCTTTAAATTCACTTAGTGAAATTTTTGTTAAGGTTCAATCTCATTTATTAAGAGCTTACAAGCGTAATGCTCAATATTATAACCGCCGTCGAAAAGTCATTTCTTTTGATGCGGATAGTATTGTATGGAGAAGGAGTTTTGTTCAGTCTAGTGCTCCGGCTTTCTTTTCTGCTAAGTTAGCACCTAAGTTCATTAAGTGTATAGTAGTTTCAAAGGTTTCACCTAATGTGTACATTTTAAAAGACCTCAACAAGGGTACAACAGGTCGTTATCACATTAAGGACATCATTAAATATTAAAATTAATTGGTTTTGGTTTCTCAACTTTAGTCTTGATTTTCATAACCTTGTTTGAAGGGTTCACCAATGTTAGAATGATGAATGAAAGGCCATGGTGATTTGAAAGTGATGTATGTTAGGTAACTTCATAGCAGGCTATTGAAATCGATTTCTAAATAATTTCAATATAACTTAGGTCATTTTTGGATTTAATAAAATAAAACTTCAACTTCATGCATAGTTTTTATTTAGCCACATCAAAAGATCTTATTGTATTATATTGTACTATACTATTATATTACATATATTATTGTATTCGCTATAATATATTGTTAATATATTACCTTAGTTAATTTTAGCTAATCTTTGTGATTTCTTACTTAAGAGAAACTTAGTTAAGATTATTATTTTAGTTTAGTCTTTAAGTTTCGAGTTGGCGTGATTTTTGGCTACTTCGATTCTCGGACTTGACACTTTTTTGCGCTTCGCCTCCATTTTGGTCGAATGCTTTTATTGGGTTTTTCCTACGACTTTCCTCGTGGAATACCTACCCTTTTTGATTCAACGGTTTTCCCCCGTTGATCAATTTTTTTGCTATTGTCCCCGGAAGATTGGTGGAGTTGAGCCGATCACAATATGCAGTTTTTTGAGCAATTGTGTTCGGGAGTTCGGTGGAGTTGTGCCGATCACAATTTGTTTCATTTATTTTTCAGGTCGTTTTCGCGTCCGTAGTTATGCCTTTATGTTTGTGTCTGGAAACGTTGTTCTGTTGTGCCAGATTCTAAACTAGGACTTTTGCATACCTGCTTGGGTTGGTATCTTTTCTCTTGCTCTGATAGTCAGTGGCGATGGTGCCTAACTGCACTCTGATTGGGTATTAAGTTTTTGGAGATTTTGAAGGATAGTCAGTGGCTATTGTGCCTAACTGCACTCAATAGGAGATCGGTTTTGGATAATTTTATTTTAGTCAGTGGAGACTGTGTCTAACTGTACTACTGATTAGAGAGTTTACCTCTCAAATTCTTTTGTTGGATTTATTTTCTCAAATTCTTTTTCGATTTTGAATTTTTCAGATTTAGGGTTTCATAACCTATTGCTCGTTTCTCTTGCTTATTATTTGCGTGGAATGTTAACATAAAAGAAAGTTCCTTTCTTTTATTTTTTCAGGGAGGGGTGTAATGTAACATTTTGTTTTCACCAAAACGTACATGTCAACCTGTGACAACTAAATTCTTGCCAATTACTTAATTTTTGTTCAGCAACTTAATTTAAATTCTTCTTCTGGCAACATTTCGAGTCGTATTTCGTGGATTTTTGGTCGTCTCTACAGAAAAATTGAAGGTCTATGGTTCCGGTTTTTGACGTCTTCACTTTTCGACGGGTCTTTGACAGCAAACATGACGCTGTGATATATTTTTTTTGATAATCTTTATTTTATTGACAAATCCTTGCGGGGATTTTGAAGGAATATGTTCCTGAACCACGACGATTGCTCGTGTGGTGAGAATCAGACATGATTTCCGACCGGGAGTATTTTTTCTGAGGAAAACTAACCTCATATCCACGAGTGTGGTTTCTTTGTTGGAAGCGGTAAGTGAATTTTTACGTGAATCCCATGGATTCATTAAGCCCTATAAGGTGATTCCACCGATATCTCATGGATTTGTTTTGTTTCAGCTATTGCGCTTTCTTTTTAACTTGAAAATTTAACTTCTTCGGTTCACGTTGGCTGCGAACGGAAGATGACGATTCTGGACTACCAAATTTAATTTACCCTAAGTATCTTTAGATAATTCGGTATGTACAAATTCGCATTTACTTAAAAGTGACGCCATGTGCAATATTGAAGTATTCTTGGACCAATTTTAAATTTTGAATATTGAAGTTTTTTTAACCAATATTTTTATGTTTCGTTAAATTAAATTTCTGACCATGTATTTTACAGTAGTGAATTCCTAGCGTTTAAACCTAGCGTAAATCCTCGGCTTGTCGGATAATAAGCAAAAGAAATAAACTTGAAAAATTTAACTTTTGTGCCTAATTTACCACCGCCCTGAAGATTAAAAGTTCAGTCACCCGCTTGTCTATCCAGGTAATTATTGTGATTTTTGTATGCTGACACGCCTGGCGCCCGAGTTTCTTTGTTAATTTCATTATTTTCTTTTGGCGTTCAGTAATTTTTAATACAAATCACGGATCTTTGTCGGAACACCCTCATTGGACACCTCCCAACATTACAATATACAGGGTGGAATTTTGTAATGCCATGTGCACCTGGAGGGAAAGTACTCTTAATACTGCAGATAGAAAATTTTACTCACAGGAAACATTCCTTTATTTTTGAATAGAAAGCAAACTGCATTCAAAGATTTTCGAAAATTCTCTTCTCCCACACCCGGAAATCGAACGGGCTAAAATCTGAAAAAATTATAGCTTGTACTTTTATTGCATCGATCGTTAGGGTCAATTATAAGGATGAAATCTCTCTAACAAATATGATAAATTAAATGAAAGGAAAACCAGGAAATCTTAAATTAATTTAATTATTTACAAAAAATGGTAAACTAATTAGTTGCTGGTTGTTTTCATAATTGAACCGCGAAACGACCCCTTGAGACGTTAGAAATGTATTGATGATTTCGACGCAGTAGGCGTGAACCTCGATAGCTCGGTTGGAAAAAGTGTCGGATGTACTGACTCCGGAGTCGCAAGTTCAAATCCTGCTCGCGTTTCGAATTTTTCTTTCCGAAAAAAGCTTAGAACCTTAAAACAGCAATTTTAATTTTCCCAGTCCCATAGAACTACTTTCTTTTCGTATTATAGGACAAGTTACATACGCTGTATACGACGCGCGCCGAAATAAGGTATTGAGTTTATAGTTTTAGCTAATTGGCTAATAGCTTCCAATTTTCCGTACCGACCCCAGTGTGAACATATAGGCACGCAACGCCGCGCTATAGAAAGAAACAGAAAAATATTGACGTCGCAGTTTTAAAACTCCATCCTTATTTATTTTGTAGATATAACTTGGTGATATAAAGCGAATCAATGAATACTTGGAAATTACTAATTCAACAAACAATATTTGCTTTCTAGTAATGTTTATTGCAAATTAATACGAGTACCTGTACCGAGAAATCAGACCAAGCGAATAAATTTTTCTGTATTTCTGGGAAATTCTGAGTAAATAGATCAGTCAAAGTTAATTGAACACAAATAAGCTTGTGTTATTATTTTTATGCGCGCCCCGCAGCTCCGCTCCTGCCCCTGCGGCTCCTCTGTGCTCCGCCGCTCGAGTTTCCCGACCTTCCAAACAGGTGCCCATGTCAACAGAGTCAGCAAAAAACATCGTTGCTGTGGGCAAGGTCGCTACATCTGTGAAGCCCATGCCGGAAAAGGCATCGAAGCGGGCTGATGATGATGGTTTCGTGACGGTGCAAAGGAGGAAGCGCCGTCAACGAACCAACAAGAACCGCTGCGGCACGGCTCCTGTGGAGCCCAACACTATACGTTCTGCCAAGCCGAATACTCCGGTGTATATCTCACGCCTACACTACACCACTAAGGCTGAGGACATCGTGGAGTACGTGCGTCAAAAGATCAAGTACACGCCGAGAGTTCAGCTGCTGGAATCGCGCCGCAACGTCAATTTCAAGGCGTTCGTGGTGCGTGTACCAACATGTTTGCTGCACCTCGTCATGGAGGAGAACTTTTGGCCGCAGGACGTGGTGTTCCGTCGCTTCCGCGGACAAGTGCCACTGGAGTGCGCTATAAAATAGTGCCAAGTGAAGTGTTTACTAACATAGGCTTAAGTTTCTTTATACTAACACAAACTGTACTATAACAATATACAGGGTGAATATTTCAACTGGGCGTGGATGGCTATCTTTGAAACTATGAGGAATATCGAAAAACGTTGAAAGGAGTCTCGAGGCCGATTTTGACGAAAACTAAAACTGCATCGTTGGATTTTAGAAAATTCAATAATTCTAGCCAGGAATCGAACGCGCTGATTTTGGAAAAAAAATCACATCCTGTATTATTACACCATTCGATAGTGTTGCTAATAAGGATCAATTTCTGGGAAGTAACCATATACGGCAAACTTAAGGAAAATGTCTAATTATGAAAAAAACTGATCAATCTCAAGGCAATGACTGTATTCGAAACATAGGTTTATCGTGTCTTCTTGGAAATAATGAAATTTTTTGTTCAATTCAATAATTGCGTTTTTCTGAATAAAGTGCAGTTTGTTGAGGCGTCAAATCCAGTGAAACATTGAAAACAACGAAATTTTGTAATTTCGAATAGATTTATGGCACAGTTGAAGTAAAGTTGAAGTAAAGTGACATAGAAAAATAGCAGTTTTATAAAAATATGCTGTTTCCTTATGTTTGCCGTATACGGTTACTTCCCAGAAATTGATCCTTATTAGCAACACTATCGAATGGAGTAATAATACAGGGTGTGATTATTTTTTCCAAAATCAGCGGGTTCGATTCCTGGCCAGGATTAATGAATTTTCTAAAATCTAACGATGCAGTTTAAGTTTTCGTCAAAATCAGCCTCGAGACTCCTTTCAACGTTTTTCAAAATTCCTCATAGTTTCCAAGATAGCCATCCACGCCCAGTTGAAAAATTCACCCTGTATATGTTAGTCTATAAGGTATATATCTATGGGCCCAAGTAGCCTGAAATAAAACGGTTATTATTATTATTATTAAAAAAATACGTGTGGTTTGAGGACTGCCGACATAGCATTTTTATCACCTTATGCATTTTTTTTAGGCTATGGTCAGCCTCGTCAATCAAGTGGAACGTCAAGTAAAATAAACACCGTGCCGAATTCTGCTGAACTGAAACTACGTTGGACGATGCGGGGTGTTAGGTTTATTTTCTTTACGGAATTTCTTGAGTCGGTCGCCCGGTTCAGAGCCCGCAATAAAAGCTGTGCAATAGTTTAAAACCAATATTCGCATACCTAAAATGTGAAACACCTGTGATCTCACAATAGTATTAGGCAATGTGACTTCGACTTCCACTTCAACTGTTACTTTGATTTGAGACAATAAGCACAAAGGTGTGCCTTAGTATTGTCACAGAATACTTAAAAGTACTACGTACAGAAGTGTCACTTCCCAAAAACAAACAAATGTAAAATCTTTGCTCGTGATAATAAAGTAAAAATATGTACGGAAAGCGTGCGAAACGACTGCGAAACCCGTCCACGGTGCGCCCGCGTGTACTTACAGTTTCATACTACAAGCACACGCGGACGCACCGTGGACGTGGCTACACCGCGGAGTGCGCCAGGCCTGGTATTGTGCAAGCGTTACTTAATCTTACCGATCCAAAGACGGACCTCGGTAGGAGTTGCTGCAATATTGTTGCTACGATCAACCAAGCACCGTGCGCTCATTATTCAAAACAAGTAGTGTTATTATTTGATTTTGCAAATTCTGTTGAAGTTCCGTTTACGCACTTACGAGTCCGCGCTACCACTCATAACAACCTTTTGACGCGGCGCTAGTGTCTATGTGACTACACATAATTGCATTAAAAAAATTAAGTGCCTAGAATTTTCCGCATGTCATGAGTGATGTGCGGGCAGCGAGTAATAGGCGACTCGCTGTCCGACCATGGACCTTGCCCGGGGTAGACGGCGCGTTGTGCTCCACGCGCGGCTAAAGGAGTGTCAGCATAATGACGGGGTGAATGACCTTTAGAGGGCCAAAGCTTGCCGGGGTCGCGGGACTCACAAATTACCGTGACTCAGGAACGTAAAGGGCTGAAGGACACCGTGGATTTTGTGTTATACAGGGTGAAATTTTCATGGTTGTTCTCCCGCGGCAGGACGATTACCCATTAGTAGTACTATCGAAACACAAAGTTAAACTTTAAAAAAAAAGTTTTTTTTTTTTCAAATCTTTAAAAAAGTATTCATAAACTCGAAAGAGCGAGAATCGATAGTAGTCAGTATGACGTAGGTAGGTACCTTCACGAAAGTCACGACGCGGCAAACTACAAAAGAAGAGTGAATAATAAAATAAATGTTCAGAGCAAAATAAGCTCTCTCGAGCCTGCACGAACGCGGCGGTGAGGGGGGGCCGCGGCCTCCCTCACCCGCGCCCGCGCCTCTGCGTTTACGTTTAGTTTAGTCCTTCCGCGAACGTCTTAAGTGTAATACGTTATCGACATCTTTTCAAAACTGAATCGTCATTACAATTTTTGTGACTTTTGACCTTTATTTGTGGTCTGAGCTCAAACGCCTGTTGTATTGTGAGGTATAAATCAAACTCGTGACGTGTTGTTATGTGCGATAGTGGACGCTTTCAATATCGTGAGACGTGATAGAGACACTCTTATCAAACTGAAAGACAACCAGTTAAAACGTGCTCGTTTGTGCATTGAAAATAGTGGTTTGCATTTCGAACAATAACTCCGCTACCGGGAAATGTAAGTACCTACTCACTCGTACCTCGTAAATAAACATTTAAAAGTAGGTTAGGTAATCAAAATCATTGTAAATATTAAGTTGATTCCATTTTTTTAATACGCCTCAAATACTTAATTATCTAAATCAGACTTTTTTAAAGATAATTATTTATGACGGTCCTAAATCCGTAAAAGTATGAAGGGAAAATTGGAATAACTTATTGGGTTTTGTGTTTGATTAAGTCAGGACTCAGGCGTATGATCAGCTGATTTAAAAGTGCAACGACCGGGCCAACCACGCGCCCGCTCGCGTTCCGCGTATCATATCGCGCGATGCCCTACTGTTGGTTCAAGTCACTTTCGAGTTTTGTTTATCACAATTGTAAATCTGCCATTTATTGAGTCTAATTTTTTTTATAAATATGAATCGATTGCATTACCGATACAAACTCATTTCGCTTCGGTAGAACAACCATTAGAATTTCACGCTGTATGTATTTTTACCAAATTATTTCCATAGAAACACATCAAAAACGTTATGTTACATTAAGCCTCCTCCTTGTTTTCGCCAGCAAAAATAAAATGTTTTTTCTTACGAATATCTATATGTTACATCTTTTCGAATTGTGAACTGGTAACCCTTTAAATACGTCACTATAACTCTCTATCTACTCAGTACGCTGTATCCAGTTGGTAGAAGTGGTGCGGCGTGCAGTGGAGTGTTTTCACTCGATTCCCGCGAGAGGTTTACATTGCCAACTAGCAGTGGCAGAATTGGGGTGCTATGACAGGAGGGGTGCTATGACAGGAAACCTCCACGTGCGCCCGTGGACTGGAGTTCCCTCTCGGATACGTCCGGGGGGAAGACCAGTTTTTCGGGCCGGTGCACCCTGGGATGCGGGCAAAAACTCTTCCTTAGGCACTGTGTGCCTAAGGGGTCTCTTTGCCCGTATGCGAATAGCCTGTCGTGTGGACGCTCCAACGCGTGTCCATCTGATTAGCAGAGGGCACAGCGGTGGAGCGGGCTTGCGGACGGTGAGTTATGGGTAGCTCGCCGTCCGACCAAGGACCAAGCCCGGGTCGGTGGCGCGTCGTGTTTCGCGCCAAATGCCTGCTGGGGTCGCGGGTTTTTTCTTAACCCAGGTTACCGTGGCCCCGGAACGTAAAGGGTATAGGAAGGAACACGGGTGGATTTTAGTCAGTAAGAGTCTGACAGTCCCTTTCACCCCACCCAGGGCGGGAGAACTCATTTGATGATTTTACCACCTAAAAAAAAAAAAAAAAAAAAAAGCAGTGGCAGAATTTAAAATGTCACTTACGGGATATCTTCCGTGATTATATTTTTGTTTGAGTTCCCGATATTTCGACGCTGTTGCAAGCGCCATGATCGCGGGTTGACTGGAGATTGCGGGTGGATGAAAATAAATTGTTAGGAGCAGACAAATCTGTCTACCCTCTTTCTTTGTCTCTTGTTACGCGCACTACTGGAACTCGACACTAAGTCACGGCAAAACACGCTCACAGTATCAACAAGTTTTTTGGAGTCTTTATTACGATGCCGGCTGCCCTTTATGAGCATGTTCACAACTGATCTCGATTGAAATTCTTGTGTTTTCTTATTTCAATTGCTTCTCTTGTCAGTCTTGGTATGTAATGTTTGTCCGTGGACAAAATACTAGGCTTGTGAAATTCAATCCAGTGATTGGGCCCTGACTGTAGCAGATGTTCAGCTATGGCAGATTTTTGCTCATCGTTATTTTTGACAGCCTTGATGTGCTCTTTGATGCGGCATGAGACAGTTCGCTTCGTCTGACCTATGTATGAGCTGCCACAGCTGCAATCGATTTTATAAACCCCAGGATGCTCATATGGGATTTTATCCTTAGGTGAACGCAGACTTTGTGCAATTTTCCTATGAGGAGTAAACACAGTCTTTATCGAGTATTTACTCAATAAACGACCTATCTTGTCCGTTACTCCTCTCAGATATGGCAAGAAAGTTGTTTGGCGTTCCACTGTAGCCCTGGCGGCTCGCTTCTTTTCTGGTCTTACTGCTTCATCATTTGTTTTGTAGCCATTCATGAGTAACACTTTCTGCACATGGGTCAATTCACTAGTAAGGTGTTCAGTATCACAAAGATCGAATGCGCGACTTGTAAGTGAGGTGACCCGTAAGTGACATTTTAAATTTAGAGACAAACCCGGTGATATCCCGTAAGTGACATTTTAAATTTAGAGACAAACCGTGAAAGCTTAAAACAGTGTTTAGCAGTGGCAGGGTTACCAGCGTGCGGCGTGTTGACGGAAACATGGCGGGTTTTCTGCACTTGTTTCATACATATTTATTATCTAACTAGCTGACCCGGCGAACTCCGTACCGCCTGAGAAACGATTAAAAAAAAAACCTTTTAAACCTTCCCTGGACTTTCCAAAATAATTCAAAACCAAAATCAGCCAAATCGGCCCAGCCGTTCTCGAGTTTTAATCAGACTAACGAACAACAATTCATTTTTATTTATATAGATTAGAGAATACTTTTATTTGTGTCAGGTTTTTATTGTTTATTTTTAGCTTTACAATTCGAATACCTAACTGTATAGAATACACATTGCAGTTTTTGTGTATTTTTTTTTATTTTTTTTGTATCTAAAGTTGCATTATGTTTGAATTATATTTTAAAATAATTTCGATAGACTTCAAAACATAATAAATTAGTAAATGAATGTCTCTTTTTGTTGCAGGTAGGTCTACATTTATCTCTAATCATCAAATGGCACTATAGTCGTAAAAAATTTCGTGGTAGTAAATATTTTATGCAATTTGATGTAATGACATAGACACTAGAACCGCATCAAAAGAACTTCAGTCTTGGCGTGGACTCTTGTTAGAGATGTTCTTTATATTTCTAATTTCTTTTCTACAAACCATGGTTAAAGAGCAAGTAAAAAGTTTTTAAGACACAAAACAACCATAAAATTAAACAATTCACAATAAAAAAATCTTCCAAAAGCTACTCAGTTCACCAGTTCAATCTCAAAGACATGACTGCACATTTAGCAATGGCACGCTATTGTTGAGGTGAGCATTTCAGATTTAGTATTCAGAGAACTCAGCGCCTTTGAGATGACTGCCAAACGCAGCAGAGGCTATGAGAGCACACTATGTTTTGTGGTACAGATGTCTGGGTACATCTATACTTAACATTATAAAGGGCTTCACACACAGCAGCTATAATGTAAAGATGTACATTATAGCACGACACATCTCATTAGGTACATCTTTCCATAGAAATCGTCAGGAGACCACACACTGCAGCTATAATGTATATTAATTTTTACATCTTCGAATCTCTATGGAAAGTTGTAATGAGATGTATCGTGCTATAATGTACATCTTTACATTATAGCTGCTGTGTGTGAAGGGCTTAAGGGTAAATAATTTGTTTGTTTGAAAGCGCTAATCACAGGAACTACTGGTTCGAATTGAGAAAATATTATTGTGTTGGATAGTCCTTTATCGAGGATGGCTTTATGCAATAAAGCAGTTAATTATAATATCTCACTACGACCCATAGGAGTCGAGCAGTGAGTGAAAACGAGGGGAACAGCTAGTACACACGGCTACACAAAACCAGTTTGTCTTGGACTCGCTTTATATGATCTTTCCACACATTGAAAGGTCAGCTTATACTAGTTTTGCATAGCTTGATGTGTAGCCGTGTGTACACTGTACAGGTATAAGTTTACGTTAGTAATACTTTTAAAATGGCTATTTTTGGCTGTGTTTTCTGTAAACTATGGATTTGTGAGATGATTTGTTTTTGTTGTTGATGATTGCAGGAGTAGACCTTTGCCCTTTGTCTACCGTACACGCAGAAATACGAAATATTTCCCTTTTTAGGAACCATGACGTCATACATTAAAAATACATTTGAATAGCCATAATAGAGTCAATAAAAATAGCCGAAAATTGCCTGGCACAAAACAGAAATAAATTCGTATGAATAGGACCTATTTAAAACATTATATTTATAACATTGTGCCTATTTTAGAACTGCTGTTTCGTCCTGAAACTTAAATGTGCTCTCGCAAAGCAGTTATATAACATCAAAGAATGTTACTTATCACTTGTTGCATAACTTTTTTAGAGAGAGAAAAATACAAAATCTTACAAATTGTTATATAATTAATGTTATCGTGCTACAGACTGCGAAATATGAATTTTTGTTTGTGAAACTAGAGATATGATGTGCAACTTAGAAGTTTTATTGTGTCATTATTTTGCTTTGAAAAGGAAAACTGGACAACGTATTTTTGTTTATTTTAGTTGAAAAATACGTCGTGTTGACAGTTATAGTGAGTTAAAAGTATGGAAGAATAAATTAAATACTGTTTGCTTAGCTGACCACGTTTTTCTGAAACAAAGATTTGAAATATTTTTATACATCAATAACCTATACATATATTGATATCCAAAAATATTTAAACATAAATGTCAGTAATATTAACATGTTTTAAGACAAAATAAACAGCAAGAGACATGTCGCTCGTCGATAACAAAATTAAACCAAAACAAAGATAAGCTCTTTAATACAAAATAAACATAATTTGCAAATATTAATTTAAGCGCAAAGATTTAAAATTATGTTGAAAAAAGCTATTTATTTCAGGGATGAACATTAAAATCTAAACCAGGGCCTCTCAGGGGAAATCAGATGGTACACAAAATGTTGACGAGCCCTGGTCGGCGACGCGACAGACTTATTCCGTCATTTTCCAGCGATTTATGATAAAAAAATGGACGAAGTGAGAGTTTTGCTCTAGCACGGAGGGTTCTGCACCATCAAAATACACTTTAAAAAAAAAAGGGCCGCACCTTTTCATCTCTCATCATCAGGTCGTCGGACCACCTAGTGGGAGGCCTGCTTACTCCGCGTCTTCCGGTCCATGGTCGCCACTCGAGAACTTTTCTTCCACATCGGTTATTAGTTCTACGAGTGATGTGGCCTGCCCATTGCAACTTCAACTTGCAAATCTTTTCATCTTCTCATATCTTTTTTTTATCCATTGTCTATACGTATTAGTTACATTTATAAATATTTAAAAAACAGAACTTTAATAGGATTATTAAAATAATAGCGCCTTTTCTGCCACCATCGGGAACCGTATCCAAGTTGTCCGTTGGGCAGGGCTCTTGAGAGAGGAACCTCCTAACAATACTCGCCGCGTCCCGTAGAGAAGAGTTTTTGATTTTGTATACACTCTGTGAATGACAAGTGTCTACCTATTACAGTTCAAAAGATACAGTTCTCTGACAGACGGATGGACAGCGAGGCTTGGTATAAAAGTCCCGTTAGCACCTTTAAGCTCGGTACCCTAAAAAAGGTTTATTAAGTAAACTGATTAGCCCGACATCTCCCGGCTCATAGCTTGACACCCCAGCTTATAGCCCCGATTATGAAGGGACAGTTAGGAATGGATCAAGGTTAATAAATGCTTTGTTTTTAGCATTTATCTGATGTTTAGTGAGTGGTCATTAACGTATGTCTTTATACATTTGACGTACGGTAGTAATTAGTCCTGATTGATGAGTTTGGATTGCTGTTTTGTTTTAGCTTTTAATATTTTGTTGAGGGAATATGGTCTATGTTTTTTAGGATTGAGATGGACTGTTTCATTGTTGTGGTCTCTGAGGGCCTAATTTCGATGCGCGCGCCGGTCAGGCAAAAGGTAAGGCTGAAGACAGACGAGCGTATTGAGTTATGAGTTTTGCGTCACGAAATACTTTTTCTATGAAAGTGATCGAAACTACGCCACTCAAATTCAAAAAAACGTGGGAAAATTACGCTCGTTTGGCTTCAGCCTTATTGGTATCAGCAGATCTTCTGCCTGGTTTATGGCATTGATATCATAATATAACTGGTGAAACATAGATTAATACCCTTCTGCTTTACCCTTTTGGAGGAACAGCCGTGTTTGTTTCCACTACCATCTTCGTATAACAAAATTAAAATTAGATTATTATGATTCTCCATTCTTACTCAAAGACTCGCGATTCATATTATCTTAGAAAGAAAACTCGGAATAAGGATGAAAAATCAGATCTCGACGTAGAAAAATATTTTCATTTCTCATACCTTAGTAGATAAGTATTATTCAGAATCAATAGCTACCTGTATTTTAATCTTCGCAGAGCCATTGTTGGATCGGAAAAGCGTCTGTCTTTCTAAAGATAAAAAAGCTTGTAAAAATGCAGGAATTTTGCAAGTCTACGTGGATATTGATGCCAATTCTCTTTATTGTGTAGAAAATTTGTAAAGAGAGGCTAAGTAGCTCCGCTATCGGACATCGAACAGTCTATAATGGAAAAATTATACAACCTATCTATGGAACATAATAAGAGACGTTAAAAGCGGACTTTACTTAGGAAAGAGCTTCGAAAGTGGTGTAGTAAGCCGGAGCTAATGATTTGAATCACTAGATTTAAGACAAAAATATCACTTCAATTTTCCGTTGACATTTATATATCTCTTTCTCAAATCAAATCAAATCAAATGAAATCAAAAGCATTTAATTCAAATATACCAGTTACAGGCACTTTTGAATTGTCAGACATAAAAAATATACCTAATTAAACACTACAAAGTTATGGTGCTACAGTCCCAGTCACAAGACATAAAAACTGTGAAAGTACCGTAGATGCCCGTTCCAAGAAGTAGATCTCTATGGAGAAGAACGGGCAAGAAACTCCTTCTTCTGTTCTTATTATAAAACGTTGCCTGACACTAGAAATTTCTCTTGTACTGGGTGCGTTTACAAACATAGAGACACACATACAAAAACACCCAGACCCGAAACAACTTCTTGCAGATCATACAAATAACGAACGCGGAGATTGACATAAGTAAAAGTGACGTTTCACTCGTGGTGATCGCTTGCATGAGTATATGCACAGAGTACTTTTATTAATAGGGCATAGAGATCTAACTTCACGGGTTTTTCGAGCAATGGACAACAGCGACATCTAGTGTTCACCGACGAAAACTTTTCTGTATAAATAGTTATATAAATATAGGTATATACAAAGCTTGCTCATTCCTTTTAGTGTTTTGATTGACTATTAATAACTATATGCCTACATTAGTAAAAAATAAAACAAATTTGTTAAGTAATTATATGTATTTCATCAACTATGAGGCCTTTTACAGTGTTTTTACAGTAATTTCTAGCCATTACTTGATATTTATCGGTGTCACTGATAGTATCTTGCTTTCCAGTAAGAATTTTATTAGCATGGAAATAACACACGGATACACTACTTTAGAATAGCACCAAAAGCAGAAAATGCAGGAAAATAACGAACCGCACCAAACGAGAATCAAATTTTTTCAGCAAAGTGCAATGTGACACTGACATTTTATTGACGTATTGAAAAGACATCGCACCTTCGGTGCAACAAAGTCACTAATAGCCAAAACTGCAAAATCGACCTAAGTATGCCAAATTGTTTCTAAATCATGCCTTTACTTGGGGCAACAAAGACATCCGCGAAAGTATCTCGAAACTACACTAGATGGCAGAAGTGCCTTTGTGGTTATTGGCGGTTTTTCCATGCGTTTTGGGCCGACACCGTTTCATTGTAAGTAGTGCCCCTTCGCCCGCGACCTTATATTGAGGTCTTTTTTCGCTCAAAATCTTGGAGCAACAAAGGCATAAAACATAACAGTCATACAAAAAAAAAAATACAAAATAGTTTATTGTCTCAATAAGATAATTTTACATGAGTCGTGTTTGGAGCCCACCTTTAGGCAAACAATTCCTGTATTAGAGGACTCCGCTCTTTCATACAATTATTATTGTTACATTATAAACTACATACATGGAATGCGGTATAATGTGCGTGATGTGATGAGATGGGTGATATGTGGGGTGTGAGGTGTGAGTTGGAGTGTTTAGTGTGTATTGTGATGTGGATTAAGTCATAAAACTAAATAACTTCTGGTGCAACAAAGACACAGTTCAGAACATTTTTTTTTTGTTGTCTTTTATTAGGATTTCTTTGGCAATTAAATACAAGATTTTTACGTATAACTATAGCCAACTAAAAAACAATTAATTAAATGTAAAGATTTCAAACCTTCTTTAGATAGTTATCCAGAACCGAGGAAAAACATGCAAAAAAAAATTAAAAGTCTTCTCCTGTAAAATTTCAAAATGAGCTGTTACGTCTTTGTTGCACCAAAGGTGCGAATGTGTGAAAATTAAAGTTACCAGTAGGTAGCCCAAATAATTATAGAATTCTATTCGAAATAGAAAAACATATTATATAAATATTGAAAAACGACACAATTAAAAAGATAATTAAACATTAAACTAGGAACGTAATAAAATACATGATAAATAATAGTATTTTTGGTATAGCGACATCTCTACAGAACAGATCGAAACTCTCGTATTATAATACTACTAAATTAAAAAATACATCTCTAAGAAGATGTATAAGTTACATTTGGTACTCCACAATTTTTTAGTATAATGATCAGTCGTGCCAGGCTTTTAGTTAGAAGATTGATGACCCTGAGTATATGTAGGTATATGGGCATATCTAATGATTTAAATCATTGGCCGCGGATATGTCCAGAATTAAGTGGCAACATTTCTAGTTAGCACGTAAAAGTTTACGGCGCTTGACAATAATTTCACAAACTAATACGTTGGACTACATAAAAGTTATTTACGATAGTCAATTTGCGTAATCATGCGGGTCTGGGTAATAACGTGATATGAGCGAAATTACAGATATGGCGGATATTATTGGAGTGTTGCCAGTTTTGGGGAACTACATACGGCTAACGTTCTCGCGTGCAAGAACTTTGTGGGGAAATACTGAGGATTTGCACTCCGGATGAAGTTAGAATGGAATCTTAGTTTTTCTTGGAATTTGTGAGGTAAACATTTTCTTCGGATCGTTTTTGTGTGTGTCCTTAAAATGATTTAAATTACTCATAAAGTACGGAGACGTCTCGTCAGCTGTTGCACTTACGTACAAACCCATACTGTGGTCATAAAAATTCTCAACAGTAAATGCAAGTAGGGTCAGCTAATTGCTACATAACTACAACATTATGTTTATTACAAAAATCATTTGCTATCCTGAAATTACGGGCAACCGATGGATGCAAGTGGCGAATTGTCGTTCGGCGTGGCGGTCTAAGGGGGAGGCCTTCAAACCAGCAGTGTCGGCAGTGTCAGTGTCAGCAGTTTTGTCCAGCAGTGGACGTCTTCCGGCTGATGATGATGATGATCCTGAAAATAATAGAAGATTAAATATTTTATTATGTAGTTAACGCTTTCAAAACAGAAAAATCTTCTCTAAATATACACGTAAACCCTTTCCATTGCAATATTTAAAAAAATACTCTACCTAAATATAAATCTACATACAAATTGGTGTGAAGGAGAGCAGTGGTGATCAAATTGAAACTAGATTGGCTGAGCAGATGTGCTCGGCAATCCATTGGATGGACAGACCAGTACGATTAAGATGAACACTGATTGCTCCATACACTTACAGGGGTTAACGAACCTATAGGTTTAAGCTAATAGAAAGGACTTTGAATGGTTAAGTTGTTGGACTAATGGGGTTTTTCCTTTGTTGAAGGTTTTTTTCTTGTCAATTGGGTCAGCGGTGTGGTATCTAGTGTCCTAATTAAAGCGAACAGTCACACGAATACACAATCGTCACGTTCAAATGTCACTTATTTTTTCGAAAAAAATAGCGATCCATCGTCACTGAAACAAAATTAAATTAATGTAGGCAGAATGTCTTCTATATGAAAAATATCAAACAAAGGATTTAAAAGAGAATGATATTATGATGTTTTTTTTTTTCTTGACGCGGTATCTATGTATTTCATGCATTATATGCATCTTTCCAAGAAGCGCTTGGGAATCAGTAAAACTTTAATTAACTATTTCTGACAATATTCATGCAGTTTACAACACAACAACTGCTGGGATTCAGTTTCGTTTGCGGAATAATTCGATTATAAAATGTCTAACATATTGACTCGAAATTGAAAGATGACAGATGACAGAGCACAATGTAGACGTACTCTGGGAGCTTAAGGCGGCGTATACTCATGACGCGACGCGACTCGTGCGATAATATCGAGTCGATTGCCGATTCAAGTCACACGTATTTGCCGTGAACTACAAAAATCCACCTTACTACTACGATATAAAGGCGCTGTAAACAAAATACAAAAGATGTCGCCAGTGACGAGTAATTGCGCAATCGAATTTCGAACAGAGAATCAAGTGCATTGTCATTAGCACGTAGAGTACCTACTACATGCAATTCGATATAGAGCAGATCTGTGAGCGATATCGTTAACACATTTTCTTCGGCCGGAGGTTTGTGTGATATCTGACCGTTATCGTCAATCGATGCAATTCTGTATCGCGTTGCGTCATGAGTAAGCTCCTAGCCTACATTATTAAAACTTTTTGCCACACACTTTTTGCACTGTAATCGATTATGATACCTCCACCTTGTACTTTTCACCCAACGGTTTTATTAAATAAAATAGCATGGAAAAACAAAACTGAAAGTATATATATATTCATTAGTCATACTCTGAAAGTAGGTTTTTGTGTAAAGATACTTTTTTGGTCCCTCGAACTATTAGCGCCCTCACAACATTTTGTGCGCCAAACCCCGTCTCGGGATTAAATAAGTAACTTTCACCCCTTAGTTAACAATGTACTAATAATTCCTATCCAGCAAAAATACAGAGTCACCATAATACTGTTACATTATCCTTTAGAAATAATATTGTAAGGAGACGACCAAAGTACAGTCAGCGGCACTTAATATTAACGACGCGAATACAATAGATAATATTATTTCCACTACAAGCTCATGTTCCATTGTGATTTATTTCTTAAGTCGACAATACTACTTTGTTACTGTTCCGCTGCGAAAAATGGAAGTTGAATCTTAAGGAAATGCTTTTACATGGTACGGTGCTGCTGGGTTTTAAGAATTAATTTAGTGTTATCGTTGGTTATTTGTCAGGTTATTTATCAAGTTAGTATTTTACCGCCATTGTATTGATTGTACCTTTAAACTTATATTAAAAAACCTTAAAAAAGGCCGCCCTATTTCGGTGGTGTTAGTCATGGGGGCCCAGTGGTATCGGCCCCGACTTACGAGTTGTAGATCGTGATTTTGAGTCACCAGGCTCTCAAACCGGTGAAGGAAAACATCCTGAGGAAACCGGCATGTCAAAGAACCAAAAATTCGAAGACATTTTATTTATTTACTATTTATGTACACACAAAATGCAACACAGGAGAATTAAAACATAGAACTCAGTACAAGGGTACCTACTGCTTATTTCTATAGAAATTTCTGCCAGCAGACCCGCGAAAGGAGAATAGTACCTATCAATGATGTCTCCAGACTTTCAGGGGGCGGACTACAATCCTGTTCGTAGCTTTTTAAAGGAAATTGACTGGGATTATTTATTCGGTGGACAAAGTGATGTGGATGGGATGCTGGAAGTCTTCTATGATACCCTTGGTACCGCGATACAACTTTTGCCTTTACGTAAGCCCAAAAACAGAAAATTCCCGTCTTGGTTCAGTCGTAAATTGATAAAGATGTTAAACGAAAAGAATAAAATTAGAAAGCGTCACAAGAAATATAAAAATCCACTGGATGCAATAGAGTTAAAACTTATCAGTAAACGTTGTGAAAATCTGGCTTCTACCTGTTATAAGGATTACATAAAATATCTTGAAGACCAATTAGCAACCAACCCGAAGTCACTTTGGACTTATCTCAAGGCAAAGCGTGGAGGTACAAGTGCTTATCCCATGACCATGACCGATGGAACTACTGCTACGTCTGATGGTAAAAAAGTATGCGACTTATTTGCGGATTATTTCTCGTCTGTTTATAGCCCTGATAATAGTCACGGTCCTGAATACAATTCTGAGCTCTTGCAATGTTTTCAAAACAACAGCATGTGTCTAACAGCTCCGGTGATTTCTCGTGAGTCTCTCCTCAATAAATTAAAAAGTCTTGACCCAAAAAAAGGGGCTGGGCCAGACGGAATACCTCCAGTATTTATTACAGCATGTTCATCTGAGCTGGTCTACCCGCTTATGTTGATTTATAACAAATCATTAACGACCGGTGTTTTTCCTTCAAAGTGGAAAATCGCAAAAGTTGTTCCGGTTCACAAATCAGATGATAATGAAGTGGTAACAAATTACAGGCCTATTTCTATTTTGTCTTGGTTCGGCAAAGTTTTTGAATCACTGATATGTCCATACATACAGGACCATCTAAAGATGTATTTATCTGACCATCAGCATGGATTTGTTCGCACCCGTTCAACTAGTACAAATCTGGTACCTTTTACAGAACTTCTCACAAAGGCTATCGATGCAGGCTATCAAGCAGACGTTATTTATACGGACTTTAGCAAAGCGTTTGACAAGGTCTCCCACAAAATCTTAATTTCTAAGTTACGCGCTTATGGCATCTGTGGGTCCTTGTTAGAGTGGCTGAGTTCATATTTAACGGACAGATTTTTCTTTGTTGTCGTAAATGGGTATCAATCTGATATAAAATGTATTTCTTCCGGCGTTCCCCAGGGTTCACATTTGGGACCTGTCTTGTTTCTTTATTTCATAAATGATATCCCAAAGTGTTTTCTGAACTCCGACTTTTTTATCTACGTTGATGATTTAAAGTTCATAAGAATAATTAAGTCAAAAGAAGACTCATCACTACTAAAAAATGATCTTGATCGTCTCGTTTTATGGTGTGATAGTAACGGAATGGAACTGAATCCCAAGAAATGTTACCACGTTAAATTTACTCGAAGAAATACACCAGTAGATAGTTATTATTACATAAATGATGAAAAAATTAAGGAAGTGGAAACTATAAAAGATCTTGGTGTGCTGTTCGATAGGAAGTTAACCTTTTTGCCACATCTCGACAATATTATAAAAAGATCTTCGAAAATGCTGGGGTTCGTTTTAAGAAATTGCAAATCTTTTCGTCTTAATTGCACTAAAATATTACTTTATAACAGTCTCATCCGTAGTATCTTGGAATATAATAGTGTAGTTTGGCGACCTCACTACGCAACGCATTCATTGCGACTAGAACGTGTCCAAAAACGCTTTGTTTGGCACCTCGCATTTTCCAATGGCATTGCCAAAAAAATACGTTCTTACAAAAAGAGACTTGAATATTTTAACATGTATTCCCTGGATAAACGTAGACAATTATTAGATGTAATTTTTGCCTATAAAGTTATCAAGTATAAAATCGATAGTCCCGAATTGCTGGCCCTATTCAGTTTTCGTGCACCCGCTAGAATGCCACGTAGTGCCATCACACCTCTTTGTCTACCTTCCAGAAGAACTGTTTCGGGATCCAATTCGCCCCTTGCAAGAATGTGTAGAGCAGTAAATGACTACAGTGATGTTATCGATCTCCACTTTGACTCTTTAAATAAACAGAAAGCCATTATTAACCGCATATTCAGAAACCCCTAGTCTTACAAGTGTACAATTACACAAATCTGTCAACCTTACAAGTGTTGGAATATGCCGAATATCTAATTTTATTGTTTTTTTTTTAAATTGGTATTTGTTTTTACAAACCAAATATTGTTACTTTTACTTTTGTGTGTACCTTTTGATCGAGTCCCCAATATTAGCGCTTAATACTAAGTAAGTTAGCTTATTTTTTTTTAATTCATTGTTGTATGCATGCGGTGTTTACCTATAAGTAACTGATGCACTGTTAAGTTGTTGTTCATTTATATGTATTATTTGTGTTTGTATCAGTGTAATTGGTTGTTGGTGAACCTAATAAAATAAATAAAATAAAATAGAAAAAAGAAATGTAGACTATAGTGTGTGAGAGAAGGAATAAAAACCGTCAAAAGTGGATTCTAACCTAATCTAACCTAACCTGTAACATGTGACATCTACCAACCCGCACAGGGCCCGCAAACCCGCGACACGCAGAGCGATTGCCGCTCAGCCACTGCTTCGACTGTGTCGACATCTAATAGAACAACGGCACGAAAAAAGACGATTAAATTCAACTTCAAAGGTGAACTCTGTATTTCCCGACAGCTACAACCTTGGGGTCTTCAAGTCAAGAGGAACAGGTTACTTTTAGGCAAGCGTGCTTCACCGTCGACCACATCTTCGCACGACAAATAATTAAATAAAAAAAAAAAACTCCATTTACAGTCGCGAGACGGTGCAATTTTTTTTTATATAAATGCCCTTTTCTCTATCATAGTGGAGTAATCATGAAAATTGGGCAAACTTTAACCCAACAAATAAATCTGAAAAGAAAAATGTCCGAATCTGACAGTTAGGAATTGTCACGTGGATGGACCTCTAGTACCATGCGGACATATTTTTGTAGATACTTCAGACTTCCTAGAAATACTTCTCTTGTCACTTGAGCGAATCTGAATTTGTGCCCGTTTTATATCTGTATATTATGTATTTATTATACATAATATACACCTCTTCCGAATGGTCCCCTATGTGAATGAACCAGGAAGGCAGCGGTGCGAGAGGAATGGCGGCGAATTGTGAAGCGGAGCTACCGCCCCTGATGTGACGACCACGACCACTCTGCCAAGAGGGTAGCGACTGACAAGAAGTAGATACACCAATTCATCTTTCAGGGATTTCAGGCGAGATATTATTTGAGCTATTTTCAAACTTTCCTTTTTCTTTGTTTTTGATGGTAAATTCATCAAATGAGCGGAAGATGTTGTCAGACTTTTTTCTTTTTCATACCATGTTCAGACCCCCTGCTGGGCAAAAGCTTTCCCTTTTTCCTTACAAAACTTTATTTTGGGCAATTTTGCCATGTTTTACAGACATTTACGGCCTAAATTCAGCCCGTTCCTGTCCTTGTAGACAAAAAAACGACATTCGTGACTGAACATAAACATCTCACCTTCACCTCTTCACCTCACACAAGTTTGTAAAGCATCAAAATCCAGGCTAGCATTAACTTCCCTGTTCAATATACTCTACTTACTTCCGTATCCTATTCCTTTATTTACACAATATAACTGTTTAGTTGGTCAGCCCACACGAGACTTTGATTGCGTGTTTGAGTTGTCGTTGCTAAGGCTGAGTGCACACTAGAGTTAAGACAGGTTTAAGACAGATTTGTCTCTCATATACAAGTCTACTTGGCACATAGACAAGGTCTTCTTTAAAACTAAAAAGAAATGGTTTTGTTTACCACGCGGCATAAAATACAGAAAACGAAACTGTCTTGTCTACGACGCGAAACCCATTTTTGTGTTTTTCTTTTTCGGTATCATAGTGGACTTCACCAGGCGTGTTTTTCGCTCGCATATATTTTAAAGGGAATGTAACAATCTTCAGCCTGTATTTTTTGTAGGCATAATGGGCCTACCACACGCACAAGCTTCACCACAGTTTTGCCTGCGCAACCCGGTTTTTACACGGAACACGGGAACACCCAAATACTCCGAAATATTTTATTCCGAATTTCGATATTCCGATTTTCACTGGGAAACATTGTTGTTTTCACGCCGACAATTTCGACAAGAATGTGGCCTGCGCTTACTTAACTGTGCCGTGCGGTAATGCCTTCCGTGTACAGTTTTTTTATGCGAGAAGCTTGCGCAGGCAGAACTGTGGTGAAGCTTGTGCGTGTGGTAAGCCCATAACACCTTATTTGTCAATGAGAGGTTTCGCCAACGACGATATAATACTAGACTCATAATAACAGGCGACCGATGTCTGCCAACACATTAGGCAAAAAAGTCTTATATCCGTCTCATTTTGACCAATCCTGTGAGCCGTAAACATACGTTGAGACAGAACAGACCTTGAGTTAGCCAATCACAAAGCAGTACCCCGTCCCCCTCGCTTACGTAGTACCTCAGCGAGTTGGCAGAATAGTTTTGTTCGTTAGATCGTGCAATGCGTAGTCTAATAATATATAGTCGTTGGGTTTCGCTTACAGTTTGCGCGTCTTCATAATTTTAGTAGAACAGTCCGTCTTATGTGTCTTAAAACTGTCGCGACTTTAGTCTGCACTCAGCCTTAAGCCAACTAGCGGGCTCCAATAATATGAACAGTCAACTAACTGTGGCTTTTCTTACCCCTACTGTATTTGTTTTGCTTTAATACTTGTTTTGTTTTCATTGTTTATTAATTAAACAAGAGTTTGTGGGTTTTATTGTTATTTGAGGAAATGCTGTGTTACTGTTTTCTTGCCCTTTCCTTTGGACTGTAAAGTTGGCATATGAGTTTCTGCGGCTTTTTTTGTTTCTATTCTGTAATTTTCACTCGAAACCTCAACCTAATTTCTGTTAAACCAAATTTCATTAATTTGTCAAAATATCCAACACTTTTTGTACTTTTTAAAATTAATTTTAATAGCTTTTCACCGTTTTCTATTATTTTAGTTAGGGAGGCGAATCAAACTTTCAGAAACACATCTGAAGTCTTATCACAAGATTTCTATATTTTAACGCACTTGAAATTGTATTTAATGCGTTTATTTTATGGAAAAATCAAAAAGCTCCCCCAGTGTGCGAACGAAGCATTTTTCTATCAAAGTCACAAAAACGTGAAAGGTCATGCTTCTAGTTCTGGTTATTAGTTCAGAAATAATCTTATGCTGGTTCATCATTGTACAGATATACTATAAAGTAATTCGTACTTTTGTAATGCATGTCATTATTCTTTTGTGCACATCAAAAATACCTGTTTTTGTTTTATACAACAAAAATTCACATACCCCGTCAATCGGGGTCCATTCACCATTGAACACCCCCTACAGACATTCATAACGAACATCCCTGAGGGATGCGCCACAATCGAACAGAATTTTATTTGGCATATTTTAATAAACCAATGCTTTGACTACGGCCGAGCGGAAGAGAGAACAACTACATTCTATGAATTTATGAAGAGGTTGAGTAGATTATTGAACGGTTTTTGAGATATAAATAGATATATTTTTTAATTTGGAAAAACCCACCACACTAATCCCAAACCCCTGCAACTCCTGAAACTCAGAATTAACAATGACAACCACTAGAAAAGCGCCGAGGCATTGAAGCTCGACGTGTCCCAGAGTATGAATTTACATGTCGTGGATCCTGCAACGAAATTTATCAGAAAAGAATAGTGGAGGAGTGGGAACAATACGTTTCCACTTTCCTCCATGTCAAGTGTAGCATAGTTTTTGAGATATATGGATTTTTGGGGCCGTCAGTGCCTTAAAATACTGTAGAATCTGAAACCTAATCCTAACAAGTAGATATTATAAATACGAAAGAGACTTCGATTATTACGCTCAAAATGTTTTTTTTAAATTTAACGACAGGTTCGCGACAATGTGGTTGACGGTGAGGCAGGAATGCCTAGAAGTAACCTGAACTTGTAGACCCCAAGGTTATAGCTGTAAGAAACACTGACACCGGACCAGAATTCCACTTGTGCTTTTGCTTTTGATTGTGCTTGTGCATTTTGATGATTTTGATTATGTTTTTGATTTTCATTTTGATTGCGCTTGTGCATTTTGATGATTTTTGGTATGGTTAAACAAAGACGATTGGAATGCCGAGCGTGGTCGAAAAACCCGTGGGTAGGCTAGTTAATTGTAATAATAATGCTTTATTTTTATAATCTTGTCGAGGCCTTTTTGGCACACTTGGACATCATAAATATTATCAAGAATAACGGAAATCCGAAACATTTGAATATAGAATGTGCTGGTGAAGATTTACTGGAATATTTTTATGGCCTCTGGTTATATAGGGCGCTGGTGAATTATGAATCCTTGTAAAAGTGCATAAGGAAATCTTAGGTCAACCTAGGTGTGTCTATTTTTTTTGAGGTCGAAATAAGTCATCAAATAACGCAGTCCGCTTTAGGTGGAGCTGGACGGAGTATCATAGGTACTCGTACTCCAAAAATCACGCTTTCCCTTCAATCGCGATTTTGGGCTCGCGGTAACTTATTTAGCTTAGGTTTTGGTATTTGCAAATGTTATGGGTCATAAATATCTAGGTAGAGATTTAGATTGAAACCGTAATGAATACATACGTACTTAAACTCGTGACTTTTTGCTATAGGTCGGCAGGAACCATAGAACACCAATAATATAATAATAATAAGCCCCCTAAAATCCAACCTTACGTCCAAGCTGAACACCTAGCTACGTGGGGGGCGGACACGCGTACTGTACAACTGTACAAAAAACTTACGCGGCTAACAAGGCAGGGTAACCCTTATGGAGATGATGAGTAGTAAAAGAGTGTATAATTTGCGGTCGCTTCCCGGGGTGCGTCGGGGCGCATCTGGAGCCGATGCTAGGTGCCACAGCATGCGATCCATCGGCGGTGAGGAGTTGAGCAAGCGGGCTCTCACCGATAAAATGGTTACAGCTGGTCGTAGTGAGCTGAACAGGCGGGATCACTACGTAGAAGCTACAGCCGATTCCACGGGCGATGATACTATTTCTTTATTTTCATCCATCCCTTCTACTCGCCCCTCGTACATGACAAGAAGAAAAGCTAGCTTGTCTACCACCAGCACGCTTGATAGTGTTGTGCAAGATGTCAACCTTGACAATGAGCCTGCACCCGCTACAAGCGCTCAAATTAAGCGCAGGCGATGGACAACTGAAATGAATACGTTCATTCTGCGCACTTACTTTCAGTTAACCTTATTAGATTCAGACAAAAGAACCTACCTTGAACCACTTCACTTAAAATTCATCGAAAAATTCCCAGAAATGCAGGTTAGCCGACAGAGAATAGGAGACCAACGTAGGGCCATCATAAATAACAAACTACTACCACAAAAAACAATAGACAGCATTAAAAAAGAAGTAGAGAAAGAGCTAGATCAACTGCAATTTAACCATCTCATCTTACAATCGCAAAATACTATAAATTGTACACAACAAATACATCCAACAAACATAGAAACACCTTATCGACAAAATAAAACACAAACTCGAATGAGATGGACGAGTGAACAGAATGAAACTATAATAAAAGCTTATTACCGAGTCACAGAGCTAGGCAGAAATGAAACAATGTATAGAAAACGCATGTATGATGATTTCATTAGAAATTTTCCGACTCTTGCTCACCTAAGCGAACAAAGAATCGCTGACCAAAGGAGAGCAATAATAAACAATAAATACTTTGCTGACGATAAACTAAATTCATTAAAAGCAGAGGTAGCTGAAGAACTCCAATTACTTAGCCACAACTCACACAATAGTAGCGAAACGCTCGATTGTCTAAACATGAACAATACCATTACACAATTAACACACAACATTGAATTTAACCCTAGTGAAGATAGTACACCTAATATACAAACAAATAACGTCGAACTTAATACCATAACAGATACTCGACCTACACAATGTAACCCAGAAAGGGATTCATTGATAGATGAGACTTTCCAACAAGCACTCGATTTCTTTAAAACAACTAGTCCTACTAAAAGAATGTATATTCCAAAACAAAAACCCTCTAAAAATCTTGCACGAATAATAAACTACCTAAATAAAGTTACCTTCCCGGAAAATATTGACAAAGATACTGATTTCAACTCATTTCAAACCGTCATATATTGTGCAGCATGGACCGTTGCTAAAGTTAACGGTGCAAAAATAACACTTGAACCGCGAGAAAATACTCTAAATACGAAAACGGAATACAAACCAAAATGGCAAAGACGACTGGAACAAAAAGTTAGTGATTTAAGAGTAAAAATAGGTAGAATGACACAATTCATTAACGGAAATAATAGCAGAAAATTAAAAAGACATGTTGAGAAGATCATTAAACTATATAAAACTCACACTATACACGAGGAACCCAATACACAACCAATTCATACACTCGACACACTGAAACAAAAACTCTCTGTCGTAAAAGGCCGACTCGAAAGGTACAAAGCGTGCACTCTAAGAAAACAGCAAAACACTCAATTCACTCACAATGAAAAACTGTTTTACCGCAACATCAGGCAAGCAACAACAAATACTCAAAATAACACCTCAAATCACCACGAAAATAACACGCCTGATCCAGGTACATTGCAACAATTCTGGGCAAGAATATGGGAACAGCCGGTTCACCATAATTCCCAAGCTGATTGGATACAATCAGAATTATCAAATAACGTTCTTCAACCCATGACATTTGAGCAGATTTCCCCAGAAATATTCCATAGTGTTTTGTCAAGGCTTCATAATTGGAAAGCTCCTGGATCAGACCACATTCATAGTTACTGGTACAAGAAATTTACAGCAATTCATTATTATCTACATCATTTTATAAATAAATTTATTCAAGACCCTATATCAATGCCTGATTACATAACGTCTGGTACAACTTTCATGATACCCAAAGATCAAAATGATCTCTCAAATCCAGCTAAATACAGACCTATTACATGCTTGCAGACTTTCTATAAGATCATCACATCCTGTATATCTGAACTGATATACGAACACATTGAGGCCCACAACATCTTAGCCGAACAACAGAAAGGATGCAGAAAGTTTAGCCAAGGCTGTAAGGAACAATTAATAATAGACTCCGTTGTTCTTAAGAAAGTCCAAAAGTCTAAGTCTGATTTATATACCATGTATATAGACTACAAGAAGGCCTATGATTCAGTTCCACATTCGTGGCTAGTACAAGTTTTAGAAATATATAAAATACACCCATCAATAATAGCATTTCTCAAAAACGTAATGACGACGTGGAATACAGTATTAAGAGTCACTACTCCAACTAAAACAATTGACACTAACCCAATTAAAATACAAAGAGGTATCTTCCAGGGAGATGCACTTAGTCCTTTATGGTTCTGCCTTGCTCTAAATCCATTATCAAAAATACTAAACTCAACTTCACTGGGAGTCCCCTTAAAACCTTCTAACGGCCGGCAAGAAGAGAGCCAGGTTGAATTATTAAACCATTTAATGTATATGGACGACATTAAACTATTCGCAAAAACCGAGAATCAACTAAATGAGTTAGCTAATATTACGGAGAAATTCACAAATGATATTAAAATGGAATTTGGTATAGATAAATGTAAAATAAATTCAGTAACAGCAGGACAGAACTACCAACACCAGTACACCTTAACTACAGGCGAACATATAGAACCTCTAGATGAGCAGGATACTTACAAATACCTAGGGTACGTACAATCAAGCCAAATACACTACAAAGATACCAAACAAAAACTCAAACAGCAATTCCAACATAGATTGAACACTATCCTTAAAACACAACTCTACGCCCGAAACACAATAAAAGCAATCAACACCTTTGCTATCCCTGTCCTCACCTACTCATTCGGCATAATAAACTGGACCAAAACTGAACTAAAAAACCTACAACGCAAAATTAACATTACAATGACTAAATTCCGAAAACACCATCCAAGATCATGTATACAGAGGCTAACATTACCGCGGAAAGAGGGAGGCAGGGGACTTATTGACATATTGAATCTTCACAACCGACAGATTACATCTCTTAGAAAATACTTCTTTGCTAAAACTGAATCTTCCACACTACACAAACTAATAGCACAAAGCGATCTACACCTAACACCTCTAAATCTTAACGACCTAACGGAACAGAAAAATGAAAAATTGATCGATGACAAAGCAAAATGCCTAGAATGGATCCAGAAGTCTCTACATGGAAGACACCGCCAAGATTTATGCCAACCTAATGTCGACAAAGAGGCGTCGAACGCATGGCTAAATCGAGGCGAACTCTTCCCGGAGACTGAAGGGTTCATGCTAGCTATTCAGGATCAGGTAATAGAAACCAAAAACTACAGAAAACACATCATAAAAAATTTACCAAATGACACATGTAGAAAATGCAATAGCTCTTCGGAAACAATACAACACATAACTGGCGCTTGTAAGTCGATAGTCCAAACCGACTACAAGCATAGACACGACCAAGTAGCCAACGTTATCCACCAAAAACTAGCTCATAAATACAAACTCATAGATAACATTGTGCCATATTATAAATACAAGCCCGAAATTCTACTAGAGAACTCCACAACCAAGATGTACTTTGACCGAGGTATCTTCACCGATCGCACAGTCCATTACAATAGACCAGACATCACACTGATTAACAAAATAAACAAAACTGGATTCTTAATCGACATAGCCGTGCCAAATACTCATAACCTACAGAATACAATAGCCGAAAAATTATCCAAATACACTGAGTTAAAAGACGAGGTAGCCCGACTTTGGAGCCTTCAAAAAGTAATCATTGTCCCCATAGTTTTATCTACAACAGGAGTCATTCCCAAACAGCTGCATCAGTCTTTTAGTTCTCTTAACCTACCACCCAGCACTTACCACCTACTGCAGAAGGCAGTGATTCTAAACACATGCAGGCTCGTGAGAAAGTTCCTGCAATGTGAATCAGAAAATATAATACAGTCTACGCCATACCGCACGGACTCTAACCTATCTACTACGATACCTAACCCACCTGATGAACACCTGGCTTAGGCCCGTGCCATCAGACCTTCCCGGATAGCCGGAGAAACAGGAATGTTAAAAAACAAATAATAATAATAATAATAAGGCAACACTGAAGACTGAACATCAAATACAAACCAATTTTATTAATTAATTCTGTATTTACATAATAACCATAAATTTTATCTGGAAATCAAGCAACTAAACACCAGAAACGTTTTTATAATACAGTAATAGTGAATTACCGCTTCAAAAATGGCAAAAACAACGTTTATAAAAAAAATCCTATTATGACAGTGATTGACAAATGTCACGACAATTTCACAATGTATGAAAACACGAAAAATATGAAACAAGGTTTGTAGAAGATGCTCACTAGAGCCAGAGCCCGACAAAACGCACGCCCACCACCTCCGGAATCGTCGCTCAGCTCCGCCTCGCCACCGCCGGACCCAGGATCACCTACGTCACCGGCAGCGGCAGTTGCGTCGAGTTCGAGCGACGAGTATTTCTCCCCGCCGACGTCGCCAACACCTGTACGTCGGCAGGGGAGACACCGGCCGCCGAAGAGCTTGGGACCTAGGGGCCAACCGGCCCCGAGCCGGGTTCCCGCTACCGGTGGTTGTGTGCAGCGCATGAGATGGACTCAGTCCATAAATGAAAATGTCATGCGCGCATACTACGGGTCTACAGAGGGGGGAACTAACCTTACTGCGTACCGTGTTAGGATGCTGTCTCTGTTCCAGGTACTTGAACCAACCCTAAACGTCTCGGCCCAACGACTTTCGGATCAGGTGCGGGTCATCCAACGTAATCACATGTTGGACGACACCGCACTTGATAGGCTGCGCTCAGAGGTACTAAGCAACCGTACCATCTTATCTCCACCACAACCAACGGCGCCGGCGCCCGTGTCTGTACACAGAGTCCCGCCGCGCTCTGTTATTTCTTCTGTTGTGGAGGAGGATGATACGGTTGCCACGGTAAGTAGCCAGTGCAACGAACGAGTGAGGAGCGCACTGGAGGATGCACTTTGTGGGTACCGCTCAACTCCCATTATGCTTAGACCCCGATTACCACGGCTACCCATGCACAGAAAAAATAGGGCGCTGGTGAGTGCCTTGAACTCGCTGCTTAAGAATCAGTTCGAGAGCAGCGAGGATCTTACCGATACACATTCGATCCTGTTTTGCGGGGCTGTTGCAGCATGTCGATTAGCTAATGTCAAGTTTCCGGACAGTGACACAGCTAATCGACCAAAACCAGCTGTACCGGCCTGGCAATGCAGGATTGAGCGTCGTATCGGCGGGGCCAGGGTACTCATCGGCAAACTATATTGCTTCAGGGAGGGAAATACACGACCACGTGTGATGCGCTTTGTGAGACGGGCATTCTCGGGGACTGACATCGGTCCTCAAGATTACATGTCCCGTGTCACAGAGCGCATCGACTTCCTGAAGCAAAAAGTTTGTGCATGGGCAAGCCGTATTCGGCGATATAAGCGACGGGTTGATCGTTACTCACAGAATCGCATGTTCTGGAGCGATGAGAGGTGGGTATATAGAGCTTGGGAGCGACCTGAACAAAGCTTGGCTGACCTGTGCCGTCCGGATGACAGCACCACGAGTACATTCTGGCGCAGCATTTGGTCGGTACCGGTCGGTCATGCTGAGGCTGACTGGATGCGTGATGTCGAGCGAGTATGTGAAACTATTCCAGAAATGGAAAAAGTTGTTATAACGCCACTAGATATAGCTAACGTGGTCCGTCCGTTACCCAATTGGAAATCTCCGGGGCCGGACGGACTGCATAACTTTTGGCTTAAATGGCTTACTAGTTCACATACTTGCCTGGCATCTCAATTCCAGTCATCCTTAGAGTCTGGGTCGCTACCCCAGTTTCTAACAACTGGTGTTACCCACCTGCTCCATAAATCAGGTAGTACCACGGAACCCAAGAACTATAGACCGATCACTTGTTTGTCGACGGTCTATAAACTTCTTACGTCCATTTTGAGAGTGAAAATTAATACACATATTGAAAGTAACTCCATTATGTCTGCCTCTCAGAATGGATGTAGGAACGGGTCCCGTGGTACTAAGGAGCTGCTCCTCATTGACATGGCCATTAGCCAACAGGTTCGTCGATCTCGCAGGGATCTGTCCACATGCTGGATAGATTATAAGAAGGCCTACGACTCGGTGCCACATACATGGCTCATGAGGGTGCTGGAGTTGTATAAGATAGATGCAACTCTACGCGCCTTCCTTGAGTCATGTATGGGGCAATGGAGAACGGTCCTTCGCTATCCAGGGTGTCGACAGATCCAGGCGAACGATGAACCTGTATGGATCAAGCGGGGAATATTCCAGGGCGACAGTTTGAGTCCACTTTGGTTCTGCTTAGCCCTGAATCCTCTAAGCACATTGCTGGAGGACTCAGGTCTGGGCTATCGGTTGAGGAGAGGCGGTCAGGTCATATCTCACCTTCTATATATGGATGATCTGAAACTCTTTGCCCCCAGCAGATTGCAACTAATGGAGCTACTAAGGGTAACTGAAACTTTTAGTAGCGCCATCAGGATGGAATTTGGTGTGGACAAATGTGCAGTCATGCATGTAAAGCGAGGGGAGATTATGGAATCTGAAGGGATTCAGCTTTCAGATTCCATACACCTTAGATCACTCTCCCCATCCGAGACCTACAAGTATTTGGGTATGTCGGAAGCGTTAGGCATTGCTGTACCGGACGTGAAACAATCGTTGAAGGAGCGCTTCTTTGGACGTCTGAAAAGGGTTTTAAATAGCCTTCTTTCAGGCGGAAACAAGGTGCGCGCCTTCAACGGTTGGGTCATGCCGGTGTTAATGTACTCTTTCGGCATACTCAAATGGACTCAAACTGAACTCGACGCCTTGGATAGGCGAGTCCGTACTCTGTTGACCGCAAACCGGATGCATCACCCACGATCATCGGTAATGAGGCTGTACATCCCGCGGAAGTGCGGAGGTCGAGGCTTTTTAAATGCTAAGACCCTCCACAACCGCGAGGTATGCAGCCTCAGAGAATATTTCTTGAAAATGGAAGTGGGTATGCACCGAGATGTGGTCACGGTGGACAAGGGACTCACCCCGCTGTCCATGGCTAAAGAGAACTGGCACAAACCTGTAGTACTCAGTGCTGAAGACCGCAGGGAGGTATGGCAAGGCAAGGAGCTACACGGACGCTTCTACCGGGCTCTTCATGGGCCTGATGTAGATTTCCTAGCGTCCGTGTCCTGGCTACGTTCCGGTGACCTCTTCGGGGAAACTGAAGGTTTTGTCTGTGCGATTATGGACGAAGTTATCTTGACGAACAACTACCGGAGACATATTATAAGGGATGGGACGATTGACGTGTGTCGGGCATGCCATCGTCCAGGTGAATCCATTAGACATATTATCTCTGGTTGTTCTCGTCTTGCTAACGGCGAGTACTTGCACAGGCACAATCTAGTAGCCAGAATCATCCACCAGCAACTTGCGTTGAAATACAATCTTGTGGAATCTGAGGTACCGTATTACAAGTATGTGCCCGACCCAGTTCTCGAGAAAGACCATGTCACGTTGTACTGGGATCTGCCTATCATCACTGACAGGACTATTGTCGCCAATAAGCCTGACATAGTGGTGATAGACAGATCAGCGCGCCGCGCAATGATAATCGATGTTACCATCCCGCATGACGAGAACCTCGTGAAAGCAGAGAAAGATAAACAAATCAAATATCTCGATCTGGCGCGCGAGGTTGTCGACATGTGGAATGTGAGCTCGGCTATCATTGTGCCGATTGTCGTGACTGCCAATGGCCTGATGGCAAAGAGCCTCGACGAACACCTTTCGAGGCTCTCCTTAGGGGGTTGGATCAAGGGCCTGATTCAGAAGGCAGTACTTCTTGATACGGCTCGTATTGTGAGGAGGTTCCTGTCTCTGGAGCCCTAACCACCGGTAGCTTGGACCCCGCTCCCACACCGGTGGAACACTATTTTTTATATTTTTAAATGTTTTTAACCTTTTTTTGTATTTATTAATATTTAAAAATGTAATAAAATATGTAAAATAATGAATAAAGAGATAATAATAATATTTCACAACTATCACACAACGCCATCTAGTCCCAAGCTAAGCAGAGCTTGTGTTATGGGTACTAGACAACTGATAAACATACTTATATATTTCTAAATACATACATATTATAGATAAATTACACCCAGACACAGAACAATTAACAAATGATCGTGCTCATCACACAAACATTTGTCCTGGGTGGGAATCGAACCCACGACCTCCGGCATAGCAGTCAGGGTCACTAACCACTAGACCAACAGGCCAGTCATATAATATAGGTCTTCCTAACGCGTCCCGTCTTGACATTTTCACTCTCATCTACCTTATCAATTCCTTTTGCTAAACAACTGACTAAAAATAATGAAAAGTAATTTACCGAAAAATTCGTAACCAATCCATGTTTGAAATGATCGCTATGTGTTTCGGTATCCCATATAAATTTTTATATTCACAAGTAATGAAAATAGAATAAATACAAATAAAAATCACGTAACAAACACTGCCACTAGAAAATGTATTCTATTATTTTTCCAATTTCCACACGAACCATTCGACAGGCGTTTGTTGTAACTAATCAATCGCAAATACAGACCGCCATTTTTTATTTAACGAAAACAATATTTTATTAAAAAAGCCTGCCAGTAGTACGGCTGAATAAATATAACCTTTGCCAATAACACGCTGGTGTAAAAAAGTTTAACGAATGAACGAGGAATGAGTGAATGAGTGAGTGAAGTGTGTGTATGAAATGCATTTGCCGGTACAAAAGATGGAACTAAATGTTTGCGGAGGCAGAATTGCACACGGGATAATTGTTCACGCGTCTGGAATTGTCGTGCATGGGAATGTCCACGTGTCAGCCTGACTGTGGGACTTGTAAAGGGGCAAGGCAGAAGGTCAGGATTGTGCGAACAGATGTAACACATGGGGTCAGAGAGGTAAAGACAAAAGAGTATTTTTGAGGCGCAACAGCTTTACTATTGCTTCCGTAGGAATGATTTCGTGTTTAGAGGGAAGTGAAAAAAGATTGGTGGAATCAAAAAGGGCATGCGGAAGCATAATTAGATTTGACCAATGAGCGCTCGGGGTGGGTAGTTACCGTCAGATGGTAGTTTCAAAGTCAAACCCATTTCGGCTTGGGTGAGATGACAGATGTTACACATATTATTATCTACTACTATTCTTTTCCCACATTTTTTATTATGTACCTTTTGTTTTGTACTGATAACCATCGATTAAAAAGCGTATATTAATTTTGTGAATCCGCAAAGAGGTAAGGTTTCTTCACGAATCAATGGTTTCCTCCATCTGATTGAAAACTAATTCAAATTATCTTAAAATCAGTTTATTTTTAGAGTTTCGAACAATTTTTGCCTGCTTCCTTACCTCTGTAGTGTCAAATAGCTATAGGGCACTCTATCCGCTTCGCAAATCGTTCTTGTGTTTTGTAGCTATGAAATATTCAAATCGCTTGCTATGCAGTAACCTGCGGTAACGTGCGGTAGCCTGTGGTAACGTGTGGTAGCCTGCAGTAACCTACGGTAGCCTGTGGTAACGTGCGGTTGAGATTGCGCGTGCTTCGATTATTGTGTTTCGTTTTGTTCGCACCGCATTCGTACGGTTATAGCTCTGTGGCTTTCGTTAACTAAGCTTTTGGGTTTTTTAGGTAGCAGTTGAAATAAAGGCTTCAGATTTTCTGTCTTTATAAAAAGAGAACATTGTTCAGAAATTTTAGCTAGCTCGTTGATCCATGGGTGCGTTTTACTAATATTTAAACTCACATAAAAAGCCTGACCAAGAGCAACTACTTAGTAGTTCATACAAATATTAGTTTAAGCGGGGATAGAACCCGCGTGATGCAGTACAGCAGTCTATCGCTTAGCCACTGCGCTACCCGTGCCGATTTGCTTATATAATAATATATATTGTAGTGTATCTCGCAGGTTCCGAGGTCACAGCATTGACAGCCTGTAGATTAGAATTGAATGCATTTCGTAACTGGCAATATTCTCACCTCCATTATGTATGGAGAAATTAATATGACTCCAGTTACTAGCTACAACCTTGAGGTCTTCAAGTCAAGAGTGAACAGGTTACTTCTAGGCAAGCGCGCTTCAACGTCGACCACATCAGCTTATTATCAGGCGAGATACTGGTCAGCTGGGTTATTCCCAAAGTACTTCAAAACGATTTCCCAAACTACTCCATGAAAAATATAGCTGAAAAAAAAAACAAAAAGAAAATGGCTGGTTAAATCTGTAAATTAATTCGGGCAACAGCGTAGTAAAATAACAATAAATTCAAGGGGAAAAAAATTGTCAAAAATACAGAGTAATGGAAATCAAATTCAAGTTGTAACACAATCTCGGAATCTTCTGATTTCTTGCTTGAATCAGGTCGAGATTACCGGTAATCCGAAGTCAAATAGCATAATATCCTAACGGCGATACCTCCCGATATCAGAGTATCAATAAAATTAAAACTTTTCCGATGCGTCGATTCGGAAACACTCGGCATTTGTCGGGAATTTATCTGTAAAAATCGACATTTGAGTTTGATATCTTTATTTAGTGAAATTGGAATTGATTTGAGAAAGTCTTGTAAATGAATAAGCGTTGTAACCTTTTTTTTATCGTGGTAAAGTCATCAAATGAGTCCTCCTACCCTGGGCGGGGCGGAAGGGACTGTCAGACTTGTACTGACTAAAATCCACCGTGTTCTTCAATAGAAAAAGGGCTATTGAAGGATCACTGTGGCGTAAAACGATTTAGGGTCACGGTTTCCTGAAGAGACAGTCCCGCGACCCCGGCAGGCAACATTGTAACCTTACTGCGAAATTTTGATAGAATGGATGGATATTGGTTACTTACTTTAATTTCATGCAAAAACTAGGTAGTAAATGGTAAATAAATGCTAGGTTAGCAACATCATAGAATTTTAATTCACAATGGATTTCATTAAATTAATCTTGCCTGGAATCTAATATATTGATGAAAGAAAAATTTGGTTGTGAATATTTTTTTGTGTGTAAGAATTTTATTGCCAAGCCAATATTTTACAAAGAAAAAACTCATACAATAGGAAGCTCTAGATCATTTGGTTTATTCTAAGAACTCTCTTAGTTAAAAAAAAACAGCTTTCATTGGAAAAAGATCGTAATTCATAATGTTGGAAAATAGGATGCTGAATAATATTTTGTTCTTTGTAAAAATGTATTAATATTGAAATTGAATGTTTGTTGAAAGATATCCGCACTAATAAGCATTGCAGCATTTTCTTAAAAAAACTGCAAAGAGACTGACTTTTAATACTTCTATATTTATTACTGGATTGAAAAATATTATTACTTACTACTACTAAATATATATATAAGAGAATATAATAAGAAAATAACCCTACTGGGCTGAGAGGGGCCGCTCAAAACGTGGGGGCGTATATGATTTAAGGGATTATTTATGGGACATATTTACATCTACATTTACATCATTTTTAAGATAAATAAACCACAAGAATGTCATATATTGTAGAAAAACAATTTTCACTAAGTATTGTTTCATCATCATCATCATCATCTCAGCCATAGGACGTCCACTGCTGAACATAGGCCTCCCCTTTTGATCTCCACAGATACCGGTTGGAAGCGACCTGCATCCAGCGTCTTCCGGCGACCTTTATAAGGTCGTCTGTCCACCTTGCTGGTGGACGTCCTACGCTGCGCTTGCTAGTCCGTGGTCTCCACTCTAGTACTTTTCGACCCCATCGGCCATCTGCTCTGCGAGCAATATGGCCTGCCCATTGCCACTTCAGCTTGCTAATCCGGTGGGCTATATCGGTGACTTTAGTTCGTCTACGAATCTCCTCATTTCGGATTCGATCACGTAGAGAAACACCTAGCATAGCCCTCTCCATAGCTCGTTGAGCGACTTTGAGCTTTGAGATGAGGCCGATAGTGAAAGACCACGTTTCGGTGCCGTAACTCATCACTGGTAACACACATTGGTTGAAGACTTTCGTCTTGAGGCACTGAGGTATGTCGGACGAAAAGACATTGCGTAGTTTCCCGAACGCTGCCCAACCGAGTTGGATTCGGCGGTTGACCTCTTTCTCGAAGATGGACCTACCTAACTGGACTACTTGTCCTAAGTAGATATATGAGTCAACAACTTCGAGTACCGAGTTTCCAACAGAGACTGGGGTGGGCACAACATTGGCATTTGACATAGTTTTCGTCTTGTCCATGTTCATTTTCAAGCCCACCCGTTGTGAAACTCGGTCGAGGCCATCGAGCATCATGCTGAGTTCCTCCATCGACTTTGCCATGACTACGATGTCGTCGGCAAACCGAAGGTGAGTGATGTATTCGCCGTTGATGTTGATGCCAAGTCCTTGCCATTCCAGGAGCTTGAAGGCGTTTTCCATTGCGGCAGTAAACAGTTTCGGGGAGATAACGTCCCCCTGTCTTACGCCTCTTCTCAATGGAATCGTCTTCGTGCTCTGCTCCTGTACTCCGAGTAGGTCGGAGCGTAGACTTCATCAGGCTGGACCTTTCAAGTTTAACATTGATATTCAGCGAGCCTCTTACGATTCGGTGATAGCTACCGGTTTTTACCCTGTTGATCACAGAGACATCACTGAATATCCGTTTCTTGTCGGTCATGAAGACCACCTTGTCACCACCTTGGGACTGTTGGTCGCCCTCCCGGTAGTATAGCAAGTTACCAGACTTCAGGGTTACGGTGTCCTCCCCCTCTCTACGGACTTCGCATAACCTCATAATGTCCCAGTGTAACTTGCTCAGCTCCTCTTCCAGCTCGCAGATCTTTTCGTCGGTCCTCAATGTGCGTATGTTGTGTGTTACCAGGGCCAGTCGTCGTGGGGGTGGGTAGCCGGATCTCTTCCGGAGATTCTTAGCACCCCCTGCTCCGCCGTTACCTTGACCGCTACCCGCGCCAGGGATAGCGGAGCTGCCGGGGACTGGGGGCCTGGTTTCTGTGGTTTTCATTAGGGGGTAATTTGCCTTAATCGCCACGCTTGGCAGGCGGGTTGGCGATCGCAGTGAGGATGTGCACTTGTGCAGTGCACGGAGGACGCTGCTGCCCGACCTCCGGTTTGTCCCTTAGTCGCCTCTTACGACACCCACGGGATGATTTGGGGGAGCGCAATTCTAAGCCGGCGCCCCACGGCAGTATTGTTTGCTAAACGCAATTTTGAAGTGACTGTCAACTGTTTTTACCGTGGTCAAATTATAACTAATTTTATTGCTAAATTAAACTCAAAGGACTTAAAACAATTGTTATGGTATTATGTTACACAAATCATTTCAGGCTAGGTTTTGGCCCTGAAAGTGACTCTACTACAATGAATTTAACAGATTGTTTCGTATAATTCCCTTTTTATTAAAATTAGAGTGCATCCGACATCTAGAATGATTGTTTTGTTGTATACAATGATAACCCTAATTTACGATGTAAAAAAGTAACCTCTATCGAATCTTTCATAAAATATATAAAATTACTAGCTGAAAAATACACAAAAATGCACTTTACTAGCCTAAACTCTCATGCAAAACCCAATTTCTTCGTCACAGTTCCCCGTGCAATCATTAAAAGTGTCGGGTAGTTCGTGCAAAAGAAAATGGCGGCGTATCAAAAGTCCAATTAACCCGATTACAGTAACATTCCGCAAGCCAGGGGCTCCCAAGTTCTCTCGCGAAATTAAAACTTTACCGGAGCCCTGTTCAGACACCTGAAATTGTACACTTAGCGGTTTATATGTATGTAATTAGTTCGAGATGTGTATCAAAGTTTTCTTCAGAAGATAATATACTGAGGAGTGTATTGTTTTGTTGTTTAGAATGGAGTTGAATCTTGGCTCAGCTTAAATTTAACAGATTGTTTCATATAATTCCCTTTTTATTAAAATTAGAGTGCATCCGACATCTAGAATTATTGTTTTGTTGTAAATTAAGCTTTCAGGACTGAGATAATTTCTCCAAGTAGAATGCTGCGGTCGCGCGGGACTTATCTCATTACCTTGACCCCGGTACGAAAAGGGCTATTGAAGGACACCGTGGATTTTAGTCAAGTCTGACAGTCCCTCCCGCCCTGCCCTGGGTGGGAGTACTCATTTGATGACTTTACCACGGTAAAAAAAGAAGTACAATGCCGCGGCCCTGGAAAGCATAAGACACACCACCTTCAAACAGGGTGTTTTTTTAGCAGTAAAAGTCTGACACTATCTTCAGACCCGGTCAGGACAGGAGCACTCATTTGATGATTTTTGAAATCCAGAAAAAAGCGGTTGGGCAGCATTGAAAATCTAATATAGCTTTATATTTAAACAAATTTTTAGGAGAAATCCTATCAACCAAAACCACACCCAAACTGACTCAATTATTAAGTACGTATAAAAATTAAACCGTACCGTCAAAATAACCGGCGTAAAACCGGACAAGAGTCCCACATTACCGGATACCTTTCATAAAACATTAATAACACCGATATCAATATGATGTCACACAAATTAAAGCACCCGAGGCCACAACATGAGCTGCGTCGTCTGCAGAGAAACACTGGGTAAGCATTTATTGGGAAATAAAGCTGGCCACAGGCTAGGCAACTGGGATGAGCAACTTTTTGTTGTGCGATGTTGCTAGCTGTCAGTAAGGCTGCTGTTCCACCAGAGATATATGTGCTATGTTATGTTGCTATAGATTCTTACCGTCGGTCGTCGTTTCCCTGCTATCGAAAAATCGCATAGCTCGAGCTGCGCATTTACCTCGCGCAGCTACTTTGCGGCGGCGATCTTCATAGCACATCTTACTCGGACCGCTACATTTATTTATTTATTTTATTTTATCCTTTATTTCAGGCATCTAGAGGCCCATAAAATACAATACACATATATAATACAATAACTATAAACTAATACATATTATTATTCTAAACACTATACTTAAAACTATTGTACACGAAGTGACGGCGGCGTCGTGTTTCGGTGCGAGGTTTCGCGTAGCCGGCCTCGGAATCGCCGATACAGCACACCTTTCGGCCAAAACTCTTCCTTGAGAAAGGTCGCTAAATCTTGGGTCGGAACGCGCACCACAAAAGAATTAAAATTGGTATTGTGGCGTGCCTCCAACTCCAACATTGCTTAGCATCAGTGGAAACGGTCACATAGTTTCGTAGCTTAGCTTTTTTTTCATTCGTATACGTTCGGGTTGGATTGATATGGCTCGGGCCGGGTCTGCTGTGCAGCAACGTGTCTTATACAATAAAACCAAACATGTAGTTAGCAAAAATTGTAAGAAACATGTTTTATGAAAAAGAAATGGTCTAGCCTGGCCCATTTCAACATACTTGTTTACAGAGTAGGAGACTTTAAACTGTTAATCGCCAGCCACACTTGTAACAACAAGTTGCCCAGTGTTAATCCAGCCTAACGATTACATCGATTCATTCGTAGAACATAATTATTCCGGAAGGTTTAAAATAAATGTACAGGGTAATCGATTTAAAATTTCGATTGTGGAGCGTACACCCGATTAATATTCAACAGCATTCATTATTGTTGGTCTACGGAACCACAGGCGTATTGCAGTGATCGCTAGAAATTATTTATTTATATTGCATTTTTTTTTTGAAGTGAAAACTTCTTTAGCGGCGTTGTACACTTTTTCTGTAATGGGTAAAAAATTTAAAACTCGCGTCAGGGTCACGTGACCGTCAGGGTCACGTGACCGTCAGGGTCACGTGACCCTGATCGAAAATGAGTAAGACGTCATTCAAATTAAAAATAAAACATAGTAACAAAAAAGTTTTCACTTCTACCGGCACTCCTGGAGTGCAACCTTTTTTTTTTTTTTTTTTACGTGGCAAAATCATCAAATGAGTCCTCCAGCCCCGGGCAGGGCGGGAGGGACTGTCAGACTTCTACTGACTAAAATCCACGGTGTCCTTCAGTAGCCTGTTATGTTCCGGGGTCACGGTAAGGAAATAATCCCGCGACCCCGGCAGGCTTTGGCCCTCTGAGAGGGGGGCCCCGTCATTATGATGACGCTCTTTGAGGCGCGCGTGGGACACAACGCGCCGTCGACCCGGGCATGGTCCATGGTCGGGCAGCGAGTTGCCCTTTACTCGCTGCCCGCATGCCCGCGCCTACGGTGGCCGGAGATCGTCTTGCGACGTCCGTCGCCGCGGGCGTGCACCACCGCGGTTGGGGCGGAGGGAGGACACTGTCCTCTCTCGCGCGCGGCCCGCCTCCTCCTTCGCGAGCATTACTGCTTCGCAGAAGGAGGCGACCGCCTCCCACTCCGTCTCGCCCCGCAGCATGGCCGCAACCAATGCCGGGCGCGAGAGGTCTCCGCCTATCGCAGCCGTGAGGACACGTCGGTGCTCCGCCCAAGCTGGGCAGTCCTGCACCGTATGCTCCACCGTGTCCTCCGGGCGATCTTCGCAGTGGTGACACCCAGGCGTTTCCTCCTTCCGCATTAGACACAGGTACCTCCCGAAGCATCCGTGCCCGGTGAGGACCTGCGTCAGGTGGAAAGTAAGGACGCCATGACTTCTCTCCAGCCACTCCTCAAAGAGGGGTCTTACCGCCGCAATTGCGGCGTGCCCGATTTATATTGCATTTGGATGAGTTGTGAGTGTTGTGATTAAACAGGTGTATTATTTAATATACATTACGTGTTTCGTGTTAATTTGTTTTCATCAACAGTATGAGCCTTTTGGCTGTTTATTATAATTTGTATGTAGGCTGTATGTAAGCGTACAATAATAATATAAATAAAATTAAATAACCTGTTGATTATTAGTTACAGTGCATTTATAACATTTGTTTTGAAAAGCCGTAGGTCAGAATGATGTTTGGTAACCCTAGATTAACCAATATTTTATTGCAGTAGTTTTAAAATTTTGGTGTAACTACAGACGACAGACGGCAGTACCCCAATTTGTCAAATTTTATCAATCGAACATTAACATTCCACTATTGTGATAAGGTTGAAAATATTAAAGAAATTTGACAGATTTAACTCAATCTGTCAATTGTGGTTGATTGCTGGCGTCTAGCGTCTGTACAATAAAGTATATTCTATTCTAAATATTGTTAAAATCACATACATTCGTTTTTAACAAATGTTTAGGTTACTAAGACCTACTGTCCACACAGTCGTCTTTCGTAGGATGCATGTAACCTACAAATGAAGATAGGCGTATTTTGCATATTTGTTATGTCCACGCTGCTTCATGCAATAGTCAGTCACGCTACAAAAGGTCTCAGTTTTCTTTCAACTAGCATGTGGACAATGGGCCCTAGGCTCATTGTCCACGTAACCGCACGTCATACGCACGCTTTCGTCAATTGACGATTGCAAGACGAATGCTTGCATCTTGCGTAGAAACAATGAAATCTGCATGTGTCCACGAAGCGGCAACGTCGTGTCAGCCGCTCGTGTTGCGTTCGTCATGCATTTTTACAACAAAAGACGTCCTTTCTCGATGCTAGTTGAAAGAAAACTGAGACCTTTTGTAGCGTGACTGACTATTGCATGAAGCAGCGTGGACATACATTTCCATATCATTCCTTAGACAATCCATCCATCTTTTCTTTGGCCTTCCTCTTCCTCTCCATCCATCAACATTCATACTTATCACTCTTTTAGTCACATGAGTTTCATCCCTCTTCATCACAATATGTCTATACTAAGACAGACGATTCTTTTCTTTTTCTTTCATTTTGTTGTCTTTCATACAGTCAGTTTTTTGCGAAATATCTGCTTCCCGACAAATATTTATTTTTATAAAAAAGCCACCGTTTCTAAATAAATAAGGCTTATATAATCTTAACACAATGCCAAAAAACCTCTTTAAGCCGTATTGTTATTCAAGGTCTTGCGTACAGTATAAATAAAAGCCGTACTTAGGCTGGTTTAGTAAGTAATACGTAACACTGACGTAACTTTAATAGCATACGTCTCTGAGACGTATCAGGGTAGCGACACATTGGCGGAACGTACGGCACCGAACATTCGGTTGGATAGGTTCGTAGTGCTTTTCAAGTTTCCTATGACATATCCACCGAAATTACCTCGTTTTGTCATGTGTCTTGCCGGCCATACACACTACGGTGCACAGGAGAGGCCTACCTGTGCACTGTGCAGGTATGCCTGCGCAGGTATACCGGAGCGTGTGTGGGAATAGACCTGTGTAGATTACCTGCGCAGGCGACCGGCGCAAAATCGAAAATCGATTATTTCTAGGGGCACCGTACGGTGTACCTGAAAAGTATTGAGGACAGCTCCGGTACACCGGAAAGTTACCATACACGCTGCAGTCCTGTGCCGAGAAAGTTAAAATACCTGACAAGTTACCTGCACAGGTAACCTATCCGGTAGACCGTAGCGTGTATGGCTAAGAGCTCATTCGCACGAGCGTTTATTTCTGGGCGTTAAAATAGCGCAGGAAATATAACAAATGCATTCCCATGTATCTGTTCACACGTCAGCGCTTCTAAAACGCGGCGTTTATTTTTCGAACTGTATTTGAATTTGAGTAATGGACTGTGACCATACCGGCATCATACGGTCATGAAACGCCATCGATTCGTTTCAGTGGGCAAAGCAAGCCGTACCGTTTTGCTTTCCGTGCTTGATACATACGTTCATAGTACAGTCATGGTATGATACGGTGTAGTGGGCAGACTCCTTTAAGTTCAATATACATTTTTGTTAAAACTCGGTGTATTATAACGCCTAAAAATGCTTGCTTTATGGTAATCATGCGGTATGTTCCGCAGATGTGTCGTGGCCCTTACAACAAACAGACGTCGCGTAGACCTATTATCCATTACAGTGTAACTCCTTCAGCTGAAGGAGAAAGTCAAGGTTGGTCTGAAGTCTTAAAAACTGTTTTCACTTTCAACCAACTTTGCAAGTTTATAAGAGCAAGTTCATCTAAATGGTAATGTACTCACATACTCGAAGATGTTAGTAGTTTATTATTACCTACTATTGAAAATAGTATGGCCCAAAAGTTAATTTCGGCTGTTTCTTTTCAGAGTAGTCAGGTAAGAAAATCACGCCTAATAAATTGAAAAAAAAAGTGTGCGTTCGTTGAAAATATTTACGCGTACGTAGTGGATTATAGCCCTCTTACTAGAGGTGGCCCGGTAGTGGGAATATTTTAGACTGTTTTTTTTTATGCTAATGTACATGTTGCACAGAAAGTAGAATGAAGCTAATGTGGAAAGCACAAAGTAGAAATATCAAGCAGGGCGAACAAACTAGCTACCTATGTATTGCCCACGGGTCACGTTAATTTAGAATTTGACAGTCAGGCGACACGTGGCGCCATCTATTATCATAAGAACATTATTGTTTAATTTTTATTGTTGTTTTTCTCGTGAACATGTTTTTTTGGGATGAAAGGTTCTGTAAACCTGGCAACGTTTGTGCAAAATTTCAAGGATTGATTGGTTCCGTGATTTAGGCATGTATTCAGGTAACACATATAAATTACTTCTTCCCCCGTTAGGTCTACCTCTTTTTACACATGTACCTTTATACTTATGAGATTAACACACGTAAGAAGGTAACAAACATTCTTACTTAACTAATATTTGGTCTTAATGGGAATTTATAAAATTAGTTAAGATTAGGAAGTTAGGATACATAAGTATTAATGAATCAAGTGGGATGATTCTTAGAAACTTTTATTAAAACGAATAAAAAAATACTTCCTTCAAACATTATTTTACTAAGCGTTGTACATTATCCCGACATAATAAAAACTGGGTCGGCGTAAACTTTCTACGTCGAAAATTAAACTTTTAATAAAAACAAGTAAAAAGTTTCATAGACTTCATACTCTGGAACTTAATTTTTAATTAACAATGCTTTCAGAGGAGTTGTTCGTTCATGTAACTAATTAAAAATGTTATATTAATTATCGCCTTAAATTAAATAAAAAAGGAGCTGTTTAGACTATTTCTTTTATAATATTTTAGGCCGTGACTTACATACAGGAGCAAGTCAGTTAGTCAGTGGAGTTTGATCAGTAAGAATCTGATAGTTTTTTCGCTCTCCCCAAAGGAGGACTCATTTGATAATGATCATCATCATCTCAGTCATAGGAAGTCTACTGCTGAACATAGGCCTCTCCTTTGGATCTCCACATATACCGGTTGGAAGCGACCCGTATCCAGCGTCATCCGGCGACCTTTATAAGGTCGTCTGTCCATCTTGTTGGTAGACGTCCTTGGCTGCACTTGCTAGTCCTTGGTCTCCACTCTAGCACTTTTCGGCCCCATCGATCATCTGCTCTGCGAGCAATCTGCCATTTGATGATATTTTACCCCAAAAAAAGGACTGTAGGTAAAAGCGTTTTGAGGAAATTAATAACTCGGCCACTGTATCATTCACGCCTTTTTTAATCGACTACATAATAATAAGTCGCTGTCAGTAGCTGGCATTATGCTGTGCTGAGGCCGTTTTGGCATTACAAGATTTGTTTTTTTTTTTTAAATTAGTTTTAAGATTGAATGCCAATAAACACAATTCATTTTATTTTTTTTAACTTAAGTCCCAGCATGGCGTGAGCGCTGCGACGCGACGCGACGGCGCGATCGCAAGGCATTTATATAGAATAGCACTGCTAGTGAAGCTTACCACCGCCAGTGGGATCACTCAACCACCACCCGGGGTAGACCGCCAGAAGCCGGATCCCACCCAACTCTTAACATCTTACCATTGTTGTGATTTTTATTCATTACTTTCACTTACCTACTAAGTACATTTAAAAACAAAAAAATAGTGGCCAACCGGTATCGGGATCAGGGTCCAAGCTACCGGTGGCCAGGGATCCAAAGAAAGGAACCTCCTAACAATGCGTGCCGTGTCCAGAAGAACTGCTTTCTGAATCAGGCCCTTGATCCAGCTGCCTAAAGAGAGCCTCCTAAGATGTTGGTCGAGGCTCTTGGCAATTATGCCAATCGGCACGACTATCGGCACAATGATCGCTGAATCCACATCCCACATATCGACAACCTCGCGAGCCAAATCAATATACTTAATTTGCTTATCTTTTTCAGCTTTCACGAGGTTCTCGTCATGCGGGACGGTTATGTCAACAATCATTGCGCGCCGCCCTGATCGATCCAACACCACTATATCAGGTCTATTGGCTACAATAGTCCTGTCAGTGATGATGGATTGATCCCAGTACAGTGTGATATTTGCCAGTTTCAAGAACTGGGTCGGGCTCATACATAGTACGGCACTTCCGATTCCACAAGGCTGTATTTCAGAGCATGTTGCTGATGGATAAATCTTACCATGATTATGGGTGATGAAACAAAACCAAAACCATGACGTTTATTATGTAGTTTACACGTGTTTCAATATGTGGTTGAACAACTACTTTGAACGCACTTAAAGATTGAAATATTCATAGCGTCTAGGTACTGTAATTTGGAAGTAAGTAGCTATTTGATGTGGGCCATTTAATTGATGTAAGTTAATTACTGTTAAATGGGCTGCCACCAAAACATGGAGCTGGTATGTCAGTGTAATATATTTAATGTATGTTTAGTAATAAAACCGCAGTGGTAGGCCTGTGGTAACTGAGTTGGAGTACATATGGGTTACAATTTGAAAAAATGTCATCACCACTAATGAAAGAAAATTCTGTTTATTGACACTAAAACTTAAAAGTAAACAACACTAATCTATCTAATATCTTTAAAAGAGCAATTCTTGTATATTTATTTATTTATATATAATCAGGATCTCGGAAACGGCTCCAAGGATTTTCATGAAAGTTACAGATTAGGGGTTTTTCGGCCCAAGTAATCGATTTATCAAGGTCCCAGGTTCGAGAAAAGCTCGGTTCCCAAGATATAGACCTTTTAAAAACCGAGCGAAGCTTGGTCAACCAGATATTAAAGTTAAAGAGAGTAATTCAGTTAAAATAAAATAACTTAAGAGCGCGTATTCTGAAAGTTGGCAAATAGCTGTCAACTATATCACAAGCAACGACGATATAATACTAGACTCGTAATAACAGGCGACCGATGTCTGCCAACACATTAGGCAAAAAAGTCTTATAACCGTCTCATTTCGACCAATCCTGTGAGCCGTAAACATACGTTGAGACAGAACAGACCTTGAGTTAGCCAATCACAACGCAGTACCCCGCCCCCCTCGCTTACGTATTACCTCAGCGAGTTGGCAGAATAGTTTTGTTCGTTAGATCGTGCAATGAGTAGTCTAGTATTATATCGTCGTTGATCACAAGTTTTAATTAATTTGGCAAAACTGTATGAAAATAAGAAATATGGCTCTGTAGTGCACTAAAAATATGATATAGGAATGCAATTAAAACTCTGAATTTGATGCTGTAACAGTTTCAGGTGTATAAAAGGCATTTGGCAAGTTTCCAAATACTTTTTTTACATCTGAAACTCTATATTCGATGTTACGGTATTAATTATTGCATTCCCTTATCAATTTTTTAGTGCACTACAGAGCCATATTTCTTATTTCCATACAGTAAAAATGCTAAATGAATTAAAACTTTTTATTATTTGACAAATATTTGCGATGTTTCCAACTTTCAGAATACGCGCTCTTAACAATTTAATGCCAAAGGCTTCAGCTCAGCATAATGCCAGATGGCAACACAAAGTTTGCCATCTAACGCTGATTTTCAGCTGCAGCCCTCTTTCTCTATAATGAAAAAAAAAACATATGTTACGACATAGGTTTTTTTTGTATAAATTTTAGTCACATAGTTTACGGAAATATAGATACATTCTTCTAAATATTAGGCCAAAAATACAATGCTCAAGACATCATAAATAAAGCACAAAGCCCATAAAATATCCAAGATAGGCACAAACTCCATAAAAAGCAATATAATCAAAACTCCACGCTTCAATGGTGAAATTGTTAATATCGCTAAATCAGCATTTTTGCCCAAGTATCTATTTTACTTAGACCTCCCTTTACTGTGGACTTCAGGCTTTTTTTATAACGAACTAAAGAGGCATAGTGGGTCAAGTTATGGTGGCGTTTCTGTATCAATTTATCTTTGCCTAAACTTGCAAAGCTGAGGTAAGTGACGCTGAAAAATTAACTATTGGCCTCGGCTTGATGTACAACCTTTGTGACGGAATATTTCAGGTTCTTTTTCCCCTTTTAAAAATTATTTTCATTGTTACGACGGACGTCTTGTAAAAGCTAAAAGTGGCATAAGCAAAACGAGTGAGTTTCAAAACTCGGTGAAAATTAAAATAGCCAGCAATTTACAGCGGTTCTGAGACTCTCCCCACTGTTGGGACATAGGCCTTAAGAAGACGTAGTCACAAAAATTTAAAAGAGTATTCTTTGATGGTTCAGTTATGTTGAGAGAATGAGTGAAAGGCGGCTAACAAAAGGAATGTATGAGGCAGAGGTGAGTAAAAACGCTGGAAGGGGTCCTAGGAAAACCTACACCGACCTTACTATAATCGGCGTACTTGTATGACAAGATGTATGAATGTGGATGAGATGAAAGGAGTGGGTTGTTGTAAATTTGCCACAAAAACAATTCCCTTCGAAAAAAAGTATGTATAAATTAGCCAAAGGATTTTCTTTTTTTTAATTTTGATCATTGTTCCGCACGGATAGCAGGACAATTAAATAATAAAATCAAACATAAAACTATCGAAAATGCGTTCAAAATGTGGAATCTGATCATAAAGTACTAGGAGAACAGGATCAATACTTTTTTCGTGGGAAATAATATTTTTTTTTTTTATTTACAACATCCTCGCAGTGTGTAAGGATCGTAGCAGTTGGCGCTGTGTAGTTTCTGTCCACCCCAATGGGGAGACGGCGTGACTTTATTTATGTTAATAAAATTTTGTTAAAAATAAATCATCATCATCAGCCAACAATGTTCCCACTGCTGGGACACAGGCCTCCTCTCTGTGAGAGGGAGAGGTCCATAATCCACCACGCGGGCCCAGTGCGGGTTGGTAGATGTCACATATCTTCGAATTTTTAGTTCTAGGACATGCCGGTTTCCTCACGATGTTTTTCTTCACCGTTTTGAGAGCAGGGCCCCAATTCTGCTAATTTAGTAATGACTCAATTGAATATCAATTGGATCTCAGTAGCAGTTTTAACTACATTTGGTATTCTGCTACTAATTTAAGACCAATGGTTTTCCAGTGACATTCCATTGAACTGCTATCAGAATATTTGCTAGTCTGCCCAAGTAACACAGTCTGGAAGTTTTAAAACCAATCTGTCTATAGACTGTCTATTCAGGGTTAATCTTTAGATACGGGCTTTCTAAAGATGGGTTTGATAAAGAACATTTAATCTTATAGAGTTTTTTATCTAAAGCTTTATTATTTTAAGAGCATTTGTTCTATAGAACACTTATTTTAAGTACGTTTATAGTTATAACGAATGTTTCTAGATAAAATGCTCTACAAATAGTTAAAAAAGCCTAAAGGTACCTATTTTGAAGTGGTTTTATAGATAAAACGATATATTTGAAGACAAAACTTTCTACAGATATTCTATTTTAGCTAATGGTACTCTTATCTTTTTTTTCTATAGATACTTCAGTCTAGATAAAATACTTTACTAGATATTTTTAAGTTTGTCTAGAAAACTGATAGAGAAGTCGTGTTTTTAGAGGTTTTATCCTTAAAAGTGGCTTAGTTAAGTGCATTTGCACTAGAAATTTAAATTGGATAAGTTTATGCAATGGAGAAGATGATACAAATTAAAAGATCTGGTGGTTTTCGTCGAAAAATCCGCAAGTATTTAAAAAGAAAGAAAAATGAAGAAGAGTCGACCGAAGAAGAATCGAAACTTCCTAGTAACTTCCTCCAAAACGTAGAAAATTGTTGATGATATATTGGTATCAAAAATGAAAAGGTTTGCTGTCAAGAGTACGAAAAAAAAATCACATGACTTAAATCCAATATGGCGGACAGGCTATTTAAAATACACCCCCATAATATGGGTATCAAATGAAAGGGTTTGCTGTCAGGGATACGAAAAAAATGGTCACGTGACTTAAATCAAGATGGTGGACTGGCTGTTTGAAATTCACCCCTATGATATGGGTATGGGTATCAAATAAAAAGGTTTGCTGTCAGGAATACGAAAAAATAGTCACGTGACTTAAATTCAAGATGGCGGACTGGCTGTTTGAAATCCACCCCAATGATGTGGGCAGTGGGTATCAAATGAAAGGGTTTGCTGTCAAGAATACGAAAAAAAATTGTCACGTGACTTAAATCCAATATGGCGGACAGGCTATTTAAAATCCACCCCCATGATATGCGTATCAAATGAAAAGGTTTGCTGTCAGGAATACGAAAAAAATAGTCAGGTGACTTAAATTCAAGATGGCGGACTGGCTGTTTGAAATCCACCCCAATGATGTGGGTCAAATGAAAGGGTATTAATGTAATTACAATTATAATTATTATTTCTCACATTGTTTATACTTAATTAAATCAGAAATACTTTTTACTCGGGTACCCTCTTGTATTGATTAATAATTATATTGGTTTGTTACTGCATAAAATGGTCTTACGTTCACAACACATGAAATTACCTGTTCACTGAAGAACGTCTAGAAACACTGTGACAAGTTAAAAAGGAATACATAGTGACAGTTACTAGATCATTTTAAACCACTCTTAAATCTGTTTATTCTCTCACTAGATAGTTTAGTATGTAGTAAGTAAAATTATTCTAGAGCCATACTACAAAAAAATCTCTAGACTGTTTGTTCTATAGAAATCGGTTTTCTAGTAAATTTTATCTGGACGCCATTTTTATTGCCTATTTTTTGCTTCAAATAATTTTTGTTACGTATTTTAATGGTTTTTATCATTAATTCATGTCTAATTAGACATTTGATATGTTTTAAATTACTATATTTTAAATAAAATGAGTATTTTAAGCATTAAAATGTAAATTCGAAAATTTGCTTATACCAAATAATATTCATATTTTGAAAAAAAAATGTTAAATCTTACATTTACAGCGGGCGCTCTTATTTTACAAGAGTTTTACATAATATTCAACGATAGAATTTCAATCGCATATTGATTTGCTTATTTACCCATTATTATAACACAAGTTAATAAAAAGTAATAAATTTGTTACGCCATGATGCAAATATTATTAAGTAAAATAACTCTTGTAAGTTCCACGCCATTATGCGTCACTAGTAAAATGTTACTTAAAGTTGTTAGTCTTAAGATCATTTGGTTTTAAAACTTGACGAGCAATGATTCCTTTAAAGGTCTTAACTCTATCTATAAACTATCTACTAGTACGCTTCTAGATAAACGTGCGGTCTATAAACGGTTTAGAGAGACACTAGAAACATCTCTTAAGTCAATTTGATCTGAACTCTATCTAGTCATGTTTTCTTAACTCATTCTTAAGAGAGGGTACAAGAATGTGCCCACTTTTACTAAACTCTGTCTATAAGCGTTCTAGAAGATTGCTTATAGATATTTTATTCTTATGGTAGACAGTTCAATTTAATTCTATAAGCTATCTAGTAGTACGTTTCTAGACAAGTTTGTGTTACTTGGGTGCTCTTCAATCGTGTTACAATTGTAAATCGATTGTGGACTTTATCGGTATTCTACTCTCTAATGGCAATACTTATAACTGTTCAACTGAGAGTCAATTACAATTACACTACGATTCCATTACGACTCTATTGAGCTTATACAAGTTTTTGCAGAATACCAAATTTGTTCTAATCGTAATGGAGTCGTGATTGAGTCTCAATTGAATATCAATAGCATGTGAGTTAAATAAAATTAGCAGACTTGAGGCCCTGTGGTGATGATGAAGTAAATTACACAAAGTAATGCGCCTGGCGGGGTTCGAACCCACGACCTACAACTCGTAAGTCGGGACCGATACGTCTGGGCCACTACTGCTCTCAAAAATTAATAAAGAATTTAAATAAAGTACAAAATAATTATCTAAAAAATCCTAAATAGAAGTTTTCTGTTTTCGTTACAAGATTTTTGTTGTGAATATTAAAAGGGTTGGTTCTAAGCTTTTTGTAAAAGTTTTACAAAGTTGGACACTCCACTCGAAACTGTAGTATTAAAGTTGGAAATTCAATACATTGTTGATTACACTTTGTGGCAATTTCTTTGAAATGTCGTTGAGTTCGGCGAATGATGAGAATTCTAAGAATGTAAATATCTCTGACAAACCATTTGCCATTTTTTTATTTATTAATAAGTTAACGTGTACCGTGTAACGTGACTATTTATCAAACAATTCGTCTTCATACAACTGTCTAATATATTTGGGAGTGACTACATCAATATCAGCAACATTAGCTGGTCCAATGTGTAATTAGTTGAGAAGACCTATCAGGCGACCATTACTGGGTCAGCCACGCAACTGGCCCGTCTCTCCTGTGACGTTGTCGCAATGATTTCTGCATATTATACTGTGCTGCGTTTGAGTTCAGTTTCGTATCGAGTAGATTGCTTTATTTTTGGTATTGCATTGGATACATTATCATCTGCTAACTATGTTGGGGTCGGCTTCCAGACAAACCAGATGTATGTAAATATCAGTATTTTACAAAGCCAATCTGGCCTTCACAATTCCGTAACAGGAGATGATTCCGCACGGTGGAAACTCGGTATGACAGATGGTAATCCATACATAGAAAATTGATACACAGTTCCAGCACAGTGTGTTGCTAATTCTTTTACCTACTTGCTTGGCAAAAGAGGGTGTTAGATTGCGGTAAATAAAAAATATGCACTTTATCTTTAGAAGAATGTATTAAAAAGTAGTAGTCTAGCCTCTGATCTCGTCTCTAATAGGTTCCTATCTATGTCTGTGCAAAAAATCGTGTAAATCGATTCAACCATTTTCACGCGAAAACAAAGCAGATTGTTAACGTCTAACTGGCCCAATGTAAACGCAGCACGAAGTGACGTACGACTCATACTCTCGTACTATGAAGCACTCAGTGTATTTCCCGAGCGTCTGAACTGTCATGGCGGCGACCCATCAGATTGACAGGACACGATCTGATACACTCGCATCAATTTACATATTGAACTCACTATAGAAAGCCAGAAAGTCACACGGAAAATTTTACATTTAATAGAATTGTGCGTTTTTTTGTGTTTATTCGAAAATCTGTTTTGTGTGTTTCAATAAGGGGTTTTGCTGCGATTTTTAGCTGTCAGTGGCGCTACTTGCGTATAACGTAAACAACGTTCAAGTGTAGCTTCGAGTGAGTAAGTAGTTATACTATCTATTCTGTGGTGAGGTGAGGTGTATGCCAATCATACAGTAAATGACATCATGCACCGGTACCGCCATCTGAGCCAAGCTTTGCGTGAAACCTCCCATTGTATGCATGAATGCAAACCAAATCAAGAGGTGTTTTTCTTAGATTAAAGAATGTTCAGATTCCTGTAGGTACGCTACTGAAAACTGAAGCCAAAAATACGGTAGAAAAATTACTCCCGTTGTTCGATTCCTACGGAAAAGTCTCCAAGGAAAACGTTTAAATGTGTGGCGCTAACTCGCACATTTATAAAAATGTGGATGCACTAAAAACGTTACGTTTTGTTTGAGCACGGAATCTGGACATTTTATTTCATAATGTAAGGTGTTTCTTTTAGCAAATAAGGTCCTTCAAATCAAGTTGTGTAAGTCTGTCTGGACTTTTAGACCATTCGATAGAAGTCAAATAGTCTAAGGCCCGTATTACAGAACGAAACTCAAGCACTGAGCTCTATTTAAATCTAGATTTCAACCAATCAAATGCCTTGAATCTAGTTTTAAGTAATACTTGAGTATTGAGTGACGTTCTGTTAAACGGGCCTTAATGTTTAGAGCCTATTTGGTCTCTACCAAATAGGCTCTAAACATTAAGGCCCGTTGTCCCTCTGGACAAGAGTGGATTTTTGAGAGAATTGGACTGATAGGGGAGAAAACACACAACATATTTAAAAAAAAGGTTTAACTATTCATTAAAAATAGAAATCATTGTTAAGCCCACAACTACAATCAATTTAAACAAAAATACATAGATCAGACGCGATAACACATAGCATATAAGTGCTGTGCTCTATTATAAGCTGAAAATATCAATCTTGCCTTCTGGGCTAAAGTGAGGCCGAGGTCAAAAACGTATTAAATGAAAAAAAAACAGATTTTACTAAATAAAAAATATATAATTATGTATCTCAATTACCGTGGCTTTTCTTACACTATCCATATGAAAATTGTGTCGACTCATCTTCGTGACACCCTGTAATACACGATGTTTATGACTTTTTAAATCATTTCTCAGAAGGCTTACATTCACAAGCATAAGCATATTAAGTTATTAACCTCACACGAGTTAATTACAAATTAGTCCTATTTTCTGTTCACTCTCCCTGTAGGGAGAGTGAACAGAAAATAAGCTAAACACACGATTTTAGTAACACCCACTCTTTACTTTAATAATGCCTTCTTTGATTGCATTCCCACAGTCTATAATTTTTCCATCGTTGGGACACAGGCCTGCTCTCTGCGAGAAAAAGTGGGCTTGCTATCTACCACGCGGGCCCAATGCGGGTTGATAGATGTCAGATGTCAGACGTCTTCGAATTTTTGGACAAATACATGCCGGTTTCCTCCCTTTGTTTTCCTCTATCGTTTTGAGAGGAGAGGTGATGAAATAAATTACGCAAAGTAATGGGCCTGTCTGGGTCCCAAACCTAAGACTTTCAACTCGTAAGTCGGGGCCCGTGGTGTCGCGGGACTAACGAATTTGTGACCCTGGAACGTAAAGGGCTATTGAAGGACACCGTGGATTAAAGTCAATACAAGTCTGACAGTCCCTTCTGTTATACCCTGGGTTAGGACTAATTTGATTGAGATTTGAGATGATTTTACCACTCTAAAAAAAAGTCGGGGACCGTATTTTTGGGCCAGCACTGCTCTAACCAGCATTGAATCAGCAAAACTATAAAGCATATTACATACATACAAACAAAATAAGGGGAAGATATGGCATGTCTGATTTATTCGAAACATTTAATCACAGCCGCTTATCTCTCCGGCTATCCGTTGCAGTATTCGTAATTTCACCTGTCAACCCTTAGCAGTCATTCACACGTGCCACAACCACGCCACATCAAAGCGACAAAATGTGGTCGAGATGTGGTTACGTATGGATAGTGCCACTGCAGCTTTTTGCAGTAGCGTTGCGGTTAGTCCCTGATATATGGTTGCGTTGTGGTTAGTTCTTGCAATTTGGTCGCGTTGTGGAAAGTCGTTGCGATTTGGTCGTCTCGACGCAATGTCGTGACTGTGATGTGGCCGACGCCGACCACAATTTAGCGATGTCGCTGACGGTTGCGATGTGGTTGCGTCGACGCAACGTCGTAGTTGACACGAGGTAGCAATGTATGATGTACGTCAGTATCATGTCTATGCGCTCGATAATGATATAATGAGAAAATGTGGTCCGTGTGAATTAAAGTATTTATTTACGTAGGTCGTGTAGTTATGGTACGTGTGTATAAAGCCTTAGTCAGACATTCCGTTATAGCGTACGTTGAAAATGCTATCCGGGAGTGATAAAGTGGCTCGATTGCGTGCCACCCCTGAAAAATAGCATCCCGTGGCTGTAACGATCGACATTTGTAAGTAAATGTTCGCCGGACAGCCCTATGAATTATTCGCATGCTTGTGTAAATAAGGAAGTATGGTTTTATGTGTGTTTTGACATATTGGGAGCATATTTTACGTCTGTGGTGACAGTTTGTCGCTACGGAGGTTTTTAGGACTTACAGCAATCAGGGGCAACGATTACCTTTTTAAATGGAATTCTTCTACAAGAACTTATAAATGTATTATCAACGCCATTTTTAATAGTAACATTTTTAGAACATATTGACAAATTAGTTCGCGGTTGCGGTCTCGTGTTTTGGCAATTAAATCCATGAGGTCGTACTTCGGGCTCGCCGCAATCTCCCTCCACCCCAGCCGCAGTTGTAGACGCCCACGGCGTCGGACGTCGGCAGACGATCTCCGGTCACCGTAGGCGCGGGCATGCGGGCGGCGAGTAAAGGGCAACTCGCTGCCCGACCATGGACCATGCCCGTGTCGATGGCGCGTTGTGTTTCACGCGCGCCTCAAAGAGCGTCAGCATAGTGAAGGGGCCCCCCTCTAGAGGGCCATAGCCTGCCGGGGTCGCGGGACTTTTTCCATTACTGTGACCCCTGAACATAAAGGGCTATTGAAGGACACCGTGGATTTTAGTCAGTACGAGTCTGACAGTCCCTCCCGCCCTGCCCGGGGTGGGAGGACTCATATGATGATTTTACCAGGCTAAAAATAATGGGGTCGTACTTCCGAGACAAACAGATTATAAACTATCTTTGTAATAACTGTCATCCAAATCCGGACAGAGTTTGCGTCGTCATCTATCCACACAAACTTTATATTTACGACACTTTCAATTAAAATATTTTCCTTATTTTAAAATTGATGGTAAATTCACTCCAACTTTATCACACTAAACAAATCATAAAGATTTAAAGTCTGCAGATCTAATAAAAATATTTTAATAATTAATTGTTGACAAAACCTGCAAATAAAACCCCTCTAATAGCGTACACTATAAACATGGCCGTTATAATTTTAAGCAACACATAAACAATTCGTCAGTTACTTGAAAAAGCAAAGGAACCCAGCTGAAATACCGACACGTTAATAATAAATTATGTCGGCCATTTAAACCGGTCGGTTGCATGAAATTATATGAATTCCATTTCCGTGACCGCAGGTATAACATTTTTAACCGTCCACTGCATACAGGTATAAAAAACATAAAGGTGGACCACATTAGCGCACCGCATGTCGATTGACGGTATCGACTAGTGTTGTCAGATGCCCCAATATGGACGAATAGTCCCAATTTTCAAACACGGACACGGACAAGGAATGTCTTGATTCTTTTTTATTCTTCTCAGTCCGTCCTTTATTCGATTACATTGATAGGAATAATGAATATACCCGTAATTTAAATTTAAACAAAAATTGTATCCCTATTTTTACAGAAAACTAAGACTAACTTAATTGATTTAATGTTGACTAAGATAATGACTGCACTAAATGCATGGGAGTTGCATTTTTTTAGCGCGGTATAATCATCAAACGAGTCCGCCCAGCCAGGGCAGGGCGGGAGGGACTGTCAGACTTGTACTGACTAAAATCATACTAAAATCCACGGTGTCTTTCATTAGCCCTTTACGTTCCAGGGTCACGGTAATGGAATAAGTCTCGCGGCCCCGGCAGGCTTTGGTCCTCTAATGGGAGTTGCATGCAAGTTGGACTACATTGTGGAGTGCTAATGGACATTAAATTCAGTTGATAAAATAGCAATTTCTTGCATTGTCTAAATGAGGCTTAATATTAAGACTACAGTTTTACGAATGGTTAACGAACCGTGTAAAAAATGTACAGGATTTTAACCTGATCAAACAACTGGCTCTCTAAAATCATAAATAATTATACTTACTGCCGTTTTTTTGTAAAGTTTGTAGCTGTCTTGATTTCTAAACTAAAATCCCGATAATGTTTACTTTTCATTCAGAAAGAAATGCTGAACTTAGCAACACTAGTATTGGCGTAATGAGGGCAGTATTGGGCCTCATTTGGGCAGCGTGCGGCCCCAGGCCGCAACTGGCACAGCCTCAGGCCACACGCTGTAAACAACACGTGAAATGTACAGTTTTATTGTACGAGTGTGGTCTCGTTACCGCTATGATTAATTGATGACTTGCTTTGTAAATGGTATCGGTATCGGTATGTTGTTATTGAAGGGTTGAATTATTTAGTTTAATTTGTATTTTAGTACTAATCTACCGAAACATTATTCGGCACATTGGTCCGCACACGGCTTAAAGAGTTGTCTGGAAAATGACGGCGCCCCCCTTAGAGGGCCAGAGGCTGCTGGGGTCGCGGGACTAATAGGTAACCGTGGCCCCGGAACGTAAAGGGCTATTGAAGGACACCGTGGATTTTAGTCAGTACAAGTCTGTTAGTCCTTCCTGCCCTGCCCTGGGAGGAATCATTTGATGATGTTAATACCACGTAAAAAAACACTTCAGCAGTGCGCATTCTAAGCTGGTATCGCGTTGGCAAGGCTGTGCACAGTGCAGCACTTTTGTGCGCACTGAACTAAGTCTAGCAATGTGAGCGTACAAATAATGAGACCACTGCTCACGTGTGTGCGCACAAAAGTATCCAGATTTGCGTGAACATTTTTAGAATGACGGCAAACCTTTTTTTTTCGCTGTCGCTGTTGTTATATGACCAAAATTATAAGTTAGCAAAACGAACTCCTCCAGTAATCGGCTTAAAACACCCAAAAAAAACCTTAACCCTCAAAATCTTCTCTAAACGCAACTCTGTCGATCACCCTTTACAAATGACAGCGTATCTGCTCTGCTCAACCCTCAATCGCTGCCTAATGGCAGCGGAGATGGATGAGTTGTCCCCTGAGACGTGGCAGCCCGACTGAAGCGGTCGCTGCCAACGTTTTAACTTGCAAATTAAAATGACACACTTTTTAGGCCTATTGAGATAGGAGGAAGGTTTGTTAGCGATTTTCGCGAGCGATGCGACGTGAGATAGGGGTTTTTTTCTTTTTTTCACTAAGTAGCGGATTGTCACTGCCGAAATATGAATTAATAATAATAATAATAATAATATGTATTTATTCACAAAAACTGTACAAGATTCCTATGAAGTCCCTGACTCCCGAGCTAGGTTCAGACCTGTGTTACGGAAGTCAGTGCCCTCTCCCATCAAGTGATTCTTACGTGAATAAATAAAGTATGAAGAACTTATGATCTAGATTTACATAAAATCGGTGTGTGTGTGTGTGTGTGTGTGTATGTGTGTGTTGTGTGTATGTGTGTGTGTGTGTGTATGTGCGTGTCAGTGCATGGGTGTGGGTAAACGTAATAACGTGACTAAACATTAAATTAGTCACGTTATTACGTTTACCCACACCCAAAAAATTACATTGATATCGTAGCGTAACACCACAGAAATGGGTTCTAAAATAGACAAAATGTGGAAAGATTTATATCTTTGTAAGCATGGTGTTGTTAAAAGTGTTCAACATAAATGTTACTATTCCTCTGTAGTCTACAGATCGTGCCATACACGGGCAAACACATTAAAATTTTATAGAAATGTTAATATCGTTAAGTGTTAGATCTCGACATGTTGCACGAGCAGGATCTATCAGTGATTGTCGGTCAAACAAATCTTTTCATTACACTTTTTAGTTACAGCCGTAAGTGATTACATACGCGTTGTGACAATAATATAAAGGAAATGAAGGTTTAAAAAATAAAGGAATTCATTAAACCGAGAACATTGAAATTTAAAAATTATCGTCGCCGATTAGTCTCTTAACTCAAGGTAAAGAAATCTTCACAAATGTGTCACTAACATACGAGTAATCCCTTGTCACTACATGAATGTACACAAATGTACACAACAATATCGTTACTTGTAACGGTTGGTTCGCGATGTATTCACACGTCCCCCAATGCGCATGTAAACACACCCTGTGGGATATCGCTGGGGGACTATCGCTACCAACAGCGAAAGCGAATATTACATAAATCTACGAGCTATTTATTATTCGCCACATTTTTCGCGCTTTGAGCGTCGCGTTCATATATTATGGTTGCTTACGGGTTGAATGAAACTTAATAGGAATTTTAAAAATTTCTTAATCCATAATCAGCGCATAGTGTGCTGGGACACAGGACTCCACTCTGTGTGAGAGGGTGGGCTGGACATTTAAATAACTGGTCCAATATTTCAGGAGTTATAGGCATAAGGATTTATATTCATAGAAACTTTATCAAACATTGGTTTAGAATCTTAATAATTATTATATTTTGATCCACAAGAGGCAAATTATTTATTTCAGAAACGAGATTATCTGTTTAATTAGTAATTTCCAAGAAATTAAACTTATTTCTAATTTGGTGGTTCTGTGGGTTGAATGCTCGGAGTTTAGGATATTTTTTATTTTGAATCTCAATTCATTGTATTCCGTTTTACGCCGAACTATTTGAAATGTTTTTAACCAGCCTTACCCATTGCAAGACTCCGGGCGGCAGATCTTTGCGGACATACACAAAAAAGGGTTAATTTAAAAAAAACGTTGCCCCACGCCTTGAATTTCTCCTGAGTCGTGGGTGCATTTACAATATTTGTGGTTGGGAATAGTGTGGTGGGTTTGTCCCAAAAAAAAATAATAATATCATCATCATACCCGTTTTACACCAATCATACCCATTTCACAAAAACATCAATGTAACACCAGGTTGTTCCATATCGGGAACATCATTAGGTCAGTTTGACCCGATCTGCGATGAGTGGAAGCGTCATTTCCCCTGACTCGCTTACAGCGTGCAAACACGTCGGGATTCGTCACTGGCTGCCTAATATGATCGTCCCAGTTCAAAACCCGGGGAATACTGTTGAAGACTCAAAAGTGTTAGGCAAGGAAATTGTAGCAAATCTGAGGCCTTTTCACCAGATTTGCTGTATTTTATTTACAACGTGCTTGAAGTATTTACTTCGTCTATTGTATTGAAAATTGGAAAAGTCTCTAAAGTACGATCATTAATTCCAGTCAGTAAAATGACAGTGCAACTGTCACTGATACAAAGAAATTTAGTACATTTCATTCATGTTTTAGTACATTTCATTCATGTACAAATGTCATTTTACTGACTGGAATTAATATTCGTACTTTAGTGTATGAACGATATACTTTTGAGAGGAAACACCACGGTCGTTTTTCCATACAAACGTAGTCCCCTGTTTTCTCCCTAGATAATGCCAGTAGAGCAATAATTTTTTTACAAAAAATCTATGACCACTATTGGCATGTCTCTATGTTTTCCTTTTTTCCATAAATTAATTATTAAAAGAGATGGGTGAATCCTGAGATTCGGAATATTCAGGTGATTCCCTTGGCGAAATTTATTTAAACAATTTTTTTATAACTAACAATGTAATATAAAATTTAGCTTCATTATAAACACATTTAACGAATTGGCATCACTTTAGGCCGGATGGTTCCCAAAATATGGCGTTTTAATTTTTTTTGGCCAGGGGAATCAAAAAAAGGTAGAGGAAAATCAAATTTTATTAAATCAAATCAAATCAATCAAATCAAAACATTTATTTCAAATAAGCCAGTTACAGGCACTTTTGAATTGTCAAAAGACAAAAAATATAAACAGTTCAAAAATAGTTACGGTGCTACAGTCCCAGTCACAGGCATAAAAACTGTGAAAGTACCGTAGATGCCCATTCCAAGAAGTAGATCTCTATGGAGAAGAACGGGCAAGAAACTCCATGGACACTCTTTTTAGATCGCCAATATTATTACAGAACCTTTGTTACATCATTCATTTTCAGATGGTACATTATGTGAGAACGATGTAGCAAGTTAAAAAGTGTCCAGAGGAAATATAAAAAAATGACAATTCAGAAATAAAATTATTGATAATTAAAACAAACCGTGGCAGCTAAGATATGGCCAGTCCCAACTGACAGCGCCCGTTCACGAACATGACGCATGATATCAGCACCATTCAGCTCAACCATTTTGAAGGGAACTAAATGATCCGACACACGCGCCACCATCAGCGAGACCTTTGAGTGAGCATGACATACTCCCAACCGCCAGGGCACATTCAAGTCAAAGAAATAAAAATAATTAGGACGTAGGTATCTGGTGAATGATAGCTTTGTGCACATAGAACTCACACAATATAGGCTAAGCAGCTATATAATACAAAGAAATATGAATTTATACAATGCAATTATAGTTTTACAATCTTTTGCAGCTCCGAAAATAGTGTCTATTAAAATATATGCTATCACTGAATACATCCCTGTCCTATGGAGCAGGACCAGCATGGAGCCAAGCATTATTATCAGCGATATAATCGCCCAATTTGTAATATGCCCGCTTACATAGTGTGCGTTTAATGCATGTTTTAAATTTTGTCTCATTCAGTTCAAGAATACTTTGTGGAATTTTATTATAGCATTTTAAACAATACCCCATAAAAGATGAGTCTACTTTGGCGAGTCTGAAGCCCGGCTGAACTAATTGGTCCCTATTTCTAGTGTTATAATTGTGCCTGTCACCTCTTTTACTAAAAAGATGCAGATTCTTTCTAACGTACATTATGTTTTCATAGATATATTGACAAGGCACCGTCATGATGTTAATATCCTTAAACAGTTCCCTTAGAGAATCGCGTCTACGGAGATTATATATAGCTCGGATCGCTCTCTTTTGGAGAATAAAAATAGACTCGATGTCTGCAGCCCGTCCCCACAATAAAATTCCATATGACATTATACTGTGAAAGTAACTAAAATATACAAGTCTCGCAGTATCTACGTCAGTATATTGACGAATCTTTCTGACGGCGTATGCTGCTGAGCTTAAACGCCCTGACAGAGATGTTAAATGAGGATCCCATTGTAGTCTTGAGTCAAGCGTAATCCCCAAGAAAACCGTTTTATCGACGAATTCTAGTGTCTCATTATTCAATACTATGTCATTATTGGTACTTTTGACATTTGGAAGCGCGAATCGTATACATTTAGTTTTATTGCCATTTAATACTAAGTTATTTGCTGTAAACCAGTTGTGGACCTGTAATAAGGTATTATTTAGGTCGTCAAGATTTTGCGCCCGTCTATTAATCTTAAAAATTAAGGAAGTATCATCCGCAAATAACACCATTTTGTGAGGTTGGTTATCCAATAGATAGGGTAGGTCATTAATATATACCAAAAAGAGGAAAGGACCCAGTATTGAGCCTTGCGGAACTCCGGTTTTGACAGTTGAACTCTGTGAATTTACGCCGTTTATTTGAACTTGCTGTTGCCTATTGCACAAATATGAATTTACCAAACTAAGTGCAAGTTTACCTAGTCCTTTACTATTTTAAAGTAGCCTCTATATAATACTAATCAGTCTCGTTAACAATTTATCACTTTCAATACCCGACCACAAATAGTTAAATCACAAATTGCATTTGAAAACGTGGTCAGGGTAATCAACGAGCTCGCGAAACCAAAACCAGGGGAATCAAATACTTATGTTCATAATTTCGTCCTGGACCAACGAGCGGCGTAATCTTTCACAAAGACATACGAAGCACTACCAGCAGCGCATATGCGACGGCACGGAGACAATCTTCTTTAAAATCCTACTAAGATATACGAAGATTTGTGACGCGCCACGGGAATCACTGTTTAGTCTCGGACAAACTTTATATTGTAATTTAAAAAAAAACTATCATAAATATACACGCTGTATCTTTTTTAAATATATCTACAACAATCCTGGTAGCGAATAGACCACACTATTTATTTTGTTTACGTTTGTAAGTAAGAGTTTTATTGGTATTTTGTTTGCGAAATGTGCAGCGGACGCGCCAGGGTTATCAATTTTTAAGCCTTTTGGATTTTTTTTCGACTGTTTAGAACCAAATTAAACACAAAAACTATCGTGCAACAGTAAGATCATACAATATAGTAGCATAAAAAAAATATTTTGGTTTCTAATTTAAATACTACGGGTAGTTTTTTTCTTCGGACAACGTAAAATTAGCCTCTCAAGATTCACCCAGATATGAACATTCAAAATCCTAGAAAAATGGCCAGATTTTCCGCTGTGTTCAAATATCCAGAAAACAAATTTGACGAGATTATATAAAAAAAGGAAAACATAGGAACACGGCCAATGCCTTTCTTTATTTTTTAAAGAAAAAAGTAGTGAAATCGGTTAAGTTTTGGAGGAGTAATCAGGGGACTACGAATCGTTGATTTTGTGCCATTTAACAAGGTATTTTCGGTCCAAACTGCAGTTGTCTCTATCGCGCTCAATTCTCCAGCCCTTGGTGAAACGTCAAAGTTCCAGTTTACTTCACGTCATTTTTATGGATAAAAATTAGTTTTTCATATTCTATACAATGTAGGTCATAATCACGTCTTAATACTTCACGACATGGTTGACGACATCTTTTGCAAACTGGCACAGTGGCCGCGGGTTCGATCCCCGCACGGAAGAAATATTTGTATGGTCTGTAGGTTCCGGATCTGGGTGATTGTGTATGTGAGTTTTTGTGTTTGTAACCCATGATGCAGGAACAAATTCCCAATGTACGAAACTGTGCAATGAAAAAAAAAAACATGTTCTGAGGCGTAGTATTCACGAGTGGTTGTTGTAAGTTCGCCACAAAAATAATTCCCCACGAAAAAAAGTCTATATAAATTAGGTAGCCAAAGGTTTTTGTTTTCATTTACATTCGACCCATTTTTTTTCCACATGGGGATAGTAGAACAGTTAAATGATAAAATCCAGAACAAAACTACTGAAAACGAGGACGCAATGTGGAATCTGAACAGAAAGTAGTACTAGGAGAACAGGATGAAAACTTTTTTACCCTTCACGAGTACGTAGAATTGACATGCCGTGATGTCCTGTTCTCTCATACAAACTGTGTTTAGTTTCATTTTTAATTTACCGAATACCAAACTTGTAATGTTATTTTTTGGTAAACAAAGTGATTTATTAATTATCTACACAAATATCATACATAGATATTTGTTTTTCTGGGGTAATCTCCTATCCAATGATCCGATTCTATTTATTTCTGGTAAGAAGAAAACATCGTTCCAGGGTGGGATATACTTTACATTTATATCATGCAAATTAGCCGAGCTTTCTGCATAATTCTTGTCTAGTGAGTCGGAAAAAGTTAAAGCGTGGGCGCGTGATGAGTTGCGACGCCGTGGGTCGGGGGCCGTAACTTCACGCCAACGATTCAACATCGTGAACAGCGAGTAATGGGTGACTCGCCGTCCAATCATGGACCATGCAAGGGGCGACGACGGCGAGTAATGGGTGACTCGCCGTCCGATCATGGACCATGCCTAGGGCGACTGCACGTCGTGTTCCACGCGTGCCTCAAAGAGCCGTCAGCAGCAATCTGCCGGGGTTTCCCTTAGAGGGCCAGAGACTGCTGAGGTCGCGGGACTATGAAATCAGATAACCGTGCCCCTGGAACGTAAATGGCTATTGAAGCTGTGCCTCCCGTCCCGCCACATTTACTGATTTTACAAAGATAAAAGAAAATGGTCTGTCAGCTTGTCTTTCTTTCTGTTGCCTTAACAGTCTTAACTGCTGAACGGTATATCGATGGGCGTTCATAAAAATTGTAAATTTTGGGTTAGGAAACTGAGGATACTTTTCATTCCGGTAGTAATTTCCCGTGGGATAGGTTCCGAACAAAATGCGAATATAATTTCCTTATTCAAATTGAGGCTTTTAATTTTATTATTAAGTAATTCAGGTTAGACTGCCTGCCATGATAATACGCCAAAAAAGTCTATTCTGCAACAGAATCCCTTCAAAGCAGATGAGTGCATCACACAAAGCGATTTCCTCGTTAAAACACAAACAATAACAACGCCTTAAAAAAAAAGTTATCTATCAGAAAACAGAATATCGAAAGAATAAATTTATCGGCTGTCAAGCAATAACAATAAAGAAACAGTACATATCGGATACGACGCAATGAATATTGTATTACGAGGATACGAGTACGGAGGCACAACAAATGTTGGAAAGGAGGTGGCGTTAGATGTCTTTGTTACCATGAATTATACGGATTTTGTACGGAATAGTGGGGAAAGAGCGATTATTTATGGCCACCAGTAAATCTCGGCTTATAATGTATCGGAGACCTATTCACGGCTCCTGTGACTAGCTTCGCCGCCCGGCGCCGTCCGCCATCCTCCACAATTTACGACACTGTATTTTTACAACTAGGATCTTACGTAAGCAGTGATTTTTCATTTTATAACTTAGTACGTTGCTCGGGAAATTCGTAAACGTTTCCGGTTCGGAGAATTTGAAAGTTTCCGCTAAGGACTCTTTTTCATGCCCGGGTTGACGGAGCGCTGTTTCCCACGCGGGCCTCAAAGAGTGTCAGAATCATTGGATGATTTTGCCACGATAAAAAGGACTCTTTTTCAGGCTGTGAAATGCTTATGTCGCATCCAGATTATGTTTGTGACAACTCAAATACGTGGATACTTCTTCTGTTTTGTCAACGTGCACAACTACATAAATATACGTAAGTATTTTATCACAATTGATTTCGAACTTGTCATTTTACAAGTGTAACACTTGTACATAAATTACTTCTAGTGAATGCGTTTTTAATTGACGATAGATAATAATTATCAGTTGTGGTCGGCTTCAAGGCAGTTGCAGCAATCCAGTAAAATTGGAACTAGAACCGCGAAAACGCCAATATTAAAAACACCAAATTTTCTCCACTAGCGACAGTAGCAACGCCATCATTGGAATAAATGAAGAGACGTTTTTGGCTCGTTTACTACAATATCTTCTTTTTAAGCCAACATCAAAATCCCCACGTCAACACATAAACCAAACCAATTCATAGCAAAAAGCCTCCTTTTCTGTACCTTCGTTATTTACTCACGGACGAACATTCGACTCCACAAAATTGATTCCAATTCCGATTTCACCTCTGGGAGCACTAATGCTACACGATTCGGTATTCTGTCGACATTACCCCATTCTCCTTTAGTTTTTTTCCATGGGATTTTATTTACGGGTAATGGGATCTCTGAAAACAAATGGGACAAACATGGTGGTAATTTGATGTTCTAATCTCGTGTGTGGCAATTAAGGATCGTAATTTTGTCTCAAAAGCCATGAAAGTTTGGCTTTTTCAAGGTTTTTTTTTAGCCTGGTTAAATCTTCAAATGAGGCCTCCCACCCAGGGTAGGGCGGGAGGGACTGTCAGTCTTGAACTGACTAAAATCCACGGTGTTCTTCATTAGCCCTTTACGTTCCAGGGTCACAGTGATGAGATAAATCCCGCGACCCCGGCAGGCTTTGGCCCTCTTAGAGGGGGGGGGGCCTCATTTTTGCTGACGCTCTTTAAGGCGCGCGTGAAACACGACGCGCCGACCCGGGCATGGTTTTTCTCTTAGATTTTTTTTAGTAGCAAATAGCTTTAATGCCATGGTACACCACTCACATACTTTGCCACAGTATGCATAAACCAAAAATCCTGACTCAAAAAAAAATTAAATTCGAACAGAGTGTTTAAAATAATAACCGGCATAATGCTCCCATAAAACCTCACCCTAACAGCCACAAAATTCAAATGAAAAGTAATTAAACCGTTCCCATACAATTAGAGAATTAAATTAATTGCGATTAATTAAATCTAAGTGGCCTGTATCGAGTTGCCGGCGTCGTCAGGTCTAATTCTGTACCTACATACAGTCGGAGCGTTTCTCAAATTAGATTACGCTCCCTGTTCCCGGCTTAATTTCAACCCGGATTACTGTATAATGAACTTTGTGCAGATACGCCTTTATTTCGCCATTCTTCTTTATTTTTTTTTGTTGTTAAAGGCCGATGACAATTGCTTTTGATTCGGATTTTATGTATGTTTTAAAATATGCGAGATATGTAGGCTTTACATGTGCTATTGAATTTTATTTGCATTCAAAGGTGAAAGTACGAATGTTGAATTGTCGAAAAAGTCTCACAAAAATTCTCTGTCATAATCAATTTTGCCAAACAATTGTTGATAGTGAATCATTTTTGGAATTTTAACTTTTATTTTGGCTCCAATTTCTTTGACATTATTAAAAAAAAAGTTTCGCCATCTTTACGCCCGTTTTTACTGGTCACAATCATGATGACTAAATATGATTGCACAGTGGGAATTTCAGCGCTGAACTAAGTACTAAAATCAAACGGTACTCTTAGATTTAGTAATTAATTTAGTTGTTGCTTAACATAACTAAATACCCCAAAAGTCCTTACTAACAACAAAATAAAGGCTAAATTAAACAAACACTTTATTAGTTACCGTTACACGCGAAACCGGGTCAAAATGCACCAAAGCCTTTGTTCCCATTGTTCTAAAGTAACAAAAACAAAGAGGTTAACGTATGCGTTATAAATCTAAGCATCCATTTTGTTAATAAGCTCGCATAATGTTGTACTAATTATATTAATCGTCCGTTTAGTCGCGAACGGGGCATGTAATGCTTTTTACTTAACCGGAGTTAATAAATATGTTAATGTGGGAGTATGTTCCTTACCTTCACGGTAATTTGACGGTTAAATTTTATTATGGTGGTGTTGATTTTTGGCTTTTTTTTTGTTGGTAAAGTTTGGTAAAATGTTTGAAGTTTAATTTCTGATAAATTAATCAATTCGTTGTAGGTATACTGAGTTTCCATAGGTTATTATTGTAGATCATTCATAGTGGCTTATAGTCGAAATTTAACCCAAAATTGGCAAAAGGGTAGGCCAATTATAAGCATGGAAAAGTTTGATTTCACCTTGTCAGAATTGCAACTAAAAAAAGGGTTTCTACGCCAAAAATCCTTTACAAACACAAATGGACAGAGAAGTTATGATTTAACAATATTCCTCTTTATAACTTTATCCTATACGGATATTTCTCCTTTAGAACTACGGAACCCTAAAAGTGATCGATAGAATGCATAAGTTATCACAATTCAAATCAAACCAAGCGGCCATTTCGTAAATTAATTCAATCAATGTTCAACTTCATTCAACATTCAAAACTTTTAATAACTAAACGTTCACATGGAGAATTACGAATTCAAAACTATGATGTGAAATGTAGAATGAGAATTCATAATGCTACGGGCTTACACACGGGAAATGCCATTAATTTATCGGTTTATTGGCCTTTTCTTAAAGTTAGTGTGGGCCCCATCGTCGTCGCTATGGAGCGTAGTATCTTAGGTGTTAATTTAACAGATCATGTTCGAAACACTACAGTGCGCTCCAAAACACAGATCGGATGACGTGGTTCAAAAGGCTGCCCAACATAAATGGGACTGGGCGAGACATGTCTGTTGCATGCCGAACGAGCTGTGGGCCCGCAAAGCTCAGAACTGGTGCCCTGAAACGGCGAAGCGGGGTTGAGGCAGACCACGAAGAAGATGGCGGGACGAACTAGATGCCTTTCTTGAGAATAGCGGGTTTCACTGCGATTTTTAGCCGTCAGTGGTGCTACAAGCGCATAACGTAAAGGGCCAACAGGACGCCATTTTTTATAGCCGTTTGCAAATGTCGTCCTGACGGCGCTTGCGCTACTTTAGTGTTGTGTCAAATATATATGCCATATGTGTGTATGTCCCCATTTTACCTTGCTTCCTCGTCTTATACACTGTTTCCCTAAAAAACGTTCAAGTGTAGCTACGAGTGTGTAGTCATGATATAGTATTGAGATATTTATCATACAGTAAATGACATCATGCGCTGGTAGCGCCATCTGAGTCGAGCTTTGCCTGAAACCTCCCATTGGAAAGAAATAGCGCACAAGAGCCCGTTAGAAGGAATGGAGCGAGGCCTTTGACCAGCAGTGTGACTGTACAGGCTAGTAATAATAAATTGACTTTTTTTGAGGATTTGATGGGACTTCAAAATTAAAAAAAAAACTAGTGAAATGTGAGTAAGCACTAGTTACTCCTCTGCCTAATCATTCAGGCCATACAAAGCCATACTTTTCTCTGAAAATCAATATGTAAGATTGGTATTCCGAGAGAGATTTGTGAAAAAAGTCAGTTTTTTCGTTTGAGAATATGGCCACTGGCCACCCTCTGGTGTCAGGGTTATTTAACCCACCTCTGGGAACACCACAGGCCTCTGAAATGGCTTTAAACTTTTTTATATAAGTTCAGGTTACCTCACGATGTTTTCCGTCACCAATGTCAATAATTTTCAAGATAAACTTAGAAAAGCACATATGAATTGAAAAAGACACACTGGTACTTGCCTGGGTTTGAACTCGAAACCTCATACATGAGAAGCGAGATGCTAAACCTCCGGGCTATTATGACAAAATACAGTCACAATTTTGAAACTCAGTCTGTTAAACTAGGTTTGAAACTACGCATTTCCGTTCAACTTTCCCTTTAACGTACTTTTTGACCTTCTGTGTGTCATCGTGATAAGGAATTTAATTAAAATTAACTGAATTAGTTTTTCATTTAGATAACGTTTTCTTTGATTAGTGATATTCATCTATAATAGTTAAGGGAAAAGGTTTTTCAATTGATTAGTTTTGTTTTAAAATATCGTAAATGTATAAGTACTATAGTTAGGTCCACATTTGTTCAGTAATTTTATTAACAAGTTGTTACCAGCGGCTTCACCCGCTTCTATCGACAATATACAAGGGTAAACGCATCCTATGTGTCACTAAGAAACTACACGAACACTAAGAAATAATACTTACACTAGGAAGCACACATACATGACACACACTTATACATATTAAACCTACATAAAAATAATAATAATAATAATCGAATATAAATAGGTAACAGAATATATAAAATAATAAAATAAAATATTTAATAGAATAACTACAATTTATAATGGTAAGATACAATATTTATATTAATTGAATAATTATAATATATCAAAAATTTTACAAATACAAACGAGTAAAATAGAATAATTAAGAATGCAATAAAGAATTTGAGTTTGAGTTTGAGTTTTGAGTTTGAGACTATAACTCATCAAGATTCGTTTAGCCTTTCTGAAGTAATAGAGTAACAAACATTAATTTATCCAAACATCCAAACGTCCGCATTTATGGTTTGATGTTCCATGTATCAGATCATGTCATGGGTGACATTGGGTGACTGTCTTAACATACACTGGACATAACTCTAGATTTCTAGGTCATAATGATAAATCCTAACGGAAAAATCTAGGTATTGTTATTTTGCCTAACCTGTGAAATAATTTAAAACAGCTAGACACACACAGCAGTCGCAGTTTAAAATAGTAATCTCAATTTGAATTTATAATATAAATAATATTCCAAACAATAAATAAATAACCAATACACTCCAAAAATATCGCTACCATTTCACCCCATAAACTATAAAAACGTTATTCTAATGCACGCTAAATAAAACTCTATGCGCTCCACATAAAGCGTATATAGAAGAATTTATAGCAAAATGATGCAACAAATAAGTTAGCGCTGCATCGCTTTATTTACCCGGGTTGCAGCGAACTCGGGTAAGTCGACGATTTGTTGACTTGAACTTACCCGGTTCAGAAAGCGCTGGATCACGATGAAAAATCAATTATTGTAAAAGCGTGGTTTATCTTGAAAGTGCACTTTAAGTAAGGTTAAAATGTTACAAGTTAGTTGGTTGTTTGTGTAACTAGCTATGTAAACATCCATCTGTAAGTAGGTGCTCCGTTAGTAGAGATATCTTTGAGTCTGATTGACCTAGTTCGAACATGTCTGATTTGTCTGAGTTTGACTAGAAAAAAAGGCATTTTTTAACTCATGTGTTGCGTAATTTCTGTTCTTAATGAACAAGAGACTAGACGAAAATATAAAAAAAATACATGTGACACTCGGAGACTGCCGCGGTGAAGCTATTGCACATTTATTTTTTATTTATTTTTTTAAATCGCCTACCGCGTATATTTAACGAGAATATAATTTATTTAAAATGTTTGTGGTGCACTAAGTACTGTATTATAGAACTTCTTTGTTGTAGGAGAATTTTATAAGTAAGTTTCATTGTGAAAACTCCTTTTGTAGCTGGCCGTTTAGAATCAGTAAGAAAGAGTAAATTGTCTTGACGGATATTTTTATGATAGCCTTAATCTCCCGAACTGAAACGACGTTATACGATGCGTGGTGTCAGGTTTTTGGGAAAATTCTTGATTCGGTCGCCACGCTTCGCCGCGCTCAGAGCCCGCGATAAAAGCTATGCAATAGCTTAAAATGCATAATATTTCTATTGATGATGATGACGAAAAAAGCATTTTCTTCTCATCATCATCATCAATAGAAAATATTATTTCTGTTTTTGCACAAACACAACATTTTAGGAAGGCATTCACTATTTTTTCTTTTTTTTAATACAGCCTCCGAACAACCTCTTGTCTTTTCGAACTAGCTGTTGCCAGCGGCTTCACCCGCTACAATTCGAAAATTATCCCACGGGAACATAAAATCGGGATTAAAACTATCCTATGTGTTAATCCAGGTTATAAACTATCTGTATACCAAATTTTTGCAAAATCCGTTCAGTGGTTTTTGCGTGAAAGAGTAACAAACATACCTACATACACATACACATACATATATCCTCACAAACTTTCGCATTTATAATATTAGTAGGATTGAACTTGCGGCACGCTGCCTCAAAATATACTTCAGATTATACACTAGCGAGCAGAAGTAGGGAATCACTCACTTGGAATTGATTCGGGATAGCTCGTTAAATAATGGCGTGATTTGAGTGAATTTGGTATCAAATTAAAGATAACAGTTAAACCTTTAAAATGGTATTTTTATTATTCTTAACTAGTTATTAAGTATTCAAGATCGCGCGGAATCGGAGTAGAGTGCTGCTAGGGAGTTTGTTTCGCCACTTCTTCTTCCCAGCCAAAACACTAGGAAGTGTCGAAGGGGACTTTGGGGGACTGTCTTATGTAAAAATTGACCTTCAAAAGATCCTGAAAAATCAGCCTAATTTGAATAAATTACTTTTGATTTTGATTGAGTAAGTTATTGAATACCTCATACTTATTTCTTCACATCACTACGTGTTACTTCTCCACACAATAACGCTACTTCCCTACTCTCCTGTAAAGTCACACACATTTTTATTCTCCGTTTCAGTTTTACATTTCATATCGCCGACACAAGTCCGCAGCGTGTCCTTAGTACAATCACGTACTGGTAGAGTCACCATTTCACATAATATTACGCCTGTATTTTTACTGAAGGCTTTGGCGGAGGAGTTTCACAGTAAATCCTTATAAAGCCATGCAAGGAAGGTGTGCACTGGTAATAGTACAAACGAACCACCAGTAACATTGTGCTCGATCTGGGAATTGATCTCTGGGCCTCATTCTTAGCAGCAGCGACTGGACTAGATCAACGAGAAGGAAAATGAAAGTCCGAAAGACTTTTTCCGGAACGTCTGACATTTTTTAAAATTTGATTGAATTGTGACAGAGGTTGTCTTTGTCACAGCTTAAAATAGAGCAAGCTTACCCAGAAAAAGTCAGGACAAATTCCTTTACCAGGTGCGCGGGAATGTGTAAATAAATAGGTACTGCGAACCTGGAACGTAACGAGTAATTGAAGGAACACCGTGGATTTTAGCCAGTACGAGTCTGACAGTCCCTTTCTCTACACCCAGGGCGGGAGGACTCATTAAATGAGTTTACCACGCTAAAAAAAGATGGACATATTCCTTTTTTATATCTTCTTTGTTCATTGAACATTTTACCTTTACCTACTTAAAAAATCTTCATAAGAAATTAAATAGAGAATTTGACCATGTTTATTACTTGTTTTGAGTGTTATTGATCATGACAGTCCAAAAACTTATAATCTACCTACCAATAAACCTGGAAAGTCCGAACATACGCTTCAGCCGGAGAACATCCAAACGCACGGTAACCCTACTTGCAGATATTGCATTCGTTTCAAGTCCGATCTCAGCGACTGCGACGTCCGCTGGAATACTTCGGACGCGTCCGCAATCGTTTGTGTACGTGAGAATGTCTGGTAGCTGCTTAACAGGTTGAAAGTGAGATTGAAATAAAGGAATTATAAGAATGATAGCGGTTTGAAATACGAACGAACTTTTTTCTTCTCTTTCTTTTTCTTTAAAAGCGCATTATTTCGCATTGGCAAGAATAAAAAAGACTATTTTAAGAAAAGTAAGTCGTGTACTGCTTCTAAATCTACTGGTTCAAACCGCAGTGTGATAACTGACAGTGTGGATGAATTAATTGAAAATTGTTACTAAGTTTCTTGAAAGTAATGTGATTTGTAATGATAAGTGATGATGAACCATTTAAAAGAACAAAAGGACCATGCCCAGAAATGTATGGAGCTCTGCCCCTGTAATGTTTAGAGTTCATTTGTATGTCATATAAAAGCTCTTTAACGGTACTTTAAATATGTCTAAATTACATATCATATAAAGCTGTAGTTTAAAAGTTATGTATAATATTCAACATTAAATCTGGGTCTCCCAAAAGTACCATTAAAACTACTGTACAACATAGACAAGTACTCTAGGCGTAACCAAAACAAAACGCCCCCAACAAGATAACGTTTACCGTTACTTAATAGATATTTGACGATAATTTACGGTGACTAAGTATGGAAGGAGTGGCTGCCGGCAGGATTGAGTTTCGTCAATAATGAGGTTAGAGGGCGCGCGGGTCCCGTGTCGACGCTAACTAAGCCGGGCTCTGTGTAATGATCGTAATTATGTGTCGTCATGTACGGAACTTGTAGATTGTGGAGCTTGTGATGCTGAACTAGGGAATACAATCTCGAATTTCGAGAGATCTCGACCATTTTTATATTCAATCTCTACCATAGCCAATCTCGTACGAAATTCGTGTGTTTTTGCAAGAGATCTCGACAATAATTTAAAGGAAAAATTTTATATTCAATCTCGGTGGCTAATCTCGATACCCAATGCGAGATCTCGAATTGCTAATTTTAGCTCGAGATTGCATTCTTCCTGTCTGGACGTATGAGGGTTTCTTTAATTTGGAGATTAAAGAATACTATTGAAAGTTCTCATTAGTAGTTTTCTTGGTGATTAAAATATAATATAGATTCAGCTGAGAGTTACGAGTTTGGTACTTTTAGAAGCATCTATCAGGTCCTGGATTGTGTGGTCCTGGACGCGGTAGTAAGTGCTTCATCTTTTGTAGAGCAGACATTACAGAACATTTACACTCCGGGACAGAGTGATCAATAAACTTTACACGAGATGTCTTCAGTCTATCATCATGAACATCATTATCATCATCAGCCGGACGTCCTCTGCTGAACACAGGCTACCCCCTTTGATCGCCACGCCGAACGATAATTCGCCACTTGCACCCATCGGTTGCACGCGACTCTCACAATGTCGTCGGTCCACCTAGTGGGAGGCTTGCCAACGCTTGTCTTCCGGTCCGTGGTCGCCACTTGAGAACTTTATTTCCCCATCGGTTATTAGTGCTACGAGCTATGTGGCCCGCCCATTACGAGCCATGTTTTGACTTTGGTTCTCACGTCTTTTTCTACGACAGCACTCGACAAACAAAATGCCCAAAGCAAGCAACACTGGCCAGACTTCACAAGTGGCAACACAGCCTAACTTGAAGCACCATCATATGTTATAAAGGGTCAACTCACCCACAAATCACGCAATATATTCGAGTTCACTTGTATGTAGTGTCAGAGTGTCCTCGCATAGGTTTTGCCCGTGACGCCGCTCGCGAGCTGTGAATTATAGCCTCGCAGACACTCGACCACACCCGCGGGAATTTACAATATGTGCACTCAGGGCCGCGCCGCCCCTGTGTGCGATGTGTGCGGCGCACACAGGCGCCAGGACTATAGGGGCGCCGGATGAAATGCGAAAGCCAATAATAATTTAATTATTTTTTCACATAACAACATACATTATACCTCAGTATCGATAAGTAGGTAGATACAAGTCTCCCAAGACATAAGCACTATTAGAATTGACCCACTGTTTATATTTCGGGTATGTACATACAAACTTCAAGCGCTGCGTCTGCGTTTTAAAATCAAAAGATGCGCCGCAGTCAATATTATAGCTGACTATCATATTACAAAGGCGAGCTGCGGAGTATGAGTTTATATTAACGCAACGTGATGCGATACGGAGACAGCGGCGGCGAGTCTCTAATATACAATTAGAAACATTTTATGCAAAGTGGGTGCTAGATGCTCATTGAATGAACGTCCCGTATTTTTTATTATATTAAAAATAAGTTTGAGTTCTAACACTAATTATAATACTTAGTTGGTGTGTTACGGATTATTTTAAAGTGTTTTCACGACGAGTGATACAGAACAACAAAAAAAAAGAAATTATATGTGTTTGTGTGTTGAGCAAAAGAAGACGAGAGGAAGAATGTGATAAACACGTGATGAACACTTCTAAAATAAGTAAATATTTCACGGCTCTACCGTTTACTACTAAGGAATCTGTGAAGTATGTTCTACATACATACTTCTTAATCTTTATGATTATTCCTCTATGGCATTCGTTGCCATGGTAATTTTATTATGAAGAAAAATAACTTGTGTGTCAAAAAACATATTTTATTGTATTAGGATTTAATATACTATAAATGTAATATAAAATGCTTCAGCTTTATTAAACGCAACCTTCGTATCACTTGTTGTTTCTAAGAACTTCACAGAATCATAGAAGTGTTTCGAACCGATGAAGGTGTTAAAACTGATAAAAAAATGCGTTAAGCAGGGGGTGATGTTCCTTCTGCGTTTTAAATTACCTCATAAAACAATACAGCTGTTATCATTTATAAAGATTATACTAGCAATAATTTATATAGCCGACATGGTTGACGTACTGGCTGAGTAAGCAAACCGTTGCTGCGCTACGAGTCACGGGTTCAATTCCCGCACGGGACAAATATAGGATGACCTGCAAGTAATTAATTCGGGTCTGGGTGTCTGTGTGTGTGAATTTCAATGATTGTAAACGCACCCAAGATACAGTGTGGGGCAAAGTTAAATAAATTATACATGTATTAAGTTCTAAAATCAAGCTTTGCTTTGCGGAAATCCGTGACATTAAAATAGTAAGGGTGGGGGGAGGGGGGTATCTTCGGTCAATAGATACTATTAAATATAGGTAACTGGAGACAATATTATGTTTAAATAAAAACAAATGTTGAAACGCGACCAAAAAAAGAGGCGCTTCATGGATTTTGCACACAGGCGCTGCCAGGGCTCGGCGCGGCCCTGTGTGCACTATGCCTTGTTTTGTTTAGAAATGTAGGATTATAATGGAATTGTGTTGAGAAATATTATGAATGGTCGGAACAACAGGTGTGCGAGGTTTTCAATTTATGTCGTCCCGTGAAAAATATTATGTTTGCACTCTGCATACGGTTGAGCCGAAAACCGATCTCGTCATTTTTGGTAAAGTCTAGAAATATGCCGACACAAGTAAACTAGAAACGTAGGATAAACAAATCCACTACAAAACATCACAGTCGTACCACAAAAAGATAAACATCTGCTGACCACTTGTCCAAAAAACCCTTAACTGTAAAACGACCCTTATATCATCATCAAATATCGTTTTGAAGTTGACAGTTTTTTTAGAAAAGAAAAACAGATAAGCAATTGCTCCTGCATGCTGTTATATTGGATGCCGTGCCAAACATTTTTGGGAGAAGTCAGGCATTTGTTAGAAGGCTCTTCATCTGAAGAACTAAAATGATAAATGTGAAAGTGCAAGACAAGTGCTTACTGCTAAACCGATTTTAATCAAATTTGCTAAAGATGGCGGGTTCTTGAGATTGATTGAGGCCCCAGAGGACGAGGAGGGCGGGCATACGAAGCCGCAGACAAAAGCTGGTTTATTAAAAAAAAAATACAAGACTCAATTTCACTCCCATCTAACTGAAACCCATAAACTACTTACAGTCTTCTCCGAAAATGCAACAACAAATTCCTTATCATACCTGCAGTAAGTCCGTAATAATTGCACGGTACGTTAAATTGATATTTACATAGCACGTGGATCTTCCCGGGACGCTATATTTGCCCCGATCTGCGTGCATAAATCATTGGAATCGTGTCGGGCGTGCATTAAAGCCTTCGATACCGTTGCATGGGAACGCTACATTATATTTTGCACGATATTGTTTAGTATTTTGAATAGTTTGGGAAGATTAATATGTTTGGCTGTATTTTTGGAGGTATTCATGTGGTGAAATATACGTATGTTATCAGAAATTAATAGCGGTTTACGATTTTGGCAGTCTTTAATATCAAAAGTGTTAAGCAGTGGCGTAGCTAGGGCCAGAAGGGGCCCCGTATCCTGACTCGTTTAACTTACTCTATTACTTTTTGAAGGGAGCTAGAAAATTGAGAATGCTGATCGACTGATCGTAGCTTTTTCTTTTTTCGTTCGTAGATTTATATATGACAACTATATGTAGCCTTTTTGAAAATTTAGCTTTGTTAGGAGTTCGATTGGGTGCCCTTGACTCTTAGGGCCCAATAATATTGATACTACCACTGATGCGGCCGTAGCTACGCCTCTGACTGTTAGTCGAGCAATACTTTGTCCAGTCCTGTAGAACAAGAGTGTACCATTGGGTATTGCGTACAGTTGGTAGTGGTATGTTTGTACTGTAGTTGATATGCAAGACCATTTTCTCAGAAACTCAAAGTATTTTTATGAAGTAGCAATTTTAGTAAATTCTTATGCCATGTCAGAATTACCAAGCTACGACAGAGGTTTACTCTTAAGTAAAGACCATACGTCAGCCGCAGAATTTCGAGTCCATTCCCAATGCCCGCACGTACGCGTTTCCGCATTGATAATTTGGAGGGTAAACGAAGGCATTTAAATAGTCGGCAAAGAGAATAATTCCCGTTGTGCATCGTAGTGGGTGGCGTTATAAAGAAGGTTCCAGAAAGTCCAGTCCAGCCAAGTACAACTGATGCTGAAGGTTTTTAACCGACTTCAAAAAAAAGTAGGGTCTCGGTTCAACCTGTATGTATGTTAGTCCACGATTATCTCGTGTTTGGCTGAACGGATTTTAATGGGGGTTTTCAGAAATGTGTTCATTACATTCTGGAAAAGGTTTAATTATTATATAACATTATTAGATATCCCGTGACGTTGCCCACGTGGATCCGTTTTTGCTTTTTTGGATTGTAGATTTTCAGAGACGATTGCATGTTTGTCCACGAATGGGTGTTCGATCTTAGGTTTTAGACTAAAGTAGTATGCGTCGCAAACGCGAGATAATGGGCGTTTTTCCATTAGCCGGCACGGCACCGGCACCGGCGCCGGCGCCGTGTCGGTGCCGGGGAAGCAAAAATGTATGAAATTGTATGACTCGCTTTTGCACTTACAGGGGCCGTCGCCGGCCCGCAGCCTTCATACATTTTTGACCCCCGCACCGGCACTATGCCGGTGCCGGTGCCGTGCCGGCTAATGGAAAAACGCCCATTATCTCGCGTTTGCGACGCATACTACTTTAGCCTAAAGTTTATGATCTCTTAAAGGTATCATTTTGTTTAGGTAGACGGTCACCTTCTGTCTTTATTTCTGCAGTGTCATGCTGGGCCTGACACAAAGGCCTCGCGAGTCCGCTGCACGTGTCGGCCTCGATCTAGGCCACGTATGCTTATACACAACCACAGATGCGGAATTTTGAGCCTTTTGCACGGTGTACAGTATTCATAACGTGGCCTGTAGGATTTGATGTGCGAGCTTTTCAAATATCATATCTATCGTGAAACGTGGGATTGCATTCGTGTGATTTGTGTATTGTGCGGTCTTTGGGTTTGATATGTTTTGGTTACTGTAGGTCATTGGTGAGTGGATGTCTGTATCATGTCTACTTTGATGATGATACGTGCTTAATCGACCACCACTGCTCTTAAGAATAGTCGATTGAGAGTCGAGAGAGAGTCGCGTTACGAGTTGTCGTGGGTTCTAACCCAGCCAGGCGCATTAATTTGTGTAATTTATTAAATCAGCATTGAGTAAACCGACATGTTGCAAAATCAAATCGTCGAAGACATTTGAAGCCTGTGTCCCGGCAGTGGACACATTATTGATTTTGAGAACATTGTTGAGACACTAGTATTCTTCTCCATGAGCAAGATAGTCGCATTATCCACCACGCGGATACGCTATGGGTTGGTAGACATGCCTTCGATATTTTTATCGTAAGACATGTTGGTTTATTGGTGTCTTCAAATTGTTATTTTTTTGGCAGATGATAGTTTATTACAAAGGCGAGTAATTGCTGTTTCCACTAAGCCAGAATTGAGATGTCTTGTGCCAAAAAATAATAGTATAAAAAAACTTTTCAAAACATCTTCTTTCCACAACTATAAATTATTTTTGCTTAGAGTACAGTTATACCTATCTTTCTAAAAGCACGTCATAGACCCTGCCGGGGTCGCGGGACTTATCTCATTACCGTGACCCCGGAACATAAGGACACCGTGGATTTTAGTCAGTACGAGTCTGACAGTCCCTCTCGCCCTGCCCGGGGCGGGAGGACTCATTTGATGAAATTACCACGCTAAAAAAAGCACGTCATAGACGCACAGTCATAGAAAGTTATACTGACACATAAATTTACAAACCTGGGCAAGCGGGTACTAATTAATACCTACATGTAAATTCACACCCCGGGACCTGCCCGGAATCAGGTTACAGCCACACGTTGGGCAAATCCACCTGACATGTTTTAATACCTTTCAAATACCAACTAATTAAAAAAGATTACGCCTATAATCAAGGCTATGACAGCAACATTATCATTCATAATCTAAAGCTCACAACACAACACTACGTAAATTAGCTAGCACCATTATCTAAATCCGACCACTTTGCCCGATGACTTCTAATTAGCTAATCGAAGCACCGTCTGGTACATGAATAATAATAAGCTAGGATGACAAAGCTAGTGCTGTGCCACGCTTCGTAATCACGGCGGACATTATCCGCAAGGCCCGACTATGACGTGGCTTGCAATGACACGCTTGACGTCCTGTCACGTCATGTGACGTAGCTGACGTCAGTGATGCGGTGTTTGTATTGTATCGGAATAATTGTCACTAAAAATTCGTATTGGTGTTTATTTGCGATGAATACATTAAACTTGTTTGTTTTAGGTTTTTAGTGGCAGCGTTTGTTTAGTTTACATGGGTGATATTGATTCTGATATGTAAATGTTGATGTGAGTTGAAAAATTCTGTGTTATCATATTCGATTAAGGATTTTGTGTTCAGTATTCAAGCGGTGTGGCGTCAAAATATGCAACTGCTGTATTTATGTGACTGAAAACTGAAAATTCCCGCTGAAATAATTTTAGCAAATACACGGTTTTACTTTAAGCCTTTGTTGAGCGTTCAGCTCGTGGAAAGATTTAAATTTTATTGCATTTTGAATTAATATTTATTAGTGTTGATCTGGCTTTTACTACTGTTATTTTAATACTACTTACGAAACCTTTTAGTGCTACATTGATATATACATATGGATATAATTAATTTATGTTGGTTTAATTATAAACTAAAAAGACATATTTTTTTAAAATATTTATCTTCGTAACTAATATTCAAACAAAAACATGAAACGTGCCAGTGATATTAAAAACATATAAATATAATATTCTACAGAGATCATATCACACGGTGACTAATATGAACTCACTAAATCGACACGTATACATTTATATGTTACGAGAAGTGCAGTAGTGCACTGGGTAACCGAGTAACGACTGCAAACGAGACGACGAGTTCCCAGCGCGCAGTAAAAAGCACTTCACGCTAAAATTATCATCATTCCAACTAAAAAGGTGCAATAAAGCCTTGGGCCACTCGGCACACTCAGTTAGCGTCATTACCCAGGGCGGGGGAAAAATTCGCTTTTACTGAAAATTGGGTAATCGACGGCCGACAGGCGGTTTATTATTTTTAATATCGCCCCTGGAGAGTATAAATGGTGAGCTCCCTTAGAGATGCTGTGTCGTAATGCCGGCATTAGTTTGCTCGAGGAAATCCCGACCCGGTGTTAACGTTTATTGTGATACCCTTAATTGGTGATTAAATTACCTATTTTTCTTTTTAAAACGCTTTTTCAGGTACTTAAATGAGGGTTTAGGTTGTATATTTTTGCGGCGAAATTAAGTTTAGGCATTGTTGTATGAAGTACTAGGTGTTGTAAATAAAGCGGCCTTGCTGAGTCGTATTCGGTTTTGTAATGAGTTTTTTTATGAGGTTCACGTGGATATTTTTTATTATCATAATATTTTACGCCGTGGGGCGCCGGCTTAGAATTGCGCTTCCCCAAATCCTCCCGTGGGTGTCGTAAGAGGCGACTAAGGGATAAACCGGAGGTCGGGCAGCAGCGTCCTCCGTGTACTGCACATCCTCACTGCGATCGCCAACCCGCCTGCCAAGCGTGGCGATTAAGGCAAATAACCCCCTACAATGAAAACCACAGAAACCAGGCCCCCAGTCCCCGGCAGCTCCGCTATCCCTGGCGCGGGTAGCGGTCAAGGTAACGGCGGAGCAGGGGGTGCTAAGAATCTCCGGAAGAGATCCGGCTACCCACCCCCACGACGACTGGCCCTGGTAACACACAACATACGCACATTGAGGACTGACGAAAAGATCTGCGAGCTGGAAGAGGAGCTGAGCAAGTTACACTGGGACATTATGGGGTTATGCGAAGTCCGTAGAGAGGGGGAGGACACCGTAACCCTGAAGTCTGGTAACTTGCTCTACTACCGGGAGGGCGACCAACAGTCCCAAGGTGGTGTCGGGTTTCTCGTTCACAAGTCCCTCGTAAACAACATAATAACCATCGACAGTGTGTCGAGCAGGGTGGTATACCTAATACTCAGAATATCCAAAAGATATTCGCTGAAGGTCATTCAGGTATACGCACCGACCTCGTCACACTCCGATGATGAAGTGGAGACTATGTATGAGGACGTAAGTAGGGCCATACATAGCTCCAAAACCCACTTCACTGTTGTTATGGGGGACTTTAACGCAAAGTTGGGTAAGAAAAGCGGTGATGAGTTGAGAGTGGGGCAATTTGGGTATGGGCAACGGAACCCTAGGGGACAGAGGCTGGCCGACTTTCTGGAGAAAGAGGAACTCTTTATGATGAACTCTTTCTTCCAGAAGCCGCCTCACAGGAAATGGACCTGGCTGAGTCCCGATGGTTTCACGAGAAACGAGATAGACTTCTTCATGACCGACAAGAAACGGATATTCAGCGATGTCTCTGTGATCAACAAGGTAAAAACCGGTAGCGATCACCGAATCGTAAGAGGCTCGCTGAATATCAATGTTAAACTTGAAAGGTGAGCCTGATGAAGTCTACGCTCCGACCTACTCGGCCCCATATTCAAAACCCCGAAAGCTTTCAACTCGAGCTCTCTAATCGCTTTGCTTGCCTTGAGAACTTAGTGTCAGTGGACGAGATCAACGACGGGCTAGTGGAAACTGTCCGCACGGTAGGGTCTAAGTTTTTTAGACCCTGTCGTAAAGATAGACCTCAGAAATTGACCGAGCAAACCTTAAACCTCATGGCTGAACGACGTTTGCTACAGTTGCAGTCTTCCGATGACGCGAAGTCATATAGGCAGCTCAATAGACGTATATCTAAGTCCTTGCGACACGATCTGCGTCTCTTTAATACGAATCGTGTTAAAGAGACCATACAGCGAAACCAAGGCTCTAAAGTGTTCGCAAAAGACAAGTCTATTGGGCAAAGCCAGATGACAAAGCTGAAACGGGAGGATGGCAGCATAGCGTCGACCAAAGCAGAGGTTTTAGGCGAGATCGAGAGGTTCTATGGACAGTTATACACTTCGGTCGCAAAGCCCGTTGACAGCTTGGTAGGAGATCCAAGAGCCAAGCTGTCCCGACATTATACCGAAGATATCCCGGACATCAGTCTGTACGAGATTAGGATGGCCCTGAAGCAGCTTAAGAACAACAAGGCGCCGGGCGAGGACGGAATCACTTCAGAGCTTCTGAGAGCGGGTGGAACACCGGTACTTAAGGTCCTCCAGAAGCTCTTTAATTCCGTCCTCTTCGAGGGCAAAACGCCTGAAACATGGAGTAGAGGTGAGGTGGTGCTGTTCTTCAAAAAAGGTGATAACAGCCTATTGAAGAACTACAGACCCATCACGCTTCTAAGTCATGTTTATAAGCTGTTTTCAAGGGTTATCACGAACCGTCTCGAGCACAGACTTGATGACTTCCAGCCTCCCGAACAAGCCGGTTTCCGAAGAGGCTATAGTACCATAGACCACATCCATACGCTGCGGCAAGTTATACAGAAGACCGAAGAGTATAACTTGCCATTGTGCTTAGCGTTTGTGGACTATGAGAAAGCCTTCGATTCGGTGGAAACATGGGCGGTACTTGAGTCACTCCAGCGATGCCGTATTGACTATCGGTACATCGAGGTGTTGAAGTGCTTGTATAATAACGCCACCATGTCGGTCCGAGTACAGGAGCAGAGCACGAAGGCGATTCCATTGAGAAGAGGCGTAAGACAGGGGGACGTTATCTCCCCGAAACTGTTTACTGCCGCAATGGAAGACGCCTTCAAGCTCCTGGAATGGCAAGGACTTGGCATCAACATCAACGGCGAATACATCACTCACCTTCGGTTTGCCGACGACATCGTAGTCATGGCAAAGTCGATGGAGGAACTCAGCATGATGCTCGATGGCCTCGACCGAGTTTCACAACGGGTGGGCTTGAAAATGAACATGGACAAGACGAAAATTATGTCAAATGCCAATGTTGTGCCCACCCCAGTCTCTGTTGGAAACTCGGTACTCGAAGTTGTTGACTCATATATCTACTTAGGACAAGTAGTCCAGTTAGGTAGGTCCAACTTCGAGAAAGAGGTCAACCGCCGAATCCAACTCGGTTGGGCAGCGTTCGGGAAACTACGCAATGTCTTTTCGTCCGACATACCTCAGTGCCTCAAGACGAAAGTCTTCAACCAATGTGTGTTACCAGTGATGAGTTACGGCACCGAAACGTGGTCTTTCACTATCGGCCTCATCTCAAAGCTCAAAGTCGCTCAACGAGCTATGGAGAGGGCTATGCTCGGTGTTTCTCTACGTGATCGAATCCGAAATGAGGAGATCCGTAGACGAACTAAAGTCACCGATATAGCCCACCGGATTAGCAAGCTGAAGTGGCAATGGGCAGGCCATATTGCTCGCAGAGCAGATGGCCGATGGGGTCGAAAAGTACTAGAGTGGAGACCACGGACTAGCAAGCGCAGCGTAGGACGTCCACCAGCAAGGTGGACAGACGATCTTATAAAGGTCGCCGGAAGACGCTGGATGCAGGTCGCTTCCAACCGGTATCTGTGGAGATCAAAAGGGGAGGCCTATGTTCAGCAGTGGACGTCCTATGGCTGAGATGATGATGATGATGAATATTTTGGGGAAAGAAAAAGAGAGTACAAATTACGTAACCTTGTATTTATTTCAGCTTTGTAAATATATTTTTACCACCTAAGCCAGGGGTTTCCAAACTGTGCGTCGCGACGCCCTGGTGCGTCGTAGAGAGCACAGAGGGGCGTCGTGAGACGCGAGGATCGACCATTCTAGCGGATTAATATTGCGTGGAACCAAGATTCTAAAATAACCACCAGAAAGAAGAGGATAGTCTCATTGATCTCTTTTGCAGCTACAAAACCTGATTCACGTGTTCTGATTTCCTGGATTTCGGAACCAGGTATTATTGTTTTATTATTCACCTTTTATCGACTAGCTAGGCTGTCGATAAAAAAAATCTAAACCTGTTTGTGCGCCGCGAGCTGAGAAAGTTTGGGAACCCCTGACTTAAGCAATAATTTAAAAATGTCATACTACGACTGCAGCTTCCAGCAAAGCATGAATTCTAGCTTCCAGCAAAGCATGAATTTCATGAAACATTCTCATTCACTTAAATCGTACACTACTATTCTAATATTCCACTTGGTGCGGCATGCAAAGTGAAATGCTTGAGAAATATGTAGACGTCTCCTGACGTCGCGGTTCGCGAAAATATTCGAGCGACCGTGATTCGCCGTGACATGACGCCTCGTCGCCGGCATGCGGACGCCTCATACCGTCGTGCCCTGCCCAAATTGAAACCGCTAATCGAGCTGTCATACTGTCACTCAACTGACATTATTTTATGTTAACCTCAAACCTCAAGGTATATTTTTCGGATATTTGTAGAGGTGCGTCACTTTTTGTAATATTTTTTTAGTGACAGTCGCCATGTTATGATTTTGTTTGTTTACACTTTTCAGATATAAAGGTTGGTGAAATCTTTCAAAACGTTACGTAATGATGCAACTAGTTTATCACAAAGGTGGACAATACGTAGTCACACATCATTACGCGATTTTGCGTGCATTGGTAACACCTTTCCTTCCTCACCAATTAACCTTAGGTACTTTACTATACTCCCAAGTTGTTATACTACTATAGATTAAAGCTTTTCTTAAGTTCCCTATTAGCAAAAAAAAAAACTCTAAGGCTATGTGATTCTTTAACATTAACGTTCACACAACTAGTAAAATTTATCTTTATGACACTTTATTTAGTGAAAAATGTTCATTTGTTATTCAAGTTTTCCGCTTCGGCCGCGTATGGAACCAGAGTTTCGGAACTGGTTCCATACGAGGCTTTTCTTTTCCTTGTATGGAACTGGTTCCCATCAAGGATTTTTATATACTCGTATGGAACTGGTTCCCATCGAGGCTTTTAATTTACTTGTAAGGAACTGTAACTGAGCCTTTGCCTTTTTTTTTTTTTTTTACGTGGCAAAATCATCATATGAGTCCTCCCACCCCGGGCAGGGCGGAAGGGACTGTCAGACTTCTACTGACTAAAATCCACGGTGTCCTTCAATAGCCCCCTCTTTGAGGAGTGGCTGGAGAGAAGTCATGGCATCCTTACTTTCCGCCTGACGCAGGTCCTCACCGGGCACGGATGCTTCGGGAGGTACCTGTGTCTAATGCGGAAGGAGGAAACGCCTGGGTGTCACCACTGCGAAGATCGCCCGGAGGACACGGTGGAGCATACGGTGCAGGACTGCCCAGCTTGGGCGGAGCACCGACGTGTCCTCACGGCTGCGATAGGCGGAGACCTCTCGCGCCCGGCATTGGTTGCGGCCATGCTGCGGGGCGAGACGGAGTGGGAGGCGGTCGCCTCCTTCTGCGAAGCAGTCATGCTCGCGAAGGAGGAGGCGGGCCGCGCGCGAGAGAGGACAGTGTCCTCCCTCCGCCCCACCCGCGGTGGTGAACGCCCACGGCGACGGACGTCGCAAGACGATCTCCGGCCACCGTAGGCGCGGGCATGCGGGCAGCGAGTAAAGGGCAACTCGCTGCCCGACCATGGACCATGCCCGGGTCGACGGCGCGTTGTGTCCCACGCGCGCCTCAAAGAGCGTCAGCATAATGACGGGGCCCCCCTCTCAGAGGGCCAAAGCCTGCCGGGGTCGCGGGATTATTTCCTTACCGTGACCCCGGTACATAAAGGGCTATTGAAGGACACCGTGGATTTTAGTCAGTAGAAGTCTGACAGTCCCTTCCGCCCTGCCCGGGGTGGGAGGACTCATATGATGATTTTGCCACGTAAAAAAAAAAAAAAAAGGCAAAGGCTCAGTTACAGTTCCTTACAAGTAAATTAAAAGCCTCGATGGGAACCAGTTCCATACGAGTATATAAAAATCCTTGATGGGAACCAGTTCCATACAAGGAAAAGAAAAGCCTCGTATGGAACCAGTTCCGAAACTCTGGTTCCATACGCGGCCGAAGCGAACCAAACACATCAATTCAAATTCCTCGTACACGTTAGTCCCTCATTATGTCAGTATTGAAGCTGATTAGCGATTGACGTGAATCAAACAGGCGAACACGCTGTAAATCACGCGCGTATCGTCACGCGAGCGTTTCACGCTTGCCAAGCTATCTGTGACGTCACGTCACGCCGCGTCGCCTGCTTCAATTGACAGTTCGAGTGTTTGAGTAGTAAACAATCAGTTAGGTATATAAATAAAGGTACTTATAAACTAATAGATAGTGCTTACTTTAATTTAAACCTATGCTATTTTAGACTGTATGCTTAATCTGAAGTAAGATTTAAATAACACTACCTCAGGGCCGATTCACACGGCCAATTTGTTTTGTGCGTTTTTTATTTATTCTTTCCTGTTTTTAAAGATCAAATTGAAAAGTGTGAAAAATTTCGAAAGGGAAAGGAAATTTTTAAAAATCTATTGGCACTTTCCATTTCTCCCCATACAATTTTGTGTTAAAAAAGTCGGGAACTTTTCAGTTAAAAAGCTGTGAAAATTTTCGAAAGCCTTTTTTTTTAGCGCGGTAAACTCATCAAATGAGTCCTCCCACCCAGGGCAGGGCGGGAGGGACTGTCAGACTTGTACTGACAAAAATCCACGGTGTCCTTCATTAGCCCTTTACGTTCCAGGGTCACAGTAATGGAATAAGTCCCGCGACCTCGAAAAGCCTCTAGGATTTTTTTGAAAATCTATGGTACAGCCTGCTTCTCTCGCCATAATATGACGCCTCAATTAGAGAAGGACTTGGTCCCAGCAATAGGAATGTGAATTACTGGGTACAGTACCCTTACCACGAGTTTTCACTATTTTACTTTACAGCATCTTTCCAGTATTTACAGCGGTTCTTGTATGAAAAAACAGAACAGCGCCTCTGGTGTGCGAAGAAGGAACTATTTTTTTCTATGAAATTTGTCAATTTGAAAATGTCAAAGTTTCAGTTTGCTTTACGTCAGAATAACTGAAAACTCATGATAAGGCCTCAGAAATTGATATCATAAGAAGTCTCTCGGGATATTTATCATGTTATTATTTTTCTCTGATATTTTACATATTTTATATTTTACCTACTATTACAAATATCATGAATCTATTCCACTCTAGAATCAATTAAATTGATTGATCTTATGACATTTAAAAGATCAATAAGCCTTTAACGAAGTTTGTTAGTGATTGGAGTACGTAACAAATTGGAAACTTGTTTGGAATCTGTTTGAAATGTCACGCTGTGACGTCACATTCACTTAGGTGACATTTGACGTCATGTGACAGCGATCAAAAGCTAGAAGGACATTATGACTAGTGTCGAAATGTCATGTGCTTAATTGGTCAGCTTTTCAATATGAAATTGAGATTTTGACGTCTTAACTTTCGTCATAGATTTCTGACAATGGAATATTGAGAGCCATATTAAGAAGCAAATATTTTCTTCGTATATGGCTGTCAGTATTCCCGCTAACAGTCTTTTTTATTCTATTTAATTAGTTCCATACGAGTATATAAAAATCCTTGATGGGAACCAGTTCCATACAAGGAAAAGAAAAGCCTCGTATGGAACCAGTTCCGAAACTCTGGTTCCATACGCGGCCGAAGCGAACCAAACACATCAATTCAAATTCCTCGTACACGTTAGTCCCTCATTATGTCAGTATTGAAGCTGATTAGCGATTGACGTGAATCAAACAGGCGAACACGCTGTAAATCACGCGCGTATCGTCACGCGAGCGTTTCACGCTTGCCAAGCTATCTGTGACGTCACGTCACGCCGCGTCGCCTGCTTCAATTGACAGTTCGAGTGTTTGAGTAGTAAACAATCAGTTAGGTATATAAATAAAGGTACTTATAAACTAATAGATAGTGCTTACTTTAATTTAAACCTATGCTATTTTAGACTGTATGCTTAATCTGAAGTAAGATTTAAATAACACTACCTCAGGGCCGATTCACACGGCCAATTTGTTTTGTGCGTTTTTTATTTATTCTTTCCTGTTTTTAAAGATCAAATTGAAAAGTGTGAAAAATTTCGAAAGGGAAAGGAAATTTTTAAAAATCTATTGGCACTTTCCATTTCTCCCCATACAATTTTGTGTTAAAGAAGTCGGGAACTTTTCAGTTAAAAAGCTGTGAAAATTTTCGAAAGCCTTTTTTTTTAGCGCGGTAAACTCATCAAATGAGTCCTCCCACCCAGGGCAGGGCGGGAGGGACTGTCAGACTTGTACTGACAAAAATCCACGGTGTCCTTCATTAGCCCTTTACGTTCCAGGGTCACAGTAATGGAATAAGTCCCGCGACCTCGAAAAGCCTCTAGGATTTTTTTGAAAATCTATGGTACAGCCTGCTTCTCTCGCCATAATATGACGCCTCAATTAGAGAAGGACTTGGTCCCAGCAATAGGAATGTGAATTACTGGGTACAGTACCCTTACCACGAGTTTTCACTATTTTACTTTACAGCATCTTTCCAGTATTTACAGCGGTTCTTGTATGAAAAAACAGAACAGCGCCTCTGGTGTGCGAAGAAGGAACTATTTTTTTCTATGAAATTTGTCAATTTGAAAATGTCAAAGTTTCAGTTTGCTTTACGTCAGAATAACTGAAAACTCATGATAAGGCCTCAGAAATTGATATCATAAGAAGTCTCTCGGGATATTTATCATGTTATTATTTTTCTCTGATATTTTACATATTTTATATTTTACCTACTATTACAAATATCATGAATCTATTCCACTCTAGAATCAATTAAATTGATTGATCTTATGACATTTAAAAGATCAATAAGCCTTTAACGAAGTTTGTTAGTGATTGGAGTACGTAACAAATTGGAAACTTGTTTGGAATCTGTTTGAAATGTCACGCTGTGACGTCACATTCACGTAGGTGACATTTGACGTCATGTGACAGCGATCAAAAGCTAGAAGGACATTATGACTAGTGTCGAAATGTCATGTGCTTAATTGGTCAGCTTTTCAATATGAAATTGAGATTTTGACGTCTTAACTTTCGTCATAGATTTCTGACAATGGAATATTGAGAGCCATATTAAGAAGCAAATATTTTCTTCGTATATGGCTGTCAGTATTCCCGCTAACAGTCTTTTTTATTCTATTTAATTATTATTGTTTTATTTAAGTTTTGTAATTCTAAACGATTTTTGTTAATCTTGTTTGTATGGGTATCTTGCCTGAAATATTTTTTTTTTTATTATTTATTACTTAGTCCTACTAAATGCTTTATCGAGGAATGTTATAGGCTAACGTGTCGTTAGGACCAATTGGAGCGCAGCAACGGGGATGAAACTTACCTAGTAGGTAGGGTAGGTAGGCTATAAAAGAAGAAACTGACTGGCTGACAGGCTGGTCAATCAACGCACAGTTAAAACCGTCCGTTCCTTGCGGACGAAGTCGCGGGCAGAGTACTAGTACTATAATAATTTAGGTATGTTACCAGGTAGTTTATTTTGATATCGCTATGCTCAATAGTAAAATATTAAAAGTAAACTTCAAATAGATTTTTCTCATTCAGCTAATCCCTATGTACGACACCCACCCTTATTTTTTTGTAACATGGTGTTTTTTTACTAATAATAATTTTGCTATCGAGTTCCAACCCTAGACATGGTTATGTTACCGGCCATTATTAATAATGCCCAAGCGCGATTTGCAAAGTGATTAATTTATCACTTTGACCGGCCATTAGCTATTATTAATAATGCCCGACGGCCCGTGGTCCAAGTCAGTGTTTGAGATAATTTGAATTTATCACCTGGACCGGGCAGTATTAATAATTCCCGACTTGTAGCCTGGGAATGTGATAAATGGGACCATACATTATCATGTCAAAGAACTAATAAAAGTACTAAGGAAGCTACTAACTTACTTATCAGAATTTAAGGGCACCCCGACTCGTATAGGTTAAGTTAAAAGGAGGTGGCGGTGAGCGGTGATAGTAGTGAGTGAGCGATGCCAGCGAACACAGACCCCACCACCTGCTTCAAGGGTATTTTTCTTTAAACTACCCAGATGTGGGGTGCTAAGACAGGAAACCTCCACGTGCGCCCGTGGACTGGAGTTCCCTCTCGGATACGTCCGGGGGGAAGACCAGTTTTTCGGGCCGGTGCACCCTGGGATGCGGGCAAAAACTCTTCCTTAGGCACTGTGTGCCTAAGGGGTCTCTTTGCCCGTATGCGAATAGCCTGTCGTGTGGACGCTCCAACGCGTGTCCCTCTGATCAGCAGAGGGCACAGCGGCGGAGCGGGCTTGTGGACGGTGAGTAACGGGTAGCTCGCCGTCCGACCAAGGACCAAGCCCGGGTCGGTGGCGCGACGTGTTTCGCGCCAAATGCCTGCTGGGGTCGCAGGTTTTTTCTTAACCCAGGATACTGTGGCCCCGGAACGTAAAGGGCATCCGAAGGAACACGGGTGGATTTTAGTCACTAAGAGTCTGACAGTCCCTTCCGCCCACCCAAGGCGGGAGGCCTCATTTGATGATTTTACCAACTAAAAAAAAAAAAAAAACTACCCAGAAGTAGGAGCCCCGCGGAGTGGGGCTTCGTCGAGTTCACCTATTTTATTACTTTGGTGGGCATTATTCATAATGACCTGGAAAAGTTATTAATTATACTGTTTTAATCACATTGCCCAATTGAGTCGGGCATTATGAATACAGACCGGCCATTATTAATAGTGCCCGGACTTATCAAATTGCCCGTAACAGTTATACACACATCAAACAAGTTTGTGATCAGCATATGATGATTGTTTTTTCAAGTGAACTATGTAAAGATTTTTTTTTTTTTGTTATGTGTTTTCTTTATACAGCATTACGGTGGAAGGAGTTCCAATCGGCGTAAAGGGGACGATGAAGTACCTGGGACTCGTCCTCGACAGCCGGTGGAACTTCAGGGAGCATTTCCTGAGTTTGGCCCCAAGGCTGAACCGTGCAGCGGGCGCCCTCAGGCGACTCCTGCCCAATCTCAGCGGGCCAAACGCTTCCTGCCGTAGGCTGTACGCCGGCGTCGTGCGGTCCATGGCCCTCTACGGGGCCCCTGTGTGGGCCCTGAGCATCCGGACGCGACCACAGAAGCTGGTCGCATGCCAGAGGGTCATGGCTATCCGAATGATCCGGGGATACCGCACGATTGCCGGCAAATCGGCCAACCTCCTTGCCGGATTGCTGCCCTGGGATCTGGAGGCGACTGCCCTCCAGCGCGTCTATGAGTGGCGCGTGGAGGCGCAGCGCCGGGGCGTGACCCCGCTGCCTCGAGAAGTCGAGGCGCGGCGGGAAGACCTCCGGCGCGATCTCAGGGCAGTATGGAAGGAACGACTGTCGCGACCGACGGCCGGGCACGCCGCAATTGCGGCGGTAAGAGCCCTCTTTGAGGAGTGGCTGGAGAGAAGTCATGGCGTCCTTACCTTCCGCCTGACGCAGGTCCTCACCGGGCACGGGTGCTTCGGGAGGTACCTGTGTCTAATGCGGAAGGAGGAAACGTCTGGGTGTCACCACTGCGAAGATCGCCCGGAGGACACGGTGGAGCATACGGTGCAGGACTGCCCAGCTTGGGCAGTGCACCGACGTGTCCTCACGGCTGCGATAGGCGGAGACCTCTCGCGCCCGGCATTGGTTGCGGCCATGCTGCGGGGCGAGACGGAGTGGGAAGCGGTCGCCTCCTTCTGCGAAGCAGTAATGCTCGCGAAGGAGGAGGCGCGCCGCGAGCGAGAGAGGACAGAGTCCTCCCTCCGCCCCAACCGCGGTGTAGGACGCCCACGGCGACGGACGTCGCGAGACGATCTCCGGCCACCGTAGGCGCGGGCATGCGGGCAGCGAGTAAAGGGCAACTCGCTGCCCGACCAAGGACCATGCCCGGGTCGACGGCGCGTTGTGTCCCACGCGCGCCTCAAAGAGCGTCAGCATAATGACGGGGCCCCCCTCTCAGAGGGCCAAAGCCTGCCGGGGTCGCGGGATTATTCCCTTACCGTAACCCCGGAACATAACAGGCTATGAAGGACACCGTGGATTTTAGTCAGTAGAAGTCTGACAGTAAAGGGTTGGAGGACTCATTTGATGATTTTACCACGCTAAAAAAAAAAAAAAAATGTGTTTTCTTTAGATAGAAATACCCTGTTATAATAAAGATCTAAAAAGAAGATGAAATCATAATATAATTTACCGTAACAAAGACTTTTTCGATTTTTCAAAGTCATCTCAGACTTTTATTGATGTGTGTAAGCTATACGCGATGTGTGAAGGGAAAGTGACTGAAGTCATAGGTAACAGGGAGTAGCCAATAATTTGTACCTTTTCTTAATGCGAAACACGTCGTTAACTAATAATTTACTCATCGACGGCAAGACGGGTCCAAATTCATCACCCCACCCACGATAACCAGTAAATAGGAAATCGTAATACCATGTTCGGTTTGCGGTTCCGTATATCCGGTGTAATGATCTGGTTGTTAGCGATCCGCCATGTTTCATTTATAGTCTATGGTCTCTAAATTATGTAAATCCTCCGCTGGGATTGGTCCGCTGTTTATACAGGAAGTGTAAAATGTCAGTCTGTTTTGATTCGTGTTTGATATTTGATAAATTTGTTGGTGATATGTGTGAATGTTATTATGATGATTAGAGATCGTATTATATGCAAATTAAAATTGGCGATACCTATATGCAGGTGAATATGCATGCAACATAAATGAAAACATGCAATTAAGTTGCTAAAATAAACATCATCTGCCTAGCCTTTTCCCAACTACGAGTATATTGGGGTCGGCTTCCAGTCGAACCAGATGCAGCTGAATATCAGTATTTCACATGGAGCGACTGCCTAACGGACCTCCACAACCCAGTAACTGGGCAATACGATACCCCATGGTAAGACTGGTTGTCAGCCTTATGAGCTTATAACTAACAGAAACGAGTGTATAAGATGTACAAATGACAGCCGGGACCAACGGCTTTACGTGCTTTTTGAAATTCACTATGACAGATCCACAGACCAACCTCGGCAAGATCGGCATGTGCTGCTGCAATTATTTAGCCACGAACTTCTCCAAAATCGCTAAAATAAACAATATTATAATAATGATTTTAAACCCACTCTGTTCCTTCACATGCCTTTTGCGTTCTAGGGCTGCGGTGTCCTTTTCTTATTCTCGTAACAATTGAATAAAATACTGAACATATTTCAGTTCTCGCTTAAAAATAACTGAAATATGTTAATTATATTTCAAGAAAACTGTTCACAGCACGTTAACAAAGCGTTGTTACTAATTATTATAACAAAAAGCAACCGCACGGTCTCTAATTATCTCGCCTTCTAAACAAGGAGGCTCGCAAAGGGCTTAAGTTTGTAAATTACGAGAAAACTTGAACAATTTATCAATAATTACTTGAGAATTCATTGTTAAGAACCCCTTTCTTTATGTTTTATTGTAATTAAATATTTTCGCCATCACGTTTTGGCTAGCAAGGTGATTAAAAACTTTTTGAAATTTGATCACGACTAATTAAATGGGGATGGCAACTCAAAGCTAATCGTAGATGGCGCTGCGATAGTTGGTCCCTACGTCAGATTACTGTCTACCTTGTACAAAAAACAAACAAGATTTATTGTTATAAAAAATGAGTATAAATACAAAACAAATATGGAAAATTATTCGTCAATGCATAGTGCATATACTAAAAGAAGAATTAAGACGCCGCGGTGCATCTACAAGAGGAAAAAAAGTGATTTAATTGAGTGGTAATACATTTGATTTTACCGTAATAAATCCACAATTACTTGTAGTTGAGGTTTCAATTTTTGAGTTTAGGTATGTTTTACCTGTCCTCTCCTATAACAAGAATATAATGCTGCTTCTGACTTTCTATTTTGATAAAATATCATAATGTTTTAAGTCAGTAATTTTACCCCTTTTTAGGGTTCCGTAGTCAACAAGGAACCCTTATAGTTTCGCCATGTCCGTCCGTCCGTCCGTCCGTCCGTCTGTCCGCAGTTTAGCTCAGAGAAGCACAGTACTAGAGAGCTGTAATTTGGTGTAAATATACGGATTTGTTGTGCCAAAAAAGTGGTAAAATAAAATCTCGTAAAATATTTTTTTTTAGGGTACCTCCTGTACACGTAAAGTGGGGATGTTTTTTTTTTTCTCGCGTACCCCTTAGTGTGGGGTATCATTAAATAGGTCTTTAAAAAATATTGATAGTTTCCATTAACAATTTATTGATAAAAAAAATCGTTTGTGAAATATTAAGCTTTAAAGTGCTAAATTTTGCTCGACTCGAGTGTCCCCCCCCTCTACCAGCTAAACGGTTATGTTTGGGGGTGTGAAAAAAATCACAATAGTAGTATATATAACGAAGTTTAAAAGAAAATTATCATGAATAAGTAGGCTTTACAACTTTACGAGTAATAGTCGACCAACTTATAAAATGTACTTGGATAACATATTTTCTTAAACAAAATGTATCGGAGAACATGTTCTTCAACTGCAAATGTAAGTTTGTCAACTTTATTTTTACAGCTTTAATAGGTATGTTTTTTGGGGATAGGTAGGTTTTTATCGTCAACTATTTTTAACTAACTTCAAAAAAGGAGGAGGTGGTTCTAAATTCGTCGTAATCTTTTTTTTTTATGTATTTTCCCCGTTTTCTCAAAGACTCCTGGACCGATTTTGAAAATTATTCTTTTTAAAATTAAATTCAGCGAATCAGTTTAGTTAGTTCGCATAAGTATTTTGATGGGCAACTACGGAACCCTACACTGTGCGTGGCCCGACACGCACTTGGCCGGTTTTATTTTCTATTTAGATTCGAGAAATATCACAATATATTTAATTTCTTAACACCACAACTATCACAAAACTCGTTCCAGGTGATAATTCTTCCGCCAGACGAACCATTTCATGATTTATAGAGCGATGCAATACTGGTACTTAACCTCCAATAGAAAAGTAGATAGGTATTATTTTGAAAAGTGTATTCGATGGTTTAGTTATGGTATAATCATAGAATTTCATTAATAAACTCAACTAACGGCCTGTCTCGGCTTCGCAAGGCTGGATATTTGTTTATTATATAGCTTTTCCTTAGTTATAATTCAATTTTTGTTCTCAAGGCAGTCACAGAAGCTAGCCATTATTTCTTGATAGTGTGAATTGTCGGAAATGTGTATGTTCCATCATTTTTACAGCTTATTACACAACATCTAGTCATTTTACATCAATAAATCGTTTTTGTTCAGAAATTTCCTTTGATTTGACAGTTCTTTTGGGACCAAACTGTCACTTGTGACTTTGACACTTGCCTTCCCCATTTTTATGCGGCCTTGGTGAACGGAATAAATTGCTTTTGAATGTAATTTTTGAACAAAACTCATTTGTCTAGGTCCCTTCAAGGTTGTTTTCACCTGTTTAGGATAGTAAAGGAAAATATTCGGTCAAGGCTAATCGCGGCGGTAAGTCTTACTTAAGCCGGCTGTTACGTGATCACCATCCTGCTGTAGTTAGACGCCAAACAATTTTTTTTTATTGTGTGCCGTTGGTGCACAGGTGTTCCAGTTCCCTTTGGGTGAGCTTGCACCATCTCAGACCTCATCTTTGCCTCTGGGCTTGATTGAGGCTAAGAGCAATCCGATTTTTAAAAAAAAATCCTCCTATTTCAGGCACATTTTTGAGAAAGCCTAGGAAAATGTTTTAGAATAAGGCTTGTGAATAAACTCAAGACCAACTTAGCTAGATACAGTTAAAAACAGTGCCACATCATTTAAATCAGGTTCTCTATTGACTATTTAATTTATCTACATTATGATTTATTTAAATATTTCGGGTTTTACATGGTTTTACAGACTAAAAACAGTAAACGAATAAGTTCAAATTCATATCCTAACAGTACAGTCAACTAAAGACTAACATAAATACCCACATGTCTGCCAACTACAAACATTTGCAAGACATGAATCTACATTGGGACCACTTGAAGCTCACTCGGTAATTAAGCACAGTCTAAGATGGCTACAGGGCATAAGTAATGATAGCTTGCCAACTTGTTAACTTATCTGGCTGTTTAGCTAATTTGTTGAGGGATACACGAGGGTTGAACTGCATTCAACAGTTTGAATCTAATTGTTTGAATATGAGGAGGGGATTTTTGAGATTGACGACACCGTGCAGCGTCTCTCGGGTTCATTTTTCGCGCTTGTTTCTGTATACCGGTTACCCCTTAGGGAAAACAGCGTAAGTTTATGTATTTTCTTTGCTCTTATGTAATCATTAAGTATCTAAGAAGGACTTTATAATGGTCATCACACATAGTCATTTATTCACGTATCTCTGAAATTACACTTTCGTTTGAAAGATCACGAACTCCAAAAAAAAAAAAAAAACATCTCGTAACAAACTAAAATAAATTGAAATCCATTTATTCCAAGCATCGCATTTACCTCCTGTAAAGCATATTTTTAAATCTTACTGTTCTATTATAAGTGGGTTGTGAAAATACTTGAGATCGTAAGCATTGTATGGACACGCTTTGTAAACGAGACGGACAAGAGAGAAGCGAAATGAGGCTGGCTGAGCTATTGTCCAAGATATATAAAAAGCCTACGAAATATTCGATAAGCCTTGTATAGGGTTGCCAGGGATTAAAATGGTTATGCGATCAGATTTATCCTTGTTAGTGATGTCCTTGTAAAAGGGTTAGATGCGTAGAACTTTCAACTATGGCATTTATGGATACATGAAAGCGAACATTGCTTTTATGTGTGACCAAGGGGAACTTTCCAGTTCTTTACAGATTTGTTTTACAAATGATCATGATAATGGGGTATTTGACTGAAAAAAATAAAAAAATCCGTCATTTACAATACCAAAAAACATTTGACAAGTATTTGTTTTGTTTTTTTACGTAATCCAAAATTTACGAAGATACGACACTTTAAAAATTGCCAATACGTCACAAGCAAGTACCTACAGTTTTTTTTTTGCTTTTGTGACGTCATGAGCCTTCACTCTCGAATTTCAATGCGTTATAAATATCTTTGTAAATATGTATTGATTAAGAAAAAGAAAAATGCGTGTCCATTATTTTATTTTTGATCTATCTGACGTACTAATTAGATTTGTAAGGATGCTGTCAATATCATCATCATCATCAGCCTATAATGTTCCCTCTGCTGGGACACAGGCCTCCTCTCTGTGAGAGGGAGTGGGCCATAATCCATCATGTCTTCGAATTTTTGGTTCTAGTACATGCCGTTTTTCTCACGATGTTTTCCTTCACCATTTTGAGAGCAGTGGTGATGAAATAAATCACACAATGTAATGAGCCTGGCGGGGTTCAAACCCACGACCTACAACTCGTAAGTCGGGACCGATACCACTGGGCCACAACTGCTCAGTCCATATGCCTAATGCTTATTAATGCAAAGTAAGTAGGTATGTGATTTCTTTATAATTTCGTTAAAAGCTTCATAACAATACATTTTTCAAATAAAATAATATCTCATATCTGTTTTCTTAATATGCAATAAAGCGGAAATTAGGTCAAAATATTAAAATATCAGGATTTCGGAAAGGGTTGTGTTTACACACAACGATTGTTTTTAAAGGTATACACCCTTACAATGGGGGTTCAAAGATTGAAAGTAGGTAATTTTAAAGTACCTATTATTGTTGTTTGTTGGAGATTTTCTGTTTGCCTGATTTTTATAAAAGAAAGAATAAAATTATGTTTCTTTGACCACATGCATGGACGAGGCAAAAGGAGTAAGGATCGTAAACAATTTAACTTTCAGACTTCATTCTGTTAGTGTTTCTATGCAATCGGAGAAATGTAAAGAAGCTTGTTTTTTCCACAGTAGTTATTGGTAACCCTGCAGCAGACAATGGGTATTCGATAGCCGGTTTATTTATAAGCCTGATCTGTTTTGTATTTTCTCAAGAGATCGTGTTCATTGATTATGTTGGGAACTTGATCCGCTGGATCATGAACTCAGTTTTTTTTAAATTATTTGTTGTGATTTTCAGGATTTTGTTAAAAGTCTGAAAATCCACCTTCTAGCGGTCTGAGCTACCCTGAGCTACCTGTACCTGTAACGGGCGGGGCGGGAGGGATTGCCAGACTCATACACCCTTATTTATAAACGTGGACTGAAGTTACGCCAAGGTTAATCCTTAAAAAATGTATGGTTAATCCGAGGATTATCCTGGTTGTAACTTTAGTCCACGTTTATTAATACTGATTAAAATGACGGAGCTCCTTCAATAGCCCTTTACGTTCCAGGGTCACGGTAACCTGATGAAACAGTCACGCGACCCGGCAGGCTTTGGCCTCCGTCGGATTGCTAACAGCTCTTAGTCGGACGTGAAAAACGACGCGCCATTGACCCGGGAATGGTCCAGGAAGGCGAGTCACCTATTACTCACCGGCCGTATGCCCGCGCCTATTGTGGCCGGAAATCGCCTCGCAACGTCCGATGCCGTGGACGTCTCCCGCGGATCGTACCTTCATTTCGTGGGAGGAATGACACCTGTCAGTGCCTAACGGCTTGCTCCATGACCGGGAGGGTACTGAAATCAGGGATATCTTTCTGCAAAACCTGTCCCGTAAGTATTCAAGGAAGCTGTAGAAAGGGAAAGGGAGATGATGAACTCCTGCTTTTTCCATAGCAGACTCATCTCTCTAATGGGCGACTCGCCGTCCGTCATGGACCACGTCCGGGTTGACGTAGCGTCGTGTTCCACGCACGCCTCAATGAGCTGTCAGCACAGTGACGAGGCCCCCTTAGAGGGCTAAAGCCTGCCGAGGTTGCTAGACTAATGACCTACCATATCTCCAGAATGTAAAGGGCTATTGAAGGACACCGTGGATTTTAGTCAGTAAGTACAAGTCTGACAGTCCCTCCTGACCTGCCCTGGGTTCCGGGAGGACTCAGTAGACGATTAAACCACGCAAAGAAACACCTTCTTCTGAAGTATACTTCCTTAAAAAGGAGCATATTATAATAAAAACAATTTAGTCACAATAACCGCTTGGATAATGGATATCACGCTGTTACAACCGGCCGAGGGTGCAAGTTTATTAAGTTGTCGTTAAGCAATCACTTGGCGGTTAAAAACGCGGTTAAGTTCGCTAGGAGGGGTGGCAACAAGTTATATCTATATACAATTATACATACGTATGGTGTTAAAAGAGTAACCATGGAGTTTCTTGTCGGTTCTTCGCTCCATGGAAACGATCAACCCGAACCGAGCCCCTATTGTTGACGTTTTATAAGTACCCTCTGGCCTATGTGAAATAAAAATATTTGATTTTGATATATTTGCGACGAAAAACATACAGGAGACGAATCGCAGGCGGAACGCTCATACATCTGCGCCTGTCTGTGATGCGTCCTCGTACGTCTCTTCTGCGTGGCCTGCACCTTAGACTGGTACAATCGATTCATTTAATTTTTCAAGATTTCATTCTCTTGTAGCGTTTTCTTACTCGAAAAAATCTTTACGATACACAACACATCCGTTAATACGTCTAAGGGCTGATTTTTGAATAGTCAGATAACTTTTAACTGTGGAATAAAATGGCGGTTTGACAGCTTATCTATAGAAAATATGTCAAAGGGTCACTATGTCGTGAGCCAGCGCGTTGGTAGTGCATGAATGGATAATTAGGGGGTAGGAACGTCTCAGCCAATCAGATTAGACGTCCAATGACATGACGTGCGAAACAGGTTTAATCGTTCTGTCAAACAGCGTAACCACCGCCATTATTATTCTTCAGATAAAAGTTATCTAACTATTAAACAATCAGCCCTAAATAGTTTTGTTGATGATATAATTACCGCCAACCAACAGCTGAAAACTACAACAGCATAAATGACCGTCACCTCCCCCCACCTCCCCTCCATTTCACCTAACAATGTCAATCGTAAACATGCAGTACCCAGCGCTGTCAAACAGTTTTGTCACCCGACAGTTGATTTACGAGCAAACACGAATGATAATTCCGACGCAATTCGATTTGGACAATTTGCTAGCATCATTTGCATCTATACGGTGCTAATCATAATTGACGAATAGTTGTATAATACGTTGCGTTGGGGAGTGAGCTGTGCAGCGATAGAGTTGACAAGGATCGCAGAAGATTGAGAAGTGGACCTCCTTCCGGATATGATAAACGTGAAAGTTTGCTTGGATGGATGGATGTTTGTTACTCTTTCACGCGAAAACTATTGAACGGATTTGGATAAAATTTGGTACACACATATTTCATTGCCTGAATTAACATATAGGATAATGCTTTCCTCAATTTTAGGTTCCCGTGGGATAATTTTCGAGTTGTAGCGGGCGGAGGTGCTGTCAACAGCTAGTATTTTGAGACATTCGGGTCATATACTTTTATACCAACCCGCACTGGGCCCGCGTGGTGGATAATGGCCCACTCCCTCTCACAGAGAGGAGGCCTGTGTCCCAGCAGTGGGAACATTATAGGCTGATGATGATGATGATGATGATGACTTTTATACCGTGGTTAAATCAAATGTGTCTTACCGCTCTGGGCGAGACGAGAGGGACTGTCAGACTCATTCTGACTAAAATCTACGAGTTCCTTCAATAGCTCTTTACGTTCCGGGATCACGCGTTACCTGACAAGGCGGTTCCGCGACCCCGGCAGACTTTGGCCCTCTAGAACAGTGGTCCTGACTCCCGATGTGTTGTTAAACCTATGAATTCAGAAATAATAGGGTAAGTTTCGAGTTTCTTTCCGTATTTTCGTTGAAGGACTAAGAGAGTAGACCCCCTGGTTCTTGATTGGACGGCGAGCTACAATTACGATGAAAATCAAGTGGTGTACCCGGAGCAAAAAATTAGGCTTATTTCAGCCGTTGACTATAAGTAACAATATTCATTGTAGGATAATACTAGTGAAATTCTGTTCCTATAATATGTCTGTGATCATTTTGCTCATATTACAGCGTCATGTCGGTCCACAATGTTTTAACAACTACCCTCCGCGGTGGCACTCATGCATGTTAGATTAATTGTATCGGCTCTGCGATTGTGTGTCTATTGTTCCGACAGTTTCGAGCATCGGTCTCTTTTGTCACTAATATGTCATAATACGTAGAATGTATTTGATTATGACCACCAATATATGTTTGTCTTTATAGTATAGTGAAAGGCTTTATATTTATGTTGTTTTTTGGTCGAAAGATCACGAGGTCAGATGTTTTGCCTTTGGAAGAATAGTTTTCTTAATTATCATCATCATCATCAGTCTGAAGACGTCCACAATGCTGATCAAATGCCACCGCCATGCCAAACGACAATCCGCCACTTGCATCTATCGGTGGCCTGCGACTCTCACGAAGTCTTCGGTAGTGCGAGGTAGAGCGAGGTATGTCTACGATCAAATAGCTGGAGAGCTACCTGAACCCTGCGACTAACGGTCTTCCTGTAAGGTTAGAAATTTGTACACGTAATATTTATAGCATGCTAAGAGCAATAGCGACGACCTGGCAGGCGTCAGCCGTGCACATCATTAGACAATTTAATTTTCAAAGTGTAAAAAAAATTGAAAAAAAAACTTGTTCCTATAAGCTTAAAAATTTAACAGGATGTAGTTTATTTATTGTAAATCTTGGAAAAAAAAATGACAGGCGATTACAAGGTGCACAAGTATGTGACAGGCGAATTGAAAAGTGCAAAGTTGATGAGGAAAAATAAATTTTCTCCTGTAAGATCAAAATTATCTCGCGTTTGGCTGAACTGATTTTGATGCCGTTTTCAGAAAAGTGTGCGTTACATTCCGAGAAATGTTTTAATATACAGGGTGAATTTTTCAACTGGGCGTGGATGGCTATCTCCGAAATAATGAGGAATGTCGAAAAACGTTGAAAGGAATCTCGAGGCCGATTTTGACGAAAATAAAACTGCATCGTTGGATTTTAGAAAAATCAATAATCCTGGCCAGGAATCGAACCCGCTGATTTTGGAAAAAAATCACAGCCTGTATTATTACACCATTCGATAGTGTTGCTAATAAGGATCAAATTCTGGGAAGTGATCATATAAGGCAAACTTAAGGAAATAGCAGATTTTTATGAAATTGCTATATTTCTATGTTACTATGTTCTACTGAGCCATAATTTTATTTATAATTGTTTTCAATAATTCAGTGGATTTGATTTCTCAACAATCCCAGTGTATTCAGCAATGCGAAATTATTGAGTTGAACAAAAATATTATTTCAAAGGAGAAACGGTTAACTTATGTTCCAAATACAGTTATCGTCTTGAACATTCATCAGTTTCATTTTTCAATTATACGTTTTCCTAAAGTTTGCCGTATATGATTACTTCCCAGAATTTGATCCTTATTAGCAACACTATCGAATGGTGTAATAATACAGGCTGTGATTTTTTTTTCCAAAATCAGCGGGTTCGATTCTTGGCCAGGATTATTAATATTTCTAAAATCCAACGATGCAGTTTTATTTTCGTCAAAATCAGCCTCGAGATTCCTTTCAACGTTTTTCGATATTCCTCATTGTTTCGGAGATAGCCATCCACGCCCAGTTGAAAAATTTACCCTGTATATTAAAACATTTCTCGGAATGTAACGCACACTTTTCTGAAAACGGCATCAATATCAGTTCAGCCAAACGCGGGATTATTTTGATCTTACAGGAGAAAGTTTATTTTTCCTCATCAACTTTGCACTTTTCAATTCGCCTGTCACATACTTGTGCACCTTGTAATCGCCTGTCATTTTTTTTCCAAGATTTACAATAAATAAACTACATCCTGTTAAATTTTTAAGCTTACAGGAACAAGTTTTTTTTTTCAATTTTTTTTACACTTTGAAAATTAAATTGTCTAATGATGTGCACGGCTGACGCCTGCCAGGTCGTCGCTATTGCTCTTAGCATGCTATAAATATTACGTGTACAAATTTCTAACCTTACAGGAAGACCGTTAGTCGCAGGGTTCAGTAGCTCTTGGAGTAAAACACTTATTTTAACAAACGAATGAAAGGTTGTCACGGAATTTTGACTTCCATAATTTAAAAAAAAACAAAAAAAAAACATCAGAGTTAAATGCAGGTCGCGGGATTATTTCCTTACCGTGACCCCGGAACGTAACAGGCTATTGAAGGACACCGTGGATTTTAGTCAGTAGAAGTCTGACAGTCCCTCCCGCCCTGCCCGGGGCCGGAGGACTAATTTGATGATTTTACCAAGCTAAAAAAAAAAAAAAAAAAGAGTTGAATGCAAATTCCAGTAATACCAGGTAAATTGCTAATAAACTTCCATAATCACGCATTTCCTTTCGCCTTCTATAAAAAAGAGATACCCTTAACACAGGATACTTAACACGTTCGTTGCATTACGAGATCTATCAGATCTCTTGCAGGACTTTTGTATTGTGCGTTGAACATAATCGTGTTGTTTCACTCCTTGCGGGAGGATCTAACGTGTAAAGTTCTTTAGGTATGAGTAGGGCAAATATACATGTTTGCTTCCTACTTAAAGCTGAATTCAAGGACATTAAAAAAGAAATTAGAGATGGATTAGGTCCCTAACGCACAGTACTGTAATTATTTTCATTCCTTGCGTTAGGAGATATGTCGGTACTCGTGGAATCGTACGCCTCGTAGACGCAAGAGAGGGAAGGTGGCTCGTTTTAGTGTTGTCCTAGCATCGACGTTGGAGGTCGCGCGCACGTTTGCGAAATAACACTCGCGTATATACCTACGTGTTGATTATCATTTTTGTTTTATACAATGAGTGCTTTTAAAAGAAAAAAGTGTAAAAAATCTATTTATTTTGGTGAGATTTCTAACAAAAAATCAACGCCGGATTATAATGCTGCCTCGTCCAGTGAAATAAAAATTTTGGAAAATGTTCAAATTTGCCCCCCATTGGCTAATAATGACAGTGATTCTGATTATGAAATATTTGACGAATCTAAAAAGAAAATGAAACTTTTTCAATCGACAACTGAGATATTATTTTATTCCCATCACTACTTACTACACATATTGAACTATCTTCGGTTGCGGTACGAGATACAATCGATCTCATATTTTTTTTTGGTATTTGTAGTTTATTCAAATGTCATAACTACGTGCGAACCTAGCAAAATATAAAGCAATAGGTTATCTTTCACCCACAAAAACTTCAAAATATATTTCATTGTTTTTTTGGAAGATATAAATTATTTTCAAAACTGTATCTTTAGGAGACTGATTAGGTCTCAAACGCACCAAACGGTAGGTTAGTTACGAGATCTTTTAGGTCTCCAAAGCACCAGCTGAAAGTTCTTTGAAAGTGATGGCGCAGGGAACGTGTTAATAAAAACGATACGGTTATACTTACGAGCAAAACTTTCATAAGTACACACCGTCTCTTATACTCGCATCACAATATGAGTTCGAGTAAATCTCCTGCGTTAAGTGCGCAAACAAAACTGTAGGCTGTAGCCGAGTAGGCGTACCCGCGGTATATATATACCTTGTTCATCCAACTTTTATTAGTATTGGAAAAGTTTTATCGGGGTTTTTTTGTAGCCCAACTTTTGTTCGATAAAAATCTGTCTGGATTTTCGGATATCGGTTTTTAAGGGCCCGTATATCAACATAATTTATTAATACTTTGTCCCACTCTAGGAACTTTTCCTTTATCATGAGATGCACAGGCTTTTTTTATCGATGAGTCCTCCCACACAGGGCTGAGCGGGAGGGACTGCCAGATTCGTACTGACCAATATCCACGGTGTCCTTCAATAGCCCTTAACGTTCCGGGGTCACGTTAAATCGTAAGCCCCGCGACCAAAATAATATTGTAGGCCTTCCAAATATTTATACCGTTGTCAAACCCACGACGCAGTCGCATAGCAGTCAAACGCTACACTCAAACACTGCGTGAAACGTGCCGTCAAATGTATACTAATAGATACTGGAAAAGATAATATTATGTTATCATGAATTCACGATTATTTTACCAAGTTGTACCCTACCCAATCGATTGGCTACCTAGCCAATCGTCTCATATAACGTACTGGTCACTTGCATCCAATTAAACTGGAAGCCAACGCTAACATAGTTAAGAAAAGGCTATTAGGCAGATTATCAGTGGTAAGTCTTCTTTCTCCAGACACTAAATAATTTCTGCAGACCAAGTGTTAGGGAGAGAGAGATTGCGATGGGCTGGCCATGTCTCCCGAATGTCTGACAGCAGAGTGGCGAAGCGCATCTTCTACTCAGAACTACAGGATGGCAAGCGGAAACAAGGCGGCCAACTCCTCCGGTACAAAGATGTGCTTAAGCGCCACATGAAACGATGTGACCTAGACACGTCACAATGGGAGGCAATGGCAGTGGACCGATCACTATGGAGGCATACCGTGAGCACTAAGGTGTTCGAGTTTGAAAGGCGGCGTAAAGAAGAGCTCGATGCCAAACGAGACGAGCTTAAGGCCCGACCAACCGCGGCCATCCAATACAATTACGTCGGAGGGGTGCTGACTTGCAGTGAATGTGGACGCACTTTCACTGCAAAAATTGGCTATACCAGTCACCAGAGAGCACACCAGCGATGCTCTCAATAGGCAGATCCAAGTCGCTGTGGCCGAAATCGGTCGGAATCATATATAGGGAGAGAGAATTTAATACAGCACATTCTAAAACCATCACATTATGGTAGTATACTGCATAAATAAAATTGAAAAATCTGTTTAGTCCGTCAGAGTATTGAAAAGCAATGAACACGTATAAATCAATGAATATTGACAAAGATAAAACGCTTTGAAATTCCCGAGTGAAGGCTATGTGACGTGATAACGCCTATGAAATTATACCGACCGAGTGACTTTTGTAGTTTTTAGAAGCGTTATATCTTCGTCAATTTTCGTTAACGTAACAAAAGAAAAAAATATTTGTCAAATAATATACTTATTAATTATAACAATTATTAATATTTAATATAACAATAAATTTTGATAATGTAACTTTCGGAATAATTACAATTTTTGAGTAAAGTAGCCTATTATCAAGAAAGACAAAGAGGCTCGATTATTCCACAAAAATGACAAACGTTTCATTAATCCCTCAACAGAACCCTAAAAACTTGAATGTTTACCGAGTTATTTATCGTTTTTTAACGAACACCCTCCTTCCTCCATCTTGGCTGGAATTGGGTTGAAACTGATCAAGAAGTATGAAGTGGCCAAGTTCGGCGTTAGCGGTTGTTTGAGCTACTCCACAGTTTAAAATTGATAATGTTTGGATCCGAGAATAATGACACAAGTTGTAAACTGTTTGAGTTTAGTTTGAATACGTGTAGGTGAGGCGTTTTTCTTGTTAATGTTTTTGTTGTGTTTTAAAATTATTGTGTAACAATAAGTATTCTTTTTATGTGGTGCTGGAAGTGAATCCTTGATATATTACTCTTTTTTATGTGATAAAATCTTCAAATTAGTCTTCCCTTCCAAAGCAGGAGCGGGAGCGACTGTCAGACTTTTACTGACTAAAATCCACTGTGTCCTTAAATAGCCCTTTATGTTCCGGGGTTAGGGGATAGTCCCGCGACCCCGGCAGGCTTTGGCCCTCTAAGGGGGCCCCGTCATGTTGATGACAGCTCTTTGAAGCGCACGTGGAATCTTGGCATATCATGGATTAAATTCCGAACAAACGTTTCCATAGTCAGCGAACTCCGCGTCAAACAGCGTCTGTCTTCCATCGTTCAGGGTCTCTCTTTCTCGGGGACGCGTCTGTGGAGCGCCTTGTAGTACAGGGCCAAGCTGATGGTACGAGAGCTTGAGATAGATCAGACCAAGGACCAGCATTAAATGGTCTCTTATACGAATGTACCAAGAAGGCAGCAGTGCGAGAGGAATGAGGCGCATTATGAAGCTACCCACCTCTAATGTGAGGACCACCACCACTCTGCCTCTCTGTTCCGACTAAGAAAAAGAAGCCTTCTTTTCTCCTCGGGAGATATCATCACGAGTTTAGCGCTCTCAGAAACGTCCTTCAACTCCCGCAACGAACAGTCGGCAGCACGATATTAAGCGCCTCATCATTTGTGGAACAGAACCACACCTACACTCCAGAGCAGAGTCATCAGTGAGTTTCCACCTCAGCACATTTCTTTGCTTCGGCTTACGTAGGTACGGAGTCTGTTTATAGATTTCCAGGTCGGCCAAGGCAGCTCATTGTAGGTTGTTGTAATGACGTCAGTACCTACTCTGCCATACGCTTCCATACATATCAACAAATAATTCCTTCCAATAAAAAATACACAAAAGAGAATACAGTTACTAATGTAACAGCGTACTAGTACAAATGAAACATATTCGTATGTAAGTGGGTGGATCACAATATGTTCTAATTTGGGGCAACCCCGGCCGCGTGACGTTCGCTGCAATAAACACGGACAGTGTTGCCAACACACATTATTACCCCGCGAAGTTGAGAGCTGAAATGTAAATTGTGGGGAAAATGTTAATTTGAATTTTACTAGAGTTAAAGTTGAGTCTGTATCCTATTTTAATCAAAAAGTGTACGTTTGATCGTACAGTCAGCATCACAAGTTGCTGGCCACATTCAGATTTTCAAAATCGCTGTACACCGTATTATTACGTATTATTATGGTGTACAGCGATTGAAAATCTGAATGTGGTCAGCAACTTTTGATGCTGACTGTACCTTTAACTTGTTCTAAAGCTCATTATTATAATTTCACAGCCCGGGGAAAAATATAAATTTCCAGTCCGGTCTACGTGGAAACTTGCTGATCGGTCGTAGGCGGCTACGACGTAGCACACGGCTACGCGCTACGCGCTTGTTTCGTAGACTTTGATGATGTGTGCTACGAGCAAAGTGTACGAAATGCCGTTGGTTGTCGCGTTAAGAGGATCGTCTACCGAGCGCTCGTCCATACTAAAAGAGAAAACGTTTTCCTACCCCTAAATGTTATCCTATCTCAATGATTTTTTAGAATGCTTCCTACACAGTAAAAAACTAGGTTTATAGGTTTTCTTTTTATCAAAATTTATAATAGTTTGAAAGCTACAGGCACCTAAAAGTTACTTTTGAAAAAAAGTAAACCTGTAAACCTAGTTTTTTACTGTGTCAGAAGCATTCTAAAAAATCATTGAGATAGGATAACATTTAGGAGTAGGAAAACGTTTTCTCTTTTAGTATGGACGAGCGCTCGGTAGACGATCCTCTTAATGGACGTTTATATGAACATTTAAAGACTGTTATCGCGTTAATCAAAGGGAAATGCCGTTAGTCTAGCCCGGCTGTAAGGGCGGCTTAACATGTTCACAGAGGCAAAGAGGGAATTTCATATGAACGTAATGACGATCATATTGATCATCCAACCCACCAACTTTGGCATGTACTACTTAACCTTGAAAATCGATCCAAGTATTTAAAGTTGTCATTTAGCCACCTCATCTCTTTTTGTATGCTAAAATAATCAAACGAGCCCTGCTGCCCAGTAAGAGACTCAGACTCTTTGGTCCACCCTATTCCAGGGTCAAGTTACAATTACAGAAAGTCCCGCGAGCCCGCCAGGAGAATACATTCCACTAACTACTAATTAATCTAACATTTAAAAACTTACATGACAAAAAGTTAAAAACACGTGAAAAAAAAAGCTAGTACATTTAAACCTTCTAATCCACCACTGACACTAACAACACCAGCTAACCTAAATCTTCAACTACACCAAGAGTTGATCACCCCGACCCCCCGACACAACCCCAGTTAGTTGTTATTTATTGCTCAATATTACCACCCGCCACTTACTGTAATATTGCAAATTATGTGCATATGTTAATTCGAGAACGAGCAGCGAATTCGCGAGGTTCACTTCGCTTGTAGTGCGAGGCATGTTGTTTTCAACGACGAAATATTGGGTACATATTTGAATATCGAAGATTAAAATATCTACGCTTAAAATATCGATGTTCAGAATATCGAAAATTAAAATATCGATTGTAACAAAATATCGAAAAATGTTACATCTACGCTTAAAACGTCGAAGATTAAAATGTCGACTGATTTAAATGTCGAATGATTCAAAATATCGAAAGACGTTATGTCGAAATTCAAAATATCAACGTTTAATACATCGCAGTTCATAATATCTAATTTCATAATATCTACGTTAAAAATACCTACTAGTTGAAATATCGAAAAAAATAACCTCCTACCAAGGTAAGCTGACGGAGCCCCGCTCCGCGGGGCTCCTATTTCTGTTTGCAAGGTTGAAAGTAACCTAACACGGTCTGAAAGACCCCGCCATCCTCTTCGAACCTAACCTTTCCGAGTCAGGGTGCCCCAAGTCCCGAGCTCGCTTCGCTCGCTCTTGCGTCCTTAGTGAAATTACTGATTACTACCCAACAAGGTAGCTGGACGGACTTCGGATGTAAGAGCGAGCAAAGCGAGCTCGGAACTTGGGGCACCCCGACTCGGACAGGTTAGGTTCGAAGAGGATGGCGGGGTCTGAAAGACCCCGCCACCCTCTTCGTGTTAGGTTTCTTTAAACCTTGCAAACAGAAATAGGAGCCCCGCGAAGCGGGGCTCCGTCGATTTACCATGTTAGGTTTGATATTTCGGACATTCGATAATCTGTACTTCGATATTTAGGACAATAGATAATCAGTATTTCGATATTTAGATCTTTCGATGTAACTTTTGTAGATATTTAGATTTTAGATATATTGGACGTAGATCATTTAATCATTCGATATTTTAAACTTACGATATTTTAATTTTCGATTTTATGGTCATTCGATATTTTCATTTTCGATATTTTGAACATCGATATTTTAAGCGTAGATATTTTAATCTTCGATATTCAAATATGTATCCGATATATTACTAGGCTCGTAATAACAGGCGACCGATGTCTGCCAACACATTAGGCAAAAAAGTCTTATATCCGTCTCATTTCGACCAATCCTGTGAGCCGAAACATACGTTGAGACAGAACAGACCTTGAGTTAGCCAATCACAACGCAGTACCCAGTCCCCCTCGCTTACGTTCAGCGAGTTCAGCTCAGCGAGTTGACAGAATAGTTTTTAAAGATTTTCTTAGGAAAGAAAAATTCAATCCGCGGGCAGGATTCGAACCTGCGGCCTTCGGATTCAGTACATCCGACGCTCATTTCCAACCGAGCCACCGAGGATTCGAGATCTTACCTGCCGCGGTGAATTCTTCCTTCCATTTCTAACGTCTCATGGTGACGTTAGAATAGTTTTTGTTCCTTATATCGTGCATGCGGAGTCTAATATTATATCGTCGTTGGTTGTTTTACTTAGGGCGCTTCTCCACGACGCGATGCGAAGCTATTCGACCGATTCCAACTACAAATGAAAATCATCCTTACCACTACGAAATATGAAATAAAATGTGCCGTTGTCTACGGGGGTTGTTGTAAAGCCACAAAGTAAATTCGCCACGAAAAAAACATGAGTAAATTATTAGCCACAGTTTTTGTTTTGTTAATTTCGAAAACTGTAAAGGGGTTTGAACATTTTGTATGGGGAGCTGAAATTGCGTTAAACGAATAATACATCTAAAAGCATTTTAAATGCATGGAAAACCTAATATTCAATTAGTTTCATAGTAGAGGTATCCTTTTAATCAATAAACATCAAGATATTAAAAAAAAGTGTCGCTACTTGTACATGTTTGACAGCTCACAACTCGGAAACGTGAGGTTTACGAGGTTTTGCCGCCTACATTTTATGTTTGTATTGATGTAATCTATCGATCTATGAATGATTCAGACGTGGCTGCCATTTTGAAAAAAAAAAACAAAATGGCGGATAAGAAACTGGTACAAAAGGCACGAAGCCCTTTGCCCCATTTCTTTTTTTCCGCACGGTTAGCAGAACAATTAAATTATAATAAAATCTAGCACAAAACTACAAAACGAGGACAAAATGTGGAATCTGAACAGAAAGTACTAGGAGAACAGAATCATGGAAGTGTTGGTGCCGCCGTCTTCAGTAAAAATTATGTGAAATGAAGTTATATAGCAACAATAAAAAAATCAAGCTGTGGCCAATTAACTTTCAATGTGGCAGATGTCCGTAAAAATCATCCTTACCACTACGACATAAATGACATTAACGTGCCGTTGTCTACGGCAGATGAAAAACAAAACACGCTCGCTCGTGACAACGTCAAGTCAATCGAATTGCATCATTATAATTAGATCGTAGTAGGAACACGATTTTCATCTCTAATTACATACTAGAAATTGCAAATGGCACAAATTGCGTCATGGGAACGCTCCCTTAGTGAGGTGCAAGTTGCACTGTGGTTTGATGTATTGTTAGACGAGGGAGTTGCTATAAAGCGCTTCTAAGATTGCAGACTATAAGTAACACATTTTCGTGTCACGTTTTTCTGGCTAATCTCGTAATTGGCAAATGAATGTGACGTTTAGTATCTGATGTAAGAGACGGTTGAAAAACTGATCCCTATCTCCTGAATTATGTTCGCTTCACAAATCATATACAAAAACTACTGTTCATCTTTGTTGAGGTAAACTATGGTTCCTTCAGTTGCTGAAACCTCTGTTAGCTCGTTTCTAGGTCTATGAGCTGGTCGATTTTTGGGTGAGAATCAGTATTTCAATCTAACGTGGCAGTCTGGCCAGCCTGCAGAGGCCTAAGCACAAACAATTTCTGTATTTAACTTACAGCTTACTTGAAGCAATGTATTGTATGGAAAATGTAAAAGCTCCTCTAGTGTACGAACGGGGAACAATTTTTTACCCGACTGCGCCAGGAGGGTTATGTTTTTCGAGTGTATGTATGTGTCGCAGAATGAGCACAGAAGCACAATAATTTAGAATAACGCCATCTATTATCATGCTGCGGAATCAAAACAGAAACAATTTGGTATCTCTATTCATTATTGTGAATTTAGAATAACGCCATCTATCTCTCATTGGAGTAACTATTAAGTTAGAATTGACAGATTGTTTAGGAGCGTCAAATTAGTCGTAATTTGGAGATGGTTAGCATGGGGAGCAACGGAAACACCGAGCGAATAGTCGAGTCAAATGTCGATTCGGAAGTTTAATCAGTTATTCGACGTTGACAGGTAGTGACGTTGACAGATGTTGGCTAACCTGTGTGGGGTAGGCCACATGAACGGTCAGTTTGGTGAAGTGAACACTTTGAATCGGTCCGGCAAGCTGGGTAGACATTTTGGTTGCTCCGCCATGTTAAACTTCTCGCGTTCCTAAGTTTTTAATCGAGCGATATCTCGGACATCCTTGACTATTTTGTATTCAGTGTGTGTTAGCAAGTAATTAAAAGTGTTAACGAAGATTTTCTGAATGTTATTTCCGATATCCCAACCCCTCTGATAACGATTCTCCGTTATCAGAAGTGGGATTGGACCATGACGACCCACGTGTTCGAAATAAAAGCGCTAACGACGAAAAATGGATGCGTTTGCTGGAACAACAGAACTGCAATTTTCTGTTGCTGATTCAAGCCGTGAAAACACCTACTGCGTCGTCACATTGCCTCCGTTTACCGGATTTCGATCCTGAGAAACAAGATTTGGATGCACGTGCTTGGGTGACAACTGACGACGTTGGAACCAGAGTGATCTAGGGCACAATAGTATGTTTCTGAGAAAATGAAGGAAATGCGTTACGCGTTATTATTTGAAATCTTCCGAGAGTTTTTTCCGTAAAAGGTAACCTAACACTGACTATATCAATGTGGACGAGGCGAAGTGAGTAGGTAAGGATCGTAGGTGGTGGCTTTCTGAGGCATAAATTATAGAAGCCATACACCATCCTGCCTATCGACGATCGATTTGACGCTTGCAATTGTTTCAAATTGCAATTGTTTAAAAATGCCAATTTGATGGCATGACATGCCAATTTGATAGGTCATCAAATCGATTTGACACAACGTCAAATCGGCAGCAGTGATGCATTTGGCTATTATTCGGTGACGACAGCTACAATTTTATAAATTTGTAGCTATCTGTCACCGAGTAATAGCTAGATCTAGCTATAAAGTTGCTAAGTTGGCATCGCTGCTGCAGATTTGACGTTGTGTCAAATCGATCGTACGATAGGCAGTATGGTGTATATGGACGAACTGCCAATTTGAAACAATTGCAAGCGTCAAATCGATCGTTCGATAGGCAGGATGGTGTATGGCTACCATTAGACCCACAGGCGTATTTGACAAATCATGTTATATGCTTACAAAAAAAAAACAGTCGAATTGAGAACCTCCCCCTTTTTTGAAGTCGTGCTGTTGAATAATGAGGGGCTGGTGTTCATGCAACAATATATTTTTTTTATAATCGTCTCTGTTGTGATAAAATGCATTGACGTAAGATTACGACCACGCTCTTACCCAGAGAGTGGAGGTGGCCTTTATAGTTAGTCTGAAGTTCTGAACAATAACAAAAAACAAAGGTTCTGCTTGTTATAATGTTTATTTTTAGATATTACTTAGTATTTGACCTACTAACGATCTTCAACAGGATTATATAGGTAAGTAGGGGTGATTCATAACATCGTTTTCGTCAGCAGTGATGACTGGCGATGAATAACGTATCTCAATCTGGCATCTGAGCTTTAGGGTACCTACCTTCATCAAATTTTAAGATATTTTTAACCGACTTCAAAAAGGAGGAGGTTCTCAATGACGTCGGTAATTAGTTTATTACGTACACCGATTACTCAGAGGTTTGTGGTCCGATTTGTGTAATTATTTTTAAGTTTAAAAATATTCAGTGTTTTTGTAAAAATGTCAAACCATATTTTCTGTTTAAGTATATATTCATAGATATTAAATTTTAATAAAAATTACGTAAATGATTTATGTATACGCAAATAATTTATATTTCTTTATTGCATTTAGATCAGTTTGGATATCCATAAAAGCCAGCAACTTGCGACCACAGTGATCTAAGTGCGCCTCATTACTTAGATCAGTCTGGCATGTCTCCATTTTGCAAATCGCACCGATTCTATAGTAAGATGTTGTGATTTCACAAGGAAAATAATACTGGGAAGCACTTAGATCAGTATGGCCTGAAAGAATTATGATTTTTCCATGCAATTGTGTAAAAAAACCATTTTTGCCAAAAATGTCACTTAGATCACTCTGGTTCTAGCATCGTCAACTATAGTGATGACGTGTTTTCGGACCAAGATCAACATGGCGCTCCGCTTATGGTTGCTATAAGCCGCGCCAGGAAGGGAGGAGCTTCTACCTGGCTGCCTACCGTGTCGTTTCCTGGGATGACGTGGACTGATTTCAAGCGACTTTCTATTGCAAGCAATGGCTACGAGAGGGGTCCATCGACAGCTGCGAAGCCTCATGCATCCGGGATCACCTGCTTCCACTGCCACGGTGCGGAGAGAGGAGCGGCGCCGACTCCGGGGCGTCGAAGCCTGTTAATGAGAAGAGGGTTGACCTGTGCCTCCTGAGCGCGTCGACTGGGACCCTATCCGGTGAGCAATTTTCATTTTGTTAAGACTCTGGTGCCTTGTGTTCTTTATTAAAGTCTGTAGCCTATAGATTTTGACTTTGATGGAGATCTGTGACATTAGTATTGAGATTTGTTTTCATGTGTTGCCTGATTGTAGCGGGCACTTGATGGATTGTGGAGAATGCCTGAGGGTCAAGTACCATTTGAAGTAGAGGCTTTGAGTTGGATGATAAGTGTGGAATCTTAGGTCGGCTGGTCAGACCGTACCAGTAGATTGCTGTTTCGTAGCCGTAGTCCGTATCTTATTGACATCCCGGTGGTGTCCATGGATGCGCGGTGTGCGGGTAGCACTGGTGGAGGTCGTGTATTGTGCGTTCATGATGAACGGTGTGAAACAAACAGAGGTTTGTTAGTGGGGCTAGTGTTAGCCAAAGGCCACGAATTTGATTCCTGCTTTTTGATGATTTATTAGTTTCTTGCATTGTAATGGTACAAATTGCAAAGGTACTTGGCTGCTCTAGGATTTTCGATGGATAGTGTTTGAACTTAAACTTTACTGGGCTATTGCTGGTTAAGCGGATTACATGGGCTTTCGCTGGTTAAGCGTTGGCTGTTGTATCGCTGGTTAAGCGAGTTGAGTTGACTATCGCTGGTTAAGCGTTAGTGGTGTAATCGCTGGTTAAGCGGATTACATGGGCTTTCGCTGGTTAAGCGTTGGCTGTTGTTTCGCTGGTTAAGCGAGTTGAGTTGACTATCGCTGGTTAAGCGTTAGTGGTGTAATCGCTGGTTAAGCGGATTACGTGGGCTTTCGCTGGTTAAGCGTTGGCTGTTTTATCGCTGGTTAAGCGAGTTGTGTTGACTATCGCTGGTTAAGCGTTAGTGGTGTAATCGCTGGTTAAGCGGATTACTTGGGCTTTCGCTGGTTAAGCGTTAGCTGTTGAATCGCTGGTTAAGCGAGTTGTGTTGACTATCGCTGGTTAAGCGTTAGTGGTGTAATCGCTGGTTAAGCGGATTACATTGGCTTTCGCTGGTTAAGCGTTAGCTGTTGAATCGCTGGTTAAGCGAGTTGTGTTGACTATCGCTGGTTAAGCGGATTACGTTGGCTTTCGCTGGTTAAGCGTTAGCTGTTGAATCGCTGGTTAAGCGAGTTGTGTTGACTATCGCTGGTTAAGCGTTAGTAGTGTAATCGCTGGTTAAGCGGATTACTTTGGCTTTCGCTGGTTAAGCGTTAGCTGTTGAATCGCCGGTTAAGCGGGTTGTGTTGACTATCGCTGGTTAAGCGTTACTGGTGTAATCGCTGGTTAAGCGGATTACGTTGGCTTTCGCTGGTTAAGCGTTAGCTGTTGAATCGCTGGTTAAGCGAGTTGTGTTGACTATCGCTGGTTAAGCGTTAGTGGTGTAATCGCTGGTTAAGCGGATTACATTGGCTTTCGCTGGTTAAGCGTTAGCTGTTGAATCGCTGGTTAAGCGAGTTGTGTTGACTATCGCTGGTTAAGCGTTAGTAGTGTAATCGCTGGTTAAGCGGATTACTTGGGCTTTCGCTGGTTAAGCGTTAGCTGTTGAATCGCTGGTTAAGCGAGTTGTGTTGACTATCGCTGGTTAAGCGGATTACGTTGGCTTTCGCTGGTTAAGCGTTAGCTGTTGAATCGCTGGTTAAGCGAGTTGTGTTGACTATCGCTGGTTAAGCGTTAGTTGTGTAATCGCTGGTTAAGCGGATTACGTGGGCTTTCGCTGGTTAAGCGTTAGCTGTTGAATCGCTGGTTAAGCGTGTTATGATGTGGGCTTTCGCTGGTTAAGACTTAGCTGTAAAATCGCTGGTTAAGCGTGTAATGATGTAGACTTTCGCTGGTTAAGCGTTAGCTGTTGAATCGCTGGTTAAGGGTGTTATGTGTGCTTTCGCTGGTTAAGCGTTAGAGGCTTAATATCAATGGGTAAGCGTTGTTATTATCACTGGTTAAGTGATAGGATTTGTAACGCTGGTTAAGCGCTACAATGTTAAGTACTGGTTAAGTACTTCAGTGACTGGGTAAGTAGTGATGCATGGTGCTGGTTAAGTGCCGTGGATATGTTTGGTAGAGTCATAATGCTTTCTTAATTTTGTGCCAATTTCTATTATGTGCCTTATTCTTTCATTTTAGTTTGTTTTGTTTTGGATATGCAGTAGTCAACTTAACATTTAAAGTATCTAGCCTATTAAGATTTTTCTTATAATCTGTAACGTTATAGGAAAAATAAGGTAGCATGTTGAACAAACCTTCTTAAAATTATTTTGATAAAGGCTCGAAATGATTATCTTGATGGTGTTGTGTTTGTAACCGGATGGAGGTTACGTTTTGAAGACCGGATGGAGGTCAGAGTATGAGCACTGCAATATTTTAATGAGTTCCCTTTATTGAATGAGTATGGGTGTTGTTCGACATGTCAGCTTTTAGAGAAAGAGTTCCTTGTGATTTTTATTAGACCCTGTAATTATTTTGATGAGAAAACCTTTTCCATTTGGGTCAGGAATGGCCGAACGGTTAGAATGATTACTGTTCGAGATTTTTTCTCATTCCAGATTCCTCAGGATGTGATGTCTCACACGAGGACGTGTGAATTGTCAGAATGGCCGTGTCGCAGAATGAGCACAGAAGCACAATAATTTAGAATAGCGCCATCTATTATCATGCTGCGGAATCAAAACAGAAACAATTTGGTATCTCTATTCATTATTGTGAATTTAGAATAACGCCATCTATCTCTCATTGGAGTAACTATTAAGTTAGAATTGACAGATTGTTTAGGAGCGTCAAATTAGTCGTAATTTGGAGATGGTTAGCATGGGGAGCAACGGAAACACCGAGCGAATAGTCGAGTCAAATGTCGATTCGGAAGTTTAATCAGTTATTCGACGTTGACAGGTAGTGACGTTGACAGATGTTGGCTAACCTGTGTGGGGTAGGCCACATGAACGGTCAGTTTGGTGAAGTGAACACTTTGAATCGGTCCGGCAAGCTGGGTAGACATTTTGGTTGCTCCGCCATGTTAAACTTCTCGCGTTCCTAAGTTTTTAATCGAGCGATATCTCGGACATCCTTGACTATTTTGTATTCAGTGTGTGTTAGCAAGTAATTAAAAGTGTTAACGAAGATTTTCTGAATGTTATTTCCGATATCCCAACCCCTCTGATAACGATTCTCCGTTATATGTATGTTTCTGTGTGTTGCTCTGCAGCCTAAACGGCTTGATGGATTTTAACTTGAGAGGTGTTGTTAGATTCGTCTTAAACGTGAGTGTCACTGGGTACATAAAACTGGCCAAGTGCGAGTCGAACTCGTGTGCAAGGGTTCCGAACTAAAAATATTTTTTTTTAAATCTCTCAAATTCCATCAAGTGGGGTATCAAATTAAAGGATTTTAAAAATGGCTTACCAAAATATATGTAACTTATATGTTTCAATTTAATTTGGACTGATAAATGCTAACAAAAACTAAAAATAGTAAAATATAATAAATATTAAAAAAAAAAAAACAAAAAACCCGACTGCGTAAAAAAACTAAAAAGAAAGAAACAAGCCCAGTAGTTTAGAATTCACTCATTCACACTCACAGTTGGGGCCCCTTGGGAAGATTTGATTGGTATAATTTGAATGGGCCCCGACTGTGAGTGTGAATGAGTGAATTCTAAACTACTGGGCTTGTTTCTTTCCTTTTAGTTTTTTTACGCAGTCGGGTTTTTTGTTTTTTTTTCTATCAAGTTCCCGTTTACTTTATGTCACAAAAACGTGAAAAGGCCTCAAAGTACATTAGAGGCGCATTTTCATTTTTCCATACAATAAGACAACACATAACAGTCTAGTAATACCTACTGCCTAACTACCCTCATCAGAGCATAATAATCGATCAGTTAAGGTCAAGCCACTCAGCAGGACGCATGACTGCGCGTCAACTGCCCCTTAAATCTGAAGCCGGCTCGCTGAGCATGATACGAGAGCATCTTATTGTTAATTGTAATAGGGATTCTTGGAATGGTAATTCCATTACAGGGTATTGTCTAAAGAGACCACAACGACGTGGTGATTTAACCAAGCGACGATTTAATCAATGATATTACATTATCAGAATTAAAATGCTAATAAAATAACAAGGCGCCAAAAAATGTGACCGCTTTTCTGTCATTGAGAAAAGGGCCTTAGAGGCCTTATCACAAGACTTCTGTATTTTATTTACAGCGTACTTGTAGTATTTACTGCATGTTTGTATGAAAATTTATTGTGAGCATAAGGGACTTTACCAATGTCGCGACGCGATTGCAATTTGACCGATTACAACCTACAAGTGAAAATAAACCTTACCACAACGACATATGACATTAAACACGTTGATATCTACGAGTAAATGGAAAACAAAACACGATCGCCACGACGACGTCAAGTCAATCGAATTGCATCATTATTTCTAAGTAGAAAGGTTGATTTTCATTTGTAGTTGAAATCTTTCGAATCGCGTCGCATCGCGCCTTGATTAAAGTCCCTGTAGGGGTTTTTGATCACTCCTACACTTGGATGATAAATGATATATGACTGCTGATATTGATATAGGCAGAAAGATCGCGTAATAAATGATAAACGACACAACCTTCTGCGATAAGTATTTAATTGATACTTATTGATAGAAATTATAAGGTGCAGTGATACTTAACGCTAAAGTAACAGTATAAATACGATACAAAAGTGCTGACGCGCGCCGCGGCGCTAATTATGTATATAAACAAAATTAAACCTGTACAGTTGTCTGTACATGCTGCCACAGGCGCAAAAGAAGGAATACATAGCTAAAATAACTAAATTGATTACATAAATCGAACCTCTAACTTTCACATAAAGGTATATCAAACTTAATAGACTGCAAGTTAGGGGTTGATGTGCTCTCGGTGATCCGTGGGGCAGGCTGCGGCTTGGTCTGAAGTCCTGCTAATTCTAGACTCGTCTCCCGTGTCGGCTGCTGCCTCCTCTTCCGTCTGATCCACATGACGACTAAAGTAACGCCCGTCAGGATCGCTCCGGCCACCAGCAAGTAGAGCACGCTGTATTGATGCACGTCGTGGACACTGACTGTCTCGGTCGATTGTTGCTTAAGATCATCTATTTCAGATCTCAATTGTTTCCATATAGTGTGATGATCCTCTGGTACAAAAGGCTCAACAGAAGAAATGCTTGTGTTGACTATTTCATTGACTACAGACATCTGTGGAAGCTGCATCTCTTCTGCATAGTAGTCAACGTGATTGATGAAATTCTTATGAGAGTAAATCTGGAAGGACTCTCCTTTAAGTGTGCATCCTTGACAAAGGCTAATTATACCATTGCCCGATAAAGTTTTTACTTCCGTGCTGCGTGTGCTAAATATGCGGACAGTGCATTGCTGACAACATTGATACAGCCAGTCGTTCGGGCGTCGTAACTTGATCCACTTACTTTCACACTTTGATTGTTTTGTTATACAGGCTGATGTTATTATATCATTAATTTTTACATCACAAATGGATTGTTTTTCTCGAATTTCATAGACTGGTTTATCAATGGAACATAAAATCTTCTCTGCATTCGCGTGGAGACATTGTTGCAGGTCGTTTTCTGTGAAGAATAAAACCAAGTCCTTTCTCAAATTAAATGCCAAATATGGGAAAGTCGGGATAACTTGATAGTTTTGTCCTAATTCTTCTCTTTGAAGGGAAATAACTTTGTCCAGTTCATATTTTTCTGTAGTAACCAGAGGAATCTTGATTTCCATTATAAGGTAGTTGTTATAAACTCGAGCGAACACTCGTAATAATTTATAAAGACTTCTGATACTTGATTTGTCCATTGGCACATTGAGATCATCCTGTATCTCCCGTGTAATGATGTTTATCTGTGCTTCCAACTCTTCAGGCGGGAGGAGGTGAGTGTCTATGCGTCCATGATAAATATCGGTGACTACATCTATGAGGCCTTGCTGCATTCTCCGTAACGTTGATAAAACGGCATAAGCGGATAGTGCTGATGACGTTAAATAAAGACCGTGCGTTGTCTCTGATTGCACGTTGTTTACTTCCTTAAATAAGGTTTTCATTTGTTTATCCATAGAAGTAAATTGTTGATTCATAATAGCCTCATTTCTTCTAATAATGCTGTATTCCGATTCAATGATTAGCGTTTGATTTTTGATAAGGCCTTGTAAGTGATTTTCATTCAGAGATATCTGTTCAATATCTCGTTCATACTGCTCTGCAAACTTGTCGTCTAGAACCCCAAACAAGTAACTAGCCAGGTTGCCAACCCCATTAACTAGTCCTCTCTTGTATCTTTTGTTAGGGTTTCGCAGTAATGAATTATAATGTTGAAGTTCGTTCAGCTCATGTTGTAGTTGTAATATGATAGTTCCGTACGGCATTCTTGATTGAGGTAGGCACGTTTGCTGACACAATTGATTTAAATGTCGAACATATGTTTGTAAGTCATTGAATCCAGACCAATATGTAGACATGTTGTAGTAAACTATTAACTTCCACTCGTCCTTGATGTGTTGGAGTTCTGATACCTTGTCGAAAAGCATGTTCCTTTGACTGTCCAGTGACGTAATATTGTATGAGACAGTTGATTGCTGGATGCTAGGTGATATTATCATCATTAACAGAAGAAGTGTTGTTGTTAATAATGTTTTCATGCTGAATTTCGACCGGTTGCGATGCCCGCGGGATGTTCCTTGTGTCCCATTCAAGGGAGGTGTGTGCATAGTACTGCCTTCTTGAACCGGCAACGGAATAAGTTTATTGACCGGACGTTTGATAATATTGTTGGTAGTTTTTAATGTTACAACTCGTACACACCCGTCTGGACCGGGATGCAGAGCTTGAACTCGCGCCATCGCCCATTTGCCTGGAGGTATGTGGTCTTCTTTGATGAGAACTACGTCATCTAATTTAAGATTTTCCTTCGTAGTACGCCATTTTGTTCTTGACTGAAGCTGTTGAAGGTACTCCGTGGACCACTTCTTCCAAAACTGTTTGTTAATTGCCTGAATCAATTGCCAACGTATAGTCAGGCTCATATGATCGGGATCAGTCTGAGGTCGTGATATTATGGACCCACCGACAAGGAAATGCCCTGGAGTGAGATATGTGTCGTCTGGGTTTTCAGTGAGTGCGCAGAGAGGCCTCGAATTGAGACAAGCTTCAATTTGACACAACAGCGTGGTGAACTCTTCATAGGTTAATTTTTGCTGGCCAAGCACACGCTTTAAATGATATTTCAAACTCTTCACCGCCGCTTCCCATAGACCTCCTGCATTTGGCCAGACGGGAGCATTGAAGTGCCAATGTATTTCCATGTTGTTTAGGTCAGTCAAAGCATAAGGGTTGATTGAGGCCATGATTTCTCGGTATTCTTGATTGAGAAGTCGTGAGGCACCCACAAAGTTCGTACCATTATCACTGTAGATATTTTTGGGTACTCCACGCCTGGAGCACATTCTTCTTAACGCTGCTAGGAAGGATGCTGTGCTGAGATCGGATACCAATTCCAAATGTACGGCCTTGGTTGCTAGGCACACAAACACTGCAATGTATCCCTTGGTAGTCTTGATGCCTCTTCCCTTGTTGGATTTTATATCCACATGCCCTGTAAAGTCTATACCCACATTAGTAAAGGGTCGAGATGGTGTGACTCTAGGCCTTGGAAGGTCAGCCATGTGTTGTTGATATGATTCTTGGCTATATCTTCGGCACTTAACGCATGATCTGATATGCTTTTTTACGCGGCTGATGCCACTAATCAGCCAATATTTCTCTCGGATGAATGATAAGGTAAGTCGTGGCCCGCCGTGAAGCGTAGTGACATGAGCTTGTTGAATGATTAACTCTGCCAAGCGACTTCCAGGTGATATTATAATAGGATGCTTTGCCGCATACGTGATATTTGCTTGCTCAAGGCGTCCACCGACTCTTAGTATCCCGTGGTCGTCTAAGAATGGTCGCAAGCTGGACAATCTGCTGTTGCTTCGGACGACGCCCTTTTGCTTTAATTGATGTATATCTTCTTTAAAATCTATATCTTGTACATGTTTGACAACAAGGTACAATGCGCGTTGTATTTCGTCACCGGTCAGTGCACTTTGCTCCGCACGTGAGTTTTTACTTCGCAGGCTAGCGATGTAACGTGACACCCATGCCACTGTTCGCGCAACCTTAGATAGTGAATTGAATTTATTTAATAATTCAATTACAAAAGAGCTGCTAGTTTGACATAAGGCTGTTTGTACAATGGGTTTTTTTATTTTTTCTGTTGGAGTTTGATATTCAGTTGTGGGAATGTGATCGATTGGGTTAAAATTAAGAAGCCATTCTGGTCCTTCCCACCACAATCGATTTTTTGATAGACATTCAGAACTCAATCCACGCGTGGCACAGTCTGCTGCATTGTCACAAGACCTGACGTGACGCCAATTCGATGCTGGGATGATCCCAGTTATTTTTTGTACACGGTTAGCCACAAACTGCTTCCATTTTGATAAATCTCCGTGTAGCCAGCTCAATACAACCATCGAATCAGTCCAGGCGAAAATCTGTATTTGTTCTGAAGACAATGTTTGACGAAATTTCTCCATCAATTGTGATAATAATAATGCACCTAGCAGCTCAAGCCTAGGTAACGTGATTGACTTGTTAATTGGCGCAACCTTTGTTTTTGCAGTAACGAGCTTCGATGTGCGCTTGCCTTTATGATCGCTTGTTACAATGTAAATTGCGCATGCATAAGCTTTTTCCGAGGCGTCACAAAATGCATGTATTTGAATGTTATTTTCCATTTCACCTAGATATCTAGGTATTTGAATGATGTTGATATTTCTTAGGTCGTTTCGCAACCTTTTCCATTCTAGTGATATGTGGCCCGGTAATTCTTCATCCCATGCCAGGGACTCAGTCCAAGTTGTTTGGAATAATATTTTTGCTCTGATAGTGAGCGGTGATAACCAGCCAATGGGGTCAAATATTTTTGAAATATCTGCCAATAATTGCCGCTTCGAAAATGGCTTGTTGCTGTCTTGATGTACGATTCTAGTGTCGAATGTAAATATGTCAGTTGAAGGAATCCATCGCAGACCTAGTGTTTTCCGGGTTTCGCTATCCTTGAACTCAAATGGAGCGTTTATTTGTTCTGGCTGCAATGTTTCGATTAGTCGAGGTTCATTACTGGACCATTTCCTCAGGTTCATGCCAGCACTCTTTAAGACTGCTATTAATTCTTGCTGTAATTGTCTGGCATTCTCGATTGTATGACTTCCTCCCATGTAGTCGTCCATATAAAATGATGATTCCAGGGCGACCGCTGCTAAAGGATATTGTTCAACATGATCAATGCCAATTTGCTTCAAGGTTCTCATCGCTAAGAACGGCGCTGCTCTTGTACCGTATGTAACAGTAGTAAGGTTGTATTCTCGAAGTAATTCACGAGGATGATTTCTCCATAATATAGATTGAAGATGCTGATCTTGAGGTCTCACAAGGATAGCTCGAAACATTTTTTCCACATCCGCAGTGACTACGTACTTATATTGTCGCCACTTTAGGATGAGAGTCTGAAGGTCTTGTTGAAGGTTCGGTCCGTTGTACATCAAGTCGTTTAAGCTGCGTCCAGATGACATTTTAGACGAAGCATTGAAAACAACACGTAGAGCTGTAGTTGTCGAGTCTAATTTCAACACGCCGTGATGAGGTAAGTAGCACGCGGTGTGATCTTGTTGTTCTACTCGACGCATGTGACCGAGTTCTTCGTACTCTCGCATGAATTCGCGATAACCTGCTGCTAATGATGGATTCATGGTCATCTTCTTTTCTTGTTGAATAAATTGAGCGACAGCCTTTGACTTTGATGTCCCCATTTCTTGTTCGAAGTTAGGTTTCATGGGTAATGCTACTTCATACAGGCCCGAGTCCAATCTCTTAGTAGTTGCTTGATAAAATTCCTCACAATATTGATCTGCAGATGATAATGATGATGTGGGCTCTTGTATGTCTTCGACCTCCCAGAATTTGGAGATGTTGTCGACGTCGTTGAGGACAACATGACATGCAAACGTCTTCACATTGCCTGATAATATCCACCCAAGTTTTGTTTGCTGCGCGATAGGAGCTTGGACTGGTCCTTTGATAAGCCCACTCATGATAATGTTTGAGTAGACACTGGCATCCAAGAGCAAGTCAACTGGTTTAGAAATGTTATACTCAGGATCTGCCAGTCGGGTGTGTGATAAATGAGGCCAAGTTTGTTTCTTAAACGATGTATTAGGCAAGTTATTTATAACTCGGCCTACGACTAGAGCCTCCGTTGTAAAATGATAGTCATCGTAAATTGATATGCAGTCAAGCGACACTAAGCCTCTGCTTTGTTTTTGTGTCGACCCAATTCCGAATACTGCTGCTTGATATGATTGCCTTTTCAACCCTAGTAATTGGGCAGCATTTTCTGATATAAGTGATACTTGCGACCCTTGATCTAGAAGGGCTCTGAATCGCATATTGTTGCCATCTGCAGCTTTGATATTTACTGCTACAGTGGTCAAAAGGACTTCTTCATTTTCGCTTGCAACGTAGTTGACATTGTGACTGCTACGCGATGTTGAAGCGGAGTCTGCTGACGACGAAGAATCCTGAGTTTTAGGATTGTCTGTTTGTTCCAGTATATCACCTCGCATAGTTGAAATTGCGTCATGCATAATCGAGTTATGATAGCCGTTGCATTCTTTGCATCTTTTTGTTGAAATGCACTTTTTGTCATAATGCTTGTAAAGACAGTTACGGCAAATATTATGTTGTGAAATTGTCCTCAATTTCGCATCCGCCGATTGCGCAAGGAAGCGTTTGCATTGATACAAACTATGAGGCTCCTTACAAACTGGGCAAGATCTTTTATTGTTTGTTGCGTTTGATTGATATTTCTTGTACTGGGATGCATTCCTGGAGTTGTCGTTATGATTATAAGGTTTAGGATGACTTGAGCTTGACTTGTAGGAATCTGATGTAGTAGGCTTTTCTTTCTTGCCTACGGGCTCTCGGGCCATAAACTTATTTTCAAGGAAGTGCAAGAACTCGGTATAAGAAGTGAGATCTCGAGGCGACGCACGTGACTCCATATAGTCAGTACGCGTTTCGTCGTCCAGCTTCTTTGATAAAAGATGAACCAAAATCGGGTCCCAGGTAGCGATGTCAATGCCTAGGTTCCGAATACTGTTGATACACTGTGTGGTCGTATCGTGTAGCTTCTTGAAAGCTTGATATGATGATTGCTTGGTGATCGGTGGTTGATTTAAGAAGATATCCATCTGAGTTGAAAATAAAATCTGTGGATTGTTATAACGATGCGTGAGGATATCCCATGCCGTCTCGTAATTTTCTGCAGATATATTGAGATGCTGGATTAAACCTTCTGCCTCACCCTTGACCTTCCCCTTCAAATGTTGCATTTTCTGCGCTTTAGAAATACCTTTGTTGTTATGTATTGTTTCGACGAATAGATCAAAAAAGGTCGGCCACTGCGTATATTTTCCGTAAAATGTAGGGACTTCTAATTTGGGTGTGGCCTGCTCAAGGTGAGTAGTAGAGTTTAATTTTCTGTTGAGACCCCTTTTGATTGTAAGGTAGCGCTTTTCAATCTGCAGAAACTTGGTTTCATATGCATCGTTGCTTCCGTTCAATTGGTTATCGAGACGTAAGTGAGTAGTGTCAATAACCTTCCATAGATGTTGAAGGTTATTTAGCTCATCTTGAAGTTCCCATTTTTCCTCTAAATCTTCAATGTTGATTCGATTCATTAGTCGTTCCAATGCTCTAAAGTTGGTGTCCTGCTGACCAAGCAGGTCATCCCCTTGATAATGATATTCTTCAAAGGCGGGTAATGAAAAGGTCGGAAACTTAGGCTCCTTATATGATGACATCATTTCCTTGGTTTTGATATAATAATCCTTCATGTACCCATAAATACCTTTTGCGAAATATTCGTATTGATCATCTTCAAAATCCAGCAGCTTACTGTGATTTTCTTCGAACTCCTTCCAGCACTTGTCTAACGCAGCTAAACGGCTGAGAAGGTATTCAGTTGTTTTTCGGCTCGAACTGTCCTTCCGGAAATTGGTATGTATTCTCTCCATTTCCTTGGTGAGGAAGCTCTGGCGTTCGAACATTGCTTGTATGCCCTCCATGATAAATGATAAATACCTGAAGTTGCTGAGATTGATATATGATATTCTTCTTTACTTCTGATAAATGATATTATCTTGCTTAGTGTTTCCTTAATCTCCAGCACGATATGTGCGCCTTCTCAATCCTACTGGTGAGACCCGCTTGTGGGAGGCCAGCGGACCGATTCGCTATCGTACCGGAAATCTCCAAAACACTATCTTGATAATGATACACTGATGACTGGATCCGCAGGTCACTGGTTCAGATCCAATCCGGCTCGAAGGACCAATAAATGTAGGGGTTTTTGATCACTCCTACACTTGGATGATAAATGATATATGACTGCTGATATTGATATAGGCAGAAAGATCGCGTAATAAATGATAAACGACACAACCTTCTGCGATAAGTATTTAATTGATACTTATTGATAGAAATTATAAGGTGCAGTGATACTTAACGCTAAAGTAACAGTATAAATACGATACAAAAGTGCTGACGCGCGCCGCGGCGCTAATTATGTATATAAACAAAATTAAACCTGTACAGTTGTCTGTACAGTCCCTAAGTCTGAAATAGCACTGTCAATGAGATAAAAAAATTGTGAACAGACCTGCCTCAAAGGCAAGTTGAAATTGCGTGCGATGAGACGGCAACACATCTCGTGCACATTAAATAAAGACCGATTTATAATAATTTAATCCTAAAATCTGTTGACCAAACCTACGTGTAACAAAGTTTACGCTGCGATTACGCTGGCTATTCGTGGACAAAAACACAAACATTGCAGCGCTGTCCAATGGTACGTAGACATCACACGGATGTTACGCGTGGCGTGTTGTCCAAATACGATGCGTGTACGTCACGCGAGGCGTGTTAGCCAAATACGACACTTTGCACGCCGAGCGTGAACTATTATAGGGCTGTCCTGATTTGTTTACAATGGAATGTTCTCGTTTAGACGTAACTTTAAAATGAGACTAAGGTCCGTATAACAGAACGTCACTCAATACTTAAGCACTTAAACTAGATTCAAGCCATTTGATTGGTTGAATCTAATTAGGTATAAGTAACGTAAAAAGTCCCTTCGTACACAAGGGGATGGAAATCTCCCGTACCTTACTACTTTGGCATCCATTGGCGCTTGCCTGTGTACGAACCTCTATGGATTTGTATTGCGAAAGTCGGTTTGATACCGAAGTCGTGAGTTATCGGAGACTTGCGTCGTCTTGTGTACGCTTCGGCTTATTGTGTAATTGAGAATGTGATGAAAAATAAGTGGTTCCTTCTAAAAATTAAGTAATGACTTGTGTCTGCTTTCTGGCGCACCGCATTGTAAAAAATCTCGTAGTTTTCATATAATTTGTATGAAACATTGCATTACAGGTGGGCCACGACGCCCTTTTTTGTTTTAAAATATGATGATGCGCTGCTACTAGTTGAAGCTATGTGCAATTAGCTTTACCACCTTATTATTATCAGACTACAAGTAAGAGGAAACACTATTATTAACCGACTTCAAAAAAAGGAGGAGGTTCTCAATTCGTCGGAATCTTTTTTTAGGGTTCCGTAGTCAACAAGGAACCCTTATAGTTTCGCCATGTCCGTCCGTCCGTCCGTCCGTCTGTCCGCAGTTTAGCTCAGAGACGCACAGTACTAGAGAGCTGTAATTTGGTGTTAATATACGGATTTGTTGTGCCGAAAAAGTGGTAAAATAAAATCTCGTAAAATATTTTTTTTTAGGGTACCTCCTGTACACGTAAAGTGGGGATGTTTTTTTTTTTCTCGCGTACCCCTTAGTGTGGGGTATCATTAAATAGGTCTTTAAAAAATATTGATAGTTTCCATTAACAATTTTTTGATAAAAAAATTTGTTTGTGAAATATTAAGCTTTAAAGTGCTAAATTTTGCTCGACTCGAGTGTCCCCCCCCTCTACCAGCTAAACGGTTATGTTTGGGGGTGTGAAAAAATTCACAATAGTAGTATATATAACGAAGTTTAAAAGAAAATTATCATGACTAAGTAGGCTTTACAACTTTACGTGTAATAGTCGACCAACTTATAAAATTTACTTGGATAACATATTTTCTTAAACAAAATGTATCGGAGAACATCTTCTTCAACTGCAAATGTAAGTTTGTCAACTTTATTTTTACAGCTTTAATCGGTATGTTTTTTAGGGATAGGTAGGTTTTTATCGTCAACTATTTTTAACTAACTTTAAAAAAAGGAGGAGGTTCTAAATTCATCGTAATCTTTTTTTTATGTATTTTCCCCGATATCTCAGACTCCTGGACCGATTTTGAAAATTCTTCTTTTTAAAATTAAATTCAGCGAATCAGTTTAGTTAGTTCGCATAAGTATTTTGATGGGCAACTACGGAACCCTACACTGTGCGTGGCCCGACACGCACTTGGCCGGTTTTTTTTTTTTTTTGTATACTTAGCCCTTCCTTGAAAATAATCCAGTGCCACCTTTTTGCTTATAAATAATTTAAAGAAAGAAGAAATCACACAAACCCACTTACAGAAATAGTAAGACTATAAATGTGCATAAAGTTTTTAATATTAAACGCATGAACACGTGAGTCGCGAATTGCAATGTTTTTATTTTTGTGTAAAGAACATTCCAAATTCGAGCAGGATTTGAACCTCAAACTCCGGATTCAGCAAATCCGATGCCTTTAAATCCTGCTTGCAGCCAAACTTTTCTCTCGATAGAAAATCTGTAGCAAAAATGTTTGTTCAATTTTCATAGTAAAATCAGCCTGATTACACTATGCTGTAGGCTAAAAACAATACATTTGTCTAGTCGCAATAAACAACGAATTTATATACCACGCTTGCGGTAACAACAGCATAACTAGTACTGATATACTAAGTGCCATTTCAGCACGAAACTCAATTAAAATAAAATTAATTCACTAAAGTATAAACCGCGACCAAACAAATTAAAACAAAGTGCGGACTAAAAGCAAATGTCATTCAATAAATATTCACGTCAAATTGTTGCAAATGAATCAACTTGACATAAAACTATTTATAACTGGAATCGATTCTTTGTTCAATGAAAGCTTCCGGATGGAAATGGTTGTTTTGAAAAAACTTTGACGGATAAGTGGGTATTCAGACGACTGCAGTTATAAGTTGGCCATTCAAATTATACGTTTTTATGTTATATGATTGGCCTATTCTGGCTCGTTTAAGTCTGTTGAAATAACTTTACAGATTTTTTATCGGCTTGGTGAGGGAGGGATGAACAAAGTAAGTGAGCAAGTAAGTAGGTACAAACCACGTGTGTACACCGCACGTAAGTTGCTAGTTGATTATGAAAGTATGCAAGTTGAAATTATTAACTTATGAATGTGTGAATCGGACTTTACTTTTACACATTATTTTTCTTTTATCATTTACGGTTAGTGGAGTTCCGGTTTATACCTCGGAATCCAGGACCAGCCAATGAATCTTCAAATAATTTTTTGAAATGTGTTTTTAACAACATATAGAGAAATGTTAAAAATTTTGTTTTGCCTGATCTCAATTTTTTAAATATCTCTATTCTTTTATTTTTACAACGTTGATAACTAACTATGACCATACCCTTTTCCCGATTGGGCAACTCTTCAAAAATTTTATAGATGATCTTACAGGAATAAAATAGTTGCTCTTAACATGGCTGCTCTGGAAATAGTTGCTCAAACGGGAATACCTTCGTTAGACATTTTGAAAGGCTAAGAAAAGAGATGTTTTTTATTTCCGCTGATGGCTTGAGTTTTAAACAGAACTCGACTAAGTGCAACCGATGCGAGAAATGCAAACTCCTTCACATTGTTTTTTCAAGTAACAGTCAGTAGCTCTTGTTTTTTTTATTTATATTTTTCTTTGATTGTTATTTATAGTTGTGCTTTACAAAGGATTTTCATTGAATTGTTTTGTTATGGGTTTCGCAAAGTGTAGTGCAGTCTGAAGAGATTAAGTAGTTAATCATTTTAACACGCAATATATTTTATGATAGTTAGGTCTTATGGTACGGTATAAAGGGTCTCTGATTAATCTAAGTAATATTATTTAGGTTATAGTCTGGAATAATTATGCATGATACAGTTTATCATTTTGTATTATTCCGGCATTACATTTCCGAAGGATAACTTTCGAATAAGAATATTATTAAGAATTCAATAGCATCCTCATTGCTCTTCAACACAGTTTTGCCAGTCGTATTCAAATTCCATGATTCTTCATAGTAACCATAATCCTACTTCCTAATATCGTAACGTGAAAGTTTGTTAGGATAGATGGATGTTTGTAACTCTTTAAAACCATAGACGATTTGGATAAATTTGGTACACATATACTTTATACCCTGGATTAACACATACATATGACAGATTTTAACGCGATTTTATATTCCCGTGGGATATTTTTCGAGTTGTAGCGGGTGAAGCCGCTAACAACAGCTAGTTAGTAGATATTTATGTACCTATACGTTTTTAAGTGGTTTTTATCCTCTTCAGTACTGAGTGGATCTTTACTCAGTACGAGTCTGGCAGTCCCCTCCGATTCAACCAGTGCTCGAGGACTCATTTGATGCGATTTCTGGTGTTGTGTCATAGTAATGTTATGTTACTTAAAAACAATGTTTGCAGCAAACATGATAATAACTTTACCTTATTTATTCAACTACTACGTTATCTACCATATAATACGGAGGTCTCAATTTATGTACTACGAACATACTCATTGTACCTATGAGTACGGTTGTAATCTAAAATACGGCTTGGAGTCGCGACACTTTACGATATATGAGCCCATTTGGCGGTGTTGTGTTACCTATTATATTTCCGAACGTGTACCGTTGTGACAACGAGTTATGTTAAACTGAGGGTAGATTAAAATGGATATCTGTATAAGCCGGTGCATTGAAGAAAGGAATCTAAAATGGTGGCTTGTACTTGCGTTGACAGATAGTACAGTCAGCATATTAGATATCAAGTTAAAGTATTTTTCAAATTAAAAATAATAAAAACAAGACTAGATCACAATAAATTCTCAAAATTAACCTAACAATAAAACAAAATTCAACAACAAATAATCAACAGGTAACAACGGAAAAATAACAGAAAACTATATAAAACATTCTTAAAAAAGATAACTGAGCGCGTCAAGACATCAAGACTAATTTTTTTTTCTGCTTACGCTACGCGCGGGAGTGAGTATATACGGCACTAGTGTGCGAGCGAGAGAACACGATAAGCGCCGCCATTTAAGATTTCTTTCTTCAATGAACCGGGTTATACTAATACTAATATAATATTATAAAGCTGAAGAGTTTGTTTGGTTGAACGCGCTAATCTCGGGAACCAATAGTTCGAATTGAAAATCTTTTTTGTGTTTGATGGTCGATTTATTGAGGAAGGATATAGGCTATAAATCACGCTACGACGTATAGGAGTCGAAAAGAAAAAAAAAAAAATCAGGTAGGTGCTGGCGTCTGTACCTTTTACACAAATAGACAGATTAAACTATTATAACAATTCTATTTGACGAATTAATAATTAATTTTGAAACTCAAATAGCTCTACATCAACTTTACGCGTCGTGCTACAAATTTCAATGCGATAAATAATCTAAATTCTAATTATGTATTGTGTTTAATGTAATGATTGAGTTCATTGTTTATTAACCGTTAAACAAACGGCTCATTTACATAGGAGACAGTTTTCTATGTAAAGTAGCTAATTAGTCATCATCTGCCTAGCCTTTTCCCCTTCCATCTATTCTAGCGAGCAAAAGCATCGGATCAGTTACTTCGATTCCACGCGGACTTAAGTACAGTCGACGTTCAAAAGCGGCTAGGCACGCTTACAAGGCAATAGCTTGACGTTTAGTTTGACTTACGACCTTCTATTTTTAAGAGACACATTCATTATCAACTACTGATTGTATAGGATTCATAATTTCAACGTGTCTAGTATGTGTTCAGTTGGCCTAGCGGTAAAGCGTTCCACTTGACGTATGCGGTGAACAGCAAGGCATGAGTTCGAACCTCTCGCAGAGATATTCTTTTTGTAAGTTTTACTCAATTGTTAAATATTGTAATGGGACAGAAATATGATTATAATCGTTGGTTCACAATTTCTGTGAGGTAGACCAAGTTTTAGGAATATTTAACTTGATCGAAATCAAGTTGTCGTTAGATTGTGGTTGTTGGTTAGTGACGTGTGATTATATAGATAGCGATATATTTAAGTATCCTCAAAATGCCGGCGAATATCAATATTGAGGCAAGAACAAATATTATTGAAATATCATGTTGAAGTTCATCAAATGAGTAGACTGTTGACTGAGGGATTGTCAGATTCGTATGAATCCGATATCACAAATATAATATAAGTTTGTTAATTACATAAATAAATAAATAAAACAAAATTAACATTTTAATTCAGCATGACTTTTTTTATTTCCACAAAGACCAAAAAAAAAAACATAAACACATAAAACTAATATTTGAATTTTTTTTAATAAATAATAAGCATTCATAAATTGTAAATTAACATGAATAACTAACAAGTTATTGATTAATATAAATATCATGATTTAAAAAAAAGAACAAAAAAATAGCTAAACACATTATAAGACTCAGATCTCATTGATCATAACTCCACTTAGCCCAACAGCTATCAGTAATAAAATAAGTAAATTAAAAAATTCGAATGAAGATAAAACAATATTATCCAATTTCATTGGCTGATTAATAACGACTAAGTAGTTTAATTATATTTTAAGAAACTAAAGGGTTTTTTTATAAAGCGCGGCCTTTTTATTAGTATGTTATCCCATAAAAAAATTAATGTGTAATTTTGTATTTATGTTAACAAAAGAAATATTAAAGATATGACTATTTATTAAAGCCATTTGAAATAGTAATAGTTCAGCAGGCCAATTTCTCTATGCGTTCCAAGGCCGCGGTGCCTTGTTACTATTTCAAACAATCGTCCCATGGCACTGTGGTCCTGGAACGCAAAACGCTATTTGCCCTTTGCGTTCCAGGGCCACGGTGCAGAAACAGGTTGTTTTTAGCAAATAAATTTATTCCTCTCCACCAAATGTGAATTACCAAAAAAAGTTATTTAGGGATCAATGTTCTTTTACTGAATTATAACCACGCAAATAACATTAGCACTACTTAAAAAAATACTGCTACAGCTATGATTGTGAAGGCACCGCGGTCCTGGAACGCAAAGGGCCAGTTGCTCTTTGCGTTCCGGGGCTGCGGTGCGAACTTTTTTTTTCTATGCAATCAGGCTTTTTGCGTTCCACTTAGTGCGATTTAGCAAAAAAAAATATAATATGGAAATATTATGTTCTATTACTGAAATAGAACCACAAAAATAATAACCGCTCTCCATAAAAATACCCTTTTGAGGACATCAGTTTAATTTTCGTTTTCTTTACGAAAAGAATGATTGAAACTTAGCCTCAAATCTAAGCCCTAAATTAATAAGAACTGTGAATAAAATGATGTTTTCGCTTACAGTCTACTAACAATGAATACAACAAAAGCGATATAAAAAATATGGTCGTGCTTTTAAACGTTTTTTTTATTTCTATAAAACAAACGGTTTTTGGCTGATATTTGGTGTAGGTAATTTTTGTCTTGAGTGCACGGTGAAACTAAACGGTTATTCGTTTCGTGTTGAATTAGTTACTCATTGGGGGAAGCTATTTCCTTCGTATTCATTCACCATAATTTTATGATGATGTCTGACAACCGTCGGTGTTGGACTTTGCTATCGACAAGCTTAACAATAGCGCTTGTCGTTCCTCGTATCTCATATCCACAGGACTCACAGTATTACACTAGAACAAAACATAGAATACTATTATTATCTTTATGCAGAATACAACTGATAATTTATTTTACTAAAAGAAGAAACTATAAATAACACGTCTACTACGTTTTTTAAAAGATATCCTATTGTAGGGAATCTTATCTAATAAATAATATATTAACATGTGAAATAACTAAAAATTAAATGTTAATACTCACACTTAGTCCGGTTTAATTTGATATTTGTATTGTTTCATCCATATTTATGCACGGCTATATTATTCACCCTCAGTGATTATATATTATTCCCACTGTTAATATTTCACAGCAAAACAATAACATTAAAACAGCGTAATAGATGTAAACAATCGTCACACAAAATAACCAGGAATCAACAACGTTCTATTATGAGACTCGAAACGAACTAACATAGTTATGTCCACCTCACAAATCGAAATAATTTACTTTTGCAACTTTTGTTTTGTTTTCTCTGATCTACCTACAAAACTTTATTATACTTAAATGATGATAACGGTCGACACTTATCACTAATGACTAGTATTAGTAATTATTAAAAAAAAACAATTTTATTTATCAAATTTCTACAAAAAAAAATGCATGAAAAATAACAAAAAGAATAAAGCAATTATTTAAAATTATAAAAATAAAATAAAAGTAATTAGAAAAAAGGTGAGGATCGATCCTTCGCCAGTGAAGGATATACCCGAGCACCTTAACCACTGCGCCAGCATTACTTGTAGAAGAAGGTTGAAATTATGAAGTATACCGTAAGTTCCTTTGATTTGTATAGTAACAACTTATAATGAAAGGTCGTAAGTCACAGCGAAACGTCAGGCTATTGCTTTCAGAAATGGTAGAAGGATTTTGGAATTCGACTGTACATACTTAATGACTAGTCCAGCATTTTAGACTAATGGTAGCATTTTAAAGGTTTAACTTGTTGTCTTGGCGGACATCTGCGGCCACGTGTTGCTTGAACTTCACCTCTTGAAGGCCCCATCAGTCTTCGGTGATCATATACTGCCCACATACCATTACATACCACACTTACCTCCTACACACATAACCGACAGGACCACTTCGGCCCCTGGGGACTTCTCAACGCTGAAAGACAGGTATGTAAGTAGAATATTTAGACCCTGTAATTTCAATTGTGTTTGGCAAGAAACCTTCCCGAATGTTATTAAATTGCCACCGTGTGTCGCGGACACTCGAACAATCCATCTTGCCTGGGTTGATTCGAAACATTGGTAGCAGAGCGTTGTTCAAAAGACGCACAAAGTGCCGCCCTGACAACTCTAACTTAGGGATGTCAATGCCGTCTGTTATCTTTGAATTGATACCAAATTCATTTAAAACACTCCATTATTTAATGAGCTACATAGCATTCTTTTGATCGCAAGTGTATATTTGGGTCTTCCAGTCTAACCCGATGCAGCTGAGTATCAGTATTGTACGTGGAGCGACTGCCTATCTAACCTCCACAACCCAGTAACTGGGTAATACGATGCCCCTTGGTAAGACTGGTTGTCAGACTCAAGATGATCGCCTGCTAGCCTAACTTACCTTCCTCTCTTGGACCACAGTGTGGACATTGTCGCCTCTCATCGTGCGAGATTTCCTCGGCGTGTAAACGAGCCATACGATCGCCTGAATAGCCTAACTTACCTGCCTTGCTTGGACCACAGTTTGGACATATTCGTCTCTCATCGTGCGAGATTTCCTCCGCGTGTAAACGAGCCGTAAAACATGATATAGTGACAGAATGATACATTTAATCAAGGAAGTAATTACTACAGTGATCAGTGCGGTCGCGGCGTTTCATTTCATTGCATGTGAATTTTAGTTTAATGCCTAATATTGGTATTGATTCTAATCGCCACGCCGTTATTATTAAATTTATTGGAATACGAGTACGTAAAGATTAACGTCATGATATTGCCGGGCGTGTGTGTATTGGCGGGTTGATTTCATATCAACCAATCGGTCTTCAATGTTTAATGTAGGACTTAATTGCTGCTTAGTAATCCGTCTATAAACAAATTAGTATGAACATGCGGAGAAAGCCAAAAGTCTTTCTGTAGTTTTTGCTTACCTTTATGGTAAAATATCATGAATTTAGATAATGTACTCGTATATCAAAACTGAGAAGATTTGTATTACATTACGTAAAAAAACAGGTGAATTAGATTTCCAGTTTTCCTCATGTTTACGTGCTTAATTAGAAACATTATAGTCTCTAAAAACAAGTAAAAAACCAACTCGAACATAATAAATTATTTACATTTATTTCGCACGCCACCGTCAAAGGCAACACTCATGAAGTTCTCTCAGACACTCACTCCACATACACTTACGTACACTCAACAACTAAAAACCTCTACCTTATTACAGTAAACGTTTCAAAGAAATTTCATTCTCAGTTTAAAAGAGTGAGAAAGTTAATTAGCTTAGACCACGAGGACTTTGCTCGTGGGCATAGTATAAAGAGGGGAAGTAGGTTATCTCCGGTCCAATCCGCGATATAATTGTCTACTGTCTCAGGGTTGTAACTTTTAGCAAAATTTTAATTCGGTGCCTAAAAATAGGGCAAAAGTCGGGAAGTTGTATTTATATCCATAATAGGTTAGCTTTAATTATATTTTATATTAGCAGTAACAAACCTAACTTAGCAAATTCTTTTGTGCTTCTTGAAACTGACGCCGACGAAGTATACAGGATATTAATTAACCTAAAAAATGACAGTGCCCCGGGATGGGACAACATCTCTACGAAATTTTTAAAGTTTATAGGCATGGAAGTCGTCCCTATCATAGCCCATCTTGCGAACCTCTGCTTTAAAACTGGCATCTTCCCTGACCCGTTAAAAATAGCCATTATTACTCCTGTGCACAAGGGTGGGTGTAGAGACGATATTAATAATTATAGACCAATCTCTGTCCTTAGTAGCATATCCAAAATTATTGAAAAACTAATAAATGTCAGACTTCTTAATTACTTAAACAAATTCAATATAATTTCCGACTCACAATTTGGTTTTCGTCACGGTATTTCCACTGAGGACGCCGTCACATCCTTAACTTCATTAGTATCAAATCATCTGGACAATGGGGATAAGTGCCTAACTATCTTTTTAGACCTTAAAAAGGCATTTGATACCGTCTCTGCGCCTATCCTTGTAAACAAGTTGGAAAAAATAGGTATTAGAGATATTGCACTTGATCTGTTCAAGAACTATCTCTCAAATAGGAAGCAGAGTGTCAAAGTCGGGGAACATATAAGTGATATCACAGATGTATCATACGGCGTCCCCCAAGGAAGTGTATTGGGTCCGACGCTCTTCTTGGTATATATAAACGACCTGTGTAACATGAAAATTCCTAATGCCAAAGTCCTGTCGTACGCCGATGATACAGCTGTCATCTTCTGTGGTAAGACATGGCACAATGTGCAGCTAAGTGCTGAAGCAGGAATGTCCCAGGTTGCGAATTGGCTCAATGCTAATGTTCTCACATTAAATACCTCCAAAACAAATTTTATAAGTTTCAGCATATGCAATCGTACTCAACCAACTGACGATTTTCGAATCAATATACACACTTGTGATGGTACTAATGTTGATAATTGTAACTGTTCTAGTATTGGCAAAGTTTCTAGCACAAAATATTTAGGGGTTATGCTGGATCAGAATTTGTGCTGGTACCCTCATCTTGAGCAAGTTGCCAATAGAGTACGCAAGCTAAACTGGATTTTTAAGACTCTGCGTCACGTGGTGCCTAGGTCAATTCAGAGTAGCAGTAAGCCTGTCAGAAATATGCTCACACAAATATACTTGTCCCTTGCGCAATCAATATTGATATACTGTATTCCTGTTTGGGGTGGGGCAGCAAAATCTAAATTCATCCAATTGGAGCGAGCACAACGAGCCCTGCTCAAAATAATGTATTTTAAAAAAAGGAGATATTCTACCGAGAACCTCTACAAACTTAGCGATGTATTGTCAGTTAGGAAATTGTACATTACTCAAATAATTTTAAAAAAGCACAAAGCCTTGCCTTATAATAAAGATGTACACTCTAGACGAAGAAAACATGATATAGTTCAAATACCTAAAACTAAGACCAAATTCGGATCTATGCAATTTAGTAAACGTTCAGCACAATTATATAACAAAATAAATAAAGAAATTTTCGTATATGCAAAATCTTACCATATATGTAAAGAAATGTTGACGGACTGGATAAAACCACTGACATATGAAAACACTGAAGCTCTCCTGCAAAACGTAACCTAACACAAGTATACGACTCACTCACACACACTCAGAGGCTCTCCCATACCTACACGTACACTCACACATACAACCACACACTCATCAATACAACCAACCCATGCACTCGTACGCACACGTTCACATAATTATTTTGTTTTATTACACCCATTTACTGTTCTTTTTTTATTGTGTTTAATGTAAGTACTTACTGTTGTGAAGGAGCGGAGTCTTTAAATACAGGCATTATCTGCTTAAATGAAGACTCCAAACCCAATATTGTTTGTGTATAACTTTTGGACACAATAAACGTTATTATTATTATTATTATTATTAATTATGTTACGCGTTGTATACTACTCAGTTTTTTGTTTTTTTTTAATCGGCATAATGTAGTATTTTTTCACATAGGACCATTATTTATTTTTATTTTTAATCAATACAAACATAAATAGTGCAATAATATCTATTGAATCACACAATACGTTCTCCTGCGATTCGTCGTGACGCGTGAACGTCGTGCAGACTTAGCCCCGACTGGCGCACCTAGAAACGGGTCGAGATTTTGTTAAGTATGCGTGCGACGCATAGATACTATGGCGCACACATACAAGCCGCGCGCGGTGCGTTTGTATGAAGATAACTTACTTCCCCTCTTTATACTATGTCGTGGGTGCCGGTTGAGGTTCGCTTTTTTCCCTCCCAGCTTCCTCTGACACTTGTAGATGAATTAAATTACAAGAAAAAGCTGAATTTTCTAACAGAACGTATGCGTCAGCTGGCGGTTCTGAACTAACAGTTTTTTTCTTTAGTTTTATTCTTCAACTTGCGACTGTTTTTTTTAAAGTTGAAGGACTAACTTGTCGGTAGGTTGGGTCTGGTTTGTGTTAAAATTGGACGTGTTTTTTTAAATAAGGATCTGGGTATTTACTGGGATGATTCTGGCCGTACATAGCAAATCATTATCTGCCTAGCGTTTTCCAATCTATGTTGGGCTTGTCTGACAGTCGAACTGGACGCAGCTGACCTCCACAACCCAGTAAGTGTGTACCTAATCCGGTGTGGGGGGTCAGTAACGACTTGCCAGTAACGACTTCCAAAGATCTACAATTGACAGCCGGGACAAAAGAGAAACTCGTAATCATAGCGAGTTTCCACCATTGGTCAAAATGCACAGACTGACCTGGAAGTTCGGTCTAGCCGCGCAGAGTAGTTATTTAGCCGTATACCTAATAACACCCAAAATATTGATAGTAGTAGATATTATTATATTTCGTGATTGATGAAAAAAAACTGTGTAGGTACATAAAGGCTTAACTGTTTAATCCATGACTACGATTATACAGCAAATTAATTTTCCTAAATAATTAACATCAGTTTATCTTTTTGTTACTCTTTTTCCTCTTAATTCAATGTTAAAATAATCCTTAAAACATTATAAAAAATGCAATATCAGCGTCAAATAAAAAGTTTTAATTAAATTTTATAACAGAGAGAATTTCTAAGTCTCAAAGATTACATTGCTACTCAAAATGAAATAACTTTCTCTTTAATATCATTTGATATGGATGTCATCCATATTGGTTTTTAATCTTACTTTTTGTTATACTCAATGCCACCTTAATATATTCTGAAATTACGTACTTTGACTAGAAAAATTCGATACATTTTCTTGTAAAAATACACCTGAGAGCTTTAAAAGTATTATTAAGATTTTAATTTGATAAAGTGTGCTTTTTCAGTGGATATAATTGAAATAGTTTCTTTTTTAAATGGATCGATAATGGAAAGGTGAACGTTACTATGAGTATTTGAGGCACCTTTGAATTAGGGGTCGGGTTGTTGCGGTCAACTACATTTTCTTTTCTTCAACCTTTAGTCACCTAATGCTGAGTGGAGGTCCCTTAGAAATCTTTTCACTTTTTGCGGTTTTGTGTCATGACTATCCAGTTTCTTCCGGCCACTGTTATAAAATCTTTAATATCTAATTTAAAGTCTGCCTCCCTAGTCCTGGGATGACAAACCAATGGTAGGTGCGACAAAATATTTTGGGCACGCCACAGATAGAAAAAGTACGTAACGAACGTTATGTAAGGAATGCGAACGAATGCAGAGCCTACGCTACGGTCTGAGCAGGCGCGATAATCTAGTAAACTTTTCCCAAAAACACTCAGTCATAAAATTATTAAAATAATAATTATGGAACACAACTATACATTAAAAAAAATGTGATCTCTAGTATGCTGTTATTTTTTAATTGAACTAAAAGACAATTGAACTATTTTATATTCTCAATCTATATTTCTAAATATATACTAACTCAAAGGTGACTGACTGACATAGTGATCTATCAACGTACAGCCCAAATCACTGGACGGATCAATCTGTTTGGCATGCAGGTAGAGTTATGACGTAGGCATCCGCTAAGATAGGATTTTGATCAATTCCCCCAAGGGGATTAAATAGGGGGTGAAAGTTTGTATGAAACTTTGTCAATTTCATAAAAATACATTGTTAAGTTCCGACATCCACGCGAACGAAGTCGCGGGCATAGCTAGTTTAAGTATATAATCTAAAAAGAAGAAGAAACCATTACTTATAAGTAGGTATAATGAAACGTATCAAAAAAATGTATTTGATATGTGTTTTTTCAAAAATGGGACGTTATTCCATAAAGGTTTGCCACTCTCTATTCTGTCTGCTCTGTCCTAACTTTCCACTCTACTCGTATTTTCCATCCAGTCTACTACACATATTATGTCCTACTCGTTGCGTCCCGCATATGTATTTTGTTGCCAAGTTGTCGAGAGACATGCAGTGGTGATTCTGTTCAATTTCTTTGTTATTTGTATTACTAGCTAGCATTTCATAAACAAAAACTACCTTGTTATTATAAAAAAAAACACCTGTTTTGACATTTGTAACTGAAAAAACAATTACAAAGCAAAAAAATACAAATATGGCACTCTGACCTGCACTATAAATTCACGCGGTACACTCACGGAGAGTACGTTCAGTAACCATCTGAAATGTGTTACTAATTGTACAAAGAGTTTGTCTGCGACTGTACACGATGCGAACACATTCGCTTTGTGAAAAGGTTAATAGACGAGATTTTAAAATGGTTTTTAGTGAGGTGACACCTGATATTATATTATTCGGATATGGATTTGACGAATTTGTTTATGGAAGACTTAATTATCTAATTAAGAAAATTAAAAGTAGTTTGTTGTTGGATAGTGGGCTGGTAACGAGTTATTAACAATTTAGGCAGAACTAGGTTTCATTATTTTATTAGCTTTAGATAATATCTTATTGCTGTCAAACTTTTAGTCACAATAGTTTTTATTTTTTAAATTGACATGAACAGTTGACCACTAACTCTACTAAAATGGGAGATTTACATGTTTTTTATTAATTACGAAGTTTTAATAACATTCTTTCAATACTTATTTTATTTTTCTGATCTTTAGTGTTGGGCACTCTGGAAAACCGTATGAAAAAACAAAGGAAACTGCTCGACAAAACAGAAGTCATCGTTTTGTCTGCAAAGGTCTTTAGAATAGAATAGAATAGAACGGCCAGTGCTCTGACGGCTCGTTTGGAAGCAAAGCTGATGTGAAGCCAAACAGTTGACCGGCGACAACCCTTAGTCAGAAACACACGTCAAAACACCCACAACAAAGCCAGGAAAATACCTACCTCCTAGAGACGGTAAAAAACGCCGTTCAATATTTACCGATGACGTAAACGTAAATAAAAAGTAACAAAATCCCGCATATATTCGCATTCAGCAGCCACAAGGCCGAATTTCACATACGGCCCCACCTAAAAATCACGTACGTTACTCTAGCATCAACGAAGGGTGTTCGTTATGTATATGGGTTGCGCGCTTCGCAATTACAGGTACCCTTTGATGTGTGAGCCAGAGAGAATGAAATAATGGGAGTGGAAATATTTTGCCAACAATTTGTCACTGTTGATGGATTGGTGTGACTTTGTATGCGAATTAGTGTTGACAAATATCAACGTATTTTGTTAGCAAAAGTTAGGAAGGCTTTGTTTTCATTATGGTTTTCTGTTTACACAGATTTGGATTATGTTTGTGTTGTCTTAACACAAACATTGGTGTTTGTGTTAAAATAACACCTATTTCTGACGGGTTTTTTATTTAACGATAGGTTCGTGTTTGACCACCACCACGCCCGCTGACAAGCGATGATGTGGTCGAGGGTGAAGCACGCTTACCCAGAAGTAACCTATTTGCTCTTGACTTCAAGACCCCAGGGTTATAGTTATCAGGAAACACAGACCCCGGTAGCATTTCTCGCAGCCGGACCCGCGCGGTATTAACACATTTCACTGAAACTATTGTCTCTTTACTGTCGGAACTACACTCCTTTCTACTTTCTTGAACGAAATGTTAAGTTCCTACTTTCATAGTCGGCAACGCGCAGGCGATATCTCTGGTATTGCAGACGTCCATAGACTATGGTGACTGCTTTTCATCACGAGGGCTGTATGCTTGTTTGTCACCTTAATCGTGCTAGACAAAACTAACAAGGCTAACGATAACAATGGTGCTCAAATCTTATTGAGATAAGAACATAAACGCTATGGGTAGTATTTTATCTTTCCCACAGTTATTTACATAATATTTTCTTAAAATCCAACCTCTCAAATCTCTCAGACAAGTCTCGTACGTTTATTTAGATTTAGACCAAAAACTAGGCCAAGTCCGGACTTCACAAGCGTAAATGGATCAGACTGAAAGTCGGGTGAAATGTGGTGAAAGTTTGGATGCAATTTACGACTTCACGCGACTTTCGTTTGATATTCTAGATTGTTCAGACGCTTGAGGGAAACTTCATGATTTTTTACCATTTCGTGAGTGTCTTTGATTTCTTTTATTTTTCAACACTTAACTATTTTTTACGATTATCTTGTAAGTTTTGTTGTCTGAAATATTACACAATCTTATGTAGACTCGCAAGGATCTTCACTCACTGGACGCTTGAGGGAGGACATCGCGGTCGAGGTCGATCACGGCGGTGTGACGATCTGATCGCGGGGAAACAATGGCCAGAAATTACACACTAAGCATAGAGAGATTTGGAACGAAATGCCTTTGCCCAGTAGTGGGATACGATATAGTATTGCTAGAAAACCACTTCATTCAGGGCAGGAGGACTAGTTTTAAACTATTTTAGCCCGCAATTTATTCAACAGACGTCCTGCCTTTTTCTATTTGAGCTGGGTAACTTTATGAGCTATTCTAGCTATGTTTGTTATAAGCGCAGCATAATTCTCAACATACTTTAAGCTGTCGGGATAGTTCCGTGATTATTCGTTATTTTGAGCTTCCGATATTTTGACGCTCTTGCAAGCGCCACGATCGCGGGTTGACGAGATTAAACTGTGAAAGCTTAAAACAGAATTCTCAACATAATTATTGTCTAACTAACTACCTTATCATAAATTCGTTCAACCAATTAAACATCCAAATGACAATAAGGAAACCGATGACAAATACCATCAAACAATCTGCTCTTGCCTTTAATTTTCCCTTTTGTAACGTCCTCATAATCCTCACTAACGTAACAACCGAACTACTAACCCACTCGAACCTCCTCTGTTGGCCTGAGTTACCTCACGATAACCCTCACATCCTCATTAGTACGGTCCTCATGTCATCTGTCATACTCTCGGAGCCAGGACACTTTGATCTCATGCGAGCTAACTGGGTCAAAACATTGTCGATCCTTGAAACATGCACGAACGTGTTTTGTTGAACTGAAGGCAGAAGATCCAATGGAAACAAATTGTCAACAGTATTTTTACGTAAAATTTTTTTATTTTTTTATTAGCCTAATCTGTCCCACTCCTGAGCAAAGGCCTCCCCCCATTCCTTCCACTTCTCTCGATGGTGTGCCTCCTCACGCCAGTTCACTAGGAAGCCATCCAAAGCGTCCCGCCACCTTCTCCTAGGCCTGCCGCGACCCGAATTTTGACAATTATAAAAAATATATAAAAAAGAAACGGCGTAAGAAAGAGGGAGAGACACACAAATGTTAGTTTTGAATGTTATCACGACAAAACTGTTGGCCCAACTTATGAAAAATAACAGACAAACCACGTTGCCTAATTGTTGATAAATAAATAAAATGAGGAGTAATTACGTGAAAATGATAGGTACGATACTGATTCGTAAACAGATTTTTAGAATTTACTATCTGCATGTATTTATTTATCTGAAATCCGAAGAGAGGGTCAGGATACGATAGTTCTAGATTCCGGCAACATGCTCTTCTACCGGGAAGGAGACCGTAAATCCCAGGGTGGTGTTGGATTTCTCGTCCGCAGGTCCCTCATCAACAACGTTGTGAAAGTCGACAGTGTGTCGAGTAGGGTAGCATACCTTATACTCAGAATAACCAACCGGTATTCGTTGAAGGTCATACAGGTATATGCGCCGACCTCGACACATTCTGATGATGAAGTAGAGGCATTGTATGAGGAGATATCCGAGGCCATACATGCCTCCGAAACATACTTCACCGTTGTTATGGGGGACTTCAACGCGAAGGTGGGCGCACGGAATGGCGATGAGTTGAGAGTGGGGCCATTTGGGTATGGGCAGCGAAACCATAGGGGCCAGCGACTGGTCGACTTCATGGAAAAGGAAGAACTTCATTTAATGAACTCCTATTTCCAGAAGCGGCCATCCAGGAAGTGGACGTGGATGAGCCCCGATGGTACTACCAGAAATGAGATCGACTTCATCATGACGACCAAGAAGCGAATATTCAGTGATGTCTCTGTGCTCGCTAAGGTAAAAACCGGTAGCGATCACCGAATTGTCAGAGGCACACTGAATATCAATGTCAAGCTTGAAAGGTCTCGTCTGGTGAAGTCCACGCTCCGACCTGGTCCTGCCCACATCCGGAACCCCGAAGACTTTCAACTCGAACTGCACAATCGCTTCAAGTGCCTAACCGAATGCGAAACTGTGGACGAAATCAACAATGGGTTGGTGGAAACTGTCCAAGCTGTGGGGTCCAAGTTCTTTAAGACCCCGCGCCGGAATAAGCTTCAAAAGCTCTCGAACGGAACCATCAAGTTGATGCAAGACCGGTCCGAGATGAGGCTGCAATCTTCAGCTGATATGTCGGAATATGGCAAACTCAATAGACGAATCTCTAAATCAATGCGACGTGACCTGCGCTCCTTTAGTGCGGCACGGATCAAAGAGGCAATCGAGCGGAACCAGGGCTCAAAAGTCTTCGCAAAGAATTCGTCTATTGGGCAGAGCCAAATGACTAAGCTGAAGATTAACGACGGCAGCATCATTTCGACGAAACCGGAGATCCTAAGAGAGCTTGAGAGGTTTTACGGACAGTTATACACATCAACACGACAACCCAGTGTCGGTACAGCTCGAGACGCAAGAGCTAAACTGACTCGACACTACACTGAGGATATCCCGGACATCAGCCTGTACGAGATTAGAATGGCTCTTAAACAGCTCAAGAATAACAAGGCGCCGGGTGAGGACGGAATCACAACAGAACTTCTGAGAGCGGGTGGAAAACCGGTACTTCTAGTCCTCCAGAAGTTATTTAATTCCGTCATACTCGAAGGTTCTACGCCAGAAGCATGGCACAGGAGTGTGGTTGTTCTTTTCTTCAAAAAGGGTGACAACACCTTGTTGAAGAACTACAGGCCAATCTCACTTCTGAGCCATGTGTACAAGCTGTTCTCAAGAGTCATTACGAACCGTCTCGAACGCAGGTTTGATGACTTCCAGCCTCCCGAACAAGCCGGTTTCCGAAAAGGTTTTAGTACTATAGACCACATACACACGCTCCGCCAGATTATACAGAAGACAGAGGAGTATAATCGGCCATTGTGTTTAGCGTTTGTGGACTATGAAAAAGCCTTCGATTCAATCGAAACCTGGGCAGTATTGCAGTCCCTCCAACGATGTCATATCGACTATAGGTATATCGAAGTGTTGAAGTGTTTGTATAGGAACGCCACCATGTCCATCCGACTTCAGGAAGAGAGCACGAAACCAATCCAATTGCAGAAAGGCGTGAGACAGGGAGACGTTATTTCTCCGAAACTGTTCACGAACGCGTTGGAGGACGTTTTCAAGCTCTTGGAATGGAACGGACTCGGCATCAACATTAATGGCGAATACATCACTCACCTTCGTTTTGCCGATGATATAGTCATCATGGCAGAATCGTTGGAGCACCTCAATGCTATGCTCAGCGACCTCAGTATCGTTTCCCAACGGGTCGGCCTTAAAATGAACATGGACAAGACGAAAGTCATGTCGAATGTCCATGTGGCACCCGTACCGGTTGTTGTTGGGAACGATACTCTCGAAGTTGTAGACCATTATACTTACCTTGGACAGATTGTTCAGTTAGGTAGGTCCAACTTCGAGAAAGAGGTCGCCCGAAGAATCCAACTCGGATGGGCAGCGTTTGGGAAGCTACGTGATATCTTCTCATCGAGAATCCCACAGTGTCTCAAGACAAGGGTGTTTAACCAGTGTGTGTTGCCAGTGATGATTTATGGCTCTGAAACGTGGTCTCTGACTGCTGGCCTTTTAGAGAGACTGAGAGTCACTCAACGAGCAATGGAAAGAGCTATGCTCGGAGTTTCTTTGCGGGATAAAATCCGGAACATGGATATTCGGCGAAGAACCAGAGTCACCGACATAGCTCATAAAATTTGCAAGTTGAAGTGGCAATGGGCAGGCCACATCGCTCGTAGAACTGACAACCGATGGGGAAGAAAAGTTCTCGAGTGGCGACCACGGACCGGAAGGCGCAGCGTAGGCAGGCCTCCCACTAGGTGGACCGACGACATCGTGAGGGTCGCGGGCAACGGATGGATGCAAGTGGCGAATTGTCGTTCGGCGTGGCGGTCTAAGGGGGAGGCCTATGTTCAGCAGTGGACGTCTTCCGGCTGATGATGATGATGATGATGTATTTATTGGAAAAGCAACACAAACGATTTCTTACCAAAGATTTTAATGTTTTGGTTAGTGATTAACGGGCGACTCGCTGTCCGACCATGGACCATGCCCGTGTCGTCGGTGCGTTGTTTTCCACGTGCGTCTCAAGGCGTGTCAGTATAATGACGGACCTTTAGGGGGCCAAAGCCTACCGGGGTCACGGGTCTCACGAATTACCGTGACCCCGGAACGTAAAGGGCTATTGAAGGACACCGTGGATTTTAGTCAGTACGAGTCTGACAGTCCCTCTGGGTGGGAGAACTCATTTGATGATTTTACCACGATAAAAAAATTGGTGGTTAGTGATACGATAAAGTAGTGTAATTGTAAAATACTTTTATTCGGATTCATCAGTGTAGGCTGAAAGCCTAAATTGCCAAATTATCCTATGGTTTTTGGCTGAAGGTCGAAAGACTAAACAGACGACATAAATGATAATGATTGATTTTGTAAGTAGGTTATAAAAAACACTTTTACACGTCACAACCAATATTTTTAAAGCTAGATGGGGCCGGTGTTTCGTACCTGACTACTCTGAGAAGAAACAGCCGAAACAAACTCAGAGGTGTCTCTTTTAAAGTCCAGACTTTGTTTTGCTCAGGTCAAGATGGACTACATGTCCTTCTAGTCTGCCTACATCGTGACACGCTACTCTTGAACTAATAGCTGAAAAGTTAGCCCGTTCCGTTGCACTTACGTCACAATTTATTATTATTGTTATGGAGCACAAGTACGGCATTAACTTGGAGCAGATTACTCTAACTTCTGACTGCTAACAATTACAATAAGCGCTTATTATCTGTTCGGTTCTCGGGATATTGTTTGATATTATTAATTTCGTAGTTCGATATTAGTTACAAGTATTACGGTTATAGTAATCAGTTTGCTTATCAGGATATTGAGAGTTCTCGGATGTGAATAATAATGTCTTTAGGAGTTAAGGTGTTCACCTTTTCTCTTCCAAATCTTTCCTTCTAGTATTGTTATTATCACTCGAAAATATTGAAATATGAGCTATTGCAAGCTGCTTCGCCTACGCATTTATTTTTACGTGCTAAAATCATCTAATGAGTTCTCCCACCCCGGGCCGAGCGGGAGGGACTGTCAGACTCGTATGACTAAAATCCACCATAGCCATTAGTTAGAACAGTGGTGGCCGAGTGGTAGTGGCCTCGACTTACGAGTTGTAGGTCGTGGGTTCGAATCCAGGCAGGCGCATTACTTTGTGTAATTTATTTCATCACCACTGCTCTCAAAACGGTGAAGGAAAACATCGAGAGGAAACCGTCATGTACTAGAACCAAAAATTCGAAGACATGTGACATCCACCAAACCGCACTGGTCCCGCGTGGTGGATTATGGCCCCACCCCCTCTCACAGAGAGGAGGCCTGTGTCCCGCAGTGGAAACATTAATAGGCTGATGATGATATTAGTCAGAATTTAGATTATGTAGTGGCTGAACCGGAACTTGCAGATCATTCAAATATTTGTTCCTTGCGGGGATCGAACCCGCGACACGCTGCAGCAGTCGATAGCTCTGCCACTGCATCGTCGTTAGGTATAGAGGAGGGATAATATTTAAATATAGACAGCCTTACTACTAAAACTTAAACATCTGTTGAACACTTGTCTAAAAAAAGTGTGACTTCAAAACGGACCTTATTTCAACGTAATAATCTGACATTTTTTTAGACAAGTGTTCAACAGATGTTTAAAAGTTTTTGTGGTACCATGGAGAAACTTTTGCTATACTAACGAATTATGAGGAAGATAAGACTTCTACCAAGAACACGTAACCGCCAACAATTTTAATTTTACAACCCCCATTTAATAGCACACATAAAACAAAGCATGACAGCACAACATTACACTCATACATAAATTCAAACGAACATTTACAAGTAAAATGATGCCAATTACGTTAATTACAAGCACGACTAAAATCACTGTTTTAAGGAACAGCTTTCAACACACTATTATAAAGATTTGAAGCGAATACCTTTGTAAAACGAAAATCGGCGTGATTCAGTATTCGGGATTTACTCAGGTCGATTTTCAAAAATCGATTGTAGCTCCATAGTTTTCGCTGCCGTACGGTGACCAGCCGCATGCGGCGGGTGACTCAAATCGACCGTGTAAATGGTCAGTTCTCAAGCAACTCTTGAACTAGGTACGAACCATTTGTAAATGAACTAGTCGCATGGTCTTTTTGTCGAATGATTTAGGTAAATTTTGTGGTGATTCGAATTTTACATGCGAAGCGACTGATAACTTGCCGCACGGTGAAAATTGACCCGTGTAAATCCATTACAAAGGATAGAAATAGATCTATGTGAATCTATTTAAAATAACTAACTAAAGTTAATGTGATAAGATTCTGTTATAGGTAAAAAAAAATGATGTAAAGATAAAATAAGAATTGAGTAAATAATTTTGATTTAGGAAACATATTTACACATCAAGAGAGCAATATTTAACAAATATTGGTTCTTGTGAGCAAGGTAGTAAAATATTTACAATTTCACATACATAATGTTGCAGTGTGCTTGGTGTGCTTTTTGTAATAACAACTTTTGACTTTAGTTCTCCACAAGCCCGCATTGCATGCTTGATTGATTGAAAAAACAACGTTTTAAAACTCCAACACACTCACTACTACACAATACATTAAAAGTATTACTACAAGCAATACATCACAACTTCAAACCGAACGAAACTTATAATCCGTTCAAACTAAACAACAGAAAAACGCAATTTACATGATGCGAGTAAAGTACACAGCGAAATTACTCGGTAAAACACTAAAAATCAACCCAGACGAATATAACTTGTTACTTCCCACAAACTCCGTTAGCTCGACAGTGTAAAAGAAAGTGTAAAAACACAGAGTTTTTTATGCAATACACTGTAATTGCAGCTCGACTGAATAAAATGATAAAAAGTAAGAACTACGCTTTAACGGTGGGCCCGCGGCAAACATGAAATTAAATTGTGGCATTCTCTCGTTCGGAGTCCTTCTAGCCTGTTTTTTCGCGCCATTTACCTTTCCCACTTATTTTGTAGGGCATACCTGGAATTACCCTGGAATTATCCTGAAATTACCCTGGACTGAGGATTGTGTTCACTCCGTGTAGGTAAACTTTGGTATGAAGTCATTAGGCAGGAAGTGTGTTTAAGAAACTTGTGTTGTCGGATACTGTTGCATATTATTAGTTTACTTAGGTGATGTGTTTTGCTCTATGCGTCCGTGAGTCTGTCTTTTTTGTTTGTTATAAAAAATATTAAAACAACATTGTTATAAAAGAATAATAAACTTACGTAGGAAACTTACTTGACAATTAACTCAAAAACTGTACGCTTATCACGAGTTTTCACTATTTTACTTTACAGCGTCTTTCCAGTATTTACAGCGTTTCTTGTATAAAAAATAGAACAGCGCCTCTGGTGTGCGAAGAAGGAACTAATTTTTTCCTTGAAAATTGTCAAAGTTCCAGTTTACTTTACGTCTCAAATGCTGAAAACTCGTGCTAAGGGATCAACAAAGTGATCAGCAAATTTTCATAAAATTTTCATAATGAAGAAGGTACGTCGTGTCACAGATAATAGTATAGGTAGGTCGTGTATAATACATTATAGTTTTATGAAAAATGACAGAAATATGATGATCGTTGTTAAAGATAGCGGAAAGAAATCATGACAACAGGGACCTAGAGTATAATATATCTTCATTATCAACCTCACCCTACACAAACAAGCATGCATCTCTATAACACTCACACCCACTAACACTACACACCTACACCATACACTCTTGGTAGGTTACTCTAGGTGAGTAACCTACACCACCACTCCACGGAAGGAATGTTTTTCAAGTTTGTTTTGTTGTTGTTTTCATCTTTTGTTCTGTTTGTTATTTTAATTTAAGTTTTCATTTTCATTTTATATTTGGGTAAAAGTGTTTAGTTTTGATTCAAATTTATTTCATAAACCTGCATCATGTAATGGGAGAAGACACTGGCTCCTGTAACACAGGTAATATACCTAGCACAGGAGGCAGGGCCTCACTACTTTTGTTAAACAATTATGAAAATAAAGAATTATTATTATTATATTATTATATTATTAATATAGAGTACCTGGTATGTACGCTAGAGTTTTATGGAAACAGTGTTGGTTAAATTTTTTTACTACCTCGCCTGGTCAAAGATGTGGTCGAGGGTGAAGACGCTTACCTTGAAGTTACTTATTCACAACACAATTATTCGTCTAGACTTACAAAGACGGGCCGGGACGCTAGTGTCCGAATTAAATAAATGTGCTACCTGTTATAAATCAAGCTGATGTAATGTCCATTGAATTCAGTTTAATTTCCTACTGGACCGCGGTGTATATTGCAATTATTACTGGACTGTACTTAACGGATGCTTGCTTAATAACATTGTCCATTCCATATTTCACATTATTATGTCAGGAATAAACGATATTTCTGATTCATTATTAGTGACTTTTTATTATTGTCATTTAACTTTTGAAACCAATGTTTTATGGCAATCAATGATGATGTTTTACACATGCCGATGTGGTTCTCTACATAGGCACTTGAAAAACAAATCATGTAATAGTATGACTACTAGTGATTACTAAAAAATAATCTAGGTTCCCATATATATAGTTAGGAAAATGCTAGGCAAATAATATAATAATAATTATTCGTAAAAACTAGAAAATTGTTTATTCGAAATAGAACAGCCACATCACATTAAAATTTACAATACTATGCTGTACTTTCTCAGTTATACAATCTACATACGTTGAAAGTGTAATTATTTACTTTAAAATGATAAATACCTTGCTGAAATATTCTTTCCCTCCTCATAAGAAAAAAAGTGTAGCAAACTTAAAATAAATGAAACAAGTAACTCTTAAACATTTTATTCTTTACAGAGTGCAGAATCCTGAAAACTAGTGAAAACGTGCAATGCTCGCTTTTATGATTCACAGTTATATAACTGTAGCGCTGTGAAACTGTCCGCGATATTATTAGTAGAAGTACTGAAAAATACTGAACTGGTTGGTATTAATGTTTGAAGTATTTTAAATAAGAAAAAACTCTCATTTAGTTCAAATATAAAATTTAAGACAACACTACTTTCTGAACACGAGGACTTGATTTTGATTACCAATCTAAGTCCGAGACTGGAAATACATAAATATTCCACCTATTTTGTACACTCCTGGGGCACAGACCTCCTCTATTTAAAATGGAGTGGTCTGTCATCCACTACGCGGGCCCAGTGTGAGTTGGTGGATATAGGTAACATAAATTAGAATTTTTGGTTTTAGGACATATCAGTTTTCTTACTAAAACAAATTACAGACTGTATTTAGTGTGCCATAATCTGAAGTACTAGCATGAGTACCTGACGTAAAAGTAAAGTATATACGCCGATTTTTTTCATCAAAAATACATGTTCCCTTTAGCTTTTCGTTCAAAGTTTTGGCATATAGAATATATTTCTCAGTAATTGTTCGCCATCGGTATAAATAATTTTAAAACTTTAATAAATATAGAAAACCAGTATTTTTTTTTATTAAATCGAAGTATTTTCTTGACGTTTACATCAAGTCCGTGCTCTCGCCTCTGACCACGTTTCCTAATCCCGAGAATGTCAAGCACACTTGCTCACAACGCCCTCACACTGACGGATGACGTAATAATGACCATCTGATGTCACAGTAGCCATTTTGGTTGTCAGCCTATATCCAAGATGGCGGTCACGGTACCAGCAATACATCATTTGTTTTGTTTGTTTTTTTTTTAAGAAAACGTTACCTCTACTATAGGAACTCCTGTATCGTAGGTGCGTTTACAAAAATTGAAACAATACCCAAACACCTGAACTACTCGTAGACCATACAATTTGTTGTGTCACTGCGGCAAAGTATCGTCAAATCTTACAAGTAACAAATCCTGAAAATCCTTTATATCCCAACTACATAATTTAACAAATCCTGAAACACTTTAATCTTCCAACTACACAATTTTCCGCGAAAAGCATTACCTTATTAAGTTCTTATCCAGAATCTACACAATATGCAGCAAACTCGGAAGTCGGAAATATCTCATCATAATCTTATTACAACGAACTTAGAGAAGTAGGTTGGAGCGATAGCATATACACTGTTTAAAGGTGCGTCTAAACGAGCAATATTTTTACTATAATATGTGGCTACAAAAATTCCGGCCCAATCAAAAACATTTACAATATTTATATTTTTTCCTGACCATGAAAATCATTTAAATGTATGTCTTTTTTTTTACGTGGTAAAATCATCAAATGGGTCCTCCCATCCAGGGCAGGACGGGAGAGACTGACAGACTTGTACCGACTAAAATTTACGGTGTCCTTCAACAGCCATTTACGTTCCGGGGCCACGGTTACCCTCACCCGATAATCCCTCGGTTTGCAATTGTATTGCAGCAAAAATATTTCCCGTTTAGAAGCACCTTAAGTCTTAAGCCTGCACTTCCACACAGTACTTATACGAAGAAAAACAAACTCAGGTAGTAAGAGCTAAGTGTTAATGCACAAGTTAAAACCTTAACTAAGCACGTACTTACGTCCATTCGACGTAAACTTGCAAGTGCTACTGTTTTATATTTCAAAAACGTCTTACCAACCTTTGTTATTCTGAGGCGGGGATATGGATTCAAGGGACTGTTAGGATCGACGCATACTTATGGACACTGTACAGGATTACGGTGCCCTTAAAGCTACAAAGTGCTGAATGGAAGCAGCGTGGCTGCTACGCGCTCGCCCTTCACTATATTTCGATTTCAAAGCACCTCTCCGTCGCCTATTGGAAACGCGCAACTCACATTTTATTAATTTAGATATATTCGCGCTCACTCAGAACAGATTTAAAAAAATGGCCATCGAAATTCTTAATAATCAACCTCAATGATGATGGTTATTTGATACAGCTGTGATTGCATGCCATCCGGATCTGGCCGAGGACTTCCTACCAGATCTGTGTGGTACATTTTATTCGGCACTTTTTTCATTTAATTTTTGTTACTAAGTACACCATGTTTTTATCGTCCGTTACCTTATCTCTTCAAGAATTAATATTATTCCGTGGACAATGGTGTGAGTTATACGTTTTTAACCCTTTTTGTAATGTACTATAATATTGTAACGTATAACTGTTTTTTGTCCCTTCGCTAATCGTAGAGTTCAGAGATGTGATTTCTTATATAAAAAAGGGTATATTTGTAAACGGAGCTGCGCCGCAGCAAAGCCTCAGAGGACCTGAGACGACCTTTTTTGTTTTTATGTGACAAAACCTTCAAATGAGTCTTCCCGCCTAGGGACTGTCAGACTCGCGCTGATTAAAATCTACTGGGTTACTCCAATTGCCCTTTACCTTCCAGAGTTACGGTAGCCTTTTAAGAGTGTCCCGCACCCCGGAAGGTCAGACCCTATTTTGGCCACCTCATGTTGTTGTTAGCTCTTTGAAGCGCGCGTGGGACACCTGGACTTGGTTGATTGGACGGTGAACTACCCATTATTCGCCGAACATCCCGATCCTATTGCCTTGGGTAAACACCTGGTTGATGTTGGAATTAAGATATGATGCCGATCCCATGTAGAGCTTATACAAGTACATGAGCGTTGCCCTTTAAACCATTTTACGATGACCGTAAACATTTGAGAGAACGCTATCTCACTTAGTTCACGCAGTCGTTTACGTAAACGTAAAATATGAAGAAAGCATCCGAAATAAAGGTGCAACATAAAAGTGGGCCAATGATAACAATATACAAAATCGTAAAAAATTTACAAGCCCTTATAAAAGTTTTATATTGTTTACGATCATCTCGTAGCTAGAATTTTATCTGAGTTTTAAAACGTAACAAAAGATGCTCTTTTTATGGGTGACAATATAAAATTGTTTGGATGTACTATGTGTCGGTTACACGGTCTTTCATGACATGGTATTTTTACTTTTCCGTGGCATCGTAAAATCAAAATGAATAAAACAAAAGGAAGCTGCATATGTATATTTTCATTTTATTGCGCATAGTTAAATATATGTGGTTCTTTTATGCACATATTTCGATATAATATTTTGGTTTTAAATACATATAAATTTTGCAGCTCTTTCAGTGATAAAGAAAAGAAGGCCACACAAATTCACACACATGTACAGTCACGAGCAATAGTATGTAAACACAAAGCAGTATTCAAAAGCGATTTTCTGCTACCATAATTATTGATTAAACTTTTGCCTTTTCATTCGACTTCTATTTTGAAAGCCATACTATTACGAAACAGGTCTCATTTCAAAGTGGAAACCAGTATTTCACGAGTAAATTGCGTTTGAATTTTGTTAAGTGTATACATGTTATTGCTCGTGACTGTACTACTAATTCGCAGTGGGACATTACGGCCCACTCCTTCTCAAAGTGGCCTGTGTTCAGTCATTAATTTTTTTGTCTTTGGATCATTTTTTCTACAATGTATGTAACATCAATATAAATGCGGAAACATACTAATGCGTCGTGGCGTGTCGTGACGCGCCAATTAACCAATTAACGACCGAATTTGCCTATCCATGTCATGATCATTGTGAAGATGTCAGAATAAAGATGTCAGATCAGAAGTGATCAGAAGTAGCTGTCAAAAACAAAGGAATAGAATTTGGATAGAGATCGCATATAACATTTGGCCTCAAATTAATGTCTTTAACTATTCCAAATATTTGAAACTGGGGTCGCGAAACTGTCTCATCAGGTTACCGTGACCCTCGAACATAAAGGGCTATTGAAGGATCACCGTGTATTTCAGCCAGTACAAGTCTGACAGTCCCTCCTGGCCCGCTCTGGGCGGGAGGGCTCATTTGATGATTTCGCCATGATACAATAATAATGATTGAAACTGATAAGCTTATAGTATGTGACGACACGTATGTTCTGCTTTTATAATATGTCAAAGAACATACCTAGGTAAATAAATGTAGATTGAAATTAATTTCAGAATCACTAAACGTCCATTTTACCATCGACCACTCATGTTGAAAAGTACATGTGTATGGTCGTGTCCGACAACATTTTAGCGCGGCAATATGAAATTAATTAACGTTAATAAGTTCATCAAATTATTTTCAATAAAATTTCACGTACATTACGAGCAATTGAAATTAGTGTTGTGACAATTATTTTGGTGTCGGGATGTCACAAATTGAATAACTGGGCTTTGATCGATTAGAACTGAATTAAACCGCATATAATTTAATATTTTTGGTAATTTATAGGAAATCTAATTAAATTCAACATTAAATTCCGTTAATTGAAATCTACGGGGGAGGCCTGTGTGTGTTCAGCTGTGGATATCTTACGGCTGATTTGTTGTTGAGCAATGACGAATTGCCCTTAGTTCTCCTACCACCCTTTATAGAGGATATACAATAAAAGCAAAAAAAAAAAACTTAAATGGGATTCTGTCAACAAAAACGTAGATTGAAACGTCAACAATGTTTTTGTTCGACAAGAGCTAAATGTCTTTTAGATTGGATTAGATGTCGTCAAAAATGGATAATTGCTCGCCTCGAGGTTTCAAGTTTAAATCCAAAAAAGTTCTAATATGACTATTTCAATGGATCTGTACAAGTTTAAAGTCTTGTCAGATGCTGGTAGTATTCACAAAGGCACCTTCTCTACTCTGATACCAATAAGGACATATTCCACACGAAGAATATACCACTTAAGGCTTAAAAAGTTTGCGAGGATCGCCCGGAAGACACGCTGGAGCATACGGTGCAGGACTGCCCCGCTCAGGTAGAGCACCGCCGTGTCCTCACGGAGGCCATAGGCGGTGACCTCGCGCCCGGCACTGGTCGAGGCCATGCTGCGGGGCGAGACGGAATGGGAAGCGGTCGCCTCCTTCTGCGAAGCAGTTATGCTAACAAAGGAGGAGGCGGGATGTGTGAGGGAGAAGACAGCGTCTATATCAAGACCACGGCAACGGACGTCACGAGACGATTTTCGGTTACCGTGGGCGCGGGTATGCGGGCGGTGAGTTATGGGTGACTCGCCGTCCGATCATGGACAATGCCCAGGTCGATGGCGCATTGTGTTCCACGCGCACCTCAAAAGCTGTCAGCAATCTGACGGGGCCCCCGAAGAAAGAAAGAAAGAAAAAAAGTTTTAAGAGGGCTAAAGCCTGTCGGGGTCGCGGGACTGTCTCACCAGGTGGCTCTGGTACGTAAAGGGCTATTGAAGGATCACCGTGGATTTTAATCAGTACAAGTCGGACAGCTCCCGTTCACCCTGGGCTCTCGAGGACTCATTTAAAAAAAGGCTTAAAAAGTTTTTAAATTTAAATGATTTAAACTGACCACAATTCTACATCAATATCTTTACAAGATTTCATAATAGCTTACAATAATCCAAATACCAGGAAAACATAAACGAACAACAGTAGATTAATTCAGTCGAGCTAAGCTAGCAACTTGAGAGTAACCAGTTTACCTGAAGTTTGTGCTGGCTTGAAGTGACTACTTGTGGCTTATTGTGAACTTTAGCTCCGTACGTTATTGTAACGGCTTATGTCTTTAGCTATTGTAATACTTTAGAACTAAGTGAACTTGGTGGCAGAAGATTGATCTAATGAAATAGTGTGTGTTTCTTCGCAAGTCAGGTCACCTCAGTGGTCTATGTTTCCTAATACATAGCTACAACCTCCCCAAGGTTGTCTTTAAGTCAAGAGAGAATAGGTTACTTCTAGGCAAGTGATTTTCACTGTCGAGAACACGATTGCTAATTCTCTTATCTAAGAATGAAAAAAATAACACATTGTCATCAATTTTGACTGGCCTGTTGGTCTAGTGGTAGTGACCCTGACTGCTATGCCGGAGGTCGTGGGTTCGATTCCCACCCAGGACAAATGTTTGTGTGATGAGCACGATCATTTGTTCTGTGTCTGGGTGTAATTTATCTATATTATGTATGTATTTAGAAATATGTAAGTATGTTTATCAGTTGTCTAGTACCCATAACACAAACTCTGCTTAGCTTGGGACTAGATGGCGTTGTGTCATAGTTGTGGAATATTATTATTATTTATGAATATTATCATTATCTGACCTTTTCTAGCCTTTTCCTTACAGAATTGGAGTTAGCTTATAGTCTCACTGGAACTGGATGCAGATTGCAGCTGAATACCAAAATTTGACATGAAACGATTGCTTATCTGACCTCCGCAACCCAGTTAGTTCCGGGCAATACAATACCCTTTCGGGGCTTTCGGGGCTTTAACTACCTGTAACGAACAGCCAAAGAACTAATGATATTCGGGACCAAAGGCGCGCTTTTCGAGGCTAAAAGAAAACCGATATAATATAATAATTATAGATGGTCCTATCCACCTAGGCCTAGGCAAGCGCGGATCCCCTGTTGTCGTTAGTATTTAACCTCTTTTTATTCAATTTCATAACATCCTTTCAGAATTGGTCAATTTCCATCTTTTTGGTCCCCCGGCTTTAACGAAATATGGAATTTGGAAAGACCGTGAAACGGTGAAACACAAATCCAGTATAGATTAAAGCAACCGTCCACTACCAAGCATTATTACCATCTTTTTTCACAAATAAAAATATGATATCTTATCCTTAGAGTAACTCCTGATTACCAAAACTTCAATGATCGCTGACAAAGGAAATGACAAAATGGTCGAACTTTTTGCAAGTGTTCAGCTTTTTGTCAGGACCTTTCAAATTTTAAAACTCTCATTCCATCGCATCATCGTCTCATTCCATTTCTTATGAACTTGAGATGACTAGCCTATGACAATTTTATGGCACTCATTTGGTTCAGGCTCCTGAAGTCATTAATATAACTTTTGCAGTATCATCATGAACAGCCTTGATCTTCCGTATTCTTTTGAGGCTTCCAACACACACAGAAACTGAACTGGATTCAGCCAAATAGCAGCATTATACATGTAGCAGCCTGTGTCGCGGGACTCAGGAATTACCGTGACCCCGGAACGTAAAGGGCTTTTAGGAGACCGTGGATTTTAGCCAGTACGAGTGTGACAGTCTCTCCCGCTCTGCCCTGGGTGGGAGGACTCATTTGATGATTTTACCACGCTAAAAAAAAAAATACATGTAGCGACTATCTATGTTATTATTTGTAATGTCATTTATTTGTATTTTGTTACCCATGATATAAGTTCTAAAATGCCTTATTAAAGTAGATGTTCCGGGTCTGGGTGTTTGTGTATGTGAGTTTATATGTTTATAAACGCACCAACGATGCAGAAGAAATTCCTAGTGTGGGGCAACGTTTATTAAAAAAAAAAACTTTGAAGGTGGGAAGTTATTTCAGTTCAATGGGTTATTAGAACGTTTAAACTTTGACTTTACATCCACTCCTATACACTACATTCACAAACGGTACAATCTTCATATAAATAAAAAAAACCAATACACAATAAATTAATACACAAACACAACCCAATACATTTTCCCGTAACTTTTTACAACGGATATTACGTGTAACTCGACGACAGCAACATGCGTCGCCCATGATTAATGCTGCGGCATGCAAACACTAGATGTCAGTGCGGTCGCAAACGTTACTGAGGGTCTACTATCTAAGCACGAAAGTCGTAGCGTCGGCCGAAGTTTCGGGCGTTTCTGTTAATTATAAGATTAGTTAGTGATACCACCTAAAAATTGGTGACAACATAATTTTGTATTTTCTAACTCTTTCCAGCGTTACATACCAACTGGTCGCGGGACTAACGAATTACCGTGACCCTGGAACGTAAAGGACTATTAAAGGACACCGAGGATTTTAGTCAGTACAAGTCTGACAGTCCCTAACGGTCTGCCCTGTCCGGGAGGACTCATTTGATAATTATGCCACGATAAAAGAAATTGTGATACCAACTAAAAATTGGTGACAGTTTTTTTTTTTAATTTAACGGTAAGTTCGCGTTTGACCACTATTTCGTCTGATGGTAAGCAATGATGTGGTCGATGGTGAAGCACGCTTGTCTAGAAGTAATCTGTTCACTCTTGACTTGAAGACCTCAAGATTATAGCTGTCAGGAAACACAGACTGCGGCAGGGAATTCCACTACTTAGCTGTGCGCACAATAAAAGTATTTTTGCTTAAACAGTTGTTCCGACATTCGTGTTGTCAGAACTTTTGAATTCAGAAAGAATATGGAGTACAATGCACTTGAAAATTACGGTCCCGTATTTTCGTTGACGGACTAAGAGAGTAGGCCCCCTGTACCGTTATAGCTGACATACGGATGTGTTATTATTTGATACCCCATGTGAGTTATGCGTTTAAAGCGGGGAATTGGATAACTATGAATATAACTCCCTGGCTCTTGCTCGAGTGAACCTGTTTCTTGGTGTCCTCCCCCAACGACACCCTAAAGCGCTGGCCACACAGAAAAGACGTAAGGCGCAGACGTTGCGGAGACATTTGTCTCTTCAGCGTCCCTTTCATACAAAATGTATAGAAGCGTCGCGACGCGAAACATACAGAAGAGACGCGTCGCGACGCAAAACATACAAAAGAGACGCTTTTTTTTTTTTTTTTGGATACGGGCATCTCGCAGGTCAACCTATAAGAGGTTGTGTGCTGCTTAACCGGACTTTCCTGTGGTTGCCATAGATGACTCTAAGGCCTCCAGCCAGGGGCTTACAAACTAAGTTAAAAACTAAGTGACCACACGCTAAGGGCACCCCCTGTGGGGTACGGACCTCGGCTTAGGGCGTCACTGACAGAGGACAGCAAGGGACAGGCTGGATAACTAAATATTTCTTTATTTAGGGGCTAATTTAAAACTACAGGCTCAGCATCGCGGGCTGGCTCTTGCAAGGGTCGGGGGGGGCATTGACTTGGGCGTCGCGACGGGCGGCCTCGGCGGCGAGGGCGGAATGACGGAGTCGGTCTGTGTCTGTGTTTGCGCAGCGTACTGGTTTCCCTACGGCTCTCCTGGAGGAGGGTGATGGGGTCGTCGGGGGTCAAAAGAGACGCGTCGCGAGCGCAACACTCATACATCTGCGCCTGTCCGCGACGCGTCCTCTTCTTACGTCTCAACTGACTGACTTGCCGAGTTTCGTACCCCACAGGGAATGCCCTAAGCGTGTGTTGGCTCAGTTTTTAAGCCCTTGGAAGCCTGAAATACAAGGCACACCACATGATTGTCTGCCAGGGACGCGGGACTATCTCATCAGGTAACCGTGACCCTGGAACGTAAAGGCCTATTGAAGGATCACCGTGGATTTTAGTCAGTACAAGTCTAATAGTATGGGTAGGAGGATTCCATTCGATGATTGTACTGCGATTAAAAAAAGAACTGCTTTTCCCAAAATAGGCAAAACCTAATGTTTGTAATAACCACGACCGACACACTATTAAATCCATAAAAATATAATCTGCAATGCAATCAAAAACGATTTTCCTATTACTAACATCTCTAGTTTATCAATTTGGACATGTCGTAACCCACACAATACATTATATACGTCCTTACCCCGCCAATATTGAATGTCTTATATCATATCATATTATGTTTACATTATATAATTTGTGTTTACCTATGGGCTATTATTACACGTTTATTGCTAACCAATTTTGTTGGATATTGGCTTATAATTTGTTAAGTAAACTAGTTTTCTTATGTGATTAGTTGAATAAACATCGTCTTGGGTTAATATGTTTTTGGTATTTTCCGTAAAAGGTAACCTAACACTGACTATATCAATGTGGACGAAGCGAAATGAGTAGGTAAGGATCGTAGGTGGTGGCTTTCTAAGGCATAAATTATAGTAGCCATACACCATCCTGCCTATCGACGATCGATTTGACGCTTCAATTGTTTCAAATTGCAATTGTTTAAAAATGCCAATTTGATGGCATGACATGCCAATTTGATAGGTCATCAAATCGATTTGACACAACGTCAAATCGGCAGCAGTGATGCATTTGGCTATTATTCGGTGACGACAGCTACAATTTTATAAATTTGTAGCTATCGGTCACCGAATAATAGCTAGATCTAGCTATAAAGTTGCTAAGTTGGCATCGCTGCTGCAGATTTGACTTTGTGTCAAATCGATCGTACGATAGGCAGTATGGTGTATATGGACGAACTGCCAATTTGAAACAATTGCAAGCGTCAAATCGATCGTTCGATAGGCAGGATGGTGTATGGCTACCATTATACGTACTTGGCTGTACAGATTACTTGAAATATTGCGATGTAAATTATTTGGAGAATGAAAGAGCGCCTTTAATGTACGAACGAATTTTATACATCCAAATAAAAATTAAAGGACACGTTTTAAGGGCTCTAGACTCCTAGAGCCTTTAAAATAGAGTTTACACTCAATTGATATATTTTTTTTTCACGTACTTAGTTGTTATTAGTTTTTACAAAGTTGAGCGTAAAATAATATTGTTGGCAAATATTTTTATTGTTCACAGCTAAGCCGGAATAATCTCTCAGTCCGTGTTTTAATTTAATTTATTTTGTGAACGGTATTAACAAGTTTGGAAAAAAAGAAATGCAAGTTTAATCATATATTTTATTGTTTCTGCCCACACTCATGGTAAATCAGATGTGTATTTATGTATATTTGTCTATAAATTATTTTAAAAGGAAACACCATTTCAGTTTAGTCATAATGTAAACTTCAAACTAAACTAGTTTTCAATGATAGTATCTTCGTAGCAGCGCTACGCGGCTACGTCGCAATTTCGTAGCATCGCTACGAGCGACCGCTACACGTAGTGCCCCTTCCGTTGACCGCTACGCCGCCCGTCCGGGCCGGCGGCGGCGCCAAATGCTTGGGCCGGGCCGGCAACCCGCCAAACGTTTCACCTAAATTGCATAGTTCGGTGTCTTGCTTTATTATATTCATTCTCTGTGTTAGCATTTATTAAAATAATTATTTTTAATCTGAAAGTTATAATTGGAAGTGGGTGACTTTGTTTCTTCACTGACTTCCAATCAACGACGATATAATACTAGACTCCGCATGCACGATCTAAGAAACAAAAATTATTCTGCCAACTCGCTGAGGTACTACGTAAGCGAGGGGGACGAGGTACTGCGTTGTGATTGGCTAACTCAAGGTCTGTTCTGTCTCAACGTATGTTTACGGCTTACAGGATTGGTCGAAATGAGACGAATATAAGACTTTTTTGACTAATGTGTTGGCAGACATCGGTCGCCTGTTATTAGGAGTCTAGTATTATATCGTCGTTGCTTCCAATACATGAACTCCTGTAGTTGATAAACTTCAATCGACAAAGAATCATGACCCATTTTGGCAATAAATCGTTTGAATCCTTCAAAATAACAAAGATTAAGGTCGTTACCATGGATATGTATGTTTACGCGAATGAGGACCTGGTGGGTCATTATTCGTCCATTGTACAGACGCCAGCAGTTCAACCTACACCAATCAGTCAAATTTTACCAATCGAACAATAACCTTAATAAAAAAAAACCGGCCAAGTGCGAGTCGGACTCGCCCATAAAGGGTTCCGTAGCAGCAAGTAACATAATAAAAAAGTTCTTGTAGTTGGTTGTAACTTTGAAAGGTAAATTGCGGTTTACGATTTATGACGATTAAAAAAAAACTAATTACTCGATCTCGTTCAAACCAATTTTCAATTGAAGTTTACATGGTATTGTACATCATATATTTTTTTTAGTTTTATCATTCTCTCATTTTAGAAGTTACAGGGGGGGGGAACACACATTTTACCACTTTGGAAGTGTTTCTCGCGCAAACCGTTGAGTTTAGAAAAAAATGATGTTAGTAACCTCAATATCATTTTTGAAGACCTATTCATAGATACCCCACACGTATGGGTCAGGCGAAAAAAAATGTTTTGAGGTTCAATTCTAAGTACGGGGGGTACCCCCAAATTTGGTTTTTGTTTTATTTTTGTGTAAAAATCCTAATACGGTTTACATAATATATCTACTTACCAAGTTTCAACAGGATAGCTCTTATACTTTCGTCAAAAAGGGCTGTGACATGTGACGGACAGACAGACAGACATGACGAATCTATAAGGGTTCCGTTTTTTGCCATTTGGCTACGGAACCCTAAAAAAACATATTAAAAAATTTTAAGGAGGCGTGGCTATAGAGCACAACACTTACATATAACAGTTATGACCAACGGCATAAATAATCTTTCCAAACAACACAGTTGTATACGTACGTAACGTTATCGTTACCCATCTACAAACGAACCGCAGCTAACGTTGCTTACTCTCGACAACCCATTGTGCTGTTATTTTGTACCCACGAGCCTCTCATCACCGTCTATAAGTAATAATAACGCAGCCCGCATAAATAATGAATGAATCCCATTAATCACTGAAGACTATTAGGGACACGTCATTTTTGCGATGGATGCCCCATATTTCCGGTCACAGAGCTTATCCGATGTCACTTGTCCTCAATTGATCACTATTTGTTGTTTTTTTTTTTTCATTTGTAGGTTGTTTTTTGTGTATAGGCAGTAGAAGCAACAAAAATGTTATGTTTAATTGAAATATATTTATAAACATCATTAATACTGTCAAAATAATGCTCTACATTCAACCGTACTTTAAACAATTTTAATATAAAAATGTAAGTATTACTTTTACATTGAAACCAATTAATACATGGGATTTTAAGCCGATTGCTTGATTGTCTAGGTTGATCCGTTGATGAGGGTCACTCATCGAAAAACCTTTTTATATTTTTGAAGCGATAGGCTCGCGTTTGACCAGTATCTCGTCACATGGCGAAGATGTGGCTGACGGTGCAGCTCGTTTGCATAGAAATAACTTATTCACTCATTACTTAAAGACCCCAAGGTTGTACCTATCAGGAAACACAGACTTTAGGCAGTGGTCCGACCAACGGCGAGAGAACGAGTAACTCTCGGCGATTTTCTCTCTCAAGAAACGCACAATAAATGTACATTCCGTGTAAACGAAAGAGATGCATATTATTACATTAATAATTGCTCTCTGACTGTTCACACTGCCGGCGACGACTCGTTTTACTCGTTCTGTCGCTGAGCGACGAGCTTTAAAAAATTAACTCGCTCAGCGATACTCGTTCATCGATGCTCGCTCACTCGTTGCTCACGTTCGGTACAGTTAATGAAATGTCACATAAAGCGACCGCGGGCGAGTAGCGCGAGTAATCGCTCGTCGCACTTGAACACTCGCTGTCGCTCGGCGACAAAACTATCGAAACTACACTCGCTTCTCGCCGATCACCAACTCTTTTTAGAGTGTATAGTTCTACTCGTTACTCGTTCATCGTCGGCGGTCGGACCACTTCCTTAATGGGAAAGTTTTTTACCACTGTCCGTACCTAGGAAAGACCGTAAAGCCGTTGCTCCCAGCTGTCATTTGCAGATCTTTGACAGTCGATAAAGGTAGTCATTGGCTCGAAAATCTGACCACTAGTTTTATCATGGAACTGGGATATACGGTACCCAGTACTAATTAGGTTGTTAAGGTTAGTTAAGCACTAGGAAGTCGCTCCAGCTGACCAGACCGTCTGACCAGTTGGATAGACAATCTGATAAAGACCACACGATCGCGCGGGATGCAAGCCGCTTCTAATAGGTCCTATTGGAAATCTATAGGCTTATATGATAATGACAGGCCTGTTGGTCTAGTGGTTAGTGACCCTGACTGCTATGCCGGAGGTCGTGGGTTCGATGCCCACCCAAGACAAATGTTTGTGTGATGAGCACGATCATTTGTTCTGTGTTTGGGTGTAATTTATCTATAACATTTATATATTTAGAAATATATTAGTATGTTTATCAGTTGTCTAGTACCCATAACACAAGCTCTGCTTAGCTTGGGACTATATGGGGTTGTGTGATAGTTGTGGAATATTAATCATAATAAAGGGAAAATATAGTGGAAAAACAGAAAAAGTATTTGCTGTGAAATTATTTCCACGCAGATGAACCCTCGTGAAAACGCAAGTATCAAACAAAATACACTAAATCTTTATACAAAAATGGCCTCCAAAAATTCATTACACCACCCTACTGAGGGCGCTAAAACCCCAGATATAAAGAAACGCTAAATATTTTTCCATTTTACGTAAGTATATTTGTTCGGCAACTCATAAAACTTGACTTAGAAGCGAACTAGTCTTGAGACATATTGCCTTGGAGCGATATTGGAAATCTGAGTTGTATGCACCCCATATTTGAGAACCACTTGAATCTGTATGAAAACCCCGCCAAATTGAAAGGTAAGGAACTAGTGACACGGTCTGAGATTGCAACTGCGATTCGGTTTTGAAGTGTTAAATGTTTGGTAAGTAGGTGAAGAGGTTTTAACATTTTATGTATGCTTAGATTTTTAAATGAATTATCTTTTTCAACGCTGCCCCATACTAGGAATTTCTCCTATATCGTGGGCCCGTTTACAAACAGAAACTTACTTACACAAATGTCCAAAGCTGGAACAACTACTTGTAGGTCATACAAACATTTGTTCCGTGCGGGGATCGAACCCGCGACACGCTGCGCAACAGTCGATCGCTCAGCCGATCCTCTCTTCAAAAGGCCTTTTTTTTATCGTGGTAAAATCATCAAATGAGTCCTCCCGCCCAGGGTGGGACAGGAGCGACTGTCAGACTCGTACTGAATAAAATCCACGGTGATCCTTCAATAGCCCTTTCGTACCAGGGCCACGGTTACCAGGTGAGACAGTCCCGCGACCCCGGCAGGCTTTGGCCCTCTTAGGGGGCCCCGTCAGATTGCTGACAGCTCTTTGAAGTGCGCGTGGAACACAACGCGCCGTCGACCCGGCATGGTCCATAATCGGACGGCGAGTCACCCATAACTCGCCGCCCGCATGCCCGCGCCTACGGTGGCCGGAGATCGTCTCGCGACGTCCGTTGCCGTGGGCGTCTCCCGTGGCGGCTGGGTCGTGAGGTGGACGCTGTTCTATCCCTCACTTATCCCACTTCCTCCTTTGCTAGCATGACTGCTTCGCAGAAGGAGAACTCGCCCCGCAGCATGGCCTTGACCAGTGTTTAAAAGGCCCTGAGACATAATCTGCTATGCAGGCCCATCGTTTGAGTGGTGGTGATAATACCATTTCTTTTGGGGTGATAATGTGATCAAATGTGTCCTACACCCTGGTTTAAGCGGGAGGCAGTATCAGACCCTTACTGACTGAGAATCCCTGTTTCTTCAGTTACCACTTACGTTCTAGGGTAATGGTTACCATCACAGATGGTCTTTCGGGTGCATATCTACCGTAATTTAAACACACGAATCAACGGAATAAGTCGAACCATTACAACTGGATGAACTGGTAAAAAAGTGCAAAAATTACTTCTAGGCAAGCGTGCTTCGCCTTCGAACAAATGAAAGGCACTCTTAGAAAAAAAACTGTGCCACCCCTGCTCACACTGATTAACATTGCTTTAGCCCATAATTAACACACATTAACACAAATTACACGTACGCAAATAAAAGAAAAACATACACGTAAAAAAGGCGGTAATGCGAAATGAATGACGCTCTTGTCACGTGGCCCCATGAATAATTTAGCCATTACCAGCACTCCCAATTTCCTGGCAACAGAAATAATGTTATTTTTGATTACAATATCAAGTTTCCGAACGATACATAAAAAAGGTTTTTCGTAATGTTTGAATAGAATAACCTGCTTTTTATTGTGGTGAAATAATAATTCCAGATGTTAAGATTACTCGGACTGTGTAAGTAATATAATACTTCAGGTAAAATATTATGAATTTGGCATTTTTATTTTTTATTTTAAAGAAGTTGGTAGTCAAGCCCAAATCTCGTCTGATTGGAGGATACTCCCTATTCAACTTTCCTCCCAGCTCCTTCTAAAGTTACTTCATACTTAATCACATAAAATCACAATAACAACGTCAAATAGCAAAACAAAGACTACATCAAAAACCCGTCCATATTTGTCTGTTAATAAATTTCATTATAACCGCCGCTCCTGGCTTCAGTCAATTAAAACGTGAAAGGCATTGACCCTAATTGTACACAATATGTGTGCCTTCATTTACACTGAAGAGTGGCACTGAAATCATATTATTTGTTAATAATTATGAAGTTTTTCTGTGGAAAAGAATAATTAATTTGCTAGCAGGACTTGAACCTGCGATCTTTTGATTCAGTACACCAGATGCCTTATCAACTAAGCCATCACAGTCATGCTCGACATCGTAATTTTTTTTATTTCATAGTCTTGTGGAGAAGCGGGTGGTTTAGTACGCAGCGTAGGCGTTAATGCGTATTTTTATACGTATTTAAAATTAATAAAAATCTCCTTCAAAGTACATGACAAAAACATAATTATCAACAGTAATTTGGAGACACAAACTTTTGTGTCAAGTTTGGGAGTCAAGAATCCAAATTAAGGAGTCGCGAACTATCTTAGCAGGTTACTGTAGCCTTGGAACGCAAAAAGCAACCAAGGAACAGGGTAAACTTTTAGTCCACCCATTTTATGCTGTTCATTCCCACAGGGTAAGAAAAAAAACTAGCCTACAATGTTCTGCTACTTGTTAAAAACCTCCTCATATTTTTTGCAGGTATTAATCTTTGCCAAAGAGCGATGGAGCGTAGCGTATTGGGTATCAAGCTGAGCGATCGTATTCGAAATACCGCAATACGCTCCAAAACTGGGATCGCTGATGTGGGCAACAAGACTGCCAGGTTGAAGTGGGACTGGGCGGGCCATGTCTACAGAATGCATCAGGATCGGTGGGCTAGGGTCGTTACACAGTGGGTGCCGGACGGGCGTCGTTGCCGAGGGAGGCCTAGGAAACGCTGGCGTGATGACCTAGACACCTTCATGACGGATTGGCCGGAGAAAGCCGCTCACAGGACAGATTGGAAGGTTATGGGGGAGACCTTTGCCCAGCAGTGGGACAAGATAGGTTAAAAAAAAATCTTTACTCCCTGGAACCCGCTGTCTTGAAAAAAAAACAAGAAGGAAAATTAAAATTAACTAAAATCTTCTCAACCTACTACAGAAACATGTGGGTGGTTGATAAAAGAGAAAACCTTCCACAAGACGCAGGCTCGTTTCATAACACGTAATTGAAAACCAATATCGAATAACAATATTTACTTAATATTAACTTAGGTAATAGTAGTACTCAAAATAGAATTTGTACAATTTCCTTCACCTAACTACCAATGCTAATCAGTTGTAGCGAGCGTTATACAGGCTGTGTTTATTCACACTCGAAATTAAATTACACAGTTAAAGTTATAAATAAAATATTGTATCATGTCTGTACCTTGTGTCATCATCATCATCATCAGCCTATATAATGTTCCCACTGCTGGGACACAGGCCTCCTCTCTGTGAGAGGGAGTGGGCCATAATCCACCACGCGGGCCCAGTGCGGATTGGTGGATGTCACATGTCTTCGAATTTTTGGTTCTAGGACATGCCGGTTTCCTCACGATGTTTTCCTTCACCGTTTTGAGAGCAGTGGTGATGAAATAAATTAGACAAAGTAATGCGCCAGGCGGGGTTAGAACCCACGACCTACAACTCGTAAGTCGGGACCGATACCACTGGGCCACCACTGCTCTCACCTTGTACCTTGTACCTAAGTACCTTGTGTGTGTGGGCTAAAAAATATCTTTCCGGGATTCGCCAGCAGGTATAGAAAAACCCGATAGTGGGATTAACCAGGTGAGAAGTGCTCCAACTCCACGTTTTTTCTACTTTATACCATAGCCAGGAATGTATAAAAGGTGAAGAAAGAATTTGTGATAGAATCCAAATGAAATAGCCACTATGGTTCATTTATTGCTTTCTGTAAGTTTAGCTAGCGTAACAGGTACTCGCAAGAGTATGTTAAAAGTGTTGTGGCCCTGGAATTCAAAGGCAAGCGAAGAAACAGGTTGATGTCAGTCAGAATCCATTTGCTCAACCCAGAATAGGTCTTATTACATTATTTTAGCTCCCATAAAAAGAGAACCATACAAAAAAATAATACGAAGAAAAATTGTAAAAAAGCAGCCTGTATACTAAGTAACATTAACTATATTATATAGATAATACATGTATAAAGCGATAACTTTGAACCGCGGTTATATTGGTTTCCATTAGTCAAAGGGTCTTTGAGCGGCGCCATGGTTCTTCCAAGTGAACTATTTGGTATATCGAATTAGATACACGTTTCAATAATTTGTGCAGACCAGTGTTTGATCACGGAAACTATAATATAATTTATGGTTAAAAGTTTATTTATAAACTATACTCATAAATAATAATGATACTGTACAGTTTTTGTACAACTTTCTAAATGAAACCTGTGTTTGTTTTCGTTTTGGCGCCAAACTGATTTGGAAACAATATTCGTTCAGTTTTGAGGGAGACGCTTTTTCTGCATTTACTTACATTTATTTCCTAGCTGTACTTTCCCACTACTGGGCAAAGAACCCCCAACAGGATCGAGTTTGAGCGGTGTGAGTCCAGGTTGACTCAGTTATGCGAGTCTAAAATTATTGCAAAACTCATTATCTATCTGCTTAGCCTCTTGACAACTATGTGTATATCAGTATTTTACATGACCTAACTGACTTCCACAACGATCCCCCGTTACTGGTATAAGATTGTGTTGAACTTTCGAGCTTTTGACTAACAGTAGCGACTGTAAAAGATCTACAAAAGACAGTCAGGACAAACGAGTTTACATGCTTAATGACGTACAAAGGAAACTTGCTATGAAACTCACCCATCCACAAACCAACCTCGGCAAACGCGGCTTAACCTTGAAGATCAACCACCAGCTCCTCTCCTCTCGAACGCTTTCCTCAATGATTGCAAAACTCTTCCCAAAAATCCCATAGCAAACAGTCGAAAACAAAACACTACCAACGTTCGTCTGGAACACCAACAAAACCCAGAAAATAAAGATATATGCACGAAATCTACAAAACTTCTGTCTCCTGACGAAGTTTAGTCTCTGAACATCTTAGAGGATCTTGCTGAACACACTGGAACTCTTTCAATCAAAATTTAAGTTGATATTGGAAAAGTTTGCGCGATTGATGCGTACGTAACGGTTTCACGAACGACTTGATACGGAAGGATCGTGGTCCTGTGTGAGTAGGTTGCTACGCGAGGCGATGCAATGATGTACGGGAAGGTATATGATATGATTTTAGTCTCTGACAAGATATGACCATGTGTGTCTGTAAAATATAATTTCGTCCTTAGCAGGGTTAGTATTTAAAATTGAGATCAGAAGAATTGACCGTGTTTGTTAAATATTATTGACTTTAGTCAAATAAAATCCATAGCATCAAATTGCAAATTATGATTTTTTATGACATTATGTAAGGTAATTGAGTTGTGTGATGCATGCACAAGTGTGTCAGTGTACTGCTACTATTAGGTACTGTGTGTGCTAACTGCTACCTCTGCAAGTTGCTGAAAGTTGCATTTTTAAAAAAAGTTTATTTATTTAATTTTTCGAAAATGTTGTCGACTATCATGATATGAGCCTTCTTTCAACATTTGGCTGGTTTTTTAATACTCAATCTGTCTATCATAGCATCGCTTTACATCGCTCACATCTCACACAGGATAGCAAACCAGAAATGGGTACAGATAAGTGGTCCGGTTCCAGTAAAAAACTTTATTTGTAACTACAATGTTTTGGGGGGATGTTTACGTGAAACTTTTGCTCCAACCCCCCCTTTTTGTTGTCAGGTTGTTACACTGATATTAAACACACAATGGAGTATAAAATTGCCGGGATTTTTGGGCGGTTTAACTTTAATACTGCGTGTTTTGTTTTATTCTGTGATTTTTCTGTCTCTTTTTTATTTTATATCGTCTAATTTACTAAGTTTCCGTTTGTTTTCTTCCTATCGTTTGTACGGATAACTAACGGTAAAACTTGTAGGTATCTTCAGGTCACTATTGGCGTAAACAAATTGAGTACAGATTATTTTAAATTGATCGTAATTCATGAGCAAAACATTTTTCACTCAAGTTTTTACGTAAACATACAAATTCCACAAATCAAAATTGCATTTTACATCGCCCTCTCACGTCATAATGCGCAAGCGACGCAGACAGACAGATGGGCAGACAGTCACATCAAATTACAAATAGTAGCACCCATATTCCAGGCAACCATTTTCGTTAGTAGTTATGAAACTACCGACATCCGACAACATTCATTTTGATTAAACGGACGATTTTAGTCCGGACTAATTGATGTACGCATTCAGCGAATTCGTGTAAAAAAATCACTCTGAAATGTTTCGATGTTTCATCTGTTTTTGGGTAGACAAACTATGTTTTTTCAATTGGGAATGTCATCATCACCGTTCATTACCGCTGCGAGCGCTGACTTAGCGCAGGGGCGGGTAGCGATAAGATCAAATGTATAGAAATGTTTGAAACACGCCATAAGGCGCCACCAGTAACGAATTCAGTACAAAGTAATAATGTCTCGCGTCGCCAGTCACACCACTCACCGCTTAGACCAAGTGAACGATTGTTAGACCACCGCATAGAATGACAATCCGCCACTTGAATCCCGCGAACTTCCCATTGGTTATCCAGTTCCACATGCATTCAACACTTTAAGCACGGCTGCGATAGCTTTTGATGTAATTAATCTGATGATCGCAGGTTTAAAACCCTTGTATTTATTTTCTTTTTTCTACAACAAAAAGCTCTATCTCTTCGATAGAGCTTTTTTCGTTTTGTTTCCCACTTTCATAAGGAAAATTATTCTCACCATCAGTTAACATTAAATCAACTAACAATTATTTAAATACTTACAAGCAAAAATCAGTGACTTTCATAACTTTCTGTTATAAACCGTACTTTGTCATTACTATTACGAGTATTAAGTACTAGCAAGGTCTTTGATAACCCAAGAAACAAACGATTCCTTTCAACCGGAGCCCTTTGTTCCTCCATCAAACAATCCATAAATTAAATTAACTTTCTTTTAACAATTTAAATATTAATTGGTAAGTTAAGTAATTCCGTGAAAAATAATTAAAAGTAAGCAGAACTATGTTCAAAAAAGTAAAAGAAATACTTTCAAAGGATTTTTTCGAAGTATTTGATAAAAAAAACACTGTATTTTCTACGTTTTACCTTACCAAAGAGCCATCAGGAGTCTATAAACAATTTGTAAGAACGTTTCGTAATGTCATTAGCTTGTAATTTGAATAAAAAGCAGTGTGTATTGTCCAAATGTCCATGGTGTACAAGGGAGGTTCGATGTTTTGTCGCTTCCTTCCTCCGATATGCTAATGTTAACATTTAGAATGAACTGACATCTTTTTGATTCACTTCATTTTGTTGGAATAATTCAATGTTTTAATGAGAGTTTGAGACAACAATCGGACTTGGGTGTATGAGAACTGTAGTTTCTAAGTTATTTTTTTTTTGATGTCGTGTAAATTTTTTATACACACTTGCATTTACTTGCGTGTTCGCTCGCGCTGTTAAGTTCCCGTTGGATAATTTTTGAATTTCACGCGAGCAAACCCGATGACTTAAAGAAAAATTCGAATTGCGAATTGGATTTGAAACTGCGGCCTCCGGATTCAGTACATCCGACGCTCTTTCCAACCATGCTGCCGAGATTCGTACCTACTGCGTCGAATTAAGACTTAAATTACCTGAGTCCAAAAAAAATCTATTACAACTGCGGTCCTATTTTGTCTTCATAATCTTTTATCCACAGCGAAAAGGTAGAATTGACACATTCCTGACCAGTTTTTGTAGACCTCTGATACACGATACGAAGGTTTAAAACCGTTGATGTTTTTTTCTAGAGAGGTCTGTGATTCTGGTCGCTGGGAACCACGCGAGCGATTTTTTATGCGGGGAGGTATAAGTATTTACATTGCAAAAGAGGTTGCCGTGTTGGTTGGCCGTTCGGGAGGGCCGACAGAGGGCCGATAGTGAGGCATTTCATCATCTCAGCCGTAGGACGTCCACTGCTGAACATAGGCCTCCCCTTTTGATTTCCACTTATACCGGTTGGAAGCGACCTGCATCCAGCGTCTTCCGGCGACCTTTATAAGGTCGTCTGTCCACCTTGCTGGTGGACGTCCTACGCTGCGCTTGCTAGTCCGTGGTCTCCACTCTAGTACTTTTCGACCCCATCGGCCATCTGCTCTGCGAGCAATATGGCCTGCCCATTGCCACTTCAGCTTGCTAATCCGGTGGGCTATATCGGTGACTTTAGTTCGTCTACGGATCTCCTCATTTCGGATTCGATCACGTAGAGAAACACCTAGCATAGCCCTCTCCATAGCTCGTTGAGCGACTTTGAGCTTTGAGATGAGGCCGATAGTGAAAGACCACGTTTCGGTGCCGTAACTCATCACTGGTAACACACATTGGTTGAAGACTTTCGTCTTGAGGCACTGAGGTATGTCGGACGAAAAGACATTGCGTAGTTTCCCGAACGCTGCCCAACCGAGTTGGATTCGGCGGTTGACCTCTTTCTCGAAGTTGGACCTACCTAACTGGACCACTTGTCCTAAGTAGATATATGAGTCAACAACTTCGAGTACCGAGTTTCCAACAGAGACTGGGGTGGGCACAACATTGGCATTTGACATAATTTTCGTCTTGTCCATGTTCATTTTCAAGCCCACCCGTTGTGAAACTCGGTCGAGGCCATCGAGCATCATGCTGAGTTCCTCCATCGACTTTGCCATGACTACGATGTCGTCGGCAAACCGAAGGTGAGTGATGTATTCGCCGTTGATGTTGATGCCAAGTCCTTGCCATTCCAGGAGCTTGAAGGCGTCTTCCATTGCGGCAGTAAACAGTTTCGGGGAGATAACGTCCCCCTGTCTTACGCCTCTTCTCAATGGAATCGCCTTCGTGCTCTGCTCCTGTACTCGGACCGACATGGTGGCGTTATTATACAAGCACTTCAACACCTCGATGTACCGATAGTCAATACGGCATCGCTGGAGTGACTCAAGTACCGCCCATGTTTCCACCGAATCGAAGGCTTTCTCATAGTCCACAAACGCTAAGCATAATGGCAAGTTATACTCTTCGGTCTTCTGTATAACTTGCCGCAGCGTATGGATGTGGTCTATGGTACTATAGCCTCTTCGGAAACCGGCTTGTTCGGGAGGCTGGAAGTCATCAAGTCTGTGTTCGAGACGGTTCGTGATAACCCTTGAAAACAGCTTATAAACATGACTTATAATAATAATAATAATAATAATAATATTCCACAACTATCACACAACGTCATCTAGTCCCAAGCTAAGCAGAGCTTGTGTTATGGGTACTAGACAACTGATAAACATACTTATATATTTCTAAATACATACATATTATAGATAAATTACACCCAGACACAGAACAAATGATCGTGCTCATCACACAAACATTTGTCCTGGGTGGGAATCGAACCCACGACCTCCGGCATAGCAGTCAGGGTCACTAACCACTAAGCGTGATGGGTCTGTAGTTCTTCAATAGGCTGAATTGGTTAAGGTTAGGTTAGGTTAGGTTAGGTTAATAGGTTGAATAACTCAGATAACACGTACAATCATAAATTAATTTCCGAGGTTATTTTACATGACTTTTACTGTGATGATTTTTTGTCGGGAACAGATGATGAGTCAACTTTATTGGAAATTGCCACAGGTGTCAATACCGAACTTACAAAATATCAATTCCCATTAAGAAAATGGAAAACTAACTGTCCTACTGTCTTAAGAAAACTAGGATTTGACTCAGACTCTAAAGATGGTACATTTAATTTAGGTTCAAATGACCCATCAAAAACTTTAGGAATATATTGGAATATTCACAAAGATACTATATCTTATTCAGTCCATATGGATAATATCACTCACAATCGGATTACAAAACGAACTATTTTGTCCACAATAGGTCAAATTTTCGATCCACTAGGCCTAATCGGCCCTTGCATACTTGAGGCAAAAATAATTATGCAACAAATGTGGTTACATAACATAACTTGGGATAGCGAAATACCGGTTTCTTTACAAAGTCGTTGGAAAAAATTCATTCAATCGTTATCTAGTATTAACCAGCTGACCATACCTCGGCGAGCAATATATGACTCACCGCGTGGAATCGAAGTACACATTTTTTGTGACGCCTCGCAACACGCTTACGGTGCTTGCGTATACATTCGTAGCTATGGCTATGACGGCGTTATCAACGTACAGCTGTTAATAGCTAAAGGAAGGATCGCACCTATTAAGAAATTAACGATTCCTCGACTTGAATTATGCGCAGCATTCACCGGTATTCAGTTGTGTCAAAAGGTTTTATCTTCACTTCGTAGTTTGGGTGAAACCTATAAATGTTTTTATTGGAGTGATTCAATTATTGTTCTATCATGGATAAATACGCCTATTCATAAGTTAAAACCATATATCAATCACAGGGTCACAGACATACTGAAACACAGTACGCCGCAATCATGGTACTATGTACCAACAAAACAAAACCCAGCAGACATCATAACAAAATGTACTAATGCACAGCAACTAATTAATTCCGATTTATGGTTTTCAGGGCCGGATTTTCTTAGGAATGATGATACTAAATGTTGGCCTGAACAACCCAGGCATATCAGCGTGTCTGACCTTCCAGAAATCCGGTCCCAATCACACTTAACTCAACCAGATGAGAATTCATTCATTCATAATTATTCAAATTTCAATAAACTCACGCGTATTGTTGCTTACATATTACGTTTTGTTAATTGTTGTCGAGAAAAACAAAATAAATCAAATACAAACAAAAAGTTGTGCATGGGATCAATAAAACCTTTAAACACTGTTGAGCTTAACAATGCGAGATATCAGTTAGCGAAAATAATTCAACAACATTCATTTCCTGATGAGTATTCATTACTTTTAAATGGTAAAAAACTACCTGTCGGGCATAAATTAAATTCACTTAACCCTTTCTTAGATGAATTTCAGCTCATTCGTGTGGGGGGAAGGTTAGCCAACTCACCATACAATTATGATAGAAAATTCCCAATTTTACTACATTCAAATCATTATTTAACTAAGATCATGTTTCGTACTTATCACATAACACTTTTACATGCCGGTCCTCAATTATTACTAGCACATATTCGTCAAATGTTTTGGCCAATATCAGGTCGTAACTTAGCCAGAAAAACTACTCAATCATGTCTTAAGTGCAAGAGATATCAAGGTAAGATAGTGACACCTATAATGGGGCAGCTGCCTGAAGAAAGACTGCACGCAAATTTCATATTTAGTAACGTGGGCGTAGACTACGCTGGTCCGATTATGATTAGTAACCGGAAGGGACGTGGAAGTGTCCTAACTAAATCTTACATCTGCATTTTCGTGTGCTTCGCAGTGAAGGCAGTGCATTTGGAGTTGGTCACAGACCTGACAACCGTATCTTACTTAGCAGCACTAAATCGATTTATATCTCGCAGGGGAAAACCCGACAATATATACTCAGATAATGGTACAAATTTCGTAGGAGCGGCGCGTGTCATTACTAATTTTCTCAAACTACACAGCGAATCTATATATAGCCGTGCTGCAGAGCAAGGCATTTCATTTCATTTTATTCCCCCATACACACCTCACTTCGGAGGCTTATGGGAAAGTACAGTCAAATCAGTTTAAACCATAGACAGGCCAGGGAGATTGAAATAGCGGACTTTTTACGATAAGTTATAATATGAATAAAAATACAAAATGAGGTGTTTGCGCGACAATGGTTTCGAATGCTCTGTCCGTTGAGAGCCGCCGTCCCGGCTTGCGCGCACGGGCCGCGGTCGCGCGGCCCGCCGCTCCCACTTCCCCGCCGCTGCCGCCGCCGTCGCCTGGTGTTCATGCGTGCGTGAACATATTCCCAGGGCCGCATTGGGAAGATGATGTATGATGATATTGATGATTATGATTATTTATGATACGTCTTCTTTGAGTAAAGGGCAAATTTTGTTAAAGCCTCTTCTTATCGTTCCTTTGTTGATTTTTATATCTGCTACGCGCGCCACTCCGTCTGGTCCAGGATAGATTTTCAAAACACGTCCAAGGGGCCACTCCGCTGCAGGTAAGGCTTCGTCCTTCACGATGACCAGGGTGCCTTCCGGTATCTCTCCCTTTGAACGTTGCCATCTCGTTCGCTGGTGTAACTGAGAAATATATTCTCTATTAAATCGCTTCCAAAAGTGTTGACGCAGCAGTTCGACTCTCTGATGCCGCGGCAGCCGAGCAGGGTCGCAGTCGGACATCTGTGGGTGAGGTAACACAGTGAGAGTTCGACCAATCAAGAAGTGAAAAGGAGTTAGGGCAGAGAGATCTGATGGATCAGAAGATAAGGACGTTAAAGGCCTTGAATTAAGTAGTCCTTCTATTTGTACAAGTAAAGTATACATCTCTTCGTAAGTGAGATGTGCTAAGCCTAACACTCTTTTGAGGTGAAATTTAACTGATTTGACTGTACTTTCCCATAAGCCTCCGAAGTGAGGTGTGTATGGGGGAATAAAATGAAATGAAATGCCTTGCTCTGCAGCACGGCTATATATAGATTCGCTGTGTAGTTTGAGAAAATTAGTAATGACACGCGCCGCTCCTACGAAATTTGTACCATTATCTGAGTATATATTGTCGGGTTTTCCCCTGCGAGATATAAATCGATTTAGTGCTGCTAAGTAAGATACGGTTGTCAGGTCTGTGACCAACTCCAAATGCACTGCCTTCACTGCGAAGCACACGAAAATGCAGATGTAAGATTTAGTTAGGACACTTCCACGTCCCTTCCGGTTACTAATCATAATCGGACCAGCGTAGTCTACGCCCACGTTACTAAATATGAAATTTGCGTGCAGTCTTTCTTCAGGCAGCTGCCCCATTATAGGTGTCACTATCTTACCTTGATATCTCTTGCACTTAAGACATGATTGAGTAGTTTTTCTGGCTAAGTTACGACCTGATATTGGCCAAAACATTTGACGAATATGTGCTAGTAATAATTGAGGACCGGCATGTAAAAGTGTTATGTGATAAGTACGAAACATGATCTTAGTTAAATAATGATTTGAATGTAGTAAAATTGGGAATTTTCTATCATAATTGTATGGTGAGTTGGCTAACCTTCCCCCCACACGAATGAGCTGAAATTCATCTAAGAAAGGGTTAAGTGAATTTAATTTATGCCCGACAGGTAGTTTTTTACCATTTAAAAGTAATGAATACTCATCAGGAAATGAATGTTGTTGAATTATTTTCGCTAACTGATATCTCGCATTGTTAAGCTCAACAGTGTTTAAAGGTTTTATTGATCCCATGCACAACTTTTTGTTTGTATTTGATTTATTTTGTTTTTCTCGACAACAATTAACAAAACGTAATATGTAAGCAACAATACGCGTGAGTTTATTGAAATTTGAATAATTATGAATGAATGAATTCTCATCTGGTTGAGTTAAGTGTGATTGGGACCGGATTTCTGGAAGGTCAGACACGCTGATATGCCTGGGTTGTTCAGGCCAACATTTAGTATCATCATTCCTAAGAAAATCCGGCCCTGAAAACCATAAATCGGAATTAATTAGTTGCTGTGCATTAGTACATTTTGTTATGATGTCTGCTGGGTTTTGTTTTGTTGGTACATAGTACCATGATTGCGGCGTACTGTGTTTCAGTATGTCTGTGACCCTGTGATTGATATATGGTTTTAACTTATGAATAGGCGTATTTATCCATGATAGAACAATAATTGAATCACTCCAATAAAAACATTTATAGGTTTCACCCAAACTACGAAGTGAAGATAAAACCTTTTGACACAACTGAATACCGGTGAATGCTGCGCATAATTCAAGTCGAGGAATCGTTAATTTCTTAATAGGTGCGATCCTTCCTTTAGCTATTAACAGCTGTACGTTGATAACGCCGTCATAGCCATAGCTACGAATGTATACGCAAGCACCGTAAGCGTGTTGCGAGGCGTCACAAAAAATGTGTACTTCGATTCCACGCGGTGAGTCATATATTGCTCGCCGAGGTATGGTCAGCTGGTTAATACTAGATAACGATTGAATGAATTTTTTCCAACGACTTTGTAAAGAAACCGGTATTTCGCTATCCCAAGTTATGTTATGTAACCACATTTGTTGCATAATTATTTTTGCCTCAAGTATGCAAGGGCCGATTAGGCCTAGTGGATCGAAAATTTGACCTATTGTGGACAAAATAGTTCGTTTTGTAATCCGATTGTGAGTGATATTATCCATATGGACTGAATAAGATATAGTATCTTTGTGAATATTCCAATATATTCCTAAAGTTTTTGATGGGTCATTTGAACCTAAATTAAATGTACCATCTTTAGAGTCTGAGTCAAATCCTAGTTTTCTTAAGACAGTAGGACAGTTAGTTTTCCATTTTCTTAATGGGAATTGATATTTTGTAAGTTCGGTATTGACACCTGTGGCAATTTCCAATAAAGTTGACTCATCATCTGTTCCCGACAAAAAATCATCACAGTAAAAGTCATGTAAAATAACCTCGGAAATTAATTTATGATTGTACGTGTTATCTGAGTTATTCAAACAATCCAAACCTATTTGTCTTATGCATCGAGTTGCAAGGAATGGTGCCGATGCCGTGCCATATGTGACGGTATTGAGTGTGTAAGTTTGTAATGGTTCCGTAGAATTTTTTCGCCATATGATTTGTTGTAGGGGCCTTTGATGTTCAACAACCGCAATTTGACGAAACATTTTTTCTATATCAGCTGATATGATGTACTTGTGCTGACGGAATCGTAACATTATTGAAATGAGATCGTCTTGAACAACTGGCCCGACGAGTTGTATGTCGTTAAGTGATAGTTTTGTTGAAGTCTTTGCGGAACCATCAAACACGGATCTAAATTTTGTTGTTGTACTGGATTCACGTACTATGCCATGGTGTGGTAAATAATAAGATGTATAAGTATGTGAATCCAGTACAACAACAAAATTGACCATAGACAGGCCAGGGAGAATGAAATAGCGGACTTTTTACGATAAGTTTTTAAATTTTCAAGAACGGGCTTAGCATTGAGGGTGTTTTTGTATTCCTCCCAATATCTAAGCGTCACTGAGTCTAATTTACTTGCCACGAGATAAATGATTAACGTGTCCCAGAACTGCGTTTTTTCACCTAAGGTATCAAGTGCTCGTAAATTTTTGCTAACCGTGTCAATCAGCTGCCTCAGCGCTGCGGAAGATTCTTTTTGAATAATACTAATTGTGAATAGTGCATGAACATGGTTATAAATTAGTTGACGCGTATTATTGTACCGTTCGTTTATTAAATCCCAGGCTACCCTGTAATTTTCCGACGACATTTCTAATGATTTTATAATGTGGGTAGCTTCACCCTGCAAAGACGCACGCAAATAATGAAATTTTTGGATATTTGCCGTGGGGCGCCGGCTTAGAATTGCGCTCCCCCAAATCATCCCGTGGGTGTCGTAAGAGGCGACTAAGGGACAAACCGGAGGTCGGGCAGCAGCGTCCTCCGTGTACTGCACATCCTTACTGCGATCGCCAACCCGCCTGCCAAGCGTGGCGATTAAGGCAAATTACCCCCAAATGACGACCACAAAAACCAGGCCCCCAGTCCCCGGCAGCTCCGCTATCCCTGGCGCGGGTAGCGGTCAAGGTAACGGCGGAGCAGGGGGTGCTAAGAATCTCCGGAAGAGATCCGGCTACCCACCCCCACGACGACTGGCCCTGGTAACACACAACATACGCACATTGAGGACTGACGAAAAGATCTGCGAGCTGGAAGAGGAGCTGAGCAAGTTACACTGGGACATTATGGGGTTATGCGAAGTCCGAAGAGAGGGGGAGGACACCGTAACCCTGAAGTCTGGTAACTTGCTCTACTACCGGGAGGGCGACCAACAGTCCCAAGGTGGTGTCGGGTTTCTCGTTCACAAGTCCCTCGTAAACAACATAATAACCATCGACAGTGTGTCGAGCAGGGTGGTATACCTAATACTCAGAATATCCAAAAGATATTCGCTGAAGGTCATTCAGGTATACGCACCGACCTCGTCACACTCCGATGATGAAGTGGAGACTATGTATGAGGACGTTAGTAGGGCCATACATAGCTCCAAAACCCACTTCACTGTTGTTATGGGGGACTTTAACGCAAAGTTGGGCAAGAAAAGCGGTGATGAGTTGAGAGTGGGGCAATTTGGGTATGGGCAACGGAACCCTAGGGGACAGAGGCTGGCCGACTTTCTGGAGAAAGAGGAACTCTTTATGATGAACTCTTTCTTCCAGAAGCCGCCTCACAGGAAATGGACCTGGCTGAGTCCCGATGGTTTCACGAGAAACGAGATAGACTTCTTCATGACCGACAAGAAACGGATATTCAGCGATGTCTCTGTGATCAACAGGGTAAAAACCGGTAGCGATCACCGAATCGTAAGAGGCTCGCTGAATATCAATGTTAAACTTGAAAGGTCCAGCCTGATGAAGTCTACGCTCCGACCTACTCGGCCCCATATTCAAAACCCCGAAAGCTTTCAACTCGAGCTCTCTAATCGCTTTGCTTGCCTTGAGAACTTAGTGTCAGTGGACGAGATCAACGACGGGCTAGTGGAAACTGTCCGCACGGTAGGGTCTAAGTTTTTTAGACCCTGTCGTAAAGATAGACCCCAGAAATTGACCGAGCAAACCTTAAACCTCATGGCTGAACGACGTTTGCTACAGTTGCAGTCTTCCGATGACGCGAAGTCATATAGGCAGCTCAATAGACGGATATCTAAGTCCTTGCGACATGATCTGCGTCTCTTTAATACGAATAGTGTTAAAGAGACCATACAGCGAAACCAAGGCTCTAAAGTGTTCGCAAAGGACAAGTCTATTGGGCAGAGCCAGATGACAAAGCTGAAACGGGAGGATGGCAGCATAGCGTCGACCAAAGCAGAGGTTTTAGGCGAGATCGAGAGGTTCTATGGACAGTTATACACTTCGGTCGCAAAGCCCGTTGACCGCTTGGTAGGAGATCCCAGAGCCAAGCTGTCCCGACATTATACCGAAGATATCCCGGACATCAGTCTGTACGAGATTAGGATGGCCCTGAAGCAGCTTAAGAACAACAAGGCGCCGGGCGAGGACGGAATCACTTCAGAGCTTCTGAGAGCGGGTGGAACACCGGTACTTAAAGTCCTCCAGAAGCTCTTTAATTCCGTCCTCTCTGAGGGCAAAACGCCTGAAACATGGAGTAGAGGTGAGGTGGTGCTGTTCTTCAAAAAAGGTGATAACAGCCTATTGAAGAACTACAGACCCATCACGCTTCTAAGTCATGTTTATAAGCTGTTTTCAAGGGTTATCACGAACCGTCTCGAACACAGACTTGATGACTTCCAGCCTCCCGAACAAGCCGGTTTCCGAAGAGGCTATAGTACCATAGACCACATCCATACGCTGCGGCAAGTTATACAGAAGACCGAAGAGTATAACTTGCCATTATGCTTAGCGTTTGTGGACTATGAGAAAGCCTTCGATTCGGTGGAAACATGGGCGGTACTTGAGTCACTCCAGCGATGCCGTATTGACTATCGGTACATCGAGGTGTTGAAGTGCTTGTATAATAACGCCACCATGTCGGTCCGAGTACAGGAGCAGAGCACGAAGGCGATTCCATTGAGAAGAGGCGTAAGACAGGGGGACGTTATCTCCCCGAAACTGTTTACTGCCGCAATGGAAGACGCCTTCAAGCTCCTGGAATGGCAAGGACTTGGCATCAACATCAACGGCGAATACATCACTCACCTTCGGTTTGCCGACGACATCGTAGTCATGGCAAAGTCGATGGAGGAACTCAGCATGATGCTCGATGGCCTCGACCGAGTTTCACAACGAGTGGGCTTGAAAATGAACATGGACAAGACGAAAATTATGTCAAATGCCAATGTTGTGCCCACCCCAGTCTCTGTTGGAAACTCGGTACTCGAAGTTGTTGACTCATATATCTACTTAGGACAAGTAGTCCAGTTAGGTAGGTCCAACTTCGAGAAAGAGGTCAACCGCCGAATCCAACTCGGTTGGGCAGCGTTCGGGAAACTACGCAACGTCTTTTCGTCCGACATACCTCAGTGCCTCAAGACGAAAGTCTTCAACCAATGTGTGTTACCAGTGATGAGTTACGGCACCGAAACGTGGTCTTTCACTATCGGCCTCATCTCAAAGCTCAAAGTCGCTCAACGAGCTATGGAGAGGGCTATGCTAGGTGTTTCTCTACGTGATCGAATCCGAAATGAGGAGATCCGTAGACGAACTAAAGTCACCGATATAGCCCACCGGATTAGCAAGCTGAAGTGGCAATGGGCAGGCCATATTGCTCGCAGAGCAGATGGCCGATGGGGTCGAAAAGTACTAGAGTGGAGACCACGGACTAGCAAGCGCAGCGTAGGACGTCCACCAGCAAGGTGGACAGACGACCTTATAAAGGTCGCCGGAAGACGCTGGATGCAGGTCGCTTCCAACCGGTATAAGTGGAAATCAAAAGGGGAGGCCTATGTTCAGCAGTGGACGTCCTACGGCTGAGATGATGATGATGATGATGATACTAAGCGGCTTAACCCCCATAACCCCAGGGTTCAGTCCCTATAAGACCCCCATTGAAGAATGTACCCTTTGGCCAACGTTAAAGCGGTGTAAGGAGCTTACTCGGTTTTATTTCTTTCTTGAATCCAGATTTTTCTTTAGCTGGAGAATATTCATGAATGTGTTTTTCGCGAAGATAGTTAGTTGAATTAATGTGGCTACCTTTTCTCTTTCTTATTGTAGTTTAAACGTTTCGCATTGGTGAATAAATATTTTATTAGATTTTTTTTTTTTCAGTATAAAATGCAAGTTATCATCATCTGCCTAGCCTTTTCCGCGCTTTGTTGGGATCGGGCTACATGACCTACCGGATGCAGCAATAATAAAATATCAGTATTTTGCATAAAGCGACTGCCTATCTAACTTCCACAACCCGTAACTGGATGATACAATCATCATCATCATTCATCATCATTTCAGCCTATTTAAATTATATTTGCAGTCCACTGCTGGACATAAGCCTCTCCCAGGGAGCGCCACAGCGCACGATCTCCTGCTTTTTCCATCCAGCCACTGCCAGCCACCTTCTTCAAGTCATCGGTCCATCTTGCCGAGAGCGTCCCACCCTACGCTACCTACACGCGGTCTCCATTCGAGAACCTTCCTGCTCCACCTTTCGTCGGTTCTTTCGGCAGACATGACCAGCCCATTGCCACTTCAGCTTGCTACGGATTTCGACAATCAAGATCAGATGATACAATAGTTATTGTTTTTATACGTATACAATATTAAAATCAATAATTGCTGATTGAGAACATGTGTGATCCTGTGACCTGATGCTTTTATTAGGTACAATTATCGCCATCACCACATCAGCCGAAAGATGACCAACTGCTGGAAATAGGCCTCTATCGTCCACGTGTACTCCTCCGGTGATTATCGCAACCAGAGAGAGCTTTCGAAAAGCAGATATCGATCATGTTTAGAAGCATCGTAGGAAAACAATATGCTTTGAAAGCCATAACCAGAATACATAGTTATACGTAAACATGGATAGTAGATTCAAAAGTTTAAAGGTGGCACAATGTCCAATCTCAGATACATATTTGCAGAAAAAACGAAAATATTTTTAATTGGCACCCTGAATCTACGGCTTCAGCTGATGTAGTTGGAGTTTTAAGCTTCGTTTAAGGCTTTCATTTGCATGCCACACCAATTGTGCTATGAGCAAAAAAAGCCAAGTCAAGCGGCGAGGCGAGCGATCGTGTTTTCAGTTAGATTTTTTAAGTTTCAACCAGAGATTTAGATTTCATTCGATTCAAACTGGGAATTCAAACTCTAGGTGTTCACGCTTAGCAGACTTTTTAAGCCAAAATCATGATAATCATCAAATCATCATAATAAATGTAAATAAAATATGTTGATGTCATATTGATTTTGACTTTTTCACATTTGCTTAAGTTGAGCAGTTGTGTGTAAAGTAGCAGGTATACATAACACACTCAGGCAATGTGTTAATTAATAATTATGGATTAACATTAATAGATTTCGTGCTAAAGTATTACCATGGCTTAAAAATAGGGACTTCATCGAGATAAAATGATGACGAAATTGTCATGGTTGTCAGTCCTGTCGCACATTAAGTTACCGTCAATATTAACTATGGAGTCAGCGCCACCACCTGTCATTGAAGCTATTAACAAACAGACAGGCGTGGTGAACACGAAGCGAGGCGTTTTTGTTTGTAATGTATGGAATTGTTTGAAGTCAGTCACATAGACTCTCGGATCGCTTTCGCTTTTCTATGTGACTGGATTCAAACAATTCCATACATTACAAATAAAAACGCTTCGGATCTCATTCGCTTCGCCTGTCTGTTTGACAATAGCTTAAGTACTATAAATTGCAGTAAAAAAAATGAGGTATTCCAGGAAGGGTACCCGCTAAAATGGCACCTGAGCGAATGGCTCCTAAGCTATTCCACGAACGGCACCTATCAATGTAGAATCTCGAATTTTCCGCAGATCATGAGTGGTAGCGCGAACTCTAGCTAGACCTGTGATTAACTGTATCAAATATTAAACCTGTCAGTCGACAATATAATTTTAAAAAAAAAACTCTTTGTGACAAATTCCAATTTCAAAAACGTGACCACATCTGACAATTATTGCAGTATTTTTTTATACACTACCCTGCTAGTCAACGGAGGGTCCTCTAGTACCACACCAACCGCAAAAACTGTGCAAGAAAATATGAATTGAATTTTTAGTGCATTTTTCGTTCTGTACCACCCACGTTAGGTTTGGACGTGGCCTATTGTCGGCCCATGGTTAGGCTCATACGTGCTTGCGATTTCAAAAGCTCTTCAGTTTCTTTGTTTTTTAAATTTTGGGGGTAGTAGTATTTTTTTGTATGGTAAACTAGCGGTATATGGGCTTTTGGTTATATGGGAGAGGCTGTGTTAGAAAAATGCTATAACGAATGTGAATATTTTTGACATGACTTGATCGCTTTTTGGGTTATTCATCTCATGCCAAGCTCCATAGCTTAACTCATCGCCGCCAAGTTGCCTGCCTGTCGGTCTCCTACAGATTGTACTTCGGAGAATGTGCCCAAGAACTCCACGACCTCATCCCACCAGCCTTCTATCATCACACATTTAGACGCACGGCAAATTACCATCCTTACCTTGTTGCTATTCCACCATTTCGCACTAAGCGTTTTCAAACGTCTTTTATAATGCGGACAGCGAAGGAGTGAAACTCTCTGCCTGCGTCTGTGTTTCCGAACGCGTACAACCCTAATCTCATCAAAGTTAGAGTGAACAGGCTTCTTCTGGGTAAGCTCGCTCTATCGTCGACCTTGTCTTAGTCACTCCTGACCTAGACTTAGGTCAAGAGCAAGCCCATTATACATAAAAAGGCGAAATAGTCAGTCATCGTTCGTCATCTTTAGAGACAGTCATTTATGGACATCCTCGTCGACAAAGGTTATTTTGGGGTACTTCTTTGCTTCTTGTAAAGCCGCGTTGATACGATCAGAGTATGCTCGGACCGAGTGGACTCGTACGGGTAAGTTTCATACAAGTGTACTCGAATAGCTGTTGATTTTGTATCATTCATAGTTCACTTGGATCATTTTTATAATTCTACAACAATTTTTCACTGTCGACATCGAAAATGTCGGATTCCGAGGTGAAATAAGGAGAAAATTGTAGCAGACATGTTAAAAGAAAAGACATCTGGCAAAAGGAGAAGAGCTTCGACTTGCTCTTATATTCTACGACTTTGTTTTATACTATGTAATGAAAGTAAAGATCATTAACAATTTAAATAATTAATTTCACAAACTATTAATTATAATAAGGCATCAAAACACACCAATTACGAAAGCTTACGTCAACTGAGTTCTATAGATATTTGAGCTATTAACTGTCTCGTTAACCTTTACATAATATATGAGTTGAATCAAACTATAACGGAGATTAGGCAGCGATCCCACTGCCACCGATTAAAGAGCAGCGAGTAGAGAGGGCAACTAAAAACGAGTTGGCGACCAGCGGAGTGTTGTTTTGTTGAAGGGGAGGGATTAATTTTGAGTGTGTTGGAGGAGCAGGTTTGGATGGCAGTGAGGTGATATGATTACCGTATAATATCGTAACCTTGAGATACTTTATGCCTCGGAGTTTAGTGTGCAAATAATATATTAAAGGCGTTTCTCTAGTTATCTTAGTATACCACAACTTCTAGCATACACAATTTTATGTTACCTTATTTCACGAAATGTATATACATATAATTATAATTTTATGAAACTGATGCTTGTACCTTCAACAGATTAAAGAAAAATTATAATTTATACTATTATTACTAACTAGAGCTAAAGAAAAATATTTGAATGTCTATTTGTTATTACACGCGTCACGCAAAGACGTCGACATGGAATGAATTGAATGCAGTTTTTAATCGACACCGTATTGTTAGAAATTTTGTTTAAAATTAAAGCTCCATTCTATCTAATTGAAATAAAACTGGCTCTCAAAAATAACATAAAAATATAGGTAGATATTCAATTCTTAATTCCACGTGAACGAAGTGGCGGATGTTTTAATAGCCAGGGGTTCTAATCTATAAGCACGAAAACCTTGATTTCAGCCTTAATGACAGACGTTTTGACGAGTCCGCACTAAAGAATGAATGACAGAGACAGAGCTATACAAATCGTCTAGCGCCATCTCGTTCCCTGAGCGGAACTCCTGACGCTTTAAGACGTCATGGACGCCATTTGTGCGCCCCTCCAGGGTCTGAGCCCTATGCCTGGGCACTATTGGCACACCCCTATTTTCGGCACTGTAAATAGCTCCTAGGTATAGGGTTGCCATCTCTAAAATTTAGAAACCAGGACAAGACGCGTAAAAAATCCGGATTTTAGAGTCCAGAACCCGGACATGAGTCGAAGTGCGCACCGTTGCAACTGCTTCGCTAGGGGTGGGGGGACGGTGAAGTGTGCAAGCGTCGCGGGTGACCCAAGACTAAATTGTCAAACTCGGACTACAAATGAAGCCCCCCCGGACGCTCCCCGGATGCCCTTTAAACTAGGACAAAACGGGGAAACACGGATGGTAACCCTACCTAGGTAGGTAAATAAGATTCTAAGATGAGTGATCTTATTTACTTGTGCAAAATTAGTTACGATAATTGCTTGAAACGTATCTAGCTGAATTAATTAAGTAGTTTAGATGAGTTAGAAATCATGAGTGCTTACGTATTTTCTCGTATGTTTCCTTAACAAATGTAAAATGAAAGGATTGGTTTTAATTGGATTCAATTTTCACAAAGACGACATGTTTGGAAGGTCTCAGTACAGTGAAATATTTATTTTTGACGAGTAACGAGGCGACGACCGGTAATGGGTGACTCGCCGTCCAATCATAGACCACGGCCGTGTCGCATGCGCACTTCGCGATACCGATACAGGACGCGATACGCACGCAACTCAGACGCAGCACCGGCGCGTTTGACGCGATACAAACGACAACAAACTGCTCTGCTTGTTAAAAACGCGCCGTCGACGTTTGTTTCAGAAACGAGCGTCAACAGCGCGTTTAAAAACCGTGATTTGTATAGGCCCTATATTGCTAAAAGAAAATGGTCGCTAAAAAGTTTTGGGACCTGAACTTGTTTTAGCAAAAAGTTTAATTACCTTTATGTAGCCTTCCTTTTGTAAATAACATCGTCCTAAAAACAGAAAGGCCCTTTTCGTACCTAAATCATTAATCATATAGTACCTATAGTTTATAACCTAGATTAACACGGGATAGTTTTTATGCCGATTTTATCTTCCTGTGGGATAATTTTCGAGTTGTAGGGTGCGAAGACGCTGGCAACAGCTAGTAATACATAAATAGCACTCGTGTAAAGCCGGGGCGAGTCGCTAGCGAAATATATAAACCAGAAGAAGCATACGTGCTTTTGGTACAAAATCTCCAGCAACAAACTTCACTATACATAAATGATTAGTCACTTAACTACCCACATCATAACTCAAATAAATCTACAATACAATACGCAGAAAAGATGTCGGCACATGACGTATACATACATTTATAACTGGGATCGCAATACAATTAAATACGGAACCACGCGTATTGTTTGCGGACCCATTGTGCTTCCAATAAGCCTTGTGTGGACTTTTGTATGAACTTGAGTGTGGTAACGGTCCCTTGAGATGCTGATTTTAAATTAATAGGTAAGTGTATGAAAGGAGTAGGTATATGGACGGCACGTGTAGGGGAGGTAAGCCTAAGATGGGTAGCCCGCCTAAAACGGGTAGGCATTTTATTTTTTTGCATGCATGACGCGTCGCCTCTCCCTATGAGGCGCCACCGCGTCCTGAACACACACATTCTCATTAGCAAGAACGACGCGTAATTTAAAATGCATACCCGTTTTAGGCGGGCTACCCGTCTTAAGCTTCTTCCCTACCATTTAAATGGACATAGCGGAAGACGTATTGGTCACGGAAATATGTATTTGCGGATCGCTGTGCTGTCATAGAATGATACCAACGGCCATGAAAATCAAAGATCATGTGAAGAAATAGTGTGTTTTTTGTCAGTAAATCTCTTACAGTTTCTTCCTTTCCACCAAATGGAGGAGGACCTATTTGATGATTTTTAAAACCGAGTAAATGGGGTTTATGAAGGAGTGGACTGTAATCCACCCCGAGGACCCAGTGCAGACCTTTTTCTTTTGCTGCTTCGTGCTGAGATAGGAGCCTTTTGTAATAGCACGAGGCTGACATAGGAAGGAGCCTGGTATAAGTTGCCTGCTGGTTTCCTCACGATATTTTCCTTAGTCGCATTGAGAGTAGAGGTGATGAGATACTCGTATGTTACTCAAAGTCGTGCGCCTGCCTGAGCTCGAACCGACGACATACATTTTGCAAGGCCATTACTACTGGGACCGCTGCTATCAATATGTACTTTTACATCAAAACCTAATTAAAGCTAGCCAGTGAGTAATGGGTGACTCGCCGTCCGATCATAGACCATACAGAGGTCGACGGCGCGGCGCGTCATGTTCCAAAGTCTGCCGGAGTCGCGAGACTGCCTCATCAGGTAACCGTCTTATAAAGCGGGGTCCAGAGTGGTGTGACGTGTAATGTAATCCACCTTGTAATGTAACACAAATTCTACGTGTGGACAACACTACGAGCATCACGTAACGATGATCCTGGAACGTAAACGGCTATTGAAAGATCACCGTGGATTTAGTCAGTACAGGTCTGACAGTCCCTCCTGCCCCGTCCCTGGGTAGGAGGACTCATTGGATGCTTTTACCACGATAAAAAACTGTAATCCGATCGGCAAAAAACCTGACCCAATTATTTTAAAATCATACTGTAACCGTTTTCATGAATTCCCAAGACTACGGTATCGTTATGGGTGCTAATTAAGGCAGCTTCTTTAAAATGTCATTCTCGTCTGCAAATATATTTAGTTGTCTAATGAATTAATAGGTCAGCGACAAACTTTTAGCGTCTAATAAATGGTTTATAAGCGACCATATATTGTAAAACAAGCTACTGTTAATATGACGCAACATGGTGATAATTCTTAAGCAACTAAATTTGTGATATGTCTACTCATTGCCAGCTTCTAATAAGTGTATCAACTTCATCTATAAAATAATATCAACGTACTCTAATTTCATAGAGTCACCGTTATTTTTATACTTTAGCATAAGTAATTGATGAGTGAATCTACTATATTTGAACATAAAATTTCCTTAATATTGTCATCAAATAATGGTCAATAAAAGCTATAATTTCATGTATTCGCCTATCTATTTATAATGTTACCATAAGTAATTGACTATAATGGATGGTATTTAAAAGTACTTCAATTTATTTAAAAGTACTTCAATTTATTCCCATTTTATTTACCTAATTTTGTCTGTGTTCCACCAAATATACTGAATGTGCACCAAAATATGTTCATTAAAATATGTCATAACGAGGTGTAATAAAAAAAATCTACCTAAGCAGGGTCGACGAAGCCCCGCTTCGCGGGGCTTCTATTTCTGTGTACAAGGTTTAAAGGAACTTAAGGCTGCATATTCTGAAAGTTGGCAACGTCGCAAAAAGCTGTTAAATATTTACAAGTTTTAATTAATTTGGCAAATTTTCTGTATGAAAACAAGAAATATCGCTCTGTAGTGCACTAAAAAAATGATGTAGGAATGCAATTAAAACACTGAATTTGATGTTGTAACCGTTTCCGGTGTATAAAAGGCATTTGGAAAGCTTCCAAATGCTTTTTCTACATCTAAAACTATATATTCGGTGTTACGATATTAATTATTGCATTCCCTTATCAAATTTTTAGTGCACTACAGAGCCATATTTCTTATTTTCATACAGTAACAATGCTAAATTAATCAAAACTTGTTAATATTTGACAACCATTTGCGACGTTGCCACCTTTCGGAATATACACTCTTAACCAAACCGAACTTCGGGGTGTCCCTGAAATCTTGCTAAAGCGAGCTTTAGATTTGGTGCACATTCAGTATATTTGGTGTACAAAAAGAGCTCGCTCATTGGTGCAAATGGCCGGTCGCGCCCCTCTGATTCCCAACGAGCGTCAGGTACACTCCCGCGCTTGTGTTGCAAACTTTCACGAAAAAAGAATATGATTTATTAATTTAGTTGTTGAATGAAAAACTTTGATTGCTAATTTTGAGGCTGGATTTTGATTTTATTAGCAGACAGATGTTGAATCTCTAAAATATATAAAGTAGCTCACTTACAACATTAGTCGCTGAGTTATCAAATCAGAAGTAAATATATTTATCGGTAGCTCGGAGTCATATTAATTTACGCTCGTAAATTGACGCTGGTTTCTTGATATTTTGTTGGAATAGTAAAGATGATGAATTAATATAATTGAAGCTGTTCTATTAACTCGTCGCTCACATATAAAAAAAGACGCTAGGTTGCAGGTGCTAAAGAAAACTTTTGTTGCCGCACATATAATTTCCCTATCGTTATTCCTTCATGTGATAATATTATTCAGCCGGATATTTATTACATATTCATAGTATTCGTTAAGCCCTAATAATACGCACCGAGAGACGACCCTAATGTAAACGATGTTATATGTTTGAAACTAACTATACAAATATTGTGGTATTTTTAAATATTGAGTCATAAAAAATTTCTCGTATTTTTTCAACTAGGTAAACTCATCAAATGAAGTCCTCTAAAGCTGGGTGGAGCGACATGTACTGTCAGACTCGTACACTGACTAAAATCCTTCAATAGCCCTTTACGTTCCAGGTTCGCGGTTTCCCGTTTGGACAATTTCGAACTAGAACTAGATTCGATTAAACTAACTGAACATGTTTACCATGTGTAAACTCGTTCGATAAAGTAAAGTCCCGTAATCGTTATTATTACAATTTTATTCCAACTTTTAAAACAATTAATTCACACTTCTACGGCTCAAACACTTTTATTCGCGACTACCACGGATTAATTCGACCTGCTCGGTTCGAGGCACAGACTAGACTGACTGTCGGACCTAAAATTCACAATTTAATTAGCTCAACTTTGACAATAATCAAATGTAGTGAGGGTAACGTAAAAAAAAACATATTAAGATCGAATTAATCCTTTTGAATCGATATCGTTTCAACCAAAGTGTTTTAACACTTTTAAAATAAACCATTAATTATTCCATAATTATTTTTACTAATTATGGTTACAAAAACAAACGATAAAATCTAACATAAATGTTACCATAAACAAAAAAGTATACCAGTCTAAAATTCATTTTAAGTAAACCATATTTAATAATTTTGTAGTATGGTAACACCGTTCTAACACATGTATAAACGAGTTTCAAGAATAATCTCTGCTTGTGGAAAATTCCAATTTCTACTGTGTCTTCGATGTGTTTACAAAATACTTACATTCAGAAAAAAGCTATTCAACGTCAATGCTGTCTACAATCATCACAATGGCGCCACAAAAGCTTAATAACACTTAAAATATAGCGTTTATTACCAAAAGATTATACAACTGTAAAAATTTCATCGAATACAAAATAATAACATTCAGGCCGTTAAAGAGCTCGCTGTGGGCCAAAATAAGCTTGTTGCTTGTTTTATATTAAGCTATTAATTAATAAAGAAGGAAGGCAAGGAACAACGGCTAACTTTCTCTTTTTAACACGAACCAATATAACATTTAATTAAGTCAGTTTTCGACCTTTTTTCATTCTTGTAATAATTACAAGTTTCAAGTTCTTTGATCTAATTTTCTATGTATTTAAAACAGCTGGGTAATTAAAATTTATGAAAGATTAATTGTAAGGAATCGTCTGAAAGAATAATAGAAAAGTTGGGTTTATTTGAACGCCGTTTTTTTAGGGCAGTCTGTATTAAAAATGCCTTTTTATGAATTTCTTTTGAAGACCACGTAACAAAAGAATAGCTATTGGAAATCCATTAAAATTTCGCGTTAAAAAATAGAGAAGAAATTAATAATTCAAATAGACAGTCTGTAGAAACAGTGTTGCCAGTTTTAAAATCAAACCTTCAAACATAAAGAAATAATAATAATAATAATAATAATAAATACGACCCCACGGACCTGATCTCCCGGTAAATATCTTGTTCCTCATCTCTGGCTTGCCTTTATTGGCCGGTCAGAGTGAACGCTGACGAAGAACAGACCTCCCACCTCTTTCTTGCCTTAATCGGCTGGCTAGAGTGGAGATTCGCAAGAGCAAACGTGCTCGGAGGAAGGAAGTATTTCAGTAAGTGTTTGTAGGGATCGACCATACTTCCGGGTTCCTGGTCGATTCTGAGAACCGTGGAATACCTCTCCACTCCTCAAGCACCTCAGGATATGTTACTCCCTTGTCGCTACGTCACCTAGTGCTAGCGATATGTTAGGGGGTCCATTTGTTGAGTGTGCAAGTCACCCCCTGCCAACGCATCTATGTATATAAAACATTGATTAGGCAGGGGCCATAGTTTTTCCATAGATATTATATAACCAGTCCACCAAACCCACCAAACGCCATAACCCTGTCTTTTGTTTCCATATTCCACAATAGTCCAACTCCAACCGGGGGTTGTCTTTGGGTATACTGGAATAGTGCATACAGGGATAACCGCCGGTTAGAGCCCCATTTCATTTAAAAATGCGTAATGGGCCTCTGCAAGATGGCTTCGGCTCCTGGCACGCCCTTCAAAAGTCCGGGATCCCATGATCCCGAGATGTTTAAAAACGTATAAAAATAATAATAATAATAATAATTAGCTTTATTTCAGACATAAGTCCATACATTTTTACATTAGATAGTGTTATTAAGGTTAGTAAAACACAAGAAAATAAATGATGTGTTAGTAATTTGTTAATAATATACGCACTTTAGTGTAGTTAGTTCGGTTCGCAATGTTTGGGAAATCAAATTATTTAATTGTGTGTTTTTAAAATGAACTTGTAAAAAGAATAGATGTACTATATTATTAAGTAGAATATAAAGAATTTAAAATGTTCTCACAGCTAGGACACCGGCCTCCAGTTCGTGAAAATAATTTTATTTCACTAACATTGTGAACTGAACTACTGTCGATGAAGAGTACCATTAGTGATTTTTATCAACCGAACAATACACCTGCATTTTATTAGGAATTTTTTGTAGGAATTAAATAATACAGGGTTATTTGTAAAACGTTTACAATCTTTCATGGGCTCAAACTATGGTAATAAGCAATTTTCAATATAAAACCAAACCTGAAAGATCAAACAATTTAGGTGGTAAATTAAGGTGTCTGACTAACATTAATGACTGTCAAAGATCTAGAAATGACAGCAGGTACCAACGGCTTTAGAACTACTCAAACAAATAACCGTGTAATTTAGTATTGTTTAGTTATCTATACAATCTCCAACACAAAAAACAAGTAGGTATCTACTATTAAAATATAGGTGTGAAAAGTTATTTAGTTCAATTAGTTTACATTTCCAAGTTTATTGTAGAGCGGCTTGAAACTAATTGTCGTAATAACTCACCTCGACTACGGTAAAAATGTACAGTTAAATTGTTGCCGCTGTAAAGTTAGTACTGAAAACGACATAATGGCTTATGGCTTAGTAAATAAGTACCGAAATAGCGTGTATAATATACATTTATATGTGACGCAACAATCACAATATGTGTGATGATTAAGCCGGAAACACATTATTAACACCCGACGCCACCCGATGAAACGTGATGCGTGTTGGGTCAAATCAAATGTATTGTTTTCTATGACCAGAATCACACTATGAACACCCGACGCGACGACACGCGCTCACTGCACATCGAGTGTCGACACGTTGCGTCGCGTGGCGTGTTAAATAATGTGTTTCCGGCTTTATTTGTTTTAAATATGAGTAAAATTTACACATTTAAGAAACACAATGTTCCAACAGCGCAACAACAGAATTTTACAGAAATATATGTCAAAACTGATACAAATAAAAAAAATGTCGTATTAAATAACTTGATTTTTTTCAAACCTTGCCCCACACTAGGAATTTCTCATGCGTCGTAGGTGCGTTTACAAACATATAAACTCACATACACAAACACCGAGACCCGGACAACTACTTGTAGATCATACAAATATTTGCTCCGTGCAGGAATCGAACCCGCATCGAGCACAGCAGTCCAATCGCTCAGCCACTACACCAGGTATCCCTTTTCGTCACCTAAAACTGTTTGTCCGAAAATCATTATCCATAACACGTTTGCTATAAAATTCAGTAACCATAATGATCAAAAGTCCTAAATATTGTTTTACATAATTATCTTCACTTCTAAAGCTGTTCTGGCATAATATCGAGTAGGTATCATAATAATTGAATCTCCTAATTTTGTATGAAATAAAGTCATATGTCCTAATCATTGTATTACATAATGTGTATTATTCCGAATGTTCAATATAGTAAAACTGATATTTCATTAAATTGTTTAGAAACTGAAGATAATAATAAAAATAACATAATAATCCCCTTCGTGTTAGGTTACTTTAAACCTTGCACGCAGAAATAGGAGCCCCGCGAAGCGGGGCTCCGTCGATATTCCTTATTGGGTGGTAATCAGTAACAAAACAAACTTTAGGACTTATGTATTTTATGGCAATCGGTTTTATGTATTTTGTATATTATTGATTGTTATATTTATGACAAACGAATTTAGGACATACAGTATTTAGGAGTTTCAATGTTATGGCATTTGAAATTATGTGTATTAAGTTCGGGCAAGTTATCATTCGGACAAATGATGATTAGGACAAAAAAAATTATGTCACATTAGATTATGTATAAAAAAGTTAGGTAACACAATAGAGAACCCACTACACCAACCGTGCCGTTAACTTTATTACAACAGCTCAACTTCATATTTAAAGGAACAAAGCCAGGAATTAGTTAGTCAACGAGAGGGAAAAACGAGTGGGTAAAAAAACAAGCATTCGAAAAATTTAAAAGGAAATTGAAAAATAAGTGTTTTATTACGTAATTCTTAGTTTTATTTTATTTTTTCTCAAAATTAATTTCAGAAAAATTTCAGATGTATAGCAATATCGAGTACGGCGTTTTAGGCTGTATACGATTATTCCTTAGCCATTGTGCAACAGTGATTTAAATAAAAAACTTTTTCAAAAAAAAATGCAACCGACTTCAAAACAACCACAAAAAAGTTCAAAATAACCTACAAAAAAACTTTTCTTTCGAAAGTCGGTGACTTTATTTTTTATTTCATTGACTTTTTGTCACCGACTTTCGAAAGAAAAGTTTTTTTGTAGGTTATTTAGAACTTTTTTGTGGTTGTTTTGAAGTCGGTTGCATTTTTTTTTTGAAAAAGTTTTTTATTTTATCCTTTTTAGTTTCACTATTCAGCCCAAATTATTGCCAAATATATAAATTTCTTACATGTGCACTAAAATTTTGTAATCCGTAGCACCGGTATTAACAATACTGTATCGAACAAAAAAAGAATCATCGAAATCGGACCAGAAACCTCGGAGTAATCGGTGTAGACAAAGTTGAAAACTTCTTAGGTTTTTGTTGATTTTTCAAAAAGTGCTAGTCCGATTTCGATAAAATTTTAATGGGACCATTCCGGAAGTATACCCTATCCAATAAAAAAATATATTTTCAAATCGGTTGTTAAATTACGGAGTTATGCCCGAACAAACATAAAAAAAAAAAAACAAACATCCGAATTGAGAACCTCCTCCTTTTGGAAGTCGGTTAAAAAATAGTAAATGTTCATACTTAATTTTATCCCATCACAGCAAAAAATTGCTTCTTGTATTTATTGTTACGAGCTGGGTATTGGGATAAATTAATTAACACCAATTAAAACCAAATAAACTTTAATCACACACGAATCACAAACTAAAATAAACACTTAACACTACTCAACACTTAAACACTTATACACACTCTTAATCACACGTAAAAGTCACTTAGAGATCGCTTGTTCACTTCGAGTCGCCTCGATCGTAGTCAAAACCAGACTGACTCAGGTTGGTGATCGACGCCCTTTTTATACCCCGGCCGGACCCACTAGATGTTTCTAGAAGGTGGTCGAATGTTCTGGAAACATCCATAGACTTCGACATAGTCCCATACCTTCTGGAACATTCCAGAACCATCTCGAAACATCTAGAACAGGGTAGAATTTTCTAGAAATTTCTTGACCGATCTTTAGTAGAATTGTCGAGAACCTTGTGGAACTTTCGAGAAGATTATAGATAGGTCTCGCAATTCGATCGACGTAACACTGCCCCCTCCTTAGACATGCTCGTCCCGAGCATCGTTAGTCCCGTTGTATCGCGCCAAACGGTCAACATGGACAATCTTGGGCGCGCCACGTAGACCACTCTGTATGCGGTAAGGAACATCATTGCTCCTGGTCACATCTCGGTATGGTCCATCCCGTTTTACTTTTACTTTACGGGACTTCCTTTTCCTGCGCACTGGGCTATGCACAACAAGTGACGCTTCGTCAAAACCACTACCGTTTGTCTGGGGTCTTTTCACACAGTTGTCCATGTCATTTTCTTGCGCAGGCTGTAGGGTTCCCTTCCATTCATTACCGAGAACCGTGCTTCCTTTTAGCGTCCTCACGAGCACTTCTTCTTTAGGCTCTTGCTTACTGTCTGCAGAACAAGGTCTTCTAGACGGTGTATCAGCGTTACCATGCGATCTCCAATTGCGATGCTGGGCAGTCATATCAGCTGTCCTTCGCTTTGGACAGCTTGAGCGAAGATGACCCTTTTCTCCGCAAGTATAGCACCTAGGGCCGTACCCTCTCGAACGGTCGCGTACAGAAGATGGCACAACCTCCCTACTACGCTGAGTTCGATGGTCTTGCCTCACTGCCTCCACTTCCAAAGCATGGGCCAAGGCGCCCTTCAAGGTCTCGTGATGCCCAAGTCTTACGGCTGCTCTAACTTCCAAGTCACGTATCCCGTCGATGAAAGCCTGTACCAGATTGCAATCGATGAGAGCCGGGACGGACCGATATGCTTTCCGGACCATCTTCTCAATTTCTAGGGCCCACTGTTGTAGGTTCTCGGCACTACGTTGAACCCGATCCTTCAGCTTAGCACGAAATACGTACTCCAGGTGCGCGTCGCCGTACCTGGATTCCAACGCTTCCAGCAGCTGCTCATATGTCACATCCTTACCAAGAACCTCAAGTACAGTCAGAGCCTGGTCTCGCAGACCCAAGATGAGCGCGGTCGTAGCTTGCTCCTTGGTCCACCCATTCGCTTTCATAACGGCCTCAAACTGCATCCTGTAAGCCGGCCATGCTGATGTTCCGTCGAATGGTGGCACCTTAAACCCTCGTACCGAAGGGGCAGCAACCACTGGACACACAACCCCGTCTCCAGTCCTAAGTTCACCCAAAGTCTTCTTCATCCCAGCAATCTGAACTTCAGCTTCTGAGATACGACTCTCTAGCTGGTGAACTTGTTCTTTCATCACCTTGAACTCCTTAGCAAATGTTGAGTGGAGGTTCTTTATCAGGAACATCTGCTCTTCTTGGCGGCGGGCCTGCTCCTCCTTATCCTTTTGTAGCTGTTCTTCCAGGCGGCGAGCCTGCTCCTCCTGGCGGCGGGCTTGCTCCTCCTGGCGGCGGGCTTGCTCCTCCTGGCGGCGGGCTTGCTCCTCCTTGTCCTTTTGTAGCTGCTCTTCCAGGCGTCGAGCCTGCTCCTCCTGGCGGCGAGCCTGCTCCTGCAGAAGCGCCATAAGCGCAGACAGGTCTGGACCCGCTGGTGCTGAAGAGACTGCAGATGGACCAGCGGCTGGTTCCGTCGTAGGCTGAGCACCACCCGGCGTCTGTATCGGGGAACCTCCAAACCGCCTCTGGTCCATGTCTTGCTGGCGCTGACTCCTGGTACGAATACCGTCCGTGTCGTCCTTTGGTAAAATCGGCATTTTATCCCTCACTTCTGACACCAAATGTTACGAGCTGGGTATTGGGATAAATTAATTAACACCAATTAAAACCAAATAAACTTTAATCACACACGAATCACAAACTAAAATAAACACTTAACACTACTCAACACTTAAACACTTATACACACTCTTAATCACACGTAAAAGTCACTTAGAGATCGCTTGTTCACTTCGAGTCGCCTCGATCGTAGTCAAAACCAGACTGACTCAGGTTGGTGATCGACGCCCTTTTTATACCCCGGCCGGACCCACTAGATGTTTCTAGAAGGTGGTCGAATGTTCTGGAAACATCCATAGACTTCGACATAGTCCCATACCTTCTGGAACATTCCAGAACCATCTCGAAACATCTAGAACAGGGTAGAATTTTCTAGAAATTTCTTGACCGATCTTTAGTAGAATTGTCGAGAACCTTGTGGAACTTTCGAGAAGATTATAGATAGGTCTCGCAATTCGATCGACGTAACATTATGAATAGACGTAATCTTCAAAGGTCATCAACCAAAGACTACTATTTCAAGAGATTAACTCAATAGAATTTCCTAATAAAATGTAACTTAATAAAAAATAGCTTTAACATAATAATTTCATAAAACCAATTTGGGAAAAATATCTTTGAAAGAAACGATCTCAAATATAAGATTAAGCCAAGCAAAACAAAAGTAGAAAAATAATAAGAGTAGCCCGCCATTCTTGAATTAAGTTTGATAGAAAATGAAATTTTCTTTTGTTCATTTATTATAAAGAAAATAATTTTCCAACAAAAGGCAGATCTGATTGGCCACGTCATTTGCCCTGTCAGGAAGTCAACTTTTTGTAAGAATTATAAAGCAGGTATAAAGAAAGGACTTTTCAAAGAAAATTCAATAGAAAACTTTTTGATTGTGTTAGTAGAGTAAGTGCGATCAATTATTATTATGCTGACATCATTTTGACGAGATTTTTAAGTGATTTTTATAATTTTAAATATTCACCCACAATCATCAGTGCATGTACGAGTATTTGAATCAATTCTTACTATTATAAAATGCAATATTTTGAAGATGGATAGATCTGGATGTTTGGTACACTGATAATAATCTGTAACCTAAATTCACACACATACGATTCTTTTTAACTCGGCACGTACGTTCCCGTGGGATAATTCCCGAAAATCACACGGGTTACACCTACATATAAAAATCAGTTTCCGAATGTATGCAAGCAGTGCAATTAAAGCAGTTGCATCTAATTAAATGCAATCAATATAAACATTGTAAACTATTATTGGAATCAAATATAGCAGCTGACAATTTAGGACCCATTAATATTAGTAGTAATTTTTACCCGTGGTGCTAGGCGACTGGGCTTCTCCCAGTTGTAATGTCCCTTTGTGCCTATTGGCCTTGTTTTGTTCTGTCTCCTGCTTGCATGGAGGGAAGTGGAAATATATTTTTTCTCTACTCCTCCACTCTTCTTTTCTGATTAATTTCGTTGCAGGATCCAAGACAGGTAAATTCATTCTCCGGGACACGTCGAGCTTCATTGTCTCGGCACTTTTCTGGTGGTTGCCACTGTTGATTCTGGCTCTCAGGAGTTGCAGTGGTTTGGGAATAGTGTGGTGGGTTTGTCCCAATAAAAAAAAAACATTGTAACATAATTTTTGCAGCACGATTAGCACGGTGGGTCAGCGATCGACTGCTACATTGCGGGTCGCGGGTTCGATACAAGTAGTTATTCCGGCCTGAGTGTTCGTGTATGTGAGTTTTCATGTTAGGGAACACAGGAGATTTACAAGGGAGCAACTTTTTTTAATTCATTGACGATTGGTACAATATAATGTTTCACCAATCGATGACACACTGACCAGAATATATTAATCGTAACAATACTATTTACAGAAACTGTGTCGATGGCTAAAAGTGGACTAGTCAGATTTCTATAAAAGTGAGGCCTTATCACGTCTTTTTACGTTTTTGTGTCGTAAATTAAACGGGGACTTTGACGTACAGATATATTAAATGAGTTACTCTACTCAACGTTTACACTGATTGGCACTTCAAACTTTCAAGTTCTTATATTTCGAAACCCCTGAAACGATTTTAATGAAACTTTGATGCATTTGTTAAGCAGGATACTTAGGTCTAAAATATTATGGAACATCCATCCATCCAAGCTTTAACACTTACCGTCGTACCACAAGAAAGATAACCATCTTTTGAACAACAATGTTCATCTTAGGTTTGACAAGGCGGTTATAGTTTGGATTAGTAGGCACCTACGCACTTTTTGTTTTAATGACGTTTCCCTACACTAAAAAAATCTCCTGTATCGTAGGAGTGTTTTACAAGAATACCTACAAAGAAGATACCTACAAACTCACATACACAAACACTCAAATTCGGAATAACCTGTAGGTCATACATATAGGGTGACTGGTAATTAGTGTACGATACGTGAGCACATTCACTTAAACACGTGATTGTGCTCATGATAACCAACAACTTTTACTATGGGAACAAAGCTGAAAACTCGAAAAAAAAATCAGCTGTTCAGTACGTTTATGTTTGCTTAATGTACCGAACAGCTGATATTTTTTTCACGATTTCGGCTTTGCTCCCATAATAAAAATTGTTTGTTATCATGAGCACAATCACGTGTTTAAGTATCGTACACTAATTACCAGTCACCCCATATATTTGTTCCGTGCGGAGATCGAAACCGCGATAAGCTGCACAGCAGTTGATCGCTCAGCCACTCAACCGTGCCGTCTAGCGATACGTTTGAATATCTCGCCTAATGGTAAGCGTAAAAATTAACTTAATGAGTTACGCCGGCTCCACACGTTGGCCGTGTTTGCCGAACAGAAGGAGACGGCGCTATACCAGAAAGCAAGACGCAAATAATTCTATCTCGTTTCTTAGTATAGCGCCGTCTCCCTCTGTTCGGCCAACACGGCCAACGTGTGGAGCCGGCGTTAAACCCCTTCTACACGGTCAGACCTGACCGCCTGACAGAGGTAACCTTGGTCCGGTGTGCGACCAAATATGGGCGGAGTCAGTCGGGAGCGCAGCCGTCCCGACAGGCTGCGTCCGCGGTGGGACCCGACCGTCAGCCGACAGCGTTCCAGACGGTGGGGTACTGTTGACACGACCAAGTTCACCTCTGTCAGGCGGTCGGGTTGATCGTGTAGAAGGGATTTACCCCACCGTCTGGAACGCTGTCGGCTGACGACGGTCCGGTCGACCGCGCACCGCGGACGCAGCCTGTCTGCTGACGGTCCAGTCGACGGTCGGGAGGGATGCGCTACGGTCGGAAAACTTGTCAGTTCGGTCCGGCGTTCACCATTTTTAGGGTTCCGTAGTCAACAAGGAACCCTTATAGTTTCGCCATGTCCGTCCGTCCGTCCGTCTGTCCGCAGCTTAGCTCAGAGACGCCCAGTACTAGAAAGCTGTAATTTGGTGTAAATATACGGATTTGTTGTGCCGAAAATGTGGTAAAAGAAAATCTCGTAAAATATTTTTTTTTAGGGTACCTCCTGTACACGTAAAGTGGGGATGTTTTTTTTTTTCTCGCGTACCCCTTAGTGTGGGGTATCAATTAATAGGTCTTTAAAAAATATTGATAGTTTCCATTAACATTTTTTTGATAAAAAGATTCGTTTGTGAAATATTAAGCTTTAAAGTGCTAATTTTTGCTCGACTCGAGTGTCCCCCCCCTCTACCAGCTAAACGGTTATGTTTGAGGGTGTGAAAAAAATCACAATAGTAGTATATATAACGAAGTTTAAAAGAAAATTATCATGAATAAGTAGGCTTTACAAGTTTACGAGTAATAGTCGACCAACTTATAAAACGTACTTGGATAATATATTTTCCTAAACAAAATGTATCGGAGAACATGTTCTTCAACTGCAAATGTAAGTTTGTCAACTTTATTTTTACAGCTATAATAGGTGGGTATGTTTTGGGGATAGGTAGGTTTTTATTCTCAACTATTTTTAACTAAATTCAAAAAAAGGAGGAAGTTCTCAATTCTTCGTAATTTTTTTTTTTAATGTATTTTCCCCGATTTCTCAAAGACGCTTGGACCGATTTTGAAAATTCTTCTTCTTAAAATTAAATTCAGCGAATCAGTTTAGTTAGTTCGCATAAGTATTTTGATGGGCAACTACGGAACCCTACATTGTGCGTGGCCCGAAGGGGTTTAAAACCCCTTCTACACGGTCAGGTGGTCAGGTCTGACAGAGGTGACCTTGGTCCGGTGGGAATGAAAATCTACCGTGTAGACGTTGGTCGTGCGACCAAATATGGGCGGAGTCAGTCGAGCCTTGTCGGGAGCGCATCCGTCCCGACAGGCCGCGTCCGCGGTCGAACCCGACCGTTTGGAACGCCGTCGCACGACGGGACCGCGTCAGTGTGCAGTTGTCAGTCAATGCGGGTGCACGTCGAATTTTGAAAACCGGCCAAGTGCGTGTCGGGCCACGCACAGTGTAGGGTTCCGTAGTTGCCCATCAAAATACTTATGTGAACTAACTAAACTGATTCGCTGAATTTAATTTTAAGAAGAAGAATTTTCAAAATCGGTCCAAGCGTCTTTGAGAAATCGGGGAAAATACATAAAAAAAAAATTACGAAGAATTGAGAACTTTCTCCTTTTTTTGAATTTAGTTAAAAATAGTTGAGAATAAAAACCTACCTATCCCCAAAACATACCCACCTATAGCTGTAAAAATAAAGTTGACAAACTTACATTTGCAGTTGAAGAACATGTTCTCCGATACATTTTGTTTAGGAAAATATATTATCCAAGTACGTTTTATAAGTTGGTCGACTATTACTCGTAAACTTGTAAAGCCTACTTATTCATGATAATTTTCTTTTAAACTTCGTTATATATACTACTATTGTGATTTTTTTCACACCCTCAAATATAACCGTTTAGCTGGTAGAGGGGGGGGACACTCGAGTCGAGCAAAAATTAGCAATTTAAAGCTTAATATTTCACAAACGAATCTTTTTATCAAAAAAATGTTACTGGAAACTATCAATATTTTTTAAAGACCTATTAATTGATACCCCACACTAAGGGGTACGCGAGAAAAAAAAAAAACATCCCCACTTTACGTGTACAGGAGGTACCCTAAAAAAAAATACTTTACGAGATTTTCTTTTACCACATTTTCGGCACAACAAATCCGTATATTTACACCAAATTACAGCTTTCTAGTACCGGGCGTCTCTGAGCTAAGCTGCGGACAGACGGACGGACGGACGGACATTTTTTTTTTTTTTTTTTTTTTTTACGTGGCAAAATCATCAAATGAGTCCTCCAACCCCGGGCAGGGCGGGAGGGACTGTCAGACTTCTACTGACTAAAATCCACGGTGTCCTTCAGTAGCCTGTTATGTTCCGGGGTCACGGTAATGAAACAATCCCGCGACCCCGGCAGGCTTTGGCCCTCTGAGAGGGGGCCCCGTCATTATGCTGACGCTCTTTGAGGCGCGCGTGGGACACAACGCGCCGTCGACCCGGGCATGGTCCATGGTCGGGCAGCGAGTTGCCCTTTACTCGCTGCCCGCATGCCCGCGCCTACGGTGGCCGGAGATCGTCTGCTGACGTCCGACGCCGCGGGGGCCTACCACTGCGGTTGGGGCGGAGGGAGGACGCTGTCCTCTCTCTCTCGCGGCCCGCCTCCTCCTTCACGAGCATTACTGCTTCGCAGAAGGAGGCGACCGCTTCCCACTCCGTCTCGCCCCGCAGCATGGCTGCGACCAATGCCGGGCGCGAGAGGTCTCCGCCTATCGCCGCCGTGAGGACACGTCGGTGCTCTGCCCAAGCTGGGCAGTCTTGCACCGTATGCTCTACTGTGTCCTCCGGGCGATCTTCGCAGTGGTGGCACCCGGGCGTTTCCTCCTTCCCTATCAGACACAGGAACCTCCCGAAACTTCCGTGTCCGGTGAGGACCTGCGTCATCCGATAGGTCAGGACGCCGTGACGTCTCTCCAGCCACTCCTCAAAGAGGGGTCTTACCGCCGCGATTGCGGCGTGCCCGGACGGACGGACATGGCGAAATTATAAGGGTTCCTTGTTGACTACGGAACCCTAAAAATGGTGAACGCCGGACCGAACTGACAAGTTTTCCGACCGTAGCGCATCCCTCCCGACCGTCGACCGGACCGTCAGCCGACAGGCTGCGTCCGCGGTGCGCGGTCGACCGGAGCGTCGTCGTCAGCCGACAGCGTTCCAGACGGTGGGGTACTGTGACACGACCAAGGTCACCTCTGTCAGACCTGACCGCCTGACCGTGTAGAAGGGGTTTTAATCTAAATATACACCGTGACTTTTTAGTCGTCTTACAAAAGCAGCCCAGTTCATGTATCCAATGACTAGAACACGTTTATAATAAAAAAATAGGTATTTAAGAGATTTGAAAAATTTAATAATAAAATTTAAATTCGTTATTATGACGCAAGGCGTAGTTAGAAACACCCTTGTCTCATAGAAAATTGGAATGGAATGATCTGCCCGACTGTTGCGCTGGGTAGGTATACTCTACAGCTTGATACGTAAACATTTTAACAGGGTGTTTCATATTATTTTCTCTATTTATTAAAAATAAAAATTATAAATACGATTATAAAATAATAAACTCGCCCAGAGGTAGTTTAGGTCGGATACATCAAGTGGATCACTTTTGTAGGACGACTAAAAAGTCACGGTGTATAAAACTCAAAAGTGACTGACTGACATAGTGATCTATCAACGCACAACTCAAACCACTGGTCGGATCGGGCTGGGCATGCAGGTAGATGTTATGACGTAGGCATCCGCTAAGAAAGGATTTTTATCAATTCTACCCCAAGGTCATAAAATATGGGATGAAAGTTTGTATGAATCTTTGTCAATTTCCACGCGAACGAAGTCGCGGGCACAGCTAGTTTAACATATTATGATGCAGGACAATTTACTTTCAAATAAACTCAAAAATTACTAAAAACAGACCCAATTTTAACCACACAAAAGGTTATTTCACCTACAAGTTGACAATAGTACCTAACGATGTAGCGAGCTGTCGTCCTAATTATCGGTCCGGTCCGGTCCACATTAGCTTTGACTCCGGTGAGTCTGACCACGGCCGGCCAGACCGGACAAAGGGACGAATAAGTCACTGTGTTTGCTTCGTTTACACGGCCGTTTCACCTGTTAGGTGACTGATGTTCATTTGTTCAAGTTAAATTGTCGGTTGTTTTGTTGTTCGTAGTTTTAATTGTGAAGGGAGTAACAACCGGTTCATGACTTTTGGTCTAAGTGGTGAGCGGAACGGCGAGCGGCGCGAATGTTAATCGAACCGCTAAAGTTCCAGTGAATTGGTAACAAACATACTTTCTCATGTATAACATAAAAGTTTGGCCCGCTGGGGTCGCGAGACTGCATTATCAGGCAACCGTGACCCTGAGACGTAAAGGGCTATTGAAGGAATTGAAGTATCACCGTGGATTTATTGTTTTTTTTTAATCAGTCAATTTTAGTCACCACATTAAAAAAAGTTTTAGCTTTGCTTTGAAAGCCCTAGGAAGACCTACACTGACCTTATTGGCGAAGAGCTTCAGAAAGATCGGAATCATAGTACTTGCAATTTGCGTACTTGTATGACCAGATCTATGAATGGAATGTGGATGAGGCGAAAGGACTTTGATATCCATCGACGCGTGCCTGAGTACGAACCTCCACGGATTCGTATTGCAATAGCTGCCTGGATACTATAGTCGTACGGTATCGGAGACTGGCGTCGCCTAGTGTACTAAGTGGCTAACGTAGCAGGTGGTGCTCTTTAGTTTCTGCCTAACCCCTTGAAGGGATAGGACCTGAGTTTATAATAATCTTCCACAACTATCACACAACGCCATCTAGTCCCAAGCTAAGCAGAGCTTGTGTTATGGATACTAGACAACTGATAAACATACTTATATATTCTAAATACATAATACATATTATAGATAAATTACACATAGACACAGAAAAAATGATCGTGATGAGCACGATCATTTTTTCTGTGACACAAACATTTGTCCTGGGTGGGAATCGAACCCACGACCTCCGGCATAGCAGTCAGGGTCACTAACCACTAGACCAACAGGCCTGTCAATGTTTATTTATTGGTTAAAAATGTTACTTTCGAATTTAGAAAGTTAATATAGATGTAGAAGAATAGTAATTATTCATTCAAAAACCATACAATTCAGAAGTTCGATCTTATTACATTTTATCTTGGATCTTTGGATCAAATAGACTAATGAAATATTAGATAACATTAATCATTGAAGCTATAATTTTTTCTCTATCAAGTGTAAAATATTTAAAACATTACTCACAAAACTTTTCCAATGAACGAATAAATTATAATATAATAATTTTGTGTGAAAAACTAGATCCAATACTTTCCGACTTTTTACACGGGCCTTCGAAAATTTCATTAATTCAGAAATTAAAATAGCAAACCGATCATTAGATTTACCATCAATTTTTAATACTACCATTTTTATATTGTTTGAAGGCCAATCATTGACTTTTCCTTGTACAAATAAGCTAACAATATTGTTTTTCTTTATTTTCAACAACAATTATCCGGAATATAATTTAGGGTAGGTACTAAAATCTAAGTTCACTTTTGTTTATACACTACTAGCGGCCCGGTACGTGCTTCGCTACGTATAAAAAATCCCCAAAATCAAAAAGATCCGCCATTTATTGAATTCATTTGTTACAAAAATATGATAAATGAAGAACCGCTTGGCCGATTTTGACAAAACTTTACATAAACCATCTACTAAGTAGTCCGAACAAAGCCTAATAAACATTTGGTTTGGATAGGTGATGAGCCCGTTCTTGAATTATAAATTACAACGAAAAGTGGCATGGATTTTTTTTATATAGATTTGCTTTGAACCTTTTAATTAATCAAGAAACACTTGATTAATGATTTGTTGAACTACAAGTAACAACCACTAACCAGTCTTGCCATGGGGTATCATTATTACCCAGTTACTGGGTTGTGGAGGTACGATAGAAAGAAAAGAAAGAAAGAAAGAAAGAAAAGAACCGCCCTTATCCTTATCCAATACAATTAGGAAAAGGCTTGGCAGGTGATGAACTACAAATAGAAACAGCAATAATGCTGATAATGGGCGCTTTCATATAAGATGAAACGATATCGTCATGATATCGGTGGGATGGGTTGCTTCATACATTTCTAGGGAAAAGTAGCGAGAGGGTATGATGGAAGTGTCGTGAAGTTATCGTTTTCGCAATCTGTACATGACATAACCATAACATTATGAAATATACTACACTAGTTGCTGCGAGAATCTTCGCCCGCGTATATGTCAAAAATTATCCGACAAGAGCGTAATACCAGACTGAAAAATACCCTATGTGTCTTTGTACCAAATCCCATGAAAATCCGTTCAGTCATTCTGGCGTGATTGAGTTACAAACATCCAAATATCCGAATTTTCTCATTTACAATTTATTGTACTAATAAGTATTAGAAAAACTAAAGATTGTGTCATTAAAACAAACACAAATCAACAGTCTTTAGGGAAAAATGTGAATAAAGGATTTTCTAAATCAAAGAACGGAATGTGATCTTTAAAAGATAAAACCATTAAATCAAAGAAAGAAAACACCCTTAACCATTCTCTCGCTCTTTCAAAGCTTCCTTGTCCCCTTTAAAGCCAAGGATACACTAGGGGACATTAATGTGCCACGACATGACTGTATCGGCGACATGTCAAGTGAAACCAGGCGATTTCGCCTGACAAATATGGCGACAACGCACGATTTAATGTCCGTAGCGACGTCAGGCGAAGTCGTGCGACCTCGCGAAACTTCACCGGACGTATCTGGCGACATCAAGAAGTTTTGTTTCACAAGGCAGTCGATATCATAACACCAACCGAGGTATATGTCGAGCGAAGTTCGGCAACATCGCGCTACTTCACTTGATGTAGTTGGCAACATGTGTCGCGCGATGTTGCCAGACATGTCGACCGAAGTCCGGCTACGTCGTACTACTTCACCCAACGTCGCGCGTCGGTGGCGACACGTGTCGTACGAAATTTGTCCCCTAAGATGTTGGCAAGTAACGGTGTAAGGTTACGCACACACTGGAGATAGTTCACTGGGCTTATATTCGGCTAACAAAAAAAGTCAGTTTATTTTCCACACGGTATCGGGTACACAAACACTTGTTTACAACTGGAATATTGTTTTTAAAGTTTTTTTTGGATTAACACAGCACAAAAATCCCGGATAACAATGTTAGATGTAAATTGCACTGTTAACTGTCTTTTTTTAATAAAGTTTCACCGATTACACTGTTGTTTTTATTTTATCAACGAAAAGTGTACAGAGCACGTATGATTGATTTGACATCCGTGACGTCACCCTATAACGAAGTTTAAAAGAAAATTATCATGACTAAGTAGGCTTTACAACTTTACGAATAATAGTCGACCAACTTATAAAATGTACTTGGATAACATATTTTCTTAAACAAAATGTATCGGAGAACATGTTCTTCAACTGCAAATGTAAGTTTGCAACTCTATTTTTACAGCTTTAATAGGTATGTTTTTACGGTATGTTTTTTGGGGATAGGTAGGTTTTTATCGTCAACTATTTTTAACTAACTTCAAAAAAAGGAGGAGGTTCTAAATTCGTCGTAATCTTTTTTATAAGTGTTTTCCCCGATTTCTCAAAGACTCCTGGACCGATTTTGAAAATTCTTCTTCTTAAAATTAAATTCAGCGAATCAGTTTAGTTAGTTCGCATAAGTATTTTGATGGGCAACTACGGAACCCTACACTGTGCGTGGCCCGACACGCACTTGGCCGGTTTTTTCATTACGTTTCCCTACACAAAAAAAAACTCCTGTATCGTAGGAGTGTTTTACAAGAATACCTACAAAGAAGATACCTCAAACTAACATACCTACACAAACACTCAGATTCGGAATAACCTGTAGGTCATACATTATATTTGTTCCGTGCCGAGATCGAAACCGCGATAAGCTGCACATCAGTTGATCGCTCAGCCACTCAACCGTCCCGTCTAGCGATACGTTTGAATATCTCGCCTAATGGTAAGCGTAAAAATTAACTTAATGAGTTACGCCGGCTCCACACGTTGGCCGTGTTTGCCGAACAGAAGGAGACGGCGCTACACCAGAAAGCAAGACGCAAATAATTCTATGTCGTTTCTTAGTATAGCGCCGTCTCCCTCTGTTCGGCCAACACGGGAAAAGGAGCAAGAGGGTATGATGGAAGTGTCGTGAATTAAGTTATCGTTTTCGCAATCTGTACATGACATAACCATAACATTATGAAATATATCATCACTAGTTGCTGCGAGAATCTTCGCCCGCGTGTATGTCAAAAATTATCCGACAAGAGCGTAATACCAGACTGAAAAATACCCTATGTGTCTTTGTACCAAATTCCATGAAAATCCGTTTAGTCATTCTGGCGTGATTGAGTTACAAACATCCAAATATCCGAATTTTCTCATTTACAATTTATTGTAGTAATAAGTATTAGAAAAACTAAAGATTGTGTCATTAAAACAAACACAAATCAACAGTCTTTAGGGAAAAATGTGAATAAAGGATTACAAATTAAGCTAATTAATTAATTAAGGATTAAGCTTTCTAAATCAAAGAACGGAATGTGATCTTTAAAAGGTAAAACCACTAAATCAAAGAAAGAAAACACCCTTAACCATTCTCTCGCTCTTTCAAAGCTCCCTTGTCCCCTTTAAAGCCAAGGATACACTAGGGGACATTAATGCGCCACGACATGACTGTATCGGCGACATGTCAAGCGAAACCAGGCGATTTCGCCTGACAAATATGGCGACAACGCACGATTTAATGTCCGTAGTGACGTCAGGAGAAGTCGTGCGACCTCGCGAAACTTCACCGGACGTATCTGGCGACATCAAGAAGTTTTGTTTCACAAGGCAGTCGATATCATAACACCAACCGAGGTATATGTCGAGCGAAGTTCGGCAACGTCGCGCTACTTCACTCAATGTAGTTGGCGACATGTGTCGCTCAATGTTGCCAGACATGTCGAAGTCCGGCTACGTCGTACTACTTCACTCAACGTCGCGCGTCGGTGGCGACACGTGTCGTACGAAATTTGTCCCCTAGTGTATCCTTGGCTTAAATCGAACAAAAATTGGTTTTTGCGACACCCGAGACTCTTTTTCTTCCGCCTTATTAGAAGGGGAACATTTGTGGCTAATTGTGCTATGATTACAAAGCTTGAAACACCCTGAAACAGTCTGAAACGGGCTGTAGATGTAATCAGTGTCGTATGTCCAGTACGGTAACCACGTGTTACAAAGGAGGGTCGGACAAAGAGAATGTACTCAACTGCAATTCGTGTTCTATGGCAAGTGTTTTACTTGGTTTAGTAATATGGTGTTATGATGTCCAGGCTTTTTGGGATTTTATGGACAGACAAGCAATGAAATAACAAGAAAGAAAGAAATAACATTTATTTGGTACAGACAGGGCATACATAATAAAATATAAGGGAAAGATAAATAAAAAATAAAATTAGCAAAAGAAAAAAAAAACTTAAGACTATTTGTGCATTTTCGTTTGCCCCACGGCTGCGCCAAATAGGCCCAGTTCAGCAAAAATGTCAGACAACTAAAGTGCCTGACGCTGATTTTCAACTGGACCTGGTTGAGGGATTGGTACGGCGAACCAGTTAAGTTGTGTGTATCAGTCTGTATAGGTACATAAATAAATGTCGCAACTAAGAAATAATAATCTAATATAGAATAAATAATAATCCAATAATATACCTATCCTAAAAATAAAGTGTAGTGTATAAACTAATAAAAATATATATTATAATAACATCATAATCATTAGCAGACACAAACAATAAACAGGTACCTACCTACAAAAAAACAACTTATTTCGAGCGCGCGACGCAACGCCACGCCCCAGTGCATCATAAATCATTGCAGTAGTCTGCCGACATAACCATAACGCTGCGAGCAGCGGAGCGCGCGCGCTTGACGCGACTATGATTTTTACGACAAAATTTATAATAATTATGATGCTAAAGGAAAGCAATTACAAGATGATAATTATTTTAAGTGAGTGACTTAGGTAAGTGTATGTTTTTACCGTATATAGTTTTGTTGAAATGAATAATAGATAATAATATCATATTGTTTAATAATAATATTACGTAAAATAAAAAAAAAAAATAACTAATAGCAAACGGAACAAAAGATCGGAGAGATTATGTGGGTATTATAAAAGTGCTAACGAATTTTTTTTTATATCTTCTTTTCAGCACTTAGGCTATGAAAAGGCTATAAGACCAGACAATCAGAACACGACGCGACCAAACTTTGCCCGTGTTGGATGGGTGGCTGTTGCATTATTACACTTTTTGAAAGTAGGTGACAAAAAATAATTATTAAACAGCATCTACAGGATTTGTTTGTGTAGGTAACTGGATAGTATTAAAATGTTTATTTTTTATTTTGGTAGTAATGAGACAACTGATTGTGCCTTTTTTAAATGAGCCATTGAAATTCACATGAGTCACAGAGCTGATGAGGTTTACGGAACAGTATTAATATAAAACTGTGTACTGGCACTTTTAACATTCAATTAAGTGTAGTCGGCTTTTGTTTTAGGAATTCCTGTATCGCCAGAACCAGAATCAATGCAAGGTACTTAAACCTTCAGAGTCCTGAAAGTGTTTCCGGGGTCGCTGGACCGTCTCCGGGGTTACGGGATTGTCTCCTGGTCGCGAAACTGTCTTATCAGAGGGGCTATTACAACGTCTTAAAACTAGACTTGTTTAGGCGAGTGAAAGTGACAGAGCTATACAAGTCGTCTAGCGCCATCTCGTTCACTCACTGTAACAAACCTGGCTTTAAGACGTTGTAATACCCCCGCAGGTAACCAAACACTGGAACGTAAAAGGGCTATTGAAGAACACCTTGGATTTCAGTTACTACGAGACAGTATGGGGTGTGAGAACTTACTTGATAATCTTACCACGAAAAACAAAAGGTACTTAAACCAGATTGAAGATCTTAAGCCTAGCTTAAACTTATGCTTATTACTTTTACCTCCTGAATATTATCTCCGAAAACAAAATTGAAGATCGTCGTAAATCCAAGCAATGCAAGTTATTTAAAGATGCTCTAAAAAACAAAACTGAAACAGACAATCCTAAATTAGACAAAACTCTGGTCTCACTAATGTTTCGCGACGCTAATTTGTTCTTAATTGACACCTGTTTTTTGTGTTCCACTTTGGAACCCTTTCTCTACTTCAAACCTTTACCGAGGGAGTTTTTAAAACAGAATTTTACTTTGATTTGAGTTTTTTGCTAAGCGAAACAAACGAGAGGATACGAAGTGACTTTTTTGCGAGTTAAAATGTGAACCAATTATTTCGTACAGGTTTCAGAAAAGTTTCGATTGTTCGACTGTGTCGGTATTGAATTGTATTTTGCCTTCTCTCCTTTTTAAATACCACTGTGGTACTTAGTTTATTTTCTTTTAAGATTTGGTCAAAACGCTAGTTACAAATTAGATAGTATGCGTTTCAATTAAAAATAGGACGGCCTTGTCGCAATATTGAGACGACAATCATGATTTACAAAATTAAATCTACTCCATAAGTAGTGCACTGCTGCACGGAAGCCTGGACCAAAGAACACCAACCATCCCAGTCTAGGGAAATCCGCATCCACCAATTGCCAGCCACTTACTTCGAAAAATAAATATCAATAATACCTTTTATTATATTATCGTTGTATTTTCATAAAATTCTTGTTTATTTAAAATCGTGCATAAAAAGAAAAGCGTAGGCCTGATAACAAGTGGGAAGATCTGGACAATAATCATAAAAGACTACAAAAAATTTACTTGCAAAGTTCTCACATTTACAAACACGCAATAAAATAAGTCCAGAGCCGAAATACATTTATACCAGCCTGATTCTTTACATAACATCCCAAGAAATAGAGTGTACCTAATATTTACTTGAAGTATCTTCGTACTGTACAAATACATTCAGAATTAAACTACCCTACCACAGACAAGTTCTTTTGTCGCCTCTGAAAGAATCAAGCGCGAACACCGACTGTGTCTGCAAACATTGCATCCCGTGCCTCGAACTAGCGTGTTTGTTCCCGCAGTTATACCAGAGAAGAAATAGATGTACAGAAGGCTCGGTCTCAAACATTCTAAAGTTTGTTTTTTAATCTCGTAGACCAAATTGACAAATGATAATGTCAAAACTGACATAAATTCTATTGTAATTCGTGTCAGTTCGCCATTTGCACCTGTCAATTCAGTCTACGAGATTAAAAAACGACGTATACGAAATTGCAATGGTTCATCAGGTAGTTCTACTCGGTATAAGTTAAGTGACATAGACTCACAAACACAAACTGTAATCTACATTATAATTATAGTGATATAACCCCAGTGAAAATTTCAATTATTTGCTGATTCAAATCTATGGTAAATCTGGGACACCCGATTCTGCGATGAACATTCTTTTCCATACGAAACTACCCTTGTGAATGGGTGCAGTATCGATTCTAGATACCTATAAAGTACTGAATTTGCGGTATCAGGTTATGCGTCCCTGTCCATTCATCAACTAGAACATTTTGCTGAACTGGGCCTTTTTGTCGCACCCGTGAATCACGCAATATTAACTATAGTTCTTGTGTATTAAACCTTCTGACCCTATCTATTCTGTGGTCCACGCATGCAAGCCGCGTTAGACTTCTAATTAAAGGCTTTCAAAGTAAGGCGAAGTGTCTACAATAGTCCCCGTGCCTCTATATATGTAGTCAACGCTCATAAGTATTAATGGAGTGTATCAAGTTTCTGAATAGAAGGTTTACTAAATAGGTATGTAGATTCCTCGGGTATAATCTTTTAATAATAATTCTCAGGTTAGACAGAGGTGACAGGAGGACGACAGAGGTACTTCCCAGTACTACTTCCCAATAACTAGATAGTTTTAAATACCATTTTATAGGTTGCCAATTGCTTTTTCACCTCACCCGCTCGGAAAGATTCTATTTCTCATTCAAAATCTGAGCGCAAAACTCCATTTTGTGCTCTAGAGCACAAAGTGTTGTTTAAAATTCGAACACGTCTTGTATTCAATTGTTTTCTACTTTTCTACACTGGCAGGCGAGCCGCCCCCACTTCATTTCCTCGCTGTGTGAGGTGAAAAGTTGTGTGTTGCACTCGGCCGCAAAGTTTTTCTGCGTCTCGTACCTTTGAAAACTTCGCATCGCTCAGGATTCTATATTTGAACCGCTCGTTTCTCTCGCGGTTCAATCTTAGAATCCTTCGCTCGCTCAGTTTTCAATTCAAGTACTCGCGCCAAAAATCAACTTTGCAGCCTTGCATAACAAATAACTATTTTTACGTGGTAAAATCAAATGTTTCCTGGGTGGGACTGTTATGCCTTTGTCAAACTGAAAAGCATGCCGAAGCGTTTTTTTTTGTAATGTATGGAATTGTTTGAAGCCTGTCGCATAGACTATCGGACCGCTTTCGCTTTTTTCTATGACAGGATTCGGATCGCATTCGCTTCGCCCTGTCTGTTTGACAATAGGTTCCCTATCCATTTGCATAAAATTTTAAGACCTAATATAACTTAGCATAATTTTGTTTGGCATAATTATATTTTCGCATAATATAATTACGCATAATAGCTTACGCATAATTTTTTAAGCATAATTTCTCTAAGCATAATAATGATTAAGCATAATATTCTAAAGCATAAATTTATTAAGTATAAAGTTCTAAAGCATAACTTTTTTAAGCATAATATCTTAAAGCATAAATTTACTAAGCATAAAGTTCTAAAGCATAACTTTTTTAAGCATAATATCCTAAAGCATAAATTTATTTACGCATAATGATTTTAAAACATTACTTATAAAGGCATACAGCATGCAAGCAAGCAAGCATGCAAACAAGCAAGCATGCAAGCATGCAAGCAAGCATGCAGCAAACAAGCAAGCATGCAGCATGCAGCATTCAAGCGAGCATGCAACATGCAGCAGGCAAGGTTTTCTGTCACGGCTCCGGCGCTGCGGGCCTCCGGCGGCCCCACGCGCCTACGCGATTTTAAATTACACTCTAGGGGTAGGACAAACAAGACTACGTGGAGTCGGTTTTGCAGCAATTCTGTTCTGTTACTAACTTTTGTTGCACATCATATTCAATTTTTAATTAACATATTATTTAATTGTTACAGAAACGTATTAATTTAGAAAGTATTAATTGTATGCCTAAATATTATTATGATAATAGTCATTAGGCGTACTAACGTTATGCTAATAGTCATTAGGCCTATTAACGTTATGCTAATAGTCATTAGGCCTACTAACGTTATGCTAATAGTCATTAGGCCTACTAACGTTATGCGAATCAAATTTATGCCGAAACAAATTAGTCTTTAAGATGATTATGCGAATGTAAGATGTATGCCTAAAAAAATTATGCCGAAGTATTATTATGCCTAAACAAATTGTGCCAAAATCGTTATGCCGAAGTATATTAGGACAAAGAACATTATGCGAATAGAAGGGATCCCTTGACAATAGCTTTAGACATGTAATGACTAAAGTCCACGGTGTCCAAGACAGTCCTATCCCACCACCCGATTGCTGACAGCTCTTTTGCCTCCCTGCCAATATGTTTGTTTTTTCTAACAGACTTTTCGTGGCTCAGGCCACCCACAGTAAACCTACCAAAACAACAACAATTGACATCTTTTACCAAAACGTTCGTGGATTGAAGACAAAGCTTGTGATGTGGAGAACAAGTTTACTATTACAAGAATGTGATATTATTGCTGTAACGGAATCATTTCTTGATCACTCTGTGGAAGACGCTGAAGTTACGTGTAATGGCTACAACGTTATACGACGAGATCGTGGTTCTCCGTGCGGCGGTGTTATGCTCCTGTCGCGGGCTGGTCTACTCATGAATCGACGCCGGGATCTTGAAACAGATGGTGGTGAAGATCTGTGGGTAACGTGTGAAAAAGGTGGTCGATTGATATTTGTATGCGTAGTGTACATAAAGCCCAGTGCTAGCGATAGCGACTATATGTCGTGGTTTTGTAAAATTGAAAGTTTCATACAAAATATTAAGGGCACAGTTATTATTTGTGGTGACCTAAATTTAAATAGTGCTTCGGTTAATATAAATAATTATTTTTGTTATTTTTTGTCTTTTTGCGGCTTGGCTGAGAAGAATGTTGTGAGGAATATGCATGGAGGTATGCTAGATGTAGTGTTGGTCCGCGAGAGCGTTGACGTGTCACTAAGCGAAACAGAAGGTATGGTACCACCCGATAATTACCACCCTCCATTAAATATCACAATAGAAATTGACACAGCTTCCCATGTTCGTCCTATGCCAGTTAGTAATTGTGATCGCTCTAGGGACTGGAATTTTAATAAGTGTAATTATGAACGTCTTTGTACCTTATTTAAGGAGGAATCTTGGAATACCGTCGTCGAGTCTAATGATATAACCTCTTGTATGAATACTTTTTACGAAATTATCTATAATATTTTTAACGAATGTATGCCAAAAAAATTACGTAATGGAACTAGTCGCAAACGTTATCCGGTTTGGTACACCCGTGATATTATTACAGATCTGCAACATAAGCACAAACTGCACCAAACTTGGAAAAAGTCTAAATGTACAGCAGTATACAAGAAATTTTCAGATTTAAGAGCAAACTTAAAATGCCGCATTACGACTGCATATAAGTCACACTTGCATCATATTGAGCATAATATCAAAGCCAACCCGCGACTGTTTTGGCAGCACATAACCACTCTTCGTTGTAAAGGAGGCTTCGAACCCACAGTTAACTATCAAGGTCAATCATTATCGGGTGTTGATGCGGCTAATGCTTTTGCTGATTTCTTTGCCAGCGTTTTCCTGCCTGAATCTCCTAATTTGAATGTTTCACAAATATCTTCGCTTGATACATACAGCAATAGTAACTCCGTCAGCATAGTTAATTTCTCCGTTGATGATGTAGAGCGTGGTATCAGTAAATTAAGACTCAGTAGTTCTGTTGGACCGGACAACATTCCAGCTAAAATCCTTAAACTATCGAAAGCTTCCATAAGCAAACCTCTATGTCACATATTTAACTTGTCCCTTAGCTCTGGTAAATATCCTACTCAATGGAAACTTTCTAGGGTTACGCCAATACCCAAAACTGGGGAGAAATCATCAGTTGAAAACTACAGACCTATTGCTATACTGTCTGCCCCCGCTAAAATATTCGAACACATTCTATATAAGGAAATCCAGAGACAAGTAGATATTTATTTGTGCAATGAACAACATGGTTTTCGTAACAAGAAGTCCGTAGACACCAATCTGCTGACGTTAGTTGAATACATTTCTGCTCAATTAGACCGCGGACAGCAAGTGGATGTGCTGTACTTTGATTTCCGCAAGGCATTTGACAGAATTAACAACGACATCTTGTTACAAAAGTTAAGTGCTATAGGATTTACACCTAGTCTTCTTAATCTTATCTCCGACTATCTTCGAGATCGTCAGCAGTTTGTTCGTCTCGGCTCATACAATTCCTATGCATACCATACACGATCAGGCGTGAGCCAGGGTTCTATTTTAGGTCCCCTGCTTTTCCTAATTATGGTTAATGATCTGCCGCAAATAGTAAAATATGCAAAATGTTTACTTTACGCTGATGATTTGAAATTATATGCATCTGTGAACTCCGTATCTGACTGTATAGCGCTCCAGCACGACATTAACGCCTTGAGTGTATGGGCCGCCACCAACAAAATGGAATTCAACATCTCTAAGTGCCAAGTTATGAGCTTTGGCCGTATCCGGAGTCCTGTACAGTACGAGTACAACCTTAACAACGAGCCACTAGCCAGAGTCTCAACTGTGAAAGACCTTGGTGTAACATTTGATGGAAAACTGACTTTTCACACGCACATTATAAACTTGGCTAAGGAATCTTTCCGGCGCTTAGGTTTTGTATTGCGTAATTGTCAAGGTTTTAACAACCCAGCAGTAATCAGGCTTTTGTTTAATGCTCTAGTTCGATGCAAGCTTGAAACTAGCGGTTGTGTGTGGAATCCACATGAGGTTACCTATACGCTCATGCTAGAAAAAGTGCAGAAAGCTTTTCTTAGGTACTTTTATAAGCGTATTTTCGGATACTATCCATTTATGTACCCTACAAAATTCCTCCTAGGATGCTTAAATTTTAACTCACTTAAAGTAAGGCGACTTGCTGATCAAATGACAACAGCCTGTAAAATTATTCATGGACGTACCAATGCGTCTGATTTGCATGCGGAGCTGTGTCAATTATTTGTTCCGAATAATTATAATCGTGCCAGGAAGCATCATTTGTTTAATATCCCATTTTGTCGCACCGTAGCCCGATCCACCTCCCCTGTACCGCGTATGCTGACGATGCTCAACGCGCTCGTGGAGACCAACCCTGGATTGGACTTGTTTGCTGACGAATGGAAGACGATAATGTTGGAATGTTTGCGGTTCTGTGAGACGATAGAGTGACAGGATATTTTAATTTAGTGGTAATGGCTATCTGCTGTACTAAATATTGATAATAAATAAATAAATAAATAATGTTTAAGCCACGCCCGCATGCCCGGCGGTAGCGATTGTAATGAGCAGACTAAAAGCCTATCCGCACACAACAGTGCCGACACGTTCCGTACCGTACCGTTCCGTGACGTGCTATTCATGTTATATACGACGACGCTATCCGTACTGATCAGTGACAGTGCCGTTCCGTGATATTCGCTCACTCGTTTAAATGAATAGCACGTCACGGAACGGTACGGAACGTGTCGGCACTGTTGTGTGCGGATAGGCCTTAACACTTCATTCTAAGCATGTCATTCAAATTGTTAATAAGGGAGATAATTCAAGATTTTGACGACAAGCTTGATGCAGGGACAGAGCGTTGCGTGCTGCGACTGGCTGACCTGCGTGTTGCGAGTCCATTTCCAACAAGGAACTCATATTTGTATGATCTACAAGTAGGCAATGACTTTTTGTTGATAAAAAAGATTGAAAACACATTTGGTAAATATTCTAATACTTGTCATTTTGTTAATACAATAATCGCTTTAAGCTTGATTACGAGCATCAAAAACAGGTATCATTACTGCGCGTTATGAAATTATTAACAACACCTTTAATTCTTTATTACTGAAGATTTAACTAGTAACTTCAGAACGTAACATCTAGAGGGCCATAAAATAAAAACCTACATACATTAGATACGTAAAATTACGCCGTAAGTCGTAATCATAAAATGTGGTTACTAATAAAAACTCAGGACTTCAGCAGTAAAACGAGACAAGCCTAAATTGCTAAAAGAAAATGGTCGCTAAAAAGTTTTGGAACCTGAACTTGTTTTACCAAAAAGTTTAATTACCATTATGTAGCCTTCCTTTTGTAAATAATTTCGTCCTTAAAATCACAAAGGCCCTTTTCGTACCTAAATGCGCGCTTTAATTTTTGTACTAAACAAAATGATAAGCTATGCTGATTAAATTTTCTTCTTATATGGGTTATTTTTCGTTGAAAATTGGGAGACCCTGACGGAAAGTGATTTCCAAACAAACAGATGAAAACTGAATTTGTTATAAATAGTTGAGAATAAACGTAAACGTATATGGTTGGTCGCGGAACTGTCTCACTAGGCAACCGTGGCCCTGGTATGTAAAGGGCTATTGAAGGAACACCGTGGATTTTAGTCAGTACGAGTCTGACAGTCCCTCCCGCCCCACCCTGGGAGGACTCATTTGAGGATTTTACCACGATAAAAAAATAAAAACTTAAATACTTAATCAAACAATAATTGGAAGTGCCTCTCTAAGGGCTTCGTCAGATTGCGGAAGCTCTTTGAGCCGCATGAAACACAATGCGGCGTCAACCCGGGCATGGTCCATGAACGGACGGCAAGTCGACCATTACTCGCCGTCCGCATGCCCGCACCTACAATACATATATACGTACTATGTAAATCGCCTTGCGACGTCTGATGCCGTGGGCGTCTTCGGCTGTTGCGACGCTATGTGCTACCTGATCAAATATTTTTCCGTGATTATTTAGATCTAGATAAAATAATTCCTACAGCAATACTTCGCGTAAATCTGCGTACAAACTAGTTTGCGTCCCCGGTAGTACCGATACGGTGTTTTGTCCACCGTACATATACAGGCTACGTTTGAGAGACGGACACACAATGGGCATATAAACTATGCGAGATTTATCACTGATAGCAGAATGATGTATTACGTGGAACATGCAAACTTGACATATGAGTACAACAATACAATGTATGATGTGTGGCGGTATGGTGGTCTATATGGGTGTAGTGTGACATTGAGAACGAAAGTGTGTTTGCTTTGAAATAGGCTATTTTACTGAAAAAAATGTAATAATATTCCGAAAGTTAGATTATCAGAAATTATTTGACCTGGTATTTTTTCTTTTTTACGTAGCCTAGGTACACCGAAATTGACGACGATACAGCGCTTCTAAAATCTACTAAACTACCTGCACTGCGTCTTCCGGTCCGTGGTCGCCACTCGAGAACTTTTCTTCCCCATCGGTTATCATTTTTACGAGCGATGTGGCCTGCCCATTGCCACATCAACTTTGAAATTTTATGTCGGTGACTCTGGTTCTTCGGTGAATATCTGCTAAGTGGATCATTAGAAATATTGTTTGAAGTGTCTGTTTTACACCCGCTGATCACAAAAGTCAAGTCAAATCCTTTGGATCAACAGACAGGAATGAGTAGTATTTTTATCAGTCCTACGGTGCTCCATACGTCCATACATATTTTAAGCCACCTTACCTATTCACCACAATACAATAAGCCAGTCCCACAAACCATGAACGGGTAAGGAAGGAGTAAGTTTAAGACGTACATTCAGGAGGGCCAGCTAATTACCGGAACGCCGTGGGCGCCCTCTGTTGTGTCATAAAAGGAAACTTACAAACTAAGCTTACTATTATGTTTAGAACGACCTTTGGGGAACTAGTTGGGATCGCGGATTTGCTTGCTCAATTTTGATATGCGGATACGGTTCTAGTTGTAGATTTATTTTTTGGGTTCTCCCTTTCTCCTTCCTATGATACGCGTCTGAATATGGTATTGAGTTCAAACTACGAACTAACGTTTTTCGTGTCCGATCGACACCAATCTGAACATCATGCAACGTCGAGCTTTAGGAAGAGACAGAAATAAGATTGACAACACAGAGTTGAAACTCCATCTGTGGGTCTCTAGTCAGACGCATATATTTTTTGCTGACTCTCCTTGCTTGTGCTCTGTTAATAATCACAAACTCACTCTTCATTACAGATGATGGGGCTCAGGTGGTCATGCAAACTTCTCCAAAGAAAAAAAAAGGTAAATGTGGATACTAAGTTCTGCAACAGCAAAAAAAAACAACCACGAATCTTTGTCATATTGCAAATTGTGTAATCAAAAAAACTTGAGAGGTGTCACCCGGATGGAACGAAGTTACTGTATACACTCAACAAAAATAAAAACTCATAAAAATACTGAAATTCAATTCGGGTGTAGTAGATCAGACTCGTATTGACTAAAAACCACCCACCTTCGGTTGCCCTTTGGCATTCCAAAGCCGCGGCAACTGTTGGACAATCCTGTTACCCTGGTTCCATCTCATCATCAGCCTGAAGTTATAAGTCTCAACTTCTCACACACCAGATTCAACCAACCGAACCTAGAAAGCTCACTCCTTACATCCAAGCATCAGGTCTTATTAAAACATAAATTCCAGTAGAATACAACATGACATTAAACATTTAACCCTAGTGCTGCCATTGTGGATTTGTGAGGGTTCATATTGACACAATCCACTTAGAACAATAAGGTTATTTCACAAACTATTCCAATGTTCGCCTTTGTTGAAGGCCTTAGAAATCTATACATATAATAAAATAGTAGGAAAGTCAAAACTGTACATTGAATATTTTTTGAAAAGAATACTTGGGGTGTGATCTACAATCGATACCGAAGCCAAAAATATAGTTTTTAGAATTTTTGTCTGTTTGTCTGTTTGTCTGTTTGTCTGTTTGTCTGTATGTATGTCCGGGATAAACTCAAAAAGTACTGGACGGATTTGAATGATTTTTTTTTTGTTGTATAGGTATTAAGTCTGGCCAACACATAGGCTATAATTTATCTTGGAAACTTGAACACCTGGTGCAGAACCACAACGGACCAGCTAAACTATAAGAGATACAAAAATGGTGCGTTAGCAAAAATTGTTCCACCTGATGAGCACTCTCTGTTGACGTATAAAAATTGAAGATCTGGAACACCTGTTGTTGAACTCCAAGAGCCCAGCTACACTATAACATGTAAAGGAGTGACGTCTTAGCAAAGTTGTTCAGCCTGATGAGCAGTCTCTGTTGACGTTTAAAAATTGAAGATCTGGAACACCTGATGTGGAACACCAAAAGCCCAGCTACACTATAACATATAAAGGGATGACGTCCTAGCAAAGTTGTTCAGCCTGATGAGCTGTCTCTGTTGACGTATAAAAATTGACAATCTTGAACATCTGATGTGGAACACCAAGAGCACAGCTACACTATAACATATATAGGAATGACGTCTTAGCAAGAGTTGATCAGCCTGATGAGCACTCTCTGTTGACGTATAAAAATTGAAGATCTGGAATACCTGATGTGGAACACCAAGAGCCCAGCTACACTATAACAAATACAGGAATGACGTCTTTGCAAAGTTGTTCAGCCTGACGAGCACTCTCTGTTGACATACAAAAATTGAAGATCTCTGGAACACCTGATGTGGAACACCAAAAGCTCATCTAAACTATAGCATATATGTATAGGAATGAAGTCTTAGCAAGAGTTGCTCAGCCTGAAGAGCACTCTCTGTTGACGTATAAAAATTGAAGAACTGGAACACCTGATGTGGAACACCAAGAGCCCAGCTACACAATAACATTATGTAGAAATGACGTCTTTGCAAAGTTATTCAGCCTGATGAGCACTCTCTGTTGACATATAAAAATTTAAGACCTGGAACACCTTTATGTGGAACACCAAAAGCCCAGCTAAACTATAACATATATAGGAATGACGTCTTAGCAAGAGTTGCTCAGCCTGATGAGCACTCTCTGTTGACCTATAAAAATTGAAGATCTGGAACACCTGTTGTGGAACTCCAAGAGCCCAGCTACACTATAACATAAAAAGGAATGACGTCTTAGCAAAGTTGTTCAGCCTGATGAGCAGTCTCTGTTGTACGTCACTAACAAAGTAAGATGCGTTTTTTTTTTTTTTTTTTTAAAGACCCATTTGACTAAGACAACACTGCAACACTCAACGTGTTCGTAGTCATGAAAGTCACCGGACACGAAAGTTTCGGGAGGTAGCTGTGTCTGATAGGGAAAGAAGAATCGCCTGGGTGTCACCACTGCGTGGATCGCTTGGAGGACACGGTGGAGCATACGGTGCAGGACTACCCGCTTGGGCAGAGCACCGCCGTGTCCTCACTACGACGATAATCGGTGACCTCTTGTGCTTAGTGTTGGTCGAGGCCAAGCTGCGGGGCGAGACAGAATGGGAAGCAGTCGCCTCCTTCTGCGAAGCAGTCATGCTAGCGAAGGAGGAGACGGGACGCATGAGGGAAAGGACAATGTCCACCTCCAGCCCAGCCGCAGCGGTAGACGCCGATGGCGACAGACGTCGCTACACGATCTCCAGCCACTGTAGGCGCGGCCATGCGGGCGGCGAGTACCACGCTAAAAAAATGAAATCGTCTGAATGTACCATGTCAAACAAAAAAGCCGTCGAGGCCGTGGACAGAACACTTTGAGACATTCGCCATGATGATAGACCCATGGACAATATCACGGTAGGTACTGTTCTCTGTAAAATTCCGGCAGACACTGCCCGTTGTAAGAAGAATTGATAAGTTACGTATTCGGAGTCCCGTCAAGTATAACACTTCAGGAAAACTCTTGGCTACTAATCGTGCGATACTAAAAAAATGACCGAACCGCTGCAATAAATGAAAACATATTAGCCGAAATTGTTGGGAATGATGTGGTTTACACATCATACAGTAACGTCGTCAATTAGGGTGATGCCAGCAACTACCCACTCGAGATTTTAAATTCATCAACTGCCTGTGGTCCTCGAGCTCATAAAATAACCTAAAAGTAATAATAATGCTTCTAAGAAATCTAACTTCACCTAATACACACATCAAAAGTGTCTAGGGATCAAGCATTTTTATGCGGATTTCTTGAGATTGAGATGTGGCTTTGTAATAAATTTATGATTTTATAAATTTATATGGATCCTTTTTGGTGCATTTCATAATTTGAATCAGGAACTGTAAATCAAATTCGAGTAAAAGATGAAAATCAGCTGTCAATATTTTCCCTATAAAAACATACAACGCATTGAAGACATTATTAGTGCTACTGTTTCCCTACTACTGATTAAAACCAACGTTATTATGGAGCGGCGACGTCATTTAAGCAGGGAAGAAATGCTCAGAGCCGTGGGAATGATAGAAGCTGGTTCCCGGCAACGTACTGTGGCTTTAGCTCTGAATACAAGTCAGAGTGTTATCAGTCGACTTTGGACACGTTACCGAAGCACTGGTACCGTGGCTGAGCGCCATGGAGGACGGTATCGCTGCACCACACGGAGACAAGACCGATACATTCAAATCTTAACTCGAAGAGCTCCAACAATAACCGCCATGATGTTAGCCGTGAGGCTTCATCACTCTTCAGGGAACTTAATTAGCGACCAAACAGTCAGAAACCGCTTGCATGAAGTGAACCTTCATTCCCGAAGACCGCTACGGGTACCACCTATAGCAATGCACAATCGTAGGATTCGATATCAATGGGCTCTTGAACACAGAAATTGGGCAGAAGAACAATGGCGTTTCGTGTGCTTTTCTGATGAGTCTCGTTTTGGTATGAGACCGGATACAAGACGTATACGACACTGGAGAACCCCTGGACGCCAACAGCGATTAAAATCCTGCCAGGAAGTCCATCCTTATAGTGGTGGAACCATCATGGTATGGGCGGGTATTTGGATCGGCGGAAGAACTGAGTTGATTTGGATCAGAGGCAACCTCAACGCTCAAATTTATGCTGAGACGATTGTATCAGACGTCATCGTTCCTCTACAAGTGCAAATCGGTCCCTTGTTTCAGTTAATGCATGATAATGCACGACCGCACACCGCAAGAGTTGTAAGACAGACTCTCGCCGCAGCTAACATCAATGTCCTGCCCTGGCCTGCTCAGTCGCCAGACTTGAACCCGATTGAGCATGCATGGGATATGCTACAGAGAAGAGCTCTGCCGAATATGGAGGGTATCCAGTCGCAAGAAGACCTTTTTTTGTTGTTGCAACGAACATGGGCGGCCATTCCACAGCGTGATTTGGATGAACTCATTTTGAGTATGCCAAACCGATGTTCTTGTGTTGTTAGTGTTCGCGGTAGAAACACGGATTATTAATTGTTTAAGTTACCCAATAAAATTTTAAAGAAAACTGTTATTTCAGTCTTTTTTTCGAACTTTAATGTTAGTGGTTCAAATGTCAAAAATCCCTTTATTAGGAAAATGGCAAATTTCTTTATGAATGCAAAGGTGACTTGGTTTATCGTTACTGTGACAAACGATAACACTTTATTTGATGAATCCTTAAAGAACATTTTAATTAATATCAATCAGGAGAAAAGTTATTGCAAAAATATATGTTGATCCCTAGACACTTTTGATGTGTGTAGTTACTGCATTACGGTGCGTACAGACTTTATAACATAACATGTTATATAACATTGTTATTTCATTTTTCATGGTAACATTCTACATAGAGTTGTAGTGTTGTATAACACATGTTATATAACATGTTACATGGTCTGTACGCACCTTACACAGAAATTTAAGCGAAGCTGAAATTCTCACCGGATGTGGCTCAGGGGAAACTGCATTGATACCGTGAATACCACTCATTTCCAACAATTTCCCTTTCCAGTTCAAACTCACACAATTCCCGGTAGCCGCTTACTTCGCGATGACCATAAATAAGTCCCAAGGACAGACCCTGAAGGAAGCTGATGTCGACCTAAGGTCCAACTGTTTTTCCCACGGCCAACTATATAACACATGCTCGCCTGTCAGTAATGCTGACCAGCTTTTTATTTTAGCACCAGAGGGAAAAACTACCAATGTCGTATATAAAGTGTTGTGTCTGGAAGTTTTCATTTCATTTGCTTTAAAGTTTGTTATAGATTCTATAACAAACTTTAAAGTGGGACATCAGGTACCCTCACTTTCTCAACAAATTAAAAAAGAGTATTAGTTTATGTGCCTTAAACCAAATACAATGCGGACGAAGTCGCGGGCAACAGCTAGTTACAATAATAAATACCGAATTCTTGGTTTATCTTTCTTTGTATTAATTTAGTTAACGATAGAGATTGGGTTGGTTTGTTTATTCTGAATGTTAGTTGAACTGTGTTTAATAGGGTTGTCAGTCAAGTTGTGATGAATTTAAGGGTTCTTACTCATCACGTATAATCAGCCCTGTACACATGCCTCCTCAGTTTCTCCTAAAGTTCATTTTGGGCCGTATGCGGAAGTTGGAGAGGTTAGCTGTGGCCTCACTCCACCACGCGTGCTTAATGCGGGTTAGCACATGTCGCATGTCTTCGAATTTTTGGTTCTAGGACATGCCGGTTTCCTCACGATGTTTTTTTCACCGTTTTTTGAGAAGTAGTGATGTAATAAATTACACTTACATAACTTTATCTCAAATCTCTGCGTAGGTCGCTACGTGTCCGCCGATCGCCTACGCACACTCTACGCTCGTGTAGCACGTGTTCTACGACGGAGCTACGGCGTAGCTCACATTGTATTACAAATTGTGATCGCTTTGGAAGCCTTTGGACCGCAAGCCTTCAATTTGTTTTCAGATTAACCGCTTTTGAAGCATGTCCGTTCCGATTAACTTTATGTTAAATGATGAAACTAATCTAGGTCAAGACAGTTCTAGTGTCGAGATTTTAATATGAAATTATTGCCTCGAAATCTTCTTGCTTATTTTGTTAGTATAGAAGTATAGATAGATGGATGGCTGAGCAGACCCACTGAAGGTAGTAGACCTCACCAGGGTCTCCTAGCTAGCGACCGGCGCCAAACTATTTTACTGTGTTACGTCGATGCGCAGGAGTTCCATTCCTTTCTGGGTGAGTTTGTAACATCTCAGGATTTATCTTTGTCTGTGGGTTTTTTTACGTGGTAAAATCATCGAATGAGTCCTCCCACCCAGGGCAGGGCAGGAGGGACTGTCACTGTGACTGTGACTTGTACTGACTATAATCCACGGTGTTCTTCAAAAGCCCTTTATATTCCCGGGCAACGTTTACCCGTTAGTCCCGCAACCCCGGCAAGCTTCATATTTGTCTGTGGTTTGGTTGAAATCAAGAGCAAATCAATTTTTTTAAGATGATAGGCATTCTTTCGAAATTCAAAGAGCGTGAAGATTTAATAACGCTTTTGAATACAAATTTTAATTCTATATTTGATTTCTCTCCCCTAATTAATATACATTTTAATCAAAACTATAACTCGAGGTTTACTTTAAAGGCACATGTAAATTAAAACACACAGCCTCAATCTAGTCTAGATAATAAAGCAAATACAGGCTGAATGAGGCTTCGGTCTAATTTATCCACGATTATTTCCTAGCCTGGAGGTAGATGGCTAAAATTGAATTTTGGAAGCACTAGCTGGGTTGAAGCTCGGCTGTTAATACGATATTGCGATGATTATGCTCTTCATATGTTCTGTGGTGTTCAAGCTAAATAATAACAGCAGCAAAGGTCGATCTTTAAGGTCAAGCACTGGGTGAGCATCTATTACATACTGAGTTTTTCTTAAGCCGTTGGTCTTGGTCGCGGGACTTATCGAATTACTATGACCCTGGAACGCAAAGGGCTTTTGAAGGTCACCGTGGATTTTAGTCAGTACGTATCTGACAGTCCCTCCCTCCCTGGCCTGGGTGGGAGAACTCATTTGATGATTTTACCACGACAAAAAAAGCCGTTGGTCTTAGTTGTGTTTTGGAGATCTTTGAGAGTCTTTTTTTGTGGAAATATTTGTTTGCGAGCAGGACTTGAACCTGCGGCCTTCATTCAGTACATCAGTCGATTCAACTAATTAAGCCATCGCAGTCATGCTCAACAATGTTGAATTCTTTATTCCATTCCTAACATCTTACATTGACGTTGGCGCCATCTATTGTAGAATATTCAAACTACTACACCAAAACTGAAATTACAGTCCAATAAAGTTTATGGATCACAAATCCAAGCAACAAATAAAAACTTTTTATATCACACTGGCCGTAATTATTGGCACTGAAACGTCGAAAAATTGCTTGGTAGAACCAAGCAAGATTTTATGGATTTTATGGCATTGTTTGTATGGAGAATAATCGGCTAAAAAGTCCACGGTTAATCTTAAAAAAATCAATCGACTCAGCCTATCACAGGCCTCCCATAGGCTACGCCATCACCCTGTCCTCCGTCTTCCGTATCCAGTCTGTCCGAGCCAGCTTCTTTATATCGTCGGTCCATCTAGCTTTTAAATCCATACTTGTTTATGAGCCCAAGCTATGTTTGACTCTGCCGTTTGGCACCTCTATCCCCACATTACATCGCCCTCCCTCACGAATCAATAAGATTCGCCGCCCAAGGCATACTCTTGTTACTCCCGAAGACCCCATCACCCTCCTCTACGAGAGTAAGGAAACCAGCACAGTTCGTAGACACAAAAACAGACCGCCTGTCGTCCCCCAGTGGCGCCCTAAGCCGAGGTTCATACCCCACAAGGGGTGCCCTTAGCGTGTGGTCGCTTAGTTTTTAATTTAGTTAGTAAGTCTCTGACTGGAGGCCTGACACTCAAGGCACACCACATGATTGTCTGGTTAAGCAGTACTCAACCTCTTCTAGGTAGATCTGCGAAGTGAAACTCAAAAAAAAACAACTAGCTTTCAAAAATATTTGTAAACAAAACTCACCTCGGGATAATTGCCCCCATTTTCATTAACCTCTTTCATAAAAAAGGTGCTATTAGTAGAAAAAATAAGGCTCTTATAATTGTAGCACTTTAGTGAGGGAAAAGTGTGCGGATCGCACATCGTTAAGTGCGCCGGAAGACGGCCGGATATCTCCCGTTAAGGAAGTGTTCACTACAGGAAAACTGCGCGCCGCTGTCACACCGAACTGTGGCTAACAACCGCTCACTTCATCGAGACATTTGTATTTTGTTTTTTAGAAAATTATTTTTAGTTCTCTCGCTAGTATGTTCTCCTGTATCATGGACATGTTTATGAACATTTAAACTTTCCGACACAAACAGCCAGATCAGAAAAAAAACTAACTTCACAAATATTTGTTCCAAACTGAAACATGTAAAAGGCACGACACGCAGTGCAAGCGCCGTAGCCAACCGTACTGTCGTTTACACATTATTCGCTGTATTAATCATTTAAAGAATTCTAAATCTCTTGAAAAAGAAATAACTATAAAATTAAAGTAATTATAAAGTTACACCTCTTTTTTATCATGGTAAAATCATCAAATGAGCCCTCTCGCCCAGGCCGGAACGGGAGGGACTGTCAGACTCGTAGTGACCAAAATCCACAGTGATTCTTCTATAGCCCTTTACGTTCCAGGGACACGGTTATCCCGTGAGACAGTCCCGCGACCCCAACAAATATATGTTACCCAAAACTTTATTCTACTCTAAGTAGAAACTGAAACATAATCCGAAGATACAGTTCGGTCTAAATTACGCCATAACGCTCATAACACATTAACCATGAATCGAGTGGTTGCCCGAACTCAACAGTTTTATGCTATTTTGGGATAAATCAATTAACATTTATTCTCCCATTCACCGTCTACTAAGCACGCGTGCTATCATAATAATTATCTACAAACAGACTGATATTACAGACGTTTATCAGATAAAAGATGTTCCAGTCTATTGCCAATGTTAGCGTAGTATCAGAACGTCTTCGATTTTAAATTTACAGATAATAGACACGGACGAAGGCGACGAAGCGAGGCAAGCTGAGGCGGGGTGATGCATCCTCGTCTAGAAGCAGTGCGCTTCGCTGAGACCCGTGAGCACAAATCGTCTGCTCAGCCGAATCCGCTCACAGGTGCAGTGCGGTTCGGAAAGCACGTTAAGACGTTGGTCCCGGCTGTCATTTGTAGATCTTAGACAGTCGTTACTATTAGCCCGTTCATACACAAGGCGACACAAGTCTCCGATACCTTGCGACTTTGATCCAATAAAGCGTGCTTGTGTACGCACCTCTTCGGATTTTTATTGCGATAGTCACCTGGATACCAAAGTCGTAAGGTATCGGAGATTTGCGTCGCTTAGTGTACGTCAAAGTCAAAGTCAAATCATTTATTTCAAATAGGCCATCAAAGAGGCACTTTTAAACGTCGATTATTAAAATTAAGGAAATAGGATGGGATGGGATTATTTCTACACCCATTTGCAAAGGTAGGTTGTATGAAGAAGAATGGGCAAGAAACTCCATACTTACTCTTTTTAAAAAAATGTTTTACAATATTTTTTAACATCGTTTGAAATAATTAATGTGAAAACAATGTACCTTGAAAATCTAGACTAAATATTATTAAAAAATAAAATAAGAAATAATAAAAAAATAGCAAAAAGGTAATGGTGTTACGAAAGGGCTTAGTCGAAGCTCTAAATGTCTGACAACCAGTCTGGGGTATCTTATTGCCCAGTTATGCGCTGTGGAGGTCCGATTAGGCAGTCGCTCCACGGCCTCCACGTAAAATACTAATATTCAGCTACATCTGGTTCGACTGGAAGCCGACCACAATATAGTTGGGAAAAATCTAGGCAGATTATGATGATTTTTTGGGTGAGTTGGTCGTGTGTGGTTACTTTTTATCATAACGAATTGCGAGGTTTGTAGATCTTTGGCAGTCGTTACTGTTAATCAGAACGTCAAAAGTCTGACAATCAGTGTTATCAAGGGGTATTGAATTATCCAGTTACTTACTGGGTGCCCAGCTGTATCCGATTAAACTGAATGCTGACCTGAATGTAGCTGAAAGTCTAGGCAGATAATGATAATGCTGAGCTCTGCTACAGTCATGCGCAGTCATGCATTTATTTTTATTTTCTCTGTCTATTTACTTCTTAAAGACTCCGACCAAAATAGACGCCACAATTAATTGGATTAATCTAAGCAAGAGACAATTAACAGTTTCATTAATAAGAGCAGAGCCAGTAAAAGGTTTATAGTTATTGCTGTGTGTGTATGAGACAGAGTTAGTGCGGTTGTAAACTAGTCGTGAATTGACATGTACGGGGTTTAAGTATGCACGGCGGAAACTGGTACCAGGAATTTAGGTACATGGTTCTAAAACTTAGAACTTATTTTCATGAGATAAAACATCATCATCTGCCTAGCCTTTTCCCAACTATATTGGGGTCGGCTTCCAGATGCAGCTGGATATCAGTATTTGACGTGGAGCGACTGCCTACCGGACCTCCATAATCCAGTGCCTGGGCAATACGATACCCCATGGTAAGCCTGGTTGTCAGACTTTAGAGCTTCTGACCAACAGTGACGACTGTCAAAGATCTACAAATGACAGCCGGGACCAACGGGTTTACGTGCTTTATGAGAGAAAACATACCGGTCAAAATCTATCATCCCTCCTTTTGGCTTTGCCATAGTCGGGTAAAAAGAGGTGTTAGATCTTATTACGAGTATGATCAAAATCATTTTTCCCCACGTTTTTATAAACTCACTTTTCTTGTTTGTTTGTCGTTCCGGTTGGACTTTTGCAACTCAATTTTGAGGCACTTCCCGATAAGCTAGCAGGCTTAAATTTTTCACACGCTCTGAGTTCTGATGACAATACAAATGACTAGCTAACAAACGTTTTAACAAATCCAATATGGCGGCCTCCCCAAGATGGCGGACTGACTGTTTGAAACCCACTCCCATGATATGGGTATCAAATGAAAGGGTTTGCTGTCAGGAATACGAAAAAAATAGTCACGTGACTTACATCCAATATGGCGGACGTCCAAGATGGCGGACAGGCTTTGAGGTACTTCCCAATAAGCTAGCCGGCTGAAATTTTCAGGGTAGCTTCAAACCCGATGAACATAGATAAAAATAATAAAATAATTAAGAGATTTAAAAAAATCTAAAAACCCACGTTTTTAAATGTCCTTAAAATAAGAAAATAACCCTGCGGGGCTGAGAACAAACCACTAGGGGCCACTCAAAACGTGGGGGCGTATCTTTGCAAGTTACACCCACGATCTATACACTTCATGTTAATTATCCCATAATAATCCCATAAATAATATACGCCCCCACGTTTTGAGTGGCCCCTCTCTCAGCCCCGCAGGGTTATTTTCTTATTTTTAGGACATTTAAAACGTGGGTTTTTTATGTACGAAAAGTGAAGAACAATAAATTCGCATTTTTCAATAAAAATTGATTAATCTATAATAGAGTCTTCTGCAAGTTAAGATCATATAGAAAACAACAATTATAGGCAACGATCTAATCCTACAGTGAGACTGTTGCTCATAGTTTCCTCCTGTCCATTTGACATTAATTTCAGCTTGATACATCCACGCGTTCCAGGGTTAGATAGACAACAAAGTGATCCTATATGGGTTCGGTATTTTCATTTCTGGCACAGAATCCTAAAAAGGGCAGTTTTTGGGTAGGTACCAACTGTAATACCGCATTACATTTTAGGGTTTGCAAAAAACGTAATACTTTCCTAATACTTTTATTTTATTTTTGTAAAACGTCTCTTGAGGCATATTTACGTAAGTCTAGACTCGAGGTCAATCCTTCAGATTTATGTAATAAAGCATAATTATGTTACACAAATCCCAGAGATCAACGGATTACTTAAGTGTTTCTTTTTCAAGATTAGCATACGTAATGTTATGGACGTAAGTACAAATTGAAGCAAATAAACTACATTCTATAAAAATTATATAAGTAGAAAAATGGTTACTGTATTTTTACCCGACTGCGCCAGGAGGGTTATGTTTTTTTTTGTAGGTGTATTAATTTAGACTTGGCGAAAGGAGTATTGGAGTACCTATACATATTACAAGCATCGTAGGCGTGCATTCTGTCTTGCCTACCCTCTAAAAACTGCGTGAGTTTATAATAATGTACGAATTTAAAGATTTTCTGTAGAAAGAATGAATCGATTGTGCGCAGGATTTGATCACTGCGACCTTTTGTTTCAGTACATGGCATGCTCTTATCATTTGTTTGTAATTTCATAATAGTTTTTTTTAAAAACAAAGCTGCGTACCTACATAATGTGTTTATCCTATGGGGGTAGGCAAAAATCACAGAAAGCCACTGCAACGACCGGTACGTACTCATTTCGCCTGATGCACGTTTAAAAATTTGGTCAACCAAGCACATTGGTTACGATTACCTACTATACATACCAAAGACATTAAACTACGAGTATATACTCGTACGAGCAATAGACCGGACATCACGAAGAAATTAGTGATCCAAAACTTTTTACCAATAGGTAAAAAGTCCCTCAGTCTAGTAGTCGCGTTGCTATGCAACGCTAGATAGCGCTACTGACGCACGGCATCAACAATTTTGTATGTCAATTTTCCCAATGCCCGCTCTATAGGTTCTTTTAAATCTCTTTGATACATACACACAATCGTTCTAAAGAAAAAAAAATGCAATTGGTCACATTAAAGCCACAATTTTAGCAATTCTTCTAGAGAATTACTAACGAGAACACTCTGTATAATCTCCCGGCACAAAATCTCAAAGGACAAAAGCTGAACACCCTGTTTTTGTCGGCACGTTTGTAGCTTTGACATCTGACGTGAGGAGAGACTGGTTTAAGGTGAACACTAAACCAATTTTTATCAGTGAAGGACTGCTCTACAGTCGTGTCCACATGGTATATTCCTGCATACAGTGGAAAGTTAGTATACTCCATTTACGACATTCTGGTTTGCAAAATAACTGAAAACCTACGACAAAGCGAGATAATAAGTTAAGATTAAGCACATTAAAGACTTTTCATTTACCAACGATTGGATTTAATTTAAAAATCCTAAATGATTATTCAGAATTGAATCCTAAAATTGATTATTGAGAATTTGCATGACCTACAAGTATTTGTTATGGGTATGGGTGTTTGTGTATGTGTGTTTCTATGTTTGTAAACGCAGCCACGATACGGGAGAAATTCGTAAAAAACGTTGCCGCAGACGGCAACATATTTTTAATTAAAAAAGAAATCCAGGTAGTAGGCCTCACTCTAACAGCGTATTCTAGGAATCAAATTCATGAGCCCGTGGCCCACCTATTTATAGATCCCTACTATAAAATATCACAATGTCATTAGTAATGAAACATTTTCTGATATGATCATCGATGAATATTACTTTGTTGATATTTAAATACATTCGGCACATTTTGGACACTGGCCCAAATGAGGCATTCCGGGTTTTTATTTTCACTAACCACTACCAGATCGCAGACTTGACCATGCCCGGGTCGACGGCGCGTTGTGTCCCACGCGCGCCTCAAAGAGCGTCAGCATACTGACGAGGCCCCCTCTCAGAGGGCCAAAGCCTGCCGGGGTCGCGGGATTATTTCCTTACCGTGACCCCGGAACATAAAGGGCTATTGAAGGACACCGTGGATTTTAGTCAGTAAAAGTCTGACAGTCCCTCCCGCCCTGCCCGGGGTGGGAGGACTCATTTGATGATGTTACCAAGTTAAAAAAAAAAAAGATCGCTGACTTGATCTTTGATAAACATTCAAAAGTCCAAACTCAGGGTTTGCCAACGTGCAATGTAGCGTAGTATTCTAGGCGTCAAACTATCAGACCGCGTACGCAACACCACACTGCGCTCCAAAACACAAATTGCTGACGTTGGTCAAAAGGCCGCTGCACTGAAATGGGCCTGGGCCGGCCACGTCTGCCGCATGCCCAATGAGCTGTGGGCCAAAATAACCACTTTGTGGAGCCCTGACACAGCCAGAAGGCGTCGCGGCAGACCTCGTAGAAGATGGCGGGACGAGCTTGACAAAACCGATGACCAGTGATCCACTTTGGCCCTGGATCGTGAAAATTGGAAGTCATGGGGAGACGCCTTTGCCCAGCAGTGGGATGATGTAGGCTAGCAGTATCAGTATCAGTACTACCAGAGTTATCGACATCAGCGTTACAGGAATTCAGACCTAAGAAAGCATCCAATCAGGGCTTAAGATATGTATTTAAGTAAATCAGGGACTGAATGAAGGGTATTTAAAACCTCCGGGGACATTTTGGGCAGTCCAACCACACCAACTTTGTTTAGTAGATAGGTATTATATCATTTCACTAAGGCTTGACCAACATTAGTCGAGTAAAGCTAGTGTCGACACGAGAAATCACCCAAACATTTCTAGCCTATCTATTGCCACAAAACATCAGGACAGACAAGCGACAAATACCCTCAGACACACACAATAAGACCAATCTCTAGGGTCGGTATAAATTCGTGCGAATTCACCACAAATCGTATCGGTTACCAACCGTCCTTATGTTCACATAAGAGGATGAGCTAGTAAATCGGTTGCTACGAACCGTTGGCATATCTAGCGAGATGAGTAAAATGCTTGTTGAAACCTTGTTTTTATTTTAAAGTCGGATAAAACTAAGTTATGGAATGGATATTGTTAAGTTTTCGTTTATGTCCAACTTTATGGAAGGTTTAAATTGCTTTCACATTTATTTTTGGTGTCGTTATGAGCTTCGTCGAGTTGCTTGTAAATTGTAAATGCTCTTCAATTAATCTCCTATGTGTTGTATTAGGAAACATGTATCAGATGACCAGTTAACCATTATTATTACATGATGCAGTCTCATGATGTATTATGCAGTACTAACTGGGTTGTGGAAGTCAGATAGACAGTTGCTCCATTTAAAATGAAAATATTCGTAGTGGGAATAATGCTTTGCGCTTATGATGATTTTTACGCATTATACTTACAAATTTTTGACCGCAAATAGTATCGAATCAAGAAGAGTTTACACAGGTAATCAATTTTCTTTTATAAAAAAATAAATAAAAAAATATTTGCCTTTGAAGATCCCATTGCCCAACTGGAAATCTCCAACAAGCAAAAAGCAGCTCCCAAAGGAAAATAGAGAACCAGCTTCCAATACACCCCATGATAAAATATAATAAAGCAGTCCTTATGTTTATTAGCCCATGAAAAACGCCATAGTATTACCTATTCCAAGAAATTATGACCGTAATGCGTTATCTTTAAGGGCCCATTATTTATTAATTTCTGCTGGTAAGAAACATTGCTATAGGCATTCCGGAAGGGCAGTGAAGCGAATCTCTGTTCGCATTAACTTGTATAAAATCCTCCTCTTTGCCACCACATATTGGAGATGTAGACCTATAATATTCTAATAAGCTTTTTTTTTTAAAAAGCCTGTTCTGTTCTGTCCAAGCAAAGGCCTCCTCGACTCCTTCCATCTTTCACGATACTGGGCGTCCTCCTTCCAGTTCGGACGGAACATGTCCAGTTCGTCCCGCCATCTCCTACGTGGCCTACCACGACCTCGTCTTACTGTCTCAGGGTACCAGTTTTGAGCTGTTTTTGGCCACAGTTTGTCCGGCATGCGACAGACATGTCCTGCCCAGTCCCATTTCAGTTGGGCAGCCTTCTGAGCCACGTCAGCTATATTTGTTTTGGAGCACAGTATTGTGTTTCGTACACGGTCTGTAAATTAAAGTAATATTGACCTGCAATGAAGTCCCCATGAGTACTTTTGTCGCTAGTCGCATCGCTTGAAATCGTAAACGTGGGATCGCAAGATCTACCATTTTTTTTTTTTTTTTTTTAGCGTGCTAAAATTATCAAATGAGTCCTCCCACACCTGGCAGGGCGGGAGGGACTGTCAGACTTCTACTGACTAAAATCCACGGTGTCCTTAAATAGCCCTTTATGTACCGGGGTCACGGTAAGGAAATAATCCCGCGACCCCGGCAGGCTTTGGCCCTCTGAGAGGGGCTTTGGCCCCGTCATTATGCTGACGCTCTTTGAGGCGCGCGTGGGACACGACGCGCCGTCGACCCGGGCATGGTCCATGGTCGGGCAGCGAGTTGCCCTTTACTCGCTGCCCGCATGCCCGCGCCTACGGTGGCCGGAGATCATCTGCTGACGTCCGACGCCGCGGGCGCCTACCACTGCGGTTGGGGCGGAGGGAGGACGCTGTCCTCACTCTCAAGCGGCCCGCGTCCTCCTTCACGAGCATTACTGCCTCGCAGAAGGAGGAGACCGCTTCCCACTCCGTCTCGCCCCGCAGCATGGCCGCAACCAATGCCGGGCGCGAGAGGACTCCGCCTATCGCCACCGTGAGGACACGTCGGTGCTCTGCCCAAGCGGGGCAGTCTTGCACCGTATGCTCTACTGTGTCCTCCGGGCGATCTTCGCAGTGGTGGCACCCGGGCGTTTCCTCCTTAAGATCTACCATACAGGTAATTCTTGTAAATATTTTTCGCTCTATTCCATGAAGTCATAAACAGCCACAAAAAACGATGTTTATATGGAATTGACGTAGAGAGAGAGCGAACATACTAACTTTTACTATGGGTTTGCCCATGAGTTATAATAATAATGAGTACCTAGATATAACAACTTACCTACTTTTTTTTAGTTAGGTACATCCCTACAGAATGTTGCTGGCTAGGTATATCACGCCTGTAGTCCCCAATCGGGCCTAAAATTAATATAATTCGCCAATTATTATAAATGTATACTAAAGTTTCGTGAAAGTAACTTTCCTTCCGCTTGTAACCAGCCACAAATTATAATAATATGTATAACACTTTTCACTACATAGAAATCGAACCAACTAAAGACACGATGTATTTGTATCTGCCAGACCAGCGAGATAGAAGAACTGTTTTGAATTTTCTACAGATAAAATAGAAACATTAACTACAAAAGGCTCGCCCACAACAGAACTAGAAAACACTAAATAAAACATCTAAAAAAAAAACTAAAAAAAAGTATCCAATTGTCTCAAATTACGCGTAAACTCGGACAGTTAAAATAAAATACGGAACAAACATCCCCGACCATCAATTTCTTTGTTAATTGAACAGTTAGGTGCTATTCCCCGCGATTTCTCCCACATTCCCCATCTTTCCCCCTCATTCCCCATTTGCCCCCTTTTCTCCCCATTTCTCCCGAATAAAAATAGGAAACTATGAGCCTTTTATGTGTTCCTGATACCTTACAGAGGTGGTAAACGTTTTAATTTCTTTCTGGTGTCGAGGTGAGAGGAAATTACAGTTTAAACTTCTTCGTTTATTGTTTCTTAGATATAGATTTTATTTTTAAAGTCACTAACTATAGTTTTATTTTTTTCTTTAATAACCTGTAATGGGTTTGACGGCATTACTATACACAAGTACAACTATTATTATGATTATAAATATGAAAGTTTGTATGGATGGATTTATGCGATTTGTTTTAACAAAGAGATTTATAAAATAGTTGGTAGAAGAGATTTCCTTTGAATAGATAAATTAATTACTCTTTCACATAAAAAATACGACACAAAAGAAGCCGACCGGCAATTTAATATGCATAAATTTAATTTAAATTCTATATTTCAATATAAAATTCTTGCGTTCTGTAAATTGATATTCCACTTATAGATTAAAAAAGTACAACATTTAATAGTATTACACTTAATTCATTTATCAGCAACAATATAAAATTATTTGCGAAAACTCTTAAAATAATACGCAAAATAAAAATCACAATATAAACTAACTACCTTTTATATGTAGTTTACACAATAAAGAACATTGTACTGGGAAAAGCTTACACAAACCGTATAAATAAATAGGTTTACATTTTTTATGTAGGTATTAGTATCTTAAATAAAATATTTCATAGTGATGTAAAAATATGGTCGCTTGTGAAGGGTACATGGTTTTGGCAATATATTAGCTGCCCTTCTCGCATAGTATTGTTATAAGAAAAATGTTTTGAAAGATAAAATACAAATAAGGCTCAATTTTCGACATGATTTTTGGAGCAGAATGAAATAGTTTTGTTAAAATTACAACATTTTGAGTTTTTTTTTAGCGTTGTAAAATCATCAAATGAGCCCTGCTGCCCAGGTCAGGGCAGGAGGGACTGTCAGACTTGTACTGTCTAAAATCCACGGTGTCCTTCAACAGCCCTTTACGTTCCTTTGTCACGGTATTCGTTAGTACTGCGTCATTTTGCTGAAACACTGAGGCGCGCTTGGAACACAACGCGCTGTCGACCCGGGCATTGTCCATGGTCGGATAGCGAGTTGCCCATTACTCGCCGCCCGCATGCCCGCGAACATATGGAGCTTAGTTTTTTACAAAAATCTTCTACCTTAAAAAATCGAAAATAAAATTTAAAAATTCATCAGCATAGCATTGTCAGAGTTTTAGGTCACTCTAACTACTTACTCACATCTTGAACGATCAAGCAAAAATATTTATCTTTAACCACGATGTTACCCAAAAACTAGATCCGTCGTACCTAATAAGCAACTCAGCATTTCCGCCTGCCTTCTAGACCACAGCACAAAAGCATTTCACTATTTATTATTCCACTCAACACAGTCATTAAAATATGTCGCGTCCACCACACCACCACAGTATAGAGCCCGACTTTCCACTTGAATGGCGTTGCACTTCGTTTTCAATGGCCGCCGGAGCTTTCTTCACCAAAGTTATACGACTGAAGCGCATTTAGATTTCATGAGGATGATTATTTTGTATATGAATACACGGCTTTGATGTTGCCTGAATTTGGTAATGGAATATGTATGTCGCATACAGGTATATTTAGCTGGTTATCAGAATAATAAAACAGTACTAATGAGTGTCAACAATTGTGGGCGCAGAGTTATATGGGTCAATGAAAGAAATAATTCCTTTGGCTTATGCACAGTTAATGTTACATAGTCTAGAACTAACTCAACTTTGCTTATTAAAAATCTGACCTTAAAAGGAAACACAGCAGTTCCCAGAGCAGTTCGTGTCACTATTACCATGTCCGAACGATCATTGTCGGTCCATGGGATGGGATGGATCGTGGTGCTTATCAGACACCTACACTGGACTTAGCACAACGCCTAAACAAAGGCGTTTTGTGTTCTCTTTAAAAGCATACTCAACCAAGATCCGACATGTATATTTAATTGTGAGCAACTACTAATAACCTAGAAGCTTCGCTTATTGTCGTCAATTAACCCTTAAAGTCACTTTGCATAGTATACTATACACTTGAATAAAAAAAAATATTTTGAGGAAAAAACTATTTTAAAATGAAATGTTTTTACCAAAAAGGAATTTTAGAACATTCCTCTTTTTAATAATAAATAAATTGAAGTATTATCTTCGGTATATTTGTCAATTTTGACATAAATGCGAAACCATACCGCAGGAATCCTGTTTACGTCAGTGTAAAAATTATTATAATTTCTTATTCATTATGAAAATATGTTCTGTGATTTGTGAATTGAAATCATAAATATATTGTGCTCCTGCTAGTGCTAAATTATTCACGTTATATACAAGTTTTCATCGCTTTTTACGGCCACAATCTTGGGTGTATAGCATACTATACATTGCGACGGTTTGCTAAAAAAATATATTGATATTGATGTATATCATTCTATACATTGCCAACTTATGGGTGGTGGTGATATCATTGATGATTCTTCATTTAGACTTGGAATCTAGATTTTTGAAGCCCCTGTTTCCGAAAGCGGCAAAGATCCAACACCACTCACAATCAATCATTTGACAGCATTTCCTTTCGATACGCAATGCAATTTCAATGCTATACCATCTATCGTATCACTACCCTCCTTGCAGTTAAACCGTCACTGTTTACGCCGGAAACTTCATCTAAATGTGACCATAGAAAATGTAGAGGTCCTATAGTTACTGTTAACAGGATAAAAAGACGAAAAATACCGAAATTCTAACTTTTTTTTGCAATGGTTTAAGAGAAGATTTCAATAGGCAGCTGAATTGTCTTATCAAGGCCTTCAGGAAGCTGTTTCATGAAATTGATTGATGGTGGACTACTGCTATCGATTTTCCCGGAAGACATTATACCTGATATAGCAAATGACACTAACTTATATACCATTTTCGACGGGAAAGTCAACACAAGCACTTAAAAAGGGTAAAGTTGATTTTTTCTCATCAATATGTTGATGAGAGATGTGGTTATGCCACTTATGGAACACCGCAAGGATTATTGGTAGACTACGGCAAGATTGCAGACGTTATGTTTTTCAAAAGTTTTCAACTGAAAGATCACTGTCTGAAACACAGAAAGTATCCGAGGTTAAACATTGCAATAACGGCCAGGGTAGTACTCGTTGTACCTAGTTCAAAATGTCCACCTTTGTTACGGGGTTAAAATGAATTGTTTTGTAGCTTATCATAAGCACTAATTTTCATTATTTTATTATAATTTGAAGCACATTTGTCGTTCTATTATTTTGATCAACCTATTTCAAAAGTGTATATTGTATATTATACTATACGCCCCTTACAGCTAAGAATTACTAACGTTGGTGGCAATGTATAGTATAATATACACTAATTATCTCAGAAGACCAACTAATTAGATTTTTTTTACTATTTTTCCTATCCCTATTATGGGTCAAATAATCATAAACAAGAATAATTTTGATGTTTTATTTCGATGAAATGTTTTGCGACTTTAAGGGTTAATTCAGTTTGTCAATATAGATACTCGTGAGTCGTAAAGACCATGAATGAAATCGCAAAAAAAAAAGAAATGTTAACATTTCATCTATGTACATAATCAGTCTGTAATGTTCTGTCTGCTGGGACGCAGGCTTCCTCTATGTGAGAGGGAGTGGACTATAATCCACCGGTAGATGGCACATGCCGTCGAATTTTTGGTTTCAGAACATGCCGGTTTCCTCACCATGTTTTTCTTCACCATTTTGAGAGCAGATGTGATGAAATAAATTACACAAAGATTTGAGCATGGCTGTGTTTGGACCCACGACCTACAACAACTTGTAAGTCGGGACCACCACTGCTCACTCTTTAGTGGACCTCATACATTTACGCCCACATAAACTGTCAAAATGTAAAATATACAGCCTATAAAATAAGGAAGTTAATCAATCAAAAGAGAATTTTACTTTAGCGCTTCATCTTGCTAAAAACTGTTTATAGGTGATACATCTGATTAAAACTTCTCAATCCTGTTACTGAACACATAAAACATTTCAGCTACCGGGGAAGTTTTCCACAGTAGTTAAATTAATATAGCATGATAAACCGCTGATTAAATTTTAACGCCTGCTGGAAAAATTATAGCAATTAATTGCAAATGAACAACACGTAGATATACCGTGATTAAAATATTTTCTCATTAAATAATGTGAATTACAGAGAAAATACATATTCTTTAAAAGAATAAATACATTTATTAAGTTTCTCAGATGAATCATACATTTATTTTTTTATTACTTTTTATTATAGATACCTTCCCAGTGTTGCCAATGCATTGAGCGGGCTACTGCTTACCTCTTCTTCTAAAAATCAACAAAGTAACTTCTAAACTCATATGACAGTGTTCCACAACAAATTCGAATAAATTTCGAACAACACAGACCGCAATAAAGTCTACAGAGAGTGACCGAAACCTAGTTACAACAAAGTTAGCCGAACGGCCTCGGACCACTCCAAACTGAACGCATCTAAAAGAAATATGCCGTATTTCTTACTTGGCAGCGTTCCAAATCTCACTTCTTGGGTTTATTTTGAGTATACCGCTTCCAGTCGGCGGCGTTAACCTAATCGATTGAATTTGCACGAATTTGTCCTAACTCCGACCAATACCTATGTTTATAAGACCTGCAGTGCCTGCAGTTTCGACAAAAGTGGTTCTGTGCAGTGAAACTTTACTTCTAAACCTGTAATGAACACAAATTACCCAAGTTTTGGAAACGAGGAATTTGTTTGATCACAATGTACGTATACCCGTGTGTTTTACTCTAATATGACCCAAATTATCGATAGAATTTGTTAATGAAGAAACTTGTATTAATTTAGTAAGTGACTATAACTTTGAAGTGACTCGTGTGCTGTTAGGAGTTAATAAGACTCTATAAACAATGTTTGAAGATTGTTTTCAATTAGATAGTCTGTGTGTTCGTGAGTTATGTTTTACGTCTGAGATTTTTCAAAATTAGAAGCTTAGTTGTCAGTTTATACACTAGGGCCACACTTACGGGAAACAACGTTATAATCTCGTTGATGGTGGTTTGAACATTAAAAACTATTATCGCGAAAATTAAGTAATTATTGCAGTTAGTATGAACCTATAACGTAATAAAAAGGTATTTGTTCTATGAAGCTAGTGAAAGAGATGAAGTACGTGTTTTCTTTTTCAAAACAAAGCTATATAACAGGGGTCACCAAATGGCAGACCGCGGTCCACATGCGGACCGCCGACCCATTTTGTGCGGACCGCGAGAACACAGCGACTTCACCACAGAGTACAGCTTGGCAAGAAACTGTAGAAATCCGGAAGACGCCACTGTCTTCTCGCTACCAGCACTTTGAATGTTTTTTTTTTCACTTATTACGTTAGTTTTATGGCACAACAATAAATCTAACAAACCTGCGGTCTTTGTTTATACATCAAATATCAATGATTTTAAAACGTTGTCAGAAACAAAAAGATTAGTTCCGTTTCAATCCGTTCTGGCCAAGCTTATGATCAATTTCCAGAAAGTTTCTTGATTTGATCAAACACGCAATGAAACAGACTCTTTCCTCATAGAAATGTAAAAAAAATACCTTTGTTATAATTGCATATATTCCGTAATTAAATTTTTTTTTTTCTACAATATATTCTGCGAATCGCGATGGTCATTAATTTCATGTCTTAAATCGGACCCTGAACGAAACTAATTGGTGACCCCTGCTATAAAACATGATAGCTAGCGAGCTAGCTTGTCGTACCTACTGATCGTTTTAGATTTGAAAGCGTAACAAACAATAGTCATTTTCGCACTTAAAATATTTTTAATATGTATCTTTCAAATATTAGTTACGATTAATTAGCAACAAAACCTAGAAAACATGCGAACAAAGGACTTATCACAATATTTCTGTATTTTTTTACAGCGTTTTTGAAATATTTACTAGGTACGTTTGTTGTATGGAAAATTGAAAAAATCGCTTCTGGTGTACGATCGACGAACTATTTTTTTCCACTATATTAACGTCAAAGTTTCAGTTTACGTCTCGAAAATGGGAAAAGTCACGCTTAAGGCTACAGGTTGCTACAAAAAAAAAACATAAAATAGGTATTTTTTTTTTGCATTCAAAGATACTCGTGACGTCTTTAGAGTTATGCCAGTTCATATATTCTAACCACGTACACGTACAGTGTACTCATTTTTCAACATAGATTTCGTTTTCAGGTACAAACACTATTTAATAGTGTTGCTCTCATCAACTTGGTTGGTAGAAGGGCAGCCAGGAAGATGTGACCAAACGCCCCCGCAAGCTGTCGTGAAGGAACCTTCTCGAAACAATGGCATTTACCTCTTAGACATACAAAGCAAACCGAACGAATCTGACTATACACCCGACCAGACGTATGTTTGTAAGTATTTATTTATACCAGGTGATGTCATAACGCGCCCATACGTAGTAATGGGCGACTCGCTGTCCGATCATGGACCATGCCCATGACCATGACCATGCGTCACGTTCCACGTGCGCCTCAAAGAGCTTTCGGTAAAATGACGAGGCCCCCTTAAAGGGCCATAATATCGCACCCCCAGATCAACAAAGACGTAAGTGCAGATACGTCAAATTTTTTTTATTGCTGTTTTGGATAGCATACGTAAAGATACATGTGCTCAATTTTTTCCGTACAATTTCGACTTAAAATGAAGGTTTTATAACAAAAAAAAAATTTTTTGGCGTCATTTAACTTCAATATTTTTTCAAATAATAAAGTCGATAAACCAACATAAGCACGTAAAATTTCATTAAAATACACCTAATCATGCTTAGGTTTTTGTTCCATCAAAAAAAGCAAAAAACGTATAATTATATCTCGTACTATACTTTTTAAAGCCTAATAAAAAAACGATTTTCTTAAAATAATACCGATTACATCCCATCACAAATAAAAATAATCAAACAAAAAAAGCCGTATTTCTATGTTCATGGGTACACTCGCACACAGTTTCGAAATAATCATGCTTACGCCTTTTTTCTTTCGCCTTTCTTGATCTAGTTGGCGGAAGTAATCACGAACTCGTCACATAAACAAATCGAAAGGTCTGGGTACTTACACTTACATCGCATGCACGGGTGTGGATTATTTGTTTAGTTTTCATAACTCACGCGCCGCTCAGAGACAACTGCACATAACGATTTGTATTTCCGAGTTAAAAAGAAGTTTAAAGAAGTGTTTAGGTACTAATCGGAATTAAGTATACCTTTTTTTTTTCAGTCTACACTGTCTCACTGCTGGGCAAAGGCCTCCCCCAAGTTTTTCCAAGTTTTCTTGTCCAGCGCCACTTCGAACCAGTCCTCACGGTGTGAATCCAGCTCGTCTCGCCACCTTTTTCTAGGCCGGCCTCGGCGGCGCCGTCCATCTTCAGGCACCCACTGTGTGGCGGCCTTCGCCCAGCGGTCAATGTTCATGCGGCTGACGTGACCCGCCCAGTCCCACTTCAGCTTGGCAGCCTTCTTGCCGACGTCCAGAATGCCCGTTTTGGAACGTATCGTGGTGTTGCGAACTCTGTCCTGTCGTTTGATGCCCAGAATGCTGCGTTCCATTGCCCTTTGGCAGACTCCAAGGCGGAACCTCTGCGACTCGGTAAGCGATCAGGTTTGAGCACCGTAGGTTAGGACGGGCAGGATGCACATGTCGATGAGTTTGCGCTTTAGGGAGATTGGTAAATCACCCTTCATAAGCGTCTTCTTGGACCAGTAGCTTTTCCAGGCGTTTTCGATTCGGCGATCGATTTCTCTTTCTTGCCTGTTTTCGAAAGATACTAACTGGCCCAAGTAGATATACTCATCGACATATTTAATATCCTGCCCATCTACCTCAACCCTACGCTTAGTGCTGTTTGTCATTATTTGTGTTTTAGACCGATTCATCGCAAGTCCCACCAAGGAGGAAACGCCCGGGTGCCACCACTGCGAAGATCGCCCGGAGGACACAGTAGAGCATACGGTGCAAGACTGCCCTGCTTGGGCAGAGCACAGACGTGTCCTCACGGCGGCGATAGGCGGAGACCTCTCGCGCCCGTATTGGTTGCGGCCATGCTGCGGGGCGAGACGGAGTGGGAAGCGGTCTCCTCCTTCTGCGAGGCAGTAATGCTCGTGAAGGAGGAGGCGGGCCGCTTGAGAGTGAGGACAGCGTTCTCCCTCCGCCCCAACCGCAGTGGTAGGCGCCCGCGGCGTCGGACGTCAGCAGATGATCTCCGGCCACCGTAGGCGCGGGCATGCGGGCAGCGAGTAAAGGGCAACTCGCTGCCCGACCATGGACCATGCCCGGGTCGACGGCGCGTCGTGTCCCACGCGCGCCTCAAAGAACATCAGCATAATGACGGGCCCCCCTCTCAGAGGGCCAAAGCCTGCCGGGGTCGCGGGATTATTTCCTTACCGTGACCCCGGAACAGAAAGGGCTATTGAAGGACAGTCCCTCCCACCTTGCCTGGGGTGTGAGGACTCATTTGATGATTTTACCACGCTAAAAAAAAAAAAAAGTCCCACCAAGGAGCTAGCCGTGCTCAGTTCTTGGAGCATGGTTTGTAGTTCAAAAGCTGTAGGGGCAAAAAGAACAATCTCATCGGCGAAACGGAGGTTTGTCAGCCTCTTATTGCCGATTTCGATACCTTTAGTCACCCAAGAGGCTGCCAGAGTTTTAAATATCTCCTCAAGTGTGCTGCACGCCGCAATTGCGGCGGTAAGACCCCTCTTTCAGGAGTGGCTGGAGAGACGTCATGGCGTCCTTACTTTCCGCCTGACGCAGGTCCTCACCGGGCACGGATGCTTCGGGAGGTACCTGTGTCTGATGCGGAAGGAGGAAACGCCTGGGTGTCACCACTGCGAAGATCGCCCGGAGGACACGGTGCAGGACTGCCCCGCTTGGGCAGAGCACCGACGTGTCCTCACGGCAGCGATAGGCGGAGACCTCTCGCGCCCAGCATTGGTCGCGGCCATGCTGCGGGGCGAGACGGAGTGGGAAGCGGTCGCCTCCTTCTGCGAAGCAGTAATGCTCGCGAAGGAGGAGGCGGGCCGCAAGTAAAGGGCAACTCGCTGCCCGACCATGGACCATGCCCGGGTCGACGGCGCGTTGTGTCCCACGCGCGCCTCAAAGAGCGTCAGCATACTGACGGGGCCTCCTCTCAGAGGGCCAAAGCCTGCCGGGGTCGCGGGATTATTTCCTTACCGTAACCCCGGAACATAAAGGGCTACTGAAGGACACCGTGGATTTTAGTCAGTACAAGTCTGACAGTCCCTCCCGCACTGCCCGGGGTGGGAGGACTCATTTGATGATTTTACCACGTTAAAAAAAAAAAAAAGTCATCTATACGGTTATGTATTACTTTAATGAAAGTCTTGTAGATGTGAGATGTTAAACTTATTGGACGATAATTGCCGATGTCACTTTTGTCGCCCTTTTTATGCAGAAGGATTATGTTTGAATGGCACATTGTTTTTGGAACTTTTCCGGACCGTGAAATGGTGTTAAATAGGTTAGTAAGGTGGGGCAACAGAGAGGAGGATCCTATTTTGAGTGCTTCTGTGGTAATTCCATCTTCTCGAGGACTTTTATTGTAGCGCATAGTAACAAGCGCTTTGTGCAATTCATAACCATTTATGGGGGGGATGGAATCGGATAGATTATATTCAGTATAGTTATCGTATGGTGGATGCTCGGAATATAATGATTTATAAAATTTTGTGGCAATTTCCATGAATTTACCTCTATAGTAATGTTTTACACCTTTATCATCCACTAAGCTATTAATCCAAGTTTTCCCGGAAGTAACTCCATGTATGGTTTTCTAATGCAGTTCTTACCAAATGTGTATTCAGATTTCTAAGATCTTTTCTTATGCTTCGTTTAACTTGTTTATCTATTGCTCTGTAGTGTGGTGCTCCTATTTGTTCGTTGTTCTTTATAATCGAGACTTTGGAAGGATAATTTGTTTCTATTTCTGGGTTTATTTTTTATGGTTTTGTAGGTATTGTTTATTCCGGTAACTATTGCATTGTATTGTTTTTCTGCGTCTGTTTCATCGATTTCAAGTTCCTTAAAATAATTAAACAGTTCCTGGTTGAAATGTTGGAAGTTCAAGTTAAATTTTGAAGTTAACGAGGGTCTCTTTAGACAGTCTTTTAATTTGTTTTATAAATAATTTGTCTCGATGGATTTTAAAATCTAGTCTGATTTTAACACGAATGGGTGTCTGAATATGGTCTGAACTATATTTGATCCTGTTTATGACATTAATATTTTTAATAATATATCTATCGGATGACAAGATGTAGTCGATTTCGTTGTGCGTGATGCCATCTGGTGACACCCAGGTCCATCGTCTTTGCGGTTACTTCATATAGAAACTGTTGACCATGTGCATGCTCTGTCCAAAGGCAAATTGGGTGAGTCGAGCGCCTCGCTCGTTTCGATCTCCTAACCCAAAACTACCAACTGTGTCACCACAGTCCAGTTCTTGCCTTCGTCCCACTTTTGCATTAAAGTCACCAATAACCATGTTCCAGGTGCATTTATTTTCGTCGCATGCTCTATTAACAAGATCGTAAACATCTTCTACATCTTCATCTGAATATGCAGATGTTGGTGCATATACCTGAACAAGAGTTAGAGTTCTGGTAGGTGTTAGTTGGAACTTGAGCAAAGCGACACGTTCAGAGTATCCTAAAAATTCAATTATGTTGTCCTCACTTATTTGCAACATGAACCCCACTCCGTGTTGGCCACTGGTTTCACCGAAGTGGAAGAACACGGCATCGTCTCTTTCCTCTGTTTGCTCACCTTCTCGTCTCACTTCTGAAAGTCCCAAAATGTCCCAACTAATATCCTTTAGGGCATTTACAAGCTCAATCAACCGCTCATCTTTCAGCAGCATCCGAACATTGTATGTAAGAATGTTGAGTGTATCGGAGTCCTTTATGAAATTTGCCGTAATTGTCGTTTGACGGTTAGTCGAATATCTCGCCGGAGATTTTTAGCTCCCCTGACACCAGGGCTGTGCTCGCGCCCGTCTACGCCAGCACAACTGCTGGAGTCGCCGGGCACTTGGGGTTTTTTTTCAATACTTATATGATTAATATTCTTTTGTTTGAATGTTTAGTAATTGGTATAATAAATAATTTTAAGATTTATGTTGTGATTATTAATTTTAATATTTTGAGGTCTTAATAAGAATTTCTATTTAGTTACCGTTCTGATTTAATTACAAAATTAAAATTATAATTCACTGTTAATTTGATTATCTTTTATCACTATTATTCTGTTCTGTTATGACTATTATTATAATAAAGTGCAATTTTCTAAAAAACCTTTCTTATTACACCACTGAAATATATTTTACCTAGAAACTTAATATTACTTACAGTTATAGTTTAATTGAACATACTGTTATAAAAAAGCCGTATTTAGACTTAAAACTATATTTTTCTTTTAATTTTTAACAAAAAAAGCTGTAAATGCATCTTAAAATTCGATAAGTAAAATAAAATTAAGCAAAAAAGGGCTTAAGCAGTACTTAGCCTCTGTATTTTATCATAGTATAGAACTTCGTAACAGACGTAAGCATGAATAGTTACAGTATTAAAAATATTTAGAAAGCGATGATTAGAATAAAAAACATTACATTTGAGGATTGGTCTTTAATAAATAAGGAAAACGTCTGTAAAACTTTAAACATTAAATACTGATTACCAATTAAATTTAAGGTGTTTCGAATGTAAACTAAAAAAAAAGGTTGTTTTTTTTACTATTTTTTGATATATAACAATAGATCATAGAGTCAAAAACAAAGTAGATATACCTGGTTAAACAGTTTTTTTGCTCCCCTGTAAAGTTAGTGAATTCCACTTACGCCTTTATTGGCCTGGGTGTGCGATATATTATAATAGCCTGCTGGGGTCGCGGGACTAAAGAGCTACAGAACATTGACCCCGTGAACGTAAAGGGCTATTGAAGCACACCGTGGATTTTAGTCAATACATGTCTGACAATCCTTCTTGCCCTGCCCTGGGTGGGAAGGAAGACTCATTTGATGATTTTACCACGCTAAATAAAAAAAAAATGCTGTCAAGTAAATCACCTTCCATTTGTCTTTGAGTAATTTTACGTATCGTCTAATGGTTGCTATCACTAATTCATCAGGCGCAAATCCCGAGATGCGGGGCTTTTGCAGTGGGACAGTGAAGAAAAGGAAAATTATTAAGCTTATTTTCCTCACTTTTCACAGTAAATATACAGTCGAAGAACAAAGACAGGCCGTTTCGTTCGTTCATGATCACTGCTGAAGATCCTGATGTGGACAATAATGTTTTCGAGTTCAGTCATAAGAACATTGATGTTGGAACTTTGAAGACTTTGGACGAAGACTTGTCGCGGTACAGTGAACGATGTTCCAGCTCTGTGGAAAATGCTGATAACTCTGATAAGACCAGTGTAGAGGTACGTAATAAGAAAACTTATGCCGTAGATCTAGTTCGGCCTGATTTTCTGCCCCTATTTAACACTAATCGCAAAATTTTTGCTCACGAAATTGAGGCAGAACAGTGTAACCTGTGTATTGTTATCGGGCCACTGCGCGAGTATCAGACGCCAGTACATCAAGCTGCCCGATTTAAATCGAATAGCAGAAGGTTCCTAATCTATTGGGAAAATTTCACAGAGGGCAATTCTGCAAGAGGTATACGAGTACACCATATGACTCTGTCAAGAATGCAACATCTAAGAGTTGACTGTCAATGGTGAAGAGGTTACTTCTAGGCAAGTGTGCTTCACCATCGACCAAATCATCGTTTACCATCAGGCGACGAGATAGTAGCAAAAAAAAACGCGAAATATTCCAAAAAAAAATACTACCTTCTGAATTCCACCAGATCCATTGGATATCTCCGAAGCAGAGTTCCAAAAACCAGACGGTTCGGATACGAGCCATGGTAGCAGAGAACGACGAGAACTGGTATACTGGAGAAGGTCTGACTATCATACTTCATAAGAACACCGACAAAGCACCTGATAGTCCACCCTTCCCCGCGTTGCCGTACTGCAACCTTTGCAGCGAAGCTCGGTATGAGGTAAGGAAGACCATGGTTTTAAATTAAGATAAGTAATCCTAGGTGTTTTATCATTAAGAATAAGGCAAAAGAAAAGATGGATGGATAATGTGAGGAATGATTTGAATGTAAAAAGAGTAAATGGTACGTGACGTCTGATAGGGGAGAATGGAAGAAGAAAACGTGTTACGCCTATCCCAAATAAAATCGGATAAGGCCAGAAAGGTGATGATATCATTGTTCTACACTCACTACAATGTATTTGGGGTCAGGAAAGCATGCCTCCTTCTTCTTACATCTCTATATAGCTGAATTCCCACGGTACGTCATATCGCTAACGTAGGCAAACCAGTCATCACCGACGGACCATTCAAAATAAAAATCAAAATCAAAGCATTTATTTCAAGTAGGCCAGTTAGAGGGACTTTTGAATTGTCATAGACAATCAAAGGAATATTATTAAACACTACAAAAGTTATGGTGCTACAGTCCCAGTCACAGATGCCCGTTCCAAGAAGTAGATCTCTATGGAGAAAAACGTGCAAGAAACTCCATGGACACTCTTTTTAGATCGCCAGAATTATTACAGAACCTTTGTTACATCATTCATTTGAGGTGGTTCATTATGTGAGAACGATGTAGCAAGTTTTGGATTAAAAGTGTCCAGAGTAACAATTATTAAAACAAAGACAACTCAAAAACAAAATAATCAATAATTATTAAAATAAACCGTGGCAGCTAAGAGATGACCAGTCTCAACTGACAGCGCCCGTTCACGAACATGACACATGCATCAGCACCATTCAGCTCAACCATTTTGAAGGGAGCTAAAGGATCCGACACACGCGCCACCATTAGCGAGACATTTGAGTGAGCATGACACACTCAGCCGCCAGGGTCATTCAAGTCAACAAGAGACGTAGGTACTCAGTGAATGACAGCTCTGAAGTACATAGTACTCACACAATGTCGGCTATGAAACTACATTGTCAGAGTATCGTCGGTGGTAGCGTAAAACACGGTCGAACTGTGTAGGGTCGCGGGAATATCTAAATAGGTTGACCGTGGAACGTAAAGGGATATTGAAAAAGCACCGTGGCTTTTAGTCAATACGACTCTGACAGTCCGTTTAACTCCATACGAGGCGGGAAAACTGATTTTATGACTGAACTGAACCACGTAAAATAAAAACACGTAAATAAAAGTGTCTATATTCTACTGGTAAAAGCTTCAAAACTGTTTGTAATTTTATATTCTTAATTATTTGATACCAGCACGCGTAGCATGGCGCCGTAGAAACAGGTTTTGTCGACGCGAGAAGAGTCAAAATGACAGAACGTAAAAGATTTTTATCGATTTTAGCATAGCAATGTTTAAAATATAGAAGAGATATGTTTCTATTCTTTAATGGTGTACGAATCGTGTCATACTTGTGCAAAAAAAACCGTCGATTTGTATAGGAATAACGATGAAATGACTTTGTCTTTTCTTGGTAGAATAGAGATAGAATCGCCATGCTACGCGTGCTGAAAAAACTCGCCAACGATTATTCTGATATTACCTAATAGCAGCCGTACAGTTATATTCATACGAGCTCAATTTCTGCGCCTGCCATATTTTACCGATCATACAGACGCAACTCGCAGTGTAAACGGTTGATGTGACGACTGGAAAAGGCGCAGACAGACACCCTTTATTAGGGTGGGTAGGAGCTCCATACTATTTGCAGTATTCACGAGACCACACTGTTACCGTCATCAATATTCAAATAATTTATTTCAAGTAGGCCAGTTACAGGCACTTGAATTGTCAAAATACAAATTCTATAAAAATAGTTATGATGCAACTAGGACTATTCACAAGACATAATAACCGTAAAAGTACTTACCTACATTACTTTGCCCATTTCAAAGCGTAGACCTCTATGGAGAAGAACGGGGCAGAAACTCTATGGACACTCTTTTATAATCGTCATCTTCCGCCAAGCCTTTTCTGAATTATACCATGGGATTGGCCTGGAGTCTAACCTGAAGCAGCTCAATTCCTGTATTTTCAGCCTAGCGCACAACCAAAACATAGTTAATAAGTAACGTATTACATATTTTCAAAGGCATTCATGTTTGCTCTGAGTATGTGTCTTATTTGTTTTGATAAATAGTTAGGGTCAGCTTACACCGAGACGCGTATCGTCGCGTACCGAGATGTGTATCTTTTCGTGTAGTAAATTAAGTTAGATTTTGAGTAGCTCTATTGAAATGTGCGCACAGCGTCGCGCGTCGGTGTGTCTTGACCCTTAGTACACACAATTTATAAAATCAATATTTCTCATTAGTCGTTATTTTTAAATAACAGATGGCGCTGTGCTTTGCCTGTGAAGTTACTTTTTTGAACTTCGCTGTTCTCTTGTGAATTATGACTCCCCTCAACACTTTATTTAAAAACTAGCTGTTGCCAGCGGCTTCACCCGCTGCAACTCAAAAATTATCCCACGGGAACATAAAATCGGGATAAAAACTATCCTATGTGTTAATCCAGGTTATAAACTATCTGTGTACCAAATTTTAACCAAATCCGTTCAGTGGTTTTTGCGTGAAAGAGTAACAAACATCCATACATCCATACTTACAAACTTTCGCCTTTATAATAGTAGTAGGATTTGTCTCTTTTGCATACTTGTTAGATATACTTACGAGTATCAACAAAATATTTACGTTGTACAGTATGTAACAGACCGTAGATATCTGTACCCTTAGCACGAGTTTTCACTCTTATAATTTACAGCGTCTTTCCAGTATTTACAGCGTTTCTTGTATGAAAAAATGGAACAGCGCCTCTGGTGTGCGTAGAAGGAACTAATTTTTTCCTTGAAAAATGTCAATTTGAAATTGTCAAAGTTCCAGTTTACTTTACGTCTCAAATACTGAAAACTCGTGCTAAGGGTACAGATACACCCTCACTTTACTGACCTAGCTTGTTAGAAAGAGAATAAAACTCATTTAACCGTTGCAGGTGATATTCTACGGCAAATGGTCGAGGGTGGCCCACCCCCGCTACTACCCTACCAAGCCTGATGAGAATGGCTACAGCCACATGGTAGGCTGCTCCCACACGTATGACTACTCGCTGTGGACTCCTGGAATCAATGCCGGCGATGGATTGAAGGACCTGGCTGAAACCGGTAACACTACTACCATGGAGGTTGAAATTGTTTTACAGGTAATGCAAAGGCTTGTTCAAATCATAAAATACTTAATAGTAGTACAACCTGAAGTCCAGTTCTTGTGTGTGTTTTTTTTTCAAGAATTTGCTATTGGCTTCAATTTAGCCCTGATTCAAAGATGAGACCTAAAATATACAGACAGAACGAACTGGAACTCCCGCGCACCGACGCGACGGAACATAGTAAAACTGTTTGTCGCCGGACTCCGATAAGGCCGGATCCACACATTGGCCCTGTTGGCCGAATAGAAGGAGACGGCGCTATACTAAGAAACGAGATAGAGTTATTTGCGTCTTGCTTTCTGGTATAGCGCCGTCTCCGTTGGTACGAGCGTTGGGGCCAACGTGTGGAGCCGGTGTAAGATGGTGGTCGCGAGTCAGGCGGACCTGGTAAGGCTGGAGTCCACTGCCGTTAGCATACTTTACATGGCAGTTTGTGGTGCTAGGAGCACCGCTGTGCTGCTAGAGGTGAATCCCACGCACCTCTAAAGCAAATGTATTTTTGTAACGGCAATGTCGTGACGGTATTTGTTTAGCTTAATAGCCATCCCGTTCAAAAGACAGCTGAGGGTCAAAATACTGAGATTTAAAGATTTTAATTTATATTATGCGTAAAACGTTCAAAATAAATGAATGCCTAATCCTTTTAGATTAAACCTCTGCGTCGTCAAGTAATCCATAAAGTTTATTTTATAGTCTGGAAGGTTTTAGAAGATTTTAATTTTTAAAGGATCATTATTTCGTTCATTATGTAATTAATTTAAATGCATTTAAATCTAAGGCTTTAAATAATAAACTAAACTTTTTCGAAACAGCAGCCTGTCTTTAGTGGATTTTCAACTTTATGCTTGGTAGTCTTCCCGGGTCGACTCCGGCGCATCGTGTTCCACGCACGCCTCAAAGAGCTGTCAGCAATCTGACGTGGCGCCCGCGCCCCTTAGAGGGCCAAAGCCTGCCGAGGTCTTTCTTTCCAGATAACCGTGACCCTGGAGCGTAAAGGGCTATCGAAGGATCACCGTGGATTGTCAGTTCAAGCCTGACAGGAGCTCGTGGCTAAATAATTACAACCGCACAGGGCGATCTTCCGGGTAAAGCCGCGCTTGTCGAGGTTGGTCTGTGGATGGGTGATCATCTGTCATGGCGAGTTTCCTCCGTGCCTCGAAATACACGTAGCCGTTGATCCCGGCTGTCATTTGTAGATCTTTGACAGTCGTTACTGTTAGTCATAAGCCCATAGGTCTGACAACGAGTCTTATTATGGAGTAGGTGTCGTATTGCCCAGTTACTAGGTTGTGGAGGTCCGATAGGCAGTCGCTTCATAAAAATACTGATATTCAGCTGCATCTGGTTCGACTGGAAGCCGACCCCAATATAGTTGTGAAAAGGCTAGTCAGATGATGAAGTCTGACAGTATTGTTTCACCCAACTCTCATGATGAATTTACCACGACTAAAAAAAATAAAACTCGGTAGCCCAAAGTTGAAAATCTATTATGTATTTTTATAAGTTAACAAAGTTGTATTGCATTTTAGATGGGTGCAAAAACAGGTACCAGAACGTTAATCAGAGGCAAAAGACGTCATCATCCTTATATGTCCGAGCCCTCCCATGCCCTCTTCAGAGTTGACAGGTACCACCACCTGATCTCACTAGCTGTAGGCATGAGACCCTCACCAGATTGGTTCCTGGGTACCTCCAAGTTTGAGCTTTGTACTGAAGATGGCTGGGTTGAAGATGAGGAGATTCCTCTCTATCCATGGGATGCGGGCACGATGGATGGCATTTCTTATGAGGTAAGTTGTTAATTTTAATAATTAATTAATCTGTGGTCCGACTGTCAAAAGTGACTGACGTAAAAAATTTTCTTCCTCATTTTACATTTTAATTTTATTTTATTTGCCGCAAAAACCACCGTAAAAATATGATTCCGGTATCAATAATAACCCTATACTTGGCAGAGAATTTTACCTTTAGAAAAATTAACTTTTACTAGTTCCCTATGTTAATTGGATCATAAGGATGTCAGGAAAAATGAAACAAAAAATCTCTGAATTTCAGTTTTCAGGATATATTATGTGTCTTCAAGTGCACACTGCCAAGCTCACAAGAAAAAACATACAAAGAAAACTGTGTCTTTACATGCACACTGCCATGTAATCACTAATCTAAAAATGAAACAATAACATAAAAATAACATTAGTCTCGAAAAATATCAAAAAGTTTTGAAATTCATTAGGATCTAGGTTCGATACGGTTACGATATTGACATAGTAAAACATTAATTTCTACTATTATTCATCACAGTATTCAGTCCTAATGTTCTGAGATCAAGGTTTTCTTACATGTCTATCTAAGAATGTAACAATATGAAAAACTTAAATACTATTTAAGTACTTAGTACGAAAATCTATAAAGAAATTTCGCCCTTCAACTATTAGCCCAGTCCACGAACAGTTATAGGGGGAAATTCTTGGAACACAATTTTTGACTATGTAACTTTGTTTAGACTAGTTAGGAGGTGAACATAATTATTAAAAGTCCCCGCCCCTAGCCCTTGAGCTGGGGGGTAGGGGGGGTTGTAGCAGCTACCTTTTTTGTTTTTTTTTGCTTATATCTCGGAAACCATGCGTCCAAACGGCATAGCATGTATGAACGATATAAATGCTCAATAAACCCAGTATTATTCAGTAAGTATTTCCATAACTTGTACAGATTCCGAGGTAACCGCTCTTGAAAGTCTGTAATTTTGGGAAACAACATTTTGATCTTTTCGTGTTTGGAAAGTTGTATTTGATATCGCAAAAGAACCAGCAGCAGTCATTTCAGACCCTCCCTTCACTACCTAAGATTAACAAAGTCAAGTGAAACCTACATCTTGAGGTGGAATGTGCCTCCAGCTAAAAAAGTCTCCCTCAATGCCCACAAGTATAAGTGATTCTTGAATTCGGTGGCCACCATCATGCTTGATATCTCTTATCTTCCTCCCACCGAGGGAGCAGTAAAAAATAGCGCAGAAACTCATTTAAGGCTAGATAGTGAAACACGAATGAACAACTTGTGGAGTGAGGACCCATTTTTTTGGGTCCAGGGAACTGTCTTCGGAGACATCTTGATGAGGTCTACACATCTGGAATGCATCTTCCGAAGATTCGCAAGATTCTACATCAGACTTAGCTCCACATTTAGGCACCAACGCTAGAATTTTTCAACTTCTAGTCATCTGAAATTAAAGTATTGCAAGCTAAAGCAAAGGAATTTGGTGGAAAGTGTGATACGAATTGTTGTCATGCGTTATGAAAAAAACTCTGTCTGAAGAAAGGCTTGAGTATGTAGTAGCACAGCATTTATAAACACAACATTCACAAGTAGTAATCATCATGACGTTGGCAGTGTGCATTTAAATATACACAACAAATAAATTGTCATTCACAATGCACCAGACAGTGTGTATTTAAATGCACACCTTACAAAAATCGTGAATTACTGTATATGCAGAAAAGATATCAAAAAAATAATATAAATAGACTATTGCGTAAAGCTTGCAGAAAGTAAAATAATAGCAATTTCATACATTTAACTTAATCTAAGTGAGATAAAATACGATACTTACAGAGCAATGCACAGGCTCTGACGGACGGTTCGCCATTTTGTTCACCACTGACAAAGTGTGAGCCAGACAAATATAGATTTCTTTTCCTCACGTAAACAGACGTATAAGTAATCACTTGGAGTTGTTATTAAAACGATTCGATGTAATATTTTGTTTAAAAAAAAATCTGAATTCAATGTGCATTTAAGTGCACAATGTCAAGTATAGGGATAACAAACAAAAATATGAAAAATCAATAACAACAACAACAATGCAGTAAAATAACGGAAAAAAGAAGAAAATGAATCCAGTACTTTTGTAATGATAACCAGAAGTCGAACCAAACCGCAGCCAGCACACCTAACATCTCCGGGCTTGTTGCTGAGCTCCGCCTCGCAGCCGCCGGGACGCGCCTCACCAGTGGACGTCGTTTCATCGAGCGCTGCAGCCGCGTCGAGCTCCAGCGACGAGTTTTTCTCCCCGCCGTCGACGCCACCACCACCGCCACGACGAGGAAGAGGACGGCCACCAGTGGGCTTGGGACCTCGAGGCCAACAGGCCCCGAACAGGGTCCCCGCTGCCGGTGGAAATGTGCCGCGCATTCGTTGGACTCAGTCCATTAACGAAAATGTGATGCGCGCATATTATGGGGCTACAGAGGGAGGCATTAACCTTACGGCGTACCGGACCAGGATGCTCTCTCTGTTTCAGGTGCTTGAGCCCGCTGTCAACGTCTCGGCCCAACGATTGTCGGATCAGGTGCGCGTGATTCAACGTAGTCATAGGTTGGATGATGCTACACTTGATCGGCTGCGCTCGGAAGTGCAGGGTAGCCCTGTCGACAACCCTCTCGCAACACAAATAAACACCCATTCACCTGTTACTGCGCGAGTAAACCAGGATGTTGAGGAGGAGGCCGACAGGGTTATATCTGCAGATAACCAGTGCAATGTGGAAATAGGGAGTGCTTTGGAGGATGCGATTCGTGAGTATCGGTTCATATCACCTGAGCTTAGACCGCAGCTACCACGGTTGCCCATGAATAAAAAGAACAGAGCCCTAGTGTGTGCCCTGGATGCGCTGTTACCAGAATTTATTGAGAGCAGCGCAAACCTTTGCGATACACACTCAATCTTGTATTGTACGGCTGTCGCGGCGTGTCGTGTAGCTCATGTCAAATTTCCAAACACAGACAGAGCTGCACGACCGAAAGCTGCCGCTCCAGCCTGGCAGTGCAGGATTGAGCGTCGTATCAATGAGGCCAGGGTGCTCATTGGGAAGCTCATCTGCTTCAGGGAGGGAAATACACGCCCAAGGGTGATGCGCTTTGTGAGGCGGGCGTTCTCGGGAACTGGAATCAGTTCTCAAGATTATATGTCCCGTCTCACAGAGCGCATTGACTTCCTGAAGCAGAAAGTTTATGCATGGGCGAACCGTATCCGCCGGTATAGGAGAAGAGTGGACCGATACACTCAGAATCGCATGTTCCAAAGTGATGAAAGGTGGGTATACAGAACATGGGAGCGACCCATTCTCAATCAGGGTGTTATTGACGGGCATCTGCCAGATAATGAAGCTATGAGTGCTTTTTGGCGAAGTATTTGGTCGGTGCCCGTTAGTCACACTGAGGGTGACTGGATGCGTGTGGTTGAGCGAGCGTGTGACTCAATCCCAGAAATGGAAGCAATATCCATAACTTCACTTGACGTGGCCCATGCAGTCCGTCCGTTACCTAATTGGAAATCTCCAGGGCCGGATGGACTGCATAATTTTTGGATAAAATGGCTAGGAAGGTCGCACGCTTGCTTAGCTTCACAATTCCAGTCATCTTTAGAGACAGGGTCGCTACCAGTGTTTTTTACCACAGGTGTTACCCACCTGCTCTATAAATCAGGTAGTGCCGCGGAACCAAAAAACTATAGACCAATTACGTGTCTACCTACGATCTATAAAGTTCTAACATCCATTCTGAGAGCAAAAATTGCTAATCATATTGATAGCAATTCAATTATGTCTGCCTCCCAGAATGGATGTAGGAATTGGTCCCGCGGTACTAAAGAGCTGCTCCTTATTGACATGGCCGTAAGCCAACAGGTTCGTCGATCCCGAAGAGATCTGTCGACGTGTTGGATAGATTATAAGAAGGCCTATGACTCTGTGCCGCATGCGTGGCTCATGAGGGTGCTAGAGTTGAATAAAATAAATGCAACACTTCGCACCTTCTTGTTGTCATGTATGCGGCAATGGAGGACGTTCCTTCTCTATCCGGGATGTCGGCGGATTCTCGGGAGCGACGAACCGGTTAGGATTGAGCGAGGAATATTTCAGGGTGACAGTTTGAGTCCGCTTTGGTTTTGCTTAGCCCTGAATCCTCTTAGCACACTGCTGGAGGATTCAGGACTAGGCTATCGGTTGACGCCCTGGATAGAAAGGTCCGCACACTGCTGACTGCAAATCGGATGCATCACCCACGGTCATCGGTGATGAGACTGTATATCCCGCGGAAGTGTGGAGGCCGTGGCTTACTCAATGCTAAGACCTTGCACAACCGCGAGGTATGCAGTCTCAGGGAATACTTCCTTAAAGCCGACGTGGGGATGCATCGAGATGTAGCTTCAGTGGACAAAGGCCTTACCCCGCTCTCCTTGGCTAACGAGAACTGGCGCAAACCTGTGGTATTGGATACTAATGACCGCAGGGAGGTATGGCAGAGCAAGGAGCTACACGGACGGTTTTATCGGGCCCTTTACGGGCCTGATGTAGACTTTTTGGCGTCTGTAGCCTGGCTACGTTTCGGTGACCTCTTCGGAGAAACCGAAGGGTTTGTCTGTGCGATTATGGATGAGGTTATCATGACGAACAACTACCGGAAATATATTGTCAAGGACGGTACGGTTGACATCTGTCGGGCATGCCACCGTCCCGGTGAGTCTATCAGACACATTATTTCCGGTTGTTCTCGTCTTGCTAACAGCGAGTACTTGCACAGACACAATCTAGTAGCTAGGATTATTCACCAGCAACTTGCCCTGCAGTACAACCTTGTGGATTCTGAAGTACCATACTACAGGTATGTGCCCGGCCCAGTTCTTGAAAACGGTCATGCCATATTGCACTGGGATCAATCTATCATCACTGACAGGACTATTGTAGCCAATAAGCCTGATATAGTGGTGGTAGATCGCCGAGAGCGCCGTGCAATGATTATTGACATCACCGTCCCTCATGACGACAACCTCGTGAAAGCTGAAAATGATAAAAAAATCAAGTATCTTGATTTAGCACACGAGATTGTTGACATGTGGGACGTGGACTCAGCAGTCATTGTACCGATAGTCGTTACGGTCAATGGACTAATCGCGAAGAGCCTCGACCAACATCTTAAGAGGCTCTCATTGTGCAGCTGGCTCAAGGGCTTGATGCAGAAAGCAGTTCTCTTGGACACGGCGCGCATAGTGAGGAGGTTCCTCTCTCTGGAGCCCTAACCACCGGCAGCTTGGACCCTGTTCCCGATGCTGGTGGGCACCTATTTTTTATATTTTTAAATGTTTTTATTTTTTGTAATAATATTTGAAAATGTATAAAATATGATAAAAAATGAATAAAGGAAATAAACTTTGATTTTTTTACATTCGCTTGGTGAATATTATTATCTCTAAGAGTGCATTCGCTCGGGCACGCCGCAATTGCGGCGGTAAGACCCCTCTTTGAGGAGTGGCTGGAGAGAAGTCATGGCGTCCTGACCTACCGCTTGACGCAGGTCCTCACCGGACACGGAAGTTTCGGGAGGTACCTGTGTCTGATGCGAAAGGAGGAGACGCCTGGGTGTCACCACTGCGAAGATCGCCCGGAGGACACGGTGGAGCATACGGTGCAAGACTGCCCAGCTTGGGCAGAGCACCGACGTGTCCTCACGGCTGCGATAATGCTCGCAAAGGAGGAGGCGGGCCGCGAGCGAGAGAGAACGGAGTCCTCCCTCCGCCCCACCCGCGGTGGTAGACGCCCACGGCGACGGACGTCGCTTGATGATCTCCGGCCACCGTAGGCGCGGGCATGCGGGCAGCGAGTAAAGGGCAACTCGCTGCCCGACCAAGGACCATGCCCGGGTCGACGCGACGGCGCGTTGTGTCCCACGCGCGCCTCATAAAGCGTCATCATAATGACGGGGCCCCTCTCTCAGAGGGCCAAAGCCTGCCGGGGTCGCGGGATTATTTCCTTACCGTGACCCCGGAACAGAAAGGGCTATTGAAGGACACCGTGGATTTTAGTCAGTAGAAGTCTGACAGTCCCTCCCGCCCTGCCCGGGGTTGGAGGACTCATTTGATGATATTACCACGCTAAAAAAAAAAAAAAAAAAGAGTGCATTCGCTGCGATTAAAATTTAACATGTTCAATTTAAATCGCGGGGACTATTCGGGTGGCATTCGCATTCGCAGCGATTATATGTATAGTCGTTGTGTGTAACCAAGCTTAACTTCTGTATCCTACAGTCAATGAAGCCAGATATTTGAATTCGCATAAAATTTAAACAATACATTATGTTGAATGGTTTCACAAGTAAGCATAAATATGGTCTTCCCACAAAGAGAAGACCTGTGCCCCAGCTCTTACGATTATGGTTATGCTAATTTGAAAATTGCATAGTTACGATCGTCATCGATAATATTATCAACCAGAATAACAGACCAGAATTTACAACGTTTTACTGTTTACAGTCACAACCAACAGTGTCCACACCCAGAGACAATGTGAATCGTGTAGAAGTGGGCTCCTTCAACATAAACTCACCGTTTTACCAAATGAATCTGGATGATCTGAAACCTTTCGCCAAGCTAAGGGTTCGGAGACTGGACGTGTTCCCGCTGATTGGGGCGGACTGCAGTGAGGATGCTGAAGGTAGGATTTTGTCTCTTTCACTTTGAAGGTAAACGACAAAAAAAAACCCCACGAAGGTTTCTGTAAAAACGGCATAAATAATTTTTTTCATAGGAACCTTTACTTAAATTTTTGAGTATTTGTTGTTATATTATAGCGACACCAGAAATACACACATCACCTGTGAAAAGGACATTGCTCGTCGTCCATACATAGTTCGCCTAAGACCCAACAGGGAGGTATATTTACTCTTTGGGTTTTAGATAATGTATGTATTCGATTGAACCTAAATTAAATCAACGGACACTTTTGAGAATTCTGAAAAAAACAAAACACTTTTGCATTTTGAGGTTATAATTACGTCAATAAAAACATTCGTGTAGCAATAACTTAGCATTTATTACTGAATGCAAATGTCAAATGTTGTCATCTGTCAATTAAACAACTGTCAGTGTCGATAATAACGCTCGTTTCAAACAGCGCTTTCAATGGAGTTTTTTTTTATAAGTCGTATTATGGTTCCGCGACATCTTGCGGACTGTTTGTAACTAAAAATCATTATCGTAAATCAAGTGTTGAGAATTATACTGGTGCTTGTTTGTGTCAAACTCTTATTAAGAGTGCTGTTACAAAGACTTGGCTGTATGAGCTATAATGCCTTTGCCTATTAAAAACCTCAAATTGAACCAAAAATTAATAGAACAAACGACGGAAGCTAAGGACGGAAGTGAATACTTTTTAAAATGTTTTCGGAATTAAAAAGTGTCCGTACTATTGCAATATATGTAATGTATATTATAAAAAGAACTAGTAATTATAGTAAATGTTTCATGCGTGTTGGTTCATAGGCCATTTTTTACAATGTCCTTTCGAGGTATTCCACATAGGGCACCCGCTGACAATGTTACCTGAGATACTGGCTTCCTTATCTATTCCACATATGTAAGGCTCCTGTCAAAATTTTTCGCAGGTGCCTGATGCCCTATGTAAAATACCTCAAAATTTCAACTGTTCAATTATAACAGTTGACTCTCGTCTGGTTGACAGACAGATAGACAGACGGACGGAAGGACGGCCAGCTTTGTTATATCATCAGAATTACCTTTCACGAATGCACTGCTAAACTGGTTTCAGGAGATTGTAACATTGAGTCTAGTGAAAATTTCTCTTGAGAAGCCAGTTTGGAACATTTGTTTTGGTCCCATCGAAAAGTTGTATAACTTATTTTAAAGTTATCAATAATTTTAATTAAACTCGTATATTTTAGCTACAGAAGAAGCGGAGAATGAGGCTGCAGAAAATGAGGGCGAAGAAGGAAACGAAGAAGAAGAGTAAGTTTATTGTCATCAAAGAACTGCTTTCGTCAAGTAATTACAGGCGCTACTGCTGAACATGTCAGTCGTCTAGCTCGACAGAGTTTTTTTGGGTTTTTCCAGCAATTTCTGAGTAGTAGCAGTTGACAATTCGTGAGAAGTCCATGCTAACACATCCTGTACACACGGCTCACACATCAAGCTATGAAAAACTAGTATAAGCTGACTGTTGTTGTGCAGAAAGAACATACAATGCGAGACCACGGCCGGCAAATAATTCGTCACGTAGCTGTTTATCTAGGCAACCAAGGTTCTAGAACGTAAAAGGCAACCGAAGAAGTAGAGTACAGTAAGAGTCTGACAGTTCCTTCTGCTATAATAAGGGCGACAGTACTCATTTGATAACTTTACAACTCAAAAAAGAGGGCTGAAACTCCTGGCAGGCGTGGTCCGAAGGGGGATCACAGGGGACATGACCCTCCCAAAATCTAAAGTCACATTGAAAAATCTCAAAAATTTGCCAAATAATAAAAGGAAATTTCTAACTATCCCATAACGGCGATAAATTTATAGTTTGCTGACATCTTGTGCAATATGTCTTGTGCAATAATGTTTATTTTATTCCAGATACATATTTTTTTATTAGTGTAGTGAGTGACCCCCCCCAAAATTTCATGCTGCGACCGCGCCTGACTCCTGCGAAAATTCTATTATAAGCCGTCGCGAAACTTGTTATGCGGACTAAAGCGCCATGCGTTACGCATCATCATTGGCGTATAATGTTCCCACTGCTGGGATACAGGCCTCCTCTCTGAGAGGGAGTGGGCCATAATCCACCACGCGGGCCCAGTGCGGGTTGGTAGATGTTTCCGGATTTTTTATCAAACTTTCGTCTTCCTTCCAGAGAGGCCGAAGAACCAATGTTAGGAGAAGTAAGACAAGACCTAGGAGGTGATGGGAGGTGTTCCCTCAGTGATTGGGGCGCCTGGTCTACGTGCACCGTGTATGTTGGGAATTGTGGCTCCGGGTTCAGAACGAGGACAAGACATCCACTGGAAATTAGTATTTATAGCGAGGATTACGATGTAAGTACTAAGAAAATTATATGTTCTACGAGTAGCTGTTGCCAGCGGCTCCGCTATAACTCCCAATAACTCGAAATAAAAACTATCCTATGAGTTAATCCATTCCATTCATCCATCCATTCCGGTTATAAACTATCTGTGTACCAAATTGCATAAGAATCCGTGCAATGGATTCTGCGTGAAAGAGCAACAAACATCCATCCATCCAAACTTTCACGTTTATAAAGGATAATAAGATTGAGTAGCGGACATAATTCGTGGAAGTAGAACCACCAATAAATTACAAATTGCAAAAAAAAAATGGAAACGTATTATTTTGCTAAATTAATACTTACCTATGGTTATTAACAAAGATATAAAGAATCAAAATTCGAGAATGGGGGCCTCCTGACGCCTATTTAAATAGAAAAAAGTTTGATACAACCACAAGATAACAGCAAGGACAAAGCAGTCACGAGAACTAATTGTACTTCTGCAAAATAAATAACATTCTGTTTCTACCAATTCCCTTAAGAACCGTAAATCATAGAATAATGTACGTAAGTACAAGGTATGTGCTGGAAGCCCTAGCCGTTTTCAATACAAACGACAATAGCCCAACGGTTAAAACGTGCATAAACTTACTAGTGAGAGGTCGCGGGTTCAACTCCCATGGCCGTTGCCCTCCCGACCTTACTCATCGCCTATGCATCCTTACCTTAGTTGAGGGATCAGCAGAAATACTTGAAATACAAAATACTGGTAATCTACGAAACTGAAGTGCAAGATAAAAAATGGTTTAATTAAGTTATTCATCAATGTCTACAGCTATTCAAATACAGATTGAATGTATGTGATTTTTTTTGTCTATTAAGTGGTAACACTAAGATAAAATAATGAACTTTTAATTACCGAGAATTTTCACAACGCCTACTTATCTACTACATTCAATTCAACTCTAAATAATTGGAGCATTCATCCATTGTTCCAGTATCAAGATAATGTGCAAGCGCAGCCGACGGGCAGCAACTGTGAAGATCAAGATACCAAGTTGGTTGAATATCAGAATTGTTTCGTTGACTGCTATTAGAACGGATGTACCTTTAATAAACTGCCTAGCTACATGAATAGACGGGTATTTTATTTCTGTACCTGGCTGGAAAACGCCTAGGAGTGGACTTGAAACAGGTTTCAACGGAGGAAAGATTCTGTCTTCTCGTTTTTGCGCGAAAATAACCAGTTGGTAGGTTTGCCGGCCGGCCGGCGTCGACGAAGCAAAGCAAGCGGGGTGACGCGGAGCGCGGACACAAGGGGGCACCACTGTCAACATTGTTTGTGCCCATCGAGTATGAACATAGGCGCGGATAGCGCATGCTCCGAGCAACGGCCTGCCTCGCGCGCGCGATCTCAACTTGTTGATTGTTCACTCACTTCACGCCAGTTTAGTCGCGAACGATGCGCCGGGTGGTCGTGTCCCGCGTACGCATCGCTGTCGCTCCGAACTTCGAAATTGTTTTACGAAAATATGTGAAGTTTTCAAATTCAAAATTGTGCAGTACTACCGTGTCGAACGTGTTTATTTGTGATCGGTCCGTGTAAAACGTTACAATTAAGTAGTTTTAAGTCATTGAAACTTAATAGGCTTACTCGTTTTACCTGCATGCCTCGTCCCACGTCTGAGCGGTAACCTACCTTATCGGATAAACGAACATTTTTCAAATGGATGTGCGTTTGAAATCTGTGATAGTGTGCGTGTTATGTGTTAAAAGACATCGTGAGAGCGTTGTAGGAGATTGTGACAAGTTTTTACAATAGTGACGTGCTCGGAGTTGTGATACGAAAAAGTTGAATTACCTCAAGTCAAGAAACATGTTCGTGCGCGGGCGTGAGGGGGGCATCCTCGCGGCGTTGTTCCTCTATTCGCTAGCGGTGGCGTCGGCGCAATACACAAAAGGTAAAAACTGCTTTCTTACCTGTACCTGTGCACACGCAGCCCTACTAAGTTAACGTTTGTCATGGACTCGTGGTGCTTTGTTCTATTGCCTTTTGTTCTTTTCTTGGAACGTCTTTTGAATTTTTAAAACGAGAATGTGTAAATGACGTCATGAACAAGTTCAGCCATTTCTTGACACTTCAAGAAGGATGATAATCTAGTTAGCCGTGGTATTTTTAGCTTACTTTTCCTATGCATTTTTCCGGATATTCTCGATTTCTATCCGCAAAGAATGAAGTGTTTGTTTCCTGTTTCTAAGTAAAATGGAATGACTAAGTTAAATGACTGGTTCTGACAAGCGTTTTGATAACGGAATTTCACGATAAGAGCGCCGCACCTATCAATAAATTCTTACCTGCAATACGGCGGCGATAGATACTTAGTAAATAATAATAAAAGTAGATGAGGAATTACTTGTGAGGGATAGATAAAACTGGTAGCAATTGAAACTTGGTTATCTTTTGAGTTGATAGAATAACTAACTGTAAGCAAATAAAAATGATGATAATGTTGATCACTGTACAATTAAGTAGGTACTTACTGTAGCCGTACCTTGGTAGGTATTATTTTACCGCGGTTTTCTCTCGCAAGTAAGAACACGTGTTTTTATCTTCGAGTGTCGTTGGTTCGTGCCTACCTCAATCGACGACGGTTGAATATTTTTTGCAAATAAAATGGAGTGTTGTTAAACAGACTGTTTTTGTGGGTGAAATTGTCGTCGTCTTGTAAATTTGTGTTTATTTACATATCCATAAACTGTTAAGAACTGTCTTTAAAAAAGTTTCTTAAAAAAAAAGGTTGCACTCCAGGAGTGCCGGTAGAAGTGAAAACTTTTTTGTTACTATGTTTTATTTTAAAACTGGAGTAGTACAGATATGAAATTAACTAATTTGAATGACGTCTTACTCATTTTCGATCAGGGTCACGTGACCCTGACGCGAGTTTTAAATTTTTTACCCATTACAGAAAAAGTGTACAACGCCGCTAAAGAAGTTTTCACTTCAAAAATATCACCATAAAGCATTCCATTTTACTCTTCTTGAGCAGTAATAATTATAATAATGTCGTAAGATGTCGTGTAGTACCTACTTGTGAGCTTTAAAACACACACCAGTTTTCATTTTACGAGTTTATTTGTGAATGTAAATGCTCCAAGTCCTAACAGAAACAATAAATCATAATAAACAGCCCTGCTGTCAAACCCTTGTACCTACCCAATAATTCCGTCCTAAGTCTCAACACGAATATAATTCAGTTTTCAGTAACATTACACACAATCAAGGCTTGTATTATTTGCACAGTTCTAATTTCAAATCTAGGATTCATACCTGCACGCGTAGCATGACCATTACTATCTTCTCTACCAAGCATAGACAAAAGCATTTTATCGTTATTTGATTTGTATTCAAATCGTCTGCCTTTTTACACAGTCATGTAGGTAGGTATGACACGAAACACAGTAAAAATCTTTCTACGCTCTATCATTTTGTCTTTTCTTCCGTCGGTCGACAAAACCCGTTCCTACAACGCCATGGTACGCGTGCTGAGGGTTGAAAATTAAAACACTACCTATTTCGGCTGACTATACCATTAGGTATTCTGTGGCGATAGGCACATGAGCGATTAAAAAAACAAATATCACGTGTAAATCGTTTTACTCTACCAGTTGCATCGTAAATCGCTGCCTAATTAAATGTCAACGACTTGCCTAATGTAGACTGAACCTCACGCATGACATAGAAACGGTAAATACTCTCAGGTTAGTACCCAGTTGAGTGACCTACCTAACAGAGTAGGTACCTCTGTGAGGTCTAAAAGACATTTTATTACATCTAAATAGTTATTACCTCCACAGTACCTGCCTAGATAAAAAAGTACGGCAGTAAACCTAAGTACATAAGCAGGTAGCATTTTATTTTAAGGCTTATTTAGTGTCTGAATAGATATAGGTAGCCCTTTTATGGTAGGTATAATACCAAGGTTGAATGGACTTGGGTATCTAAGTTACCGAATAAAATAGAAAGACAAAAAAAAATGCAAAGAAAAAAAAATAGTTTTTAATGACAACGTTCTAAATATTATTAATCTATTTTTTGACCCAGTTCCTAGCGTTTTTATTAAATTAAAAAAATAATAAAGAAGATAGGCAGTTAGATCCTCGTTTTTTAAATTGGACCTAAAGAATGAAGAATGAATCATCGCATTCAGGAAGTGGTGCAATAGTAGGTGTAATAAAAATTGTGACGTCATCGTTATTTTTTATGACGAATGATGAAGTTTATACCTTTCTAGAACCTGCCGGTATTTTCTTCAAAACCGGTTTACAATCACACGTCTGTGTTTTCACGGTTAAAACTCAAGGACAATTTAAAAATTAACGATTTCTCTAAACGTACGTAATTGTAGACGATACGTTCGCTCAGACTATAAAATGTGATATTAATTAATAAGTGGTTGTCGAGTAATTATGTAATTGATAACACATCACATGCCTAATTGATAACGTGTTTAAATAAAACAATGTCCAAGTAACGGTTGATTTAAAGATTTCCGACAAATCAATCGTACCTATTCATTAAATTGATAGTTCAAAGGAAAATAACTTACTAACACTATTATTAAGGGATATCGCATTCATTACCCAGTAACTGTGTTGTGGAGGTTAGATAGTCAGTTGCTCCCTGCAAAATACATAATACCTATTTGCTATTCAGCTGCACAGGCTTAGACTATGCAGACACTCCAACAAGTTGGGAAAAGTCTAGTCAGATAATGTTTAAGAGCGCGTATTCTGAAAGGCAACGTCGCAAATGCTGTCAAATATTTACAAGTTTTAATTAATTTTGCAAATTTACTGTATGAAAATATGAAATATGGCTCTGTAGTCTGTAGTGCACTTAAAAATTGATTAGGGAATGGATTAATTAATATCGTTAGCGTTACACCGTTTATGTAGTTTTAGACGTAAAAAAAGCATTTGGGAACTTTCCAAAGGCCTTTTACACACCTGAAACGGTTACAACATCAAATTCAGTGTTTTAATTACATTCCTGTATCAATTTTCGAGTGCACCACAGAGACATTATTTCTTATTTCCATACAGTAACATTGCACAATTAATTAAAACTTGTAAATATATGACAGCTATTTGCGACGTTGTCAACTATCTGGTTACGCGCCCTTAACACTAAACGAAGAATTAACACTAAAGAATTACGAAAGTAATAAACTGTCAAATAGCTGTCATTAGACCTACGACAAAATGACTTCTCAACTTCGACATTCAAGTGTCGATTTTAATCAAATTTCTCCTGTTCATCCTGTAATTTCTAAGAGGGACCGTAGTTATTAAATAAAATAATAACACAAGAGGTTAACCACAACTTAAGATTGTTAAGATGGTCGATAAAGTCATTTGTCTCAGTGAAAGGCAATCGTGACCAGTACATAGAAGTATACATAAAGGTAGGTACTCTATTGTATTGCCTCGGACTATGAAAGTCCCCTTCATATGACCCAGATGCCCATGTTTTCATGGCTAGAAAGGTTTCAGCTGTCGGGCGTTCAGAGCTTATGAAATCAGCTTTAGATGATCTTTAGTTTTATTCGATGTTTTGTCGATGACCTAGAATCTATTTAATCATTTTTAGTAAGTTTCCAAGATTTTTGTTCAATTGTGTTCTAAAGTGTTTAATTTCTCGTGAACTCTAAGTAACTTATTATAGTATTTAATTTTCTTAATATTGCCATTGAAAATCAGCAAAGTCAATAAATAGAGCTATGTTAAAATAAAAACAATGTTTTTTTTTCGCTCGAAGCCTTTTTAAAAGTCAAATCTTAAGATAGACAAAACAAGAGAGGATACTTAACAGTATTATAAAAAGGGGATCGCCCAATTGTCTGCCGAGGGCCTTTAAATTGTTCACCTATTTAAGCTTAGCTTAACTTAACTTAAGGAAAATTCACTTTTTTAAAGTTTAACTAATTTAGAACGTGGTTATTTTCCTCCATCTTATTTTTGTCGGCGCATTTAAAATTTTATGACCCGCGTGATTCTTTTAGCGCTTGAACTTAGAATAATACCGGCACCTTTTCTTTCAAATCAATTTAACTTCTTGCAACTTTATTTTCATTTCTTATCAACGTCAAAACCATCGCTACAGCGCTGTACCACTAGCGCAGATTTAAATTCATCGTCCATCAGTTTTCATAAAGTAGATCGACTTGCTCGAAGCACAACAAACAAGGTTATGACCAAGTAGGTTCCCGTGCCAGCTACTTATTATGTACCAGGCTTAAGCATAGAGTTACTAAAGCCATACTGAGAACAATGCCAGCCCCGACGGACTGCAAACCCACGACTTACAAGTATCTAAAGTATGAACTGTACTTCAATAAACCGGTATGTACTTAAAGCAAGCCAAGACCGGCTCGATATTTTGCATTGAAATGTTTTGCGAGCATTACTACAATTTTAGTGCTGATGTGGGCGACCAAGAACCTAAAGGCGTAGTTGGGCAGCATCCTTTATTGGCAGATATTTTTATATCGTGGAATGACTAAGACGAATTTAAGATACCTGCATTTTTGTGTAGCTGTAGACCAAAGAAATGCGATGACCAATAAACTGGTTTGGAAATGTGCTATGGCAAGCCCGCCACAAGAACGCATGCCCGAAATCGCATTTTTCTTTTTATTGAAGTTGTAAACCCTAGCATAAGCGTTCAATGGCTCAAAAAAAACCCTTGGCTGAAGTTAAAATACCGTAATCGCCAAACTGGTTGCCCAGCTGTAATTATTATTGATTTATTACTTAATTAATGCTGGTGTCATGTTGTTTTCACATCAACATGGAGCATTTTTCTTTACAAAATAAAATATTGTAACATATTACGCTTCGTAAGCACTCAGTCAAGTATGACCCTCAGTAACACGAGCGTCCCACCAATAATAATTTCCTGTCCCTCACACAATAAGTCATTCATTAGCCTTAATTTATACTCCTTGCTCTCACCTCAACCACTGACAATTTTACTACATGAACTGTATTTTTTTTCAACACACACTGTTCATTACTCACTCCTTTCGTGTTCATACAAAGAAGTTCTGAACCAACGCGGCAATGGAGTGAAAAGTTTATGATAGCGGTCGCTTTTGCCTTCTCTGTGGCCGTTGTATGGCTTCTGTGACACGGCTGCCTATGTGGTGACGTCACCATGCAACCGGACCACTCAATGGCAATGGTATGCAGTTATATGCGGCTGACCTTTTTATGAAAAGGTAACAATAAGTTGACTGAATGTTGGTTTTTGTTGAGTTGTCCGAAATGAGTATGTTTGTAATTTTAATGTGAATTTGTTGCATTCCAGAGTGTTATTGATGATTTTTAGAAATAAATTACATTTCATAATACATAATATTTATTAATTAAACAACAAGAAACGCTTACGCTTTTAGCTTCATAAGCCCACCGGCGATAAACGTAATCATAATTATTAGGTACATGAACGAAAAAGAAAATCCATTTAAAAAAAAAAAAATGTAATTCGAATGATAATTATGACAGGCATGAGCGTGGAAATGTGTTGTGGAATCTATAAAATTCGGAATGTTCTTTTTCGTACATGACAACTCTACTAGCTAAACTATCTTTCATCTCTAATACAATTAAAATCTGAACTTAATACAATGCAATTAGGTTACCATTCTGCAAATCTGCATCATACTATCACCTAGTGACCTACTAGTGACAGATTGCCTACGAGTATCGCATTAACCTATTTCTGTCAATCGGCTTCGGCACAATGGCCTTAAATGAGAATTGCATTCGAATGTAAAGTATTGAAGAACAACTCGAATTGGAAGTTATGTTTTGATTTCAAACACATATTACAATTTATAAAACTAATAAAGTAATAACTATACCTAGCGGGTATTTTATGTTAATAAAGCAGTTAGCTTGATTGGTTATCAATTATTATTTAATTAATTTGTATTTAAAGCTCAGTTTAGACAACGCGTGCTTTTTTTTTCAATAACACGCGTAGTCATCTTTCTTTTGGTTTTGAACTCAGTTGGCGGGTAAAACAACAATATTGTCAATCGGAACAATACCCCATTCAAAAATTAAACAAAATTATTACTAGAATCCGCGCCACCGCCATCTTTTGACGCGGCGCTAGTGTCAATGTCATATCAAATTGCATTAAAAAAATATAGTACCTCTAACTTTCCATAGGTCATGAGTGGGGGCGCATTTGACAGCAATGTCGTTGTAGTAAGAACTATTTTCGTGCCATTGACGATGACTTGAGGTTGACATTTCTCCTTAGTAGTGTTGCCAACTTACATTATAACAGATTTTTTTTTTTCAAACATAGTGCATAGAACAAAATATTTTAATCCGCACCCAGGTCGATATCAACGCACTCACGGGGCGTGTTATCAAAGATAATGATAACAGGAGCTGTTCGACCTGCCTTCGGTATAACAGTATAACACCACTCAGTTACGTGATTACCGTCACGCAAGACTCCAGGGTTTGTTTGTGAAATGTGATGATGACTTCCAAAAACATTCACGGTGTAATTTTAGTATAATTATGTGTGTCTGTGTTGTAAACGAGGGTATTACAACCGTTTAAAGGTTATTGTTATTAAAAGAAAAAATAATTTTAGTAAAACGTGTGTTTTTGCTGTTAATGGAGATTAATTTTTAAAACCTCTGCTTTGCATGGGTTTTGAAACTTAACAAAATATCTAGATTTAGATTACTGCCAATAATATACCTACTTCAATCGCCTAAACTTTACATGATACATTACAATTCTTCAAAAGACATCATAAAATTCCGTTTCTAAGTTTATTAGAACCTAACGGTTCCCAGACAGACACGAAAAACTACTTTAACTTATAAAAATAATAAAAATATCGATCAGATTAGTCACTTAAATGGTGCGCACTTAGACTAGAATCAAATTACTTTACAATAAATATTAAGAGCGCATATTCTGAAAGTTGGCAACGTCGCAAATGGCTATCAAACATTTACAAGTTTTAATTAATTTTACAAATTGGACTGTATGAAAATAAGAAATATGGCATTGTAGTGCACTAAAAAATTGATTAGGGAATGCAATAATTAATATCGTAACACCGAACATATAGTTTTAGATGTAAAAAAGCATTTGGAAACATTCCAAATGCCTTTTATACACCTGATACGGTTACACTTACAACATCAAATTCAGTGTTTTAATTGCATTCCTATATCAGTTTTCTAGTGCCCTACAGAGCCATTTTTCTTATTTCCATACAGTAACATTGCACGCGTTAGGTCGTTTGGACCCTCGGGCCCCACCAGAGCCCCCGTCAAACGACCAAAGAGCCGCCAAATTAATGAAAACTTGATATTTGACAGCTATTAGCGACTTTGCCAACTTTCTGGTTATGCGCCCTTAACTACAACTTTGGAACACAAAACCACAGAATAACCAAAATATTTAATTTAAAAAATAGAACAAACTTTAAAGAAAAGAGTCTTTTTTTTTTTTTTTTTACGTGGCAAAATCATCAAATGAGTCCTCCAACCCCGGGCAGGGCGGGAGGGACTGTCAGACTTCTACTGACTAAAATCCACGGTGTCCTTCAGTAGCCTGTTATGTTCCGGGGTCACGGTAATGAAACAATCCCGCGACCAAAGAAAAGAGTCTAGAGAATATTCAATTCCGAAACCAAAAAGCATTTTCTGAATATGAAAATTCGAAAGTCAATGCATAAAGGTAAGTATACATCGACAGAAGGTAATTCGATCATGCCTACGTCTTCACTGTCAACTTAAGTAGGAACCTAATGGAAATCCTGTGTTTCTACTCTTTGAGTGAATCGAACATTGATGCTTTTCTCTTTAATGTTATAGTTCATGTGACGTTTGCATCAATAATAGTAATGAATGTGTTCTTAGCTTAAGTACTAGGCTTTCTGGATTTTTTTAATTCTTCGATAGAATAAGAACAATCGTTTTGCGATTTCTAAATTCGCACAGTTTAGATTTTCTTTGTAAGGATAGGTTTTGATAGAGAGGCCTTTGAGCAACAGTGGATCAAAATAGTACTAAAATAGAAAAACCCAACTAAAATCTTATTCTGCTCTACAATTTTACTCAGCTATGATCAATACGGAATTTGTAGGTATTTTATTTATTTTGCAATATTTTGCAACAATCTTTATTCGTATCCTTGTTCTGAAGTTAATATCCCAGCAAATATGACAACAGCATTAACATTAAGTAACTAACTCAAAAACCGCTGAGCACTCACCGCTTAATTAAAGTTAAACTCTAACGTAATTGGAATTCTAGCTCTAAACACAAATCCTAGTAACGAGTAGAACAAATTTAAATGTCCAAAGGCTATTTGTATTTTCTGCTCCAAACACTAACTGTTAATCTTCCTGCCTCGGAAAACTGAGATAGTTCAAAGAATTACTGTGTCTGAGAACGACAAATACCTATGCTGCTTTGGATGCACAATTATGAGGATATTGCTTGGTTTGTGTGCACTCTGCCTTTATCTTTGCTGAGTACTGAGACTAGTTTCGCATCGTGTGATTTATATGCGAGGTTGACTTGATTCCACTGGGTAGATCGTGAGCTTTGAGTCGCAGCTTTGCATGGCAAAACGCATACAAACGCGGCGTGAAAACGCTCCATGTGCCACCAGTCTTATTCGAATGCATTAATAAATACATTGAAAATAGAACTGTATTATTTCTCTAACCCCTTAAAATCGCATAGCGTACCATATTTGCACACCAAAGTTTTCGTTCTAAAATTCAATTGTACAGCTTGACATAAAAATGTAGAAAACCGGAAGTCGCCACTGTCTTCGCGCTACCAGCACTTTGAATGTTTTTTTTTTTTCACTTATTACGTTAGTTTTATGGCACAATAATAAATCTAACAAACCTGCGGTCTTTGTTTACATCAAATAACAAAGATTTTAAAACGCTGTCAGAAATAAAAATTTTAGTTCCGTTTCAATCCGTTCTGGCCAAGCTGTATTCAAGTTTGAATGCTGGCAACACTAAAGATCATAGACTAGATGACTTTAACGTTTAGTGATGGGAAAATGTTGGCAGCCTTGATAAAAAGTTTTAAGTCAGTTTGAGAACTCGAACGTAATAATATCAAAAAGGGGGCAATTAAAAAAAATATATATTTTATGGTTTCCTTAAACTCAAAAATACAACTTATATTTTTTCCACAAAGATACAAAAGTCCATGCAGTAAGTACGTACTACTTACTACTAAGGGAACACTCGTCTCTGACAACAAATTTACTTTTCAATAGATAAATCCTGTCTTATCGCCAATCGAGAATATCCATTCCGACACTGACTGTCGAGAAACTAACAAGATATAATCTTCAATATTAAGTTTCTTTGCGCAGCTGCATAGATAGCTATCGCTTTTAAAAATGCTTGAAAATATATCATAATGAGTTTCCATTACTTGAAGTGGGCTGTTTAGCTTTACTACGGAGAAAAGTGCTGAGAGAAAAGTGGCGTAATGTTTATCCGTTAGTGTGGGGGAATGTACCTCACCTACCTGTAGATTTTCTCCCCATGTTCACAGATTATCTATAAAATGGCTACACAGTGTACGGTATTGGGTGTTAAAGATTCTGTTCAAGTATTTATTGAAATGGGAACTGAGCGACTTAACGTCTTTCCGAAGTTATATAGAGGAGCTTAATCTTCTTTTAGTTTTATCTTATGTAGACATCGATAAAAGTCTGTTAGACACCACTTTATTGTATGACCAGAAGGTATTTTTTCAAGCAGTTGAAATGGTAACCGCAGTGGTGGGAGTTGATCAGGTGATTGAAACTGAGAAGTCATAGGTGACATAACGTAAAGGATTTTCATGTTTGTTTTGTGATAGGATCGTCTAATGAAAAGACAATTTGCCCCTTTTTGTTTAGTAATTAGCCATGGAAAAACATCCTATTGACCTACAGAACATCCTCAATATCAGTTGAACAGTTGTAATTAAGCCAGCGGATATCACAATGGATCCCTATTAGAGTACAGCTCTACGTTCCTCAAGGGTATCGTAGAAGGCGATGAAAGCAACAATCGTGATCCCGAAACCTCCCGATTATTGCCGAAGCATCTACCCACTAACTAAGAAAATACGTCTGTTTGTTTAACAGTTGGAAACGTAATGAAAGTCGGTGTTGATATAAAACGTTAAGACAGATTTCAGTGAACTAATTTAACTTCGACCTAGAATCACTTGCGCCATGGAAACGGAATTGTAAGCAAAAACCCCGGAAAATTAGCACCAAATGGAGAGAATACTCGGAACTTTCCGAATAATGTAGTTCCAGCTTCGGTGGAGCTCGAATGAGGCCGACACATAATTTCATCACCCCAATTTTAGTTGCAACCGATTTTAGTGCATTCTCGTTCAGCCAAGCAGCAAATGAAGCCGTGCAACCTACTTCCTTAGCTCAGAATAAACATTCGTAATTAATCGGAGAAATACAACAATAGATCCCTATTAAACGAACATCGACGGAATACCTCCCGAGGGGATCATTCACAAAGCCATAGTGCTCGATTTAAAAATAGAACTCCGTGGCCACTAGTTTACCTTAGTGACAGGATTTTAATTGATTTTTGAGGTGAGTTGTTAGTCTGGTTATTATTACTTTCCGACATTTAAAATTGGAACTAAAATCAACAAGTTCAAGACTAGAAGTTTAAATATAGAATAGAGAAGGTAAACATTTGTCAGGTTTACAAAATCCCAAGTTACATAAGTACTTTCTGGTAAAATACCAATTTATCTAGTGTGGCGAGTCTATCTTCTGCTGGTTTCCGTTGAAACTAGTTTCGATGGCTTCCGATTGCTTTTCGCTCTCACAATGGAAGCTTAATATCGAACCGACTGCGAATAACGCACTCGTTATCGGTTTCTTAATTGTAAACGATCGACTGAGCTGTCATTCGAGAAGTAAGTAATGGTTGGACTGTATGCTGTATGTATGATGATTGGATGGATGTTAGAAGTGGATGACGAGATGTCGAGATCCATCTAAACAAGCTTTGTGAAATGAAATGGGGTTTCACGCCAAGTAACTATTAGCACTAGACCTCCGTGAATCCGTGATTGCTCATTGTGACCAACTCACAATGGCCAATCAATGTCCATTCGCGCCCACAGAATATTTTGGCTGCAATAACCATTCCGTTTTACGAGAAATCTTTTAACTCCGAGCAATATTAATTTAATTTCTGGAGATCGTCTCCTATAAAATATAGGATATTTTAACAGCAATGAAAGGGATATTTTGGGAGGTCCGTTAATGTTAATAGCGGAGACTTATGGAGTATTCCAAGCACGCTGCAATCATCGGAATTCTTGGTCCGCCTTTCCTTTATACGGATATTTTACCCCATCCCCATAAATGGCGCCATTAAAAAGCTAAGACCGGGACGGAAACGGAGCTACTTAAATATACTTTGCACGAATGCGCAAATTGGTATAAAATACTTCATCTTTTGATATCTGCTTCAAGGCTAGTCGCCGAGCTGCCGAGTTGTTTTATTAACACCGTATTTGATTGAGTTACGCTTCTGAAAATAATGATAAGATCGATAAGAAATTGTTGTAAAAAGTTGTTAGTTATAGACTGAAGAAGTAGGTTAAAACCCATTCATGAAGTATCAACATATAAATGTTAATATACGACTTAATAATTACGATAAATACTATAATACAGTGTTTTTCCTCCACCGATTTTCCTCATTATTTGTCAACAATTTTAGGTATTTGATTCTTATTAAATAAGGCAATCAAAGAACAAAATAATATGTTAAAAACCAATAGGATACGATATCGTTATGTAAAATTAAATGTAACAGAATTTTTGAAGAAAAATATTTTATTTGTAGTCCTTCAAAGGAAACTCATTATAATTTTTCAAATGCTAAAGCCGAAAATAGCTCGGTTTTTAACGTTGAACGAATTTGATGGTATTAGTACATTAATGACAGTCTGTTCATAGTCTGTCATACAGGGTGAATTTTCAACGGTGGAATAAATTACACGCTACTGGATGTAGTAATTGATACTTATTCAAAGTGATATTTGAAATAAGTATTTGTCAATGTCGACTACTCGTACCAACCCCTCATTGGTGTCGCGTAGTGTAGTGGAACGCCCACTCTCTCACAGAGAAGAGTCTTTGTCCCAGCTGTGGGAACACTAATATAATGCTGATGCTGTAATATCGACAAAGTACCTACTATCTTCAACCCGCATAATAAAATAAGAAGTCTAGCCTCCAACTAAAATATATTATAATGATCTTGTTCTCTCATCGTTTCTACGCTTATTAATTGGATTAGTTATCCAATTACCGTAATTTTTCTCATTTCATTCATAGATATTTTTTTCATTCAGGTGTTTTTTTTATGTGCTGGGAATTTTATCTGGTAATGCAAGTGTCTATTAGCTACGGACACCGCTTTCCGTCAGGAGTGCCGTTTGCTTGTTTGTATAAAATTAGTAATAGGTTCCAGCTTTACTCTTTGAGTACTGAACCTTAAAAATACGAGCTTGTGCTGATGACGCGATGCGACGCAATAGGGTAGTTTCCAGGGTCAAAATAATTACATTCTATTTAGTCCGTATTTTAGATTATAAAAAAATATTGGACACGTATATTTTTTTCTTTTTTCGATTAAACAAAAAAGAACAAAGATAATAGCCTATTTAAGTTACCTGTGACGTCACTCTGCGCGAAAAATGCCACGCATCGTGACGTCACACGTAACTTTAATAAAAAATACGTGTCCCTTATTTTTGAATAATCTAAAAGACGGACTAATAACATTTTTTTAGGCAACTAGCCTATTCCACCGAATTAACTACAAGTGAAAATTGTGGTTTTGTACGGGTAGATGAAAAACAAAACACGCTCGCCACGACGACGTAAGACAGTCGAATTGCATCATTATAATTATTATCGTTGTAGCAAGGACGATTTTCATTTTTAGTTAGTAGAAATTGAGCAAGCGTCCCTTTTTTTTTTTTAAGGTGGTAAAATCATCAAATGAGTCCTCCCGCCCTGGGTGGGGACTGTCAGACTCTTACTGACTAAAATCCACCCGTGTTCCTTCGGATGCCCTTTACGTTCCAGGGCCACGGTATCCTGGGTTAAGAAAAAACCCGCGACCCCAGCAGGCATTTTGTGCGAAACACGACGCGCCACCGACCCGGGCTTGGTCCCTGGTCGGACGGCGAGCTACCCATCACTCACCGTCCGCAAGCCCGCTCCGCCGCTGTGCCCTCTGCTGATCAGAGGGACACGCGTTGGAGCGTCCACACGACAGGCTATTCGCATACGGGCAAAGAGACCCCTCAGACACACAGTGCCTAAGGAAGAGTTTTTGCCCGCATCCTAGGGTGCACCGGCCCGAAAAACTGGTCTTCCCCCCGGACGTATCCGAGAGGGAACTCCAGTCCACGGGCGCACGTGGAGGTTTCCTGTCTTAGCACCCCAGCAAGCGTCCCTTAGTAAATATAAAAACAGTTCCAAGTGAATCCAAGTCTCAGTGGGTTACCTCCTCGCAGTGGCGGTCACTCTGTGGCCGACTGGTCGTGACTTGAAGGTCAATCAGCTCGAAGATATAAACGAGGCTTCTTATGTAACTGTAGGTACTTCCCTCACTGTAATTATTTACGACTTTTTTTCATTTGTGATGTTATGTAAGGATGTAGCATTTATTTTCAGGATTTTTGTCACTTGATAGTTTAGAAAGAATTCAATCAACTCGGCCTATTGGAGCTATTGCTGGCGAGCAAATCAAAGCATTTATTTCAAGTAGGCCATTTACAGGCACTTTTCAAATGTCAATGACAATCATCATCATCATCATCAGCCGGAAGACGTCCACTGCTGAACATAGGCCTCCCCCTTAGACCGCCACGCCGAATGACAATGAATATACCTACTTAATTAAATACATACTACAAAATGACGGTGCTACAGTCCCAGTCACAAGACATAATAACTGTGAAAGTACCGTCGATGCCCTTTCCAAAGAATATAACTCTTTGGAGAAGAACTGGCAAGAAAATCCAGCGTTTCTTCCTGATCGTCCTACTATTAGCCAACCAGTAGGTATATGTCGGGTCAGGTAGGTAAGATTATATCTTACTGACGTACGAGCTTGACAGTCCATCCCGTTTATATTCCATTAACATCCACTGCTGTATTTCTTGAATTGGCTCCTTAACGTTATTACTATGACTCTGGAGTCATAGTAACCCTAAAACAGTTCCACGAACCCGCAGTTTTACCCTGTAAGTTTTTTTTCTTAAATTTTCTTAGATGTTTTGAAATTATCAACAGCGCTCAATAGTCTTCAATTAAACTTTTGCACTAAAAACCTAAAGCAGTTCGTAGAGTTCGTACCATTACATAAAACATAAAAACTTTTTGTATTCTGTTTAAGCATTGACAGAAGTCAATGTCCTTGTTAAAGTTGGTGATCAAATCTAAGTGAGCTTAGCAATGATATTATAATAAAGAGCTTAGCTAGTTTTTACATAAAATTGACTTTCAAATATACCTTCCTAATTAAGATATGTATATCCTTGAGAGTCGGAGGTAGCAGAAGCCGTAACAAATCCCTAAAGGCCAAAGAATCTTTTAGACCCTTGACAACATCTATTTTCAGGGTTTTTTTTTACCCTTTAAAGGAACCTTGTGCTATGGATGGGCGTGTCCTAAGAGGCACTGTTTAGAAATTCGAATTAGGCAGGAAGTGGAATGGGGAGAAATGGAGCAGTTTAGTCTGGATTGAGAATTGGTAAACAGACTACTCAGATCTTAACCTCAAAGGCCTTTTCCAGAATTCCAAAAAATGTATATTAGATTCAGTTTATATCAATATTACTTCTGGTTCTAAATGACCTTGCAGAGGGCAGAGAACTTCAACAAAAAATTACAGGTTTCTGTGAAAACTTTATCGTCTTTTTCTTATCTATTAAAAGAATCTTGACTTCCCCAACACCTAGTTTATAATATTTTTGATTTGGCTACAAGATACGTTGCGTTTCGTTACACGCTTGGGTTACTTTCGTTCCGTGAACGATGTTACGTCAAGTGTTTTTCTTATCATACATCTAAATAAAAACTTCTTGGACCACGTGGCCTCAAGTGGTGCTAATTTTGGACATCTCGAAACTAACGACTGCTATACCTACATATTTTGCCCTTTTCCAGCCGTGTTTTGAAATACACACTTGTTTTCACGAACTACGGAGAAAAGGTTTAATAAAGGTGTTCGTCAAACAAAGTTAAGGAAATAAATGTCAGACAATATTAAAGTGGACTTTCGTCATTGTTTTTTAAAAAATACAGGGTGTCTTGTATCTGACGCTTTCAAAGTAATTTGTCTTCGCGTCTCGCTACTCCATTAGCAATGTCATCTCCCCAACCTGTGGTCTGTCGTTGAAATATCAATCATCAAATGTTTGTCCATAATTTATCATAATTATAACGTCCAAAATTTCAAGCCTGCTCAAGAATTTATTGTGCCGTGTCCGTGTAGATTAGTTTTTACTAGCTTTTTGTTTTTTTAAGTCGTGTGCAAGCAAACACATGCAAACATTCGTCCAGTCGCGTTAGGGGGATGTTTTTCAACACGCTTGCCCGGCTTTGACACGTGTTGCTATGAAACTGTGACATGTTATGAAAGTGGAATATCTCTACGTCCGCAGGGTTGCCCCCACATCGCTTCCTGCTGCGTCACAGCTTTCCTGCTTGTGACAACCCTGTTCGTAACAATCTCGTTTTGTTATTCGCCTCATACGGGCAGTTTGGAATTTTAATACGCTCTTTGTTGAACTAGAAATGGGGGATTTGTTATTAATTAATGTTATTATTCTCTTTAATCCCAAAATTGCTTTGTCAAGTTCAGGCACGAACGATGTTTACGATGTTTAGGTCGTAATAATTGTTTTGAAATTGTGTTATATTTCTTACATGTAAATTTCTGTGTGGTTTTAATGTGAAAATAAACTTGTGTCGGGTTTTTTGTGAGCTCATTTTACAGTAACGTAGTGAGAATTTAACGTTCCGCCATGATAGCCGAAACTAATAAAACTGTGGGTGTCTTGTGGTCTCATATTTTACGCGGACCACCGCGACACGACAGCCCTGTCATTCTCGTACTATTGTTATTAAATTTTATCACACCAACTTTAAAGCTCTATTCATTGTACGGAGGATATAAAATACTATGTCTTTTGGGGTGTGATTTACGCCATTTTATTATTAAATCACACTATTCGTTTTGAATTTTGTGCTTATTCACCCTGTATAATGTCTGAGGTACTTATATTGGCGCCATTTTTGATTTCAATAATAAAATAATCACCACAGTATCTATTAAATACATTTTCAATCGTTTTAATTACTACCTATTATACCCAAACTCAAACTCAATTTCTTTATTGCCTTGATATTTCAAACATGCTCTTCGAACCAATGTTACATTCAAGTGATTAAAGTAGGTGATGAATTATTTAAACATGACAGATGTTTTATCAATGGCACTAGTTGATAATAATTACAAACAAAGTGTTTTTGGTATCTAAGTGTAAGTAGTACAAATAGCATCTGTTTCGCTGATAACGATTTTATTTTTCCGACTTGGCAGTGAACACGTTAAATAAATGAGTCATTACTTTGCTTCACTGTTATTTGCTGATCAATCATTTGAAAACAAACTTTAGTCCACAGACTGAGCAAGGAATTCTATTAAACTCTGCGACAAACTTCGGCGTCTTAACAACTTTGAAGGACTATCTACTTGGCAAAGAGGCATTTTATAAGCCTACTCTTTGCCCCGACCTCCCCCGCACATCCATAATACGGCTTTAGCTTACCCGTTCTTATCCAGTTTGCAATTATAATTTAAAACTTCCAAAATTCAAAAACAAAGAATAGAATAACGAAATAAGCGAAATAAAACAGTACCTAAATATGGAAGCATAATATTCGCCTTTGAACTCCCAAGCTCGCCAAAAAGCGAAATTCAAAACAAATTGAACTAGTTCAACGGGTCCCACTGACATTGCTGACCGGAGTTTTTACCTTCCATTCAAAGTGGAGTGCGTCCAAAATAGATATGAGCTTCGCCGCCGTCGCCGTGAATTCGGACGGCGCGCCGCCGCCGAAAGAAACGCGCGGCGCGCCGCCACGACGAGTCGCAACTTGCTTTCTCGCTCGCACGCGCGTCTTTATGGCATTCGGCGTTTGTTCGCTCTAGCCTCTTTGCTACACTCACTACGTAGCTTATGCCACACACGTTAGTGCCGTTAGTGCACGGTTGCCAGGTAGCCGGCGGCGCAGTGTATGGCATGTACTATAGCTTTCACACGTGCCGGCGTAATTTGCCATACCGGCACCGGCTATCCGGCAACCGGAACGTGTGAAAAGGCACTTACAGTATACTTGCGGTAATCCAGACTTGCGCAAGTATACTGAAACGTGTGTGGGAAGATACTTGCACGAATTTCTAAGGGACGACACAACGACGTCAAGTCAATCGAATTGCATCATTATTTCTTAGTGGCAAGGTGGATTTTTACTTGTGGTTGGAATCGATCAAATCGCGTCACATCACGCCATGGTTAAAGTCCCTAACATGGTCACTGTCCTATGTTTGTGCAAGTCTCGATTTGTACAAGTATACTGGTACGTGTATAGTCGGCTCTACACAGTCAAGTGTATAAATTACCGGCCAAACCCGATTTCAGGATAAACTAGTCTGGCCTACGCAAAACTAGTTCTTCCTTCACAAGAGAAATCGACGGAGCCCCGCTTAGCGGGGCTCCTACTTCTGGGTATCGTCAACCTTGTCTTAGTCATTCGTGACCTAGACTAGGGTCAACGGGCTCGCCGCAATCGCGGCGGTAAGATCCCTCTTTGAGGAGTGGCTGGATAGGTCCCACGGCGTCCTCACCTACCGCTTGACGCAGGTCCTCACCGGACAGTGGACACGGATGCTTCGGGAGGTACCTGTGTCGGATAAGGAGGGGGGAAACGTCTGGTTGTCACCACTGCGAGGACCGCCCGGAGGACACGGAGGCGCATACGATGCAGGACTGCCCCGCTTGGGCAGAGCACCGCCGTGTCCTGACGCAGGCGATAGGCGACGACCTCGACATTGGTCGCCGCCATGCTGCGGGGCGAGACGGAGTGGGAAGCAGTCGCCTCGTTCTGCGAAACAGTCATGCTCGCGAAGGAGGAGGCGGGACGCGCAAGGGAGAACCCTCGCCCACGGCGCAGTGGTAGACGCCCACGGCGTTGGACATCGCGGGACGACCTCCGGCCACCGTAGGCGCGGGCATGCGGGTGGCGAGTAATGGGAGACTCGCTGTCCGACCATGGACCATGCCCGGGTCGACGGCGCGTTGTGTTCCACGCACGCCTCAAAGAGCGTCAGCACAATGACGGGGCCTCCCATTTAGAGGGCCAAAGCCTGCCGGGGTCGTGGGACACACTTAGGCCCTTCGTACATTCGGAAACTCAAGTTTCCGATACCTTACGACTTCAGTACCTCTACCATGAGTTGTCATCGGAAACTTACTCGCTAGCGTTGAAATCGCTAGCGTACTAACTTGTATCAAATAGATTTCGATATTGCTGGCACCATGAGATTAATTGAATCTTACGCAGGCGATAATGTAAGCTCGATAGATGATGTCGTGTTGCTAACTTCACTACTTATGTTTTGTTTCTTTCTTTCTCACAAATAAGAGGAGAGAACGGCTTATAATACGTCACTGTCGTCTATTGTTCTTTGACCTTGCCCTTGTAGATATCACTGACACCATTGCTGTCACTGCGTTGTGTGGTTTGAAAGTTTCTATTAATAGATTATTTGGATTATTAACTACAAAGTGCCTCACTGTTTCAATTATTGGTGGATTTCGTGAGAAGGAATGTTTCTACTTGGTATTAAATTATTTAAAAAACGTAAAGTTATAAAATTCCAAAATTGTTCCCTCTAAACGCAGGTAAATGTGTAAAAATATGAAAATGTGGAAGTGTACCTATTAAGTCAACCAAGTTAAAGTGTCTAAAGACGTGTGAATCGAAACAAATAAACAATAATGTGCACAAATCGTCCTACGCTTCTTTAAAAGGTCCGTATATTTTAGCTTGAAATTAATGTTGTAGTTCCCAAATTAAGCGGCCACTAACATATTTCATGTTAAAAAGCTCTTGCATGCATTATTTTGACTTTATATACTCAAAAACGTTAATAATTTTAATGTGAATACATGTTTCACACGCCAAATTGCTAGTGAGCTACGTAACTACTATCGTAAGCGTATCGTTCGCTAGCGCCTGTAGTATTATTGACTCATGGTACCGTTTTGTATGGTGACAGCTGAAAAACGTTAGTGACTATCGTGTAGATTACGTTAAGTTTTTAACCCATCGTTATCTACAGTGCTCATGGTACGAATTTTAATTCTCACTGTGACCGCTAGGGGCGCTGTACAATATTTCATATAAATAAATTACGGAGACGCTAGCGAGTTTTGGCTGTGTAAACTCATGGTAGAGGTACAGTATCCAGGCGACTCTCGCAATAGAAATGCATATACGTTCGTACACACGCACGCGACGCGCGACGCCAATCGCGCGCTACCTATCTGCTGACATCGCGGCGACTTGAGTTTCCGCGACTTTCAAGATGGCGGAACAATTTATTTACCATTTTTAATTTTATTCACAGAATAAAGGGTTCCGTAGCATATTCTTGAATCATTTTTGGAAAGTAATTATTTTAAAACGATAGAAAAATATTTACAATCCTCTATCAAATCATAATTTTATATGCAGTTTTATTAAAAAGTTAGGAGAGATGGTTTTTTTTCTATTTTATTGAATAAAAATTTTAAATTATGTTATAGTATTTGGATTTGGATTAATGTTAGGTTCCCAGGAAATTAACTGTGAAGGACGGACTGTCACACGACTGATCTTATAAAGATTCCGTTTTTTTTGAACCTTCGGAACCCTAAAAAATATACTTTGATCGTCACAGTCATGTGTCAGCCATTTTATAAATTCATATTCTTGACCACCCATCATGACCTTTTGACGCGGCGCTAGTGTCTATGTCGTTACATCAAATTGCATTATAAAAATTTAGTACCTCGAATTTTCCGCAGGTCATGAGTAGTGGCGAAACTCTAGTATCGGAAACTTACGTCGCCTCGTGTACGAACCTTCGTACACGAGGCGACGCAAGTTTCCGATACCTTACGATTTGGGTTTCCAGGCGACTATCGCAATACAAATCCATAGAGGCTCGTACACAGGTCGCGTCGCCGACATGCGTCGCCGACTCTAGTCGCTCGCTACTCATCTATCAAGATCGCCGATACCCAAGTCTTCGCGATTTTTAACCGACGAAAAAATTGTATCTACTATTTTAAAATTTATTATTAAAGTATCTGAGGTAGAAAAATATCCTTGTTTGTATCATTACAATTAATAATAATAATATTCCACAACTATCACACAACCCCATCTCGTCCCAAGCTAAGCAGAGCTTGTGTTATGGGTACTAAACAACTGATAAACATACTTATATATTTCTAAATACATAAATATAATATATACATATATTACACCCAGACACAGAACAAAATGATCGTGCTCATCAAACAAACATTTGTCCTGGGTGGGAATCGAACCCACGTCCTCCGGCATAGCAGTCAGGGTCACTAACGACTAGACCAACAGGCTTGTCAAATTCAAAAGAATATTCTAATAGATAATTAGCATGGAATAAGCTTTTTTTTTTTTAATTGGTAAAATCATCATATTAAATGAGTCCTCCCACCCCGGGCAGGGCGGGAGGGACTGTCAGACTCGTACTAACTAAAATCCACGGTGTCCTTCAATAGAACCTAACAAAACGATAGCGCGATCTAACTCGACGACAGCGCCATCTATCGAGCATGGTGTCAAACTTTTTGCACTTTTATAAATTATTATGGTTTCGTTACAAACATTACTACTATAACCTAGCTTCGTCATGTACTTGCACATACGACAAAAATAAAGTAATTAAGAAAACGAAAACATTAAAAAAAACCTATTCAAATCTAGAAACCACGGTCATCATCATAGCAGTAAGGGCGTCAGCGTTCCGGTGCAAATAAAAGAAAACTATAAAAAAAAAACCTAGAAAAAAATTGAATAAACCTCTAAAAAACAACTGAAACACGAAAAAAGAAAAATTCTATGTTTACCTGGGGATTGAACCCATGGTCACCACCTTGAAAGTCAAAGCTTGAACAAATCGAGCTACCTTGTAGCCGGTTGGCGCGGCGAAATTATGAACCATATTCTTTCTAGATTGATTTTTTTCCTCTATACGCGCCAATTTTGAATTCCAAAAATTTGAAATAGGAATGCGCTCGTCATTTTTAAAATAGAAGCATTTTAATTTATGTTGAGATGTACATTTTGTGTTTTGTACAATGTATTATTAAGGTTGAATATAGAATGGTGGCCGAATAGACGATTTGAGTCTTACGACTCGAGTCGCCGCTGTGTACGGATCGTGCGCTACTGGAGTCGCGCGACTTGGGTATTCGACTGGAGTATCGGATACCCGAGTCGCCTAATGTACGAAGGGCCTTATACCACGACTCCGGTACACAAGGGGCTACTGAAGGACACCGTGGATTTTAGTCAGTACAAGTCTGATAGTCCCTCCCGCCCTGCCCTGGGTAGGAGGACTCATTTGATGATTTTACCACGATAAAAAAAAAACTAGGGTCAAGAGCAAACCCATTTCACGTAAAAAAATAGATAGTGCTTTGATTAAAAACTCTGTCTCGCATCTTAAAATACTGAAACAATTATTGTTTTTAGTAAACGTAATCTCTAATTATAGAAGACTAAAATTGTAATTAGCAAATACGTTTCTTTATAAAACTTTTTTTGGTACCTAACAACATGATTTTCTTCATTTTTCTTCTTAATAAATCTCTCCCTAATAAAAAAAAACTAAGGCGCACGGCCGGACGCGACGCGCCGCCGCGACGCCGCCGCCGCCGTGAAAATATACAGGCCACGCCGCCGCCGTGGAATTGGCCATCGGCGCTCATATCTAGTCCAAAAAGAAGCTCTTAACAGTATCACAGGAAATAAACCAACAATGGCGATTCGTCGGATTGTACACAAAAGTAATGGTTTCTAAGGTGGGCCGTGGCCCGCGGTTGAATTTCGCAAGTTTGTATTCGATTTCGCGGTGACTCACGGACCGAATCGAATGTATCGAGCGACCACGGCGCAACTTTCCGCTTTTATTGCCTTCCAGCCACGCTGGAAACCTTAAAAGTAACTTACATCAACTCTAATGTACGTATAACATTCACCCTTGTACGAAATACGGACTCGTCAGGCTACAATGTTCCTTGTATTTCAATATGGTGTTTGAAGGAAATTGTAATGTAAAATTTGTTATTCTACGGACTTTATCGAGCAAATCTGGGAAATATGCCGTGAGTCACGTCGCCGGCATAATGGAGGTGTACCGTTCCCAAAACAATGTGATAGTTGTAGTTTATTGTGTATAATAAAACCATTACAACATGAGGTGTAATGTTAATATTGTGTTGTGAGAGTAATGTCATCAGAATGGGAATAAACTTGAACAGGGGAATAAACAAAGTGACATTAAGGCTAACGTCTCAATAAAAGGCAACTTTGGTCTAGACAGGAATTATTTTTTACCTTTTACAGCAATAACCAACCACTTATGTGAAGTTTGAGCAAGCCGTGCATGTCTGGTGTACCATAAAACGAAGTGACGTGGAAGCAATTGAAGCATATGTATCATTATTAGTTGCGCCGTCAAAGTTAGGGGTTGTTTGGGGGTCCTTGAACGCAGCCAATCGGAACGCGCCGATCGCCACCTGCCGATCCCGTCTTGTCGACAAAAAATATCGGAGCAACTTCGTCTTCGGGTCTTTTGTTAAATAATCATTTATTTGTCCCATGAGTATGTTCAGGTAAGTAACGATCTAGTTTTTTGAGCAAGAGAAAATAATTAATGATTTGCTTTATTCAATTTACAATATAAGGTGGATTTTTTGAGATACGGTAGAAAGGGCAGGCCATAACGTAGTGGATATGGTTACAGAAAAACAATCTTGAGATTGTGACTATAAGAGACATCTTTATCTGTAATTAGACTATTTTGTTTTCAAAATCTGTTTCTCTTGAATTAATATTTAGGTATCTCAAAAAGATCGATTACAAAAAAGTGTGTATTCCCTATATTTTAACTCGTGTCATGTCGTGGATAATTTTGAGCCCAGTTAAAAGCTAGAAACACGTAAGCTATGTTCATTGCATTGGATGTCTCCACCGTTTAACAGACGACACATCCAGCGGATGACGACGATTTGGACATTGGTAATAACCAGGGAATCACGCAAAGGATCCATTGAAAGAGCACGCAATGCACTGACAGCGGCCGACATATTGAATTTCAATTTTTAAATAGAGAAGAGACATAGACACTTCGGACCACGTTTACGGTTTTCTACAGTCAAAACGGTATTTGAATTCAGAACTAAAGAAAAAAGTTCTTTATTTGTTTTAGTAACAAACAAAGAAACAAAGTTATTACTAAGTATTAGACCGGTATATTACCGCACTGTCGAATACTTTAGTGGAAAAAAAGTTAATATACTTTTTAGAAAGAGAAATTGTGATCGATATCTCAAGTAATTTAGCCGTAGTGTACTAGAAAAACCTTTTTCAATAGTAATTTCAGTCACATAATACCCGTATTGCTCTAATGTGAATAAAAGTTAAACCCATGTTCCATTTCTTTTTTCGGTTCGTTGGTCTCGGCTCTAGAACATATAAATGTCATTTTGAAAATGGTATTTTGTTTGTAACACTTGGTCATTAGAGTAGTTTGAGAATAATTTAACGTCGGTTATATCTTTGTTTTAATCTTTTATGGCTACTGTACGCAAAGTAAATGTTGGTTTTTATTTAACTTTGTTGTTTTTATAGCAGCTGGGTTGACTACAACGTTCTTCGCAACGGTTTTTCAAGGCCTGATTCTGATTTCAAGTTGAGATTAAACAATGCAGAAATAGCGGGAAAAATGACATTCAAGTTTTCGTTCAGAATTCATACGCGTTAGATTTTATCGGGTGAAATAGGGCTTAGAAACTAAAGTAGTTTAATTATCTTACTTCATAATTGGCCTCGTAACAATTGTACATTCATAATTTCCAAAGATAATGATAGCGTTTAACAGATAACAATGATATTACACAATAATTTGATACTAACTTTGCCTTTGGGTACAACTCGTTACTTATCTAAACAATGGGCATTTCAAATAAACTATGAACTTGGGGAATAAATTGTAGGTAGTCTGTTTTACAGCCTAGTCAGAATCCTAAATTTTATGTCCTTTGCGTAATCGGAATATTTTGTAGTTTTATCAAACGTTCCCATTGCTGGGACGCAGCCCACAGGTCTTTTTTGGAAGGGCACTGGCCTTATCGACCATGCGTAAAATGTTCCTGTTACACTATGTAGGCAGACCCTTAAATAAATGGGGCACACACACGATGTAGGTTCACTTATAACTTAAAAAAAGAAAAAAATGATTTTATTTAAAGCCAGTTTATCACTGGTTAAGTAAACTCTCAGTTTGTGCTGTGTAGAATTTTTACAAAAAATTTAGTACTTTTTGCAGACGAATTAAAACTTAAGCTACATAATAAAAATATTTATCAAGTGGCTGCTTCCGAAATTATTTTAAAATTTGACACACATTAAGAAGTTAATCATCCTTGTTTGTCTTTAGCGGCTTATCACTTCACATTTGCACTCAAAGAGATTATTTAGGCAAACTGTAAGGAAAAAGTGACGTCATTTGTGTGGCACAATTCGGAAGTTATTTATTTCGAAATTATTACCAGGTTGCCATTTACGGAACAATCAATTTTTTTTAACGTATGATGACTCAACGACAAAAATATTTTACGACTCATGCAAGCCTATAAATCCTCATTCGATTTCCAATTTTAAAGTTGTGATGATTAAGTATAAAATCGTGAAAACAATCGTAAGCTATGTGAAAAAACCCACAGAAGCGAAACCGACCTGTATAATAAATTATGTTTAACAATTGTGTGATCGTATAATTTCTCATAGCACCATAATGTAAAATCATAAGAAAAAGTAAATAAGACTCCCATCAAAGAGCCTGTTTTATTATATCTTTATTACTAGAGGCCCTAGCACAATCGTAAGACATAATTATAATTCAAACTTAAATGCGATTTTTTCAAAAATACATTAATTCTTTTCCGTTGCAAATTTTTAAGATAAACACGGCAGTTAATGTTTTTAATTATGTCATCCATTCATATAAATAAAATCTTAATATTAATGTATAAATAAATTTACTTATTTTTTCTTAATTTTATAATCGATATCGAAAATATATATTGAAAAAATTATAATATATTTATTTGTGCGTTTGTACGTAAACTTCGCGGTATCCGCTAGAGTTGGTGGTTACCACGCAAAATCATTGTTTACGGTTCACAGCTGTTCCGATTTAGCACAACAGAAATGTGCATTCCATTACAACAGTAACACTTTTAGAACAAGCGACCTCTGGTGGCACTATGTCACTAATGAGTCGTCTCATTCATTGCTCGTCTGAGTAGTTCTTAATTACCGGTTACAGCCGCTTGTTGACATATTTAGATAAATAATAGCCATGGCGGTAACTAGTTCTTAATTATTTATTTATGTAGGCGTTATAAAATGGCCACTTAATGATTGCATTTAATTGAAATAATGTTCTCAGGATTATTTGAAGGGTAACTACGTGTTTAGTGACAGACGTGAGATGAATAATTTTGTCACGACAAATCTTATTAAAACGGTGTGGTCAAATATGTATAGAGACCATTTGCTTTTAGCTGTGTTAACGTCATTAAAGTTTTCACCGTAAGTTTACTCTAACATAATTATTATGTTTTCCATTAAAAAATCCCGTGTATCCCACTCTATCCATTATTTCGAACATAACTAACTTACCAACTCAATTAGCTCGGTTAATTCTCCGCATAAAATGTTTAATGTTTTATCAATATCAATTAACTTACTGCCGTACCATAAATAAAACTCGAAATTATCTGTGCCTCATTGTTTTACGAAAAAAAAAAACGTTCCGGCATCGGAAAGACGATGTCATTGAGTTTCCGTCGCTTGTTCCATAATTAATTTAAAACGTCGTTTAAAATCTGGTGGGAAAATAATTTGTTCCGCAGCCAAAATAAGCGGAGGTAGTTTTTATTCAGTGACAGTCAGGCGGTGTTCTGGGTAGCAACCGACAGTATAATTATTTTAGAGATACGAGAATGTCCATGCTATGTATTTACTTATTCAAGTGCGGTTTGAATGACTGTGCCAATCACCATACTTGAAAGTTGTGTCAATGTGTCTAACCGCATGGAAAATCCTTAGTGCCACTTTGTTGTAAAGTTGGCAACACTGATGCATTTTATATCACTGGCCGTTACTTGTCATGCGTCATGTCCAAAACACATTCGAAAATCGAACCATCTTGTAACGTATCAGGATATTCAAAATAGTCGTTGTAAAAAGCACGTTTACGTGTAATCGGAACGGTAAAGTAGCAGCCGTCTTGGTCCCGACGACGACCAAAACCGGTTGTAGCCGGAAAGTGGAGCGTTGCCCTCATTCTCTTGAAGTGTGGTTACGATTTGATTTCTTGTTGAGTTTATGTTCAATGCCTGATTGAAATACTGTTATAATCGCTGCACAGAAACCTGTATTAATAAATACAATTCTTCATGATTGACGGGTGTTACATGGTGGAAAATTCAAACAATCTTCTAGTTGGCAAAAAAGTTCGAAGACACTGTTAAAGTTAGGTATAATTAAGTGCCCACCTATTACTTTTTATACCTTTAACAGTTCATTGTTGGCTGAAACCCTAAGGTTAACTAGTGAAACGTTTTTCAAAGTACTTAAGTAACGTGTTTTTTGTCCATTTTGTTAGTAACTATTGTTAGCAGAAGCAGTATTTGATTATAAACGCTTTCACTATTTCGTAACGAAATAATTTGTACTTTGGTATTTTTATTTTTTGCTACTAGATAAAGTTAAATCTTGTGTAACTCTTATTTATTAGTTATTGCTTACACGCAAAATGTATCTACGAAGTTATGTGGTTTTGGTTATCGAACACGGTTATTTACAGGTCGCCATTTTGAAATTTGATTCAAGACAAGCACAAACCCCCAACCGCAGTGGTAGGCGCCCGCGGCGTCGGACGTCAGCAGACGATCTCCGGCCACCGTAGGCGCGGGCATGCGGGCAGCGAGTAAAGGGCAACTCGCTGCCCGACCATGTGCCCCACGCGCGCCTCAAAGAGCGTCAGCATAATGACGGGGCCCCCTCTCAGAGGGCCAAAGCCTGCCGGGGTTGCGGGATTATTTCCTTACCGTGACCCCGGAACATAACAGGCTACTGAAGGACACCGTGGATTTTAGTCAGTAGAAGTCTGACAGTCCCTCCCGCCCTGCGCGGGGTGGGAGGACTCATTTGATGATTTTACCACGCTAAAAAAAAAAAAAAGACAAGCACAAATGAAATGAAAATTTTCCATCCAAATAAAATATTATATCGTACATAATTATTGCGGTTCATTTTAAATGAAAATGTAGTCGCCTGAAAAAAAGATCTTACAAACCATTATTTTTTTGTAAAACGTAAAAGACAATTTAAAAACTGTTGTAGAAGCTGCGAAAATTAATTCTTAAAAAAAAAATGTCAGCATGAATAACTTGAATTTAAGTTATCGCAGAACGCAACGCTTTGCTAAAAGTTCAGAATAATCAGCGAAGAGGATTTTGAATATGTTAAAACTGCTTGTTTTGCGAAAAAGCGGAGATTATGAAATTGTAAAATTCGCTTACCTTAATTCCATTTTGCATGTTTGTGTTATTATCATTAATTTACTGGATTAAGTACTAGAACAAAATATGCATGTTATTAGTTACATATATAAGATGCTCTTGTGATTCATTTCTTCTATTTCTTTACTAGTTTCTTTCCAATCGTGGTTTGTCCAATTGTGCATCTCTCAGGCTGTCACTTCCAGCCTAACCCTACGGACACACAGCGAGTAATCACTGCTAGTGCATTCGCTACGAGTAAAATTCAACATGTTTCAATTCAAATCGCGGCAAACATTCGCTGCGAATAGTCTGACGCGAACAGCGAACGCTCGCGGCGAGCAGGCAATCGTAGCGATTAGGCGCTGTGTGAGACCGAAGACCAATCTTATGCTTCTAAGCTGTCACACTACTCAACACCGGGGTCCTCCATCATCGGTTGATAGGATATCTGGCTTCATCACCGCTAAAATATATTTTTTTTCTAATCCAGTCTTCTTATAGTTATAATATGTCCTCCACTCCTCCCTATACGTTTTCCAGTTTTACTGTCAGCTGTTTTTTTTTTCTCATAAGACAAATTCTCGATTATGTATAGAAGTCATAAATATGCATTTGCATAGCACAAACACGCGGAAACAAAGAGCGTTCTTGTTCAAGGTAGGAGGCCATTTCTGTATACCTTTTCTAGTCCACTCCGTATATCGAAGAAGGTATTGATGATACATCCGCATAGCGCGGTCATCTTTACACTTCCTTCTATCAAAGCTAAAGCACTGTCAGTTAAATTCTTAATGTAAACGTTTAGATTATAAAATTTCCCGATTCCATGTTTAAAATAAAACGTAACGTTCTTCGTGAAGCCATTTTTTTTGTGAATATGTAAGTGAGCGCCACGCGCACATTTAAATCGACCACCTCCATCAACCATGGTGATATTTATTCTGATCATTTTTGGCAGCCCTATTCCCATATTTCTCTGACTTGTATGAGTTCTGATCATCATCACCATTAGCAGCTTTATTGCATCCACGGATCCAGTTTTGAGTATAAGTATCTTTCCTTTTGTATTGTATGCTTCCCCGAAAACTTCTTTCATCTTCAAAAATCGTGCCAACTAGTCTTATTGACTACATGACCATTTCTGTATTTTGACAGGCCTGTTGGTCTAGTGGTTAGTGACCCTGACTGCTATGCCGGAGGTCGTGGGTTCGATTCCCACCCAGGACAAATGTTTGTGTGATGAGCACGATCATTTGTTCTGTGTCTGGGTGTAATTTATCTATAAATGTTTATGTATTTAGAAATTATATAAGTATGTTTATCAGTTGTCTTGTACCCATAATACAAGCTCTGCTTAGCTTGGGACTAGATGGCGTTGTGTGATAGTTGTGGAATATTATTATTAAAAAATTGTCTTTCAACATTTTCTTCCACCGCATCTCGGCAACCATTCAATAAGTACTCTACTCCACAGCAGGCAGCCATAGTGCAAGGCAGTAATACTGATATATCTTTATAGCTTGAAATAATATCAACTTACTGCCTCATGGAAGCCATATTAGATCATCAAAATATATAGCATACTTAATCTCAATTAATACATTCCTTTAGCTAACTCGTAAATCCTTGCTAAGGACAATCTCACTGAGCAAGTATTTTCTTACGATAATAAATAATTAATTATTTCTTTTTTATCTTCTATTTATTTGTCCTATATTCCGGTTAAGCAAACAGTAATCGTTCGGGAGTAAATATGGCCGTGCCTAGGGTTACCAGAAAAAAAAAAGTCCGGATAAAAGCATGATTTCCATTAAAAAATCTTAAGATTTCTCTAATTTTATGAATTCTTTCACAGGTAATGTACAGCTTTGTAGCGCAAGCCTCGATGCGTGGGTAAGTGCTTGCTGATTTGTATTATGAAACTCTCCCATAGGTTTCATAGATTTTGTGTAACATACAATCCTCCGCATGACTAAATTTGATTTTAAAGTTAGTGTCTATTGTATTATTTGTTTTTAAATAAAAATATAAAAATGAAAATTTAAAAAATATGAGATTTCCAAAATCCGGTCGCAGTCCCGAGAAAAGCTTAAAAATCCTGATATCTCTGGACAAATCTTGAGATATAGTAGTAACACTAGTAACCCTAGTAGTGCCGTTTTATTGTTTATCCAATAAATATGTTTTAAACCGCTCTTCTTCTGTTATGTTTTGTTATTTTACTTCAGATTTTAATTATTCATAGAACGTTATTCTCTGATCATTTATTAGGGATTTAAAAGGTTGGCCACAAGTATTTTTTTTTCTTTCAATTGTTTATTTTTCTTCAATTGGATGTCTCTTCTAGATCTTTCCTGGAATTGCTTCCTTTTTAATAGGAATTGCTTGGGGATTGGATGTTATAATTTGCTTTTGGGCCCTGTTAAGTTATTTCTGACGTTTATCTAAAAATATCGTATTATTCTAAAAATATTGTTGAATTTTTAAGAAACAATGTAGTTCTCCTGCCTTGACTGCAAATACATTAAGTATACAAAGTACTAATTTTTAATCACAAAAGTAATCTTGGACACCTAATTAAAATAGCCAAGTTACACCTCATTATACCTACCTTATAATAACTTTAATTAAAAATTAAATTAACAGTAATGCCACGAAACCTAAATTTTCATAAAATGATGACCCATCTTTTTGATGGATATCCACCAAAGAAATTCCGACTTCTGTATTCTGACACTTCAATTTTTGACGAAGTAAGAAGGCACCTTCTTGAAGTATTTACATATCACCTCCGAACATTCATCCCCAATCCAACAAAGACGCAGGTTCGTTCAAAAAGTCTTAATATAAATATTCTTGAACCGGCTGCTCCAATAAAAAGCGGATAAAATTTCGAGGATTTACGAAGCGAGTTTTATTTAGAAATGTCCTTATCACAGTGGCCAGGCTTATGGCGCCAAATAAGTATTTTTATAATAAACCCTGGCAGGAGTTGCCCTGTTATCTATCGGCTTCAGAAAAAAAAAGATACGACTTTTTAATCTTGGAGGCTGGGCCTGTTTTCATTAAATTATGATGAAGCTAATATTACGGCGAAGAATGTTCTTCAAGATAATGTATCTTGCTTATTTTTTGTCGCTTTACGTCGGAAAATGTTGTGGAACATTTAAGGTTATTATTAAAACGTTTTATAAGCAATTAACTTTTTGAAATTCATTTTGAATTTTTGCTTGACTTGAATTTGTAATATACAAACTTCATATCGGTACTTGTACTACCTACTCCAGCTTTATCCCACTGCTGGGCAAAGTCGTAATCCCAAGACTTCCAGTTCTTTCGATCCAGTTTTGCAACTTAAACCGATCTAAAGAAGAAAGTCATCTCGTATATTTCATCGTTTTTTAAACTAAAAACGAAGTGTCCCAGTCATAATATTTCTATATCGTCCATACGCTATAACTCTGCCCACCCTATATCCTGTTCGGTCATATTTATTACGACGTGGTATATTAAACGCCACCTTTAAAAGTTGACTGCTTTAAGCCCCCGTTCCAAAGGATATTGCCCAATTTTACGCCTCCATATTTGGGTAAGTGCTTGTTCGGATGAGGCGTATTACGCGCGGGTAAACTCGCGCGGTCCCGCGATACTCTGGAAAATACCGAACAATGTGCAAATTGAATATTCGCCCTTGAATTACCCGTTGTCTGTTGTTTTTGAGACAAAAATAGCGGAAAATGAAAGAGGAATGTAATTTTTTTTGTCGTAAACTTTGAACCTTTTGGTTTTGATCTCCATGTGATTGATATTAGAATTTTATATCGCAATCGCCCGACTTCTATACCGTAAACGCGTCATCTGTCTAAGCTCTTAGTAGTAAGTAGAAGTGTGGTAGAAGTAAAAAAAGTGGGGCCAGCACATAAGTCACTATTATTGATTACATTTACTGCTAGTAAACAACTTTACTGTGGCCAGCTTATGACGGATGTGCGTTTTCATTGTCTGTGGGTAAACAATGGAGAAATATAGTTGTTACCTAACAATGTATAGGTATGTGGTTTTTATTACTTATTTTCTTTATTAAATTACATACCTATGGGATTCATTGAATGATTCACACACTTTATTGAATGAATGGCTGCTGATGTACAATGAGAAAATGTGGTAATACAAAACCTTTTAATAGTTACTGCCTTCCAAGATAATCCGAAACTAAATTTACAACTCAATTTACTATTGAACAAACAAAATACAAACAATTAATAACACATAGTTTTACATAAATCTCTTCTAATAAAAAAAGACCGAGTATCGTAAAACCATAAGCACCTAACCAACCATCCACAATACAAAAAAATAGTGTCAAATATTACTACAAGGTGGCTTCATTTCTCCACTTAACACGTCATTTTCTCCATTCCGTCAAGTCCCGTTTGTCGTATCGTCCTAAAACTTTGAGCCGTAAGACAATGGAACTGCACTGGTACGGTGATAAAAGTGAGCCGGCCTTATCTTCGGTTTTTATGGTGCATTGCGTCGTGGGCCCCGTCAGTAAGTGCGTAGTCTGGGTGTGCTATACGACCCTAGTTTACTTTGTTACATAAGTAGGTACTGGTAAGTAGGTTTCACGTAGGTAGGTCGACTGCTCAAAAAATACTACCTACATCTAAGGATAAAATAAAGAATCGAAGTCAAACTCCTGCATCGCGGTGTGAAAGATCTTTGTGAGATTAGACCTTATAGAAAAACCTGACTAAAATTATCTGGTAGAAACCCAATATTCTTCTGGTCGGAAGATCCAATGTTTTCAATGGGGTATCAAGGAACTATAAACCCTCGAGTCATGTATTTCGAAGTTGTTCTCAATATGCTACCATATAATCGATGGTTAGTGATAATATTTTCATTACACTTGACTTATTACACTAACGGTTTTTACGAGACCATTAAATAAAAATTAATAAAAAAAAATGTGCTACTGCGGTATTAGGATTTCTGTAATTACTGACTTATTGAATCGCCGCATGGAAGCGAATAAACAATTTCATTTTCCACCAAAAACACATCATTTCCCTGCCATCCACCATAAAAGGCCTAATATTCCAATAGAAAATCCCCTGGCACAGTAACAGTTACAAAAAAAAACATGTTCCACGTATTGTCGACCAATAAATCGCTTACCTCCAACATAATTTACAACATCTAGACAGGATGCGAGCACAAAAAATGACATGTTTTGCATATAAATGTGCCTCCTCAGACTCAAGTACTTGAGTAGGTTGATAGTACATACTTTCACGTAGGTACGCCGAAACCTATACTTTCCTGTCAGGTTGATATAAAAATGGTATGCTATCAGATAGGAATTTGGCTTTGACTTTGAATTACTGTTCGAGAAAAGTGGTAGGTATTTACATGAACTATTTTTGGATGTTATGACGGCATTAGCTGGATGGAATCCTGATTAGCTGAGCGGTATGCTGGAGTAATGTGTTGACTTCTACATAATACTCGTAGTTTTTATCGCAATACAAATCCAAAGAGGTTCGTACACAGGCACGGCGTCAATAGATAGATATCAAAGCGTAAGGTATCGGAGACTTGAGTCGCCTTGTGTACGAAGGGGCTTAGCCTGTCTTGTCTCCTACTGCGCGGAAAAAGGCATTCTCCTTTCAAATCTCTCGATCCTGTACAATCTCTGCTCTTACTTGCCCCGCAAATAAGACCAGTTCATCATATGCTGGAGTAATGTGTAGTTCTATAGTTTTTTATTAGCCTGTCTATTCTCCTACTGCGGGGAAAAGGGCATTCTACTTTCAAATCTGTCTTTCGTGTGCGATTTCATGCTGGCAAAAAGATCAGAATGATCATCCATCATACTACCTTCGTCGTGGTCTACCTCGATGGCGATTTTTGTCATCATGTGCCCAATGAGTGATGATCTTTGCCCACCTCTCCAGGTGCATTCGTGCTTGTGGCCAGCCGAATTCCACGTCATCAGATGAATTGTTAAACAACGTTGAATTATCTCCAATGAAAAATGTAGCAATCAAAGTAAATTGTGATGTTAGAGTTTTAATCTTAGATCAAAGAAATAGGCAGATAGAACGCTCAGAACACGCGAGTGACACCACCAAAGCAAATACAAAATCAAAATCGAATAGAAACTCGCGACAGTACCAAGCTACGCGTCGTTGTTGTTGTTTGCCAAAATATGCCGTCTCGTGTCTTTAAACATTGTAAAAGTTGTTCTATAAAACAAAGAAAACAATGTGGAATGTAATTCGATTTGATTTTGTATTTGCTTTGGTGGCGACACTCGCGTGTTCTGAGCGTTGTATCTGCCTATTTCTTTGATCTGAGGTTTAAATATCAAAAAAAATATATTATAAAAAATCAAGGCGAAGTCTAAATTAAAATGTCTAAAACACGAAAAAAACTAGTTAATTTTCCATTAAAGTCCTGCCTCAGATTAAGGGATTAATCAAAGTGACGCGTTAACTTGTTTAAAACTATGTCGTCCAAAGCTGCATACAGATTATGTTGTCGTTACGACGTAGATTGATTGTGCACTCGCAAAGTTAAATAAAAATACCATAAATTACGTAACGACCTCTTTCTTTGAAAGTAAGAATGAAAATTAAGTTGTTTATGGTAATTGGTGGGAATAATTAAGTTGTTTTATGGCAAGATAGTAATTAGATTTTTTAATGTATTAATCAGGGGTTTGCCACTCATGTAACTTACATACAGTGTACTACTAATAAAATCGTTACCATTATAAGTTTTGTCTACAAAAGAGTCCGGGTAAAAATAAACAACTTATAAGTATGAAAATTTGTCTAGAAGTGGTACAAGTTCTTCATCTGCAAATCTTTTTCACCCTGACCTGGATGCCGTTGAATACCTAATGTCCATCACCCAATTACTAAAGTTGCTTTTGGTAAGAATGGTTGTCAGACTTCAGGGCAAAGAATAAGTTATAGAGCAATATCACATCAAGTAGAATTTATCTAAAAATATAAACTCTACAATAGAATCATCCATATAAAATTTATTTTTAACCGACTTCCAAAAGGAGGAGGTTCTCAATTCGGATGTTTGTATTTTTTTTTTTTTTTTTTTTTATGTTTGTTCGGCCATAACTCCGTCGTTTAAGAACCGATTTGAAAAATTCTTTTTTTGTTGGATAGGATATACTTCTGGAATGGTCCCATTAAAATTTTATCGAAATCGGACTAGCACTTTTTGAAAAATCAACATAAATCAACAAAAACCTATAAAGTTTTCAACTTTGTCTACACCGATTTCTCCGAGGTTTCTGGTCCGATTTCGATGATTCTTTTTTTGTTCAATACAGTATATCTGCCATTTGGTCCCACAAAATTTTCATTAAGTTTGGTGCAGTAGTTTTTATTTTTAGTTTTTATACATGGGCGTTGTTATTTTCCGGTGCTACGGATTACAAAATTTTAGTGCACATGTAAGAAAATTATGTATTTGACAATAATTTGGGTTGAATAGTGAAACTAAAAAGGATAAAATAAAAAACTTTTTCAAAAAAAAATGAAACCGACTTCAAAACAACCACAAAAAAAGTTCAAAATAACCTACAAAAATACTTTTCTTTCGAAAGTCGGTGACAAAAAGTCAATGAAATAAAAAAGAAAGTCACCGACTTTCGAAAGAAAAGTATTTTTGTATGTTATTTTGAACTTTTTTTGTGGTTGTTTTGAAGTCGGTTTCATTTTTTTTTGAAAAAGTTTTTTATAAAACCGACATCATTTGAACAAGAAAAGCTCCCTTTACATTACACAGCGCATTTGAGTGTCTCTGTCCCAATTAAAACAGCGTTATCCCACCACAACGGTTAACATCCCCTACCATTTCACGGCTACACTCCATAACCCCTCATGTACCTGAAAAAAGGGGTAACAACAACCCTTCATTACTACAGAGTACCTTCGTTAAACCCAGAACATAAATCACAATTCTTTAAAGCAAACATAAAAATCTCATCGCATTCAAGCCTGGTGAAACAGGGTACCGTTTCCCCTGTCAATTAGCCAAATTAAATCTACGGAACCCGGGTGGTTGGTAGAAATTAATATCACTTTCGCCCTGTCAATTTAGTGTCGAATAAGCCTGGCCTTTACGTGCAGGCCGAAAATATGAGGTGTTGTTACAACGTTTTATTTATGGCCTACTATTAGGCAATGTGTGAAGAAAAATCTAGTTCAATTTTGTGCCAGGTTTTTTGTGTATTTTTTTTTATTTGTCCTGTATGTTGAACAACGAAATCCAATCCTTTTAAAATTCGAATGGTTAATAGCTGGAGTGCTACCAGTAGTTTAGGAGATTTGGTAACATTTTTTGTGTTGCGAGCTTTCGTTCTAATTATAAATCTTTTGACAGCCAAAATACTGGCTGGTTTTAATAATAAATTAAAAAAGCTTAACATTCTTTCGAGTTCAAAATTAGAAGCCATCTTGTTTTTAATTCATGAGGGTAGTTTTAAAAAGAAACGATGAAGTTACAAACTGATGACCGAAGTTAACGCGAAAAACTTAAGCGAGGTTCAAATTGATTGTCTGGAAAATTGGTGCTTAGAGTAGAAACTATTCATTCTCAGTTACGAAGTAAAACCAATATTTTGTGAAACCGACGCAGTTTTCAGGACGTGATGTGTAGTGGAGTCTGACAAAAGCTCATCTATCTTTTTAACTGGGTTTTAGATGTGATATCTTTCAGAGATTGAAAGATGGAGTGATCAAATAGTAATGGATTAGTTTTTGGTGTTCAAGTTAGTTGAAAATCATCAATTTTACTTGTAATGCGTCCTTTGAGGTCCTTTCAATGTTTGGAACCGTCCGAATCTCCAAATGGTGTTGTTAAATCTATTCAAATAACTAGCTAATTCAGCTGCGAGTAGGACTCAACTCGCTTCTTCTATAGCCTGCTCTACACTACTCGCGAAGTTGGTCGAAGTTGACCGAATACGATAGTGTAGAAGGGCACTTCGCTTCGCTTCGTGCAACTTCGGCTCGCTTCGGGCGACTTCCATTTGTTGTCGGTTTTTGCGACCGAGTCAAAGGGCACAATGAGCTCTTCGCGAAGTTGCACGAGTGTGTAGTCGTCACATACTTCGGGACTTCGATCAACTTCGACAAGTACTTCGTCGAGGCAACTTCGCGACTAGTGTAGAGCAGGCTTAGGGTTGGACCTCATCTGGCAGCACGGAATCGCCTTTTTCCGTCGCCCTTTCTCTTTCTGTCGCTTAGAACTGCCATTTTCTAGAACGAGATAGAAAGCATAATGCGATAGCACGCGGCGGAATCCTCGAGGCGATCGGCATCACGGACAAAATGCAATGGTTGGCAGGGAGACTCCGAGCGACAGAAAGAGAAAGGGCGACGGAAAACGGCGATTCCGTGCTGCCAGATGAGGTCCAACCCTTATAAGTACTCGCGCACGCCTTACCAATAGGCCATTGCAACTCACTCGTTTGAAGCTGAATCTTTCATTCCCTTGTTTTTATAACGTTTTACATGTTTATTTCTTACCTTAATTTTATTTACGAAACCGCGAAAGAGGCGTTATTGCGTAAAAGTATATAAAACTTTAACTAAGTAGCAAATTCTTTGGGAATGCTAGCGGCGAGTAAAGGGCAACTCGCTGTCCGACCATGGACCATGCCCGGGTCGACGGCGCGTTGTGTTCCACGCGCGCCTGAAAGACCGTCAGCATAATGACGGGGCCCCCCTTTAGAGGGCCAAAGCCTGCCAGGGTCGCGGGTCTTATCTCATTACCGCGACCCCGGAACATAAAGGGCTATTGAAGGACACCGTGGATTTTAGTCAGTACGAGTCTGACAGTCCCTCCCGCCCTGCCCGGGGTGGGAGGACTCATTTAATGATTTTACGACGCTAAAAAAAAAAGTAGCAAATTCTTTGACTGGTACATTACTGATCCTAGTGATTTCTCAACAGTTACTTCATTGTCTACTTAGGTTCTCTTTATTCCTCACGATACATAGACTTGTTATTATTTTGAGCCATAAATGAAGGTTTATGGCTTACTAACCTTTAGGCCATTTCCTAGGCGTTAGGTAAGTATATTTTTTATGCCCAAAAGTCAACGAACTTTGTACATAACACCTTGAAATATTAAAACAAACAGCGTGGCCAAGTGTGAGAACGAGGGCAGAATAAAAAAAATATTCCTGCGCTTACTATTATGTTCCAGTATTTAGAGAATAAATAAAAAACCTGTATTTTTAACACGCTGAATACATTCAACGAACACGTAACACAAAACTCGGTATTCTCGGATGAAATACTTTTTAATCGGTTCTCACAGAGATAGCTCGGAAATATGTAGTTACATCTGATTTCAGAACGATGCCATCACAATTGCCGTGTCGAGTGATTTTTAAACTGCATTTTTTGCTAGGTTCGCTATTCGTGACATTAAACTACAGTTTATAATAAAGTCTTTAATATTTCTTTATTGACGTTGATTAAGCTTTACCACGCCACGTATGAATAACCGTTCTTGAACCCATAGACTAGGCGGTCATCAATGATGTACAACTTAAGAGTAGTAAATGCGATATTTCCATTATCTAGTCGCTACAAGATTGGTGGTAGCAGCTCTAGATAGGTCCCTAGTTACCTTCCCCAGTTAATTCTCCACTATATAGGTACATCACGTGCGATGTCGTATTCATGATGAATCGCTCTCCGGGATATAATAACAATTTTCGTCTTTTAATAAAAACCGTCCTGTTTGCTCTTCGGACCGGACCTTATCAGTATTCCTTCCTTATTTTCTTGATGATAAAAAGATACGTACTTTTTCTAATAATCTTCTCCTGTCACAACTTATTATTTTGTCGACCCTGTTCTTGTTCTCTCAATGAACATAATTAGATATTACGGTATGCAGTTGAATTTATAATTTATGTTTTCGAGAGGAAATGTCAACTTTGATGTAGGTCCCCGAACAAATTACTAACAAACCTTCATAAAAGTCAGAACAAATTTTACAACAAAATCTCTGATGCGAATACATAAAAGAGTTTGTTAATACATAAAAGTACGAGTTATTTGAGAGCAAAAATTTTCTTTTGTACATATTTTAAGGGAGGACGCAACAATACAGTGTCGTAACAAAGTTTTAGAAAACTTCAGCACTTGTTATGCAATATAATCTTGTTTAAAGTTTGAAAGTCAGACGTGCAATAGTTCTTCACTTGGCATTTGGCATTCATCGCTTGAATAATTTAGTGTTTCTAACATTGTTATAATATGGTAGGAAGACGGTCCTAAATTATCGACCACTTATTAGAGGTAACTCAATCGCCCGAGGCAACGAAATCGATACTCCACTCCACCACTAACTCGAGTCCGCCCTCTACACCGATATCGATAGTTGCTATAATGTACCTACAGTATTGCACGGCAACTCCGCGATAGGCATCGATAAACAGGTATACCTTTCTAACTTTCTGCAGCAACATTCGGTATCGATAGATCATTATTTTCTTGTTCGAATCCGATGTTTCTCAATTTAAGATCTCGACTTCCCGTGAACTATTTGAAACAGCATCTGGACTACAATTAAGTAGCTACGTTACTATCAAATAAGGAATCTTTAGTTTCCAATCCAATTTGCTGTATTCCCTTGCGTGTCTTAGGGGGAAGCGATTTATTTTGATTATAGCTGGTCCAACGGTAGAAAACAAGCTATAAATTAACAGCGACGACTTAATTAGTCCGCGTGTTCCCAATACCATTAGCAGTACACGATGACAGCTCCCTGATTCGAAAAAGAAATTGATGTAATATCTCGGAGGGCGTTGTCGAAATTAATGTTGCAGCTCTGACAAATTGGCTATGGGAGAAATTGAGGGGATTTTAAATAATCTGACGTGGCAAGGTGATGCCATCCCTGCCTACATGGGGAAAATTTCCATATTATCAGATTTTGCACACTCTTCATCCTTTTATCATAAAACTGCTCTCATGTCAGCGACAGACCTCGTTCAAGGATAAAGTTCAAAATGGCATACGCCATTTTTGCTTAAGCTGCCAATGAGAAACTGGTGGGACTTCGCAGGAGACTTAAGACTACTTAACATCACTTAACGCATTTACTTACGGAATTTCGAGCACACATTGAGCTGCCAAAAATTACTTATGTATGATATAACAGGCTTTGACAGGATTTAAATTTATTGCGCGACAACTTTATTAACTTAAATTGAAAAGTGGGTTTGTTTCATTTTCCTACTTTGTGTTTTAAGCTCGTTAAATGTTTATTCAGGTTGACGATGAATTTGGGAACTTCAGAAAATATTTGCATGACAATAAGATAGACAAGAGATAATGGTATCATTAAAACTGATAAGGCCAAGGCTACAAGAGTTCAACGACAGGACCAAACTCAGTAAGCGTCTGTTATCACACTAAACATTGGACTATTGTCCCCAATTTGGCAGACCTAACATCGTTAATTGTAGAAGTTATGGTAGATCCAAGCTGTGGACGTTTACAAGCTGTTAGCTTGATATGTATGATAGGAAATGCGTTATAGGGAATTATGGTAAGCCTCTGACAGGAGGTCTTACATACACAATTTTAACGTGTGGTATCTGTCGATTCAAATTTGGGAGCAAAATTGCGTTGAAAATGAAATGCACATACACCGCACACCTCCAATCCAATGTTCTTCGCACTTTGCTTTTGGTATTACGATTGGGAGCAGTTGCCTCGTGAATTTCGGGTTTTCGAAATCCCGGATAGCTTCGTCTGCACGAATGTTTATTCGGAGCGGATACATACGTTCATGTTAGATATTCAATACAGGAAAAGTCGGGATCGCAAGATGCAAGAATTACGATCGTCCCTTCCTGGTGCGACTGCATGTGCCGTTCTTATTGATTTCTTCAATATTTTACTGGGTATTTTATTTTTGTACACAATGTAAGCTTTCAAGTGGAAACTAGGGAGGTTTTCGTCTTCATACTTCTTATTTGGCGCCTTCTAGCGAAAGCGGCGTCTTCGTTGATAATAAATTCTTGTTTATGTCTCGCCAAGAGAAACAATTCTTCCATCTGGGCAATGAAATCTACTCCCTATAAATGCGCTGTAAACACTTCCTTCCCTCGGGCATTTGTCCTTTCTTCAACTTTGTTTTTCGCTGTTTAAGTTCCTCATATCATAAATGTCTAGTGTGAGGTTTTTTTTCATTTTTACTCATTTAAATCATTTTCTCGTTGAGACATTTAAGTACGTCATCCATATAGAGTGTGTCATTATGTTAGTCTCCTAAAACGTCTTTGTTCATAATTTTTCAACCTCCAAGACTTGTTGCTCCATCTCTGTTCTCCAGCAGTTAGCAAGTTATGCGAACGTAAATGCTTTTGCGTGAAACGGTTCCTAAACACGCGAGATTTCACTGGCTGTTACCTTAATTAGACCTCTGCGTTAATGTTAAGGGCCGTGAAAAGCCGCGATAATTACTACCAGGAGACGCACTATTGGTATTATGACAATTTTCCTAAAACTCATACAGTTTTGTGAATATGGAAGAATTTGTTTTTTTTTTTTTAAAGACATCTACTGTAACTACAAACACGAGAATTATATCCTTGGGTTCAACCCTTTGTTGATACAACCTAACATTTTTAGATCAGAGCATACTAAAATGCGATCTCCTATAGAAACACATCACTGCACTTGAATGGAATCCTTGATTTTCGCGGGACTGTTGTTGTACACAAAAATGAATCCAAAGAAACGTTTTTTTCGAAGCTACAAAGAGGACGCATGTAAATAAAGCTATTTTTAACCTTCCCAAAACACGCCACGTTACATTGAACTGTTTGCCATAATTACAAGTGAAACTGTACAAAGGTCGGATATAATTTCATTCTTTTGGTGCCTATTGAATGAAATTTAGATTTGTATTGTGTAAACCTACTGTTACAAACGACAGAGCCATGCACGCAATATTTAGCATATTGTGTCGGTAAATTGCTTTTAATATGGTGCTTAAAAGGTAGCTAATTTTCTGCCACCCTACGTTTATGGTGTAATTGCATGGGTGTGACAAAGTTTTCTTTTTTAAAAGCATTTCTGAAGGACTTACTATACCCATTTGGAAACCATACGTTATAAAATCACGCCATTGAATTTACTATGTGGTATTATTATTTTGTTATAGGCTATACGTATCATGGTTATTATGGTCAGAATCTTATGTAGCATCTCGACACAATCATCCCAAGTTAGGATTCACCCGGTACCCTTAAAACAACTTGAACTTTTGTACCTTGTACCTATTCACTCAATAACTTCCATTTGGACATTTTTATGCCCTTTCTCATTCTCAGGAGTTTCCCAACTCCAGAGAATGAGCAAAGGGCATAAAACCTAAATTCAAAAGGTCAACAGTAAAGGACAAGTAAAGTAACAAGGAAGATCTAAACAGCAAGAAAAAGTTTTAATGTGTTTGGATATAAATCGGGCTATTTGTCTTTATAAGCTTCCCTTGGTACCAGGGAAGCAGGATAGTGAAGAGATGTGAAAAATACAGGCGTGTACAAAGGGTGACAAACTTGGAGATGTTTATACGAGTTTGTGTGTTTCTTTTAAAATATTATGTGATGAGTGTATCTATGGGGTTTGGAGAGCTTTCTGGGGATTCTTATCGCAGTCTATATGGATGGTATATTAATGTTACGAGTGTTTTGGGAAATATGGTGGAAACTTTTGGGTCCATGGGTTTGCTCGAGTGTTTTTGACAGGAAGAAAATTGAGTCTATTTTTTCTAAGGAATATTACTGTTTCAAAGTTTCTCATGGCAGTTTTGTTTTGCATCTAAAGTCAGACGAGCCCCTTTCACATCATTCACCTCTAATTTTCTTAACCAATCATAATAAAAGCCAAAATAAATCTCCGGCTCGTAAAACGCGAAAAAAGTACTCAATTCACAAAAAGGCATTACGTCCATAAAAAAACATGATGACGACATAACAATAAAAGAAACATAATCATCAGCAGATCGCAAAACGTGTGGAATTTCTGATGAATAAGCTTTACTGACCTAAACCCACTTTATTGTAGCTGTTTCATCATGAATACTTGATTAGGTCACCTTTGTAGTAACACCTGCGGCTAGTCTAGAATTAAACTGCTTTCTGGGTATCGCTTCGTTGTCATATAAGACATTTGTAATCCTTTGTCTTTAAAAGGTAGCGTAGGTGTCTTTTGAGGGTCTCCTTTGTTATTCAAATTGTCTGATTTAGAACCTTTCCTTGGTATGATTACTTTACCTTTGCCCTAAATGACTTTTAAATTGGAATATTTGGAATTTTCTAGTAATGCCGTATTATCTGTTACTATTTTGTTATCTATCATCGTCCAATTCGTATGTTACCACGTTCTCTATATCGTTGAGTGGAGTGACGACGTTCCATTAAAGTGTTTCAACAAACTCCTCAAAGCCTTGGGGTTATTTTATTCTCCGTGACTTAAACGTACCCCAGTTATTATCTTTACGAGGGGTTGAAAGCTCTCACTTTTTATTATTGCCTTTTATATTGTGCTGTGGCGTACTTAACCGGAGTCGAGGTCAAACCGAAAGGCCGGTACGAAACAAAGCGTTTATTTCATTACGATTGCTATATTCTAAAGTTTTATTTATTATAAGCCTTCTTACAACTCGTGATCCGTTACAAATTGGGTTTTTTGCCGAAGGGTTGTGTCCTAGTTGGAACCAATTATTTTTAATGTATGCGACTTATGGGACGCGTTAACCTTTACAAAGTTCTGTTGTGTATACAGTCCGAGTCCGGGTTACACTATATTATTCTAATGCTGGTTCCTCTAGGGAGCTGTTTTGCCCGGTATATTAGTTTCTACTATGTTATCTCGGGCACAAACAATAACAGAAAGTCGTCTAAGTACACAAGTGCTACTTTCCTTCTTACTCTTCGAATGGTTTCTGTGAATAGTGATTCTTTGTTTCCATTTCCTTAAACTTGAAAGATGTTGGCATAATAATAAGTCTACAACTCAGAACCGCCTCTGATGAGTAATTATACAATTAATTCAACAAGGCACCTAATATTAAGGCCGGGAGAAGTTTGTTTTTGTAAGAAATAAGAAACAATGAGAGTTGTTTGTTCAGAATATTCTAGAACTTTTCAAGCAGCTGTTGTTTCTTGTTAATGTTACATTAATGCTGTAATGTATTGATGATGATGGTTTTCTTTTTCTTTCGAATAATCAATTAGACATTTTGTTTCTCTGTTGCTAAATTAATTCAAAGCAGTTTTTTACTTGCGGTTATGTTTTAAGCTTTAGATAAGGAAGACGGACGTATATGTATTTATTTTAAGCTGAAAGGGCTTCCAAACCGGTCGCCTTCATAAATAAGATACCAGTTACCCATTTTGTCAAGATCACAATCGTAACTAAAAGCAGATAAGTACAAAACAAACGAACCAGTATTCGTGACTACTCTGTTACGCGATGATTATTGCATACAACAGTATATAGCTATCCCTGTCTTGCATAACACATTCCGTTCCATGCAGTGGCATGCATAATTGCATTTATACTCAGAACCAAGGTCAAAACTATCGCAGTTGACTGCAACACTGGCATAGATACTAGTTATAATCTTTTTTTAACTAGTTATTTTTCTCTTTTCTACTTTTATGGCTTCATTTAAGAATGGTAAAGTAGAGAGGAGCTCGTGGCTAAATAATTACAGCCGCACAGGCCGATCTTCCGGGTTAAGCCGCGCTTGCCGAGGTTGGTCTGTGGATGGGTGACCATCTGTCATAGCGAATTTCCTCCGTGTCTTGGAAAGCACGTAAAGCCGTTGGTCACGGCTGTCATTTGAAGATCTTTGACAGTCGTTAGTGTTAGTCGAAGCTCTAAAGTCTGACAACCAGTCTTACCATGGGGTATCGTAGTACCCGGTTACTGGGTTGTGGAGGTCCGATAGGCAGTCGCTCCATGTAAAATACTGATATTCAGCTGCATCCGGTTTGACTGGAAGCCGACCACAACATACGAGTAGTTGGGAAAAGGCTAGGCAGATGATGATTTAGAATAGTAAAAAACTTATTTGAAGATGAGACAATCAATAATGGACCCAATTGACTGAATAAAGAATTTTGAGAGGCAGAAAGGGAACAGAATACACAGCTACTTCGTGGTCATTCTGAAACAGGAAAACGAAGCATTAGATGACCCCACAGATGGAAACGTTATCCTTTAGGATAAATAGCCAATGGAATAGATGTACAAAATAGTTTTGTGGAAAGAAATTGAAGAAAATTGTTTAGCTGTGAACGTTTGATGGTTGATAATAACGGTGACCTATTTGATGCTTCAATACAGTTCAATAGCAATGCAGGTGGGCTTCTCGAATATGATGTCATTGCTGTACGAATGCAGTCAGTTGTAATCCACTCGCCATTGCAACGGATGTTGTCCATTTGCAAGACCGCAACTATTATCCAACACTTTAATATGAATAGCAAAATAAACAACTTATGAAATAACAATGTTTTACCGAAATAAAGCTCAAGTTTATGTATTATGCGGCTACAGTTTGGACATACAACAAAGCCAAAGGACATATTGTTAGCGAAATATATATACATTATTTTGAAACCTGAAAACAGCAATTCTAAATTTTCTAACAATGTGGAGTTTGAGGGAGTTAGAATATATTATTATTTGGAGTTCAAGCATAGAGTTACTTACGGTTGTGATATGTACGTCTTTTTATAAGATAAAGTCTTGTTTGACACTACGTCCTTTTCGCCTTGCACTGGGTACGATTTTCGTTTTGTAGTAAAATTTTCGTTTTGTATCTTACTGTGTGTATTTTTCGATTGAACATTTTACTTATTTAGAGTGGATAATTAGCAGCAAATAATTTGAGTGGAAATTACTGTTTAACATTTTAAGATGACTCAGATTTCGGGACATCTTTTTCTCAATGTCTGAATCATTATGTTTTTGTTACAAATACGGAAGTGACACTGCTTTTGAATTTCTAAACGATATTTACGGCTCAGTAATCAAAAAGATTTGGACGAAATTGGATGGAGAACAATTAAAATGACTGAACGTGACTGAAACACTGATTAAGAGCACTTAAATCGTGTCTGAAAAAGAATTACAGCTACTCGTAAGATGGTCACTCAACAAAAATATCAAACCCACCGCAAATTCATCGTGACAATTTTAATTTATTGAGTGTTTATTTGTTCTCCAAACTGAAATAAAACAAACTCGTTATGATTCTCTTTTGTCCATTAATACCACCGTCCATTATAATTGCGGTTTTGTAACATTCTATTAATATACAATAACAATCCGGTAGGCTCGTCATGGTCGTTCTACATAAGTTGTAACTTTATAGTCACCTTTCTCTTTGTTACTCTGTACAATTTTACTTTCATCTCTGTTCAGACCTTTTTATACTTCAGTGACACTTGATGTTCATTTTTAAGCCAGTTTTATGCTAAATTTCTTTGTTCCTGAAATAATGTTTACCACTTTTTTCAAGAACAAACGCCTATATTTTCTGCTCTCGACAATCGTTTAAGGCTTCAAGCCTTTTGATACGGGCCTGTTTTCAGCTCGCTTTGTGTTTCTATTCTTATTTTAAGGACTACGGAAATGCCTCGTAAATGCGGCTTTTTGCGGTAAAAAAGGGGTAAACAGTATTTTATCTAGCAGAAAGTCTATACAGTGTCCACTTACCGTTATTGGGTAGTTTGGGTGCCCAAATACAACATTGTTCCCCGTCGTCGGTCATCTGACAGTCCAGTAATCTGGTTAGGGTCCTTCGTAATACACGAGTAATGTCATTATAGCGTTTACGACCATTTTCGCTGTCCTTCTGACATATTGCCGAGATGTTTATCGCGGACCCGCTTCCATATGCTATATTTTTTCCTTTATGATATGTTATACCCGACCGCTGTGGGTAATATTTTCATCAGCTTCTTTCTACAACATGTTTTTTATGGCTGTTGCTTGAAAATGAGGGACGTTCTCAGAACGGGGTTGGCCCGTGATTGATGCATACATATAAGTTTCTGGAAGTGGGCGGTAATACATGGTAAAATTTGCTGCTTTTTACGGCTTTTTTGTGTAACGAATGTTTACTTTGTTGTTGGTTGTTTACCGTTTAATGTTTTTAGTCAACAAAAGAGTTCTCCAGCAACTTTTGATAACGGTTGTAGTTAATCGATCCTCTGAAATTAGAAACTCGTCTTTAGAACACCGTGATACCTGTCAAGCTGTCTGTTACAGTAACAAGTGACGATACTCCATTGTTGTACCGAAATGTTAAACAGAAGAAAACGAAATTGTTCATTTGTTCGACTACCGGTTTTGATTGCGCAAGTTCAACGATTTTTGGTTCATAAGTAGGTTTCGGTTCATGAATCACGAGAACAAACATTCCGATACACAGTAACAGTTCCGATCGTTTCTGAGTATCGCCTATTAAAATGTTGACTAGCTGTTAAAATTAGAATCGTAGCAATTTGATCTAAGTCGACCTACTTACGGCCTAGACTTTCAATGTAGTTATTGTACTTGGTCAACCTTTTTTGTCTCATTCTGGCATTGTATTCGTTTTTTGTTTAGAGAAGGACGGAGATATTTTTTGTTGAGTCACAAATCACATTGTACGGTCAGTTAGTCACGATCTCCTGTGGTGACTGAGTCATATGAAAGATTGCGTTTAGCTCCGCTCTTGAGTTGACTTATTCATCGGCGCCTGCGCTGCGACGATCTAACGATTATACGAGTACATAAATGTAGGTAGGTACAGTCACTGAGAACAAGTTTTTTTTAATTTACCGTGTAAATTGGTGAGAGAAATCGCGTTGATTACCGGCTTTTTTTTCTCCTTTAATATTTTAGTAATATGACGTCATCTAATGATTCTTTCATAATTTTGAATGTTTTTATTCTGATGTCTCTCCAATAAGTGAAGATTGGAAAGATGGCAAAGCTGAAAGGGAGACAAGAAATATTTGAGGTCCTGGACACCAAAAACATTTCTCCCTGTTCTTAGACATATAATTAGCTGTCGTTTATAATTATTTATCTTTTAATTGACGTAAATTGTCATAATCGTAAATAAAGGGAAAACCGGAGTTATATAAACATTATTTATTGAGTAATATTTCTGTTAAGTACTGCGCATAAATAAATAAGTCCCACGCAAATGAGTTGACATTACTTGAGAGACGCACTCGTTGCTTCTTTGTTCTTTATAGCTGAAGTAAGCCAATTTTAAGTTGCCTTTTTTATGACATCATCATCTGCTTGGCGTCTTTCCAACCAACTTTCCAACCTATTGGTGTCTTCGGCTTCCAGCCTAACCGGTTGGCGCAGTGGTTGAGCGACTAACTGTTGCGCAGCGTGTGCGGGTTCGATTCCCGCACGGAGCAAATTTTGTGTGACCTACAAGTAGTTGTTCCGGGTCTGGGTGTTTGTGTATGTGAGTTTCTATGTTTGTAAACGCTCCCACAATACAAGAGAAAATCCTAAAAAAGAAAGAAGAAAAGGAAAGTTTCCTCTCGATGTTTCTAAGAGTAGTGGTGACGAAAAATTACACAAAGTAATGCGCCTTTGTTTGAACCGAATCGTAGTCGAACCCGTTACCTCTATGCCACCATCTTAAAGCAAAACCAAAGTTTATTTACAGAAACAACATACACGATATCTGCACCGTAAAAAGATTAATTTAAACTGAGCCAAGCTTTGATCTCCCACAAATTATACACATGTACTTACTACTATAATTTGATACTACAAAGAGATTTTAATGAAAACATACAAGAATTTGTGTTAGAGAAACTTCCTATTACTGCCGTCCTAAACATAAATGAGATACCTTTGATCAAATATCGTAGACTTTGATAAAGATATAAGCTAGATGGTTAATAGGTGGATTCATCATTTTCTATGACGCAAAATATTAAATGACATGATGGTAGGTTAGCAGTTAGCTAACTGATCATTCGTAACACCACACTGCGTTCCAAAACACAGATCCTTGACGTTGCTAAAATAGCCGCTAAGCTGAAGTGGGACTGGGCTGGCCACGTCTGCCGGATGCCCAATAAACTGTGGGCCAAAATTACCACCATGTGAAGCCCTGACAGAAGGCGCGGCAGACCTCGCAGAAGATGGCGGGATGAGCTGGACAAAACTAACATCTAGTGGCTCATACTAGCCTTAGATCGAAAAAGCTGGAAGTCATGGGTAGAGGCCTTTGCCCAGCAGTGGGATGATAAAGGCTGCCAGTGACAGTGTGATGGTAGATATTTTTAACCGACTTCAAAAAGAAGGAGGTTATCAATTCGACGGTATGTTTTTTTTTTTTTGTGTGTTTGTTACGCGATTACTCCGCCAATTGTGGACCGATTTTCAAAATTTCTTTTTTTTTCGAAAGGAGATACTTCAGGAGTGGTCCCATTGTCACCATGTCAGGATCTGATGATTGGATCCTGGAGAAATCGAGGGCAACCCTCAAATTTTATAGGCCTACACTTCGTTTTTCGCAAATTTTATGAAGTAATTTAAGTATTTGCGTATGGTAATCATCATCTCATGTAGCTGAGCTGATGATGGAAGGTACAACTCCTCTAGTAAGGACTTGGCATCGACTGATTTAGTAAATTATGTTTGTGTTCGCATATCTCTGGAACTACAAGTCCGATTTAAGTAATTCTTTTTTTTGTTGTACTAGGTATCGTTCAACTTACCCGCAGTGGTAGACGCCCACGGCGACGGACGTCGCTTGATGATCTCCGGCCACCGTAGGCGCGGGCATGCGGGCAGCGAGTAAAGGGCAACTCGCTGCCCGACCAAGGACCATGCCCGGGTCGACGGCGCGTTGTGTCCCACGCGCGCCTCAAAGAGCGTCAGCATAATGACGGGGCCCCCCTCTCAGAGGGCCAAAGCCTGCCGGGGTCGCGGGATTATTCCCTTACCGTGACCCCGGAACATAACAGGCTATGAAGGACACCGTGGATTTTAGTCAGTAGAAGTCTGACAGTCCCTCCCGCCCTGCCCGGGGTTGGAGGACTCATTTGATGATTTTACCACGCAAAAAAAAAAAAAGGTATCGTTCAACTTAGGGAATACTGCAAGTTTCATTAAAATCGGTTCAGTAGTTTTTGAGAAAGGGAATTATGAATATATGAGATTTTAACGATGTTATTACCGGTGTTACGGATTACAAAATTCTAGTGCTCATGTAAGAAAATTATGTACTCGTATTCGACAAGAACTCTGGTTGAATATTTAAACTAAAAAGAGTAAAATAAAAACTTTTTCAAAAAAAAATGTAACCGCTTTCAAAAACAACCACAAAAAAAGGTAAAATAACCTTCAAAACTTTTCTTTCGGAAGTCGGTGGCAAAAAGACAATGAAATTAATGAAAAAAAGTCACCGACAAACGAAAGAAAAGTTTTGAAGGTTATTTTACCTTTTTTTGTGGTTGTTTTTGAAGGCGGTTACATTTTTTTTTGAAAAAGTTTTTATTTCGTCATGGTAAAATCATCAAATGAGGTTAACTTTTATGGATTGTATTTGGAGTAGCTTCCTATCCTCCACAATTCAATATCTAATGTAACGCCAGGTGTCGCTAGCAAGCCATGCCGAGCCAAGCGAAGCCCAGCCAAGCCAAGCTAAGCCATGCCAAGCTTGCCAAGCCGACTGTCAAGCCCGTCATGCCAAGCCGCTACGTCACAGGTCACTTCCCTAGCTACCACGTGAGCCATCCTCGCCAGCCAGCGAGTTATACGAGTATAAAAGCGAGGAGCGATGATTTTGGTTGTTCAGTTTATAATGATAATTGTAAGGGAAAGCTCTGCCCAAATAAAAGTGTAAATCCAGTATTTTCGATTTATTTTTATCACTGTCGTTATACTAATGATGAGTCAATATCGGACACGTTATTCTGCATTAATTAGTTTAAAATAAATGTTTTTTATCACTGTCGTTATACTAATGATGAGTCAATATCGGACACTTAATTCTGCATTAATTAGTTTAAAATAAATGTTTTATTAATGAAACCTTATTCATAAAAGACTCAAGTATCCTTTTGAGCTACATTTTCAAAAGAAACCGAACAAATACAAAAAAAAAAATTCCTTTCGTCCAAAAAGGATTATGCAAGCTGCTTGGAATTATTAAAAAGTTGTAAGTTACTGAACGAAATCCCGTTACCGGTATTGGGGGCAACACTAAGTTCTAATTCAATTATCATGTTTGCTGTACAAAACATTTCTGTTTGTTGGCAAAGCTTTGTAATCTTGGGATTAGACACGGTGTATTTGTTTCACCTGTATTGATTGCAAGGTTTTTATTTGCAATTGGTTTTACGAGAAATTGGTTTGTCAGATGGTCGGAATTTTCAGCGCTCTTTGTCAAGTTGTACAGCGAATTGCAATCGACAAAGTTGAATCATGACCCACCATAAGCTTATTTTCCTACAGATATTCAAATACAATTAGGTCAATTAGGACATTTGCGTAAACATACATATCCATGGTAACGAAAAGTCGTAAGATCAAAGGATCTTTGTCAATTTGACGGATTCAAACGATTTATTATCAAAATGGGTCATGATTCAACTTTGTCGATTGTACATCATTATTCTGTTTTCTTCTTTTAATTACGTATAAAATGATGTAGATGGCGCTGACGCCGAATATTTTCAGAAAAAGTTAAAAACAAAATGGCAACTTTAGTTTGGAGCTAGGCTGTTCATACTCTTTGTGGAAAGCCTTATACATAATGTTAGCCTGTATCTTCCCACTGCTGGGCCCCTATTACTTCCAAGTTCTTCAACCATTTTCCAGCACATTAAATATCACCAACTACGGTCTATTCACAGCTATTTTACTCCCCTTTAGCCAACCTGATGTTTGAATATTTACGAAAAAAATTTTTTTTACACAAGTCTCTTGTAGCCAACTAAAACTTCAAAGGACACCACAGTAGTAGTTCCACAAAGCTGACATATATATTTCCCTGACATATATGTCTACGGTAAAACACTTTGTTTGACATTTGGTATTTGGGCACGCGAAAATCGCTTTTCATATGAAATAGGACTACCTTTAATGGATAGGATATGTAACGAAATATACGAAAATACGAGCTGTCTTCTTTGGCATTCTCGAATGATCGACGGTTTCTAAGAATTTTCTTCTCGAATAAATCTGGTTCCAAATAGAAATGTCTGCGACTTGTGCCTTCATAATATTATATTATATTTTTACCTAAAATATAGATTGTTAATGGTTACACACCTGTCAAACTTGTTTACTACTTATTTATTAGGAATTGGTACTTACTTATCGATGTGACATGCTCATTTTATTTCGCAGTACACGTACGAAGATTTTATGTTTTCGCTTTTCAGCTTCCGTGTTTTCGGAAAACAAAATAAAAACAACAACAATTCAGTACCCGTTAAAAATACACTTGTCTTATTAAATTAATATACGCTCATAAACTTTACAGTGTTAATTACAACAATTGGAAAGCAGGATTTGAACAGACTACACCTGTGTAATTTTTATGACTGTGTCTAATGTAACTATTTTTCCTTTTGTTCCAGGTACTAACAACAGACATTTAACACCTCCATTTAACACAACATCAGAAACTAAGAAATGTTAATGAAGAAACCACAAATGAGAAAGTACAATCTAAAGTAGAAAGCAAAAAAGGTTCGTCTATTACTTAAGCATTTATTCGCAAAAACTATAAAAGAAAAAAGAATTCAGATACTATACAATATTTTTTGTAGCCTACTTCGCGGTTGAGTATCCCTAGGGGCAGAAAGTCGGAAGTTTTCGTCGCAACTATAAGCAAGAAAAGAAAGAAAAAGTCGACGTTGAAAAATCTGAGGGTATTCGAGAGCCGACATCAGCCAGTAATCATTACTGGCTTGCTCGTTATTGCTCAAAATAGCTTTGTGAAGGACTAGAACAGCTCTTGAAGACTCTCCAGTGGATGATGTTGTCATAGACATAAATAACTAGCTTTATCCCGTGGCATCCATCGCTCACCGTAATATAGATTTTGTCGTCAATAAATTCTGGTTATCGTGTGTATGCTAAGTTGTGGCAAATCGGACGAGCGGCATAAGCAGATTCTTTGAGTTATATACAAAAAGGAGTAGCTTACAATCATCTCGACATTACCATTTTGTACGAAAATGGTTCAGCAATTTTAGGTGTAAAAGCCGTAAATACTAACTTATATTATTAGTTCGGGTATCTAGTTGTAAGGAGCTGCACGAGACGATACATAGATCAAAGATCATTGGAGAATGGAATGCCTAATATTATTGTTTGTATTATATTCAATTGGGTTATTGATATTATTGCTTTTGTGGAGATAGTAAATAAAATATGCCTTGATGAGGTCACTTGTGTCAATTAGGAATCTTTTAGTATATAATGTAATAGGAGCACCAGAGGACCATGCCTACTGGGCTATAGTCGGTTATTGTGTATTGATAATATCATATTCACAAAACCAGGTTTTTCAAACGGCACCGCTGGTACACGCCCGCCGTTAGTCAGTTGCGGCAAAACAAATGTAAAGCCGCACTTTTGGTCGCATGTTAGTATATTAGGGGTGCTCTACGTAGAGACGCGGAGGGATCCGCTCATTCGTCGGGCGGTGTACGTGTGTTAGTCATAATAAACGAATTTCACTCCGCACAACCGCGCGGACTAGCGGGTCTGTGGGAAAAACGTCTTATTGATAATGTTATAATTTAAATACAGTTTTTGATTCAGGGAGACGATCATTTACATTTACTATTACTTTAATTATTTTTTTATTTCCTGTGATAAAATTATTTCTAAAATTAGGGACAAGTTTAGCGGCTATCAACAGAAGATAAAAGCGGTCGTTCCAACCGATAAAATTCCAATAAGTTCGAGTTCCAACACCACTTTAGCTTTTAACATAGTTTTGAGATTCAGAACTTGCAAACTGACATTGTCTGACGAGAATTTCGCCAAACAATTGTCGGTCAGGGGTCGAAGTCCAGAACGGTTGACTGACATCAAATTCTGGATTTAACTGCATGACAACAAATTCTGGTTTCACTCACCTATTCCAGGATTTCTGGCATCCAAATGCGGCAATTGAAATTCCTACTTGAATTTACTTCGAAACTCAACAATTGATGCCCATGGATTTCTGAACGGCTTTTAATATACATACATATAAGGGTACTATGTGTTCCCCGCGGCTTCACCCACTGCTCCGGGTTTTCCACGTTTTCTTTGAAAATTTTCATAATTATATCATACCTAATCAAAATTAGATAACTTTCGAAATGGAAATAGATTGAGAAAAACTACTAAACTAAACTTGAGGAAAACGACACAAGCTGAAATTATCGAAAAACTGATTGAATTAACCAGTCACATCTTTTAACACCTAAAAAGCTAATAAATAAATAATCATAATATCTCTCAAATGATAACTCTCACGACTCACGATAATCACATCATCAGTCCCGTTTTATTCACATTCACACGATCACCAATAAAATTCATAGTAACTGTAATAGAAGTACGCATTCGAAGATATAACTGATCATGTGTAACGGGCCTAAGTAGTTCATTGACAGCTATGCGTTCCTAGTACATTATCTCTGGAAAATTGGCTGTTTCAAATCGTTTTCTGTAGTTAGTATGAATATTAGTTTAGTTTTAATTTAGAGAGACTTGTCAATATCGTAGTGTACTAGTCCCACTGTTGGGCTCAGGTTTTCTAAAGCCCTTTCAAGAACTGTTAGTAAAATTAAAGTTTTGAGAAGATTTTTATAGGTGCCACATTATCAAATGAAAGTTGAAAACTTCGAAAATCAATGAGACTTTGTTTTCTAGGTAAATCTTATTAAAATAATAATTTCGAAAAACCACCTTAAGGCAGAATGTTTTAGAGTCAATTTGAATGGTATCTTAGCTGCAATCAAATGCTCCTTACATTCATCATCGCAGGCGAGTTCCACGATAGTGAGGCTAATCAAAGGTCAACCGCTGAACAACCGAACTTGCATTCATTAATCTAGCACTCACCACTTAAATTAAATTAATGAATACTTAACCTTCTTTACTGTACAACTTCACTTCAATAGTTTCGTTAATTTAGTCAATTTTCAATTGCCTAAGAAAGTTACTCGATTAAGAAATGTACGGTCGATTAGTTATGTGACTAATCGGCTGATTAATTTAAAACTTTGATTAGATTAGTGGAAAGTTGGGCTAAGCAACCGTGTAATCCGTTTATCGAGAAATTGCTTTAGCTTTTACCCAAATATAGGTGGAGCCCTGACCTAGTATAATAGGGCTTCCAAGTCCGTCTTGGAGCTATAACTTTAGATATATGTCTTTCTTTTATATCGTAGTTTCTTTAAGAAAAACTTCGTGCAATCCCGCTCGGGACATACTTAAAAAAACTATGCAACTTTTAAAGCAAAATGTCTTATTCCCTGTAAAGTTTAAAAATAATATTTTAGTAAAAATGTTATAGTTTTCCTTAGAAAAAATGTCTGTTCCTTAGAAAAGATCTGTTTTGAGTAATTTTTTTTTTTTTTGGTAGCATTATCTAAATATCTACCCTAGGTCGCCTCTTTGTTTTACATCAGGCCAAAACGCAAGCTTAAATTAGTAAACAATAATTTCTTAGTGTAAAAAATATATTCCAAGTTAAGTCGCACGATAACGACACGTTAACGGTGGCACTGGTAGCTTTAAACATTTTCTAGGGAACGCTTTCACACTATGTTGATTTTTTTAATGAAGATTGTGCCGAAGGGACGATATTCCAGCGCCTTTAGCTTGGTCATCAGTCTGTAATATTTTTAGTACCTAAATACTGACACTGAAACTCATTCTAATACAGTAACAGCTATAGCAGGCATCCTAAGTAGATACTTATTATTTATTAATTAGGCAGTTAGATAATAAACTAACTGCCTAATTAATACTTACATACATAGCACTGTTCTAGTTTATAATTAACGTACATAAAATGAAGAGTCAACATTGAACTTATCAGATCCCTTTGTGCAACCCTTTCAATGATATTTAAAGCTCAATAACTGACATTTACTTTGAAACTACATATTATTACGACACATGTTTCCTACCTTCCTAGAACATTGCTTACTCGCTTGTGTACATTGAGAGATATGTATTTGATATAATATATCTTCCGATACACATAGCTTATATAAATTTCCAAGTACAAAGAGATGGCTAACTTTATGGTATACTGAGAAATACTCAAAGGAGTCTCTAGCAAAATTTTGATGAAAATCAAAACAATATTACTTTTTATAAAAAAGAAAAATTACTATCTCACTCTATCTGCTACGATTCTAACTATTTTCGCACTGTCCATCCTGATAATATTTGCCGTCTTAAAAAAGTAAAACACTTGTTTAAAAAACTGTCAACGTCAAAGCGGCATTTCGCGTTGATGTAAGGGCGCTCCCTCACCGCGAGCATGCACTTGTAATGTAACGATACAGATTCGAACATTCGAATACAATAGAGCATCAAATTGCGCACTTTTATGTTACATTACAGGTGAATGCTCGCGGTAAGGGAGCGCCTTAAGAGGATTGTATAGCGGCTGCCCTTTTCAAAAAATAGGTATTTATAAAAACTCGTGCTGTCCCTCTCGCTCGTTGAAAAACCCCCGATCGTGCGATAGAGAGCGTTGCAAATCGCGACTGACTGTGAGTATTTTTTATATGAAATTTGTCTCTCGGGAGAAAACGTTTTTCACATACTAAATCACGTCCAATCTCTTAGATTCTAGTGTCAATCGTTTCAGCATATTATATTCTAGGTTTGTAGGTTTTGCTTTTTTTCTAAAACTTCTTTGTTTTTAAAATACAAAGGTTTTACTTCAATGAAGATTTTGTCATAAAAATAGTAACTTTTAGGCGCCTGTTACTTTCAAACTATTATAAATTTTGAAAAAAAGAAAACCTATAAACCTAGTTTTTTACAGTGTCAGAAGCATTCTAAAAAATCATTGAGATAGGATAACATTTAGGGGAAGGAAAACGTTTTCTCTTTTAGTATGGCCGAGCGCTCGGTAGACGATAGTCTTAAGAGGAAACACCACGGCCGTTTTTCCATACAAACGTAGTCCCCTGTTTTCTCCCTGAATAATGCCAGTAGAGCAATAATAATTTTACAAAAAATCTATGACCACTATTGGCATGTCTCTATGTTTTCCTTTTTTCCATAAATTAATTATTAAAAGAGATATGATCATTCAAAATCCTAAAAAAACCGGCCAAGTGCGTGTCGGGCCACGCACAGTGTAGGGTTCCGTAGTTGCCCGTCAAAATACTTATGCGAACTAACTAAACTGATTCGCTGAATTTAATTTTAAAAAGAAGAATTTTCAAAATCGGTCCAGGCGTCTTTGAGAAATCGGGGAAAATACATTAAAAAAAAAGATTACGACGAATTGAGAACCTCATCCTTTTTTTGAATTTAGTTAAAAATAGTTGACAATAAAAACCTACCTATCCCCAAAACATACCCACCTATTATTGCTGTAAAAATAAAGTTGACAAACTTACATTTGCAGTTGAAGCAGATGTTCTCCGATACATTTTGTTTAGGAAAATATGTTATCCAAGTACGTTTTACTTAGAGGGGGGGGACACTCGAGTTGAGCAAAAATTTGCACTTTAAAGCTTAATATTTCACAAACGAATCTTTTTATCAAAAAATCGTTAATGAAAACTATCAATATTTTTTAAAGACCTATTTAATGATACCCCACACTAAGGGGTACGCGAGAAAAAAAAAAAACGTCCCCACTTTACGCGTACAGGAGGTACCCTAAAAAAAAATATTTTACGAGATTTTATTTTACCACTTTTTCAGCACATCAAATCCGTATATTTACACCAAATTACAGCTTTCTAGTACTGGGCGTCTCTGAGCTAAGCTGCGGACAGACGGACGGACGGACGGACGGACATGGCGAAACTATAAGGGTTCCTTGTTGACTACGGAACCCTAAAAATGGCCAGATTTTCCGCTGTGTTCAAACATCCAGAAAACAAATTTGACGAGATTATATAAAAAAAGGAAAACATAGGAACACGGCCAATGCCTTTCTTTATTTTTTAAAGAAAAAAGTAGTGAAATCGGTTAAGTTTTGGAGGAGTAATCAGGGGACTACGAATCGTTGCTTTTGTTCCATTTAATAAGGTATTTTCGGTCCCAGCTGCAGTTGTCTCTATCGCGCTCTGTAACTCTGTTGTGGGCACTGCGCGACAGCAATAGATTTTACAAATGCCTATTTTTCAATTCTCCAGCCCTTGGTGTTTCCTCTTAAGAGTCATTTTAAAGTTACACTTTTTTTAGACAAGTGTTCAACAGATGTAAGACGTTTATCTTTTTGTGGTAAGGCGGATATGTTTTTGTTTGTTTGCATATTTTGTTTTCTCTTTCTGTCTTAAGTATGTTTATCATTCCTCACACAATATATTCATAATAATCAATCTTCACTTTCTTTAAAGCTATGATGCTGATGAGTTAAGCAGAAGAATGTCATAATTAGTTTCACTTTAAAAAGTATTACAACGTAAGTAACCCCATGTCATTCGGAAACCACAACACGAATTAAATATTAACAGAATAATGCCCTAAAAATCGATCCAACTTTACTATTGAAGTTAAAAAGTAAGTACAAAGATAAACAAAAGTGACTTACTTTATTTTACTTAGTTGTATGTAATTTGGTTCGAAGTTAAACATTGTGACTAATTTTGGTGCTCCAAAGCATATTTATATTGTACTTAATCAAGTTTTTGACTTTTCTGTGAGTTTATTAAGTTAATTCAGTATTAAATGTTGGTGAAATGTTTTGGGCCATTTTGGTGGCGATATCAAACAATGTTAAGGGAGTAAATAAAGTGGTGTTTTTGGATTCTATTAACCCAAAATGTGTTTTCGTTGAGGTCTCACGTAACATAAATGACTTAGGCAATACTCATAAGTAGAAACATCGGCACCAGAAGTGTGTTTTAGCGAAAAAAAATTGAATTTTTCGAGTTTAATTAATGAATTGAATGAAACACACAATTTACTTACCTTTTTAAAGTGTTACAACATTTATGAGTCCTCCCGCCCTGTGTGGACAGGAACGGACTGTCAGCCTCTTATTGACTAACATACACGGTGTTCCTTCTAATAGCCCTTTGCGTTCCAGGTTGACTTACCTGTGCTATAAATAGTACTAGCACAACAACAGTACCTACACTATACCAACTCCAATGTTTACAAAATGTAAATGTATTAGAGAGTCGTTTAGAGACCTTGACATATTAGTATACCCACTACTTCCACCCATTCAAAACTATGTAGGTACAGTTGTGCAGTCAATAGTCACTCATTGTATTGTAACGCGTACGTGTACAATGACAAACAAAATGACATAAGTGGATTTTGTACGTTATCGTATTTGTGTAGGAGAATTGAAAAATGGTTTCTCTATTTTCTATTCTGGTAGTTGGTTTGATGACGTATTTGTAGTGGTATTTATTTTTCTATCCGGTCGTTCTTTTTTCTTGAAATGGTTGTAGTAAGGAATGGTTGAGTACAACTTTATCGCTTATTGGAATTGGAATCCTAATCCTGACTAACATAAGTGCGAAATTAAGTTTGTTTGTTACCTCTTCAAGCCTAAACCACTGAACTGATCATCCTATCATCTCCTATCTCTACTTTGATCTATCCGTTCCTTTCTTATTACATGTTCAATTGATTTCAGGTTGACAGGCCTGTTGGTCTAGTTGTTAGTGACCCTGACTGCTATGCTGGAGGTCGTGGGTTCGAATCCCAACCAGGACAAATGTTTGGGTAATGACCACGATCATTTGTTCTGTGTAACACAAGCTCTGCTTAGCTTGGGACTAGATGGCGTTGTGTGATTTGTGGAATATATATTATATTTATATATGCTACTAAAGTTCTACGAGTACAATTTGAACCCCCCTTAAAGCCTGCCAAGGAAGAAAGGAAGGAAGGAATATTTGGAACACAAAAATGCTGACAAATTTCAGAACACATTCTCCAATGGTAAGGCTTGAAGATTGTTTACCAACAAAGGGCTAAGGGTACTTCGTATAAGTACTGTGGTCCCACTAGTGTTGTGGTGATTATGCCAATAACTTCACCCCCATTACCTAGAGTGGGCTATCGCATATTATGACCCCCTAGAGGGAAGTTAGGGGGTTTATTTACACGTCACGCGTACTACAATCAATTAATATGAATATTATAACTCGTATTGTTGGCAAGTACAATAATTTTATAGTTAGCCACGTTCTGGTCGTATGTAATGAGCGATTTTATTATTATAGCTCTCAGCTTTTTATTAAATAGTTTATGTGCCCGCATGTTTTAAAATTACGAGTATAAAGAGTTTAACCTCATTTTCGTGGTCGCTTTAATTTATATAGTCAATATAATGAATAAAGACACAATGGCGTTGATAATGTTATCTTTCTATTAGAGTGAAACAGAGATAAACTTTCGAATTGGGTGGTTATTATAACTTCTATTCAGCAAATATTTATTAAAATTAGACGTTTCTTTAATTTGCTTTAACATTGAAGTTATCAAAGCTTCACTACTTTTTTAAATGTACGATGGGTTTGTTCTTGACCTTAGTCTAGGTAAGGGCTGACTAAGACAAGGTCGACCATGGAGCGAGCATACCCAGAAGAAGCCTGTTCACTCCAACTTTGAAGAGATTAGGGTTGTATGCGTTCGGAAACACAGACGCAGGCAGAGAGTTTCATTCCTTCGCTGTTCGCATTATAAAATATTGACTAATTATTTACTGTTGGACTATATCATAAGCATAATCAGCCTATAATGTCACCACTGCTAGGACACTAGTTTCCTCTCTGTAAGAGGGATTGAGCACTGAGCAGTTCACCACACACTCTTCGAATACTTAGTTCTAAGACATGCTGGTTTCTGCATGATGCTTTGTTTCTTTGTCGTTGTGTCATACTCAAGGTCTGCAAAATGCTGCCAACCTGGCGGAGGACGTCAGTCGGTCAGCCAGGTCAGGGCAAGTCTCCACAAAGTGCCTATAAAGAGATGGACGGCGCCGCCGTGATTGGTCCAGACAGAGGTGACAAGATGACCTGGTGGCATAACATGACGACTTGAAGCTTGAGTAGTTCAGCAGTGGAAAAGAGATGGCACTAGACGACTTGTTTAGCTCTGTCACTTTCACTCGCCGGAACAAGCCTGGTTTTAACACGTTGTAATACCCCCCCTGGCCGCATATCGTGAAGGCGGGCTCGAGGTGGCACAGGACAAGAGGTCTTGTAACCTTTGCCTGTGTGAAACAAGGAAAATGCGTCATAGATGAAAATGTATAATTTTTTTTACAATCGAAAAAGTGCAATCACGACCCATTTTGACAATAAATCGTTTGAATCCGTCAAATTGACAAAGATCAAAGTCGTTACCATGGATGTGTAGGTTTACGCGAATGTGGACCTAATTCTATCTGAATGTCTGTAGGAAAAAAAGCTTAGGTCATAATTCCCCTTTGTCGATCTTACTATACCTAACATATTCATCAGGAAAACCACACTAGCTATCCTCATACACACATTTCCAACTCATAAGCCTCACAATATCCATCTCTGGAACATAACACCATAATACTCATTTCCCGCTCACCGCAGAATCTGAAACCTTCATAGAATTTATTCAAACAATGTTGAGTGGGCACAGACTTACCAAGTAATTTCACTAGACAATAGTACGGTCGTGCAAAGCAGACCACGACCAAAACCGGTTCCCGAGGCTAGTCGACGTTCTACGAAGGTACCTAGGTATCTAACCTAGCTAGGGATGTGATATTTCATAGAGTAAGAATGTGCATAGAAGTGACTAACGTACAGAACTAACCGAAGCCGAAGCGGATACTCTATACGCTTCGGCAATCATCGTTTATTTTCGGAAGTACGAACGGTCGATAAGCTCCACATAGTATTGACTTGTTACTGACAGAGATAACACTTCAATGTTTACGATAACTGCTAAAAGCTACAAAAAAATTAGAGACCTGCCTGTTGTAGGGGTTAATATTGGTGCTAATACGGATGCAAAGATTTTGGAACGCATAATATTCCTAGTTTTACTGCATAAATTTTTTTGCTGTTGCTGTTAACATAATCATCGTGTCTCTTCTCTCTACGATTAGCGCCATCTCAAATAAGACATAGATTTTTTTGATATGCTAAACGATTTACGTATCCGACATTCAATTTTACAATCCCCACTATATTTTACGTATCTTTCGCTTGAAAACAGATATTTTACACACAAGATTTCGCTTTCACTTCTATAATATTCTTAGTCTATGGCCATATTCAAAGCTTGCTAATACGATAGTTATGCGCGGTTTCTTTTTGTTTGAAGTCTGAAGCAAAAAGAAGTAACCCTGAGTTTGTTCAGCCTTTCCTTTTGTTAGTGGCGGGATAGCGAAATGTCAAAAACGTCTGGTGATAGTGAGCTTGAAGGCCATTACTTTATACGTTCAGTTTAGTGCTTTTTTAAAGATTGATACGAATCTAATGAGAAGATACTCAGAGAGAGACTCAGAAATGAGGAGATTCGTAGACGTTTAAAGTTACCGACATAGCCCAACGAATTAGCCAGTTGAAATGGCAGTGGGCAGGCCATATAGCACGCAGAACTGATGGCCGATGGGGCCGTAAGATTCTCGAATGGAGACCACGCACCGGCAAGCGCAGCGTAGGACGTCCACCCACTAGGTGGGCAGACGATCTTATGAAGACCATAGGATCACGCTGGATGCAGGCCGCTTACAACCAGTCCTATTTGAAGTCTACAGGGGAGGCCTATTTTCAGCAGTGGACGTCTTACGGCTGATATGATGATGAATATGATGACGACGAATCTAGTAAATACGGACATTAAAAAAAAATGGCAACATATTTCGATTATCTATATTTGAAGTTGTTCTATACAAAAATTACTAAATCCCGTGTACTAACGAAATCCAGGCTTAGATTATGATAATATTCGCACAGGCTTTACAGCGGATAGAGCTTACTTTCTCATACCACGATCTCAAAGAATGCCCTACAAAGGGTACTGAGAACAATTACATCGTGCGAGCCAAAATGACCTTAATGTCTTTAACGGGATAAGCAGATTATTCGCAGTTCTAGGTAATTCTAAGTGTTTAAAATGTCATTAATGTTGTACTCTATTGCTATTTCAAGCTAATAACAACTATAGCTGGGCCAATCTTCAATTTTTGGACTTCCGTTGAGAATAATGACACCCGATACTTTTTCTGCTATTGCAACCATCCATTGACAAAAAACAAAAATATAAATTAATTTAATTTAATTTTAGTTAAACGTAATTAAAATCCTACTTAATATTATAAAGGCGAAAGTTTGTAAGTATGGATGTATGGATGTATGGATGTATGGATGTTTGTTACTCTTTCACGCAAAAACCACTGAACGGATTTGGCTAAAATTTGGTATACAGATAGTTTATAACCTGGATTAACACATAGGATAGTTTTTATCCCGATTTTATGTTCCCGTGGGATAATTTTCGAGTTGCAGCGGGTGAAACCGCTGGCAACAGCTAGTCCTACTAATATTATAAAGGCGAAAGTTTGTATGTATGGATGTATGGATGTATGGATGTTTGTTACTCTTTCACGCAAAAACCACTGAACGGATTTGGCTAAAATTTGGTATACAGATAGTTTATAACCTGGATTAACACATAGGATAGTTTTTATCCCGATTTTATGTTCCCGTGGGATAATTTTCGAGTTGCAGCGGGTGAAACCGCTGGCAACAGCTAGTAATTTATATTTTTGTTTTTTCTCAATGGACGGTTGCACTAGCAGTAAAAGTATCGGGTGTCATTATCCTCAACGGAAGTCCAAAAATTGAAGATTGACCCAGCTATACTACGCTTCGGCGGTAAGACCCCTCTTTGAGGAGTGGCTGGAGAGACGTCACGGCGTCCTGACCTATCGGATGACGCAGGTCCTCACCGGACACGGAAGTTTCGGGAGGTACCTGTGCCTGATAGGGAAGGAGAAAACGCCCGGGTGCCACCACTGCGAAGATCGCCCGGAGGACACAGTAGAGCATACGGTGCAAGACTGCCCAGCTTGGGCGGTGCACCGACGTGTCCTCACGGCGGCGATAGGCGGAGACCTCTCGCGCCCGGCATTGGTTGCGGCCATGCTGCGGGGCGAGACGGAGTGGGAAGCGGTCTGCTCCTTCTGCGAGGCAGTAATGCTCGTGAAGGAGGAGGCGGGCCGTGAGCGAGAGAGGACAGCGTCCTCCCTCCGCCCCAACCGCAGTGATAGGCGCCCGCGGCGTCGGACGTCAGCAGATGATCTCCGGCCACCGTAGGCGCGGGCATGCGGGCAGCGAGTAAAGGGCAACTCGCTGCCCGACCAAGGACCATGCCCGGGTCGACGGCGCGTTGTGTCCCACGCGCGCCTCAAAGAGCGTCAGCATAATGACGGGGCCCCCCTCTCAGAGGGCCAAGGCCTGCCGGGGTCGCGGGATTATTTCCTTACCGTGACCCCGGAACGTAACAGGCTATTGAAGGACACCGTGGATTTTAGTCAGTAGAAGTCTGACAGTCCCTCCCGCCCTGCCCGGGGTTGGAGGACTCATTTGATGATTTTACCACGCTAAAAAAAAAAAAAAAAAAAAAGCTATACTACGCTTAGTTGGTTCTTTAGATTTTTTTTAACGTGGTAAAATTATCAAATGAGTTCTCCTACCCCGACGGCCAGAATAACGTTGTACGAGTATAGGTTTTAAAGTACATACTGTAAAAACATTACAATATTGACACGGTTGTCTGCTCTATTAAAGCGTTTGGGAATCTCCTTTTAATAGATTTGCAACGAAATTGTATCCACTTTTATGTTAGCATTTGTCGTGAAAAAAGTAAAAACCAATCAGGTTGTACTAGTTACTAATTGTCACGTTTCTCTTGCGTAACTATTTTACTCTGTGTTGTAGAATGTTTTTTTTGAAATTTCTATACAATTTTCTCGTGAATTACTAAATTGTAGTTCAAAACAACTATCTCTTAAGCTACAGTTGATGTGATTAAACAGCAGGTTATACCTGCTACACCTGCATCAAAACATCGAAATGAACCGCAAACAAGAACCGTTTAAATACAAATTATGGAGTATTCCATACAATCTCACGTGTTCTACTTTATGAATGGGAATACTTACGTATAATATGCCAATTATCACGCAACCTTACAGGCATAATACTGTCAAGTATTTATACTAATTGTTAGAGATGGACCGACTATGACTTTAGCCGACTAGTAGGCTACCAAAGACCACCGATAATTATTTATTTATTATCGGTGTGGAATTTTGAGGCTATCGGTAATGTCAGTGGCGCTTCACGTACCTACTGTGGCGCTCGCATTATATGTATACATTACCATATGCATTTATAAATATATATATATCTATATAACTAAAAACTTAATTATATAACAAAGAGAAAGGTCTGTAATAAGATAAAAAAATATTTAAAAAACGTTTTATAATTTGTGAGTTATAATTTCATATCAATAACTCCAGCCGACTAGTCGCCGACTATTGACCGAGTAGTCAGCACGTCTACGTCTCTACAAATTATTTGTGACACTGTCGACTGTTTATTTCACAAACCTTGAACTAATTCTGTGGTTCAACAAACCTGTTCTCAAATAAGAAATAATATAATTGGCTTGGCTGTTTTAATTGGCCTAGAAAATTCTCGAAGAATCGAGGCGATATTCCATATTTTACGGTTCCGACGTTGAGGTGACGGAAATTTGAGATAGGAGAGGTTGATAAAATAAGCCTTTTATTGCGGACACTTGTCAATTTTCTTATTAATGGGTAAGCAAGGAAATTTTATGGAAATATTTTGTGTCGTTGGTGTTCAATAAATTATATTCTATCAAGCATTTCATCGGGATATTGATAGAAAAAGCACCACATCCAAGTAATTCCAAGTATTCTCTAGGTCGACTATAGGATAACTGGGTTTTTTTCCCATTAGTTCTATGGAACTGGCATTCTGTTTTTGCAAGGTAAAGTTCGTCGTATCCTGGTAGTTCTCGAGTTCAAATGAGCCTGCATCATCATGACACATCACTATACTAGATTTCTATAATTCAAGTTATTTTTTAAATGTCATATTTGTAGTATAATCCTTTCTACTACCTCTAAACTCCCAACTAAAGAAAGTTCGCGAATACTCTTCCAAAGGTTAATTACTGTGGTCATTTTTCTCGAAACACTCAGCAAAATCTTTCCTAAAATATTACTTGAGTGCACTAAAAGGTTGAATAACCAGCTTAATACCACATCTGGCCGATTATAAACATCAGGACTGGGAGCATCAAATCCGATTTGCGAAACCCTTACAAAGTCGACGTGCAAGGTGAGTGTTGAGAATTAAACAGACATCACTGAGTCACGGCGAAGCATGATAGTTTTAATGCTCTATTTAATTCAAAGAAGCTTATACTTAAAAGAGATGACAAGACCGATGTGTTTGTTAGACTTCTGTTTATGTAAAGAGTTGTGTTCGTTCTTTTGGTGGATTTAAAGAGCTCTTTTCATAACGGTAAAATCATCAAATGAGTCCTTAGCCCTGGGTTGAGTGGAAGGGATTCAAAGAGCTTTTAATCTCTGGACGAGACTGTTTCCCTGCTGCAGTGTCCGGGTGTTCGGACATTAGCACACCTTGACAACCTGCCTGGGTAAAACCTTTGATGCTGCAATAGAAATGTTCACTACCTTGGATGACACATCGATAAAGGAAGATCAAAGGAAAGTCATGATGAAGGGAAGATCAGCAACCCTTTGCTTTTGCCACAACTTGTTTCGGGGCGATTCAATGCGGCAACGTACTTATTGTAGGTAGAACGAATAACCAATGATGCTGAAGATTTTTTTAGGAGTCTTAAACAGTCCTGCGACCTTAGCAGTTCCATTCTCCCCTGTCCAGACGTCACGTTTACCTTTTTTTCTTTCACATTATTCCATACACCATCCATCCATCTCTTCTTTAGTTGCCTTCTTCCTCACCAGAGGTGATGTATCTTCAGAAGCACTATAAGTCACAACTTGATTTCTCAGTACTTTCCTTTGTCCTTTGATTAGTGACAAAATTTGTTGAAACGACTTCAAGCGAATTTTGTGGTGTAAATCTAAATTAGAAGTCTAGACATTATCAGTCTTTTGTGTCGTCTGTGTTACAAAATTATGTAACAATTTAATTCCGAAGTTACTTAGTTGAGAAAGATTAAACGGAAGAAAGATTGAAGGTCAGATACCCGATAATAAAGTTATAGAAAACGAGTTTTTGTTTACGAAAAATATGATATGAACTTTGAATATTATTAGCTATTTAGAGTAACGTCTTTTTTAGAGAGTCTGATGAGCAATTCTGTGTTTTATCTATGGTGGATTTTCAGGTAAAAAAAAAAACAAAAATAAAAACGAAATCTGACAAGTCTACAATCACTACTAAGATAAATAAAGGAGAGTGAACATAGCTCTACTGCAGCGATGTTAGATTGCTATGATCTGTTCTTTTTGTGGGTAGTTTAAACTACAAACACATCTTTGAACCACCAATTTAGACACAGATATAAAGAAATAATTTAATAATTTGTTTCTTCGAAACCAATGAATGAGCACAGTAACTTTACCAAGACCTTAACATTTTAGCCAATGGAATTTGAATTAACGACCTCTTGAGCTTCAGACAGATTTCACAGGAAACCTTTTGTCAGCTTCATCAATTGAATTCTAATTCTGAAAACTTCAGAGGGTTACTAATCTTATTCTTGGAAACTGAAAGTCTAAAATCTCTGATTACTTTTAAACGGAGAGTTTAAAACTCATCGTTTTAATGTGGTTGATTGATTAAAAGTAGGTCTCTTTCTAATCTATGTGTTATCGCCGTCCTGTATCTTCAGGCCGCAACGACCAGATTGTCATTACATCTTAACCTTCACTGAGCATTGGGTGGCTAATGTCTGAAGAATAGAAAGTTCAAGAATCAATGTAATCAATCAGCTGGGAATTTGAAACTAGGCTTCTCTGTTCAAGAAAAGTCATGCCCATTTCTACCACAAAGCTACACCGCACCGCTAGTACAATAAAAAAAAAAACATATAAATGTACTAGCACCGATTTAATTGTCTTTTAGGCTTTAAGCGAAGTGCAAAACACAAATAAAGTTTTAAAATGTTTCGCCATCACTTTTAATTACCAAAAATACTTGTCTTGCAAAAAAAACTTCAAAGCCATTTCATATGCCCCAAACATACACCATCAGCCATGTGCTCTGATACTTGTTTCAAGAATGGTTAATGTTCACGCGAATGCTGCGCCCGCGCCGGGCGTCGGTCAGCGCAGGTCAACGACCGGGGGCCGCTCGACAACCTTTGTGGCCGCAACGGGTTGCTTGGGGCTAGTCACCATTGACAGACACGTCACGATTCGATGGTTGACGCTTAGGTTAATGACGATGGTTGTCTTTCTCGTCATGGTGGTTTTTTGGTTGATGGTTGAGTGGGTTTAAGTTCAAGGGAAGTAGTTTCGTTAGTTACGCTTAAAACGATTTTACTGTAAGTATACACATTCAGACCAAGTTCTTGTGACGTTTCTTACTAAAAATTAATTAGCTTATCTTTTTCGGCTTCTACAAAGGTCTCGTCATGTCAATGATCATTGTCGTGCAACGCTGATCGATCCACCTATATCAGCTGTATCAGTTTGGGATAAAAATAGACCTAGATACTGGTAAGTAGAAAATAGAAACGGGATCATGTCCAAGCTAAAGAGTTTGCCAAGTCGTCAAACAATGTAAAATTAAAGGATGGTGGCGTGTATGTCGGATCATTTAGTTCCCTTCAAAATGGTTGAGCTGAATGGTGCTGATGTATGTGTCATGTTCGTGAACGGGCGCTGTCAGTTGGGACTAGTCATCTCTTATCTGCCACGGTCTATTTTAATTATTACTTGTAATAACTTGATTTCTGAATTGTCTTTTCATTTAACTATGGACACTATTAACTAGCTACATCGTTCTCACATAATGTACCATCTGATGATGAACAATGTAACAAAGTTCTGTAACAATTTTGGCGATTGAAAAAGAGTGTCCATGGAGTTTCTTGCTCGTTCTTCTCCATAGAGATCTACTATTTGGAATGAGCACCTACGGTACTTTCACAGTTTTTATGTCTTGTGACTGGGACTGTAGCACCATAACTATTTTTGTACTAGTTTTATTTTATGTCTTTTGATAATTCAAAAGTGCCTGTAATTGGCCTAGTTGAAATAAACGATTTGATTTGATGTTCGGAATCAATATTTATATCATAAGTTTCGATATTTCCTAGATATTTTCGTGGCCTGGGTGAGACCTACGCCGGTATTTTATTTAACAAAAGATCTATGTCATAATATTTATAGACATACACGTACAGAAATCGTGTGAACAAATCTATTGAGAGCACAACATAAGTTATCGCGTGATGCATTCATGTTCAACAATTTCGTAACAATTTTTGTTCAGACAATTTTGTAACCGACTATCCGTATCCAACTAAGCTATTGTTAATGAAATTCCAAAAAGAGGTTCTATTGTCATTCAAATGTGGTCTAAACTCGTGTAATAATGGTATAATGGAAACCCGCATGGTGTCACGGTCATACGCGATAACGTGGACATTTTTTTGAACGCCCAAAGCTTGAATAATATAGTTTTCTTGACTTTCGCGTGTAAGCAATTTGGCTTCAAATAAAAATGGATGGTTATTCCTCTGTATATTTTTGACTTTTAACAGTTGTTTTTTGAGCGATAATTGCGTGGTTTTCTGAGACTTTCTAAGAGTTTTATGTTGTACGTGAAATAACTTCTACGTGTTAATTGAGTCGCGTGATAGTATGTACGACTGTAGTAATATAACATGTAAAATGTATATGGGACAGTAATGGTTCAGGAAAAGAATACAAATAATGTTCTTATTCGGAAAATTATCCAATTTTAATACTCTTTTTTTATCGTGGTCAAATCATTCAAATGTGGAAATCCGGTCCGTGTTGGGAGAGACTGTCAGACTCGCAATGAATGCCCCTTACTTTCCTGGGTCACGGTTACTTGATGAGACAGTCCCGCGACCCTGGCTGGCTATGGCCCTCTGAAGGGGCCCCGTTCAGATAGTTGACAGCTCTTAGAAAGCGCACGTAAAACAATTTTGATACTAAGTTGGTAGATTAACTGCAGCTTAGTGTTATCTGTTTACAGCGCTGTAGACGATGTTCTAATGTAGAATGCGAATATTTAGTAGTTTCATTGGCTTTGTATTTATCAAAAGCTTAGATCGCAATAAAGTTCACTCTACACACATATTGCAGCATTAACTTCCCCTATAATTAAGCCCTGCACTTAATATTCGATTCATCAAACAAACCTATTTATAACCGTACCGACAGAGATCAATGAAGCCACTTGAATCTCGTATTAAAAACTTCCGTATAGCGTAGACTCAATCTTTTAATAGCAGCAGTGTAACAAACAAACAAACAAGCTAACAATAACAACATTAACTCGGAACTAATAATTAGTTATTTCCCGATATAGACGCAGTAGGGTTTCTGTCTTTAAGCGAATCTGTTTTTTTTTTATCATGGTAAAATCATCAAATGATTTCTCCCGTCCATACTGTCAGACTCGTACTGACTAAAATCCACGGTGTCCTTCAATAGCCCTTTACGTTCCAGGGCCACGGTTTCCTTTACAGACGGTCCTTTTACTAACAAATCTTTTCAGAGCGCACTGATTTATTAACTTTTTTTTTTGGAAATTCTTGATATATTTATTTAGATACATCAAAGAAAAAGGTGAGTTCATTCTCAGCGTGATACGCAAATATGGCGGCGATCCTCACCGAAACATCGTCAACAAGGAAGTCGCAGTAAATCAGTATTTGTACCATAAACAGGAGTAAATGGAGTGTTTCTACGCATGTAACTCGATCAAATCCCCTTCACTGAAGCTATTTCGTGTCTGTTAGGGGAGGAACCGACTGTCATGTAACAACTAGTTACAAGTCATCGCATGATAAAGCGTATTTTTGATAGGTTGTGCGAGGTTCACTTTGTTTGGAAACTTACTAGAGTAGGAAAGCTTTTTTTGTGGAAAAGAAAATTCGACTGAGCAAGATTTGAACAGAACAACAGATTCTCTTTTAAACCAAGATATCGCAGTCTTGCTCTTTATCGTCGAACTCTCAATTCCATTCTTCTCACTATGACGTTACTAGCGTGGCGTTGGACAGGACATAAGCCATACGCGAGAACACGAAAGATAACTACACCGGAGCTGAAGCAATCGCCATGACCGAAATCGGACGGATCGCATCATTACCATCAGTATCCCTCCATTGGATTCCATCCTCCCACAATGGAGAGAACAATACTCGGAGTTTCTCTGGCGGATAGAATTCGGAACGAAGTCATTCGCCAGAAAACCAAAGTAATCGACATTGCGTGTATGCTGATGTGGAAGTGGATCGGCCACGTCTGTAGACGGACAGATGGTAGGTGGAGCAGACATGAGCTAGAGTGGAGACCGCGAATGGGCAAACGTAATTTAGGATGCTCTGCGGCAAGATGGGTCGATGATTTGAAGAATGGGCTGGTAGCGGATGTATGCGGATTGCCCAGGACCGGGAGGGTTGGCGCTCTTTGGGGGAGGCGTACGTTCAGCAGTGGACGGCAATAGGATGAATAATAAATCCCTCCATTTACTCTTTATTCATCTGCCTTGTCATTTCCCTTTTTTTTTGGTGCTCCAGCTTTTAATCTTAACTTTGTGCAGCTGAATATAAGTATTTAACGTGAAGCCACTGCTTGAGTTACCTCCGTAACCCGGTTTATGCTTTTTAACGCCTGTAGCCATCTTCTGGTTTCAGAGTTAATTAAGCTGCCTCTTGGGTTCCAAGGTCAATTTCACAGGTCTCTTAAGTCAAGGTTTCCTCACGATTTTGTTCACTAAGAGACTCGTAATTTTTTTTTCAACCAATGAATCTTCCAATCCTGGGTGAAACGGAACGGAGGTACTGGCTAAATTAAGACAGACAGATCCCGCGACCTGCTTTGATACCCATATTGTGCTAGAATTACATCGTTATTAAAAAACTATATCTTAGGTATTCTACTGTCTACGTAAGCATTCCTATAGTGGTTATCAGATTTTAGGGCTACTCTTTGCAAGCTCATTATGTTTACCTATTTCATATCTAAATTGTATATTCTATAGCTATTCTACATAGTTTCCCTTGCGGGCTGTCGGAAGTTGTATACGGAACCGTAGTCAAAACATGACGAGGGATCTTGTAGCCATGTAAACCAACTATAAACCACAGAGTACTAACAGAGAGGACACTGTGCGGTGTAGGTATGAAACGGCACGCTCACACGCGCACACCGCGGGCGGTGTCGCTACATGTGGCTGCCGCGCGCCGCCTCCGTATCGTAATTATTTTTCTTACGTGTAATCACGTACAAGTAAATAAAGATAATAAAATATGAAGACAAGCAAATACTGTATAACGTTTGGTTGCCTAAACGACAACAGTGATAAAGGCCTCGCGTTTCATAAACTACCGCGTGACGTCGAAAGGTGAAAGTATCGAATGTTTATGATTAGTGTTATTCCCACATAATGTTTATGAATCTAGGGTTAATTATTAATTAACTACCTGTTGTGATGTGCTTATTTATTATGTCATTCAAGTACATACGTTCCGCTGAACTGATCATGGTTAGGTAGGTTACAAGTTTGGAAATGTGTCGAGATACTCGGGGGGTGTGAGCCTACTAGACGACCGAGATAAATAGACGAATATCAAACCTGACATCACTCTCACTTACCTTATCGCTCGGTAGAAAGTAGAAAGATGTTTGCGTTGTTATTTAATCACGTTCAAACTCAGAAAATGGCCACACTATGCATTCAAGGTCAGCGATCGTAATTCGTTGCGCGACTTTTTTTACCATTTACAAGGACTCACAACGCAGGGCCTGTGACGTAGGGATGGCAATCACAGATCGATTAATCGAAAAATAGATTTTTTATAATATTCTTTTTTGTTTTTGTAAGATGAAATGTTCAAAATATTACAAGAATAGGTAGAAACGATACTATAATTATACATGTATTATTATTTCTAACGTAAGGTGCCGTAGGTACTATGTATTAACATTCTGTGCTACCAATCGATAATGTATGTAGTAATATGTAGTGATAAAGTGTGTAGTATGTAGTAACGAAACCAAAAAGATATAGGCTGATGATAAAAAAAATCCCTGAAGAACATTTATGTTAATAGTGTAATATAACAAATGCATAAAATACACCTACCTACCTAACTGTGCCTTCTAAACTCGTAAGTCGCAACCCTAAGTGAGCTTGACCGGCAGCACACCGATAGCAACATTGTAATGCCGCGGCGTCGGATAAACCAAAATAAACTCTCGCGCGTAGCCATTCAGTACAATTTTGCTTGTGCACGGGAAGTTTAGGCTAATATAAAAGTAGGTGGGCGGTACGGCTGCAAGTTAAAATGTGCTTTATTCTTTCGTGCATAGATTTTACATTTGTTTGATTGTTTTTTGGAAGAGACCGATCTGTAGTAATCTGTGTATAAACATAAATAGAAATGATCATTTTGACAACCCTGCTTCAGTGAATTTTCTGAATGCATGAAACGGAATGATTTTAGAATGGCTTCGATTGTAAAATGTCTAGATTCCGTGTTCAAAATAAAACGTAACGTTTGTCGCTTTTTATAAATGTGTGTGTGAGCGTCCGCACACATTAATGCCTTTGTCAAACTGACAGACGAACCGAATGCGTGGCGTAGCGTTTTTGTTTGTAATGTATGGAATTGTTTGAAGCCTGTCACATAGAGTATCGGATCGCTTTCGCATTTTTATATGACATGATTCGGTTCGGTTCGCTATCGCCTGTCTGTTTGACAAAGGCCTTAAATATTTTCCTTTGAGATGTTCACTTGTTCTACATAGGAATCGAAAAAAGGGGATACTTTTTCTTCTTTTTTTCCTAAAAAATATAGGAAAAAAATGGCAACGAATGGCAACGAATACCGCCAGCGATATAAAGAAGACTTTCTTTTAGTAGGTAGGTAGGAATATCGATTGGCATATCCAATGCAAAAGTCCCGCAAATATCTGTAAGCTCTGCCAAATTACGTTCGTTAAAACTGCAACATTTTAAAAGTCAATAACACCATATCTTAAGATGTCTTGCGCCATTTCGGATGCTTAAAATTATGACTTGGTTCTGCATATTTCCGTCATAAGTTAGGTTTTACTAGCTAACGGTCACATTAACCGTAATATGTGGTTTACGAGAAATATCTACTACCAATGGGAACCGTTTATGCGGTACCCGAAAGATGTATCATAAAAATTACAGTATGAGCCGTTATGGGCATTTATGATGGCATTCATGGGTTTAGGAGAGCGATGTCTGGTTAATGTATTGCACCATACAATTCTATGGAAGTCATTTATGTTGTTTTTATTCTTGTGTGCTTCAAATAAGGGGAAAAATGCGTGTTTGATACAGTACGAAAGTCAGTACAGAATCATGTTCACCAGTAAAAATTTACCTGCTGTACGAAGATTTGTTAATGGTACACAATAATGCCATTCCATGCAGGCAAGCCATGTTGTCAAAGTCGAAGATGGCGCACTCGAAATAAACGAATCTAAAAATGCGTTAAAAATATACATTAAATAGTGGATGAGGATCCTGCATCCATTATCCTCAACACTAATAAGCATTTTCAAAGGAAAAAATTAAGTCATAGACAACTGGTCGCGGGACTACCGAATTACCGTGACCCCGGAACGGAAAGGGCTATTGAAGGACACCGTGGATTTTAGTCAGTACGAGTCTGACAGTGGGATTCTACCCTGCCCTGGGTGAGAGGACTCATTTGATGATATTTCCACACTAAAAAAAAAGACATAGAAAACTCGCAAAATTCGTTTAAAACTGATAATTCTCATTAAGGTTAAAGATAAAAGTTCAGAAGGCTGTTAAATAAAATTGTCGTACAATTGATATCCTAATTTAAACAACTCTTAACCAAAATACGGTCATCGTAAACCCTTCAAAGTGGTTTATAAAATATTTTCTTACGAACAAACCGACTTCGGGGCTCTAAAATATGATTCATAAAAATTACCGTATTATATTACCAGATAGGGTGTCCACCCTCTGAATTTGTCAGGGAACATGTCCGACTATTTCGCACCCTGGCTAGACTTTGTCCGGTGTGTCCATTTTGTCTAGAATTAATTTCAGACTTGAATTTTTTTTTTTAATATGAGAAAGTGTCGTAAGATGGCAATACAAAAAGAAAATTATACTAACATTATAAATCTAAAGAGTAGGTTTGGTTGAACGCAGTAATCTCGGCAACTACTGGTTCGCATTCAAAAATCTTTTTGTGTTGGATATTCCATTTATCGAGGAAGGCTATTTAATATCAGGCCACGAAATGTAGGAGCCGATCAGCTGAGGTGAAGCCGCGGGGAACAGCTGTCATAAATAAAAATGTCCGTCGTTTTCTCAGGAATGTTCAGTGGTCACCCTACACAAAGGGTGAGTTCTTAAACCTCGATTAAATTCTCAGTTTTAAGGTTGACTGTAACCATAAACTTAATAAACGCATTTCTTTAGATTACCTCTTTATACCGTTCATTAACTTTAAGAAATTATAGTCCTTTCAGAAATTAATTTTCTCTAGACACTTTCGATTTATTGTAGAAATTGGAGAAAATTAGAAAGGGTTGGTAATTAAAATCTTATTCTTGTTAAAGTTGATTAGATACTTAAATGAGAAGAAGATGAGGTGGGTAGTTAAATTAAATAAAAAAAATATTATCATGGTAAAATCATTAAATGAGTCCTTCCGTCCTGGATCCAGAGTGTCGTATCTTGTAACGCGTCATATTTAAATGTACATTTTAAATATAAATAAACAAATAAATCTTAAAATCTAAAAATGGTAGAAGGTTAGTTAAGTGACATAATTGTCACTAACTAGAAGTTGCCAAGAGACTAATTCCCTATTTAAATACATAATTAAATTCGAAACCTCCAGCTAAAATCTCAGGCTTATTATTAAGGCCCCACTATAGCTTAAATTCGAGCAAATTTTAAATAACTTCAACGGCTGTCAATGCCAGCGAACGTCTGGCAAAGGAGCAACGGGAAAGCAATTATTTTGCCGACTACCCTCCGATTCCCGCAAACATTTCAAACCGTAATTAATTCACAAATTAGCAAAGGACAGCTTATCGAGTTGGTATTTTTAGATGAGTGTCGTAAACCGATGGATGAGCAAAGTTGTTTAATTTGTTTCATAATTTTATTAAGGGCGAGTCTTTAGAGGGTTGGGCGCCAGTAACGACCGCCATATTTGTCAAATGGAAATCTGTATTGGTAATGAAATTTTAATTGATAAAGTTCCGTCGTTTATTTTGTTATCCTGTTATGGGGCAGGTTTTGATTTATTAGGTATGGGTTTTTGGAATTTTTACCTATTGTGAGACCACGAAATATGTAAAATATAGTGTCGCGCCAAAGTGTATACCTATGTCTGTGTTATGATAAGGCCATATCGTACGTAGTAATGCACTTTCCTGAGTTTGAATCTTAAGTAATTTGTTGACAATATAAGTTATTACATATTTATATTCCCAAGCTCAAAATTCATTAAAATCAAACCTTTTTCTTAATTAATTAACACCGTAAATGCCTATCTCTATAGCCTAACCTTTAACGGGTCACTGACAAAATAAAGAAATCAAGGAGTGTCAAAATAAACATTGTTTGTTTTTACTTTTTACAAAAGCTGCAAAATCTGAATCTACAAATGATTTCTAGCTGTAATACCACTTGGTGAGCTAAGAAATGTACAGCCTTAAGTGAAATATATTGCTGGTAAACACGCAACACCCTTATATCAACGTCATTAAGGTTTTAATTCACTTTAAAAATTAATTAACTGCTTTATTTGATACTTAAAAACTAACAATAGAGGGAGAGATTTTATCGTGATTGCTCTTCTAATTAAAAAAAATTAAGAATGATGTTTTTTCATGAATTTTGGGGTGATTTAAAGAATTTTGGGGTGATGGATGACGGCTTATTTTTTTAATTTAAGATTTCTAATTTCGAAGGCTTTCTAATGTCTAAGAGTGAACAAACTCAGTTGATTGATCGTATTTATTTAATTATTAAAATTGCACTTTTTGTATATCCATCCACTTTAATCATCAATTTTCTATTCATAAACTTCGGCGTAATAGAAAAACTTTAAGGGTCTGATTTAGATAGGTAATTTATTGATAATTTTTACTACCTAAGTTCTTGCACATTTGACTAAAATAATTGGTAATGGTTTGCAAGAAACGCTTTTCTGTCAAGACAATAAGGGTTATTTAAGAAGTTATTTTTACAACTGCCCAACTGCCATAAGTTAAAAATATAATAAAGGCCACTGAGCGGTTGCGTTTATCGCTTGCGAATCTTGCGATTTGTATAGAGCGTTGACAATTGTGACTGTTTCTATAATAGACAATATCTTAATACATCCCGAAAATATACTTAAACAAAAAATAAACTTAACTTCAAAACTCATAGACAAATCTTAACTGTAGAATTATGTAAAATAATACCCAACATATTAAGCTATCGCAGTAAAAAGAAAAATTCCAACTATGCAGGGACTTAAAGTTAAAACTACTTATTTACGTCGATACTATCAGTTAAAAGGTTTTAAAAGCGGTAACTAAACGCTTCGGAAACTTTCTAAGTTATTGTTCGGATATCCACGATCGCCTGACGGTTTTACTTTTTACTTGGTTTGTACTGTAAGCTATTATTTTAAAGTTTTAATATTTCTTTTAGTAAAATAGCTAATAAACTTGGTATTCTAACATATTTCAGTGCCTCACCTAAGATCAAAAGATTACACATGCATTTTTTCAGTAAAAAAAAAAATTAAGACAGTACAAAATCCATAGTAAGTATATATTTTACTTACGCAATACCCCATTGTAAGACTTAGTTTCAGACTTTCAGGTTTCTGAAAGGGCCTACCTTTTGGTAGGCTAGGGCCGCAAAGTGACAAAATCAAGTTACGACGGACCGCATTTTTTTTATTATAAAACGAAAAGAATTATTTACTTATTTTAGGTCTTATCTCCTTAGCTATAAAGGAAAATCTTCAGTTTACAAAAAAATTAAGAGCCACACGGACTGCTGTTAAGGATTCACCAAACTCAGGACTGTGTCATCAGATAGTCGTGTCCCTGGAAAGTAAAGGGCTATTGAAGGATTACTGTGGATTTTAGTCAGTACAAGTTTGACAGTCCCTCCGGTCCCGTCCTGGGAGGACTCATTTGATGATTTTATCACGATAAAAACAAGGATTGACCAAAGACAATCTTTACCAAAAAATAATTTTCTGAGTAGACTTGTCATGGTTATCCCTTTGAATCTCATGGATTGAGCTCAGCAAACGTTTCTTAACTTTTAAGATCAACTTGTATATCTGTTGTTTAGCTAGTAGATACAAGTAATGACAATAAAAACGTACTGCTGTCCATGAAATATCGACACCAACTATTGATTCATTTTCCACCTCAAAACTTCTAACCAAGAATAAAACGTTTACCCTGAGAACCAGAAAATCACATAGTTATAGTTAAATAGTCATACATAGGTACTCTCACGGAAACACGACATGGGGGCACGTACGGATGAGTAATGTTTCTGCTGCAGTGACTTGCAGTTAGCGCGCCTTTGTCTTTTGGCAGGAGACGGCAGTAGTACCAGTACTTACTGTTCCTTAAAAAATATCGGGTGAAAGAAGAAAAAAAAGGTTCTTGATGCATGCCAAAGTCGTAAGGTCACGGAGACTTGAACGCGCCACCTCTCATGACCTATTGAAAATTCCTGGTACTACATTTTTTTAAATGCAATTTGACGTCCAACTAGCGCCCGCGTCAAAAGGATTTTGAGCTATTGTCAAACAGACAGGCGAAGCGAATGCGATCCGAAGCGTTTTTATTTGTAATGTATGGAATTGTTTGAATCCAGTCACATAGAAAAGCGAAAGCGATCCGATAGTCTATGTGACTGGCTTCAAACAATTCCATACATTACAAACAAAAACACCTCGCTTCACGGTCGCCACGCCTGTCTCTTTGACAATGGCTTCAGTCGTGCGTGGCACGGTCACTAAGGCCCGGCGCCCACTATCGGCATCGGCACGGCTGAGGATTTTAGGTGATAAAAAGCGTAGTAACAAAAATACCGCTTCGGATACCGGTAATTCTTTTTATCACATAAAATCCTCAGCCGTGCCGATGCCGATAGTGGGCGCCGGGCCTAAGTATTGTCCGTTCACAAAGATTATGACGTTAGTCTGTTATCTTCGTACACATCCGTACCCGTGACTTCGTTAACAGACTTAAAAGTAGGCCCCCAGGACCATTGCTGAAAGGAATGTTAGGGCGTATAAAAAATAGTAGATTTATTTGAGTGTTGGTGGAGTTTCAACCTTGACATCAAGCCTGTATTTCTTCGTAAGCCAAACCATTAACCGCGGTGGTGCACGCCCGCGGCGACGGACGTCGCAAGACGATCTCCGGCCACCGTAGGCGCGGGCATGCGGGCAGCGAGTAAAGGGCAACTCGCTGCCCGACCATGGACCATGCCCGGGTCGACGGCGCGTTGTGTCCCACGCGCGCCTCAAAGAGCGTCATCATAATGACGGGGCCCCCCTCTCAGAGGGCCAAAGCCTGCCGGGGTCGCGGGATTATTTCCTTACCGTGACCCCGGAACATAACAGGCTACTGAAGGACACCGTGGATTTTAGTCAGTAGAAGTCTGACAGTCCCTCCCGCCCTGCCCGGGGCTGGAGGACTCATTTGATGATTTTGCCACGTAAAAAAAAAAAAAAAAAAGCCAAACCATTGATATTAAAGACTTGGAAAATCAGAGTTAATTGTGGGCCTGAAAATAAATACACCTGGAGGCTAAACAGCTGTTCTAATAAGGAAACTCATAAAACACGAACCAATTTAAAATTAATGATGGTTTTACGAACCTACTGCTTTCTTCCTGCTCTGTGGCGGGTTCAAACCTTTGTGCCGGTTCATCGTTACACCGGTCCCGGTCCAATGTTTAGAGGTAATTTATGACCCTCCATCTAATACCTACTCATAACAGTGTTCAGTTTATTGTTAACTGATTACACTTAACGGAGGAAGAAGGAAACTAATGTGTTGGCACATACTTACTTCATAGATTTACACTCTAATATAACTGGGGAATCCCGGAAGATCCAAGAAGAAAAAAAACCTTGAAGGTACACTGCCGGAAATATTCCAAGAAAAACCGGGGTTTTCTTTCTTGAATCTCCAATTCACATCCCTTTAAGCTTTCTGTACCTCAAAAGAAAAAAGAACGGAATCCTTAAGTCCCTTCGTTCACGACGCTACGCAAGTCTACGATACCTTACGACTTTGGTATCCAGGTGACTATCGCAATACAAATCCATAGAGGTTCGTACACAGGCTCACGTCAATGGATAGCAAAGTCGTAAGGTATCGGAAAGTTGTGTCGCCTTGTGTATCAAAGTGCTAAGGATCATTTCATTGTCCGTCTGTCTGACAAGACCCTATTTCTCAGGATCACGTGGAGGTATCAAGTTGAAATTGAAACCAACTATGTACGTACCTAGGCGAATTATCGCCTATCAAGTACGTAATATAATACTGATGAAATGTGGGTGTTCTATATTATTATGTATCTCTTAACTATTCCTACAGCAATTTGGTGATGTTATTAGTATCAGCGACCTGTCCCGGCCTCTCGAACAAGATAGAAAACTCTTTATTATGCACATCATATAAATGATAAAATCGCAAGACAGAACTTTACAAGAGAGACACAATGGGCTGTCTTATCATATAGCGATATTTTCATGACACCTTTTCATTTTTTCGGGAGATATCAAAATTCATATCTATTTGATTTGAAAAGATTTCATGACGATTAATTAAATCAAAATAATGACAAAATAAAAAAGAATAGTAATAAAAACTGGCCAAGTGCGAGTCGGACTCGCCCATAAAGGGTTCCGTAGCAGCAAGTAACATAAATAAAAGTTCTTGTAGTTGGTTGTAACTTTGAAAGGTGAATAATTGTGCTTTACGGTTTATGACGTATTAAAAAAAACAATTACTTGATCTCGTTCAAACCAATTTTCAATGGAAGTTTGCATAGTAATGTACATCATATATTTTTTTAAATTTTATCTTTCTCTTACTTTAGAAGTTACACCCACACACATTTTACCACTTTGGAAGTGTCTCTCGCGCAAACTGTTCAGTTAAGAAAAAAATGATATTAGTAACCTCAATATCATTTTTAAAGACCTATCCATAGATGTACACGTATGGGTCAGGCGAAAAAAATTTTTTTTTCGTTTTATTTTTCCACATTTTTATTTACACTCGTACGTGAAATTATGTACTTAGATAAAACTAGATAACAATGTGGTATTATAAATTAATACATTCACTTTAGGCTCAGTACTGTCCATAAAATTTTTGGTATTGTAAACTACTTTTGTTATCAATCAAAACTTTCACCGAATTCCGTAACAGGCAAAGTTCAAATCACCGTTTCTTAGAAAGTTTTCACGAAGTTCGTGTATTTCTGAAATATTTTCCTGATTATTAGAGATTAGAAAAAGATTTATCTTTGTTACGTGATTTGGGTATGGAATAGAATTATTGAAGCGTGTGGCTGTAAAACTTGAAATATTTATGTCTTAAAAAGTAATATTTTATTCACATTTTTATGTACGACTTATCAAATCTTCACGCATGTTGAACAAAAAGAAAATGGCTGCCAAATTCAAACGAATATTAAGGTGCTGATCAACTTGTATCAACTTGTAATGAATATTTTTGCGAATGTCACAGAAAAGCAAACGAGAGCGTCTAGAGACCATCACGACGTGTATAATGAGCTTTCTGGCGAGCTTTTTGCCGAGGCGACTGTAAAGCCTGACATCTTCATGAAGAAAATTTTTTGACGACTATCGACTAGAGCGTTTGTTAAAAAGATCGTGAAAATGTTCGCAGTAAAGTTTGACTCTAAAGCTATTGTCAAACAGACAGGCGTGGCGAACGCGAAGCGAGGCGTTTTTGTTTGTAATTTATGGAATTGTTTGAAGCCACATAGACTATCGAATCGCTTTCGCTTTTCTATGTGACTTGATTCTAACAATTCCATACATTACAAATAAAACGCTTCGGATCGCATTCGCTTCGCCTGTCTGTTTGACAATAGCTTAAGAGTCTATTCTTGGCTATGTTCGTTGTTCAGTTCGACAAATTAAAAACGGCGAATGCTCGAGGTTCTGTCAAAAGTTTATGCTGACGTCTATCGTCACCTTAAAGGAAATAAAAATCGTAGTAAAACAAAAACTCACAAAGAAATTCTCGCTTTCAAACATAAAGGCATAATGAAATTCATCCCCTAGAGTGTTGTGGGCTATTATTCAACCACATACAATATGTAGTGGGTAACAAACGGTAGTGTGCACAGCAGAGTTAATGTAGCGCAGTGCTAGAAGCGCTTCGTACCGCACTTCATTTGTTTTTGGCACACTCTGGACCGGTTTTAATGACTTGAACACAGATTACAGGACTTTTGAGCTGTATGATTTTTGTATGCATAGAAACGAATTCGTTTTCGTTTTAGAAGTATTTGGGGTGTAGTGGGAGCACATACGTACTCTTAAATTTTGTCCAAGAAAAACTTCCACATTTGGATTGACAGCGCTACAAGTAATTATATTCCTTGTTATTTTCATTGCTTGGAGATGATATTTGTTTCGTAGAAAAATTGATTGTATTGAGACCAGGCATTTAATTGATTTAAATTGTTTTTTTGCGTCGTCGTTGCTATCTTAAAAATAAAAATGAAATGTCGGATAGACAGAACCTAGTCTGTACTTAACTGGTTTTGTTGTAATCAAAACCCTTCAAGATACATTTTCAAAATAACTGTCAAGATTAAAGCCAATTAGACTAAAAGGATACAAGTTAACACCAATTATCATTAATAAACCTACTCATAAGGCACATAATCTTAAATAAATAAAGCTCAACCGACACCCCAGTTCTGACATACAATCACGTCAAAATTCAGTGTTACCAGTGAAAAATAACACGAAAAACGCAATTAAAACATTACTCAGGGACAAAGTAATCAAACCAATTACTTTTTCTAGTTTTACTGCCACTTCTAGCACCACTACATTCATATACTCCGTTGCGATTTGTAAAGGAATAATTCCTTGGTTGTGTAGCGGCCATACTTCTTGCCGGGTATAATTTGCCTTACCGTTTTGCGAACAATTACTGCTCCAACCCTTATAAGAGCGTGAATACGTGAAATTTTCTACCGTGATAACGACGCTTTTGTTATCGTGTCGTAAGACGTTCTGCGAATTTTGATTTAACGGGGCTAACAAGAGATAATAATTACCCCTTTTTGTCGCGGTAAAATCATTAAATGAGTCCTCCTACCCGGGGCCGGGGAGGGACTGTCAGACTTGTACTGACTAAAATTCACGGTGTCCTTCAATAGCCCTTAACGTTCCAGGGTCACAGTTTCCTGATGAGACAGTCCCGAGAACACTGACAATTCCTGCCAGGGTTCGCGGGACTGTCTCAATTAGCCCTTGATCTGGGAATTACCCCTTGATCTGAATGATGAAGCATTTACACTGGTCGATTTAGCAGTGCGGCAAAAAAAGACCGTGTAAATGGTCAATCAAGTGACTAAAATCATAAGCCCTGACATTCGGCTCTGCCGTTCGGCGACAAACCGTTGAGGGCGATTGCCCATCGCATGATAGTGTGTTTTGTTTCTGTGTTGTTCCTCTAAAATGACCAAGTCGCAAGCTATTTATGTCGAATAGTGTAAATGGCAATTCAATTTTTGCAAGCGACGTGACAGACGATTTGCCACACCGCACCACACGAGAAATCGACCCAAGTGTAAATGCCCCTAAAAAATGTGTAGGCGCTATAATTAACGACAATTAACTTGAAAAGGCATAATTAAAACTTGCTTTAAGAATCATAACATCACACCTGTAATCCTGTAAGGTTAGGCAGAGTTGAAGTAATAGTACACCCACGTTTCGTTAGTTATGTTTAGTGACCGACCGAAATTTCGGTTTCGGTTTCGGTTTCGGCCGGTTTCGGCCAAAAAATCTAGTTTCGGCCTTAGTTTCGGTTTCGGCCAAAATATAGCCGAAACTTTCGGCTCCGCCGAAACTTAAGTGTTCGTGCATTTTCCTGCCTCGTTCGGTTAAATTCGTAGCTAACACGTGCTTGCTCGCCGGCGCGCGGCGAGGCCCCGGTTCAGTTCGCCACCGTTCATTTAATCGTGAGTTGAGGTTGTGTTTTTGAGTTTACTGCCAAGAGTAAGTCTTGTATATTGATGTTATAATAAAATTACGAGTTGTTTGTTACGAGTGAGTACGTTAATGAATAAAGAACTTATCAATCGTCAAGGCAATGACTGTATTCGAAATATAAGTTTACAGTTTCTTCATTGAAATAATGCTATTTTATTTTAACTCAAGTAATTTCGCATTGCTGAGTATAGTCACAGAATATATAATAGTACCTAAAGGCACAGAAGCATTACTCCCAAAAAGAAAACAAACAAATGTAAAATCTATACACGAAAGAATAGAGTCCATTTTTACTTGCACCCGCATCACCCACCTACTTTTATAATAGCCTAAACTTCCCATTCGCAAGCAAAAATGAACTGAATAGTAACGCGCGAGAGTTCATTTTAGTTTATCTGACGCCAACGACATTAAAAGGTTACTGTCGGTCAAGCTCAATAGGGTTGCGACTCGCGAGTTTGGGCACAGTTAGGTAGGAATACGTATTTTATGCATTGTTTAATTACATTATTAATTAACATAAATATATATCACTCCTCATTACCTCCTTAAGTCCCTCAAGGAATTTTGTTTTTATCATCAGCCTATATCTTTTTTCTGTTTCGTCATCGATTACTTCATATTCATATCGATTGGTAGCACAGAATGTTAACAGTAGGTACCTACGGCACCTTACGTGAGGAATAATATATACACCGTGACTTTTTAGTCGCCTTACAACGGCAGCCCAGTTCATGTATCCAATCACTAAAACACGTTTATAATATAAAATATGTATTTAAGAGATTTCAAAATTTAAAAATAAAATAATATAAAACCTGCGGTCTTTGCTTACATCAAATATCAAAGATTTTAAAACGTTGTCAGAAACAAAAAGATTAGTTCCGTTTCAATCCGTTCTGGCCAAGCTGTAGTCATAACTTTAAAGATCGATCGTTATCGTTTACGGCAAAATAGATAACTAGTCCTTATCATTTCATTCATTTCATTGTCACAGGCCCCGTGTTGCGTGTCTTTGTAGGTAAGTAGGTAAAAAAGTCGCGAAGAGAATTACGATCGCTGACCTTGAATGCGTAGTGTAGCCATTTTCTGAGTTTGAACGTGTCTAAACAATAACGTAAACATCTTCCTACTTTCTACCGGTCATAATTCGACTATTATTATTTGAGTATTTTTTTTTCTTCATCATAATTATTATATTTTTTTTTAAACTCATGCGTAAATTCAACCAAACACCAAACTTAAATATTATTTAAGTAAGCGCGTGCGTAGTGGGCGGCGCGCGGCAACCGACTAAATGTCCACTCCGAAGTGGTCCCCGCCAATGCTTGCAGTTTTATACCTACACTGCGGAGTGAGCCAGGCCTGGTATAGTGCGATTGTTGAGACTTCAAATCCAGTGAAACATAGAAAACAATGTTTTTTTTTTTAAATTTAGAATAGATTATGGCTCAGTAAAAGTTAAATAGTGTAGAAAAATTGCAATTTCATAAAAATCTGCTATTTCCATTAGTTTACCGTATACCATTACTTTTCAGAATTTGATCCTTATTAGCAACATTATCGAATGGTAGGGTGCGATTGTTTTTCCAAAATTTCAATAAAAATTCAGCAGTTTCGATTCCTGGCCAGGATTATATTATTAGATCGTCAAACTCGGTCTCATTCAACGCTTTTTGATATTTCTCATAGTTAAGGATATAGCCATCTACGCCCAGTTTAAAAATTCACCCTGTATATATGATAATTTTTCTCATTTGTTTTAAAGGTTAAATAAAAAAAAAAACAGTAAATTTCAGAAAAAAATCGAAATTTTAAATGTGTTTAAAAGTTTCGGTTTCGGTTTCGGTTTCGGCAAAACTGAGAGCAAGGCCGAAAGTTCGGTTTCGGTTTCGGTTTCGGCTGAAAAATCAGTTTCGGTCGGACACTAGTTATGTTTAAGTCCCAAACAACATAAGGGGGGAGGCCTATTGCCATCAACCAGACAGTGCTTGCTAATACTGAGAAATTCGTAATCGGAATACTCAGTAACACTTCCCAATACTGGAATCGAGGTAGTTGTTCTAAGGAAGCCATTATTAAAGATTCTTTTAACACCTTTTATGGTCGAAGCTAGCTAAGATCCATTCCAGGGACAGCACTGCAGTGCCATTAAATAAAGACCAAATAAGAAAGAAATATATTTGTTGCGAAGAAATAATTCTTTGGGGTTTACAAAAGCCACTGTAAGCAATTCTTCTAGAAGTGACTAATTTTTGTTAATTCTCAGCATAATCATTAACAATTCTTCTAATACTTGTAAAACGGTCACATGCCCAAGCAGAAACATTAAATACATTTCATATCTAAACATAAACTTCTAGCATGGACTGGGTATTACGGGCTTAAAGCCATTCCCTGTAGAGAGAGAGAATAGCAACAGTAAGACTATTTATCTCTTCACAGTTACCAAATGAAGTCCTGTACAGAAAAGAGGCAGATGGTCCTATAAAAGTTTTTCTCTCTTTCTAGAGAGTATGGCAATTTTATTTGACATTTGGCTAGGGTCAGTCCATGCTATAAGTCTATGTAATAGGTGGATCATACAAAACTACAAAACAGGCGAATTTTGTGATATAAATTTGAATAACCAATTTAGTGACCTTTAAGTTTGTATTACGATTCATAAAACGATTCTGCTTAAATGGCTTTTTAGACCCCTCTAGTTACTTTACGGCGGCCATTTCTGCGAAGACTAAGGAACAATGGTGGTGTTTTCTTGAAACAAAGGGTAAGTTAACGCGACACAACACCACTGTATTGTGTGGTAGGTAGGACAGGCCTGTAAACAAGTTGTGGCATTGTACTTGAATATTTATTTGTAATATACAGATTACTTAGAATTTTTCAAGTTCTGAGAGCTTAATTTTAGTGAGTTAGCTTTATCCAAGTGATTATTTTTGTTGTTCAATATTTATATCGCTAACTGTAAAAGAGTCAAAATAATTTAGCTATTAGCGAAAAATAAGGGTAGTGTATGCAAGCCGCTTCCAACAGGTCCTATAAAAAATCTACTGGGGACGCCTATGTTCAACAGTGTATGTTCTACGACTGATATAATAATGATGATGATGAAGGGTAGATAACCTACGGGAAAATCCAGATTAAAAACTATCTGCTAATTTAAAACGGCCACTTTAAGCAGTATTCCTAATTATTCGTTTCATCAATTTCCAGCAACGTCATTGGCTATTTTGCTATTATTCATTCACGACGTTAATCATTAGAAATATTGCTTAGCGGCTGTTTTTAGACCCGCTGTGAATCAAATTCATCCAAATTCGTTTAGAAGGTTTTGGGCAAAAAGTTACAAAAATCCATCCATCCTCAAAAACATTCACATGTATGATAGTAGTAAGACTTGTAAATTCATCAAAAACAAGCTGAAGCAATAAACAAAATATCCTAGCGTAGAATTTCTCCAAAATCTCGGTTATAAGCTCAAGGCATTCCAAAGCTCCTCAAACGTCTTAACATAAGAAAGGTATTTCCTTGACAAGAGCTGCCTTCCCTTATCAAAAACTGAGTATAACTTCACAGGACTGCAAGTGATTTTGGCCCTTGTAGACGTTTGACCTATATCAGATAAGTTTGATATATCCCGTACGGCGGTACTTGAAACTTACAAAAATACAAAATACAAAATAGTTTATTTCGTTAACAATATTCATACAGTAAGATTGTGATTGGAGCCTTCTTTTAAGCAGAAATAAGCTTGTAGTAGAAGACTCCGCTCTTCTATAACTAAGGAAAACACTTCAAAGTAATAAGTTAAACGAAAACAAGACATTGAAATTTAAATTTTTAAATATGTAGGTACCTAGTTATTTTAAAACAGAGATTTAATCTACACACTATTATGTTGTGTAAGTACATGTGTGTGTGTGTGTGTGTGTATGTGTGTGTATGTATGAGTATGTATATGTGACTGTATGTGTGTGTATGTGTGACTTTGTGAGTGTGTTTGTATGAATGTGATTAGGCTGATTATTTTATAAACATTTCCAATTCATCATACGAGAGTTTTTTGATCCATTCAACTACAGATTTTTTGCAGTCAGAGAATTTTTTTCCATGAACAAACACTTTTTTATTTATTTTATTATATAATTGTGCTGACCGTGTGTTATATTGAATGGATGCAAAGCAGGTTTTTGTGTGGGGGATTTGTGCTACGGAATGTTTTCTTCTCTTGGAGAGTATGGATGCATCATAAGGCAGGGTTTTGTGTTTTTTTAGTATTGTCTGTATAACATATAATTTTCTTACAGAGAGTAGTCCACTTATTTGATATAAGTTTTCTGTAGAGTGTCGTCTTTTTTTAAAATACATCGATTTTATCAGTGCACGTTGAGCACGTTCCAATTCAATGAATTTGGTTTTTGCTGTCCCTCCCCAGATTGGGATACAGTAAATCAAGACAGATTGGACCAAAGCTACATAAATTTCGTTTAAGAGATTTCTTGTGTTTTTTCCGTGGGTAACCATATTTTTTGGAACAACGTGTCTTAATGTGCTAAATAACCAGCTTAGTTTCCTGATCCTATTTGCTACTAGCTCCAGATGCAGATACCAGGTGAGATTGTGGTCTATTATTATTCCCAAATATTTAGTATGGGTTACTTGGTTCAGTATCGGGCAGTTACAGCAGTCATTGCTCACATCACCACAGTTGTGTAGTTTTATTTTAAAATTCTCAGCAGGTAGTGTCCGTTTACTAATACTGAAGCACATGAAGTTAGTTTTTGATGTATTCAGGCTGAGGAGATTATTTTGTAACCATTTGGCTATGGTCGCCATGCCCTCTTCAGCACATAGTTCAACTTCTTGCCAGGAACAACCAGAGAAGACGATGGCGGTATCATCTGCATAGGAGAAGATTTTGGCATTTTTGATGTTTAAGTTACAGAGCTCGTTTATGTATATTAAAAATAGAGTAGGACCAAGTACGCTACCCTGCGGTACGCCAAATGATACGTCAGCGTCCTCACTGATATCATGCCCAATTCTAACCCTCTGTTTCCTGTTCGACAGATAGTTGCGTAAAAGAGTAAGTGGCAGTCCTCTTATGCCGAGTTTTTCTAGTTTATACAGTAAGGTGGGAACAGAGACGGTGTCAAATGCTTTTTTGAGATCTAAAAATACAGCTACACACTTGGATCCTGAATCCAGTTTATGAGTTACTAAAGAGGTTAAAGCGATCTTTAGTGTGAACTTAGTTTACCGAAGGGTGACTTATCGCACTTTGAGTGAAACATTTCATTCTAATTTATGTTATATTTCTGAACGGAGTTTTTAGTCTCTACGTTTGTCTTTTTGGTTTTTTTTCCAGTGTCTGCATTTTTTGTCACTGGGTTTCCCTTATCAGAACAAAATGTCGTAATGCGGTCTTCGAGTTACGTTATTTATTATCTTTTTGTAGCTTACTTTGTGCTTTTTATTGACTTTTTTTTGTGTACATGTTGCTGTAAACGTAGCACTGTTCGTAACATTCGACATGAGCAATAAATTTTCTAGGATTATTGACATTTTTTGAGAGATTTATGTGAAAAACCGAGTTCAAGTTCATATAATTATTTCGTATGTTGGATTTTACTATCGTTTCTCACGATATACGATGTTTTTTTAGTACTGCAGTAAATGGTTAGTATTAACTAACCATTTTATGAGATAACGTTTTAATAACTTGACACTTTTGATAACCCGATTATATAAATACGTTTATTAAAATAAATGATCTTTTCTTTGATAAAAATAAATTGTAGTCTGTGGGTAATAAATGTTCTACTTATTTAAAAAACAAATTCCGCTCATATTAGGCGGTTATGTGTGATAACCGCCTAATATGAGCGGAATTTGTACTTTGTACCGCTCGTCCGCGCGGTTGGACGGTCAAGCGGAACTCACGTCATAATTGCTTGTATGAAATCAGCTAATGCAAAACACACGTATAATACCGGACCGCGAGTACGAGTGTCTCTAACCGTCTTCCTTCGTCCGCCCATCCACGCGGACGGGCGGATTCGATTAAGCCTAGCCTTAAGCATGTATTAGTTTATTACAATGTAAACTACGATAACTACTAATGAGTGTTAGTAATTACGGTCATCGGTCACAAGAAATTATCAAGATGTTTGCTTACGATAAATCACAGTAATTTACTGTTTTTGATCAAAGAAACGAGAACATAGTAAGTAATTATGTCAACAAGTTTCTGTACTGTTTATTAAGTTAAATGTTACTTTATGTTAGGACAATGTACATTAATGTAAACATTAATGCGGATACTAGCTCCTGGCTTATTGTGTTGTAACTTCATGTTGATATTTTTTACGACCGTAAAATCTCTTTTATTCTCTTAGATATAATGCTGAAATTCTAGCGCCCGTTATCACGTAATAAATGAACAGCACTTTTATTACCCCTAAATGATATACTGAATATTGTTTTTGTATTTTCTTTTGCTACAACTATTTTGCAAGCTGAGAGAAAAGTCAGAAGAAAGGGTGAAATGTTGTGGGGAAATTTTTGCCCAGCAGTTGGAAAATGTAGGTTAAAAAAAGTGCTGGCAGTCTTGAGTTAGATTCCTGGGTCACGCAAATGTGTTATTGAGTTTTTCCATTAAGGTTTTCTCAGTAAGTAGCACGGAATCTCGATCTTTGCCCGGTTCGACATAAGGTTTGGGACTGAATCATAACTGGCGAAATGTGGGTGTACTATTAGGAACATCTTAGCCTAATCTATCAGTTATTACAGACAAAATGTTGTATATACGAGTAAACATACTGCTAGAAATTAAAAGTCCCATATTAATATCTTGTAATTAATCTAATTTTGAAAAGTAGTAACGTAGGCGTTAATCTAACTCTAGACAGTATAAGTTTCTACTATAAGGTTTAACTCACCTTTTTATAAAAAGAAACTATTACTATAAAACTAGGACTAGTTTCAAAACACCTTTTTTTTCTTCTTTCATTTTAGGGTTCTATTTTCACGAAAAACAAAAGCATACAAATCTTAGATCACGTTAACCAAGCCAGATTACATAGTGCCATTGAATCAGGAGACAACATTCTATGGGTTCCGCCTGAGTGGCCACCATCCTGGGAACGCGGCCGTTAATTAGCATTGCTAATAGCATTGAGGTCGGATAGTGGGAACTACGCCTAATACATGGGGGAACCTTCGATATGGAGGTTGGGGTCGTTTGGGACAAACCTTTTCAGATCATTTGAATTTTTTAACAGTTTTCCTGGGATATGGGCTGTTGATTTTCTGGATGGAAGGCAATTCCTATTGTTTTGACATGAATATTTAAATCAATAGGTACTACATAATTATATTGGACAGTTACATATTTGTAATGAATAAACTCAAAAACTGAATTGGAAAGCTACCTTGGTCCTGAGTGACGCAAGCTATAAGCTCCAGCAAAAGATAATAATTACATACACACAGATTCACGTATTTTTTGTTATGATAGTAGGCAGAAATACAGAACGCTAACTGCAAAAAAAAATACTAATAAATACTCCTCTCGATTTGTCTAAGGATTCAAGGCTTTTGTGCAGCACTGCCCAAGCGTCGAAACTACAGTTTCACTATGTTAGTGACTGCAAAGAGTTGTGACACTTTTTCAAGACTGCCTCGACGACAATCTCGTCGTAGTGCACAGCCTAGAAATTGCCTTTTAGAGAATAGTATAGGTGATACACGCAGACCGCTTATCCAATATTAATCGAGTTGAAACAATAACAAAATAGAATTGGTGTATGTTTTAGTTGATTTCCATTTATTTCCTAATGTGTTAAACACAGACAATTACACAAAGCAGTAATTGCATTCAATTGCGACCACATCAAAATGAATATTGTAATTAAAAGTCGACAAATAGCGCTTACACTGATATATCGGCAGTTATTTTGGTAGCGAAGTATTTCTATTTAAAGGGGTTATTTTGGTCATTTAATGTACCCTTCAAGAAATTAATTGCCACCAAATCTACACTTCGCTTTGGTATGAACTATTAATTTATTTGAAAAAAAAAACAAAGTATTACAACTTGACAAACATAGGTATAAAAACTAAAAAGTCAAAAAGTCCTATAGTTGAAACTTAGAAATTAGTATAAAATGAAATATACATTTGTCAAACAATGACGTAGGTACATGAAGATAAATTCGTTTGACGGAACTATCACAGGTCTTATCACAATCATGTATTCTGTATTTAATTTACAGCAATACTTGAAGTATTTACTGCGTTTGGAAAATTGAAAAGGTGCCTCTAGTGTATGAAAGAGGAACTAATTCTTCCATCAAATTAATGTCAAAATTCCAGTTTTAAAACTGTAAAAGTCATGCTGGTGTCTTCGAAGTTAGTGTCAATGCTAACAATTATAATTAATATTAATTTGACTACATAATGACATGAAAAACGGCAATGTATGACATTTTTTTGCAACCACAATTTATTTATTAACAGAAAAACACCGTACAGTTTATAAACCTTCAATAAAAAAACAAAATATTGAAAGGAGACTGTCCCGTCATGGTCCCTTCCCATCAAACCGAGTACTAATAAATCGTGTTATAGAAATAAATTCCTAAGTCCGACAAAATAGACTGATGGAATTTCTCCGATAAAACATCGGTTAGAGGTCCGAGGGCAATGTTATCTGGAGTTTGGACCTCCATATCTCACTACAGGAAAATGGGGACGGGCCCGGAATAAAGGTATAACGTACTTACGACTTTTTGCGGACCCAAAATCTTGCGGAAAAAATTGTAAGTGCTAAAGTCTCAGGAAATCGTCGCTTGATGAGTTCTGAAGTTATAAAGGTTTTCCCTTGGACTTAATATTTGAACGTGGAATTCTAAAAGACAACTTTGTTCTTTTTTTAATGTTTAAAAAAGCTTTCTATTTTTAAACAAAATAATAATTATTATTTCAAGTTTCAAAAAGCGTTCTATTTTTAAACAAAATATTTTTATTTTTTAATTTTCAAAAAGCGTACTATTGAATCAAAATAATATATGTATTAGTTAAAAGTTTTTACGCCAATCGTTTTCAAATTTCGTTAAAAGAATGGAATTAGCCACTTTCGCAATTTTCTTCCCGCCACTTCGCTAGATAAAGACGTTTTTGTAATAAAAGGCGAACCAATTTAAAAGTACGATTTGTAACCGTCTCCGAACAAAAAGTCACGTACTAAAACAATATATTCAGTGAAATAATTACGCAAACGAGGAAACCCTTTTAGTTAATCCGATAAAAGTTTCTGCCCTTGTGGCCCCAATGAACAGGGTACACTGCTAATGACTTACTAAATTTTCTTCGGTGAGAAAACATTATATTTTTGTTTATTGTGATCTGCTTTAGTTAAGACGAGAATTAATCACCATTACTTAATTTTGTTCTACAACTTTACTGAGGAGTCTTACTAATCAAAAAAATCTAAGATATCAAACGTTCTTCTCAAACAGTAAGTTTACTGTTTTACTTTACAAGAAAAAAAAGAACAGTTATTTGATCCAATGGATTTAAATAAGAAGCACAAGGCGAATATTTACAGACTTATTTTAGAATGCACCTGTTCCACATACACTTAATCAAACCAGATAATAAATTCTCATCATCAACCAGCTATTTTCATCCTGCATTTCCACATCAGTGTACGATCACTCACGGCTAGGGACACAAAATCACCCGAGGCGTTTGCCAAACATCAATCTTGACCGACTTTTCAAGATTACCAAGTTACCTAACTCCTCAGTTCGTCATTCCGCGCCAACTCGACTCACGAAACAATTTGATTTCCCTAATACCCACTCGGAATACGAAATCTAAAGAAATATTTCGGTGAAATTTTACGTCAAAGTTTTAAGATTATTGCCGGTTGTAGATAACAATTTTCTTACGCCTTTGATATTGCTTGTGGGCGTGATTTGACATTACTAGTGTTATAAAGGAGCAAGGCTCTGATCACGACCTCGGCCTTTGCGACTTATTATTAACAAGCACGCGTCGCCTGTTTTGAAAATCGTTGCGATAGAGTTATCGTGCTTCGTGCTATGCTCTTAGCTCTTTAATTTTTATCTACGCTGTCTGGCTGGTCGAATATCTGACGAGCGTCTTTTGTCATATGCTTGTGTCTGTTCTGTCACTGCGCGACCAAAGATATGCTTCACACATTATTATGCAGTTAGATGTGCGATCTCGATTCTCGATTCTCGCAGTTTAAAAACGCATGTCGCTTGAACTTGTATCTCGTGGCCAAGAGCTAAGGTCGGGTAATCACATCTGGATATTAACGAACAAGCCGACTCGAATGTCTTACAAAGGTTTGAGGAGGACATAAAATCGTACAGATCGTTTCAATGGTCGCAATAGGCTCATTCACTTTAAAGACACACTTTGCTTTTAGATGGCTCCGGATTTCTTACGTTTTCACAAGTTAGTAATGTAATTGACAGCTCATCTAACGGTTATGGTGGTTTTGGCACAAATGTGTGCTAAAACCATTCTCTATTAGCCAATTAGTTCAATTGAATGTCGAAGTTTACTTTTAGAATTACTGTTCTGCAAATGTGTCTCGAATTCTGATTTTCTCTTCAGTGTTATCATAATAATTTACATTTAGAGCTCTGTATTAAAGCTAGATTCGAACAATGTTTTCGCAAAATCACGAAATGCACACTTAAATTCATATCACTAGTGTGCACTTCACAGAAAATATCATTTACAGTCGTTGCAGACGTTTAATGAAATGTATTTGATTTGAAACTTTCTTGCAAGTGAAAAGCTGTCGTGAATACATTCTTGAGCTATCCAATAAACAAATGGTCGTCTAGTCTCGTTTTGTTCATGACCTGTCTTTAGTCTGGAGACTAGTCTGTCGGTAGCATCGAAATGTCTTGAAATTCTCTGAGGAACGACACTAAGATTTAACTTTTCTTTTTCGGAGATATCGGGACATTGGTCGAATTAATTTTTATGCAGGATGTCACGGACTGATTACAAAATGTGACATCTGGGTACTTACTCACCGTCTTGTGTTACTGTCGAAAGCCTCATCCACGACCTCAGACGATACGACTGATGACGCAACTTGCATTAAACGTCTCTTTTTTTCTTCTCGAGTCATACTCTGACCCATTGCTCTAAGCTTTTTATTCATTTGTCTTTTCTGCAGTCGCCGTCGCAAAACGCTTGTCGCGTCTAGTAGACTAGCAGTTATATTACTGTCTCATACTAAACCAGATTTTAAAATTGTAAATGTTATTGCTAAACATAAATTGTCAGAAGTAATTCGGAGAGCGTCCTCCGCCACACGCTTTTAATATTCCGACATAGCCGGCGTCCTAGATCCAAGCCCGTAAAAGTTTAATCATATAACTGTTATGGCTGCAGAAAAATCTATAGAATACGAAACTGGAATAGAAATATATGGAGCTGTAATACTAAGAGAAAAACGTGCTGCAGTGAAGTTTGATAGAAATGTTTTACTGAGCTGGGTTCAAATACGTCTTCTTTGTATTTTCTCAGGGGTTGATTTGTAACGAGCTAGAAAATTGGGGGAGGTTATATTAATTTTGATACTGATGATGATATTACCACAGTCCATTTAGGGTGCTCCCACATCTATCGACGCGGAATCGGTTTTTTCCGTCGCCCTTTCTCTTTCTGTCGCTTAGAACTGCCATTTGCTAGACCGAGACAGAAAGCATAATGCGATAGCACGCGGCGGAATCCTCGAGGCGGCCGCGTGCTATCGCATTGTCTCGGTCTAGCAAATGGCAGTTCTAAGCGACATGGTTACCTAATCTAACGCATAGTAGTAAACTAGTAACTGTCTCAAATAAACATTGATAGATAACTGTCTCAATGACTCCAATTCTAGAACTTTTTAATAGCTGCCGTAGAAAAGTGAAGAGTCCGGAAACAGGAATAATGTTAATTAATTTGCTCGCTCTTATCACTTTTTGGTTGGTAAACTCGTCCAGCTGTGAGTCAATCGGAAAGGACTGTTAGACTCTCATAGCCGGGCCACATTAACTGAATTTCTATTGTTTTTGCGATAATAGTCTTTAAATGTTCGTAGTCGTTTAAACCTACATTAACACACGAATACATTGTGTGGTGTGGCCCTAGTGTTAGTACCTTCCACGATGTTAAATAAAATCATCAACGTTATTCACCATAGTTCTCACCATTCACCATGATAGTTCATCATTGATTCAGTCTCCGTGACGTAGAAATTCGCGTATTTTATAATTTTCATTTGCGTGAACCTTAAAATCTTCAAAACTTAATTAGTGAGCCGTCACGCGATTGGTTTCTGTTCTACTTCCATCAATGTTTGGGCTTTTGACATTGTTTTGATGTGAGGTTCCGGGTAAATGGTAGTGACATTGTGTTGCTATACCAAATGATAAGAATTGTAGGGTATATTTTTCATTGACAATTTTACGGTCATTAGAAATTGATTGATTTGGAAGAGAAGATGACTCTCATTTAAAATAAGCAGTAGAAGTCAGACCTTATTAGAATTGATCTTCAACGTTATCATTCTTATAAACAACACACTATACGCCTTCTTTCCTTCCCGTCCCACGCCCTTCTGAATTCATATACAGGGTGTAGTTTTGAAACGGTATCAGTTGCTATCACAATCCTCGTCATCAATATTAAATCGAACCAACCCTTTTACACTGAAAAAACCTTTTATTCAGTCCCTAAACACCTATTTGAATAGAACAACGGTCCCGTTACAAAAACACATTGGCAAGCCAACACCGAAGCGACGCGACGTCGAAAAAAAAATAATTCAATCCTCACACGTCCCGAATATTTAGTCCACACGATACGGTTTAGGTATTTGTCGCACCGAATCGATCTGATTGCTCGATTGCGTCCATTCGATATCTCGATTGGCCCTCACTAGGTTCGATTCGATGCATTCCGCAGCAACTCAATACGGCGCGTGTTTGCATTCGAATGCGATCGCTACAAGTTTAATGGTAATCTTCTCTCGATTCCATATGGGTTCGTGATTGAATTAAAAGTTGTTACCGATCTTGTTTTAGGAGGTAATCGAATATTTTGCTGTAGTGCTAGATTGATCTCTAAAGCTCCTTGGTTTGGTTATCCTAATCGATTTAATTGGACATGACCTACTGAGATTTTGCCACGTATTATCTGTATGTATTGCATCTGATTTCTCCTACCCAAAAAAAAAACGATGATATTGTTCTGCATTATATGAACCTCTTGGCCTACTACTAATTATGTTTTACACTGCTACTACATATTTGTATAATACTAATGTTTATATTTTTTTCTTTTCAGGTATTTATACAACTAAGAACACATCATCAATCTCTACAAGAACATAATTAAGATCACTACAATGTTCCAAGGCAACTGATTGGTTATCTGTCTGGTAAGCTGTTTAATTACTTTCACTAATATCTTCTTTATAAGGTCCTAAGAAACCAATCAATAGAGCTATATCTAGACAATCATATAGACAGTAACATTTACGGCGTCTCACGAGATACTAGTGTCTCTAACAGTCGTGCCTACCCCATAAAGTCCGAAGCGTGATCCAAGTTCGCTCGTAACAAATTTACAAAGGAAGCTATCGTGTATATAGCCATATATTTACACCCAGTATATATCTGTCAAGCGAGGTGTGTAAGGTAATTCAACACGTGAGGAGCTTCGGCGCCGAGTAATTCGCTCCCGGAATATTAAACGTGTAACCGCCGTCGTTGCATTCGATGTATTGACTGTTAAGACGCTAACACACTCCACACATGTATGAAACTTGGTCAGGATTACTGCCATACCCGTCCTTTGATGGATACTTAAGGTATCGAACGCTTATGCGAAATCTAAAACGATTTTGCAAGGAGCTTTAGTCCCTTTGCATGATTTGGAAGACTTGATTCTCACTATGTATTATGCATCACCTCACCACAATCAAATATGGCTCCCATAACCACTTCATTATACGCCAATAACTGTCCTTGCTTGCCTTATCCAGCTTTACCAATTATGGAATCCATAACAACTGTATTATTTCTCCATTTAAATGCGCTTTGAAGGACTTGAATGGCTCCTTGTTGAATGCACTGGCATCTGCTGCTCCTCATCAAAGGTACTCTGTATGTAAGTAACCAGGTTACCGCCATAGGCACTCTAACATGAATACTAAGTCGGGAAGTATTACCAACTTACCTGTGACTGTTTTAATATATTCATTGGAACCTTGCAACTTGCTATGTCGTAAGACGTGAGATGCAAAAGTTTTGCCCACATAAATATTACTACAACTTCCTTCGCTTATGCCAAACATTTTATTTAAGGAAATAGATGTTTAGCTTTCTCGTGTACGTTCTTGGGATTTTTCTACATACAAAATCTTCTAGTTTTGAATAAATGGCGAGAAATTTAAGATGTTCGATCTACGTGCATTTCTGCACTTTGCTTCGGTATTTACCAAGGTTTTATCTGTACATACAAAAGATTGGTATCAAAAATGATCAAAGTCTGTTTTGAATCGGAAGTGGTCAAATAGTTGTTGCATGTTTCAAAGCCGCAATTCTAAACAAACGAAAAAAAAGTTGCAACATCAAAATTCCAATCCAACAGGTCATTTTTTTTATAAAGGAACGCTCCCGCGAATTTGGTCCCTTTTTTGCTGTGGCTATAGAAGTACTGCGTCAAACCGTCAACCTGGTATAGGCTCGTCAACGTGTAGAAAATTCAATAGGCTATTCTCTTCATTGTTTCCTCCATCGGTATCAATACTTACCTCATTCAATATTCATCGTATAATCTCCGTGAACATGAAAACATAAATAAATTTGAATCTGTTATATCCTCCTTTGTATTTAACGGACCGTTTGAAGTTTATTATTGGTTTAAGATCAATAAATACTTGATTTAGTTCGTCTATTGGATGCCAGGATATTTGCTGAATCTGGCAATTCAGTTTATTTGTTTGTTCTGCTTTAATCATGGCTTATGTTTCAGTATTTGGGATGAGATTTTTTTCTGGTTTATGCTTTATAGTCTTCACTAAGATTTGATGTTTTATTTTGTTCATTTTTTTTCTCAAATATAAACTCCTTTAAGTTTTGTTATACCGATGCTTGTATTTACTTGCTTGTACGCATTGTTTTAGAAACCATTACAGTTCTAATTATTACATAAATGTTGTATATCGTGTTTGTTATGAAAGTTGTGTACATGTATTTCATACAGGGTGGGCCAGTGCTAAGTTCACTTTTTATTGGCTAATAGATCGTCGGTCGCGAGGGGTAGCGGGGAGCGGGGTATGTCATCGAGACACGCGTCTCTTGCAGTTTTAGTCAGCATGAGTCCGTTCACGGGAGAGCATCGCGCGTTCGCTGTTCGAGCGTTTTACGAAAATGGTATTTTATGAACCGGTTCAACGCTACCAATGAGACGTCAAGGTCAACCCCGTACTGTACGCACGGTGCAAGCGATTGAAGAGGCTAATGAATCTGTGCGAGAAAATCCAGAACTCTCTACAGGGCGACGTTCGGCGGCTTTGGGGATTTCACGAAGCAGTTTGAGGCGAATTTTGAAATTTGATTTGAAGCTTCACCCATATAAGATACAGTTGGTTCAAGAACTTGGCCATGATGACCATATAAAAAGGGCGTCATTTGCCACTTCCATGTTAGAGAGATTTTCAAATTTCGGAAACATCCTTTTATAATAATAATAATAATATTCCACAACTATCACACAACGCCATCTAGTCCCAAGCTAAGCAGAGCTTGTGTTATGGGTACTAGACAACTGATTAACATACTTATATATTTCTAAATACATACACATTATATATAAATTACACCCAGACACAGAACAAATGATCGTGCTCATCACACAAACATTTGTCCTGGGTGGGAATCGAACCCACGACCCCTGGCATAGCAATCAGGGTCACTAACCACTAGACCAACAGGCCAGTCAGCCTTTTCTCGGACGAAGCGCACTTTCACCTTAACGGCTTCGTCAATAAACAAAACTGCCGTTACTGGAGCGCTGAGCAGCCTTTGCTCAAGCACCAAAAGCCACTTCACAGCCAGAAAGTGACGGTTTGGGCGGCCATATCAGCTAAAGGCATCATTGGGCCTTATTTCTTTGAAAATTCTCAAGGTCTCTCAGTAACAGTTAATACCGACCGATATGTGACAATGCTGCAAGAGTTTTTAAGGCCAACTCTTGGTGGGCTGCAAGAATACAACTCCCAGACTTGGTTCCAGCAAGATGGTGCAACCTGCCACACATCAAACGCCAGCATGGACGTCGTAAAGGAGATGTTCCTTAATAAAGTTATCTCGAAGAGAGGCAACATCGAGTGGCCACCACGAAGCCCAGACCTGTCCCCACCTGATTTCTTTTTGTGGGGATTCTTAAAGGACAAGGTGTACTCCAATAAGCCGAAGACAATAATAAATTTAAAAGAAAATATCCACGCGGAAATGGCCGCCATATCAACAGCTACGTGTCGGCGCGTTTTTGAAAATTTTCGATTCCGCTTGGAAGAGTGTTTGCGACGAAATGGAGAACATCTAGACGATGTCATTTTTAAAAAAAAGATTGCATTAGTAGTAGATTAATTTACTTGTTAAATAAATACTTCAAGTATTATGAGTCTTTTTTTGTATAAGTTTCAAAAGTGAATTTAGCACTGGCCCACCCTGTATTTTGATTAAGTTCCTAGATGTTTACTTGAAAAATTGTTGTGAAAACTAAGTTCAATAAACATAGATCAATATTTTTCTTTCAAAAGAGCTATAATGAAAACCCAGTATTTCAGCTTTTAGAAAACTTTCAATTCACTTATTCGATTTCAGAACAATATTTACTGAAATACAAAACTGTGTTATTTTATTAGAGCAGTAATAAAGTGGAACTGGCAACATTGTTTCAAAGTTTTCGTTTCTAAAAGTCTTTTGAAACTAGATCAGTATCCAGCAATTCTTTTGCCCGACTAAGAGAATGCAAAATAAACTATTTCAAAAGAAGATTTAAAGCAATGTTTACAAGATTTGCTCTGATGTATTCGGAAAAACAAAGATTGAATAAAATATAAGGACACGAAATAGGCGGGTATTCAAATTGAAGATTACTGTGTGGGCATTTTTTCAAACATGGCTGTGGTGTGAATTTCGAAAAGACTATGTTTTATTTATAGACTTTTTTTTGGATCGGATAAGTAACTGTCTCACTTACTTACTGATTATAAAATCTATGTAACCACCCTATTCGATTGCCCAGTGCCGCCCAGTGCCGCGGTATCCCGCTTATAAGACAGTCCGGATATACTTTTGTTTGCAGACAATCTCTAAGACACATTAAAGATACCAAAAAAATATGTGAGTTCATTTTAATATTTACTTTTTTATAAATTAAAGAGACTTTGCTCATGCTTCTTCCAAATGAGGCAATATTAATAATGTTACTCGTATAATTAAGTTTACTTAAAAATATTATTAAAAAAAACTCACTTGCAAGAAGTTACATCTAGCCGTATAGGCAGTGTTTTGACTGTCTGCGAGACTCAAGACTGAATTAAAATATACGACTACATAAATGAGAATAATTAATTTCCCCCGAAACAACTGGAGTTTTCCCACACTAAATTTTCCTTTAACTGTCTAGACAAAATCATGCCTATGCCTATACCAATTTCGAATAATATTATCACAAGAATCAATGCTTATTTTAGGCATACTTACACGAGCGTATACGAAATGAGTCATACAAGTCATACATGAATATTAAGCCAATTTCTATGCGTAACGCGTATCCATGCCATTTTGTGTATGTTTACATAATGTGGTACATAGTATCACGATTATGTTGCCTAAAGCGGGTGTACAATGATGGGGCATTAGCTTTGACTAATTTTGGCCATATTACGGTTAATTTTGCCATAATTAAGGCTTATTAATTAGAAGGTAGTATGCCATATATTCCACATTTTACATACATCTCTGTATACTGTAGGAATTGTAATAGAGTCGCCTGTTTGAATACAATCTAATATTTTTTTCTACTACGTTTTTATGTTAATTATATTAACATTAATTACATAATAGGTAAAAAAACCTCTGTATATATTTATTTTATCGCAATTCATATTATATTTCTGCAAACATGGCCGTTTTAGATCCCAGTAACATGGTGCTGTGAATCTGTTTAGTGATATTTACCCACCAGAGCGCTTGGCTTAAACCGCGGATGCTAAAACCTCATTGTCCGGAGCGATGTGCTTACCGACACTACTAGGGTAGCCATCATTGTCTCATCCAATACAAGTATATTTCCGTATTTTATTTTCGTTGTTTTTTTTTACTTCGTCGCTGGAATATAATTATATTCACAGGTCAAAATTTTGGCATTTACGTGACTTTATTGGTAGAAGCAAACGAAAGATTTGCGGAAATTATTGAGACATGGGAAATGCTTGTTTATTTGATGACAGATTCTTTATAAAAAAGCATTGGTTAAAAATCAAATCACATTCGTCATAATTCGCAAAACCGACCACGAATTCCTCTCTATAATCTTAGAAGAATTATGTGAAATATGTTGTGGACATTCAGATTGACGCGTCGACTCTGTGCTAGTATGAATTAAGCCTAACGTTAAAGGCTTAATTAAAATAATAATGAGCATTGTATACAAAATATCGGTAATTCCAGGATGAGTCTCTCCATAGAATATTTTACATTTTCCACAGCGTTGCTGCATATGATCAGATGATCGCGAACAAAGACCCTTTGTTACCGCTAATTAAGCCCCAATCTATTTAACACTGCTTATATCAGTAGCTCAAAGTTATTATCTACTACAGCCATTTATTAACATGGTAACAAGTTAAGGAATAGATGGCTATATCGAGGTATTTTTGTGTGAGCAATGATGTTTAGAGCCGATTGTATTCCTATTTGAGCATCGCGTGTTGCTTAATCTTGAATGTACGTTATTATTATTAAAATTTATTCCCATTAGAGCACCTATGATAGCCTTTTTTACCGTTGTAAAATCATCAAATGAGTCTGTCAGACTTGTATTGACTAAAATCCATGGTGTCTTTCAATAGCCCTTTACGTGACAGGGTCACGGTAGCTGTGTCCCGCTACCCCGGCACTGGACCTATGGATGGGCTTTTAGTGCATAATAATACATATTATCGATAGAAATCAAAAATACTAGGCTGGCATAGGTTAAAGGTGGTATGTGGTATGCTTAACTGCCGTTCGTCCTTTTTACAAAAAATAAATAAATAATTGATAATATTCAGTTAGCATTAATAGTAATGCTACCAAAGCCTTTGTTATCTCGGGCACGCCGCAATTGCGGCGGTAAGACCCCTCTTTGAGGAGTGGCTGGAGAGAAGTCATGGCGTCCTGACCTACCGCTTGACGCAGGTCCTCACCGGACACGGAAGTTTCGGGAGGTACCTGTGTCTGATGCGAAAGGAGGAGACGCCTGGGTGTCACCACTGCGAAGATCGCCCGGAGGACACGGTGGAGCATACGGTGCAAGACTGCCCAGCTTGGGCGGAGCACCGACGTGTCCTCACGGCTGCGATAGGCGGAGACCTCTCGCGCCCGGCATTGGTTGCGGCCATGCTGCGGGGCGAGACGGAGTGGGAAGCGGTCAGCTCCTTCTGCGAGGCAGTAATGCTCGTAAAGGAGGAGGCAGGCCGCGAGCGAGAGAGGACAGCGTCCTCCCTCCGCCCCAGCCGCAGTGGTAGGCGCCCACGGCGACGGACGTCGCTTGATGATCTCCGGCCACCGTAGGCGCGGGCATGCGGGCAGCGAGTAAAGGGCAACTCGCTGCCCGACCAGGGACCATGCCCGGGTCGACGGCGCGTTGTGTCCCACGCGCGCCTCAAAGAGCGTCAGCATAATGACGGGGCCCCCCTCTCAGAGGGCCAAAGCCTGCCGGGGTCGCGGGATTATTCCCTTACCGCAACCCCGGAACTTAACAGGCTATGAAGGACACCGTGGATTTTAGTCAGTAGAAGTCTGACAGTCCCTCCCGCCCTGCCCGGGGTTGGAGGACTCATTTGATGATTTTACCACGCTAAAAAAAAAAAAAAAAAAAGCCTTTGTTATCTACTGAAGAGGCATACCGTGAGCACTCAGGTGTTTGCGTTTGAAAGACAACGTAAAGAAGAGCTCGATGCTAAGCGAGCACCCGCGGCCATCCAATATAATTATATCGGAGGGGTCCTGATTTACAGTGAATGTGGTCGCACCTTCACTGCAAAAATTGGCTATATCAGCCGAGAGCACACCAGCGATGTTTTCAATAGGAAGATCCAAGTCGCTGTGGCCGGAATCGGTCAGGATCATAAATGTACTGAAACTCGGCAAGAGTGAAATTTCTGATAGTTACAACCTTTTTTTTTTTAGCGTGGTAAAATCATCAAATGAGTCCTCCCACCCCGGGCAGGGCGGGAGGGACTGTCAGACTCGTACTGACTAAAATCCACGGTGTCTTTCAATAGCCTGATAGTTACAACCTTGGGGTCTTTAAGTAATGAGTAAATAGGAGGCGAGATATGGTCTAAAGCGAACCTCTCAGTAAATAAAAAAAAAATCTTTTTACGGGACCGCATTAGACCCTCACCACATCAAAACATAAAGGCGTCTCCACACTTTCACACATCGTTCAGTTGACACATCTCGGACATGGTTCCGGTGTGTAAGCTCCATAACAGTCCGGTTCACAGATGATCGCGACGCGTTAGCGCGACACTGCGCACACAACGCATTTGTTCACGCTAATTAGGCTCAGTGTAACGTTAGCTGGGATTAGGGCTGCCCCAAAAGCGTGTTGGTGTTTGTCTGACCGGTCATGTTTGATTCCCAGGCCGGGTAGTGTCATTGGGAAATTCTCAGTAACAACATAGATTTAGGATTTTGTATTTTGATCGCAATAGGATTGCTCCCTTTTCTACATTAGACTAAAACTTGACGTAATATGGATCTGTCCAACTCCTTGAGAAAAAAAGGGAATGCCCCCTAATGTTATCATCATCATCAGTCTATTTTTTGTCCACTGCTGGATGTCTCTCCTAATCTAAGCCACTGAGCCCGAAAATACGGGCACGAACTCGAAATTTTCGGAGTGAACCCAACTCTCCCTAAATTCTCCCTATTAGTCCTGAAATCATGAGTTCTGACAACACATCAGGAGTCGGGAAAACTGCTTAAAGTTGTCGCCAATTTTTAGTTCAAACCAGTAACTAATCTTATGAGAAACCGTTACAAACGCCCGAAGTTTCGGTCGGAGGTACGGGATTCGTGCTTAGTTAATCTGAGCTTTCCTCATTTGGTTTGTTGGTTGGTTGTTCAGTTGTTTTTTTAAACTCTTACTTATAATTTACCTATTCAAGTAACTGAAGTAATCAAATAAACAAGAAATACTGTTATTTTCGACCTTGAAAGCAAGAACATTTATTTTGAACTTAAATTAAGTTACTCATAATTTTCTCCAATTAACTCATAAAAGTAACCAATTAAGAACTCGTTTATATTAACACGGCCATTACATATGTAATTAAGAAGAACATCAGGCATTTTGTAACATAACTTTCACTTTAACTCAATTAATATACCTATTTCTGTATCGGTAGGTAGGCGTAATTTTAGTTAAGACTAGAAATTTTATCTCTTTATAATTAAAAATGTATACTGATATAAAAATTAAATTAAAGCTAATAAATATCTGAATCCTCTCATTAATACATAATAATCGTCAATCGTTTAATCGTCAACAAAAACGTACAGACGTGAACACAACAACCTAACTTCTTCATCATCATTTTCAGCCTATACTGTCCCCACTAGTCTGACACAGGCCTAGTGGGAACATCGCAGGAGTGGGCCATAATCCACCACGCGGGCCCAGTGCGGGTTGGTAGATGTCACATGTCTTCGAATTTGATGATTCTAGGACAATTGACCGGTTTCCTCACGACGTTTTTCTTAACCGTCTTGAGAGCAGTGATGGTGAATCTTATCACAATAATGAATCACGGTAGTGGAAGGTTAATGTTCAATTGGTTAAATTTGACAGATTCGGGTAGGTTGACCTGCTGGCATCTTTACCTTGCATAATTATTGTGTACTAGCTGTTGCCAGCGGCTTCACCCGCTACAACTCGAAAATTATCCCACGGGAACATAAAATCGGGATAAAAACTATCCTATGTGTTAATCCAGGTTATAAACTATCTGTATACCAAATTTTAGCCAAATCCGTTCAGTGGTTTTTGCGTGAAAGAGTAACAAACATCCATACATCCATACTTACAAACTTTCGCCTTTATAATAGTAGTAGGATATGAGTTTATATGGTTGTAAACCCACCCAGGAAAAATTCCTAGTGTGGGACAACGTTTAAAAACAATATAATAATATCTTTGAATTACTCTCACACATATGAAACGTTCCAAATTCTGCATTTCAAACTGCTGAAATTAACTTGCTAATTTCCTCCCTTTCAATCAGAGAGGGTCTTTACTGCTAATTAAAGTGAGCAACCCTAATGGGGTTTAAGCGATGCGCACACTGGCTGCAAACAAGCGATAGAGCGCCTTAACCGACAATGTGCACCATGCTTAATTATGTATTAATGCTATTTTGCTCAACTAGTGTAGGTAATCGCAGCTATATGTAATGTAATGATGTTAATATTTAATAACCCAATTATTTGTAATGATGTTATTGGTCATAATTATATTTAATAAGCCTGGTCATATCAATAAGCTGAACAGATTCCTGATTTTCATTGACGTTGGAAAAATATATTTTGCATTGGTCTTCATTGGTATATAAATATATTATTATATTTGGTTTCATTAGGATTATATCGGCCGCCCAGTGGTGAAAATTTGACTATAATTCTGTTAATTTTTGACACATAATTATACAAAGTCAAAGTACGCACATTTTAAAAGGGTTACTAATACTCGTATTTACAAAGTTTTTGCTTCCAAATAACTCGCCTATTAAGTATAATGAGGTGTCGTCTCCTCTGTGTCCGTAAAATAGACTAAACCCACTTCCATCCATATAAAGGAGGATTTAGTTTCTTCAGTGGACCCTTAATGCTGATTAAATTAAAGAACTTAGTCCATAATTTTTTTTTCTCTTCTAAGTGCTCTATAATTCTCAAAAAGTTTTCTGTTTGTCACAATTAAACTGAAGCAAACACTCCTTGAAAAACAAAAAAGAAACTAAACAGATGTTACATTTTCAGTTTCGTCTAGAAAATGTACAAAAAATGTTTTGCTGTAAAACTTTTCTAATATACCCCAGGCTGAACACAAACTAACATTGCCTGAAAACGGCCTTGTAACTGAATTTAATATATTTACCTTTTTAATATGTATTTCATTTAGTACTTCAAATCAAAAATGTTTGCCTAACAAAGCGTGTAAGAATCATTCAATCATCATTCAAATAAACTTTTCCCAACTACATGGAAGGGGTGCTAAGACAGGAAACCTCCACGTGCGCTCGTGGACTGGAGTTCCCTCTCGGATACGTCCGGGGGGAAGACCAGTTTTTCGGGCCAGTGCACCCTGGGATGCGGGCACAAACTCTTCCTTAGGCACTGTGTGCCTAAGGGGTCTCTTTGCCCGTATGCGAATAGCCTGTCAGGTGGACGCTCCAACGCGTGTCCCTCTGAATACAGAGGGCGCCTGTGCAGAGGGCACAGCGGCGGAGCGGGCTTGCGGACGGTGAATAATGGGTAGCTCGCCGTCTGACCAAAGACCAAGCCCGGGTCGGTGGCGCGTCGTGTTTCGCGCCAAATGCCTGCTGGGGTCGCGGGTTTTTTTTTAACCCAGGATACCGTGGCCCCGGAACGTAAAGGGCATCCGAAGGAACACGGGTGGATTTTAGTCAGTAAGAGGACAGTCCCTTCCGCCCCACCCAGGGCGAGAGGACTCATTTGATGATTTTACCACCTAAAAAAAAAAAACTACGTTGGGAACGGTTTCCACTCTTGAATGCCGATCTTGTTTGGCCGCAGAAATTATCTCATACTTGAGTAAAGGCGAGAAAGTGTGGAAATTTAACAATAGTTACTTCATGGTAGCCATACACCATCCTGCCTATCGAACGATCGATTTGACGCTTGCAATTGTTTCAAATTGGCAGTTCGTCCATATACACAATACACCATACTGCCTATCGTACGATCGATTTGACACAACTTCAAATCTGCAGCAGCGATGCCAACTTAGCAACTTTATAGCTAGATCTAGCTATTATTCGGTGACCGATAGCTACAAATTTATAAAATTGTAGCTGTCGTCACCGAATAATAGTCAAATGCATCACTGCTGCGCAAATCGATTTGATGAAATATCAAATTGGCATGTCATGCAATCAAATTGGCATTTTTAAACAATTGCAATTTGAAACAATTGCAAGCGTCAAATCGATCGTCGATAGGCAGGATGGTGTATGGCCTACTATTAATTATTTATCAAGCAACATGACCTTAATAAAATGTGGATCTGATTGTTTGATCACTAGTTAAAGTAACTATTGTTTAATTCTGTACATTTTTTAACCATTTGTTAAAAAAAAAGTGTGGCATATTAACAATTACTCACACCATTAATCAAGCCACGTGCCCTTAATGAAATGTTGATCTGATTGATCAAAAAGAATGTGACCTTTTCGATAGTATTGTCTTTAGTCTTTCATATTATGAATGAAGATAGATTCTTTTGCGACATCTTTCTAAAAATAATTGATATTGTTTCTGTCGAAATAATGCTGCCTTTTCCGAACAAACTATTCTAGATACAAAAAGGAATAGCTTATAATAAATCAATACAATAAAATTCGATCAATTCGGGTTCGATCCCCGCACGCTACAAATATTTGCACGATCTGCTAGTAGTTATTCTGGGTCTGTGTGTTTGTGTTTGTTAGTTTCTATGTTTGCAAGAAACAGGAGATATTCCTCGTGTGCAATAAAAAACCCTTAATTTCCAAGCCCAACGCTTCTAAAAGGGGTTGTTGTTGTTCACAAAAAAAAAATCTCCTCCAAAAAAAATTTTGATCGTGTTCTCCTTGTACTTTCTTTCAGATTCCACATTGTGTCCTCGTTTTCGGTAGTTTTGTGCTGGATTTTATAATTTAATTGTTCTGCTATCCCCGTGCGGAAAAAAATGGGTCGAATGTACATTAATCCAAATTTAAAAAAGAACAAAAACCTTTGCATTATACATACTTTTTTTCGTGGGGAATTATTGGAACGAAGTTCCTTATCGCGCGTTGTGAAAGGGGGCTGGACGGAAAAAAATCTTAAAAGTTGTCACGACACTTTTATCCGACTGCGCGACGCAAAAGGAGGGTAATGTGTTTATTACCATGGAATGGAATGGAATGGAGTGGAGTGGAGTGGAGTGGATCGGATCGGATCGGATCGGAGTGGAGTGGAGTGGAGTGGAGTCGCGACGATTATTTTTGTTGAGTGTATACAGTAACTTCGTTCCATCCGGGTGTCCCTTGACACCTCTCAAGTTTTTTTTTTTGTTGTGAACCTACATCAATCCTTCTAAACACAATCCTCAAAAATATAATAGCCACGTTCCTTTGTAGAAAACCTTACGAAAGCTTAGTAATCACAGGGTGACAAAGAAAAGGTGTTATTTATGCAACCCTTCAACCCAGATTACATAATAGGGTAATGAGCTTGACACACGCATCCTTAATAAGCTTAGGAATGATTAAATTTCTTAAACAAACGTTGCTTAAATTTCGTTATGGTAATCACTTGGAGCCGGGTGTTGAATTGTTTTAAGGAATACGTGTAGCACCTTATTGTATGATACGATTCTGTATGCCAAGTTGATAAGCCACGTTTTGGGAAAGATTTAAGAGGCTGTTTTTGGGTCGATTGATATTTGTAATTAGTTTTTGCTCGCTTTGTGGTTCAACAAAGCAGCGATTATTTCAGCATTTTAATTGTATTGTTATAACTAACTTAACTTACACTATAAAAAATTAAAAACACTATCATAGATCATAAATGGATAGAGAGAGAGTGACCTGTATTTTTTTTTATCGTGGTAAAATCATCAAATGAGTCCTCCCACCCAGTGCAGAGCGGGAGGGACTGTCAGACTCGTACTGACTAAAATCCACGGTGTCCTTCAATAGCTCTTACGTTTCGGGGTCACGGTAATTCGTTAGTCCCGCGACCCCGGCAGGCTTTGGCCCTCTGTAGAGGGGCCCGTCAGAGAGACCTGGCATAGCCTGATCTATCTGTTGAATAATAATTCGTATTTGTATTAGTTTTGTTGACATGATTTTTGGTTATTTTTTTACTCTACATAATTAGTTTTGTAATATAGATAATCTTTACTCCGAATTAAACGTTGAACATAATGATAATAAAGCGATTCGGTAGCTTTACAGTTGCGGTTGTCATTATGCGCTCTCCTTCGGAATTTTACCTATATCTTATAAGTATGTTCTTAGAAACTATCTAATCTATTATTTCATGTGTGATCCAACAACACTGTCCAAAAAGAACGTCTGCTAAACAGCGGAAGTCTTAAAAGATGAATCAGTCACATGTCTATATGACTCGTGACATCGTCAGCTGTAGTAATAAAACAATAACAAATACATAATGTAGTACAATAATTGTACATCTGTCTGTGAGTCATTATGTCTGCGGGCTCTTGTTTCAGTTGTAAAGAAGATAGGACACGTTTTGTGCAAGTGGCGAATTTTGAGGAAGATTATCGTGTTTTGTTGTGAAATGACACGTTTGTTTTTGGTTTGATTGTTATTGTGTTTATTGTTTTGGTTATCTACAATCTTATTTATGCTTATCCCGTGTTTAACAATCTGTAAAATTTTACCAATCGAACATTAACCTTCCACTAATTGTGATAATAAGGTTGAAAATCTATTAAAGAAATTTGACAGATTGGGGCGTCTGTATGAATTGTCATATTGCGTGTATTGATCTGAATCCAGTATCAACATTGTTTCATACATGTGTGTCAATTTATTGTTTTTTTATAAGATTGAACACGATTAATGTCGACAACCTTTGTTTTGGTTGTCAATGAAAGGAAGAAACAATAAATCAATTCTAATACCAATTGCCATGATGTAAATGTTAGATTTTCTCTTCGTGTTTTTTAAAGAAATTGGACCCGGACTGTAAAGGGAACGTCCAGAAATAACCTTAACACAAAAGTGTTAAGGTTATTTCTGGATAATAGCTTAAAAAAGCTATTTATAGCTTAATATTAACCGAGATTAACCCCTTTCTGAGAAATTCTCAATTTCTCGCAAATCTCCTTTAAGAATTGAGGTCGACCTTTTGAACGACTAAGGGCTTTGACTAAGTGACGTTCAAAGGCCCAAAGTTGATGAAAAAAAAACGCGAAATGATATCAGCTATCGAAATTCAGTTTATACCAAATATTTGTAGAACTCGGAACGTTTTTTAAGCCATTACATAAGAGCTGTTGTTCAATTAAACAATCAATGTTTTAACAAAACACCTTCATTTTTGAAGTGGCACTTATCATGAACGAAACTCCAATCAAATTATTGTCCAAAATAATGTCTTCGCGAAGTTGTGCATCTACGCCCGTAATTAACATTCTGTTCGATTTACTCAAAGATGTGAATCGTTAGATTGCTAGCAACGTGCAAAAGTCACACAGCGAGGATTTCTCATCTCCTCCCTCAGCTCCACATGAAAGGATAGAATACGTTTTAGTATTTATGAGTTACTGTAACTGAAAAGAAAATTGTGATTTATTATTCTTGTAATTCGTATCGGCACGCGAGTATTGACAGAACTTTCCCATTTGTACAATTTCACGTTCACCATGCCTCTCAAAACCTATTGCATGTTTTGTGACCAAGAGGGAAGCTGGGGCAAAGCTCGCTAGCTCAATGTTATTGTAAACAAAAGACAATCATGATATTTTTTGATGTGGTGAATTCACAGACATAAAACATTATCTTTCTAAAATTGTCTTAAACTCTAGAATAAAAGAAAATCAAATGGAACTATCTTCCTCTTTCTTTAGAAAATGTGGTATGATTATGTTAAAGAAAGAGGTAGGTGGATAGTCCAATAACAATTTTCGCTCTTTCTAGAAAGAATGACAGTTTAACATTTTGCTAAGGAAAGCTCCGTCCATGCCAAACGCTTCTGGGTGAATCTAATCATATAAATCTTTGAACCAACACTCCATAGCGTAGACTATTACACGAAACTTGCCGCTCAGTTGGCTCAGAATTAGCTCAAACTTGGTAACTAGTAAGATCATGTAAAGAAGGGTTAAAGTTTAAAGCTGAACAAAAATTGGCGCACTTGACTTTGTGTCGGATTATGCAGTGTGCATACTGCATACATGGTTTAAATATGATTTTGTTTGAAGTTCGGTCGTATGTTGTGTTTGTGGGATTCTGGAACTGACTTGTCTGTCTAGGAGTAATTATGTTGTTAAAACATACAATGAGATTTGTTTAAGAAAATCTAGTGTCACAGTGTTTGTGGTTGTACTCCTCAGAAACGGCTCGGCCGATTTTTATGATTTTCTTTGTATACCTATATTTGTAAGGTGTGAGAATATTTTCACCCTCCTCGCCCAGTAATAGGGCATGGGTCCACTATATTACTTTAGTTATAAATGGAACAAATTCTGCAGAAACCTATTCAATAATGTAGTTTTGCATTTCTAAGTGGAGTTTTCATAAATACGAGTATGTATGTATCTCAATTAATTAAAAAAATATATATTTCATAATTTAATGAAATATTTCATGTACCTGTCTTCTTGTCTTATACATAGGCAAATGTCTAGTAAATTATTCTGTTTTGCGAAGTGAATGAAATCTCTGGAGTGTTGTGATATAATTTAAGGAAACGCCAAGTCTTATAAATAATTAATTAGTTACTTAAATATTTATGCTCTAGATTGGACCTAGTGGAAAAACAACGTCAAAATAAAGTATCTGATCTTAATCTTTGAACTCTAAACTGAATCCTGAAATTCTAAAGTTTGTATTATGTTTGAAAGAAGCCGCTCCCAAAGTCAAACGTTGGATTTATGAAGTCAATTTTGAGGATAAATTAAAGATAGATGGATCTTTGTTACTCCGGGTGAAACCATAGGTATAAGCTAGTACTTAATATCATTTTTATTTTAACAATTTTAATAAAAAATAATTGACGGCACGCGGTTGGTGCAGTGCCTGAGCGACCGACTGCTATTCTGCGCGTCTCGGGTTTGATTCCCGCACGGATCAAATATTTGCATGACCTACATGTAGTTGTTCTGGGTTCTATTATGTGATTTTAAATACTTGTAAATGCACAAATCATCATCTGCCTAGCCTTTTCCCAACTATATTGGGGTCGGCTTCCAGTCGAACCAGATGCAGCTGAATAATAGTATTTTACATGAAGCGACTGCCTATCGGACCTCCACAACCCAGTAACTGGTCAATTCAATACTCCATGGTAATGGCTGGTTGTCAGGCTTATGAGCTTATAACAGTGACGACTGTCAAAGATCTACAAATGACTACTGGGACCAACGGCTTCACGTACTTTGCGAGACACGGAGAAAACTCGCTATGACAGATGGTCACCCATCCACAGACCAACCTTGGCAAGCGCGGCTTAACCCGGTACATCGGCCTGTGCGGCTATGTAAATGCACAAACGACAGTGGATAAATTTCAAGCTTAGAGCAACGTTTAAAAAAATGGAACAAGCAGTTTCTCTTTCTATCCGTCTGTCCACCTGATTTACTACCCGCATATAATCCGAATAGTAAAGATGTGACCTTAATCTATTACGAATGTCCCGGTTCTTGTTTCTTTTGTTTCAAAACCGTAGAATATATTATATTTATGTAAGGAATGTTGAGTCAGAACTGATTTAGAACTGATTCATCGGTTGTCCTTGGACTTGACGCAGAGGCAGCAAAGTGATCAATTTATTTTATTTTATTTTATTTTATTGAATAGGTTCACCAACAATTGCTTACACAGGAAACAAGATCTTACACACTACTAGTCTAATATAATTGCAATAGTGTAACAATTACTTATAGGTAAACACAGCATTTACAATAATTATGTATGTAGACGTAAATTCCATGAATCTATAGATACTTACATCAATTTCACGCATCAAATAAAAGAAAACAGAAAAAACTAAAACTAAACAATAAACGGAAAACACAAAACAATGATTTTACTATAAAATTAAACAGGAATAATAATTTGTAATTAGATCTAAGGACCTAAATCAGAAATCAGTCAGGCCAGAGAGAATAGACTTCTGTTTGTTAATGGTGTCAGAATGCAGATCAAGAATATCACTACAACCATTGATAATCTTACAAATCCTAGCGCAGGGAGAGTTTGCGCCCAAGGTCGTTCTTCGCAGGGGTGCGCACAGGGGTGTTATTGGGCTACGCGGAATTCTACAAGGCACACGAAGTTTAAAGTGGGCCAGCAGTTTAGCTGAGTCAATTTTGTGAGAGAAAAGTTTACAAGCAAATATAGCATCATTGAGTTTTCGACGCTCATCTAAGGATTTCATTCTGAAATGCTTCAACCTAGCATTGTACGAACGTATTTTTTTTGCTAGGCCATTTGAAAATGCCAAGTGCCAAAGAAAACGTTTTTGAATCCGCTCGAGACGCAAAGAGTGTGCGGCGTAGTGTGGTCGCCATATCACGCTACAGTATTCCAATATGCTCCGGACAAGGCTATTGTACAGCAATATTTTAGTCCTGTTGCTGCTAAATGTCCTACAAGTTCTCAGAACAAATCCCATCATTTTGGATGCTCTTTTGGCTATGTTGTCTATATGAGGTACGAATGTTAATTTTTTGTCATATATTACACCAAGATCACGCATGGTTTCGGCTTCGTTTATTGCGTTGCCATTAATGCAGTAAGCAGATGCAACAAGATGTTTAGGAGTTTTTCTAGAAAATGTCATCTGGTAACATTTTTTTGCATTTAGGTACATACAATTCCTTTCACACCAATCAACAAGCCTATCGAGATCTTTCTGGAGCTGTTCTGTGTCTTCAGTACCAGTTATAATTTTAACTGCTTTTAAGTCGTCAGCGTATATAAACACTTCAGAATGATGGAAACAATCAGGGATATCATTGATAAAATAATTAAACAATACTGGACCCAAATGTGCACCCTGAGGCACACCAGAGGTAATACCCCCGAGGCATGACTGATAACCATTGACTACTACAAAAAAGTACCTGTCCCTAAGATAAGAATTCAACCAGCTCAACATTAAACCAGAGATTCCATAGGAGTATAATTTTGAAATTAGAATATTATGCGATACCTTATCGAAAGCTTTACTAAAATCTGTATAGATCACATCAGCCTGCTGTCCAGAATCTAATGCAGCTATCAACATTTCAGTGAATGGCACCAAATTAGTACTGGTGGAGCGTCGAGGTACAAACCCATGCTGATTTTCGCTCAGATACAATTTAAGATGGTTTTGTACATATGGGCAGACTAATGATTCCATTACTTTTGAGAATGTTGACAGAATAGATATAGGTCTATAGTTGGATATGTTTTCCCTCGCGTCAGATTTATGCACGGGAACGACCTTTGCTATCTTCCATTTTGAAGGAAATGTACCAGTAGATAATGACTTGTTATAAATTAATGTAAGAGGAAGAGCTAATTCAGACGAACACATTACTATAAATTTGGGAGGGATACCATCTGGACCAGCACCTTTGTTAATATCAAGGTTTTTTAATTTGCTATGTACGGTATCACGTTCTAAACAAAGTTCATGAAAGTTTAAGCTGTGCATTTCTAGCATTTGTAATTGAACAGACTTGTGGTCATCGGAAGAGATACTATCTGGGCTGTACACTGAGGAGAAATGACATGAAAATAGTTCACATATAACTGTGGGATCTGACGAGCTTTCGGTACCTTTTGACATGGTATTTGGAAATGTACTAGTTCCACCCCTTTTAGTCTTAACGTATGACCAAAAGAGTTTAGGGTTTTTCAGAAGCTCGTGTTCTAGATTTATCATGTAGTCGTTGTAACATTTAGTTGCCATTATATCACATTGCTTACTTATATATTTTAGTTCTATAGCATCCAAGGGATTTTTATATTTTTTGAAGCGCAGCCTAATTTTATTTTTCTTGTTTAGTAGTTTTATTAAATTGCGATTGAACCACGGTGGGTATTTTTGAGACTTAGGTAATTGAATGGGTACATATCTTTCAATGGCCGTCCTCAAGTTTTCATAGAAGATTTCAAGCATTTCATTCACATCTCTCGGTTGCTGAAATAATTCATCCCATTTCTGTTCTCTTAAATATTCACGAATAGATTGATAATCAGCCTTATGAAAGTTATACTTTTTGTAGTCTTTATTATAAGGTAATCCAATTTGTTCATTAAAGCACATATTAATTTCTATAGGCGGATGGTGACAGTCAACAATACTTATGGGATTCATACACTCAATAACACTACTTGATGAATTTGTAGAAAGAACCAAATCCAATGTGCGACCTGCCTTGTTTGTTACATTATTCAATTGATAGAGTTTATTAATATGGACGAAATCAATAAACGCATCCGTTAAGCTAGTTGAATTCAAAGACAGGTGATCAACTGCTCTCCAGTCAATGTTGCCTAGGTTGAAATCGCCAATAATACTAACGTGTGAATTTTTAATTTGTTCAAAGACCAAACCACAGTTACCCATAAATAATTCCAAGGAAGATCGTCGCACTGGGGGTGGTAGATATACGGCACAAAAAGCTAGACGATTTATGGCGCGTGATCCTGGCATTTCTATAGTCACCCACAGATCCTCACAACTACTTTCCCATTCTGGAATGCGTTTGGATTTCAGATCACTTCTAATAGCGATCAAGACGCCACCGCCCTCTCTACGACCTCGAGAACAGACCTCCCTATCCCTTCTATAAACCACATACCTGTCATCAAACAGCTCTCCATTCAACACAGAGTCATTAAGCCATGTTTCCGTGAGAATGATTACATCATATTGGTTGCAGCAAATATTACGGTAAAATGCGTGAGTTTTAGTTCTCAGGCCTCGACTGTTCTGGTAATAAATTTGCAAACTATTGAATTTAAGAAAGACAAAGCTACACATACATGACAACAAAAAAAAACAAGTTTGTAACTTAAAGAATCAGATCAGTTTGCTCAAAGTATCAGAGTTCTTTATTAGTAGGTGCTCTGCGTTGTCATCCTTCTTGACGTAGATTTTACCGTTTCGTACCCAAACGTACTTATATCCAAATTCTCTTGCTTTAATCCTAGTTGCTGCGTGGAGGGCCTTATTGGTTGCAGATAAATGCTCGACCACATAAACTGGGGTTTTACTTCCACCGATACCGAAATCAGAGCTATTAAGTTTGTGATCCTTATTCTGTTTGTTGTAATTTATGACCGCTGCTAAAAGCTGATCGCGTATCCTTGGGGTCGATAACTGGACTACTACTGATCTTGGACGGGGGCTTGAGGAGTTAAGCTTAGCAATACGAGTAACATGTGCAACATCATTGTCCTTAAGGTCACATCCGACTATTGAACCCAGTTTTTTTGTTAAGTTAAACAAGTTTTCCTGCTTGTGCTCAGGCAGACACTGGAGTTCTAGGTTGTTTGCCCTAGCTTGCTGTTCGAGATTATTCATTTTCAATGAGAGGTCTGCCACAGTGCTCTTTAATTGCGCATTTTCAGAATTTAGTGATTTCAAGGTGTTTTTTATGGATACATGTTCTATTTTCAGGTCATCGAAATACTCTGTGTGAAATGTGAGGGAAGTCTTCAGCCCTTCCACTTCTTTCTTGATAGGTTCAAGCAGGGTATTAATGAAACTGGTCATTGTATTCTTAAAATCCTGGAGTATTACGTCAAACTGCTTCGTAACAACTTCTTCCACAATAGATCGCACCTCCTCCGCAGTTACTGTTCTGACTTCTGGGGGCGAATTTAATGCCGGGCGTTTATTACCCCTGGTGGTAGACACATTACGTATCGGAGTGTAATCTTTCTTTGACGATTTTGGAAGCAGACTTAGACAATCCTGACACTTCCAGTTGCGATATTCATCAGAGCCACTATCAATCGGCGGAACAGTCAGACAGCAGAAATGAAACAATTTATTACAATTAATACATGTAACATTCTGTTCATTTACATCTTCGTTTCCATTTGAACAACATCCCCAAGAGCTTTTAATTGAGGTCATTTTTGCAAGAAGATAATTTTTGTTTCTTATTGTTGTCTGTTCTGGTAGTAGGTAATTAGTTAGCGGTTCCAATATTGTACGTGATCCAAACAAAAAATAAAAACAGTTGAAACTTGAACTATGTTTTGCAAGCGATTCACTGGCCGGTGTTCGTATTTCTTGAGCGAGGTCGCGAGAAAAACGTCGTAAGCGCCGTGAATACCGTGTCGCTTACGCGTACTTGTGAAACACTACATAAACACTTAATGACGGTGTGTTAAATTATTAAGACTTTTGTTATCCGTTAATTGTTTGCATTATATCACTGCGAATAAGTTAAATCACTGCACAGTTCGATTGTCACCTCTTACACAATGATTATTTTCATATTTAACTGCTTGAAATACTTCTAGAGACTATAAAAATACTTAGAAATTGATGAGCAAGATAAAAGCTGTTTACTGCACGGAACGTACGAGCGCTATTGATTATTATTGTCTCATTGTCTCGGTTTTGATTTTAGTATGGCTTTGCTTTATTCATTTATACGCTATATTTTTTTTAAGCTATTGCATAGCTTCTATCGCGGGCCTTGAGCGCGGGGACCGAATCCAGAAATTCCGTAACGAAAAAACCTCACGCTCATTTAATTAAATTAAATTATTAATTTATTAATTCAATTAAATTATTAATTTATTAAATTAATTAAATTATTAATTTATTACATTATTTATTAAAATTAATTCATTATTCATTTATTAATAATAACAACAACAACTTGAATTAATATCAAAGAAAAAGCAATACTGCATGTATAAAATAAATAAATAAAATTATAATTGCATAAGTTGATACAAAATGCTATGCAATAGCTTTACCGCGGCAGTCCCCGAGTGCCACACGTCTTTTTTTTATTTACTCTTTGCACACCTAAAACTGTGGAATATAAGGCGGACTTAATCAGCAAGGACAAGTCCACTGCTGAAAAAAGGTCTCCCCTGACCACCACGCCGAACGCAACTTGCATCCTTCGGTTTCTCGCGACTCTCACGATGTCGTCGATCTGCCTAGGGCGGCCTGCCCACGCTATGTGTTTCATATCTTCAACAATAATTCCCTACCTTAAACTAGAACCATTTATTTCAATTAAACCATTTACAGGCACTTTTGAATAGTTAAGGAGCTGTTCAGTTTTTGAAAAAGTTCAGTCAATTACCCGTTTGAAAACGTAGAAGCTTAAAGTCACCTTTGAAAAAAAACCAGGAATTAATCACTGTTACAGATTCTTTAAAAGCTTGTTTGACCAAGTTATTATTAGGACAACATAAAGTCTTCAGAGCACGAAGTTCAAGAAAAAAGACGTTTGTATTTTGACAGGCTCACTTCTATTTTTTTTTTTTTTTTATTGGGACAAACCCACCACACTATTCCCAAACCACTGCAACTCCTGAAAGCCAGAATCAACAGTGACAACCACCAGAAAAGCGCCGAGACAATGAAGCTCGACGTGTCCCGGAGAATGAATTTACCTGTCTTGGATCCTGCACGAAATTAATCAGAAAAGAATAGTGGAGGAGTAGGAAAAATATGTTTCCACTTCCCTCCATGCAAGCAGGAGACAGAACAAAACAAGGCCAATAGGCACAAAGGGACATTACAACTGGGAGAAGCCCAGTTGCCTAGCACCACGGGTAAAAATGACTACTAATATTAATGGGTCCTAAATTGTGAGCTGCTATATTTGATTCCAATAATAGGTATGGCAAAAACGCTTGAACGCACGGAAGTTTGTTCGAGTTTCGACAAGGTCCGTATAATAAATGACTCCAGATGTAGTCTGAACAGCATCCAACATAATATTGCGTTCGTTTTGCCAAAGAATACAATCCCAAAGAATATGATGTGCTGATTGTTCATATTCACAGTCAGGTGTCGAACATTGACAAAAAGGCGAGGGAACAAGCTTGAAGGAAAACAATTTACTTTTAAAGTTACCATGTCCGGTGAGAAATTAGGCATTTTAGGTCTATTTTTGGTTAATTACAGACAAATTATCATTAATACTAAGTTCCTTTACTGTAATTCTCCTTTTACACATCTTATGCATAAGACTGTAACTACCTCCCGTCCCTCCTCAACAAATTAACCTCCCTTAGTAATCTGTACCTTAGGCGGACAGCACCGGGGTATTACGTTCACCCCCCCGTCACTAACTACTGTGATAACCCGCCTTTATGTTGGCGGGGTGAAGCGTGAGATTCTCTAGACGTGTGGACAGGGCTTTTGATTATTATTCGGATATTGTTGGCGCCTAACCGTAAGCTTAACGCTCAAGCGACACGCAAAATAGTATGCGCCAAGTGGCTTTGCGGTGACTCGCGGCTTGCCACCTGGCGCACACGAATGTCGCTTGACACAAATCGCGTCGAACTGCAGCGCCTGAGGCTGTGATCGGGTTACTTATTGCCTGTTTAAGGACATAATATGTGTCTTTATTTTGAAAACAAGGGAAACATTACGAAGATGAAACTTACTAATAGGTTTAAGAGAAGAATGGTGGCCAAATTACAGGTCGCATCCAAAACTTCTGGAGGTAATACTTCCGTTGTCGAATATTTTGTTTGGGAATCACTCAACTGCAAACTTTATCTTGATTAATATTGGCACGATGGAATCATCAGCAGCGTCCTCTTGATAAATTCGAACATCTGTTATAGAAACAGCTCCAAAACACTTAAAATTACGAACACAAAAAAAAACCTAACCCAACAAGTAACATATTTTATCCTCTCGAAAAATTACAAAAGCACCCCACTTTTTACAAAAAAAAAAACCATTAAAAGTGCGTATTCTTCATTAGTTTTGTAATAAAAATTCATTGCGATGTTACTTCGCCCATCTTGTTTTATCGTTTCAAAACCGGTTCAAACCAGTTAGTACCCTTCCTATCCACCTGTTCTCAATTTGAGAGCTATTCAAAATCATTCTTCCGTTTGCCCGGAGCGATTTGCATTTTTATTCATCATTCATTTTAGGGTGCCGAGTTGTACCAAAGTTTTGGTTAATATAGTTGCTGCATATTTAAATAAATATTTGTTGGTAATCTAGGTCAACTTATTTTTCCTTAACCTATGATAACACACTGCTGGGCAAAGGGCCTCCCCTATTCAACTTCACACAGTCAACTTAAAAAATGTTTTTTTTTTTTAATTAAATTCATTTTGTGTTTTATTTGCCTATCCTAAAATTTACAGCATCCAAATCTTGATTGAGGTTAAGTCAAAATTGATACCTAGCTAAAATTTATCGATAGTGTTAATTATAAGCCGTCAATTTTGAGATAAACGAAAAGGAAATAAAATTTTGGAAAAATATAAATACATTTCGGAATTATTAATGACATCAGCAACACAACACAGTATAACGTATGTGTAAATGTGTAGCATCCTTTGCTGGTCAGACGCGCTACTTTTGTAATAATTATTATTATTTATAAGCCCTCACCCCGATCTACTCAAACACATGTTCTAAACAAACAGAATTTTAATTGTAATTCATAATTGAATCATGCGACCTTAAGCTTCGGTAAATCGACAAACCTAAAATGAATGGCGCAAAATTAGGGTTGTACCTAAACGGTTAGTTTGGTATTCGTTGGGGTTCCAACTAAAATATGTCGGGTTTTGTCCGTGGTTTAACGAACCATGATTGTGTAACACCCTACTAAATCAGATTTTTGACGGTGTCATTGTCCTGTTGTTAATTTATCACAAGTGGTGCCACGTTTTTTATTTAGGAAGGACAAACTATATATATATAAATTGTATAGTTGACGTGCATTTGTGTGCGTAATTTTTTTACTGTTTATATAAGGCAGCTGGTAGAAAAAAGTCCCGTAATTTTTGCAAATTATTCTCTCTTTTCGATTGAACCGAACGAGCCATGCATTAATAATTACCTAATACGCTCTAGTTATTTCTCGGAAAGAGTCTTTTAAAATGCCAATGAAAAAAGCCTATCTATAATTCATTGAAAATTGACTGGTACCCACAAAAAGCGCACGGTATAAAGGTCCAATAATATCTTTAGAGGGAAAACAAACAGCCTATAGATTAATTCAACTGTAATGGAAAAGCGGCCATGCAAAAAAATAATTGGTTCTTTCACAAAGGCCTCTATTTCCATTGAGCTAAAATTTAAATTTTGACTAGCGCTTTACAGTGGCGACCGTTCCGAGTTTTGTGAAAAATATCAATTTTATTGAAACCTGATTGGTGCTGTGATGTCGACAAATGTTTTCTAGGAAATGACAATGAATCACAGAGAGAAATACGCAATAAAAAAAGGTAATAAAAACCACGTACATTCATGGTACCCAGTTAAAAAAGGTACATTCCCACATTGAGGTACCCAGTTCTTTTTAGGGCTGATATAAGACTTCTGTCACACCAATAATTAGTAACATTTGTTTTATAAAAAAAACAATTGGAAAAGGGAACATTTTCTCGACATCAAAGTTGCTGTTCGAAAAATGTATTGTAATAATATTTCAATACAATTTATTTTATACAAGTTTTCCACTTCAGTTACTCTGAGTTGCCAGCTCACAATAAAAAAGTCGCATTATCATATCGTGACGATATTCAAATAAATTCAGTGCAGCCGTGTTTCGAAATATTGTTACAATTTTCATGAGATTCTCTGCAATATGTTTAATTTGTCCAATTGACTGTATATTTTTCACTTTTAAATGTAAAACTTTCATTCAAACTTTTGTAATGCTGAAGCTTCTATTGTAAAATGTTTATTGTATTTACAAAACACAATTTTGAAATTGTAAACTAGCACTATTGTCTAATTATCTGTGTTTTTACAATACTTATCCCTAGAATTTTTGGTCCCTAGAAAATTCGATTTAACAGATTATCCTACGACATCCACAGACAAATTTCGGCAAGAGTACCTTAACTTTTGAGACCCTTACAAAGATAATTATACTGACTTATAGAAGCGTTGCTTAATCTTGGTCACCTATCCAAAGAGAGACCTCAAAGAAAAATTGACCATTCCTAATCAACTTCCGTTTACACACTTCCGCTACATTTCAAGAAATCGCTATCACAAAGCCGATGGGAAAGTAAAAAAAGAAAAGAATCACTTTATTTCCGCCCCAACTGTACTTCAACTGTTGTTGACATTATTAAGTTACAAATAAAAAGTCCAATTAATGAACAATCCAGGCCAACTTTTATTAACCGACTTTGTAAAAGTAACTCATTGTCACAAACGTATCCGCTATGGGAATAGTCATTGTTTTCATTATTGTATTGTTATTTCTTATAATTATCATAATTATTGCACATCCGTGCTGTGCCCGCATTATAATTATCATTTCTATAAGCTAATACCATTGTTTTTATAGTGCCATTGTTAGCTTTGCATTTAAATATTAAATTGATTTCAGTGTGAAACATTTTACCGTTATTTTAAATGTTGTGTTAGGCTAAGCGCAGACTATAGTCACGACGGTTTTAAGACAGACGCTAGCGCTGTCTAGCGACAATAATAAGTGTCTGCTAATACACCAGAATCGGTGAAGTTCATTTTGATACTGTCAAACAATTGATGTAGACAAAAATGTGCGTCGCATCGTAGAAAAAACAGTTTTTCATTGTGTGCGCTCAGCACTACAGTGGTATGGTACACGCTGTATTTTAACCTTTAAGTATGGACGTGGAGTCTCACAGGCTACTCGATATTTTCGTTTTCTTAGTTTCACCTAATTCCCCCCACTCCCCGCGATTGAGCGGCTCAGTAGCTTTTGTATTAGTTGTAAAACTACCAACGAGGGAGGAGGTTGCGTCTTCATTCAACACGCTGTGTTTTAATCTTGTTTGCATTAAAAATGCAACATGCTGTAGCTGAAAGGTATTGATAAGATAAAAAAACCGGCCAAGTGCGTGTCGGGGCACGCACAGTGTAGGGTTCCGTAGTTGCCCATCAAAATACTTATGCGAACTAATTAAACTGATTCGCTGAATTTAATTTAAAAAAGAAGAATTTTCAAAATCGGTCCAGGCGTCTTTGAGAAATCGGGGAAAATACATAAAAAAAAAAGATTACGACGAATTGAGAACCTCCTCCTTTTTTTGAAGTTAGTTAAAAATAGTTGACAATAAAAACCTACCTATCCCCAAAACATACCCACCTATTATAGCTGTAAAAATAAAGTTTACAAACTTACATTTGCAGTTGAAGAACATGTTCTGCGATACATTTTGTTTAGGAAAATATGATATCCAAGTACGTTTTATAAGTTGGTCGACTATTACTCGTAAACTTGTAAAGCCTACTTAGTCATGATAATTTTCCTTCAAACTTCGTTATATATACTACTATTGTGAATTTTTTCACACCCCCAAACATAACCGTTTAGCTGGTAGAGGGGGGGGACACTCGAGTCGAGCAAAAATTAGCACTTTAAAGCTTAATATTTCACCAACGAATCTTTTTATCAAAAAATGGTTAATGGAAACTATCAATATTTTTTAAAGACCTATTTAATGATACCCCACACTAAGGGGTACGCGAGAAATAAAAAAAACATCCCCACTTTACGTGTACAGGAGGTACCCTAAAAAAAAATATTTTACGAGATTTTATTTTACCACTTTTTCGGCACAACAAATCCGTATATTTACACCAAATTACAGCTTTCTAGTACTGAGCGTATCTGAGCTAAACTGCGGACAGACGGACGGACGGACGGACATGGCGAAACTATAAGGGTTCCTGTTGACTACGGAACCCTAAAAACTGATAGATTAACTTTCATTGTGACATTAAGAATCTGAAAGTCACCTTTCTCGGTCAGTGTAACCAGTTTTTATCAAATGCTTAAACTAAATACTTCATAGAAAATGACTAAAGTTTAAGTACACAAATTTAAGTCATTTACTCAACAAGAAACAAGAACAGTGCTCTCTAAAAATAAAATCACGAAACACAGATATAACCCTTTATTACAAGCAAAGCCGAGGGCAAACACTATGTATAAACTCGTTTCTGAGAAATCTGTTCAGTTATAGGCCATTTCGAATGCAATAAATGTTTATGGCTCTTTGTGGGGGAAGTGCAAAAATATTTGGCATACTTTTTACATTGTTCATTGTTCTGAATGGCAATTTACACTTGGTATTGTTGCATTCCATATTGTAGGTCATTTATAATGATCGATAGTGTATATCTTGTATTTTGTGGTTTATGTGCACAAGAGGCCAAATAAATGGCAATAAAATAAATATAATAATGAATAGTTTTTGTTGCTTTTGAGTCAATTAGTTTCATTCATATTTTATTAGGCTAGTTTCAATTAATTATTCCATCAATTAATTGCAAATATATTTAGTCGGTCGGTTAGTTTTGAAAAATAATGGACACATATTTTTTCTTTTGTTAATTTAGTGAATTAAATATTAACAAATAAAAACGTATGAAAACTCGAGTGGATTAAAAAAATACACGTCAAAAATTTTTCTTTAATCCAACTAACGGATTAATAAGATATTTAACAAAAGCCTATTGCTGTATGCTTTAATTTATTAAACACGTATATAAAAAGTAAACATTTTTACAAACAGAGATCTATTCTTAATTCCGTGCAATTTTCCTGTCGAGGTACACACCGGGCCAAATAAAAGGCAATAAATACGTGAATTCTCCTTCCTTACTAAGATACTGACTGACCCACTATTAAGGAATGTCGTCTCTCGGCACTTGATCGACATCGCTTTTACTGAGCACTCACTAGTTACCTCGTTGAGCGTTTGTAGAGAGGGCCTGGTATCAGCATGGTAACTGCTTGCTATTAATTCTACACCCAGTCTAATTTGGTCTAGTGCTAGACTTCTGTGAATTCGATGCTTCAGTTAATTTAGATACTGGCAGCTTAGATTAGGCTATAGGTAATCGTCCCAAGGGATGGTATCAACAGGATAAGAAGTCATCATCTGCCTAGCCTTTTCTCATATATTTTAGGGTCGGCTTCCAGATGCAGATTCAGTCGTCGAACCAGATACAGCTGGATTTTAGTATTTTACATGGAGCGACTGTGACTTCCTATCGGACCTCCACAGCCCAGTAACTGGGTAATGCAAAGATATCAACAGAATAAGAAGTATTTTGTGTTAATTTAGGATAAAAGTATCAGATTACCGTTTTTCATCCACACCCGTTTAGTAGTTTTTCTGTGAAAGAGTAACAAACATCTATCCATACACCCATCCAATCAGCACATTGAACAAGGTTCAAACGTTGTTGATATCAAAATAACAAGGAAATATTCACCCTAACAGCTATAATATTTATTAATCTTATTTATATTATGGAAATCTCATTTCATAAGGCTTTTGTTTCAGTTTTCTTTCCTAAGCCTCAAAATAACCACAATGACGACATCAGAAAGGAATATCGTAAAATGTTAGATCGTATCGTGACGATGGGTTCCGTTAAGCCATACATTCCTGGTTCATTCAAATTCAGTACTCGTAGCTCCTACCTACACGAACGCAACGCTTAAATCCACTTTTACGTCATAACGGCAATTTTGGTAACGGCAAGAAATGTAACAAGGTTTTGTCAAGGCTGCTTGTCTTATTAAATAACTAGTCCAACCACCGGTATGGCCGTGAATAATGTGTAGGTAACATCCCTCGTTGTACTTTCAAGCTTCGGGAATCATTATATGAATTGATTCCTGCCGCTCTGGGTAGAGCGGAAGCGACTGTATGACTCTTACTGGGTAAGAACGAACCTGTTTTTTCAGTATTCCATGTTCCATAGACTAGGGATAGCCTACAGTCCGACATAACTGTCACCAGTCACATAATCCATACTCCCTTTTCAGTGTGGGAACTTAACCACTTATTAAGACATTCTGGCGACCCATGCAGGGTCGTAACGGCAAAACGGCAAGAACTGTAAAAAGTTTTTTTCAATGTTGCCGTTTTTATTAAATACCTAGTTAAAACGATAGGCTAAACTCTCGAATAATGTGCGGCATCCCTCCTCACAGAATATTAAAACGTCCACATAGTTTACATAATCCAATTTGTGAAATGTTTTACATTAATTACAGAGGCGGCGATTTTACGGACATTTACTGTTTAGTTGTAAATATTCAAATAGCAAACCTAAGTAAATGAAAACAGGAACCAGTGAGGGGTCTGTTTACAAATCCACGGGGGTGATGGTGATGGCGTGTGCATAGGAACGCGATATTTATTGAAAGTTTGCGAAGGGACACGAACTGTGTTTGGCATCTGAGGCCCTTTTCACACAGGGCTCACTAAAAGGTTGTATTATCATATATGTGGCGTTAAACGGGTAAAGGTTTCGCTATAAAGTTTACGTGTAGTGCGTGCTGCTCTTAAGGTGAAATGTATTACTTTTAGTAACCAAGTGACAAAACACTAAAGTGAACGAGGTCGCAAAATTGAACTTTGAGAGGAGCACATCAAATCTATTAAAATATCAATGTGTAAAACTCTTGGAAAACTTTACAAATGTTTGTCCTGTGAAAAATAAGACGAGAGGTTATGTTATTACGGGAATCAAGAAAAATTGTCTAGTTGTCTAAATAAATCACAAAAAGCAATGGGTCCAAACGACCAAATGACTAAAGAACTGAAAAATCTAACGAAAAGCTGACAATTTTAAGTGAAACTTGACTAATTAGCATAGCAAAGCATATAAAATATCTGATAATAGAAAATAAACATTTTCCAAATAGATTCTTATTTCGTGAAAAAGAAAGTTTATTTCGAAAGACGTCTCAAATACAAACTTCTGTTTGCGATAATTTTCCACTGAAGGGAAATAGGCCAGCTTAATAGACAATTGGATGTGATTAGTACACTGCAGTGATTTTCAAACTTTTATTTAGTTCGCGAGTTTTGCTAACTTGCGGCTTACTTTTGTGGCCTTCACTGTATTATGAAAGTTCAAAAAAATGTTTAGAAGCTAAAAAACTTCAGCAGAATGAAAGAAAACAACATGTTTTAAAGAGTAAATTGATTGCATTTTAAGAACAGATTGTCTATTTTATAACTAACTAGCAAAAGTACTAGGCTAGCATAAGTTCAAAGAGGTATACTATTTACCACTGGCGTAACTTTAAAGAAGTGAAGTGTTTTAAGCAATTATTTATATTTCTAACACCATATTAAAAACAAACGAACCTAAAAAAATCCGTAGGTGTAACAAAATTCCTAACATGACGCGAAAATTTATCCGTATCAGAATTCATAGCGTCGAAAACAATTTATATGCAAAACAGGCAAACAAACGAACACACATAACACTCCAAGTTTTCCACGAAAACTTGACATAAATTGAACAAATCGTTTCAGTATAAGAACGGTATTTATATTTCATTCATACTTTTTGCTTTGAAATACTACACCGGTTTTCGCATAAAGGATTTTTACGCGAGAAATCGAAAAAATTCGCTGGGAAGCGGTATATCTGCGTATTTGCATTGACCAGTGCTTGTGTGTTTCCCTGGTACAATAAATTAATCAGTTTGGTTTACCGCTGCCCATGGTCCAAATGAAAACCAAAGACCTAGAAAGGATTAGCCAGGAAGTATTTTATAGTACCTAGACTAGATACCAAAGTATTAGGCAGGCTGGTAACCTTAATGAAGCAGAAACAAGTGTTTTTGGATGGGTTTGAGAGTTTTTCGAAACTACGAAGAATAGTGTAACAATTACGCAAAGAATACTTTTTTTCACGTGGTAAATTCATCCAAAGGTTCCTCAACCCAGGGTCAGACTTATACTGACCAAACTCCCCGATGTTACCCCAATAACCCTTTACGTTCAAGGGCCACGGTCACCAGTTAAGATAGTCCCGCGATCCCGGCAGGCCAAGGTAGAGAAGAATCGAGTACGATTTTGATAAAAACGAGAAATAAAAGAACCAATCAATATAACATATACATTATCATCAACTACTTTTATAGCTATACCATCTTAGTTTGGCTTCCCCTTAAGGGGCGGTTGTACTCTTCTCTTCATAATGTTTTTTACTACCTCTGCGGGTCGCAAAACAAAAACCGAAAAAAAGAAATACAGATTCCTTACATTTGCACTCATGCAAATCGGCAAAATATGGGGCAAAATATATATAAACTTTTTTTAATAGAAAATCTAAAAGCGGCTAGTACATTGAGAGAATCAAGATCTTTATTTGCTAAAGTATGCGGCAGTGGTTTCAATATCAAAGTTTATAGATAAAACTAGATAAATCCGAACAGAGTGCACTCAAGATAAACAAGAATTTATTTATAAATATGACAGCTAGTTGTTTATCAGCAAATCAACATTCCTATCGATACTTGCAATATGATTGTGTATTGATAAGTGCTCATTTGTTTCTACGGACGATGCAACATGATTTACTGAAATGGACATAATGTAGTACATTTTATTTACACATACAAGTACAAATACATTGTTATAAATGCAAGATTTTGCGAAGGTATTAAGTTTCTTACCTCGTATTCGTCAAAAACAAGTCTGTTTGCGTAATTCGGTTCAATGGAATAACTCATTCATAATTATTGAATGCACGGGAATTTATTAACTGGTTAAGGAAAATATTGTATACGTATATCATCATCAGCCTACAACGTTCCCACTGCTGGGACACAGGCCTCCTCTCTGTGAGAGGGAGTGGGCCATAATCCACCACGCGGGCCCAGTGCGGATTGGTGGATGTCACATGTCTTCGAATTTTTGGTTCTAGGACATGCCGGTTTCCTCACGATGTTTTCCTTCACCGTTTTGAGAGCAGTGGTGATGAAATAAATTACACAAAGTAATGCGCCTGCCGGGGTTCGAACCCACGACCTACAACTCGTAAGTCGGGACCGATACCACTGGGCCACCACTGCTCTCGTATACGTATATAAAATTGCATAATATTTTCAATACTCATTAATATAGGTATTTAGACTTAGCGTGGCTTTGAGCTAGACGTATTCTCGTGTTTTTATTTTGACAGTGACGGGATCAGCTATTTTTGGGTGGAAAATCATCAAAGCGAAACGGAAGGGACTATCAGATTCGTACTGACTAAAACCAATTGCCGTTTACGTTCCAGCGGTTGGCGACTCAGCCAAAGTACAAGCTCGATAACGTATACGAATCAAAATAACGAAAGATCAAAACTGAAGTTCAATTTTAGTCACCACATTAGATGCTCAATACTTAACAAAATGACAACACATAAAAAATCCTAGTCTTATTAAAAATTTGAGTAATGCGAGCCTTAAATCAAAATAAAAACACATTTTTGCCACTCGCCTACCGAAAAATGTACTTGTTTCTCAGTTAATTGTAGCATACAGGTAATTAGTTGCCTTCCAGATAATCCAAATTTATTTTAGAATTAAACTCTGCTAATTTAGTACCGCCACATTATCTAGACCGGTGCTCTTCCTAGATTAGTAAAACCTCATTAGGCTCTCCCATTCCGGACATACTTTTATAAGAATAAATCTTATAATTTACGAGGCCTTTTAGTATATTGGTTTCAGCTGAGGGTGAACCAAAATAAGGATTAAGAGAGACAAACGAGCCTAGAATGTTCTCAATACTGGGACTGAGATTCTTTGTGAATTGGGTGGTAATCTCGTCTCTAGCACGCGAGCTCATCTTAGGTTAATTTTAGATTCTAGGACTGTCTTCCAAGGGCACTGTAGCCCTGGTAAGCAAAGAGCTTGTGAAGGAACAGGGTGTTTTAGTCAGTTTATCATCTCAAAAAGGGTAATCTTTTTTAAATATCATTGCTCAACACTAGATATTTCTTCTGTATCGGTACGTTAACAAATATTAAAACTCGGATGCTCCAACAGTCAGACCATAAAAAATATCTTTGCCTGACCTGCATGACATAGAAACAGGAATTAAACCCGTGACACATATCGCAGCAGCGAATCTTTTAGCCACTGTGGGAACCGTTTCCTCACAATGTCTCCTTTCGCAAAATTACTGTTGGTGATATAAATAAGAAGCACAAAGTAATATTGAATGTAGGCCATATTTATTCTAAATAAGAATCAAATTTATCCACCCAAAGCTACACGATACTAGATTAAAAGATTAAAGTATCTTCGTCCAAATCATTATTTATTCATAAACTTTCCTAGGTATTAGTTATTGTTAAATCTGCCTTAAGGTCAAAAGTCAAAGGTTCAATTTACCCTCCACCTTCCACTGAATATTTTAATATTCAAAATTATTGTAGGTAAGCTCATTTTGAAAAACAAATTACTGTTAGGCTATAGGGAATAAGAATATGTATACAACTGTTTCTTTTGTAAGTCTATGTAGCAACAAAATGTAATCTAATTTCTTGTTTTATTTGATCTTATTTACTGTAGGAATTATAAACAATATGTGAGTTGGAGATTTTATGTACGAAAAAATTCTTTATTAGATTTGAGATACCCGTAATTTAACTTCTTCGAGGCATTTTCCCAGAAAATACTTCATTAAGGCCTTTGTCAAACAGACAGGCGATAGCGAACCGTACCGAATCATGTCATATAAAAATGCGAAAGCGATCCGATACTCTATGTGACAAGCTTCAAACAGTTCCATACATTACAAACAAAAACGCTACGCCACGCATTCGGTTCATCTGTCAGTTTGACAAAGGCAATAAGGTATAGGTAAAAAATACGTTTATTCAAAAATTCAGTCTTTTAAACCTAAGGAACTCAATAGTTTAAGATTTCCTATGATCAGCTTTCGATACAATCATCAAATCAGCTTTACAAAATCTACAGTACCATATTATTGCATTGTCATCTAAGATACGTAAATATACCAAATTAGAGGCAATTCGAACATCAAGAAGTGGTCCTAATTTGATTTCCAATTCTAAATCTCTCTAGCTTTTCTCGCGAAATTTTCTTTCACAATACTTCAGATCCAAGATTCATTCATCACAATTTACATTTTAAAACCCTCCTGTACTCTTATAATCTCAGTTCTGAATCAGTACTTTCACAAGACCACTTCTACGAAGCTTATCTAGGATTTATTCCTCGAAACTAGGTCTCATCTCAGCCAGATCATTCATTCTAAGTTATACTCAACTGTTTTCGTAATAACATGGCCGCAGGAGCGAAGGTAAATTGCACAGCGTCAAAAACGGCGGTCGGGTATACCAGCATACCAGATTTAAATTCCGGGCAGGTTTCGCTAAAGTAAATCATTGTAATTTAATTTTGTTCGAAGCACCTTTCTCGTACGTTGGCCCTTCAACTTTGAGGATACGAAGTCGTTATGGTTTGCGAAGGAAAAGTGGGTCTGAAAAGTTAAGTGTGCGAAGATTTTTTCTGGAGGTCAGAAGTCGGATTTTTGTGAAGAAAAAATTTCTTGGGTGTATTTTAGTAGTCGAATTTTCTATTCAAGTTTCAAAGGTAGTCTAGTACAGGGATCATTATAATTTGAAAAAAATAATAGATTACAAATAGCATTAGCAAATGGCAAATCTATTCGACACGTATTTTTTATGATTTTAAATAATGAATATTGACAAAGAAAATAATGTTCGTGATGTCAGAATGCACAAAAAATTTTACCACACAGAGACGTTTTGCAAGTATTGCGTGTTGGGTCAAATCAAATGTATTGTTTTCTATGACCAGAATCACACTATGAACACCCGACGCGACGACACGCGCTCAATGCATATCGGGTGTCGACACGTTGCGTCGCGTAGCGTGTTAAATAATGTGTTTCCGGCTTAATAATAGTACAATATTTGCTGAGTTTTATAGGCACGAGTTTTATAGAAGAAAAGGTGTGATTATTATTTTTCAAAACTGTAATTACGGTCTAATTAAATAAGCAATTTACTGATGCTGTCAATTAGCAAAATACTTATAAAAATAAACTTTTCAGATAAATACTTTCTTTGTTAAATTTTTATTCTACACCTATACACACATACCTCGTGTAGTCATTTGCTTATGTTTCGACCCTCACAAAGGAAGCCACACGAGGGTCAAGACTCTACACAACACATATTATATTACCATGAAATATTTACTTTGTATTCGCAAAGCTTCTTTTTTAAACCCTCATGTAAACATAGACTATGAAATACATTTTGTATTGAAAGAATATAAAAATTTTTGGCTTCAGGAGCATTTAAATTGCAGTGTTGTGGTTCATTCTTACTGATATTATAAATGCCTTTGAATGGATGCATGGATTTATATTTGTTACTGAATGACGTCAGAACGGCTGGATGGATCTTGATGGTCTTATCTGGCGGTAAACTTCTTCGTTCTTTCAGATATTGTTAGTAATTTTGTCGCCTTTATTATGTCCGCTACATACCTAATAAAGTAAAATATTTAAGCTATTGTCAAACAGACAGGCGTGGCGAACGCGAGGCGTAGCGTTTTTGTTTGTTATGTATGGAATTGTTTCAAGCCAGTCGCAACTAGACTATCGGATCGCTTTTGCTTTTGTATGTGCCCGGATTCAAACAATCCCATACATTACAAATAAAAACGCTTCGGGTCGCATTCGCTTTGCCTGTCTGTTTGACAATAGCTTTAGAAAAGAAATAGAGATTTGATAACAAAAAAACAAATGAGTCATCGCGTCCTGAGTAGTATGGAAGGTACAGCCATACTCTAAATGACCAATTACCACCTTATACCTTCCCATGTTTCATTGCGAACTAGAACCACAGTGTCTTTTTAAGAAAGACCTGCGAACTAAAGAAGGTCCCGCGACTGAAAGACAGTCCCGCGATTCAAGATAGTCCCGCATCTCAAAGAAATTGCTAAAGCTATTGTCAAACAGTCAGGGCGAAGCGAATGCGATCCGAATCCTGTCATATAAAAAGCGAAAGCGGTCCGATATTCTATGTGACAGGCTTCAAACAATTCCATACAAAACAAACAAAAACGCTTCGGCACGCTTTTCAGTTTGACAAAGGCATTAAAGCTAAGAGCAAGCGAAGAAAACAAGTGAAGAACGCTCTCGTCGTATCGCCCGAGGTCCTCGATAGGCACTAACCATCAGCCAGTTATGACTACGTATTGATCATAAAGGGTGTTGCCAAGACTACGTAACGTTTATTAGTCATTTTTGTGAATAAACGACCCTGTTGTTAGGGTTGCCTGAAATTTTCGAGATAAAACCTGAAATAATGTTATAACATTACACGTTTGAGGTGAATAGATATTTCGTATTACAGTCACGTGTGTATTTTAGATGAACGCTTTGAAATATGTATTTCGCATACGTTAACTTGTTTAGATATTAGCTTTTGCTCGTAGTCGCGTGGAGGTAGGAAGTTATCCCATGGGAATGTAATCTTGGAATAGTAAGAAGTGGAATTGTAAGGCTTAATCCAGGTCACGATTTAGGTACTTGTGTCTTTTGTCGAAATTCGTTAAAATAGTCAAATAGTAATGATTTGACAAATGTATATGCAGCAAATAGGGACAAATAAGGACTTCACCCATGACGCGATGCGATACAATTGAAAATCAACATTAAAACTAGGTACTAAGAAATAATTATGCAATTCGTTTGATTGACGTCGTCGTGGCGATCGTGTTTTGTTTTTCAGCTACCCGTAGATAACAACGTGTTTTATGTCATATTATGTCGTAGTGGTAAGGTTTGATAAGTAAGTACATAGTACCCATGTTCCGCAACGGTAAAACGTCCGTTATAACACACATTTTAATACAATTCTCTTGTAAACAGAACTACATTCTTCCTCAACAGAGGCAGTATGACAGCCCTATTATATACAGCGTGTTCCATGTACACAACTTGTTTAAATTCCCTTGCAACCGGCGCAAATAGCGAGCCAAGTCATATGGAGATTCTTTATGGCATTACATGCTAGAATGTACTATGTTACTTGTGTTATAATAGCAAAATTTTGTAGAGATAGAATTAGGATATTTAGTATCTACGGAAGATTTGTGCTTGGTTTAGGAGAAAAAAATTGTTTTGTTTCAAAAAAATTCTGCCATTCATTTTCAAGATAAGAATTTTACTATCGCGTAAAGATACTATTAAATTCTTGCCAGGAATAAAAACGGTATTTTTAAAAACACGAAACTAATTTTTCGTTGTGCACAGATGACAAAAAGGCTTTGTCAATTCGGCAGTCACTTTCATACTTTTTCGTATTTGGCATACGGCAATTCAATAAACTTTCTTTTTGGAACGAAGTTCCTTATCGCGCGTTGTGAAAGGGGGCTAGACGGAAAAAATTCTTACGAAAAGTTGTCACGACACTTTTTGCTATAGTAAGAGACAGACAGATATGTTTCTCTGTCTGTCTCTCTCTCTCTTATAGAAAGCAACTCAGATATTTTCATTTCTATTTCGCATTGAACAGTGTGGTGTCGCGACGATTATTTTTGTTGAGTGTATACAGGTTTTTTGTAAATAATAAATAATAAAAAATAATAATAATAATGAATCCTTAATGAAAAAATATCGAGGTTTTCGTTATCGGTGTCGTTTTCATGGTTTTCCAGGGTGTTTAAACCGATGGTGCAGTCAAAATGTAAATCCAAGATGGCGGCAGCATAAATTATCGAAGTTTTCGTCATGGGTGTCGTTTTCATGGTTTTCGAGGGTGTTGAAACCGATGTTGCAGTCAAAATGTAAATCCAAGATGGCGGCTGCAAAAAATATCGAGGTTTTCGTCATGGGTGTCGTTTTCACGGTTTTCGAGGGTGTTGAAACCGATGGTGCAGTCAAAATGTAAATCTAAGATGGCCGCTGCATAAATTATCGAAGTTTTCATCATGCGTGTCGTTTTCATGGTTTTCGAGGGTGTTGAAACCGATGTTGCAGTCAAATGTAAATCAAAGATGGCAGCTGCATAAACGTATCGAGGTTTTCGTCATGGTTTTTGAGGGTGTTGAATCCAATATTGCAGTCAAAATGTAAATCCAAGGTGGCGGCTGCCAAAATTATCGAGGTTTTCATCATGGATGTCGTTTTCGTTGTTTTTGAGGGTGTTGAAACCGATATTACTATCAAAATAAAAATCCCAGATGTCAAATAACAAAAATCAAAAAATATTATTATAACTTAAAAAAAAAAAAATACAATTCCTTCACTAATTAATCGAAACGAACTTCGTTCCATCCGGGTGTCCCTTGACACCTCTCAAGTTTTTTTTTTAGTTTTGTTAGGGCTGACAGAATTCCGCTTAGTTTAGACTCTCAGATTCATTAAATACAATTATAACAGTTCCAAACTATTTCTAAATTACCAACATCTTTAACCACAGTTAAATCAATTTGTAAGTTATGTAAAAATCAGCGTAATCTGGTCTCTATAAAGTAAGATTGACGTTTAATTTTATCGTCGACCCTCCTGTCTTCATCCAATGAGCATCGTTCAATTAAAATTGAATTTGTGTTCCCCCTGTGGATGGCCCTTCAAACTTAACAGTCAAGACATACTTAAATGGTTCTTTATGATTTTTTATTGATGTATCTTGAGTTTTAATTTTAATTGTTTAGATAAGGTTTTGGCCGCAGCTTCGCTCACGTTGATTTAGAAATTAACATTCAATTCGGGTTGTACTTTGCTAGAAATAATAAGGTTGGCGCAGTGTCTGAGTGATCGACTGTTCTGCTGCGTGTAGCGAGTTCGATTCCCGCACGGACAAATTAATATTTGTATGATCTGCAATAAGTTGTTTCGGGTGTTTTGTGTATGTGAGTTTCCATGTATGTAAATGCACCCACGACAATGCAGATATTCCTAGTGTGGGGCAATGTTTAAAAAAAATGTTCAATCATAATAAGAACAGAAAGTTTATGTTTGTTTTTGTTTTCTTCCTAGAAACAGTACTTTATTGGGATTGAAGATACCCCGAGCAATTTCAGGATGATTGGTTTAGTAGTGGTTTAGGCCAGAAGTTAGCAAACAAAAGTTATTGAGGATACAATAAAAAGTTAGGATTAGGATATTTCTAAAATCCTTTTATTCTTTTTTTAACGAATTCGCGGTCAAAGCAGAACGACATGTTCCTATTATAAAAAAATATGTGAATAATAAAATCTGTTTATTACTCTCGCAAGTTACTTCAATGACTGCAAAACATTATCAATATTGATTGTAATTATTTATTTGTGGTTTCCATTAACTGCTAACAGCCCCGACCACATTGTGCCCTGCTTTTAATTGTTACAATTTTATTAATTAATGCTGTTCATTAACGAATAATTCTCTTGTTTACAGGTAAGCATATTGGAGTAGCGAAAATAGTTCGTCTGGTACAATCGTATGGTAATGTTTATTTTACTGAAGTACTTCATTGAAAAGCCAATTGGGTTTTTTTCTCAATTTGAACAAACGAATCCATTTTATTTTGTATACAGTTTTTTAAATCATCAAATGAACCCTATGTGGAGCAGATGGGACTGTCAGACTCTTACTCTCTAAAAATCCACCTGGTTCCTTCGATTGCCCTTTGTGTTCCAGGGCTACGGTGCCCTGACATCTTTTATCAATGACTAACAGTTTGTGAACAATGCTGTAATATTACATGACAATTGTGAACAGTGCTGTAATATTCCTGTTATAAACCTGCCATTTCAATGACAATAGAAGCAGTTTAATAAAATATTAGCCCATCATAGCTTTCACGTATTTGCCTTGTTTGGTTTTTTTACTGGAACCACGATGATCTAAACTTTTTAGGTCATGTCAACACGAAAAAGGTTACCAACGAAATAGTATCCCGTACCAGTAACTAATCCTATTAAAAAGCGATCCATATCGTAAGGAAAATCAAATATAACAAATTGAAATCCCACCGTACGACCAAACACAAACACTGGCAACACACAGAGCCGAGTTTTATTGAGCGAAATTCAAAAGCAAAATATTTATTGTCTGTGCTTCTCGGCTTTAAAACAAACACTCCATGTTTTTTCTACACTCTGTGGCCCAATAAAGATGGTTGTCGATTTAATGGCGGGAATAGATATCTTTATAATTTTTTGAAGAACGTAAATTTATTTACTTGTTTATTTTTGGATTTTGTGTATTTTGGGTTGTAAGATTATTAGATTTGGTTGAGGAAAATTTTGCAAGTAAATATTTGAGTTTGAATTTAATGAAGTATGTAACAGAAAAGCATATAAGGAAGCCATACTTGTGCCTGCTCCAAATTACTAAACATGACATTTAAATACAGGATGGATGAGAATGATGTGTGGTGTCATGTGAATGGCTTTTTAATACATTTTTGGGGAATAGTGTTAGGAATAAATTGTGTCGACGGTAATGATTTTCACCGAGAAGAATAAAACAACTTGATAGTTTAAACATAAAATTTCACCAAGCCACCAGGTTAAAGTTGACTTGGGAAGATTTTCAACTCAAAAGTTGTTGACTTCAACTCGTAACGAATTTTACCCGCTACAAGACTAGGTTTTGCCTTCAATCTACTTCTTTAAAATTGGAAAATCATCAGATGAGTCTTTTCTCCCCAGTGTGGAGCAGAAGAGACTGTCAGACTTGACTTGCCCTTTACGTTCTAGGACACCAGTGCCCTTTCAATACATTCCAGCAATCAAAGTAATTACTCAAGTGGAATTAGAAAAATACTCGTCTACAAATTCTCAATACAATCATGTGACATTTTGTGTGTCTATCAAAAGAAAATGGACCTTATAAGCAGAAGCAGCAAGATAAAGGATCCCGATTAAATTGCGAATAGGATCAATGGAATCCGTCTCAGTAATCTTGATTGACCGACAGACCACACTAATCTAGTCGAGATTGAGACTTTGGATTGGACAAGGTTACGAGACTCGATCACTATAACCTTTTTTTTACTATTAGACCTCCTTAATAAATTAGTTCTAGATTTTTCGAATTTAGGCTAGATAGAGATACAGTATATCAATAGGTGTATGCAGGTTTTTATTAAGGATTGATTTGAACAGCCAATTGAGATACTAATGAGCTCAAAACAAAGTCAAAACCTCATAGATTGTGTATGACAAATGCAAATTGTGACGTCACTAGTTTGTGGACTCAATGAGCTTACGATTTATTGATTTTTAAGTTACAAAAAATTAAATTAAACAGTTTTTTGAAAGTTGATCTGCTGTTCGGACCTAAAATAAAGTGTGTTTTTAGAGAAATTGTGTTTTGGAATTATTGGTTAGTAGAGTCCCAACTGCCCTTTTTTCAACTGTAAGGATACAATCTTTTAAATGTGCCATATCTCGACGACAAGGTTGGCGCAGTGGCAAAGTGATTAACTATACTGCGCGCGTGTTGCAGATTCGATTCTTGCACCGAATTTGCATGATCTGTAAGCAATTGTTCCGGGACTGTGTGTTTCTATATTTGAAATCCAAGTCTGGGGCAACAACGTCTAAAAAAAACAACAATAGAAATAAAAAGTTGTACAGAAAATAAAGACAAAGAAAGTAGGATCTATTCTATTCGATTAAAGTAAAAGAAACCTAGTGCATTCTGACATAATTCACAAAATGCACGACTTGAAATTGGTTCATGCACTTCTCTATTCGAAAGTTGGCACAGAATGAGAGATTCACTCACAAAATTGCCACTCGGTATATAACTGTACTGAGAATCTAAAATAAAAGCCAGAAAGCTCAATAGAAAGCCAAGCTTTGATTGGTTCTTGTCTCTAAGAGCTGTCAACACAATGACTCGGCCCCCTTAGAGGGCCAAAGCCTACCGGGGTCGCGGTACTGACGAGCTACCGTGACCCCGGAACATAAAGGGCTATTAAAGAATCACCGTGGATTTTATTTAGTCAGTACAAGTCTGATGACAGGCCCTACTCACTCCTGCCCTGCCCTGGGTCCCACCCAGGACAGGGCAGGGGCTTATTTGAAGAGTTGACGGTTACTAAACTGTCTATTTTTAGGAATATTATTCATAGTTGTTTTGATCCAAACACATAAACAAAAGAAAACGCAACGAAAGTTACTTGGAATTGTAAAATCACGACGTGTATTCCAGTGATCGAGATACGAAGCGTTCGCAATTAATCTATTTGACGTTAAATCATTACTTATCTTCGTCTGTAGTGTCTATGGACTCATATTTTACAAATGGCGCTCATATATGATGTGAGCTCATTTTGAATTTCGAATAATGGAAGCTGTAGTTCGAATCTTTCGAGTCGAGTAATTTGCATGGAATTATTAAGTACTACTTCGTAATTTGTGTAATAGTTTGTGAAATAACATTTACTAATGAGACAGAATACAAATTACCGAATGTGTGTAGTCACACACATTCGGTAATTTCACAATTTCACACATCAGGGAAGTCTCCCTAACAATTAATTGATATGAAAGCGCAGAAAGTATACAAAATATTAACCTGAAAAACAAAATAAGTTACGTTACGTACAAAACTCATAAATAACCTGATTTAAATAACATCACGTAGCCAAGTTTAATAGATGTCAAAATGTGTTACAACTCGTAACAGTCCGCCGTAGTTTTGAACAAACCAACTTGTGTTCGGAGTCCTAACTTTTACATCCTTAACTTTATACGTGTAACCCGAGATTGCACGAAGACCGGGATTGTGTGGGAACCGGGATTCTTCCCCCGGGATCGCATGCCTTTATGTTCTATTGTGCCTGAGTGTCAAGATGCAGGTACAATTACTTTATATCTTGATTGATATGAATCTTTTGTTAGTTAAGTATTTATTTATTGCTTTTCTTTAAAATTGAAAGGAAAAGCTAACGAAACTCACAGAACTTTGACCTAAATAATGTTTCTTTTTTCAGAAAGGTATTGTGGCAGTTAATTATTTGTTCAAAAACTTTTTATTTCCATAGGTACTCAAAAAAAAAAATAGCGTACTGTAATTTTTCTCTCTAAAAATGCTGACGCTTGAAAGAATATTTAAAATGGCTCCTAAATCTTGAAACCTCTTGCAAAAGACGCAAGGTTCGTATCGCTCGTTATTTAAATTGGGACATGCCATTTTATAGCTAAATAAAAATGTGCCTTTTACGATTTCAAAGTAAGCAAAAGTCAACGGTACCCAGGTATTTTTAAAATCTTCGTAGAATAAAACTGAATTTGAAGATAAGTTATGTTATGATTAAGAAAATTATAATATTTTTAGACAAAACAGTGTTTTTAAAATTTTCTTCCATTATAAAGGCAAATTAAGTTTTCATTCTGTGCCTGAAAAGGACAAGATAAAACTGTTAAGGAATAAAAAACGAAGACAAACTAATTAGAATTTTCTTAGTTGTTAAGATACGTTTGTCGTTCCTTTATTTACTATAATAGAAAAGAGATAGACAATCTAGATTCTGAGTCAGGGCCTAAGGACTTTTTAGCGCGTTAAAATCATCAAATGAGTCCTCCACCCAGGGCACGACAGAAGGGACTGTCAGACTTGTACCTACTGACTAAAACCCACGGTGTCCTTCAATAGCTCTTTACGTTCCGGGGTCAAGGTAGCTCGTTAGTCCTGTGATCTTAAGGAGAGAAGAGAATTCATTCGGAAACATGCTCTTTAAACCTCGTATTCATGGTAAACATTTTTGTTTAGAAACATGTTGCCGAGTTGCTGTCAACATTATTTCGGGCAACATTTGTGTTGCGGAGTTGATCACACCATGTTGCAGAGTTGATGCTTTTTACAATTTATCAAGCTGTGCCTTGCATAAAGATCGTGCGCTTTCTAAAGAACCTCTAGTGTAAGTCTGAAACTGTTAAATGGCAAAATGCAGGTTAGCTATAAGTGTACAGAACCGCCAAGACATCTGCTTAAAACTTGTCTTATTAGTTGTTTCCCGCAGTTTCACCGCCGCTACTCGGATCTTGTTGGCCGTAGCGTGAAATTGTATAGCATAAAGCCTTCCTCAATAAATGGACTAGCAAACACAATAATATTTTTTTGATTCGAACCAGTAGTTCCTGAGATAAGCGCGTTCAACCAAAAAAATAATCTCTTCAGCTTTATAATGTTAAAGATAGAATGTTCATTACTCAATGGGGAAGGCAAGTCAAAGCTAATTGTAGATGGCGCCACCATAGTTAAATCCTAATCCGACCAATGAGGTTGTACTATTTTGAAGTACCTATAAGATTTGAACCAATGACGATGCTTGGAACAAGCTATACTAGCGCCATTGGTTCAGTTGCCATCCCCATTAGATTAAAGACTATTGGCCTATTCCCTCTCTCAGAGAGAACTAAGTCCCAGCGGTGGGAAGCCTGATTATGCTAAAAGAAAATATGATTAGTTTCCCACAATAAAACGAATAATTCCTAGAGATATTATATTGAATGACCAAGAAAACTTATTTCTATCGGCCAAGTTACTTAACTTCTGTCGTCCTGAGTCCAGTATAAAAATAAGAATACAAAAACTAATTGTATTACTCAGTGTTGTATGAAGTACTCACTAACTTGTCGCCACGTATTTTTGTCGCCGGTCTGTCGCTAATATCTTACTAAACTTACTACTTGCGTAGTGCTTAGCCACGACCAACACGTTCTAGCGATAAGCTAGAAAATCTTTCGAAACACTACTGGCTTATTAATATGACATATTTTTTATTTGTGAAAGCTTCTAAATGGCAAATGTCAGTGCAATAAATTGTTGTCACTATGTAGTCTATGAGCTTCCCGACCATTAAATTTATAAAAAAAAAATAAGTACGTAATCAATTTTTAAAGGAACAGAAAAATTCAATTTGATTTTGGAACATCGACTTCCAAAATCAAATTTAAATTTTCCTTTTCTTTGTTTTTTATTTTATTGGATATTTTGCCGCCTCTTTTTTTCAAGTCACTTAAGAAAATAACAAATGCAGTAATTCAATATTAGAATTCACATTCAAGCACGTTGTCACCATTTCTCCCGCACATTCCCACAATCCTAAGTTCTTCACGTACCGTTTGGCGAAAACCAAGAGATTCTAACATTTCTATCACACGGGTTACGGAACATCCGTACTTCGGAATTAGTTCCCAGTTTCGTGTTCTGCTCCGTGATTTTGGAGACAAATATCACAGTTAGGCAAATAGCTAGGAGTTGAAGGAAGTTTCGTCTTTGTTAACTAGCGGGCTGATTTGAACTTGAATGCGTTTTGCCTTTGAAGAAAGTTACTTTGAGTCGGATTTGACGCGACGAACAGTTTTTTATGGAATGATTCCGAAAGTGTATAAATGTTTCTTAGATGGTGTAGCTGTAGATTTTTTCGTATTGTTAGTGAACTTTTCAAGTCCAAACAGCTTAGTTTAACACCAGGGTTAATTGTTACGGTCGCGAGATTGTCTTAAAAACACATTGCGGCCTCGGAACGCAAAGGGTAACTGAAGAAACAGGATGGTTTATTGAAAGTCCAGTCTGACAGTTCTTTTCGCTCCACCAACCGTGAGACAATTCATTTGATTAGTAAATCACAAAAAAAACGTATTTATTATTTATCTATGCCTTCCAATTTCTTACTGATCCAGGCAATAGTAATTCATTAATTTATGATTATTTTAATTAATCTCTAAGTTTTAGCTAGTCCGTTCAATGATCCAACCGTCTGTTTTACCGAATCCTTAATTTATTTCTGTTGGTTTATCATAGTAGGGTAAAAAAAAACCATCTGAATTTAAGTATTCACAAGATGAGACAATGATAATCGTGATTTATTATATTCGTGCGACGAAAACATCGTGTTGCCGACGTCCGTTTTGGACGCGGTTCGTGACTGCTGATTATGTGTGCATGCCTTTATTTATTTTTTTGTTTAGTTACCTTATATTACGCCTGTAATTCCCGAAGGGTTAGTCGACGACGTAGCTCTTAGTAAAGCCACATATTCGCCATTCGCCAGTAATTAGTCTTATAAATTGGAGGGCAAAACTGTTATTAAACTTTTTTTTTTGCTTTTTCTTATACTATGTGCACTCGAGGCATTTTTTCTTTCTTTCTATTGACATCAACCGGCTACTAAGATTAGAGATATTTTTTACGCTTTTCGTACAAATCTTTATTTTGGGTGGTAAAATATCAAATGAGGCCTAAAGACTGGGTGGATCGGAAAGAACTGTCACTCTTACTAAAAAATCACCCTTTTTCTTAAATTGCCCTTGGCGTTTCAGGTTCCCGGGAGTTTTGCCCAACCCGACAGCAAAATATCTAGAAATTTAGGCTTATCTGGGGAAACATTAAAGAGATACTCGTATATCTACCAGAGAGAGAGAGATCTACCTTATTCCAAAATAAGGCTTTATAGTTGGTATTTCATCTCATTGAATCACAAAATATTTAATGAAACTCCCATTCCTGGTTCGTTCCGTACATAATTTAATTTGGAATACGTTTTTATTTATTACATATTTAAGGATGAAATGTAAGAGTATTCGTTGGGAATAAATAGACCGCGCAAAAAGAATTGTGTACATCTTTAATTTGGAGGGAACATTTTTCATTCCGTCTATTCGAATATAAGTAATATTGTCAATGGTTATTGCAAATTAATTTGACGCATTTAGACGAATTTGTGTACAGTTTTATAAGGAAGTTTTGGCTTTCCGATTACATTATTTTAAAGTGAAAAAAAAATCGTTAAATGATTCAATCATCTCAATTTTTCTACTCATTTAAAAATCAATTTTCAACGTTCTTTATTTATAAGAAAGTTAACTATTTTGCTGCTTTATTAGGTACTTACATAAATAAGTAATAACGGGCCGTTTTTTCTTTAAAAACTTTACCCTGCACTAGTGAGATCTTTTTCTGTATCTTGGGTGTGTTAAACCAACATTTGAACTCGCCAGACCTTGAACAACTGCTTATAAATCATAAAAATATTTGCTCCGTGAAGAAATCGAACCCACGACACACAATGGAGCAGTCAATCGCTCAATAACTGCACCAACCGTGTCGTCATTTTGTTATTATGAAGATAGTAATTACAATTTTGTTTGTATCATACTTCAAAGCTCAGTTCCTTTCAACTAAGTAACATACTTCTCAACCGAGTCTCTTCAACATTTCACCACCACGTTACCGTTAAACCTCTTAAAATTAACTGCTTACATATAAAACTAATTACAGTTTAAGTATCACTGCCGTTAAACAGCGTTTAACAGGCGTTATATTTGAACGTTGAGTTAGTAGATTTACAACTTCGATTTACGTATGAGTTGTAGAATCGTTTCGTTTCCGTTATAAGTTATTGCTTCATTAAATTAAAGTTTCTTATCTTTGGTGTCATGTTTATGAGTAATTTTTAATTATGGGTTGTCAAGGTTATCATAGACATATCGTAGTACTCACTGGGTTATTTTTAGATCAAACCCTTAAAGCCAAAACAGTGGCAACCACCAGAGCGCCGAGACAATAAAGCTCGACGTGTCCCGGAGAATGAATTCAACTGTCTTGGTTGAATTAAATAACAATAGGATAATATCTAGGCAATTACAAAAATACCGACCGAATTGAGAATCTCCTCCTTTTTCAAATCGGTTAAAAGTTGTCTTAACATATTTATGTCAATAATTTCACCAGAACACAGCCTTTGTAGATAATTACATCAATCAAAGCTTTGCCCCTAAAGCCAGCTCTAAAACATCATTTACCGCGTCACCTTCAAAATAAAATTAGAAAATTAAGCCAATGATGTCGCCAACTCGTCACAAACACACCGGACATGACGTAAGCACTTCCAAGCGAACACAAAGTGACTACGGAAACTACGGCTAATGATAAAAACGTCTAACGCTTCAATGAAAAGAAAGTGTCCATTGTGATGCCCAGACGTTTTTGACACTGACTTTTTTAACAAGATACCAAGAAAAAAAGGCCAAGTGCGAGTCGATCCGCGGACGTAGGGTTCCGTAACATTTTCTATAAGACGCCAAAAAAATCAGTACCCTTAGCACGAGTTTTCACTCTTTTACTTTACAGCGTCTTTTCAGTATTTACAGCGTTTCTTGTATGAAAAAATGGAACAGCGCCTCTGGTGTGCGAAGAAGGAACTAATTTTTTCCTTGAAAATTGACAATTTGAAATTGTCATGCAAAGTTCCAGCTTACTTTACGTCTCAAATACTGAAAATTCGTGCTAAGGGTACTGTTTTACCCTTGGGGCCAGGTACCCTAAAAAGAGACAACATGACTCGTCATTGGTGTAGTCGATGAAAGAACGGCTGTTGCACTTGATCGACGGAATCTGATGGATTATTAGGTTTATTTCAGACGCGGGCCACATAGAAAAGACGTAAGACGAGGACGCGTCGCGGGCGGACGAAAATGTATGAGAGTCGCGCCCGCGACGCGTCTCTTCTGTCTGTTTTACGTCGCGACGCTTCTATACATTTTGTATGAAAGAGACGCCAAAGAGACATATTTCTCCGCCCCGTCTGCGTCTTACGTCTTTTATATGTGGCCCGCGCCTCAGGTCTCACTCAATGACCTAGTTTTACTAACCTCGCTCTGATTTGAGCGGCCAAGACTGTCAGACTTGGCTAAGTAAAAACACCCTTTTCCTTCAATAACCTTTTGCCTCTAGAGACCTCGACATTCCCGCGAAACTGACCCATTGCAGGACAATTTTCTATAGTCGCCCACATTCTGTCATTGCATGTTGAATCTTCACAACAGAAATATTTTCCTAACTCCTCGTTTTCACACCACTGCCGCGGTTCGCGGTAACATATCGTAGTGCAACTAAATGTATGAAGTGTTTCGCATTTCTCATTGGAATAGCAACATAACGGTAAGAGGTGGTGTGTCTGTGGTGTTTATTGCATACATAGCATAGCATATAATAACTTCTATAACTTTATTATGTTTGAACCACCCATCGTTCTTAGACTTGACATCGTACATAGACATACACACGTAAAAAAAATTAGATATGCAGCTGACATTTTTTTTAAATTGAATTATTATTACATTTAATTAATCAAGCAAAATTATTCATTGTTTTCTTTAGATAGAAATACCTTGTAATAATAATCTAAAAAGAAGAAGCAATTACAATTATAATCTTCCGTAACAAAAAAGATTTACATTTTTCAAAGTGATCCCAAAATACAAACAACAACCGTTGCCCACCAGATACAATAACTACAACACATACGTTTAGTAGAAGTGTCCTCCCTTTTAAGTGGCTGAATTATAATATGGAGTTTCTTTACATTATCTTTACTTTCTTATGATAATTGTTCATTTGAAAGCGTGCAAGTGTTTAGTAGGGCTGCAGTGAAACTGCAAGTACATAGGTACTTTCTTTCTGATTCTCTCAAAATGTGACCGAAAATTAAAACTAAAAACCTCGACATAGACAACTTTTACCACAGACCATAATTCCTAACGTGATAACAAAAACGATGAGTCTAGTAAAGCGGCCATATAAATCAAACGCTGAAGCCTAGCCTAGGTCTAACGAGGCCGGGTTCGAACCCACGACCTTCTTGTTCACACGTTGATCGTTGGTCTATTGCGTACATAAATCTCGTTGCAAGAAAGCTTGGTAGGCTTTCTTTTTCATTATCTTTTTGACCTTCTTGTGAAAGGTCGGTTGTATGAATTACGTGTAACTTTGTGGGCTTAGAGATATTATGAAAATGAATAATGAGGTTGAATACTGGCCGTATGCATTTTTTTTAAATTGTTCGATGTTACATTGATTTGAATTTGGAAGCAACTGTTCTCTTTTCCACGTCCATGTTTGCTTCATAAATATGCGTATTTTGAAATGTGTGTTCGAATTTATTATCTAATATAATAAAAAATCTAATAAAATAAAAAAAGATTTTTTTTTAATAATCGAAATTAAATTTGATTTGAAATTGGAACTTTGTATTACACATCCAAGTTCGCTTCCCAATTTAAAATATTTGCTCGGAATATCAATACAATCAATTTTTTACTACCCTAATAAGGCATCTCGACTTCAAAAAAGCTTTTGATCGCATTGATAATGACGTATTATTGGCTAAATTTAGTCTCATTGGCTTTTCACCTAAGCTGCTTAAATTCTTCGCGAGTTACATGCAAGATCGTCAGCAGTATGTTAGGCATGGTTATTTTGTTTCGGAGCCATATCACACGCGATCTGGCGTAAGCCAAGGATCGATACTAGGGCCACAATTTTTTGGATTGATGGTTAACGATCTTGAGAAGGTTCTCAAACACTCCAGGTGCTTACTTTATGCAGACGATCTCAAGTTAATTTATGGTGTTAAGAATTTGGCTGACACAATTACTCTTCAAGAGGATATTAATTCAGTGTTCCAATGGAGTATTGAAAACAAACTTCTATTCAACACGACCAAATGCAGTGTTATGTCTTACACTCGTGCTCAATACCCTCGACACGTGCAATACTTCTTAGGAACTGAACCGATTGTCCGTGTTAATTCTGTTAAAGATCTGGGAGTTTTATTCGATTCGCGATTAACTTTTCATGAACATATGCGGTCCCTCGCCTCTGATTCCTACAGAAGACTTGGTTACACCATCCGAAATATGCGCGAGTTTAACAATCCCCTGGCCATAAAATTAGTTTACATGGCTTTAGTCAGAAGTAAATTAGAATCAGCTTCAATTATTTGGAATCCTTTCGAAAAATTTTATTCCTTGCTTCTTGAAAAAATTCAAAAAGCGTTTCTGAGATTTTTATTAAAAAAAATATTTGGGTACTATCCATTCCTTTACCCAACCAAATATCTACTTGGAATGTTAAAATTCAATTCTCTTGAAGTTAGGCGTAATTTTTTTTTACTTTTGTTTTCATGTCGTGTCCTTCGTGGTGATTCTGATTGCCCGGAAATAGTAGCTCAGCTTGTGAGACTGTTTATTCCTTCTGTGCCCAAATACGACCTTAGGCCGAGGGTTCACTGTCTATTAGATGTTCCCCCTGCACGAACAGTCTCACACGCGAACTCTCCCCTGGTTCGCGCACTTTCTATGCTAAATGCTATGCTGACATCAACACCTGAGTTGGATTTGTTTGCGTCAAGATGGATGGAAGTATGTCGTGGATGTTTGAGCTTTTGTGAGAAGATGGATGAAAAATGACAATTGTTATATAATACTATTATTAGTATTTTTCTTTTTTTTTCTTTCTCTCGATGTTTTCTGGCCTAGTGATAATTTTTTTTTTTTTTTTTATATATACAATTATTTAGACTTCCGTCTGTTATATTGTGTATATTCTTATCTAATAAATAAATAAATAAATCAATCCAGAACTAAATCTACGCACTTTGTAATTGGAAATATGTAGGTTAAAATAATTTACCTTAAAGCCTCCTTGGCGTTGGCACATTAGTAAATAAGTCCTGTAGAAACCGAAATAAGTACGAAAATCCTCGAGTGAGCTTTCCCCAAAATTAGGTACGACGGTCTTTTTTCCAACTTCTATAAAATTACTTACCTTCATTTCTATAAGTACCTATTTTCGTCTCCAAAAAAGTTGTGACGCTCGTGACTGGATCTTATCCTCAGATAATTCATGAAACAGCGACACTCAGGCCTAATGGGCGACTCTTTAACAGCTCATTCATCATTATTAATGAGGTCATTGACACGGACGACCTGACATAATTCTGACATTACGCCACAGAATAGATAATGTCCAGAAGGCTAGCACTCAACGAGTGATAAAGTACGCACATTAGCACGTATACACCCTTCACTTACAGCAAGTTTTTAATCCCATTTGTTCATGTCTCATCTGCATTCTAGTCATTATATGTCACAGAGTCCACCCATAGTTGTTATATACTACATTTTTTTTTTTAGATCACCGGACCCAGTAGTACTTTACTGTCTATGAGGGCATGTAGTTGTTTTTAATTCTTGTATAAAATGGACCCTCTGTCCAAAATTATTCTGTGATTCCTGACATTACTTTGTTCATTTGAGAGCACGAAACATTTTTAATTAGATCCCCTTTCGCTATGTGAAAGTTTGGGGCACCTATGTGAATTTAATTAGTGTGCACAGTTTCAGGTACGTTTTTAAGGTATCTGGTATTGGATGATGGGTTTTTGGGCTCTTCTGGATAACTCCAGGGAATGTCTGTTTAAATTTCTGCGTTATAAAGGAGTGTCGATCCAATTTACTCGATTTGTAAGCTCGGCTTGCAAATTATAATATTGCTGAGATTCACTTTTCATTGCTTTTGGAACTTCAATACATAATCACATAACATCACTGCTGCATTCCCCAAAAAAATCATCCATTAGACACAAGTTTAATGTATAAAACAAAAGTAACGTTTTTATAAATGTGCGAGCGAATGCGAAGGCCACATTTACATGTAATTTCTTAACGGGTGACGTAGGGATCGAACGAAGGAGATAAATTCTCTTTTTTGGCTTTAATTCATTTTGACTCAGTGTCCTACAGGCAATCTGGAAATTCTATTATCCAAGCCTATAAATAAATATTTTAACGACGTCTGTCTACAACCTAATTAGGTATTATTAACTAAAAAACCGATCACTTAACGCATGCAAGTTAATTTATAATCTTCGGTTACTCTTCAAAGTTCTATATTTAACCTTGGTTTAGTAGGGGAGTCCGTCAATGAGGTTTTATCGACCGTCTGGAGAAATCTGGACAAGTATTTGAAGTCGCCGTAATGGTTTGATGGTGAACACAGGTTGGTGGTGGTGATTTGAATCGAGTGAAGAACGAAAATAGAACTAGATCAAATAGATAAGTGTGAATTTTTCGGCAATAATCTGAAAATAAGAACTATTTCCTTCCACTAAGCTTTTTTTATAATTTAATCCTTAGATTTTGGAGTCAGGAAAAAATCTTGTAAAATAAAAGCACGTTAATTAATCTTGGTACCTACATAATATAATACCACACTGCTCCAATGTAATTTGTTGGGATCCGTGTTACTAAGGCCTCACTGACCGTCTGTCTGTCTGTCGTACAGTATCTTATGAACCGTAATAGTTAGACAGTTGAAACGCTATAACAACAATTACAAAAAAAAAAACAGAGTAAGATAAATATTTAAAGAGGCTCCCATATAAGTGACAAAGTTTTTGCTCATTTTTTATACCGTGGGCGCTTATACAGAAGTGAGAACTTCACAATCTGATTTATGCCTTTGTCAAACTGACAGACGAACCGAATGCATGGCGTAGCGTTTTTGTTTGTAATGTATGGAACTGTTTGAAGCCTCTCACAATAGAGTATCGGATCTCTTTCGCATTTTTATATGACATGATTCGGTTCGGTTCGCTATCGCCTGTCTGTTTGACAAAGGCCTAAGAGTGCACACCGCACACGTACAGTATCCAGTGTTATACGACTTCCGTGATCATAGGTGTGACAATACAACGCTTGTTAGTTGTCGCCAACACTTCTAGATAAGCCTTTATGCAGTTATCACTTATACACGTACTACATATATTAAATCTGCTCTTAAACTACGGTGTATTCTACTAATATTTTAAATGCGAAATAATGTTTGTATGTTCCGTTTTGTCGGCAAAACATCTGAACTGATTCTGATGATTTTTGGTACAGAGAGATGTAGAATGTAGAACCCTAAAGACTGCCAAAGATTGAGGGGGAACGTAGCCGCGGGCAACAACTAATCTATACATATAATAAATTTGTAGAAAGGTGGTGTCTGTACAATGGAAATATACAAAAAAAAAGTAGCAGGGGTTGTTATTTTATCGATGCCGAACCCGAAACTGTAATTAAATTTTTTTTTGTCTGTTTGTCTGTTTGTCTGTGTGTTTGTGCACGCTAATCTTCGGAACTACTGGACGGATTTGAATGTTTTTTTTTTTTTTGTTGTATAGGTATTAAGTTCGATTAACATATAGGCTATAATTTATCTTGGAAACTTGAACACCTGATGCAGAACTGCAACAGACCTGCTAAACTATAAGAGATACAGAAAATGATGCCATAGCAAAAATTGTTCCACGTGATGAGCATTTTCTGCTGAGAGAATAAAATTGAAGATCCTGGACACCTGATGTGGAACTTCAAGAGCCCATCTAAACTATAACATATACAGGAATGACGTCTTAGCAAAAGTTGTTCAGCCTGATGAGCACCTTCTGTTGATGTACAAAAATTGAAGATCTGGAAAACCTGATGTGGAACTTCAAGAGCCCAGCTACACTATAACATATACAGGAATGACGTCTTAGCAAGAGTTGTTCAACCTGATGAGCACCTTCTGTTGATGTATAAAAATTGAAGATCTGGAACACCTGATGTGGAACTCCAAGAGCCCAGCTACACTATAACATGTACAGGAATGACGTCTTAGCAAGAGTTGTTCAACCTGATGAGCACCTTCTGTTGATGTATAAAAATTGAAGATCTGGAACACCTGATGTGGAACTCCAAAAGCCCAGCTACACTATAACATATAAGACAATGACGTCTTAGCAAGAGTTATTCAGCCTGATGGGTACTCTCTGATAACGTATAAAAATTGAAAATCTGGAAGACCTGATGTGGAACTCCAAGAGACCAGCTACACTATAACATATAAGGGAATGACGTCTTAGCAAAAGTTATTCAGCCTGATGAGTACTCTCTGTCATCGTATAAAAATTGAAGATCTGGAACACCTGATGCGGAACTCTAAGAGCCCAGCTACACTGTAATATATACAAGAATGACGTCTTAGCAAGAGTTGTTTAGTCTGATGGGCATTTCATGTTGTCTTACAAAAATGAAAGATCTGGAACGTCTGGAATCGTCTCGCGCATCCCGTTGTTTTCCCGTCCCCAGGCTCCTAGAATTCGACATCAGACGTTTCAGATCTTCGATTTTGACGACCCCGACTGCTGGCATAAGCAACAGGATCCGCGTACGAAGTCGCGGGCAGAAGCTAGTGTAAACTAAATGTCGGTCTTGTCATGAACAAGACATCAGAGAACTAAATAGCTCTGATGGTCTTTATTGCTTGAAGCACTTTATGCTTCAAGCAATAAAGACCCTTATGTGAATTGTTAAAGACGTTACTTTACTGTAATAAAGGTCAGTTCACTTTCCCTTATCATTTAGGTTAGTTCTACTGCACCTCATAAAACAAATACAGACAGACGATAACTACTCCTCGTTTGCCACTGACTCATATTTAAGCACCCGTACTTAGTAGATCATATAACGATATGAAACCAAATAACTATCCACTTAACAGAATCAGAACGAAGCCATTTTGAAAAGCAGTTAACTCGAGAAGTCATCATAACGGATAAGATCATGTCACAAACATAATTGAGCAAGAAAACAGCAGTTATAACGGACCTATACTGCTCTGCATTCCTATAGAGGTTAAAAAAAGAATAAGCAAGGGTTGCGCCCGCGCATACAGATCCCAAGATAAGGGCCTTACACGCCCGAGTCGGTCCGAACATGGCCGAAGAAACCCGAGCGCGGGAACGAGGTCATTCAACGCTCCCTTTAATTGCCGTCCCTTATCAACCCACACTGCCGACTAACGTCGTCTTGCTTACTCTTATTTGAATATTTAACTTTATAAGGAACAGAAAATGCGGTCCGTACAATGATTTAGAAAATGCTTGTATATCATTTATGCTAGAGCAGGAGCTTGGGTATAAATTGAATTAATATGGACGTCAATTTGTTTAGGGAACGGTCGATGCTCTCAGATGGAACATCGTTGTGATAAAATTCTTTTTGATCCAGTCAATTTGTTACACTTCAGATCACTACGTTGGGTAATGGACGCTGCTGGGTTTTAATAACAGTTTTCTACGAACACGTGTTCTCTTTCGGAAGTTTATAAAATTGTATTTCAATAAAATCTTTCGAAGTAAAATTACTTATCGGCCTATCTCTGCTCACATCTAGGCAAAGACCTCTTCTTATTACGCTTGCTCAAGACCAGTTGGCGATTTTAGACTTAAATTAATGTCCAAAATAACAGACGTTCCAAATGACAATCATTTTATTAGCTTAGCTACTAACTCCAATACTAATCACACATCTTTAAACCCTCAAACGGGTAGTCAAATACAGGCACCAGAAATTAAACTTCTTTCTTAACTAAAACCTTCTAAAACGCCGTCGTCTTTGGCAGTTAGTCAAACACTTAAACCCAGGACCTAAGATTCGTTTTAAAACGTTCTTTGAGCTTTCAAAGAAATCTTCAACTATGAAATTACTGGTTGTTTCAATGGTTTCCAGGTTTATATTTCAACCACTTAGGTTGAACTAAGTTATATTCCCGGCACTTAGTTAGTCTGTGCTAGTTGAGTTTGAAGCGTTGCAATTTGATAGCTCATCGGGTAGCCACAGAATTATTAAGTTACCATTTAGGTGCTGGGAAAGTGTTTCTGTTTATTAAAGTTACTGTTTTAGTTGCTGAATCTTTGTTGATTGGACTAGGTGTTGAAGTAGTTTGTGATTAGTAATTAAGTAACAGAGTCTTTAATTATTGGCATTAAGATAAATGCTCGATGTGTCACGGGACTGTCTACACAGAGGACCCTGGCTTTGGAACGCAATTGGGACTCGAAAGATAATGGTAGTTTTTGAATCTTACAGTCCCTTACGCATACAGGGCAGCAAGACTCATATTTAAGCTATTGTCAAACGTACGTACAGGCGTGGCGAACGTGAAGCGAGGGGTTTTTGTTTGTAATGTATGGAATCGTATGAAGCCAGTCACATAGACTATCGGATCGCTTTCGTTTTTCTATGTGACTGGATTACAAATAAAAATGCTTCGGATCGCATTCGCTTCACCTGTCTGTTTGACAAAAGCTTAAATGATTCACCCTTTAAAAAGAAATAGATACAGACTATGCACGATTCGGTTTGCTCTTAGTCAGATACATTACATTTAGGAGAGACGTTGAAGTTCTCTGATTTTTTTAAATTGCCCTTCAAACCCTAGCACAGAGAGTACGCTATGTCTCATCAGTGAGAACATATCTGTCTGGTTTTTCAACAAGTTTTAACAAGTTTTCTATTTAGTTTTACAATTTATCTAGGTATTGGATTGGGCCTAACCAAAGGCTGTAAATCAAGCCCCTTACGATAAAGTAGAAAAAGATACCAGAGTGTAAATGACAAAGGGAATAAAAGATAAGAGTATTCTAGTTAGAGCTTACCCAGGCTTAGATTTAAGCTCGGGACAGGTGTCGTCTCCGTGGCAATAAGATTTATAGTCAATTGTCCGTTGGTTCACTTTCATCACTTGAAGTGGTAAAAGGCGAAGAAAAAAGCGAAATTCTTCAATGCGTTCTAATGTGATCCTTTCCACTTGTATCAAAGAAAACTGTTTACTTTTTTTAAACGTTTGATTTACTTCAACGTTTTTTTTAAGCTGGGAAAATCATCAAACGATTCCTTTCACCGAGGGTGGAACAGGAGGCACTGTCAGACTTGTACTAACAAAAATCCACGGTGATCCCTCAATAAATCAATAGCTCTTTACGTTTCGGGGTTACGGTTTCCTTATGAGACAGTCCCGCGACCCCGGTACTTTAACACTAGATGTCACTTTCTACTAAGATACACCCAAATTACAGACTAATTAAAAAAATAATGTTGTATTGCAATAAAATGCATGCATTCAGTGTGGTGTCGTTTATTATTAGTGAAAACGGCTTTAGTGACCATGGCAAAGTTAATGACTTGAGTTAATATCACAATATTGTAACCCGCACTGGGTCTGCTTGGAGTATTATTGCAAACTCTCTAAAACTACTGTCCAGACAGGCGAAGCGAATACGATCCGAAGCGTTTTTATTTGTAATGTATGATTTGTTTGAAGCCAGTCACATAGACTATCGGATCGCTTTCGCTTTTCTATGTGACTGGATTCAAACAATTCCATACATTACAAATAAATATGCATCGAATCGCATTCGCTTCGCCTTTCTGTTTGACAATAGCTTTATAGGAAACTTCTGTGGGAACAGAGGAAGCTAAAAGTTTAAGTAATATTACTACTATACCAGTATTTAAGGGATAAACTAATACGTCTTACTAACCTATACATTAAAACAACGCATATCTTCCCCGACATGGGAAATTGCTTGTTTCCCCTTTTGCCGACAACAGTTTCCTTATTTTAATCACCAATCTTGTAGAAATGCGTACTTCAGCAAAATTCCTGCGAATCATAAAAATAACGAGAGTTTAGTATCAACGGAATTTCTATTACTTGAAGATTTACATTGCACGGCTCTTCGACTACGTTTTTCTTCTACTTGAGATAAGTATTTCTTTTGGACCGCGATCTCTTTAACTATTCACTGTACTTTATTAATTAATTCTGGAAAAAACTGCAAAGCTCAGCGTTCTCTATAATCTTGGATAAAGAAAGATTTGAATTGTCACTGTAAACAGTTATTTAGTGAAAATAATAAAAATATGACTAGTTGATTGCATTTTCTTGCTGAAGAAAAAGATTAAGTAATTATGTAACTTGTTTTATAGGACCGAAGGTTTAAAATGAGATGAGATAGGTCGTTGTAACAAGTTTCGCCCGCTAGAAAAACGAAATGACCGCGTGCGACTAAAAAAGGCTTGGAGCTTCTTTTTTTTTGTAACTTTGCTCAGTTTTAGAGCATCTTAACGAAGCAATGGGCATAAAAAATCTAGTAAAAAAATCTATAAACTCCACAGCGTCCGGTATTTTCAAAATTTTTGTACAAAAAGATATGCTTTCGTTACATTTTCTGCTACAGTTTTATTTTAAATGGTTTCACAATTCGTCAAAAAAGGTTAACATGGCTTTTTGTCACTCAAATTAGGTTTTCTGCCGTTTGCATTTTTAGGAAACAATGAAATACGATTGAATAGTAACAGTTTTTGCTACGAATAATAATTTGTTATGTTAACTAAGCCTTAATTATTGTTTGGTTTGTTCTTGACTCTAGATCACAGAACTGACAGAGACAAAAACTACGATGGAGCGAGCTTTCCCAGAAGAAGCCTTCACTCTGACTTTGAAGAAGAGATTGCTTCCAATTTTTTGTTCCTGTAATTTTGTGATCCATTTCGTTCTCTGAAATTGTTCACCAATCCTTGTTGCCAAGTTTCTGATGTCTTCATCTCAGCATTACAATCCCTTACTAGCTATTTCTTAGTATAAACTCAAGATATATTAGTCCCCTATTCTTAGCTGATGCGATACACAAAACAAGTAGTGAAATAAACTCTCCAGATCAAATACACTGCATATTCAGTTCAGTGACCGTCATATCTACGATCAACGTGCGCGCAGATATCGTCGATCAATTACTGACTGTCACAGTCCTATATCACGGACGCGGAGTAGGGAAGGAATGGAGAGCTAAAGTTTTGGCGAATAGAAAGAAAGAAAGAAAAAATATTTTATTTGTCACAGACATGTACATACATTCAACAAGGACAAAACATTATATAAAATAGAAAACTAAATCGAAAAGAGATATACAAAACATGATAGAACACTGTTAGGCAGCTGGATGTCATGACCGTGACAAGAAAGGCCTCCCACTCAGCATAAAGCTGTGCTATGGGTGACCCACAGCACAGCGCTGATTTTCAGTGGTCACCTGTCAACAAACACATTATAATTATGTTTGTTAAATTATAACGCCCATCAGGCCTACCAAGAGTTTTTGAACATTTCTTCTTCCTCTCTAAATCAATTTGGTGAAGGATAAAACTCAACTAGAAAATATTAATTGTGACTCACCAACAGATTTGAAAATCTGATTGTAAAGATCTTCGTCCTCTTTTGAAAAGGGACGATTCCCCGACCAGACGGCTGGTTTGTCTAGTCTAGTGGGTTCCTGCATACATTTTCTCTTTTAAGATAGTCGTTCTTCTAAAAAATCCACAATTAGCACATAGTCCGTTCCTGACTGCCTTCTAGTTCTAGTTTTACTACTCTTACTAGTGTTACAACAATACTTAAGCCGAAGTCTTCGTCTGTTCGCGTATCTTATGACTCCATGTCCTCTCTACTCTATGTCTACCGACGTCAGTTCAGATGAAGGTGATATCATTTATTGTTCCAGCTACACGTCTTATTGTGCTAGATGGACGCATAAATATTTTCGTTGCCATAGTAAATACGGCGCGTAATGTCACTAGATAAATACGGCTTATTAATTGTGTGAAATTATTTATGACTGCGTCTGTATCTGCGTGATTTGTCTTCATTCTATTCTCTATGATCTTGTGTATTTCTAAAGTCCGAAGCATTTGGATGACTCTTGACACAGATGAAAAATTAAAAAGATTTTCATCAAGTCTTCTCTCACCTTTGAATTATGGCATTTTTAAACATAAACGTTTAGAAGATTCTTGATAAACCTAGAAGCATAAAAAAATCGATTAAAATGAAAAATTATTAGTATAACATTCTGCTATTTCCGATTTATTAATTATGGTAAGGAATAGAAAAGAATAGAATAGATAGATCATTCATAATTATTGTTACTCTGCTGAAGTGGCTTTGTAGACCCCCAGTTCTTTTGTGAGTCATAAGAAAACTATACAGAAACAAACCAACTAATTCCTAACCTTTTGTTAAAAAAAACTGTATCTTTTAGAAGCATAGTAATCTTAAAATTATTCTTATTTATTTATGTACATACACAGATATATACAGGAAATTATTTTAAGAGGAATAAAAAGTACAAAGGCACTGCTTATTGATAAAAAAAAATTTGTTCCAGCAGACCTGAGAGAGGAGAATTTCTCTTAAAAATAATCAAAAAACATAATCCCACCAAAAACATTTCATGTAAAGTGTTGCCAAAACGAGCACATAAGGTTTGCCCTACAAAAAAGATATCAGATCTTATGTAGAACCAAGCTTCTGAATCTACACGGCCTAACTCTACCAACTCTAACTTCACAAATTCTACACATCAGTAAAAATGTATGGCTTCACCGTTTCGCTACCGTCGTGGAGGTGATGCTAATATTTAGTTTCTGAAGTAACGAAACAGCCAAGCCATACATTTTTGCTAATGTGTAGAATTTGTGAAGTTAGAGTTGGTAGAGTTAGGCCGTGTAGATTCAGAAGCTTGGTTCTACATAAGATCTGATATCTTTTTTGTAGGGCAAACCTTATGTGCTCGTTTTGGCAACACTTTACATGAAATGTTTTTGGTGGGATTTCAGTTCTTTTTGTAAGTTGCTAGCATCTTGGATTTATGACATCAAATTATTTTTCGAGTTGCTCTCAACGAGCACGTCTTTCATTTGATACCCATATTGCAGAAGTGCATTAAAAATAACTATTCCGCCATCTTGGATTTAGAATGACGTCACATTATTCATCGAGTTGCTCTCAACGAGCCCTTTCATTTGATTCCACATTGTAGAAGTGCATTTAAAATAATTATTACGCCATCTTGGATTTATAATGTCATCACATTATTCTTCTAGTTGATCTCAACAAACTATTCCGCCATCCTAGATGGTCCGCCATATTGGATTTGTAATTACGTCACATTACTTTTTGAGTTGCTTTCCACGAGCCTTTTCATTTGATACCCATGTTGTAGAAGGGCATTAAAAATAACTATTCCGTCATCTCAGATGGTCCGCCATATTGGATTTATAATGACGTCACATTATTTTTGAAGTTGCTCTCAAAGATCCCTTTCATTTGATACCCATATTGTAGAAGTGCATTAAAAATAACTATTCCGCCATCTTGGATTTAGAATGACGTCACATTATTCATCGAGTTGCTCTCAACGAGCCCTTTCATTTGATGCTCATATTGTAGAAGTGCATTAAATATAACTAATCCGCCATCATACATGGTCCGCCATATTGGATTTGTAGTGACGTCACATCATTGTTCTAGTTTCTCTCAACCAGCCCTTTCATTTGATATCCATATTGTAGAAATGCACTAAAATCAACTATTCTGCCATCTGCCTGATGATGATGATGATGAAAATCCACCCCCCCCCCAATTTTAGGAGATGGGGGATGTTTTTTTGTATACTACATACCAAATTTCGGCTTTCTAGCACTTCAGGAAGAACCCTTACATTTTAAGGTCTCATATAAACTTCAACCCCCCATTTTAGGGGATGGGGGGTGAAAGTTATAGGTTTGTGAATTTTTTTGTTGGTTGTATACTAAACTTAGATTACATACCGAATTTCAGCTCTCTAGCACTTCAGGAAGTAGCCAAACATTTTGATGATCATCAGTGTGTCAGTGTATCAGTGAATCAGTGACGAAATCCGTGTATTTTAGATATCAATAAAATCTAAAGTATTATAGCTATTCTATTGAGACTTTGTATGCTTAATAAGACTATTGATGGCATCATATTCTGAGAATATGAACTATCTGGTACATCGGTAACCAAATCTATGAGGGTTCAAAAAAACGACGAAACACTTCGAGAAAAGGTAGGTAGTGCCCTTGCGCTTCGCTTGGCTCGTCTTGGCGGGGGCACTGCCGTGCCCCCAGATCTTTCGGATTCGGACCCAAGGATGACAACAAAAATTAGCTTACCTAGAATTCCCTAAAATATTAGGTACCTACAATTTTTTTCAATGCTCAAAGCTCATCACAAACTTTCGTTCAGTAAACAGCTTTTGAAACTAAAATAAAACAACTAATTTTTTCAGCGACTTTGTAACGCTTTCACACCAAAATCGAACAGACTTTGATTAATTTTGGCACAGAAATAGATGGGCCCTTTTTTGGGCGGAAAATCACCATTGTGCCTATGCATTCCAAGTTCGCTTTGCTCTATTAAGATGGTCCCACGACCTCGTCAGGCTTTTGGCCCTATAGCGACCCCGTCCGTATGCTGACAGCTCCTTCATCGGACGGTGAGCTACCCATTACTCGACGTCCGCAAGCCAGCGTCTACGGTGGCCGGAAATCGACTGGCAATCCCAGATAGATTGGACCTGGAGATGATTATAGGTTACTTTCTTTTTGCATAAGAATTAAGGAGGGGTGTAATGGGCCAGGTGGGTGAATTTTGTGTAAAACTTTAGTGTGTTTCATTGTATTCAAACTTTACAGAAATATTAGAACCGATTGACAAAGTCTAAATAACGAGCAAATCCACAGGCCAAAGCTACTCCCAAATAATAAATATCGAATATGTTAGTACCAGAGAAATATAGTTACAAACGTCACATGTCGCACAGCCGAATTGTTTCGTGTATATTCGAGAATAAAATTGTTAAGGCAATAAATGGATAGACTTATTCAAGTACCGAGGCCGTATTCGTTCGATATCGTCAGCTCCGTCTCGATACCGAGGACGTATTCGCTCGATATCTCGATACCGGCTGAGATATTCCTTTTGCCCGCGTCGACTATTTTATTTTAGGCGCAGTTCAGGCGTGGAAAGCCGACTTTTCGCTAAGTTGCCCTTTTTGGTGCTGAAATTGAAATGAAAACTGTGAGCTTTCCAATGTTTTGTTAACTTATTTAGATTTAAAATTGCTGTTTTCTTCCTCTATAAAGATACGTTGAAGGATAGTGAACAACTTTAAACTATAAATAAATAACGTTAAAGGCACAATATTACATAATAACATAATAAGTGTTATTCATTCATGACAAAATTGCTGAACGGATTTGGATGAACATAGGCACAGATATAGATGTTTAGCAAAACAGATTACGTTAGCCCCCTGTAGGATAACTTTCAACTACTATTGAATTAATTAGTAATATTGAGCTCAAAGACATCAAAAACTTTGACAAATTACTTATCATCAATATTATTAAACTCAATACAAACAAAGAAAACTGGGTTATTAATAAAATGTAGTAGTAAAATAATATTACATCAATGTACAGTGTACACCGCACTTTGTTTTCACAGACATTTTTCGGGTTTTACGGTAGAACCAATCAATTTTCAGAGTCGCTTATAAATCATCTTGGCCCGCGTCTTCGGTGTTTGTTGAAAAAGGGGATCTTTGGCAAACCGCTGGACTATTTTGTGGACTAATATTGTTAGTCTGTTATAGTTTCCGGGGAATGTAAAAGGATTTTGAAGCTAATGTCCTTTCATAGTTTATTGACCACTATCCATTATATCTGCTTGCCTTAGTGATGGCATCTGCCTCGCCTTTTCTAAACTATGTCTGGGTAAGCTTCCAGTCCAACCGGAGGCAGCTGAATGTCTCCACAATTCAGCTCGTACTTGGTAACACGATACCCTCAGACTTTCGGCCACTAAAACGACTACTAAAGATCTTCAAAATAAAAAAATATCCAGAGGAATCTAAGGATAGCTAATATAATGGCTATATGGCTGTAAAGATTAACTAAAGTAGCACGCTAAAGGTTCTCGTGATTTCATAATGCTTAGTTTTAAAATTGTGTGTTCGAAGTGTTAATAAATGATTTGTGTACTCAATAGTAATTAATTTTATTCCCATTCCAATAATTTAAATCTTAATGAATTTCCTCCGAAACTGAATTGATTGCATCCTTTAAAACCCTGGCCCATAAATTGATTTCGTTTGAAATACAATTCATTCTGAAAAGATCAAATAAGCATAAAATGTACTGTTACCGTTTCTCGTTGTTGTTGTTCACCGTAGACGAGGGAATCCACGATCAATTTCTGCTTTCCGGTTTCATAAATCATCTGTGAGACGTAGCTAGACTCTTAATACTCAAGTTGCGTGTCTTAAAATACGAATGTTTTGCACTTTCGTAAATTATGCAAACATTAACATAAGTATTGCAAGAATATTCAAATTAAATGTACGCCGCCGACCTAATGACTGACTTGTAGAGAGTGTACAAAGAAATTACTCTTGTAATTGTAAACTATAAACATTATGAATTCATATCCGGAAAGAAAACTCTTTAACATTCCACTGCAGTTGTGCGAAATTTTACAACGAAATCAGTATTCAGTACCGAATGCAAATAAGTGGTCAATCAAAATACACGAGTTGAAACTGTTACATATTTCAGTGGCAAAAAGTGTATAAAAGCAATATTTCATTGGAGTGGAACCGTCATTCCTGTCGCCAGGATTGACGGGTGTCCTCGGGGTTCGCACGGCTCCGTGTCACCCTCCCAAATATTAATTTCTTAAGTAACGCCACCAGTGTACTTACATTTACTTGATGAGGAACGCGGTTATTGATGAGCCTTTTATGTCACAAGTACGTTTATTCATCAGAAAAAATTCACTCGTCTGTCCAGAAAAAGCGTAGTGAATTTGTGTTATTATTTTTTCCCTTTATTGGTACGATGCGGACGATTGGTCCTTGCGAATATCGTCCGCATTCGAGCAAGCTCCTTCCGAATACGTCAATGTGGGTAATAGCGATATTTCTTCGTTTGTTCAGCAGCTTTGAATGGCAGTTTCAAATTAAAATATCAATGAATGTTTCCCTGCTGTCATATGACAGGAGTACCCTATAAAGGCACTTTTACGCTGTCTCCCACATTCCTACAGAAAAACATTGTTTCATTTGTTTTGGCGAAGATGTTCGTGTTTTGACAAAGCCGCCGCCGGGGAGAGCGTGGATTTGTAAGGTTCAGAAAGGGATTTCGCTGTCGTACCGGGACGGTAGATAAATTGTTGAGAAAAACTCGGCGCTAAGAGATTTTTACCCGAAGGTCTTGATAATGACAGCTCTCGAGACTCGACCCTTTAGGACTCAAGTGAGGTTCAATAGCTTTCACAGTTGCGACGTTTTCCAGAACATACAATCTGTTTTTTATGGAACAATTGTTGTACTTTGTTTACTTAATACCTTTTTGAAGTTCCTCGTAATGGGTCTTGTTGTTATTTTTGTTTGTTATTGCGAATAACGAACTTCCCATTCAGTTTTATTTTGCGAAGCTAAATTTTATCAACTGTGCTTCTTATGCTTTCTTTTCTTCATTATCTCTTTACTTAATATTCCTGTAGATGGTCTAATGTCTTCTATAATTACGTCTATTTTTAAACAAACCTTATCATCGTCAAGCAGGCTATTAAATTCTCATTAGTGATGCGTGCTAACCCTCCATTTCTTCCGAACACACGTACTTATGTCATCAACTGTCCTTATCATTAGCTTTTTTACCTGTCGTCACATAATTATGTAGTTTCTTCACTTTATATATCGTTCCCACGTGTATTAGTTATACTTATTAATCCGTGATTTACCTTATACTTATGTATGATTGATGATTTGGGATCGTGTTTTTGACCTTTTACTTTATTTGAAAGGATATCTATTACTGTAGTTTCACCTTTGTCAACTCTTCTTATAATTTCATCTGATAAGGTACTGCTTAGATTTAGGGTGGTTCATGAGCCAACAGTATGAACGTTGTAGGCTATTTCATTATCATCATATTTATTCCTCTCCGCCTTCTTATTTTTTTTTCTCTAACTCTGATTATTTGTGTTTACGTATGAGCTTTTCAGTTTTAATTTGCTTATTAGTTCCTTCATTATGGATACGATACTGCTTTTATTTTTCTGGCCTGAAAATTCGTTAACCGTTATATTTTCTTACAGGACTTGCTAAGCATTTGTTAGGTTGGCGCCGCCATAAAACTTCCTCGTTTCTAAGTAGCTAAAAATTCCACGACTGGTATGAAAGGCTCATTAGTGGTAGTGTACAGAGTTATGTTAATTGCTCCACTCCGTCCTTATCTACGTCCTAACTCTTTATGACGTCATAACCACTAAAAATGTACTCGAGTACATACATTTTACAAGTGGTCTCTTAAATTAGCTCAAATTACACGGACACGGTTGCGAAGTTAATTTTCTACTGTAAAACGCATGTTGAATATGAATTAATTTCGCTTCTTGTAGTAATTTTATGTGTGTAGCCCACTTCACAGACATTTTAGTTATCTATGTTGATTTCGCCTCGTAAAACGGAAATAAATTACTATAATCTACTAGTCAACCTTTGGGAAAAAAAATATTGTAGCCATTGCTCAATAGTAGCATGTCTTTTAGGTATATGTATTGAGAATGAGTATCTATACCATTAAAGTACAGCTCAACTTATAGCCTCCATGACATTTAAGTAAATTTTCTATGGGGGTTATTCCCAATTGACACCATCATCGGTCATACCCATGAGCCGATACAATTCTTCCATCAAAAAAATGTCAGATAGTCGTCAAACCAACAATAGTAAAACAAAGTAAAACATTTTACTACTTTCGTTTACGATAGAACTAGAAGTGTCAGATACCTGTCGAGTGTCCCGCCTGGCCGTCGACACCCGACACTCAGACACAGGCGACACTGCCAAACTTTCAACAATTCTGAACCAACTTTTCCGAAGCAAAAGTTGTTTGAAAGAGCAGAGTGTCCGTTTAAGCTGGCAAATTAGTGTCTTTAAGCAGTAATGAAACAACGTCTAGAAACTGCTGTGAATAAAAACAGTACCTCCCCATCCCCTTGACAGTCTCAAAGAAAGTGTCGTCCTCATTAAAAACTGCTTCTATAATCTTTTGCCGGGAAAGATGCTTAGCCAATAAGCAACGTTGTTTGCTCTCGAATTATTTCTCCATAAAGGCAAAGGATCTCATCGTATGCATCCTTTATTCTATTTGAATTTCGAATTTTCGAAGCCGTATTCTGACATCTAATTTTCTCTTCATGTAACCACGCTTGGCTAGATCTTTTGTAAGTCTGATCGTGAATCAGAGACAAGTTCGCCCCGTCTAGGATAATCTATGACTTTTTAAAACTTCTCCGTACTGATAAGATCGTGAGATTTGATGGGAATCCGATACGACATATTTATCGATGTGTCGTGACATGACTTTAGCGTCCTCATTCTGTGACCCCATATGTTAAAGGTTTTAAATGACGACGTGGAAGAGACGAGGGGTCTTGTGAGACTGGTTTATAGTTCCTTCACTATTGGATCCTGACGGTGGGCGGTAAAATAATATGGTAGAACTGCGACCTCGACATGTGAAGTGAAAATTGCCGTCTTTTATACAGTTGTGAGCTTGTGAGTAATGGCTCAATGAATTTGTATTTTATTGTTTTACATTGAGAATAAGAATGTGACATGATTGTTCCTTAAAAAAATTAGGAATAGTATACACACAAAGGATTAAAATTATAGGTACTTAATCTAAGATCTTGGATATCATCTTCATATATATATAAGGAAGAAGAACACCGTCAAAGGAAGTGGAAGAATTGGGGGCGGCTACTTCTAGAGATGAAACTTCTAACTAAACGACGAAGACGAAATTTTGGATAGATGAATGTCTGGATGGATGTTATTCACTCAGTAACGTCAGAACGGCTAAACACATTGGAACAGAGAACGAATCTATTCTGGAATAACACATAGGATACCGTTTATCCCGATATTAAGTTCACGTGGGGTCATCTTCAAGTAAGTTTAAAATAATAAAACGAAGTGCTTCTAAAGCTTCATTAATAATGTTTCTAGAAAGATTCATTAGCTAAAGGACATTAAGGTCAGAAGTACAAATAAAGGTGATTGTCCTGACACTATCATGGCTACCATTATAGTCTTGTATTTCGAGCCTCGTGCCATCGATTAAGTTGTTTTTGTATACGTTAAGAAGGTAGGCATTAAATTATGTATTGTCAGTGTCATAGTCTGACGTCGGTCAATGAAGCTAAAGTCATCTATCATCATCATCAGCCGGAAGACGTCCACTGCTGAACATAGGCCTCCCCCTTAAACCGCCACGCCGAACTATAATTCGCCACTTGCATCCATCGGTTGCCCGCGACCCTCACCATGTCGTCGGTCCACCTAGTGGGAGGCCTGCCTACGCTGCGTCTTCCGGTCAGTGGTCGCCACTCGAGAACTTTTCTTCCCCATCGGTTGTCAGTTCTACGAGCGTTGTGGCCCGCCCAAGTCATCTATCATCGCGTTAGTATTTTTCCAACATGATACCTTTTTTTATATTTCGTGGTAAAATCATCAAATGAGTCCCGGGACATTAGGAACTGTCAGACTAGTACTGACTAAAATCCATGTCGTTCCTTCTTTTAAGTTCCCGGGTCACGGTTTTCTGTTTAGAAGAGAGTGTTTTTTGAATGCCTTGCTGCGCTCCTTTTTTAACGTTTTAAAATCATCAAATGTTTCCTCCCACCCAGGGCAGCGCAGGAGGGACTGCCAGACTTGTACTAACTAAAATCCACAGTGTCCATAACGAGCTACTGTGACCCCTGAACGCAAAAGGCTATTCCTTTTGCGTTCAGGGGTCACAGTAGCTCGTTAGTCCCGCGACTTCGGGAGGTTTTGGTCCTCTAAGGGAAGGGGGTCGTCGTCTCGCTGCGCTCTGGATTTTTTTCTCGCTACGAGTATATCTGATTACCCTTCGGGGATTACAAGCGTGATGTTAAATAAAGCTTTCGTATATTCAAAAATCATCATTTTTTTTACGCAGAAACATCCAATAATGTTTGATATTTATACTCGGTACTTAATCTTTTAAGTGCCTGTTCACAATGTACATAATATTCGAATATATTATCTCAATTTTCATCTCTTTTTCGGGATGTTTCAGTACATTTGAAAAGACTCATGTTTTATATTACTGCGATCTACACTGTTGTGCTTATTAAAGTCAAAATTATTTTTCCTTTTACATAAATATTCTGAGACAACATTTTGACCTTTACGAAATGCGTCAAATCATCAAATGAAGGACTCATTTGATGAAATGCGGCCCTGGGTGGAGCGGAAGAAATTGTCAAACTTGACTGACTAAAAACCTTGTTCTATCTATTCATTGCCCTTTGCGTCACAGGGCCGCGATGGTAACCTTTTAAGACACCTAAGACCACAGCTAAAAACATGTACTGAACTAAACTTCCAATTTAATGTAGGGCTTATATAATAAACCGCTTTAATTTAGTACGAAGCAATTTATGATATAAACCCTAAATTGCTGATCTTAAAATCAAATTCCCAAAGCTCCTCATACTAGAATATCCTATTACGAAAACGTGTCGAACCTTCTCTAATACTGTTATTTCCTAAAGGATAGTGTACAACAAACTAACCTTCGGAAATCGGGTTAACACTATCATAACCTGGACTCTAACAATCAGTAGGGAGTGGTCCGGCAGACCCCGCCAGTCCCCCGAGACCCCAAGCAGTTCCATTTTCAAAATTGCAACGCAATAAAGGTTGGGAACCTTGTCTTTCGAGACCAGTGAGACTCGAAACTCTATATTTAAAAAGGTCCTGTCAAGCCGCAGGTAGTTTTAACTGTGTTTTTTTTTCAATGAATTCTGAATCCGGGGTTGTGTAATCATGTGTTAGCGTTTCGGTTCCTGAATAGAAATGGAAGCGATAAGTGTGATTATATTATTGTTCAACCGTTTTGTGGTAGACTGTTGTTTTTTTTGAGCAAAAATGAAAAAGTGTTTTTAAGACCGCAGTTTTGCTGCCAACAGCTATGCGAAGTAAAGTGAGCTTCTTAAGTCATTTCTGTCAGACGGGCTTGCAATAAATAATCTTGGGATCTTGGGAGGCTGCGGCATTGTCTCTCAAAATCTTCAAGGAAATAATGCAATTTTCATTGTTGCAAGGAACAAAAACGTACTGAAACTTGTAAACCTATTAAATATACCTCTATTCTATTCTACAGTAGTACGTATTATCCTTATCAACCTTAGCAACAAGCAGCTATCATCGATCGTATAACATTTCAAATCAGACATAGTTTCGAGAACTGAACAATATCCCTTTGAGAGGTATCAAGTTGTGGTACGGGAGACGTTTTATTGTCTCAATGTTACCGTTAGAGAGCGGATTGTGGCCAATCAGTGCAGAACTGAGACAAAACGTTGCTATCGGGATTACAGAGGTACTTCTTAGTGGTTCATTGCTCCCACATTTTGACATTTCTGTTATAATCGCCGGCGTGAGGTCTGAGGGGAACCTAAACTATAAGTATTAAGTATGACTATTATCAGCAGTGGTGGCCCAGTGGTATCGGTCCCGACTTACGAGTTGTAGGTCGTGGGTTCGAACCCCGCCAGGCGCATTACATTGTGTAATTTATTTCATCACCACTGCTCTCAAAACGGCGAAGGAAAACATCGTGAGGAAACCGGCATGTCCTAGAACCAAAAATTCAAAGACATGTGACATTTGCCAACCCGCACTGGGCCCGCGTGGTAGATTATGGCCCACTCCCTCTCACAGAGAGGAGGCCTGTGTCCCAGCAGTGGGAACATTATAGGCTGATGATGATGACTATTATAAACACCAACCTGTCAGGTTGTAAGCATGGTGGCTAACCTTGCCTGCTATGTATAAGAATAGATCTTTGCCCAGTGATGGGACTGTAGTATAGACTGGTATCTCACTTCACATCTTTCTATATCCTCATGTTAAATTCTGAACTGTTCATATTAATTAATTTTTTTATTTATCGTCTCTCAAGTGTATCCCACGCGATATCTCGTTTCGTCTGAAGACTGAAGTATGGGGCACTTTCCATTCCCAATATATTTCCAAGCTTCATATGATTATATCTATGTCACAGAATATCCCTAGCTTTCTTTGTGAAAACGACCTTGAGGTTTTATCACATGATTTCTGATTTTATTTACAGCGTACTTGAAGTATTTACTGCGTTTATTGTATTGTATGGAAAATTGAAAATGCGCCACTAGTATACGAACAAGGAACTAATTCTTTCTTAAAATTATTGTCAAAGTTTACTTTACGTCAGTGAAACGTGAAAATTTATGCCAGGGCCTCCGTTGAACCACTGTTAGTAGTTACAGTGCCACAGTGTACATCTGGTGACAAAATGTAATTCTCTTTTGTAGTACAAACGTTTTCTGTAGTCGAAACTTTTCGAAAGATGTTCGTTAATGACCCTTAAGTTCTGAACATTGTATTGCTCGAACAAATCGAAAATCTTCTTGGAAATTCTCCGGAGAGACTAAAATGCTTGGATTGGAGATGACTCTGAGAAAAGCTTTCATGCTAGGTTAAAACAAAGTTGCAGATTTGTTCTGGATGAGATTGGACAAAATGTACTACGGATTTGAATTTAGTCCTTGTAGAAACTTAAATTCTAGAAGCCAACGCGCTAAATAACAGTTGCGACACTGTCTTATCAGGTAACCGTGGCCCTGGAACGTAAATGGCATTTGAAGGACACCGTGGATTTTAGTCAGTGCAAGTCTGACAGTTCCTCCCGTCCTGCCGTGGGATTAATGATAAGATCACGTTAAAAAAAGGAAGTCTTTAAGACCTTCTCCGAGACTGCATGACTGTAAAAAGTCGCAAAACCACAAACAATGGAGCACTCTGCATAAAAAGTACAAGAAAATGTGGAATAGGTATCTTTATTGGGACAGTAGCACTACCCACATTTGTAAACATCGGAGGTAAAGAAAACGATTTACTATTTGATTTTGTACCGAGTAACATATGCCTTCCAATAAACTCGAAAGGGAAACGTTAGCCGTCGATCGACGTACGTAAATATTTCTTCAGTTCGTCGTTTCAATCGATACAGCGCTTTACACTCGTAATCATTCAGCGTAAAGCGCTTTATAGCTTGGTAAACTGCTGCTTCACTAATTGGTTCCCCAAGAGAGTACTGACCGATTTGTTCAGCAAAAATGAGTCACTGTACGTTGGCCTGATTGGTTCTCGAAAATGAATAAACAATGGGTTTTTATATCCGGTTGAGAGATGGTGTCAATAGCATCTCTAGACCACATAAAATCAAGGTTTTTTGTATAAAAATCATTTGCTCTTGGCTTTGTCTAGGTCCAATTGTTAATCGATTTCAGTTTCATACATTTTGATATTATACAACGTTATTGTTTGCTAATACAATATTGTCTATGCCTTCAGAAGTCCTAGTACTAGTTTTCACTTCCTTGTGACGGTAAATAAACGGGAACTTTGACGTTAATTTACGGTCAAATACGTATAATTCGGGCTAGGGCTTCAGGTTATACGAACATTCTACTAGTAAAACACTTACGACATAATCGAGGCTGAAACTGATTGATTTATCATTCCCAAAATCTAGGTTAATGGCAAAAAATCTTTCGAAAAGAATCCACTAAGTTCCCGAAATAAGCACTTTAGCGTTTCCGTAAATTAATGTGTTAGAAACAAACTTGGTGAATTAGTGAAGCAATAAAAAGCCAGGTCAAGATATACGATGTACTTTTTTGGCACTTGCAGAGCAGGTTAAAAAATAAGTATTGTTTCTTTTCTGCTCCAGAAGACTTTGGCGTAACTCCAAGATTTTTTTAAACTCAAAATTGCCAGTGAACTTAACACTTAGTTTGTATTTAGGTCGATGGCTCTATCTTGGCCTAAATTATTCTTTCGCCATGGTCCATGGTTTTTGACAGATTCTTTTGTTTTCCTTGTAATGCCAACAAGTCTTCGGTCTAATTCTTGCCCCTCGTTATAACGGTTTTGTGACAATCTCAGTTCATTCACATTCATAATCACATCCTCCATATTGTTGTCAACTATTTTGTCGTCTTCATGAGCCATATCATCTTTTAGTTTAAACAAATTTACATCTTTTATCTTAAAAGTTGAGATCTAATATTGAGTAATGGCTAAGTTATTTCAATATCTTTTTCCAAAGCGTGTTGTATCCGATAACTTCGTAAAAACTTGGGAACTCTTCGCTCCAACGCCTTCGGAGCAATATCTACAGACTTCGTGGAAAGAAAATTTTATAAGCAAATACATTTTCGTACATAATTTCATCAAATGTTTGCGTATATATTTCACGAAATATTGCAAATGTTTGCAAGAACTTGTTGGCATGTAACTGTTGCCCTCATGGACCTTAAACATATATTTTCCTTTGTTTTCTTCTTATACCCATTGGAATTGCCAAAAACAACAAAGTAAACTAAGCAGAACATAAAATGTATTATAAATGGTTTCGGTACCATCTCTCTAGGGGCTATCGAGTCCCAAGCGATGTTGATATTATAAACTTTTAAGTTATCAAAAACACAAAGTTATTTGGTTATCTGGTTCTTCTAATCGGTTTTCGGCTTAGCGTCAAGGACGGGTCGAATTTACTTTACGATCTGTCTGTTATTTTTAAGTTTTCATGAATCGTTACTTAAATTTCTATTGACTTTAGTTGAAAGTCCTTCGGTATGATAAATAGCTTATGGCTACAATTTATACCCTCGTATTACAATTTCTGTCACTTGAGATAACAGCTGCGTTCCTAACCACTTTGATTATATTCTTTCCTTTGACTCATGTTACCCTAAGTCACTGCAATGCGTTTTCCATTTTTCTGTTTCTTTTTTTTGATTTTATTTTGTTGTGTGTTTGTCGTGGTTTTTGTGCCAAATAAATGTTTTTTCTTTCTTTTTCCTTAAGTTCTTTCTGTCAATCGTAATGCTATCATCATTATCTTTCTACTCTTGTCCATTTCTACTTATGGTCGGCGCAACACGATGTTGATATATATCTTCTATTCTGCCCTGATTCTCTTTCGTGAATTACTGCTGTATCAACCGTCATGCTGTTATTTACTCCTTCTTTTTCAACCCTCTTTACTCCTCGGATTATAACTGTCATATTATCAGTTTAAGATCACATCTATCCATACTTCAACTGAAAGTCATCTAAGATCTAACAACTCCGTCTTGGAGCCAAGCGCACGGGAATTGGTGTTATAATATTTAAACCAATTACACATCGGTTATACATCCAAACTCCTACGGAGTTACGGAGTTCCTGCTTCGCTTATTAGCCATACATATTCCGTCTGTTTCGTGTGTGTATGGCACAAATCTGATTTTCTATTCTATATCCATAGGATCACCTGCGGAATACATTGCTTCAGGCTTATATCTATCGCAATTATATTATTATGTTCGTCTGTTTTAACAAGAGCAAGGTACTCGTATATTTGCTCCGTTTCATCGACATGTTCTTTGTTTGTAGCTTTGCTTTGTTTAATGCAGTGGATTTTATTGTAGAATTGGGATTTAAATTGGTAATTGACAAAATTGGGATAGATTTGGCTAGTAAAATCTAAATTAATTTCATCATAATTTATTCTAATTTTTCTTCTTGCTCATTAATTCGTTGTTTGTGAATGAGTAGTACTTAAATTTTTAATCATTATCATTTGTGACTGAAGTATCGAAATTTCTACGGCACTTAAAGAAATAAGCGTAAGTGGATACAAAAAGTAGAGACAATCATAAATATGTATGAAATGAAAGATGTACAAAATAATAAAGGTTACCTACTCAATTTTTCTACCTACCATTCGTGCCCTAGAAATAAAAGAGTATGAATAAATTCCAAAGGCATAGCACTAAATCTACATATTTAAACTCAATTTGAACTCATTGACTTTGATCATTTGGTCCAGATCTGTTTTTCGTTTGCCATCGGGTTTGTTGACCTTCGGGGAAGTGGATAAATTAGAAACATTTTAACACTTGTGTAAATACCTACATAATATTGACTCTTATTCTGTTTATTTCAGGTATGTTGGTGTGAAGGCTCCAATAGTATTTAAAGAATTTACGGACTTTGGTAATGTACTTAGCATAGTATCATTTCGGCTTCCTGCCTATGCTGTAAGTTTAATTTTAGATAAATAGGTAATTATGTACAACGGCATCGTGAAAAAGAAATAAAGGGAATTATTGTTTGGTTTACTTAGTCAATTGGAATAGTGACCTGAAGGTGTCTGGCAGTCCAAATTTTTTGGCCAATAAATAAGTGAGCCGTCTGCTCAGGCGAAGAGTCGGAGCACTTTGGCGATGTCCTCAAAAATTAAGTTTATATTTCAATAGCCAATTTGTAAGTAGAACTGCTAAGTACGTAGTTGCTTACGAATAAATACATTCTTTGAACAATAATCAGCATTACATTCTCAATGGACGCATGCACACAAAAGTCCATACGTTTGATGTTTGACAGCCTATAATTCCAAAATTCATTGTGTTCCCCTTCACAAAACTAAAATATTAGGTGATTTCCCTGCTTCAATGCCCCGTTGAGTCAAACTGGGCAGGGGAGGAAGGGAAATAACGGACCTTAGCCCGCGGGCACAATATTTGTAATAAAATGCAATTACGTATGAATGTTGCCAATTTGATATCGGCTCATTGTAACACTCCCTGGGGTGTGTTCGCGCCCCAAATTAGGGTAGATAGGGCACATTTGCCATATATTGCCCATGTTTTTTCGTTTGAGAGTGTATTAGATTTGGCTATTACTATGTTAATAGCAATTTGGGAGGTTGCGATTTTCTTTTTTTGGATTAGTGCTGTGTGACTGATTTTGAATTAGACCGATGATTATGTTACGTTTTTTGCAAATGGAAGCATAATTTGAGACTTTAAACTGTAATTGGATTTTTTCCTTTTGATTAGTCTGCTCATTTGAGTGGGGAGTTATTTGTTGTAAACTCAGTCACATTTATAAATGTACTAGAAACTAGATGTAAAAGCTAATTTTTTGTAGGTCGGTATAAAAGTACCGGACTGAAATCAACCCTGTTCCTTCAGTTGCGCTCATACAACTCGAATCTCTTCAAAGTCAGTGAAAATCCTTCTTCTAGATAAGTTAACAAGCTTACCTAGAAGAAGGCTGTTCACGGATAAATGATGATGGTGATGGATAGATAATGATGTCTTTCTGTCACTCTGACCTAGACTAGAGACAAGAGCTAAGACGTATCAATTAAAAAAATACCCTTTGCGTCCCAGGGGGGGTATTACAACGTCTTAAAACCATGCTTATTCCAGTGAGTGAACGAGATGGCGCTAGACGACTTGTATAGCTCTGTCACTTTCACTCGCCGGAACAAGCCTGTTTTAAGACGTAATAACCCCCCAGGACTGCGGTATTCGCTTAAGACGTTCCCGCAACGCCAACATGCAATTACCTCATTTTATTTAAAGGAGTCACTAACACAACACTTTTTATTTTTTGCAACTTCTGATAGCAAGACTTCTTTTGCAACCTCTATAGTATCTTTAGCCTCTTTAACTACACTAAACAATTATTCCCCTTCTACATTATTTTCTATCTCTGTTTCTCTACCAAGCTGTGTATAGTGTATTCTCTTCCCTTCCGCAATCAGTATTGCGGTTACCAATCCCACAATGTGACAAACATTTGTCTTTGGCGACCAACGTTTGTTGCGGCCATGTCTTGTTGTTCAGAGGGATTCTAATTTCAAATCATTCTTATTGTTTCCTTTATTGTCGTTGGTTTTGTTATAATTTTTAATTGTGCTCCTTTTTCATAAATTGAAGGAGTTTTGGTATCCATTCTTTACTTTACAACGTTCATCAAATATCAAATAGGATATGTAAAATACAGCAAGCATAATCAGCCTTTAATGTTCCCACTGTTGGGACACAGGCATCCTCATTCAGTTTGGAAGTGGGCTGTAATCCACCACTGTGAGTTTGGTAGCTCTCACTTCTGTTCGAATAATTCGAAGACAAGTGAGAGCTACAAAAGCTAGTTGTAGGGTATACTGGTTTCCTCACGATGTTTTCATTCACCGTTTTGACAACTCGTTGTAAGTTGGGGCCATTGCAACTTGTCAAATAATTATTTTTCGTGTGAAACCATAAATCCCTTATATACAAATGTGCTTTATGCCATAAATGCAATAAGTGATTGTCCACTTACGGCAATTTGCGATTCGAGATTTGCCAAAACTTGGATACGAAATTTGTTTGTCCTGAAACATTTTTAGCACCAATTGAATAGTTCATATTTCCTATAAAAATCTTGACTTTCTAACACAGTCTACATCTTTTCCCGCGACTTGAATCAATTCAGAAGCCGGCTGAACTCCCCTACGAGTACGTTATTACATTTTTTTCATAAACTAGATTCCATATTGCTACCGAGAGTCGCACATATGCTTGATGAACACTATTTCTTCACGCTATTTATGGATGAAGAACTGTTGTATGAATGAGGGGATTGTTGTTTTAATAGTCATGGTCATCTGTACTATAATTCACTGGATATTGTAATAGGTCAAGATGCTGATTAAGCAAGATACCGCAGCCCTGGAATGCAAAGGATAACCAAAGTAACAGGTTGGAATTTTGGTCAGTTGGAGTCTGACAGTAGCTGTTGCTCCATCCAGGGTGGGAGAAGTCGTTTTATGAAATTACCACCAAAAATGATTATAGTAATTTTAACATTCACCAAGTATATTGGAGTCGGATTCTAGAGTAATGATGGGCCTATGATCTCCATATCCCAGTTGGTACTAGGTTATCTGAATCTCCTTGTGACATTGTATTATTTGTGATCTTCCACGCGTAATTTTCTCTAATTTCAGTAAAAATCCCTAATTTGATGAGTTCTCCTGAACTTTTATAAAAACGTTGGTTACAAACACAATTTGTTTCACAGATATGGATTTTTTTTAAAAAATCAGAAATATATCTAAAACAAAAAGAAAATAAACATTCTACTCTCCATGTTTTTATCCTAATATCAAAATCCTCATAAACTCATAAATAATACTCCGCAATACTGTCCATCTTCTAAACGATCGTCCAATCAAATTATATGCTCCCCCTCATACATATGGTGGTTAATGTCGTCACGCACTTGATTCGCGCCGTTACTCCAATGTTCTGGCCCATGAAATATAGGAGGGCCATGTTTTGGCCAAATGTGTCTATTAATTGCTGTGTCCGATCGAGAGAGGGTGCTTAGAATGTTATAGGAGGACGACAGAGGAAAGTGGGAACAGAAGCTTCAGTTTTATCGTTGATGAGGGGCGGACAATGGTAAACGTAATTCGTTGAACTCTCCTGTTTACCTTTTATACAAAAAAAAAACATACCGTCAAATTGATAACCTCCTTCTTTTTGAAATCGGTTAAAAAGATTGTAACAAACACATTTGCTTTCAGCAAAAATATGGATTTTAAATTTTTTTCAGAAATATATCTAAACCAAAAAAAAATAAAAAAAAGACTAGATTTTAAATGTTGAGAATGCTTAAAAAGTTGCTTGGTGGTTGACAATAGGCTCGCTATATCGTATGAGAGTGAAAATTATGGAATCTGGGTGTATATGTAGACACATAGCTACTGTCAAATGTTCAGAAAACTTGTGTAATTATTATCTAACTTCAACTAGATATATTAGCTTTTTATGATTAGACCCTAGCTGGACAATCATCTTAGAAAACTTTCCAATCCAGCGACTACTCAATGATATTTCAGATACCACCATTGCAAACAGGAGTTGAAGTAAAGTAAACCTTCTTTGTTTGGATACTCGGTGTATTATTATATGGTTTACATATTAGATAGAACACTCTATAAGCTTTGAAAGCCTTAACCAGGATTGACGCTTTTAGGTGTTTGTAAATACAGGAGTAAGCAAGCTTGATTTGATATGTAAAGGGTTCATTAGGCAGTCTTAAATGGGTTTCTGGTGAATCTCGGGTGTCTCACATATATCTGTCATTAAGTCCTCTGGGACATTTTGAGATCATGCGCTTTTTTGGTGATTATCGATGGTGAATTTCAGGAGTTAAAAGTTTCGCGTTAGTAAAAGTTTAACGGGATAAAAAAAATACCGTTTCGCAAATTATGGAATCTTATTTTTAAGATTAAACTTATTGATGTACCTGTGTGTATAGCTCAGGATATAATGCACAGTTCATCCGTATGGCCATTGGTTTTATTTATTTATTTATACTATAATTATAAAGCGGGTTCATTTGTTTGGTTGAACGCCTTTATCTCAGGAACTGTCGGTTCAAATTCAAAAATCGTTTTTTACTCCTTCTTTTATTGAGGAAAACTATAGGGATATACCTATAACATCACGCTAAGGCATATATAAGAGCCAAACAGCGGGAAATAGCTAGTGAGGCAATAAAAATAAAGGCTATTATATATTCTATGATAAATGTATCAAGAAAGCTATGTGATTATGGCGTGTTATTACAGTAGCGAAAGTGCAATAGATTGTGTTTAAGATGAAATGCCTAAAAAGGACCTGAGATATCGAGAAATAGAGAATATTAAAGAAGAAATCCGCACCACCAATATATCCCAAATACATTGTTACGAAGACAGGAAAACGTTGAAAGTTAACTTACTAAGTATGGCATAGAATTGCAAGATTATCTGAGTTCTGTAACAAACCTACGAGAAGCTACCGAAAAGCGTTCAAACGAGGAATAGAGAATTTCAGCTTGCAGGTGTGGGTTGCAATGGCCTAGTTGGTCAAGGCGTCTGGAGTCAATCTAAATTCTTCTTTCCTCAAAAATCATCTTCAAGCCGAGCTTGCTAATACAGTGGAGCGTCGATTATCCGAACGTCGGTTAACCGAACGACCGCTTATCCGAACTGCTACGCCCGCCCGAGCGACGCGCAGTAACTATGGTCCGTATTACAGAACATCACTCAGTTCTCAAGTATTACTTATAACGTCTGTATTACGGGCAATATTGTTTGCACTCTTTTTGATTAATTACTATTTTTTTACCTTCGCACTAAGCGCTTACAATCTTCCTTCATAATATACACAGCAAAGGAGTGGAACTCAATTCCTGCGTCGTTAAAAAGTCATAGTGAACAGGTTCCTTCTGGGAAGTTCGCTCTATTGTAGGCACCAATGACCTGGACTAGAGTCAAGAGCCAACCCACCTCAAATAAAAAAATATAGGTAGTTCGACTATCGGAAAATACCGGTTTTCCGAACACCTATGTCCCCCAATTAGTTCGGATAATCGACGCTCTACCTTATACTCGTAGCATCGTGTAAACAGAGCTTAAGTTAAGTAATTCGTTAACTTACGTGTTTTCCTTAAGGAAGGGTGTTAAAGATCGCAATAATCGTTAACTCAATCGAGCATGAGCCATAAGGAAGCCTTGTTTCATTGAATCCTACTGCTCGGCTGAAAAGATAAGCCTTTTAACCATATGGCACCGTTGGCGCAGTGGCTGAGCTGTCGACTGCTGTGCAACGTGTCGCGGGTTCGATCCCCGCACGGAATAAATATTTGTATGATCTACAAGTACTTGTTTCGGGTCCGGGTGTTTGTGTATGTGAATTTCTGTGTTTGTGCACCCATGACACAAGAGAAATTCCTAATGCCTGACCCAACGACGATATATTACTAGACTCCTAATAACAGGCGACCGATGTCTGTCAACACATTAGACAAAAAAGTCTTATATCCGTCTCATTTCGACGACTCCTGTGAGCCGTAAACATACTTTGAGACAGAACAGACCTTGAGTTAGCCAATCACAACGCAGTACCCCGTCCCCCTCGCTTACGTAGTACCTCAGCGAGTTGACAGAATAGTTTTTGTTCCTATCGTGCATGCGGAGTCTAATATTATATCGTCGTTGGCCTGACCACTATGGGACCTCACCCATGGCGCGATTCGACCAATTCCAACTACAAGTGAAAAGTAACCTTGCCACTAAGAAATAATATTACAATTGGATTGACTTGACGTCGTCGTGGCGATCGTGCTTTGTTTTTCATTTACCCGTAGATAATAACGTGTAATAATTATGTCATATGACGTAATGGTAAGATTGATTTTCATTTTGTAGTAGGAATCAGAATCAGAGAAAAGTCGCCTATGGTAAACGAAGATGTGGTAGACGGAGAAGCACGCTTGCCTATATTAGAAGTGACCTATTCACTTTTGACTTGAGACACCAGTAAACATCATAATATGGTTAAAGATATTTATTTCCCAATAAGAAATTACATAGATTTCACTTATTTGAGAACATTTTTAACTTATAATAAACTTAAGATACTTTGACAGTCGTATAAGCATTATTCGAGTATATAAACGTTAGGTATTTTTATTTCACTTAGCTTAGTTTCGCAACTTTTAACATAAGACCAATTTGTTTACCATCTACCTCCAAAATTTAACTATTCTGGTGGCTCGTTACAATTCAGATTATAATCTTCATATGATGAATAGGTAAAGTTGATAATCATCAACTTTACCTATTCATCATATGAATATAAATAATTAATTATATTTAATTACATAATTATGACCCACATAAGAATTTTAAATCCGTTCACGGGTCTGAATAATTAACTCGCCGTATATAAACCGATGCTCATTAAATCTATTTATAATTTCTCTATAAATAACCGTACGCATTTTAATTACAACCCCTACTCATAAAATGCTTCTTTGCCACGTAAATAAGCTACAAAAGTAATAAAAATATGACGTTATGAAAAATTACGTATCTAATGAAATTCTTAATAAAATATTTTATGTTGATCGAAAAATAAATTCCATTTAGGGAAATGCATTTGATCCGCAACAGAGGGGTTGAACCCTCACCCCCTGCCTAATCAAATAGTTGCCATCTTGTAGTTATATATGTAAAAGGAAGGGTAGTTAGGGTAGGGGGTGCATTCTTCACCCCGTCGACACGTCAACAAGGGTCTCTCAATTGAAGTCTGCTAATAAGAATTTTATAAGATGCTTTTCCGATTTTCTGTGAGGGGGTGAAATTGGGAGGTAATCTTTCTTTTGTAAACGGCTTTGGGCTCTAAGATAAGACTGCAAGGTATAATAAATTATGGCTTTGTTGCAATTTCATTATAATAGATTAGGATATTCGCCTGCTGTTTGGTTAAACCACGCCACAATGAATCGACTGGGATAAAAGATACCAACCAAGGTCATGGTCATCCTGTCTGCCGTATTTTATTAAAATCCGTTCATCCGATAAAGCGTAAAAAGGTCGCAGACAGACGAAAATAAACAATTTCGTAATCCTAATATTAGCATTGTTGATAAATCCTGAATTCATTGATCGATGATCAACTGTCTGGCTTTACTTACTTGGGTAAATCATTCAATGAGTCCTCCTGTGATCCTTCAATAGCCCTTTACGTTCCAGGGTCACGGTTGCTTGATAAGACAGCCCCGCGTTCCCTGACTATACCTACATAAAATAGAAATAGCCAGTCAAGTGGAGTTACAGTGAAACCTGCAAAATTTAACATTTGACCCTGTTGGCACTGCGCCTGAATGTTTGGCTGTGGACCGAGAGGTCTCGGGTTCCTATTAAGTCAGTAGGTTTTATAGCCCATGTATAAAATGTTAATAACTCTTATGAAATACTGCAACAAAATACTTACTCGTAGTTTTAGAAAACATGATTGATTTTGGTCTTACAATAAATTGTCAAATGGCGATGCTCTAAATTACGACTACAAATTAATTTAAAACAACACAAAAAAAAAAACAATACTCATAAAAACCTATTGGCTAATACGATAATGGTGTCAGCCTCACTAAAACCTAGGAATGCGTGTAAATTCTAAATCAATTTCGTCATAAAATGTTCCTAATCTTATATGGAATTTCTATCACGTTCAATTATAACGTTCTTTCTAAAGAAACTTGAGTTCCGAAGCCACGTTACCACAGAGATTGCTTTATCCGAAATCCGAATGCGTTCTCAAATTCGTATTTCGAATGCCACTTCTGGCCACTAGCAGTCAACTCAGCTTGGAAATTAAAAAGAAAATCGGTATAGCCGCCATTTTTAACCGTGTAAACGACGATTTTCGAATTCGTGAAAAAGTTTTAGGATTTTTTTGTTGGTCCCTGGATAGGTATTTTTTTATTATTTTTAGTGGTAAGGAAAAATATACGGGCCATTTCGTGTAATATAATTCAGAGATTCTCAATTCATAATGAAATGATACAATCATTTGCGAGTAATTTCGCTTGTTAGCATCCACTTCAGATGAAGTTATGACATTAGACCAATCAAATAAATTCGTATTTTCTTTCTATAACTCCGTGGTAGTAACATTTTTTTTTATTTTCTCGAAGCAATACATTCAACCACGACTGTAGACAAAACTTCTAAATTCAATTTCAAAACTAGAACATCGAAGTCGTTCACAACCGTCAAATATTACCCAATAGCATGAATGAATTCAACTACTAAAAATTTAAATTAGAACTTCGTGCCGTGACTGCTATCGACCAATCAGACGCTTGCATTCGGCAGTCTATTGTCAATTGTCAATACATTCTTCCATAGAAAATCGGTGTGAATAGTAAATACTAGTTTTGCCAGCGGATCCATCTTAATGCTTACTGCATTGAACAAAATTCTTAAGAAAATGTTAGCAGGAGAAAAAATACCGGAAAACAAAGGTAAAATATTAAGCAATAAAAACAAAGCGGAATTTCGGCATCATGTGGTATAAATGTGACATCATTAATCTGGCACGGCTTGGCTCGCCCACGCAACGTGTCAAACATGACAGATGATGTCATTACTTTACTATGTTCCTGCAAACACGCACTTACCTACCTTAACTTGGGGTAGGCATTTTTATTTACAACAATTTCTATGGACATGCGTGTACTAGTCAAGGAAACGGACAATGGAATAAATCTTTAATCATTCTCACCCCTGCGTTGTAGTAATTAATAATTAATTTGAACTGTCAAGCTAAGGGCTTGCGTTGAGTGAAACTGTCATAAGTCACGCAAGCGCGGGAAAATAACGTTTCCCTCCAAATTGACCGCCATTATTATTTCTTGTAGGAACATTTCTTTTTTGAAAGTAATGTCAAATTCTATTAACATCAAATAGAGCCCGAAATTAAACAAAATATTTCACATCAACCCAAACTAAAACTAAGCTAAAACTTCACAACTTGCAAACAGGATTTTTAGTTTCACCCAGTTTAAGTGGCGTAATATAAGCCGTTATTACCTGGCATTAAGGTCGATGTTCGCTTGATATGCGTGTAATGGACACGGGTAGGGCCGCAATTAAAATGCTCATTAAACTGTCGCTGTTAGGGTGAGACATTTTAAATTGCGAATGTCATCAGTTCAAAATTACGGGCAGCGGTTGTGCGGCCGCCATTTTATGACGTCACACGAAGGTAACAATGGCGGGTAGTAAAAAGTTTGTACTTGAAATGTTTCATGGCGGTAGATGTTAGTTTTATGCATGCCTACATGATAGATGGTCATAAACTTAATACTATGTTCATAGATAAATTAAAAACAAATACGTTTAGAGGTAAGTAATAGTAGATTATTAACCAAGGGGATAAAGCAGTGTCTTCTGTCGCGGGTGACGATTTAAATCGCGAGCTTAACGAAGGACTCGAGGTTTACTCCCGAGCGAAGCGAGGGTGTTAAAAACTTAAATCACGAGCGAAGCGAGGGATTTAAGACGAGTCCTGAGTGTAGCGAGGGATTTAAGTTCACCCAAGACTAAGACAGCTTTATCACCGAGGAAAATACTCTACTTTTCGTACCATTTGCGAAAAAATTAACAGAATTATAATATGAGATAAGCATTTATTAAACATTAACATTTAACATTAACTTATTTATAAAAATAAATTAAAATTGAAGAAAACAAAAATGCGGCAAATTCCGTGACTAATATTTTTTGTCGGAAAAGCAAAGGCATCAAGCTCATACGGCCTCTTCGGTATTCGTAATTTTATTGAATAAATCATAACTGCATAATAAATGCGTATTCCTTTTTCAAAAAGTTGTATAATGCTTTATATACAAACTCAATGTTGTAAAGGCAAACTGATGTAGTTCAGTATCGGTAAGTATTCCAAATTTAAATCACATTCTCTCCCTAGAGGATGAATGAAATTCAGTACAACTTTCTTTCCCTGTTTTTAACAGATTAAAAATGACTATTGTTATGTACGCTTTTTGGGGCATAGAATGTCACTTTTTTGAGCAAGTGGTACGAAAACATATTTTCTACTTTAGTGCTTTTCCGGCAACCAACGACATTAAGCGCTATTCTCTAATGGGCATTTAGTTAGGCCTCAATTATTGATCATTTGTACTTTAAACTAATGGGATTGAAAGCTGCCCCTCACCAAGACGAAGAAATAGTTTATTAAATTGATATTGTCAAAGTGCTCATCGATTTCAGCCTTTAAATAAAATGGAACCACTTGAAGAAATTAAAATGCATTTGGGCACGAGTGACTAAATAAAAGAAAAAAGAATACAGCTGCAAAACTGCAATATCTTGAAACAAAATAAATATTTTTGGGGAGCGAAAAACAATATTTATAAATTATGATCGATTCCCTCAGTGCAAATGGCCCTTTGAATAAATATGCTATAAAGTAAACAGCATTCAATACACATATTAATCTCATTGGCAATGCATCTTGCACTTTCAAACAAATGTGGTTATTATAGAGGGGTTACGTGAAATATTGCCAAAAGAGGGTATTGTTAATAGAAAAAATAGGGGGAACGTGTGGAGTAAAGGAAAACATTTGGAAATAATAATGGTAATGGGATTTGATGAAAAATTAAATATTTCGTAAATAGTCAGAAGACCGACATGGTAGACGACCAACTCAAAATTCGTTTAGAAAGATATTGCCACATTCACACACTTTTCACTGCGAATTAAAGAAAATATAAAAAAAACTTTAAAAAAAAAAATGTAACCGCCTTCAAAAACAACCACAAAAAAGTGTAAAATAATCTAAAAAATAACTTTTCTTTCGGAAGTCGGTGCCTTTGTTTTTTTTCTTTTCATTGTCTTTTTAGCCACCGACTTCCGAAAGAAAAGTTATTTTTTAGATTATTTTACACTTTTTTGTGGTTGTTTTTGAAGGCGGTTACATTTTTTAAAAAAAGTTTTTATTTTACTCTTTTTAGTTTAAATATTCAACCCGAATTCTTGTCAAGAACATCATTCTCTTACATGTGCACTAGAATTTTGTAATCCTTCGCACCAGTACTTACATCACTCATGTACACATTAAGCTAATAAAATTCCATATCTCAAAAATTAATGAACCGATTTTGATGAAACTTGCAGTATTCTCTAAGTTAAATGATACCTAATACAACAAAAAAAGAATTACTTAAATCGGACTTGTAGTTCCGGAGATATGCGAACACAAAGTAAATCAATCGATGCCTACTCCTTACTGTTAAGGAGTTGTACCTTCCATCATCAGCTCATCCACCTGAGATGATGATTATCAGATGCAAATACTTGAACAGCTTTAGAAAATATATGAAAATGGTACTATGTTTCTATAAAATTTGAAGGTTGCCCTCGATTTCCCTAGGATCCCATCATCAGATCCTGACCTGGTGATCATGGGACCAATTGGAAATTATACCCTTTCAAACAAAAGAAAAAAATTCCAAATCGGTCCAGGCGTCTTCGAGAAATTGGGGAACATACATAAAAAAAAAAAAAAAAAGTTTCCGACGAATTGAGAACCTCCTCCTTTTTTTGAAGTCGGTTAAAAATAAGGTCTTTCGTCAAACATTCCAAATAAGATAATTATGCTCTCATTTTCGATAGAACTAGGTTTGTTCCGATTCTTTCAAAGTTTTTTTAGAACACGGGAGTATGCCCCAGGGAGAATAGAAATTGTCAAACACAGTCAAATTCGAAATCTACAACAATAATTATTAACGAACAATAAATTGTCTAGATTCATTAAAACAGAAACACACATGATAACCCATTTCACTATTCATCAAACCTAACCAGAGCAACTGATCCGCACAGAAATCCAGCCGGATTGTTTACTCATTATCATATAGGGTTATCAAATCAAAATTCACATTCCAAACGTGACGGTTCGCGATCCGAGTAAATAGGTTTAATGTACGGCCTCTATCTGGCCATCGCGTGAATCAGGGCTGGTAAAAACAGGCACTCACACGCAAGGATTAATCGAGATCCCGGGATCCGGAGACCCGGAATCCGGTAGTGTTTAACACTCCCGCGGTGCGTTGTGTGGTGTTACTTTAGTAGTTTTACTCTGATTTGTCTTTTGAATGCTTCCTTATTAGGGATTAAGGCCTTGATTAGTTGGTGTTTCTATCTGTTTTGAAGATACGGGATCAGTCGTTTCATTTCTTTCTTATTTCATCCTGTCATTTCTACTAACCTGTTCCCCAATTTGCGTCCTTAAATTCCAAGGAAAATTCTGGGGCATTACTCCAGTTATCATTTTTCACGAGAGTTTGCAAAAAATCTCACCCGTCCCTTCATTAACTCTCAGTGGTCAAGGTTTAGGATTACCACCTACCCCTTTCTGGAACCCAGATAATATATCAATTAGATCTCTAATTTACTATCATCACGTGTGCTTATGAGCGGAGATTAGGCCAGGAACCCGTTTTTGTCCTTCATCAATAATTTACTTGAAACCCGTTTAGATTGTAGGTAGGATCCGTATTTTAAAGTGGGATTATTTCTATTCTTTGAGTGGAATTGGACTAATCTAGTTTTTGTTTGAGCTTGAATGGATCAATTAATTTGAACCTTTTTGGAGACGAATTTTAATTTGCTTCGTATTAATTGTTAGTGTATGCAATCAGGGGTATGTTTATCTGTAATATCAGTTGGCAATGATGGGTTACGGAACTTGCAGAAGTCTTTTCTGAAACAGCTTGGAAGAAGACTATGTCGCCATGTACTGTAATAGGTTGAGATGTTTCATTTAAACAGGGTTGAGCCGAAAACTGAACTATAAGTTTAAAAATAAAAATAATCATCTGTCTAGTAGTAAGTAGCTATATAGATTATTAATCTCAAAGGCTTATGAGGGAAGTTTATGTTCAGCAATCAGCGTCTACAGGATGTTACTTTGTATATGTAAGTCTAGGGACCTATTCCTAGGAAAATACAACACGCAACGACTCTTAATCATTCCACGGAAGTTGTAATGGCCGACTGGAGTTTACAATGGTGCATGAAGACAGCCTAAGCTCGAAAATTTACGACCTCTAAATCCTTTAAGTCTTTGAAAAGTAGAAAGTCATTATTTTTAATTATAAAGTTGGGGGTTAATTTCTCATGGTTGAACGATGCGTTCACGGCTACAGGGGGTAATATTCATGCTGAGAAAATTTTCAGAAACAAAGGTCCCCAGATCTTTTTAACCGCTTTTGACAGCGATATTTATAACCGATATACAGCAAAAGCATAAAAATAAATTGCTCTATACCCTTTCCTTAACTGTCGAGTGCCGATGTCATAAAACGTATAGGAAAGTCCTTGGGCATAAAACTCGTGAACGGCGCGGCGCAAGTTGGCTGTTGGGGCCAAGTTTTTTTTCTTAAATCAAGCGTTTGTAGGTAGTTTGTGCCTGTGAGGTACGATTGTTCTGTTTATGAATGGGTGATGCAAGGAACTTTTTTGAGCATTATGCTTTATGTTAGGGCATTGTATGTGACTTATCGTCGAGTTATTTACACGATGTGGATAGTTCTACTAGTCTAGTAGGACGCTAGATAGATCAACGACATAGGAAAATTGGCTTTGTCAGAAAAGATGCGAAAGGTTAACGTGTGTTCTGATATTTTGGGAGAGCCCTACCCTATTTCCAGCAGTGGACTTGATTGAGTACACTGACGGTAACTTTTAACAAGCTCATAAAGCGTGATAACAAAACTTCAATCGAAAACGAAAAAGTTTTTGTTACAATACTACAAAGAATCGCAAAAATCTGCGTCTTACAATGTGTTCAATACTTTTTGGTCTTTTAGCACTTTTTATAACAAAAAACCAGCATATACCTCGGGATTTCAACAAAACTTAACATAAAACAATGTTTTTCTCATATTTCGACCTCCATTGTGCCGAACTCATTACCGTTTGGTCTCCAATTGCACTTTAATTGAGTTTTCTTTGTTCGTGGCTGGTTAATCGTTTCCCATGGGTCTATGGTCAATGAATCGGGCGCACGTGCCCGATCATTTGCTTGAACACTATCGTTTTCACCCTCTATGTTTAATAATGGAGGAAGTTTGGTGGAATACTGTTTTGACGTTTGTGAAGCATGTTTGATGTTTAGTTTGACTGTAAATCTAATGAATTTGCTTGGATTTATTTTGAAGGGGAGTGTTTTTGATCAATGGTTCTTGTTTTGAATGTTTGTATAGAAAAGTGGTTTGGTTGAGGAGACTGGCAGTCAGCTGTATGGCAACGTGATGTCGGACTTGACCGCTTCGAGATTTTTTTTTAGACAAAAAGAGCCAAATTGCCGACTTCGGAAATCTGGACAAATATTGTGTGTGTTTGGCGGTCCTTTGCCCTCCATCTAGGACAGGAGGACTCATTCTAATTACTGCCAAATCACACCCTGGAACGCAAAGGACCTGTGAAGGCACATGCCATTCTCCTTCCAGGGCCGCAGTATTCTGCGTAGACAGTCCCGCGACCATGATGATCAAAAGAGCAGATCGTATACATTGGCCCTTAAGCCAAAAACGATAAATTTTGTATGTCAGAGTCACAGATTTAGCTATTTTGCCCGAACTAGCCATAAATCTCGACTCATTGTCCTTCCAGTCCGTATGTAGCGAATAAAGCAATCAATTGAACGCGAGTGCTTTCACTAAGTGCTTGCTAAAACATCTCGCTACTTATATTAATGGTGTGGGCAGCGGTCTAACGACACTTGACCCTCTGGTTAGCCGGGTAATGGCTATGGGTGTGAAGGCTCATGGTATTGTGATACCCTATAGGTATATAAGTTCCTTATTGTTTTACAGTTACGTTTAATTTTGGCCAAAGGGGTTTTATAAAGGATTTGTTTAATACATAGCTGTTTTTGTATCTCACCACTGGGTAAAGGCTTTCCGTTTTTCATTCCAGACCTCTCTATTATTGAGGATTAAATGTTTTTTTTTAATATATCGTTGAATGTCAGTTACTGAAAAGTCTACTGAACACTGCTACAGGAATCTGGATCATGTGTGGCTGGTTTTAAAGGCTATTATTATTGTGTGGTGTTAAATCGAGCTTGAGTATGATTGGCTTAGAAGAGTGATATATATGTTTATAACATTTTGTAATCTGTGCTCTCATAGGAGAGAATTCTTTGTTCCAGAAGTGGGAATTAATGCTAAAAGTGACTCTTTCCTTCATCTAAAGACTATATCTGGATTCCAGCAATGGACACTTCTGCTCATCTCTTCAGATGACAAACCCACACATCTTTAATAACCAGCAATACATACAAAATAGTAATAGCAGTGAAAAACTCACACTGTATAATTATGTACCAAATCACGTTCCAATGAACGACAACTTTGACATCATCACACAATAGGCTTCATTACTAAAATCCATATCAGCTAATATCCTTCAAAATCCCATAAGAGCATGGGTACATTACCATAATATTTGTTATGCCAAACGCTCACATCCCGTGGTATCCGGGACTGAATTCCGGGACAGCATTACGGGATCCCGTTATGTAGATTAACTACTTTTTGTACGACATCCAAATAAAATGGCTCAATTTTTATGTGAACCTCATTTTTATTTGGGGTGGGTTCCTTATATTTATTTTGAATGTTTTTAAATTGCTACGTAAAAAATATTTTAATGTTCTACCTACTTAGTTGATATTTTCCCAATTTTCCCAAATATTTTTATCGATAGGCTCGTGTTACCACTATCTCGTCTGATGGTAAGCGATGATGTGGTCGACGGTGAAGCACGCTTCATCATCATCATCATCAGCCTATAATGTTCCCACTGCTGGGACACGGGCCTCCTCTCTTGTGAGAGGGAGTGGGCCATAATCCACCACGCGGGCCCAGTGCGGGTTGGCGCACGCTTGCCTAGAAGTAACCTATTCACTCTTTACTTAAATATACCTAGGTTGTAGTTAACGGGCAACAAGGATTATATTATATTTTGGGCATATTTTAATAAATGACAATTTTTTTAATGAAACAAAATTTTAATGGGTAACATATTTTGGTACATAGACACAGTGGTATCAGGTTTTGAATATTTCGCATTAATCAGTTCTCTTTGCAAATTCTCTATGAAATGTATTTTGATATCCTTGCTTTATTCTAAAATAGCTAACTGCTTTGATACGTTACAAAACAAGGTATTTCTGCTTTTCTGTAAGTAACTTCGTCACAAAATCTAACAGTTCTAACAGAGAATTCCCAAACATTTTCCTGTCGGCTCATTGGCTATTTTCGTTGTTTAGTTGTGTTGTTCACCTTTTATTCCTGACAGTTATTTTCAGCGTGCGAAAAGCTAGAGTAATATTAAATTGCTATCCGGATATCCAAAACAGAAACGGATATCAAGCTACTTTCAAATTAAATATTGATAGAAAGTAGAAAAGTACCTATCGATCGCCTCAAATACATTAAATTGATGAAACAATATTGAGGACTGCGTCAACAAACTACGATATGATCTCGCCCAAACAAACAAATATTATAAACAAAATCATGATTATGATAAGGTTACTTGTAACTCTTGTCTGTTCAAACACAAGGTAAGTATCTTAAGATTGTTTTCACAAACGGATTATCTACCCGCAAATATTGTTATAGAAAAGCGTGTTTTCCCCGACTCAAAGAAATAGCCAGAAAGATGGAAACTAGGATAACCATCCTGAAATTTGAAGAGTAGTTTTTTTTTATATGGACTGAATGTTCCGGATGTAATGAAAAATCCGGATATTTTTTTATTGCAATAATCGATACACGTACGGATAAAATCCGGACAAAGATCCAAGAACTTGGGACCTGGGTATTAGATGGTAAACCTACTCGCGAATTGGTATACGGAACCCTAAGACTAAAACGCGCGAAGATAGTTGGGCGATAACTTAGAAAGATTTACAGCTCAATGTCCGTATCTGTAATGTTTGCTTAAATACTGTTTTATTTTCAACTCGTGAGCAGGAAGCAATTATTTGTTTGTTTAAAGTACACGCTATGTACTAAAAATTGCAGTAAAAATTGTACCATAACTTGCTGTTTTATACTTTTCCGGTTTAGTAATACTTGGGTGTTTGTTTTTGTTTTTTTTTTAATTCTAGTCTGCTCCGTTCTGGGCAGGGTCCTTTTACTCCTCGCGAACGAAACCCGGTTCCAAACTCGGGTGTAACTTGGAAATATTTAAACCGAGTTGTTTGATTTTAAGTCAAAAGTCTCAAGTATTTATTTAGGGCTTCTCAAGTATCCGGATTAATTAATTAATCTTTATCCACTAAGTTCGTCAAGATCTGTCAACAACAAATATTTTCATTAGTTGGAGGATTAAAATTGACCTCTTTATGTAGCCCTTGATGGACTTAATTTTACTTCCCTTACGCTAAAAGGGCAGGGATAGAACACGGATTACGTTGAAACCGCTCCCAAATCTCATTTGTAATAAGGGTTTTGATAAATTCAATGATAGGGGTCCCGGTTTATAGGTGCTAGGATTTGTAGATATAATCTTTTTAATATTTTCTAATTTATGATGTTGTTCGTGAAAAATTAAGCTCCGTAAAACATACAACGGGTTACCCTAATAAAACCATTAATTAGGGCCGGGATTAAAATATGCTGGGGCTCATGAGTAACGGGCTACGAATTCGAAATTGCGGACCCAGAATATTTGTAATTGTTTGTGAAAAAATGTCATCATTCTGCCTCTGCTATCCCATTATTTTAGGGTCATCCTAGATGTCTTTTTGTCTTACTTCATTCGCACTTTATCTGTCCCTTGAACAATATTTAGATTTGGGCTATTATTTTGTTATTGTATATTCTGTTTCATTGACAGTGTTTAAATGCTTTGAAAATAATGACATCGTTCGTTTGGATTTTACTCACAGTAGTTATCCATGTTCATACACAAATAAATTCTTATCACATTTTCCTTATTTCATCAGATTAAATGTCTATCCCGTAACTGCAAATGAGTAGGTCCTAATTATACTATTCCTAATCATAATTAGCCAAATGTGTGTGTAGAGTATAATGGCGCATTTGTTTGCGCACATGTTCACTTACTTTAGGTACACCTCTGCACTACCTTTCAGTAATTAATAGGCGTGAAAATCATATTAATGTCTTCACGATAAACACTTTGCCTATTTTCTTTAACCAGCCATGTATATTAGAGTAAACTTGAAATATAAGCTTTTACGTCGTATTATAAAATGATATGGCTGCTACATCGAAGCATAGTGATCCATAATATGGGTCATTGTCGACCACTTTGGGACGTAATGGATTTACCTGCTGAGGGCTACAATTATTTGCTTTAGCCCCTTAAGTGTTATGGTCATCTATGTGAAATAGAATTTGCTTCATAAAAATTCTAATTTTTTTAAGTAAATAGAATTGAGACTAGCAAAATTTTATTCATGTGATTATCTATGGTAGAATTATCAGCTGAACAGACTTCCATGAAATTCTTAAGTAGACCTGAGTTAGAACATAGAATAATTTTATTCCGAGTAGATTTTTTCCACTGGATAATTCTTCGATCTCCACGCGAGTGCAGCCTTGGGCAACAGCTAGTCTAATATAATATCTAAGATACAACGTATAATCAGAATGAGAATGTCGAAAATTTACTACAAGATAAGCGTAGTAAGAATACAGACTGGACTGCACTGCCATTATAAGAACGGTGACCCTTACAAAATGTAAAATACAAAGGGGAATGCCACAAATTGTTACAACAAACATCATAATGCAGAAATAGCGCAATGCCCACCCACGTTTTGAACACAGCTCTACACTCACGACATTTTTTATAAAAAAGTTTGGAAAAAACGGTGTGCTCTTAAAAAAACCTTCTCGCATTGTCACAGCCGAGTGTGGAGCGTATAAAAGTGTCCCCGGGTGATTGATGAACGTATGTCGTGTGTCTGCAGCTTTATGCCACAACGCGCTAAATGGATGGCATGCTACGATATGAACGCATGACTTCTCCCCCTTTTTTTGCTAAGTAGAAAGCCTCGTTATAAAAGTTCTGGTTTAATGGCAAAGTAGTGTTTAATCCGTGGTGTGACTGCGAAATAATACTAATCCTTGTGGAGGTCGATGTTATACCTTATTTTACTTTCTATGAACTGCCTTTTAGGACTATTACATGAGTTTTACGGGTAACTAACTCTAGCCTTCTATTAAAAAGCAGTAACTCAACTAAAACCATGATTTATGATTGTGAAAAATTGCAAAAAGGTTTTATATTTTGATCCGAGCTCGCATGAGGTGTAATTACACACTTTACGCTCTTGGTGTTGTACCTAGTTACCTGTTATGGGGAATTTACATAAGGTAACACGTCATCATTATAAAAATCGAGGGGACGGGTCACCCTAGTCATTTTCAAAATGAATATTTATACTTCGCGTGCCCAGTCACAAAATGCATTTGGTAAATTGTACAAATAATGATGAATGATTTTATTTTGTTCGGGACAATCGGCTTAAAGGTGCTCAGATTAATTAAATAATGGCATTGCTTGCATTGACATTGTTTCTTTTACTGACATCGCTTTTTAGAACTTATTTCATGTTGTGTCATATAATTTCCACGAAAATCACCGATGCTATAAATATGCTGAATTTATTTGATTGTAACCAACTAACCACTAAACATACCTACATTCTTGTTGTGTATATAATAGAGTGTAATAACCAGCCATAATTAATGATTAAACGAACTTACCTGTAAGTGAAGTTCTATCATAATTATGCGAAGGCTTCGTCCGAAGGGATTAGCAAATAATACTTGTAGTACCGCGTAGTGGTCGCCATTCACGCACTTTATTTTAGAGATATGTAAACCATATTTGCATGAAAAAAAAAAAAAATAATTAAAAGTGTCTCGGATGTAGGTAGAAGGCTCGCTTATTCGTGTCATTCAGTTTAGAGTGTCGCAAATATTTCACGGAATTTGGGTGAACTTGTTTACGGGGAGGGAGGGTTGCTAATCCCTTCGGACGAAGCCTTCGCATAATTATGATAGAACTTCACTTACAGGTAAGTTCGTTTAATCATTAATTATACTCAGGCTTCGTCCTCCGGGATTAGCAAATAATACTTGTAGTGATTTAGAGATTTTAGTGAAATATTAAGTTTTACTAAGAATTTTATAATCAGAACAATTCTAATTAGATACATATTGAACATAAGTAAATGATTTAATTTTGGTTACAATTTCCGTTGACAACTGCTCGTGCAAAAGAATCATTATCGTTATTATGACTGTTAACATTACTTATAGTTCTGTTATAGAACCGATAGAATGTATTGGAGGAATCGCTCCATCCAGCCGTCCTTCTGATTTGATCCAAACTGATACCTAAGTTATGTGCTGCAGATGTAGCTGCGTGTCTCGTACTATGCGCAGTAAATATGTTGACATCTATTCCACTATCATTTAAAGTGTCTTTAATCCATCGGCTCAATGACTGAGAGCCTACGGCCTTATATGGCCTTACAAGACTTATGAAGAGGAATTCAATATTTTTTCTCAAAGAACTAGTCTTTTCTAAGTAGGACAACAAAACTTGTCCGGGGCATATTTCAGGTCTTTGTTCAAAAAAGGGTAACACCAACATAGGTTGATTGCAACCTCTTCGAGTAGTTTTAAGAAAATCTGGAATTTTAATTATTACCTTAGAAGCAAAAGTTTCAATATTTTTAATGTTAATTTTTGACAGGGTTTGTACTCTATGTGCAGTTAATAATGCTATAAGAGTTATAAGTTTTTTAGAAATTTGATTTAGGCTAAGTGATTCATTAGGGTATAACCGGCCAATATGGTCAAGTACTGTAGAAGTATCCCAAGTGACGGAATACTTCGGCAAAGGGGGCCGAAGACGGAATATCCCCTTAAAAAATCTTTTAATCCTGTCGTCTTCTCCTAGATTATTGCCCATCAATAGGGCTAGCGCAGACCTACAAGAGTTTAAAGTTCCATATTGGAATCCCTCCTCATAGAGTTTATTAAGGAAAAAAATAATTTGTGGGATTGATGCATTATATAAATTAAAATTATGTTGGTTACAAAAGTTGAACCAGCGTTTCAAGTAAACATCATATTGTTTAAATGAATTGTCAGATAGAGAAGCTGTCATAACAGTAATCGCAGATGGGGGTACACTTCTCCTTAACCACGCCGTCCGCATAAGAGCCCTGCCACCAGGGTAATCTTGGTGTGTATGTTCTGATTGCTAGAATGAAAAGAAACAATTGGGTTTCTATTTGCTTTAAAAGTTATAACGTCGGATAACAAAAGGGTTTTGAACAAGGGATACCACGGCTGTGTAGGCCACATAGGCACAATAATTACACCTTTAGCCTTATCGATAACAATTTTCCGCAACGTTTTTAAAATTATGGAAAATGGAGGAAACGCATAAAAATAATAATTAGTCCAGGAGACTGTAAACGCATTGATGGTCATAGCATCAGGGTCTTTGTGCCAGGAAATATAATTTTTACATTTTTTATTTATGCGACTAGCGAATAAATCTATTTGAGGTGTGCCAAATGATGTCACTATTTCCTGATAAGCCCAATCGGCTAACTCCCATTCTATATCCGGGTGTATGCGCCTGGATTCTGCATCTGCCGTTTTGTTATCCGACGATTTAATATAAGATGCTACAACGTACAATCTGTTACGTTCACACCACTGCCACAACTGCTTGGTAATAGCAGTAAGGTGAGGGAACTGAATGCCTCCCATTCGGTTAATATAAGAGATGGCCGTCGTGTTGTCAACACGAAGTAAGATTTGACAATTTCTTAAGTTTTTTGCAAAAACCTTTAAACCAATAAAGGCAGCTTGAATTTCGAGGTAGTTAATGTGTTGGGTTCGCTCCTGAATACTCCACAACCCGTTGGCCTTCTCTTCCCCGCATGCAGCCCCCCACCCCGTAGTTGAGGCGTCTGTGAAAATCTCCAGGTCATGTAAATCTTCTTTGATCTTACTGACAGGTTTCTCAATTGTGGTATACCACCATTTTAAATCTGATTGTAATGTTACTGGCAAATTCATAATTCTGTCATAATTATTGTCAGATTTTAGATTTAAGTACTTAATACGTTCAAAAAGCTTTGTGTACAACCAGCCGTATTCTACAGCTGGACAAATTGACACTAATAAACCAATAAAATGAGCAAAATCACGGATTTTGCATCTTTTAATAGTCAAATATCTTCGAATTTCTAATTTAACACGATCAATTTTTTCAGATGGTAACGTAACCTGGAAGTTTTCTGAATTTAGTACAAAACCCAAAAATGTACATATTTTGTTTGGTATCATGGAACTTTTTTCCTCATTTATTAGAAAACCAAGAGATGTAATTAATTTTTTAGTTTGTGTTGTGTTATATAAACACTCACTAAAAGACCGTCCCATTAACCAAAAATCATCTAAGTAATTAGTTGATATTAGTCCGGCATAGCGTAGCAAACGGACTATAGGTTTCATCACTTTAGTGAATATGTATGGTGCTGTACTCAAGCCAAATGGTAATACGTTAAATTCATATAAGTTTTGCTCAAACTGGAATCTTAAATATTTTCTTGAGTTTTCATGAATTTTTATTAAGTAATAAGCATCCTTTAAATCAATTTTTGTCATGAAGCAATCTTTAGTTATTAATTTTAATACTGTACGTAAATCTTCCATTTTAAAATGTTCTGTTTTAATGAACTTGTTTAAATTCTTCAAGTTCAAAATAAAACGATATTTACCATTTGGCTTTTTTATTAGAAAAACATTTGATAAAAACTGGCCTTCTGTCGGTGGACATTTCGATATGGCACCAATTGTTAATAAATTGTCTATAGCTTCATAATATAAAAATCTTTCTGTACTAGAATATGATTTTATAATGGGAGGGGTTAGTTGTACAACTGGACTAATAAATGGTATTTCGTAACCTCTGATACAAGATAGTACTAAGAAGTTATTGGTGAGTACTGACCATTGCTTATAAAATAAAGGCAATCTGCCTGTGTATTTTACCCCATCTAACGGCGGCCGCGCGTCGTTGGCTGATAGCGCAATTGCTTCGATGAGCTCGACGGCCGATTGTTCGCTGGTGGCCCCTTCGCCTTCGGATGACTCGGTGGTTTCCGAGGAGCGTTGGGGCCTTTCCAGTTTAAATTCTTGAACGTGTTAGTTGACGCAGGTGGCTTCTTATTATTAGGCTGTGGCTTAGGTGTGGGTGTTTTTAAATCGGCACCAGATTTGCTAATTGCTTTTGCTGTTTTAATAGTCTCCGATAAGTTTTGACCAAATAACAAGTTATCGGGCTTAGTATTTTGGAGTTGATCTCTCATATCTTTCTTTAAGGAAGATAGAATGAAATTCCTTCTGATAACCGAATCGTTGTACTGTAAGTCACATAAAATTCGTTCCGAATCCATTAACATCTTTGTCAGTTCCGGGTCTGCATTATTAGAGGAAATAATTTTATTAATTCCTAGACTTATACACGAGATGGCTGTGGACATCTGCTTTTGTCTTAGTTCGATATTTTTATCTCGTTTAATGGTCATATCGGTCATAGCCGCTTTTATTTCTGCATTCAATGCCGGGGCACTGATGAGTCTGCAGTTATCGGGTATCAAATACTTCTCAAGCAACTCCTTACGAAGTTCTCTAGCCAGACCATTAGTTGTACAGTGTTCTAATCTAACTGCTAAGTCCTTGTGGATTTCAGCTCCATATGTATTAGAAATAGTAGGATCTTCTCCTAATACTTCTAGTATCATGCTGTCCGGAATTGGCTCAACGAGATCCGGCTCGACAGAAGGTATCTCAATAACTGTAGCGCTGGTGGATGGTTCCGCACTTGTAGTGGCTACGGCAGTGGTGGGCACGTCGGCGTCGACGCATTCGACAGTGACATTTGCGGTGGCGTGCTCAACGCACGTACCCACATCTAGCTCGGTGCCTGCATCGAGCAGTTCGGCCACGTTATTGTCAGCTGTTTCGCATTCTTCGATATAGGCCGTATGTTCTCGTTCTGAAATCGACCGATTTCAGGTTAGACCAGAGTAGGTTCTGATCGCATACAAGAAAACTGGGTGCTACAGGTCTTTAGGGAATAGTACTCCCGTAAATCAAGTTAGGTGAAACGAAAAAACAGTGCATTCTTTATTTACTTTGAATAAGCACTTCATTATAGGTTAGGAAGATTTATCTGCTTTTAGCTAGAAAACAGTCCTAGAATACTGTTCGCAAAGCTAATTAAATGGGTAGTGACAACTCCGATGAGAAGCACGCAAACCCAGCAGATACAAAATAGCAATATGAAATATTATTTATGTAACCCAGTAGGTATATCTGCTCATTAGTTAAGAAACAGTCCTAGTATACTGTTCGCAAAACTAATAAATGGGTAGTAACATCTCCGATGAGAAGCACGCAAACCCAGCAGAAAAAACAGCTTATAATAATGATGTGTCATCAATTCATCATATTTTCTCATTAGTTGAAAAACAGTCCTATATTACTGTTTACAAAACCAAAGTGTGGGTAGTAACATCTCCAATGAGAAGCACGCAAACCCAGCTGATGCAATTAAACATTATAAATATAAAATGTATGAGCGGGTAGACCATGATAATCATTACATCTTTAATAATCCTTGTATTGCACCATAAAGTTGACAGCTAAAAAACAGATCGCGATGCAAAAAATAAAATATAGATTTTTACTTACCTTGCGAACGATCACCTGATGATCTGGAAGAACCACTCAAAGACCGACTTCGATGTCGGCGACGTAACCGTTTCTCTAATTTTTTTATCTTTTTAAATAATTTCTCATAATTATCGTCACTTTTACGTTTAGGCATTTTATTTTAAAGCACTATAAGAATAAAAATTAAATTAGTATAAATACACTTCAACGGTGGGAAGACACGACGTGCGTTCGTGGCGAGCACTAAAAAGCGAATGACACGAATAAGCGAGCCTTCTACCTACATCCGAGACACTTTTAATAATTTTTTTTTTTTCATGCAAATATGGTTTACATATCTCTAAAATAAAGTGCGTGAATGGCGACCACTACGCGGTACTACAAGTATTATTTGCTAATCCCGGAGGACGAAGCCTGAGTATAATTGTTTTTCTAATGTATTCTGCTCACGTACAAATCTTAAACTGATTATTAAACTATAGTATTACCTACTTGTTAAAAATTACACAGTGCGTTAAGGTAGTTACTATACTCAAAACGTGAACTCCCCAAAACTAAAGTAACTGCAGTCATATTTCAAACCACAAAAAAATTAAAAATAAAGTAGTTAGCCGAAATAAAACTCAATTAAATACTAACATAAATTCAGCAAAATTACATCAGAGCTCATAAAAAAGATACATTACTTCAAAAAAATAAAGGACAACGTGCAAAAGTCATCCATTAACGTTTGTACATTACCGGCTAACTATGTTTTTTTTATTATTATTTTTTCGCATTAGCAAGCAATCCATTTACCGGGGAATCAATTAACGGGCATGTAATATGGGTAAAACAACAAATTTGACTAGTAGCAATACTGTTAAGTGCATCATTTGCCAACACTGCAACTTGAAGTGTCGCCTATAAACACTCCCAGTGCAATTTCAACCGTATTCACTCTAGCTAGACTATAAATTCATTTACGCAGTCCCTGGCCTAAATGTAAACGTCATCAATCTTCGTGCGCGTTCGTGAACAAATAAAGTATTTGCTATAAGTGAAGCGCATAAACAAATTCAGTTTCGGATATGTTTTGACACTTACGTTTAGACAGATGGGTTGGTACTGTGTTGAATGAATTGATCGAGTTGAATGGTGATTGACGAGCTAATGGCTCGGAGATTGATACTGAATGATTGTGTGTGACTTAGTATTGATTGAATGATATTTATGATATTGTTTGTGAAGAAATTAGATGTTAGGAAATTTGTTGACAGACTAAAATTTTATTACCCATTTAAGTGGTATAGCACTCAACGAATTATTGCAAAAAGATACTTTTTGGTTGGGACAGACGTCAGTACACCAGCCAATTTGTAAAATTTTCCCTATAGAACAAAAACCTTCTACGTACTTTGATAAACTACTACGAAAACGTCTGAAGAAATTTGACAGATCAGTAACTGTCTGTACGTTTTAAAGTCTGAAAAGAATTTGGCCGCGGGAAAAACTACTAGTTAATAAAACCAGAGAGTCATGGGTAATAATAACGCCATTCTTGGCTCTAGATAGGATTTAAAACTGAAATTATTTTATACATGTATGTCAGAAATGGTTTTATATTGCGTCTTTTTAGTACGAAACACGAGAGTGTTATAGTTTCAAGCACTGGTTTTGTGGTAACGGGTAAATTTACTCGTAATTTAAATCTGTGTTTTATGTTTCTGCAGTAAGTTACTTTTTTGGTTTAAAACCGGTACTAAACACGATTTGCCTGGTTCTATGATAAAAAGTCTGATTTCACAAACGTCAGTATTGTTATTTTTTTATATCACTTTTGCGCACACCTGTCCCAATCAAAACAACTCGACATATTCTAATCTGCTTTCTTTGCGACTGTACAAATCACACCGTTGTAGGATCTAGGTATTACTGTCTCTTCCAAGAAAATCATATCAATGCACTCTGTATACACAGACATAAGATACACTACCGTTTGAAACGTGTTCCATTGCTGGTTAACTACGGCAGTTTTTTCATGAAGCTGACACTTTGCGATCAATGTATGATGGTGTACACATAAAAAGTAGTTTGTATTTCTTGGTGTAAGTATCTCACGGTGTTCCGTTTCTCGTTAGTACTGTTAGAGTGTATTGGTCTGATATACGAAACCACAACTGTCATTATGGTATATTTTTTATTGTTATAATATAGGAATCGTGTTCTAAGGAACGATGGGGTGTCACGTAATTCGGTGAGCGGTCGGTCAAAGAATAAAGATAGCCATTATTCTTTTTCGTTTGAAAAAGGATCTTTGGTTTTTTTCGGGCTACTTTATGGGCAGTATCCTTTTCTTGTCTCTGATATCTCGATGATTACCAATGATTTTGTTATAATCTTTTTCTTTCGATACCCTCGTTTCGTGGTTTAGTCTTCTCTTAATAACCTCGAAGTTTTTAATGTTTAATTAAATCGTTGACCGATCATAACCGTATCCACTAATCGTCCTGAACATGAAGTCTTGGGTTCGATTCCCGTTCGGTCAGCTAAAATGGTTCGTCCATTTGAAATTTCTCAGTGACAGCTAGATTTGCGCCTAGTCCCCCCTGTGTTTAGGGCGACTTAATCATCTTAGGCAAACTAAAGGGCATTGAGCGCAGTGGTGGCCCAATGGTATCGGCCCCGATTTACGAGTTGTATGTCGTGGGTTCGAACCCTGCCAGGCGCATTTCTTTGTGTAATTTATTTAATCACCACTGCTCTCAAAACGGTGAAGGAAAACATCGTGAGGAAACCGGCATGTCCTAGAACCAAAAAATTCGAAGACATGTGACATCCAAAATCCCGCACTGGGCCCGCGTGGTGGATTATGGCCCACTCCCTCTCACTGAGAGGAGGCCTGTGTCCCAGCAGTGGGAACATTTATAGGTTGATGATGAACTAAAGGTGTACTTTAGTTACACCCCTGCCTGACCACCGAAAGATTACAGGTGTTAAATCTTGTAATCTAAAAAGAAATACATATTTCTATGTCAAAGATCTATTTCAGAAATAAAATCAGCATAACATTTACGTTTATAACAAAAAAAAAAAATTTCATTTGACCTGTAAGAATATTGAAATAACCTAAAGCAGGTAAGTGGAATTATATTACAGTTTCTTTACAGTTTTCTTCGCAATAACTTCGGGGTTTTCTCAAAGAAAATATCTTTCTAGTAAGTAAGACGATTTGTTAGATAGAAAAAGTATTATTTAAGTAATAAGAGAATTTAGTTTTTTGTTAAAATAAATGAATTCTAATCTTATATTATTAAGTAGTTAGATTCAAATGATTGACATTTCATTTGAACTTGCAAGGTTCTTGACTTAGATTACGGGACTTAAAAGGGCATCGCAGTCCTAGAACGCAAAGGGCTCATGAAGGACCAGAGTGGTTTTTAGTCAGCAAGAGTCTTAAAGTCCCTTCCGCTCCAGCGAGGACTCATGAGAGATTTTTGCGTGCCAGGGCGGCCCTGGAACCTTTTCAACACAATTCTGCGCCTGCTGCTCAACCCCTTAAAGTGGTGTTGAATAGCCTATAACCTTCTTCATCAATTCCATGGTATTAATGTAAAATGGTGTTGTATGCAAAGTAATTATGGTAGCTCCAGAGATTAGTGAGTTAAAACAAACAAGTCTAAATAGTAGATATGAAAATAAATAATTTAATCTATTATAGTGACGAATAATAATCATAAATCTGCCTCTGACAGGCCTCCCCTTAATTAAACTAATCTAAATAACCTTTTTCAGTAATTAAATTAACATTCATTGATGTATGTAATTAACGCCACGTAGCTAATGAATTTTATATGAAAACTATGATTCGAGGGGTTCCCATAATGTTATAAATTATGAAAGTATGTTTTGACTAAAATATATTAGTTATTTATAACATTATACTTGTAATCCCCAAAGGATTACCCAATAGTAAGTAGAGACACATTTTATTAATATACTTCATGTACAAATCAATGGTACATAGGCGGATTTAATGCCACAAGGCATTCTCTACCAGTCAACCTTTGGGTGTGAAACAACACTGTGGTAGGGTACAAAAAAAAACAAATAAAAAACTAGTAAAAAAGTAAAATTATTTTTTTTTTACTTATTTTGGTTATGTTCAAGTCTCAGATCCGTGTCCCTCCCGGGGCTCGTGTCTCTCCCGGGACCCGTGTCCCTGGGATCCAGATGTCGCATGTCTTCGAATTTTTGGTTCGAGATTGGTTGATAGCGCAATGTTTACCTTCACTGTTTTCAGAGCAATGGTGAAGAAATAATTTTCACATCACTCTGTGCTTGACTTGGTTCGAATTCGGACCCATGACTTATAAACTTGTAAGTTGGGACTTTTTCCAATGGACAACCACTGCTTTCCTTTTCACTGTCAACTCTTTTTTTTATTTGGGCCAAACCCACCAGTAGCCGACTCCTGAAAGCCAGAATCAACAGTGGCAACCACCGGAAAAACGCCGCCACAATGAAGCTCGATGTGTCCCAGATGGTCCCGGAGAATGAATTTACCTGTCTTGGACCAGTTGGACCTTGCAACGAATTAATCAGAAAAGAGTAGTGGAGGAGTAGGAAAGTCTCTGTCAACTTATCATAATATCAGCGACATTATCCCAAAAGCATTGTTACAAAAGGACAGTTTGTTACCTACTTTGTTTCGTTGTACATCCCAGAAATTACCCAACCTATAAATATATCACAGCTTGTCCCCTATCTATTACATCACAAAATTAAGTCAGTGTAGTTTTAATAAAGCCTCCTTCCCTCCTTCCATGATATATTGCTCCAGACCTTAGGAGTTAATATACTCTGTGGCCTCGGAGGATGTTGTAAAGAATATCAAATTCTATGGACTGAGATAGTGCGTGATTTAATATCAAGGAAGGCTAAAGTTGAGCTGAAAGTACCCTGGGGGACTGGGGAATTATCTAGAAGGTTTTTCTAACAGCCATGAATAAATCTTTGATTTGAAACGAGAGTTGGTAGTTTTGTGAATTTTTTGATGCCCTTGCTTAATATAGAATAGGGATGGGCAAAAAAATAATTAATTTGAAGATAAATCAAAATCGTCTTTATGATTGACTATTAACTTTACTTAACATTTTATTTTTGTTGTATGTATGTGCGTGTCTGTGACAAAATAAATATTATACTTTTTTTTTCTTCTTTCTTTCTCAGTTAGAAAGTAGCTTGTGTATTCTTCATCATCAGCATCATCATCAATAGTCCTCTCCTTGTTCAACATTTCTGTACCAGACTTGTCCAGAATATACCCGCGATGGCAACACTAAATAATGTTAGGTACTTTCTATTCAAAACCAACTTACATTTTGAAAACTTTAATTTTTTTTTCAAACTGTTACAAAAATACATAATTCAAAAAACTCATTCGAATAGAATTAAAAAAGTAACACAATACTGTTCTAAAAAAAATGAGAACAGCGGTAAGTTGAAAGTGGATCTTAATTTTCAATTTCGCTGAGATCTCTTCAACGTGATATTACCCTGCCTTTATTAAATTCCCTTGCCATGCGGGCCCTACTTATTTTTCACGACAAAATTGAAAACACCTCCGTTGCAAAGGAATCGTTCTCACAATATAAAGATTGGGTTTATTGGGTGTCAAGATTGAGTCCGCCATGGGCAGGTAAGGTCCTAGGCCTTCGTGTCGAGAGGCAAACATAAATTTCTTTACGACAAATAAAAATACGCTCCTTTATAAGGCAACGTCAGGAATAAATCATTCAATCTTGTGGAATTTCATCTGGCTTTTTTGGGTTCCGTATCGCGAAAACGTAACCCCTTAGAATTCCCCTGCTGGGAATCGTGTACTTTTCTCAGTAAAACATGAGTTTGTAGTTTTACCGCGAACTGATGTTTAAGGATATTTTAATAAAATATACCTATTCAGTATTTATTTTTACTCGTTTTTTAGGGCTTTTACAGTTTTATTACTCGCTGTCAAGGGAAATATTAAACGGTGTCATCATGTCAGTTTTCTAGTGGTTTAGGTTTACATTTTTTGATCTTAAAATTCTTTTGTCTATTATTAAATGGTAAGAAGATAACCTCTTAGTAGTTGACTGACACCAAAGAACTTCTACAGAATTTAGCAAATAAACGAACATTTTCTGTAATGAAAAAAGTTTTAATTCTTGATTCTTTGCAAATCCGAGGCTTATAAACTCCATTAAACAAACAAGTCAATATATCTTTTAACGCCATTTTTAAATTACATTTCTCATCTTATAAACCTTCTTAACCCTCGGTCCGTTTTTAACCCGTTATCGCGGTCGGGTTCAGTTTAATCTCTTAAAACGTTCCAATTTGCCTTGTCTTGACTATACTTAGCTCCTTTTGAATCCGTTTTTCCGTTCCGTTTTTCGCAGAAGTTTCTCGAAACTTGAAGATTGTGATAGATTGAATGCATTTGTTTTTGTAGCCTCTTGCAATCTTTTAATTAGTTGTTTGGTTTTTCTAGAGTGGAAGAAGAAAGTTTTGATTAAATAAAATAAACGTAAATGTTATTTTCTTGGTCGCTGCGGAATTCCGTTCGGAATGGAAAAGTTGCGGTCAGATAAGTAAAAAATACGACTGCTAAGTGTAAAAAAGAAAAAGAGTACCTAAACACAACCTTACAGTAATAATCATAAGTGCTACCCGTTTCGACGTCCTGTCGGAAATCGCAGGTCCATTTCTTTTCGCATTATATTAAGTACTGAACCAATTTCTATAAATGAGACGCTGTTTGATTCGACCGAGTTGATATAAGGGTCATTCCATTATCGCGGGTGCAACATTTAGACGCCTGTTTTAGTTTATACTAATTAAATGAAAAACATTTCAAATCAAATTAGTCTTTAAAAGACTACATTTTAATGTGTTTACTTTATATTAATTAACAATATTTTTTAAATGATATTTTTAAAGCCAGGAAAAAGGTTCAAACTGCCATCGCGGGTGCAACAAATTTGGCCCAACCTTTCCAGATCACAAACACAAAACACATAAATCTGTTAATTCTTACATATTTAATATGTTATGCCTTAATATTTTGAACTGATTTAAGTAACAAAGAACTTAAAATAAAAACTCTAAACAAAACAAAAATAAACAATGAATTATTATGTTTTTAAATAATCGCGGGTGCAACACCAAATTATCGCGGGTGCAACCAGTCTAACTTATCATCACTTTTAATCATATAGGAACAAAATAAGACATCAAACTTTATTTATTACTAACAAAAATACTTTTACTGTCGCTTATATTAACTATTTCTTTTGAAATACGTCAATAATTGCCGATTTTACGAACATATTATTTTCATCAGTCATTTTTTTTTGGCGCTTCCAACTTCGCGATAATATCATTAAATTGCACTTCTGCTGTATTATTAATGATGTCTGTGTATCGTTTGCCATCAACCGTAGTCATAAAGGTGCATTCACACACATCAGCCACGTCACGTCACCGACAACGGATCGGTGACGGTTTGTCTAGTCACCAGTCACCGTCACGTCGTTCGTCAGTCCGGTTTGGCTGAATCATTGAACATAATATACACTGACTGAACTGAGACGTGACGTTCCCGGGTGTGTGGGGATAAAAGTATGAAACTTGCATGGAAATATTATTTGACGTGCCTGACCGGTGACTTGACTGATAAATCACGTGCCGGTGACTGACATGTGGGAACAAACTCATGAAACATTTTGTTTTTTAAACCGCGCCGGTGACGTGACATGTTTTTGCCACAGCCGGGAAGGCTGTGGCAAAAAGTAATGAAAAAGTAGTGTCCGAGAATTGCTGTATCTAGTAGCCTGCATTCTTTCTTTGGATCTCATTCTATCCAATATTTTTAAATCTACGTCTGTCTCCATGTTCATTTTCATTACTTCTCTCCGTTTGGAATTACGAGCCCTTTCTTGTTGGAGGTGTTCAGCATGAAGCTCAGAATTTTCTCTTGATTTCCGCTTATATTTCTGTGAAACAATCTCCTTATGTTGCTCAGTTGTCATTTTAACCGATATTTCTGTAAAAAATATACAATTTTAATATAGACACACATATTAAATATATATTATTAATCGTCTTCAGCATATATCTAATCTAGGTATACCAAAACAACGAAATATGTATTATGTCACATGAAAAGGTTACGTGAAAAAAAGTTGCACCCGCGATCTCACATCAAGATCGCGGGTGCAACCAATTTAAGTTATCGTTTATTTTTAAGTTACAATCATTGCACTCTTAAAAATGAATAATTTAAGTTTGTTTTTGATTTCTTCTTACTTTTGCAAAGTTTCAGAACGTTAGCTCTTTATTTCTGTGAAAAAAGTAAACTTTTATATCTTTTGGCCTCGCGGGTGCAACAAGATAACAGTGTATTCTAGCAGTCAATAATTCTTAATAAATAACAAAATAAACTTACATTTTTTGGCACAGGAAGATAAATGGATATTGTCACTTTACGTTTAGCCGGTAAAACGTAACCTCAAACTGTCAAGAACAACTGTTTCGCGCCACTGTTGCTAGTTATGATTTTACAGTTTATACCAATTCTTCGGATGGTAATATTTTCAAACGCGTCAAAAAAAAAAGATATGGTATAAAATCAAATAAAAATAAATTGATTATTATATTTAGACTTTCTTCTTCGCACTAATAACAAAAATAACAACTAATAGCGTGTTTGAAAAAATCATGTCGGAAATCGTCTATAGCGGAATCGCCCATAAGTGACGCAGTAGTAATCTTTTTATTCCGATCCGTTTCTTTATTATTTTTTTTCGCAAAAATGTGGAGTAACTGGCATGTATGTTTAAATGGTAACATAGTACAGTTGTTATTCGAATCTAGACTAACAATTTTCTTCAATTTATTTGATCACTACTGTTTGTGAAAATGTGAAAGAAAACATCGTGAGGGAATCGGGGCATGTCCTTACTGGACCTGGGTCCATCAATATACAATATTGCCCACTCCCATATTAAGGAAGGTTGTGTTCCAGAAGTGGGAACTTTAAGCTTATTATTTTTTACTTACATTTGTGTTATTGATCTGATGAAACATAATTATGTTACCTTTGTTGGTATTTGTGCAGTTCTTTTTTTGTCAAAATTGCTATAGACCAAAGTAATGATGTATGGACTGGATAAAAGATGTTTAGATGATAATAGCTTTAAAGATAGAGAACTATTGAGGGAGAAAACATGGTGTTTTATTTTAAACTAGCTTCTGCCAGCGACTTCGTACGCGGATCCTGTTGCTTAAGCTAGCGACAATGGGGTCGTCAAAATCGAAGATCTGAAACGTCTGATGTCGAATTCTTAGAGCCTGGGGACGGCAAAACAACGGGACGCGCATGTCGATTCCAGACGTTCCAGATCTTTGATTTTTGTAAGTCAACAGGAAATGTCCATCAGACTAAACAACTCTTGCTAAGACGTCATTCCTATATATGTTATAGTGTAGCTGGGCTCTTGTAGTTCCACATCAGGTGTTCCAGATCTTCAGTTTTTATACGACAACAGGGAGTGCTCATCAGGCTGAACAACTCTTGCTAAGACACCATTACTGTATAAGTTATAGTGTAGCTGGGCTCTGCTCCTATTGATTGTAGCGTGATGAAAAGTAAACTATAACCAGCGCAGGAGTATGAAAAATAATTGTACCAAGTTTCGTCAAAATCCGTCGAGTAGTTTTTGTTTCTATAACGGTTATACAGACAGACAGACAGACAGACAGACAGACAGACAGACATTATTTTAAAAAAATGCATTTTTGCCATCAGTATCGATCCCTAATCACCCCCTGATAGTTATTATTTTGGAAATATATTTCATGTACAGAATTGACCTCTCTACAGATTTATTATAAGTATAGAAGTATAGATAGATGATTCCTTGTATAACGTCAGAAGAATAATGTTCAGGGTTTATGGCACGATATCTGTCGGTGTCTTAATTACATCCCAGATTAAAGATATGGCGTTATCTCCTCATCCAGTGGATTTAATACCCGTTTATACGAGTTTTACTTTCGCTTTTAATTAAAAAGGTAAATGTCAAGGGGGTAACGTATCAATTTCAATGGGTTAAAGGTAGCTGAGAAAGTTGCTTGCTCTCGAATTAAAGAAATGCTTTGGAGATAAGTAATGCAGTAATGGTTAATTAAAATGTAATAGTATGAAGCAATATTCACATTTAATGAAACAATATTTATTTATATACGAAAGACAATCAAGTTTGAAACCTTGCCACTATTTCGTTTCTCATTCGCATGATTTGTTTAAAACAGATAAATAAAGTTATGTTATTGTGAACATGTAATTTTTTACTAAAGTGGAACTACCACGTTAGTTAAAAAGAAACACCTTTAATTATACACAAACCCTCCAAATATAAGGTAAGTAGTAAAAAAAAACTGGCCAAAACTGGCATTTCAGAAACAAATAGAAGAAACATAAAAAATAATATCAAAGTATGCCGAAAAACATTCCCCCAAATCTAAAAACATTTTTACGACGGCTCATAATCCAAGTCCAGCCAACTTAGAGGTAACGGCGTCTCCAGGCCTGCTTAAAATTTCATGAAAACGGCATATTTCAGCCCCTAATAGATAACTTCGGATTACAAGGCGGCGATGCCTCCGCATTATATATTCACTTCGGGAAACGCAAAGAGCATAGATCTACTGGGCCACTCGTAAATCAAAGTTTTTGTAGATATCTATAATTCAGGAGTTTCTTCAGCGACACTCGTACAAGACATCTGAGAAAATTTTACTTAAGTGGGCGTACAAAAATGAATGATTTTGGAAATAATTAAAAGGTATTTACGACTGTAATCCCTGAAAAGTTGACAGAACAGTACCTGCTGGGTCGAAGGTCTGTCTTAGAAGCGCATCGTGTCTCTGGAACGCAAAGGGCATCTGACGGATCAGGTTTAAAAAAAAAAAACTTCAAAGCTGAGGTTTGACGGAGTCACGGGACTTACGAGCTACCGTGCCCCGTAACGTAAAGGGCTGTTGAAGGACACCGTAGGTTTAGTCAGCTCAAGTGTGACAGTCCTTCCTGCCTTGCCCTGGGTGAGAGAACTCATTTGATGATGTCAGGTAGTCAGGCTAAAAAAAACCCTTTTCCGCCAGCTTAAATCTCAATAAAAACAGCTAGGAAGGCTAGAGAAAACAATATTAATATATTGATGATGTATTTCCACGGTTTAATATGAATGTAGAGTATGGCCTGTTAATCTGATCAGTCATGGGAATGGGTCGGCATCCGATCGGAATCGACGCGATACAACGGCTGAGTTCGCTTGTTAAACTTTAACATATACGGGTCGTATCATTGTTATCTTGTGAGATAACATTTAACGATACGAGTATGTTATACAGTGACTGTAATCTTCGGAATAAGGGTTAAAATTTTCTTTTGGGTTATCTGCAATTTTTTGGAGTGTTATTAAGAGCGTATATTCCGAAAGCAGGCAACGTCGCAAATGGTTGTCAAATATTAACAAGTTTTAATTAATTTAGCATTGTTACTGTATGAAAATAAGAAATATGGCTCTGTAGTGCACTAAAAAATTGATAAGGGAATGCAATAATTAATATCGTTACCCTTTAATGTACAGTTTAAATGTTTTGATTTTATAATTAGTAAAGTTTCGACCCGTGGGACGAACGAGACAATAAAAGACTAGAGTTTACACTGCGCGCTCCACGAAAGAGGTCATCCTGTAAATATTTACCGAGTGGGTTGTGTAAATACAAATATTATAAAAACCTGTGAGATTTTTCTGTAGACTGAGTTCTGACTCATGGTTCTGTAAAGTTCCATGAAATGAGAGTATGGGTAAGTAATGAATTTTTAATCTCTTTATAAAAGTTCAAACTAAATCAAAGGGGGTGACAGAGATCCTGTTCAAATTTACTTACTGTATAAAGTGTGTAAATGTAACATGTTCTGTCACACAATTTGAAAGGCTTTAAAATGTGTCTTTTGAGAATCACTTTAAAAATCTTTTTAATATCTTATCGCCTTTAGGTACAGACACATTTATAACAATTCTGACATACCAGTCTCGTACCCAATCAAGTCTAATAACTTAGCTAGATAATTTTAAGACGTGTGTTACATAGCAACGATACTTTATGACTATAACGAGTATCTGTACTACGTGATCTGGTTTTAATATAATCTTAATGGTTTGCTGTACTTTAACGTACTTGTACAATATCGTCTTTGTACTCGATGATTGGTGGGCTAGTTCTCATGGCCTTATGTGTAATGTTTTCATTATAATATTTGCTGTGTCTTTGAAGAGAAATATAGCCTTTTGATTTTTGTGCCTTTATGAACTTGCTCCACTAATCTTTCTAAGTTTTATTTTGTTAATGAATAGGTTCTCATAAAAATACACAAAAAACGTCTGAAGAATATGGCTCCAAATAAATAATTTCTCTTAAGGTGATTGCTTCGATGTAGCCCGCGAAATTCAATTTTTTTTACGTTTTTTGCAATTTGCAGGCCAGTGACATGTTGTAACTTTATAAATATTTGTGTTGCGCAAATAACAAGTATAATTTTAAATATAAAAAATATCAAAAAACTCGCTCCATCAGCTCTCACATAGAAAAGGTGCATCGTAGTTAGATTTCGGAGATTTTAACATGATGCACCTTTTCTATGTGAGAGCTGATGGAGCGAGTTTTTTGATATTTTTTATATTTAAAATTATACTTGTTATTTGCGCAACACAAATATTTATAAAGTTACAACATGTCACTGGCCTGCAAATTGCAAAAAACGTAAAAAAATTTGAATTTCGCGGGCTGGTTGGAGCATCCCCCTTAACGATCTGCTAATACTACTCGGGAGTTCTAAGGGGATATTTAGGCAGATAAAGTGCATGTGCTGAAATTAGTAGATGTTTGGGTTGAAAACTTGTTATTAAGAATTATTTTAATTCTATTTTGTATATGTCTGATGTCCTATGTTTTTTCTTAGGCAAGTGAGTCGACGTCGACTATTCTGGAAGATCTTATGATTTTCAACTATTTTTACGGTAGTGAAACCATCAAATGAGGTCTCCTAGTCCAGGTTGGAGTCGAAGGGTCTGATAGACTCCAACTGACTAAAAGTCACCCTGTTCAGTCGGTCGACCTTTGCGTATGGAGCTTAGACATTCCCGGGACCAATGAATGTCACGACCTGCATGGTTTACAAGTCACTGACTGCCACAGGTGCCAATAACAACTTCAGATAAGACATCCACCTACAAGTAAAACCCCAAAAACGCCATCTCTCGCCCAAAAAAAAATCTAGGACCCGTTCGTCAGCCCCTTATCAGTAACCCGATACAAAGTAGACATTGTTATCACCACAAACACACCTACGTGCACTGCGTAAAGTTTCCGATTGCCCTCATATTTGCATAACCGATACGAGAAGGTTATTGAATCTTTATCTTAGGTCCCTGACCCCCATGTTTGCTCCTAGGGTTCGATACGATGCTATTCAATATTTGAGTCGAGTATGTGTGTTCAGATTGTGCATGTTTTGGTGTATTTATGTGTGTGGGTGAATTTTTGGAAAATAGGTCAAAGATTAGATATGCTGTTTGGGTTGTTGGTTGTGGATTTTTATATTAAATTTTGATATTAATGGTGATTTTGTGATTATAACATATCGAAGTGCCTGAAAACAGGCGTAACAACTGAGGCAGGCCTAAATACTCTACCGTAATGACTTGTTCCTTTTTACAGACTGATTAAAAAAATAATACTTATAATATATTGGAGGATATGTAGATACTTTAGAAATAAAATTCTGGTATTTAGTGAGTCTGGAAGCCCCAACAATTTGATAAAGGCTTGGCAGATGATGATGACGAAAATCCCGAAAAATATTTATTTCAATGTACCTACAAAATGAAAACTTTGAAATGTAACAAAAAACATATTGAAATTGCTACGTCCCGGCTTGTTGTAAAAGCTGTAAATCACACAGTATTTATTAATAAATAAAATATATTGTATAATTCATGAGTAGCAATATTTTGTTTGGCTAACTGCCAACGGTTGCTCAGTCTGTCATGTCGCTTATAAATCGTGAAACATCATATTTTATACCGGTACTGATAGATAACTATTAATACGGAAAAATGAGAAATTCTTCGTTAAAAAAAAACTAGATCAACGGTTTTTCATTGACACTTACTGAGCACTTTAACAATAAAGTAAATAGACGGCACTGTTGGCGCAGTGGTTGAGTGATCAACAGCTACGCAGCGTGTCGTGGGTTCGAATCCCACACGGAACGAATTTTTGGATGGGATACAGGCACTTAGTTGTTCAGGGTGTTGGTCTGGGTCTTTGTCTATATGAGTTTCTATGTATGTAAACGCACCCACGACACAGGACAAATTTCTAGTGTGCGGGCAACGTATAAAAAAAAAAACAAAAAAAAACTTGGTCTACTTTTTTTTTGGCACTCAGCACTAAAATAATCAAGTTTTCAACTTCTTCAAAACCGCATTAAGCTTTCAGGCTAAACATTAAGGATAACTACCGTTCTAGGTCAAGATGTTTTTTTGTCTGTACTACAACCAATAAAGTTGGTTACTTCAACCAATTTACGACCAACTCGACCTAAATTCGACCAACTTGTTGGTTCAAAGTTGGTGCGATACAATCTGTATACTTTGGATTGCTACGTGTTAGCCTTTAGAAGTTTTGTTGGAGCTGAATTTGTTTGAAAAGATGGTGGTAGAAAAACTTTTTAGTTTTTTTTTGGAGTGTTTTCAGCTTGGTTGTTCAGAAGAATCTGGAGCAAAGAGAATAAATAACTATTAGGAAATAAATTAACTGCTGTGTATAAACGTCTGCGTTGCCGAATTTTTCGAAAGAGTTACCGAGGCCCTGAAACGCAAAGGGCAGTTGAAGGAAAATGATGGGTTTTTATTTAGTAATAGTCTGAAAGTCCCTTCCGTTACACGCAGAGCTAGAGAAGTAATTTTAAGATTTCGCACAAACTGTAAAAGAGTGTCATGGAATTAAATAAGAAAATGACGATCTGTCATCTTCATGACTGCTTTAAATGAGGAGAATGACGATTTTGACGATTAAACACTGTTTTAAGCTTTCACGGTTTGTCTCTAAATTTAAAATGTCACTTACGGGATATCTTCCGTGATTATATTTTTGTTTGAGTTAGATTTTGACGATTAATCTATTCTATACTAATATTAAAGCTGAAGTTGAGTGAAGTTCGTTTAGTTAAACGCGCTAATCTCAGGAACTACTGGTTCAAATTGAAAAAATATCATTGTGACAGATAGTCCATTTATTGAGGAAGGCTATAGGCTATAATGGATGGATGCAAGTGGCGAATTGTCGTTCGGCGTGGCGGTCTAAGAGGGAGGCCTATGTTCAGCAGTGGACGTCTTCCGGCTGATGATGATGATGATGATGATAGGCTATAAAACATCACGCTACAGTTAATAGGAGCTAAGCAGCGGAGGCGAAACCACGAAGAAAGATATAATACACCGATCAATTGAAATATTCCACCATCTTTTTATTCATAGTTTCAAAGAAAGTTCCACCTTAATCAGTAGTGATTTCCAAACCCTTTTGTCCACTCCAAACCAGCAAACTTCAAAATAAATACCATTGTATTTCCCTCAATGTCCGCTCGGTTCACCTTTTGCCTTATATTTGTAAGGTCAGAAGTACACTGGACGGCATTATTCAGAAGGGACAATGGCTAAGGGTGTGGACGACGTGACATTAACCCGACCCGCACTATTGTACACCCGTCCTTATATAAGCACATTAGTTTGCCGACTTAAGGGTAGTTATTAATAGAACTTCGAGGTTTGCTCGGTTTCTTTAAAAGTAAATCTTGGGGTAAGTAATCCTACTTTAGTCGGTGTGTGTCCAGAATAAGTTTTTGGGTTAACTTAGTTTGAAAACTTTAGGTAGTGTAGGTTGTCGTAAATTGTGTTATGCCTAGACTTCTTGCTAGGAATTAGAAGCCTTCTTTCTTAAGTGAATCTTCGTCCATCAAGTAGTGATTATTAAAGTTAACTTCCGAACATTTTTTTTCTTCTTGAAGAAATCCGTATTTATTTTGTGGAACAAGCAAAACAATTTTCTTCTTATGCATTGAAGAAAACCTCTCAAAACTGGCATAATACAAATACTGGCCACATTGAATATACTGAAATATTATCATCACTTTTGGACGGAATATAAAACCCAAATAGAAATAAAATATCACTCGACTACACATATCGCTCGAAAAGGCGACCCATCAAAAAACATCCACATGACACACCATCCTTCACTTCGACCAAAATACCACTTCCCATAACGGTACACTGGCGGCCAAACGAAGTAACCCACTTCGGACTAGTGATGTAAGTTCCGATACGATACTATTCGGTCGGTATCGATGTGATGTAATATCCTATATTTCTGATCGATATAAACAAATTCGATGTGATACGATAGAATGTTGGATAAATAAAGTCTTAATAATAAATGGATACTATCATGTCATATTGTTTTAAACGACATAATCAGTCAATGTAAAATGTACCCAAAAATAATCATTGAAATGCTTAGAACTTCAGAGGGATTAAATTAGAACGATCTGTAATTTCATTTCACTACAAATGTAAGAATCGTAAATATCAGAAGACGATACAATACGATTTAAAAATAGAAGAATTTTATCGACGCAATACGACAAAATGATTTAGAATCGTATCGTAACGTTGCGATCGATAGGAATTATCGATACAAAACGCAAATATTATACATCTCTACTCCGCAGATACACGTATTTACATTTCACATTTACACCATTGGTACTTAATTGATACTGTCCGTTTGTAAAGGGTGATTCAGACGCTCTATTTAATGTTGAAATGAAATGGGAATTGGATTATCTGTATTTGGGTGAACCGGTTTTGTTCTGGGTGTGCTGTTTTAAAAGTTAAATTCGAATTGTAAAGGTATTTCAATATTTCTCTATAGGTGCTTTAATTTTTGTGGACTGCTGAAAATTTGTTTTTAAGTTATCGCCTCGTATTCACATCATTATCATACTGATGATGATACAGACTACTGTATTCGTCCACTGCTGAACATAGGCCTCTCCCAATGTGCACCACTGAGCCTTGTCTTGAGATTTCCTCATCCAGTCTCTGCCAGCTGCCTTTAGCAGGTCGTCACTCGCGCCTCGTATTCACAATTACTGCAATATAGAGAAATTTAACGAATCCTTTTCGTTCTCATATCAAACACTGTAGTGACGTATATGACTGTCAAAGATTCACATACAACTTCGCAAAGGTCATAAAGTTACAAAAAGATCGTTAACATTCATTACTTTAATATATTCAATCTTTGTTACGGCTCATAAGGCTGTAAAACTAATAGTCCAAGCCTATCGTGACACTTACGTAAAAGAAATAAATTACGAGCTATTCACTGCGCATGAAACTAGAATTTATTTTAAATTGGAGTTCAAAATTTAAATCACGATGAAAGAAAATCACTCCGAACCGACCTTAGAGTTCACGAAATAATTTCACACTTTAACTCCAAAGACGCATCGAATTTTACTAAGCGTGACCTTTTAGCGCTCCAATCCTGATGCATAACCATAAAAAGCAGGCCAGATGTTTATTATGCTGAGTCACTATCCTTAAACTCACAAAACCAACTCTATCCCCTTACCATAAGGATCATTACAATAATACGTGACGATATGCTTGAAGCTGCAATCCAGTTCGATTTGAAATTCAATAAAATTATCTGCCAAGTCACATAGAGCAGTTTTTAAGATCGCGTTCCGATTTCGTATAAGATGACTGTTGTCGTTCAATAACGTCGGAAAGACGGGAAATGTTCGATAAAAGTTTCTTGAAAAAATGTGTGAATTTTTGTGGTGTCAATTTATTTGGCTGCATTTGTAAAATGTGCATTTTTGCTTTAATAATATGTGGTATAAATTCAGGTTACTTGGGTAGATGTAATACTGTGATTTGTTTATTTTCAGAGACATTCACACTCCACGACCTCATCCCGCCAGCCCCCTTCTATCATCGCACATTAAGACGCACGGCAAATTACCATCCTTAACTTATTGCTATTCCACTAATTCGCACTAAGCGTTTCCAAACATCTTTTATAATGCGGACAGCGAAGGAATGGAACTCTCTGCCTGCGTCTGTGTTTCCGAACGCATACAACCGTAATCTCTTCAAAGTTAGAGTGAACAGGCTTCTTCTGGGTAAGCTCGCTCCATCGTCGGCCTTGTCTTAGTCACTCCTGACCTAGACGTAAAACTATTAGGTATTCTGTGCCACGACTAAGGTCAAGAGCAAACCCATTGCAAAAAAAAAATTACAAAGAAAACGAAAAAAGGTGCTACCACAAAATAGATTTCGCATATAATTTTGACTTCAACCGTGAGCATAGCTCCCCAAAATAAGGCAAAAAAAGTCGAACAAAAATAAAGCGGTTTTGCATCCGACCATCTGCCCGATTGGCTTCAAATCCAAAAGATCGGATGAGTGCATGTGTCGGTTGAAAACACCTGTCGTTTTCGGTCAGGTTTGGACAATAATGGAGTCACCACCTGGCATGGTTCTATATTTTTTTACGGCGTTTGGATTGGGTATACTCGTAGTCAACCAGCGAACTGGTTTGAATTTCATCGTCTTTTGCGTTGTAGATATTATTTGTGTCTCTATAACTCTGGGTTTGGGATATAATTCCCAAGAATATTGTAGACAACCTGTACCCCGCTGTTTCAACCGCTGCTCGGCTTCTTTAAGTCGTAGCGTGATTTAATTTAGCCTATAGCCTTCCTCAATAAGTGGACTATCCAGTACAGAAGGAATTTTTAAATTCATGAGGATAAAATTTGTGAGGATGTATGTATGTGTATGTAGGTATGTTTGTTACTCTTTCACGCAAAAACCACTGAACGGATTTGGCTAAAATTTGGTACACAGAAAGTTTATAACCTGGATAGTTTTTATCCCGATTTTATGTTCCCGTGGGATAATTTTCGAGTTGTAGCGGGTGAAGCCGCTGGCAACAGCTAGTTATTAGGTAGTATAATATTAAAATTTGTATAGATGTTGAGCGCGTTATAATAAACTGGGCTGTATTGTCGGCAGACTACATTTGCGCCCTAAGAAACCCTTATACATAATTACTAAATGAAAAAAATAATTATGCCGTCGTTAAAAAAACTAGATAATTAAAAATTTTCCTTCTTTTGTTAATAAAAATGTGATAGGCACCAATTCCATTTCTTCCACCCAATTGACAACTAAACCCAAATTTTTCCAAAAAAATATTTTTGAATAATTTCCGATACGACTGCTGAAAATTTTAATATTCACGTGTCTCGTTCACAAAGGGTTTATTCAAAGTGAATTTCAAATTGAAATTGGTCTTCGCGCTTTTGTAAGGAGCCGAAGATTTGTAAGAACAATATTGATTTTAAAAGCACTGGAGCATCCTTCCAAGTTTCTTTGTCATAATCGCTATTATTAATTGGAATTATGCAAATGGCGGCAAGTTCTGTTTTTGATTGACAACTGGGGGTACGTCCTCTGTCAAAATTGAGAGATTTCGCTCTTCTTTTGTTTTTGGTATTGTGGGCTTTTTATCTCTATCGTAGTTTTTAAAAGAACAATGTTTTAACTTTAGAAGTTATTCCTGTGTCATTGGTGTGTTATCAAACATTCAAACTATCTTAAATATTCAGACCCGGAACAACTATTTGTACATACATTACACAAATATTTGTTTGTGAAATGGAACCAGCGACATGCACAGCTGTCAATTGCCAACTATGCCGTCATTTCATTTTTAATGTAAAGTACGATTATTAATTCCAGTCAGTAAAATGACATTTGTACATGAATGAAATGTACTAAAACATGAATGAAATGTACTAAATTTCTTTGTATTAGTGACAGTTGCACTGTCATTTTACTGACTGGAATGAACAATCGTACTTTAGATCAATGTGCAAAAGAGGTTTTATATTTAATATTGAAGTCGTTCGTTGTCCTTACTGAAGTTCTGCAAGGACAATGAAGTTACAATCGAGTTTAAAAAGTCGTTTAAAATTGTGTTAACATCTGCCTATCCATTTTGCGATCAGATTCCAGTCAAGAGTTATGCACCCAATCTGATCTCCACAAGCCATTTATTTATAGAAATGTCGTTTAGAAATTAATAAATATTGCCATTCTATTGCTTGAAAATGTGAGTTTATCATCAAAGAGGACTTAATGATGTAGATATGCACTTTAAAAGCTACTAGCAACGATATTTAGCTTTGAAACTGATATAAAGTTAGCAACTACAGTGTTTGCGCTCGCGAATAACCGGTATTTCTTGGCTTCCGAAAAACCGGTATTTCTTGGCGAGATTTTTTAAAAATCAGAGGCCTTATCCCTTCATTTCTGTATTGTACAGCATACTTTTTTTTTTGGCGTGGTAAAATCATCAAATGAGGCCTCATTTGATGATTTTACCACGCCAAAAAAAAAAAGACAGTCTGAAAGTCCCTCTCGCCCTGCCCGGGGTGGGAGGCCTCCCACCCCGGGCAGGGCGAGAGGGACTGTCAGACTTGTACTGACTAAAATCCACGGTGTCCTTCAATAGCCCTTTATGTTCCGGGGTCACGGTGATGGAAATAAGTCCCGCGACCATTGTACAGCATACTTGAAGTATTTACTGCGTTTATTGTATAGAAAAATGAAAAGGCGCCTCTAGTGTATGTACGAGGAACTAGTTATACTTCCTCCCTTTAAATTAATAACAAAGTTCCAGTTTACTTTACATATACGGGAAAAGTCACGACAGGACCTCTGTATCATAATATTCTAGCTTATCATATCAAAAATCGGTAGAGTAAGTTTCTATTTTCCATATTGTGATACCTATTTATTTTTGCTACTTGATTTATTTATTCTATCGTATCAAATGTGAAGTTAGAGAAATGTTTTTGACAAGGTAGGTATTTTTAACAGAACACTTATTGAAAAAACTGACAGAGAATAAACGAGCTTGATAAATCTATGATTAGCTTAAAAGTAATTTAAAAGCTGTCAACAAGAGATGTATGAAATATACATACGTAGAAAAAATACCAATTTTAATGTGCTTGTGATGTCCTAACGACATTGTTAGAGTCGCGGGCAACCGATAGATGCAAGTGGCGGATTGTCGTTTGGTGCGGTCGTTTTAGGGGGCTTTTGTTTAGCAGTGGACGTCTTCCAGCTGATGATGATGATGGTGTTTCCAATATTGGGCAATGCCCATTTCTCGTACAGAGCAGGAATTAGCTTGATCATCATTTGCTCCATGCGAGTCGAAAATCTTTGATCGGAGGATCTGGGTTTTCTTAATTAGTGCTGTCAAATAGAAAGCACATGTATGACAATGAAAAAAACAGCATCATCATATCAGCCGTAAGACGTCCAATGCTGAACATAGGCCTCCCCTATAGACTTCAAATAGGACTGGTTGTAAGCGGCCTGCATCCAGCGTGATCCTGTGGTCTTCATAAGATCGTCTGTCCATCTTGTGGTGGAATGTTCATGCGTGAAAAAAAAAGAGATTTAAACGAGTTCAAACTCAGAAATTACTTTATGAGTTCAAACTCCCAACTTCGGATGTAAAAAGCGGAAGGAAATTGTAACAATATTACCAACAAAACGCCAGCAAATTGGCCAGCAACAACAGCAAAAAAACAACATCCGTTCCATTTTTGGATGAACGGAAATAACAAAACCCTTAGGGCAGTTCTTATTTTTAGTAAAACCTACTTTTAGCTCGGCAATTCGCTAACTTGCATATTTATTTTAAAAATGACGTGAATCCCCTTTTAGCGGTTTCAAACGTTATTATTATCTGGTAGTGACATCGCTTTGGCATAAATAAAGAAATAAGAATAAATAAATCAGCATCGGCCTAGCCTTTTCCCAACCATATTAGGGTCGTGCTCCAGTCGTACTGGATGCAGCTGAATATCAGTTTATTATTTGCACTGGTGGCCTACCAGAGTAGTTGCAGTGTAGGAAAGAGACAGAGCTATACAAGTCGTCTAGCGCCATCTCGTTCACTCACTGGAACTACTCTTTAGTCATCATGGCAGGCCATCTGATTACATATCTGACCTCTAGAACCTAGTAACTAGGTAATACTAAGACTGGTTGTCAAGACTTTCGAGCTTCTGACTAAATTTTGGTACGGAGGCAACTTGCTATATGACTTATCTACAAACCAACCTTCGATCGTGGTAGCATTATCCCAGGAGCACGTATAACTGGGATAAATCCACCATTCTAGGCCTCTCCTTAGGCCATGATCAACCAAGTACCTATCGACATCCGTTCAGCCGTTAAAGGTTTGAACAGACACACGCGATTAATCGCGCTGCGACAACGAGCCAAGCTAATTTCCACTCTAAATGTACTGCGAATGGACCGCGACAAGTCGCCCCGCGCGATCAATCGTGTGTGTCTGTTCGAGGCTTAAAGCATAAAAACCTGACACAAACAGACGGACACACATACAGTTAGACAGTCAGATTTCTTTCGCATTTATTATTACGAGTTACGAGTAATGGATCTTGTATTTTCTGCGAACTTCATAGATATTGATATGATCTCTGAACAGTTTCTCTTTTTATTTTGCTTTTATCTTTCTTATTCGCTTCAATTCATAAGCCCATGTTAGATTAGACGTAATATATTATATTTCGAGTTTTTTTGCAAGATGAATTCTTGCCAAGGTTTTTTTTTCTCACAAATATGTTGATTTTATTAAGATTTTGCTGTCTGTAACTGATTGTTTTTTACCGACTTCAAAAAGAGGAGGTTTTCAATTTGGTTGTTTTTTTTTTTATTTATGTGCACCGATTACTCTGAGGTTTCTGGTGATTTCAAATGTCATCTAACTTTCTTCAATATTTTTAATTTTGTGAGCTTTTTTGGTTATCGAAGTCGGTTCCATTTTTTAAGTCTTTAATTATAATTAGTGATGATAGACTTGCGTTTGACCATTATTTTCTTTGGAATAAAGGAAATATTTTGTGGTGGTGTTTTCTAGTAGGTACATAACAATAATTATGTCTTCTGAATGTACCAGAAGTTCATTGCCCCTGTCCATTACTTACTAACTGTCCTAGTATACACTAATTACTTTATAACCAAATATGCATTGAATTAATACAACTTAACATTATGCCTGATTACCTACCTTGAAAGAGCAGACAGTAGTGTAAAAAACAGCAGTTATCATAATAAAATCTTATACATAATATATGTATAATTGCCGGAGAGTTTTCTATCACCAATGTTAAAAAAGTATCCACTACTAATTGCCACCTTGGAACGCAAAACATATGGGAAGTAAAAAACATAAAATTCATATGGAATATGAATATGGACTTTTAGTCAGTAATAGTCTGACAGTCCTCCCTGATCCACTTCGGGTGAGGAGTCATAAAATTTACTAAAACACAAAAATAATAAAATGTTGGCCTCACCTTCTTGGCGAAAAGGCCACTAACTTTTCTGTACTTTCCCAGAGAATAGAACCCCTCTATCCACTAGACTAGGCAATAAAACAAAAATAACAATCTTTCACGAGACAAGACAGGGCCACATGGCCTGACCATTCGATCTTAAGGTCATTTTATCTCCCAACTAATAAAGGTATCCTTTGTTACAGGTATGCATGAGTCAAGGATGATACATCTCGATGGAATGCAGCTGGTTACGAAGTTAATGGACCAGTCTTCAGGTCAACACTAATGGCTTGTGTATAGAAGTTCATTTACTTGTAAGAAATGGGAATTCTTTAGTGACGTCACGGGTTTGGCTTGCAAACTTTTTTTTTTTTTTTTGTAAATCGATGTTGTGGATTGATAAAAATAGTTCTTTCTTTTTGACTACACCACAACTACACAAGGTAAAGTTAATTGAGGTATCAGAAAAAATATTTTGCTCATTTTTTTCGATAGAGAATTAGTGTATCAGCGTAGTACTATTATATGTTCTGTGGTATCAGTTTGATTGTAAAAAATTCGGCGCTCGCGCATTCCTGGGCACGAGACTTCTGTAGGCTGCGTCAGGAGGATTTTTTCGCTTAATCGAAACCATAGAGAATTTAGTAGCTTTTCTTCTGCTATCTAAATGTCAAGTAAGAAAGGAAAAAAATGTGTCAGAAAGATAATCGAATACGGCGGTCGCATCATCTCTTTCTATGTCTTAAAAGGAAGAGATAGAACACAAAAATACAAAGACATGATTGTGTCTTCTACCAAACCGCACGGGGGGAAGAGAGGAGGCCTGTGTCTCAGGCGTGGGAACATTACAGGCTTATTTGACAACAAACTTCAATAAACGATTAATGTACCTATTAGTTCCATACATATCTATATTCTAAGACTTACGTTCGAACATTAGGTATATACAATTTCGAAACCCTTGTAGTCTGAATTGTAACTAAGTACTTAGGTACCATTAGAGCCTCCAGCTGTTATAGTTAGACCAAATATCTTGTTACTAGAAGATATACAACGTTCAGAAATTCTCGGTAAACATCACCTATATGATAATATAGTTTTCGGGTATCAATATTAAAGGGTTTATGTTTAACGTGTGTGTTGTAATCGATGTTTTGCTTGTTTTGGAACATATATTTTACGAGTACATTACAAACTTAATAACTAGAAAGTGGGTAAAATATATTACTCATTAACACATCAAAAAAGGTTTGCCATCACTTTGAAAAATCTAAATCTTTTTTGTTTCGGTAGATAATTTGTGGTTTATTCTTCTTATTAGATTATTTAAAAATATAAATTTAGAATTAAAAATTAAACACTTCAATTGTTTTTCCATAATATAAAAAAAATATATATATCAGCTTCAAGTGATCACAAACTTTTTAGATGTGTACCGTAACAAAAAAGATTGCGATTTTTTTAAATGATCGCAAACTTTTTTGATATGTGTATAAGATTAGAATATTTCAAAGTCAATTACAATAAGTGCTTCTCTAAAGTTCTATAAATTATTTCAAATCACAAAACTTCCACCACTGAACTCCTAAGCTAAATCCAGTAAAATGGAATGATGGAAACAGTCAACTGAAAAATCGAATGAAAAATAGTTCCATAACTACACCTTTCAGGATTCCAATTAATCCAATAAGCGTCTAGAACGTTCTCGATTCCTTTAATTTATCTCTTTTTCCAGCATTCAGTTCGCTGGAACAATTAAGACGATTTTCAATCCTCTGTCATTGGATATCCGATCTCTTAGAAATACGAAGATCTATTAATTGTGTGGGAGGTGATAATTAGGGATTTAGTTACTAAATGTATCAAATATTTAATTTTGTGCTAATTATGTTCTCAGCTAATATATTCGGAGTTACGTAATAAATACGTATATGGGGCCATTTTAGAGGTCTTTGGCCACAGGCAGTTTAATTAACTTCGGCACATCTCACACAAAACAGAGAAAGAGATTGGGAATCTGTTGCTTGTTTTCATTAAATGCAAATAACATGAGGACCAAAGCATTCAAAATTCGCTTTTCTGCCTCTGTCTGCCTTTTTCAAGTATACTGGTGTTACGTAACACATTTTTTTAACAAAATAATGTTAAGGTTGTATAACATTTAACAAAATATTAGTTTAACTACTGATCAAACAACTCGTCCTAAGTCTTAATGAATGGTCAAAGGTGAAATGCTATAAACACTGCTAATCCAAAGGATTGGTGACGGTAGTTAGTTGTTATTTGCAGACAGAACGGGGTGCTTATGCTAATCCTCCCGGCTTAATCCTGTCGTCTTATACGTGTCAGGGTCGGGTATGGATCCATTCTTTGAGGGGTAAGATGGGCTATCGTGAAGATACTAAATGCAGGTACGCCAAATAAGCCATATAGGCCCTTAATTGTAATAACCAACGTACTAGATAAGAAACACCTAAACCAGAGCCCTTTTTGGATCACTAGTGTGTCTGTCTGTCTGTCGCCAATTTACTCGGGATCTGGGTACTGGGGTACCTTTGTTTTGTCCTTTACTATCCCACTGCTGGACAAAGGCCATCCTCCGCTGCTTCCAAATTTCGCTTTTTCCTATTTATAATAATGAAAAATTGCAAAGAAAACTGCTAAGTCTAGAACAAATATATTAAAACTACCTGTTCCCCGCGGTTTCACTCGCTGCTCGGCTACTATTGGTTGTAGCGTGATATTAAATAGCCTATAACCTTCCTCGATAATTGGACTATCCAACACAAAAAGAATTATACAATTCAAACCAGTAGTTCCTGAGAATAGGGAGTTCATCCAAAAAAACTCTTCAGTTATAAAATATTGTTATAGCTAAAGCGCAGGAGACTGATGAGATTAGAGTTAATAGTTTAGTAGATAACATACAGGGACATAGAACATCTTATTCAATCTCCTCCTAATCTCTACCACCATTCAATCTAAGCTTATATCAGTCCAATGCACTCCTTTACCTCCTGCCTCAAGACACCACAAGGCGATTCCTCCAACACCTGCATACCTCTTGATAAGGTATCGAATACTAGACGTAATAGGTCTTCAGAATACAGCCATTGTTTCACACAAAGGTATCAACGTCTAATCTAGTCGTACCGTTTGAACGACCTGAGACAATAAGTGCACGTCCAACAGACGTGTGTAGTACATTGTGTCCCTAAATCGTGGATTGCATTAAGTAGTGAGATACGTCTACGGGACGTCAGGATTACGTCTTTGAAGCTCTTGGTGTTTATTAGGTTTCTGCTTTAAGGAAGTTTCGGGGTATTAGTTCTGAGTTGAGGTTGTTAAGGGACCTGTTGAAGCTGGAGATGTGGCTGAATTCTGGTTGAAGCTGATTTAAGTTTGATAATGTTAAAGAAATCTTTGCAAGTAATGATTGTGTCAAAGAATATGAGCGGAAGCATTGCCAATAGAATATTTGACAGATGTTCATAAAATAATATCTTAGAAAGTTTTAGCTTAAATATTATTTAATAGAAACTACACATTATGATGGTTGCACTAAAAGGTGATCACATGATAAATATCATGGATAATCAACATTTAGATAGAGTTGAAGTAATTATGTAGTCATATTTATCCCTATGTCAATGTTTCTATTTGGAAACTAATTTGCTTTGTATCAACGTTCATTTTTCTTCATTTTCTATAAAACAAAGCGACAATACTTCTCCATAAATAAGCAGTCTCGATGAAACCAAAATAAAAAATGGCGGAGATTTTGCAGTGCTCGCGACATGTCGCCGTTTGAGACAGGTGGTTCAATGCGCAGAGCTAACAAGAGTTAGACCTTACAGAAGTAATAGGTACAAATTAATTTTGATGCCATTATATGGATTATTGAAAAAAAAGAAGGTCTACTTGCGGTGTTTTTGCACTCACGTAGAACAAAACATAAAGACACAAGATTAAATAACTCTGAAATAAAAATATCATCGTTGCAGAACGGATTTTTTCTATTTGAAACTTACCTCACAGCAGGCACAAAACTGAGGTTGTTTGCGGAGTAAAAAATAAAACAGATTATCCAAACAAGAAATAGACTTAAAGCGATTCTTTTTGAAAAATGTAGCAAAGAGGGTTTAAAAAAAAAAACATTTTTTTTAACTTTTTATCAAAGTAAAAAAAGTTATTGCCTTCCTCACTAAACAAGGTTCGATATTTAAAAAAATATTTAAATATGCGTTGTTTACTAACTTTAAATAATAATATAACACTTGAAAAATACGTAATTTTTACAACAAGTATTAAGGCTGCATATTCTGAAAGTTGGCAACGTCGCAAAAAGCTGTCAAATAATTACAAGTTTTAATTAATTTGGCAAATTTTCTGTATGAAAACAAGAAATATCGCTCTGTAGTGCACTAAAAAAATGATATAGGAATGCAATTATAACACTGAATTTGATGTTGTAACCGTTTCCGGTGTATAAAAGGCATTTGGAAAGCTTCCAAATGCTTTTTCTACATCTAAAACTATATTTTCGGTGTTGCGATATTAATTATTGCATTCCCTTATCCATTTTTTAGTGCACTACAGAGCCATATTTCTTATTTTCATACAGTAACAATGCTAAGTTAATTAAAACTTGTTAATATTTGACAACCATTTGCGACGTTGCCAGCTTTCGGAATATACGCTCTTAAAGAGCGACAAAAATTACATATCGTCTAAAAATTTTACCCACATTATCTTCAACAGAGAATCTGTTCTTCTCTAAACATTCCTGCCTCATCTTCACAAGATGCCAGGGCCAGATGCCAGCTCTCAAATGCACTCTTAACTTCACTAAAACATCTGGCATCCAATCTTATTCCATGATTTTATTTACGGCTTTCTTATAAGGCTCACCTGTTCTGTTTTTTGTATGTGGATAAAACCACTTTTGTTTTTTTTTTATGACGTAGAAATATTGTTTGGAATTAACATAAAACCTGGCTGAATGTAAACGTATGTTTTTTTTTTATTGTATTAACGTGGACGAGGAGAAAGAAGTATGTAAGGATCGTACAATGTTTTCGTTTTCGGGTCTGTCTCATTAGGTAACCGTGTCCCTGGAACGTAAAGGGCTGTTGAAGGACACCGTGGATTTTAGTCAGTACGAGTGTGACAGTCCCGTCCCGCCCCGGGCGGGAGGACTCATTTGATGATTTTACTATTTAAAATAACGATGGTATTCCGTAGTTTTCTACTTCTATGAGAAAAATATTTGAACGAATTTTATGTAGATCTTTAGAAAATTTAAATTTGTATGTTGCGGTAGATTTTAATAAAAAATCGCTTAATTTACGTTACCAATGGCCAAAAACTGTTTGACTTCACGTCATGACATTGCCTTGTTCCATTTCTTGTGGCTGTCTAGGCTAGCCATCATCATCATCATCTATTATTATCATCATCATCTCCAAATACATTTCTTTGTAACATGTGAGGTCAAGCAAGTTGAACATTGCCATCCATTTTGTTCCTATCTTTGCGTGATTCATTTCACATTGAGACCCTCCATTTGTTTTATTAACCCTTCTGATACTTCTTATTAAAGTTAACACAAGTAACAAGTAAATATCAGTAAATTGAAATTTCATTTAATACAAATATTTCAAAATGAAATACGTCCTCTGAATAAAATAAACATTGCAATTTATTAATTAAATGCTCGGTATTTCACTGTGGGTCTGAAATACCTGTCGGAGTACAATTTCTGACAGCCACATATTTCCTTTCTAATTTGTGAAATCCCAGAGATTGTGCCTGTCTGTACAAATAGTTATTACAATAATATTTAGTACTGTATTCAAATCTGGGATAAGCTGTTTGAAGCTTTGTCTTAGATTTGTAAGTATGCCAACTTGGAACTTGCTTTTATTGTAATGGCATAAATGTAAAAACATTATTTTGCTGTTATGTAAATTCTTTGTTTTGCCTTTTTAAGGAGTTTATTTAAATTACTGTTTTAAATAAGTCAGATGTCAGTGTAGTGATACTGGTCTCGGGGCCCTTGAGAGGGCTATAAGCCATCTCCATTATCAAGTGCATCTGGATGAACATGTCTTTGAATTTTGAGCACAAGGGTAGGTATACATAGGTACCATGAACAAAAAACGCATGACCTACTAGTGTAGGTCATGCGTTTTTTGTTCATAGTACCTAGTAGCTTAGAGTTAGTACTCTAAGTTCGTATTTCGGCTATTTATTTTCTTAATGGGAGAACTATTATAAGTATTTTTATAGTTTCTGACTCGCCATGTCGTCTTTCACTAAAGCCTTCAATCAAATCTGACATCTTTAAACACACAAATCACTGTCCGCCATCTTTTGACATACGTCATCTGTCAAAAAAATCCCATTTAAAATTAACCGCGTCTCTTTTAACACTACTTCAGTACATAAATACTACAGTTAAGTCCGATTTATCTCTCAACACAGTTTCGTCATCAAGCTACCCTCTGACTAAACAACTCACAGTTTGTGTATTTATTTTTTACACTGACGTTTGTTTTCTTAGCTTGTCGGACTTTTTAACTTGATTGCGGTTGTGAGCCCCTGGCTTATAAATGTCCGTCGCATTTGAAGGGTTAAGTGTGCAGTTATTTTCGAGTTGAGAGTGTTTTTTTTCCTTTACCTACGTAACGTTGGCAGGACAATTGTCAAAGCAGGGCAAAAGTTTTTAAATAAAATGATGTCAGTGCCTATTTTTTTTGAGGATTGTTTACCTTTTTTTTTTGTAACTCGTTAGTACAATTTTCAAGTATAATCTACTGTTACGTTACCACTCGATTTTTAAATACTAGCAATGTCCCACGGTTTTATCTGCCAATTAATACGTATAAATCGAGAGCTCATTCAAACAAACATTACTCTTTTTAGACAGTAGATTTCATTGCCACTTGAAATGATTTGATAATTAAAATTTAAATATAAACCGTCATTTAAAATCAGATGAAACTAGATTAGTTCCAATTTTAATCGTGGTAAAATCATCAAATGAGTCCTCCCGGGCTGAGTGGAGCAGAAGGGACTGTCAGACTCGTACTGACTAAAATCCACGATGTTCTTTCAATATCCTTATACATTCCAGGGCCCCCGGTTACCTGTTTTTTGCCACTTCAGATGATATCTTGATTATCAAAATTGAACTATAAACCGTCTTGATAAGATTCAGAATAAGATAAAACTAGATTAGTACCTTAATTCAATATTCGTAAAGTACCTTCTTAAGGGGATTGGTCAGTAAAAATACGGTTTTTATTTTTTACTTTTCTTCGTACATATCTGGACTACAGATCTTACAACTTGGAATATAGTTATTGACTATATGATCTAAATTCTCACAAAGTTGAAAACACGATTCAATGAAATTTTCTCGATACAAAAAAAATGCAAAGTTCGGTCTGTGTTTTTTATTTTTTGAACTTTATGGAATAACTACTATGAGTTATTGAAAGGATGTTGTTTTAAATTGTAGAAAATACTAGTATCTACATTCTGTAAAGACATTTTTTCAATTAATAACAATTTTAATTCATAAAAAGACGTCAATATGTTTGGGGACATACGCCGCTTTATTCTGAGCACACATTCACTATCGTCCTCTCATCTTTTGCCTTTTAAAAGTAGTGTCATCACTTTCGTTCCTTGACGAATCAGTCAGCCAGCGTGGCTCTTACAGGTTAGACCTGCGACACTTTTTGTCAGACCGCGGCTGTCAGATTTTCGTAATAATAAAATTGGAAATGGATAAAAAGATCGAGAAAATAAAAACGAATGATACGTAGGCTTATAGATTATTCAAAACTATGTTTCGCTGTGTTCAATGGGACGTGATTAAACGGACATGACTGTAAATAAGTCACGTAAACTTTCTATTTTAAAGAACACATTATTTTCATTAATAATTCAAGAATAAAATAAACCAAACTTACTGAAAATCATCGCAGGAAATTCCTGACGACCCCTACAGAGCAAACAAGGCAAATGTTAGAATACGTATGATTCTATACATTACGAATTGTTCCTATCAATATAATAAATTACTCACAGTGATATTATATCAATGCTATCGTGATATCGTACTATTGTTGTCGGATGGTTCCTCTGTGTCCATCCTCCTCCCATGTAATCTTTATGCATCTAAATACCATTTCACATGAACTAATGATAAATGCACTGATTTGCAGTCAACAATTTGAGACAATATGTTACTGAAAACAACTTCTAATCGTATCAAACTGCGATATAGGATAAGAAGCACTTCACTTTTATTATTTTTTATTTAGTTTCGTCACAGATTTATAACAATTTCGAAGAAACAGGATTAAAGTAAATTAAATGAAAACTACTGTTGTCATTTTGAATACTTCAAAATTACTTGTCAACTACAAATAAGGCATAGCACCCACCACCCTGTTAAATATCGCCTATAGTATAATGCTGCGACTACGATGAAAAATCAGTGGTCATTGCTGTCTCACCGCGTGTTCGGTACAAGTGGCTTCTCGCTCTATTTATTGCTTTGGAGTCAAAAAAGATCAGTACTCGTGGTACTGGGCTCATGCTTTTGGAGTCGATAGATAATATATCTAAGGGTTTCATTCATCAGAAAAGTGATAATATTACAACCTTGTCCCAAAAAAAAAATACTGTGGATAAGATATTATAGAATGAAGATTACTTTAATTATAAAGAGGTTACTGACAATTGTTGTACTGTACCTGTATCTCATATGAGTAAAAAACCACTAAATCCACGCCGCGGCTCGACTAATGTTCATTTTATGCGGCGCTAGTGTCTGTCATTACATCAAAATGCATCAAAAATTAGTACCAACACCAGGTGGTGGAGGACAGGGTGTTAAGCACCCTTAGCTTTCCACTCTCATAATAAAGATATAAAGATATCACGCAACCAGCTTTGTGAAAGGACGTTAATAAAAGGAGCGTGTGTTTGGGGCTTTTTCTAGCGTGGTAAAATATCAAATGAGTCCTCCTACCCAGGGTAGGGCGGGAGGGACTGTCAGACTCGTAATACTTACTAAAATCTACAATGTCGTTCAATAGCTCTTTACGTTCTGGGGTCACGGTATTCTAAAGAATACTGAAAACAACACAACTCACATGCCTATGCCCGTGCGCGCGTGTGTTTGGGGCTTAATAGATAATTGGGTATTGTCACTTTCGCAAGGTATGCCAATTTTATTAATTTTCTACCAAATAGTAGTTTTTTTCGTTATCTCGGGACGTCAAAATCTGTGTCAAAGTGTCATAAAATAAATTTAAGACTGTGAATGATAAAAATATTTACAATATATTTATCCATATCAATAAGTATTTCTATCATTTTGTTTTAGTAAATGTTTCGATATCCTTATATAAAAATATTTCTATTATAGTAATACATGTATTTTGCGTAAAGGGAACACTTTATGAAATGTCGAAGTTGACGAAATGAAATACATAAAACTTTGGATTGCGTTAATTTCGCGATACTGGCGCCTGCTGGTGGCGGTGCGTGGCAACTTTTTCGACTCATCAAACGACGCTTTCGCTTTGACACGCGGCCTTAAGTGTAGATAGAACTCCAAACTTCCAAAGAATAGAAAAGTGTAATAGAATCCAATTTCTGGCACTTGGCCAGTCCGTAAATGAATTCTATTTGATCCAAAAAAGTTTTCCCCCTTGGGGTATTATACTGGGCTAAAGTACATTATTGTTCTCGTTTATGAGATCATTTGCATTGTATTTAACGAGGTTTATAGATTAACCGGTAATTAATCTTCACCGATCAATTGAATATAAGAAGAGATAATTGATTTTAAGAGCAGTCGTGGCCCAGTGAAATCGGCCCTGACCATCGGTCGTGGGTTCGAACCTAGCCAGTCGCATTACTTTGTGTAATTTTTTTCATCACTGCTCTCAAAACTGTGAAGGAAAACATCGTGATCGTGAGGAAACCGGCATGTCCAATATTTTAAGTACAGGCAAGCTATTCTACAAAACAAAGCTGTTGCCCGCGTAATTACTCAACCGCCCCCACACCGCAATATAGCCTAAAACCGTCTCTAGGGTCCCGTCTATATCTGTACCAAAATTCATCTAAACCGGTTCAGCCATTTTGGCGTGAAAACACACTTTCACACATGCCAAAAGTGCGCCCCAAAATGTTTGACGATCGTAATGTCAACCTTTGTTCCTCAAACTCAAAAATACATTATTAGAAAGAAACATTAAACCTTATAGCACTTCAAAGGTCCCATATCTTATTTACACAGAACGACAACAAACTCCCCTAAATGCGGTTTAAAAAAACGATATGACACTCGGTAAACAGCGTCATATCGTTACAAAGGGGTCTCATAAAAATACAAAAAAGAAAACTTGGCAGACATGATTGTTCTACTGCGTGGCCACGTTACACACGTTCGAGCGAGACGCGAGTGACAACGACTGCAGCGAAAACAAGTGAAAGAGCGTACAGGAGTAACTTCCACGTGGCGTGCTGAGCACCCGAAGGCGACAATAGAGACGAGCTTGCGCAAAGCGTGCGTCTCTTGACGTAGGGATGTCGCACGACCCGAGGTCGTGAACAGGTCTTGGGTAGTCATGTCGCAGATACGCGTACCTAATAAAACAATGATTGACTCTGTACAGGGACAAGAACGTGACTAGAATTTTACGTTCAATTTTATATCCGTACATAAAAAGAACAACGTGAAAGATTCATAATACGCCTCGTTGTGAACGTACAGAGTAAACGATGTGTGGCACTCGTATTGTTAGAACTGGTTAGAACAATGGAGGATTCCCCCGCGCATTCACGGAGTGACTCTAGTCTGTAGGAGCACTGTCGAAGACGCACGCTCATGTATGAACATAGCCGATGTTCATTTTATGCTTCATTATTTAGGTCGTTCGCTGACTGGGTTATTTATAAGCGTAGTTCACACTGCCGTCTTTTCAGAAATAGGGGCACTAAATTAAGCTCTTGAGTTCCTGCAGTAACTTTTGCGTTCTTTTTTTAATTAGGTGGAGCAGGAATATGAATTAATTGGGGGCTGGAATCCTATTGGAATTCTGGATTTTTGTTTTAGCAACCTGATCGGAAACGAGCTAAAAAAGGAGTAACTGCTTGATACACTTCCGGACGGATTACCCATTACTCGCCTATAAAGGCCGGAAATCGCTCTGCGAAACCTGATGCCCTAACCTGGGCGTCTCGTGAGGTGGAGGATTGCCTATCCCTCACTCATTCGGTCTCTTTCTTCGGCATGGTTCTCAGGAGTAAATTGTATATTACTCTTAGAGAAACATGGAGGTTGTTTAATGTAAATTAGGATGTTTTCTAAATCTGTTCCTAAGTCTTTTAAAATTAAGTTCAATTGAACTTTTGTTTTAGTTGAATTGGAGTATCAAACTGATTGGTTCGTTAGATAGGATTAAAATCATGGATTATGTTTGTGCGGAGGGTCGATGATTTAATAGGATTTTCGAGGCATCTATTAACGAGGAGAGATTATAATGGTATTTAACGGAATATTGTTCAATTCAAATGGTGCAATTTGCCCCGATTTATGAGACTACGAGTGTTTGCACTTTGTGTTTTTCTTTCTTGGTCACTCGCTTTCATAGCGGTGACGGTAAACATTGTGGAAATCGGTTTGTTAGAGACGACAACTCCTTTCTGCACTGGCTCTCTGTTGTGGATCATGTCCCAGTTGAAGTGACTCTTTTCCCAACAGTGGGAATCTTATATGTGTGTATTTCTTAGCTATTTGGAACAAATTCTCTGTGTGGTTAGACAGACAGAGGTGCACCTAATAGTACATCCACATTTATTATTGCCATCGCCCGGGCTCAAATATGAACTTCGTGTATGCTACTGAAAAATGCTGATGGATTTTGGTGACGCTTCGCCCGGGGACTTTAACCCAAGACAGTAGTCGCAGTTGCGACCATTATGGCCCGTTCTTTGGTCTAAGCGGTGAAAGTTGGAGGCCCGAATAAGACATTAATTACTTTGTAAGTCAGCGAACTCACCACAGGCGACGCTTCGTGGTGTGTTTTAAACATTTGATTTTACCGCTCGCCGCCCCCGCTGAGCTCAAAGCGACAAGGTCGTGAACTGGCTATAATACATTAATAACGATCGAGGCGGTTATTAATTATAGTTTCCAATCGATGGAAATATTTATAAAGAAGAAAAAAAACACGATCATGTCGAAATATTTACTTAACTACCAATATCAACGTGTTTAATGTTCTGAAAACGATTTGGTATTTACAAGTCCGTGCAAGTAAAACAACACCTGTTACTATTATTTGTATATATTAAGTAACTAGCTGTGCCCGCGACTTCGTTCGCGTGGATGTCGGAATTTAACAATGTATTTTTTAGAGCGAAGCGCTTAATTCTCGCCACGTTTTTTATAAATCATATCGTTTTCATATAATCCCTGTATTTAGAATTTATTTTTCAAGAAAATTTGAGGTGATTATAATAAACGCCCTCTGTCGTTCAGATTCAGAAGAGATGCTACTGGATTAGAGCACCCATTCTATCTCATTCCATCCCATTCCATCTCACTCCATCCCACTCCATCCCCCTCCATCCCACTCCATCCTACTCCATCCCACTCCATCCCACTCCATCCCACTCCATCCGACTCCATCCCATTACATCCCACTCAGTCCCACTTCATTCGACTCCATCCCATTCCATCCCACTCCATCCCACTCCAGCCCATTTCATCCTACTCCATCCCACTACATCCTACTCCATCCTAATCCATCCCACTCCATCCCACTGCATCCCACTCCATCTCACTCCATCCCACTCGGTCCCACTCCATCCTAATCCATCCCACTCCATCCCACTCAGTCCCACTCCATCCCACTCCATCCCACTCCATCCCACTACATCCCACTCCAACCCACTCCATCCCACTCCAACCCACTCCATCCCTCTCCAACCCACTCCATCCCACTCCATCCCACTCCATCCCATTCCATCCCACTCAGTCCCACTCCATTCGACTCCATCCCACTCCATCCCACTCCATCCCACTCCATCCCACTCCATCCCACTCCATCCCACTCCAGCCCATTTCATCCTACTCCATCCCACTACATCCCACTCCATCCTAATCCATCCCACTCCATCCCACTCCATCCCACTCCATCCCACTCCATCCCACTGCATCCCACTCCATCTCACTCCATCCCACTCAGTCCCACTCCATCCCACTCCATCCCACTCAGTCCCATTCCATCTCACTCCATCCCACTCCATCCCCCTCCATCCCACTCCATCCTACTCCATCCCACTCCATCCCACTCCATCCGACTCCATCCCATTACATCCCACTCAGTCCCACTCCATTCGACTCCATCCCACTCAATCCCACTCCATCCCACTCCAGCCCATTTCATCCTACTCCATCCCACTACATCCCACTCCATCCTAATCCATCCCACTCCATCCCACTCCATCCCACTCCATCTCACTACATCCCACTCCAACCCACTCCATCCCACTCCAACCCACTCCAACCCACTCCATCCCACTCCAACCCACTCCATCCCACTACATCCCACTCTATCCTAATCCATCCCACTCCAACCGATTCCATCCCACTCCATCCCACTCTATCCCAGTCCATCCCACTCCATCCCACTCACTCATCTTCATCTCATTCCTATTCTAGTGTGAGTCTAATAAAAACCTTTTCTTTCTTTCCATTCCATCCCAAACCATCCCATTCTATTCCATTACACTCTACTCTACTCTACTCTACTCTACTCCACTCCAAACCACTCCACTCCAGTCCACACCATATTTGAATAGGTATGTAGTTTTTCTATTCCAAGCTAGATCGCGCTACTGAACTGCGCGTCTCGGTGTAAACTGACCGTAATTTTACTTCTGAGTCTGGAACACTTTAAATTCAAATATCTTTTGATAGACTTAACCGATTGCAATGAAACAAAAACTAAATTAGTCCTCAAGTTACGCTCGATCGTTGTGTATAAAGGTTATCTACATTGCCTTCGTACATTTTACGTGATGGAGCCACAAATAAACAGACAAACCGACAAACCGACAAACCGACAAACAGACAAACAGACAAAAATTCTAAAAATGCTGGAAATGGGTTCTGTTGATTGTCCTTCAACACCCTAGCTATTTTTTTTGGATTTTATTTTGATGTACAAAAACGATTTTTCTACAGTTTTATTATATGTATAGATAGATTGATTTGTACTGACGAATATTTTTATATGGATGGCTTTTATTAATTAATTATTCGTTATTAAATGAGACAATACAAGTCACATGTCAATACATAATATAATATTAACGAATGTAATGTTCATTTGTGAAATTATTTTTTCTTACCGGTTGCAAACCATAAGCTTCTTTTGTAACTTGTTGCAAATATTTTTTTTTTTATATTATTGAGTAAAGACTGCAGAGTATTTTTTAAGTATTGCATTGGATATTAATTTCACATAATTATGTTTGTTGAATATCTGTCACAATTAGCAGTTAATTATTTTGTTACAATTTTATTCTAAAAATTTATATTTTAGTATTGCTGCTACACTGGATTTTTTCCCTTACATATATTATGGGTATTATTATACTATTTCCCATTCGTAGCCGCCATTATAGATTGACATCGCAAGCAGGATGGGTGTCGTAAATTTAAATGACGTATTGTTTGAGAACCACACTGATAGATGGCTCGGAAATAAGCATCAGCTATCCGTATTCTTTAATAGACTCATAAATAAATACGTAGGCCCAAAATAACAGAGAAATCTGTCTCTTTTTTCCACATTTTCTACTGTCAAATAACAGAATCTTCTTTTACCGTAGTAAAATCATCAAATGAGTACTCCCATCCTAGGTGGAGCGGAAGGTACTGTCAGACTCGTACCGACTAAAATTCAAGTTGTTCCTTCAATAGCCCTTTACGTTCCCGGATCATAGAGACCAGGTGGCTTACCATTAACTCTTAAAGCGTGAGTCTTTAGGCTGTGGGACAGAGATGGCGCTAGACGACTTGTATAGCTCTGTCTCTTTCCCACAGCCTAAACTGGATCGTGGTAAGATCTCTGTTTAGACAGTCCCGCGACCCTGGAGTCCCGTAAGGTTTATTGGATCAGGTAAACCTAAAAAGGTTGTGTTCCTTAGCTTCCAGGGATACGATATCATCATCATCATGTTCAGGTCCTTATCCCATTTCACTTTACGAATTCAATACATTACTCTTATTACGAGCGCATATTCTGAAAGTTGGCAACATCGCATAATTATGGCTGTCAAATATTTACAAGTTTTAATTAATTTTGCAAATTTACTGTATGAAAATTAGAAAAATGGCTCTGTAGTGCACTAAAAAATTGATAAGGGAATGCAATGAATATAATTATAGTTTTAGACGTAAAAAAAGCATTTGGAAACTTTCAAAATGCCTTTTATACACCTGAAACGATTACAATATCAAATTCAGTGTTTTAATTGTATTCCTATTTCAATTTTCTAGTGCACTACAGAGCCATATTTCTTATTTCCATACAATAACATTGCCAAATTAATTAAAACTAGTAAATATTTGACAGCTATTAGCGACGTTGCCAACTTTCTGGTTATGCGCCCTTAAAGCATTTCACAAAATCATAGAAAAATAAAAAAATGGATATTATAATTTTATTCACAACTGTATCTTTTTATTGTTGAAAGTGGGTCTAAGACTGCGACTAAGCTTTATTCGAAATGATTCACTTCATGAATGAATAGCCAATGACGTTGCTGGAAAATTGGAAATGCACGAAGTGAACCATAAGAAATGTTGCTTAAAGTAACCTATTTTATACCCACAGTGCTCTCTAATTTAAAGCTTACTTCCAGTGAAACAGTATTTAATACAATCTAGTCGGCAATTACAAACTTATACAACAACTAGTTTCACCTTCTTGCTTGCCGCAGCCCACAAAACAACCACAACTTGATATAGAAATCGAAAGCGCTTCAAACTTTGTTCAACGATGTAAGCACCACTGTGCTACATTCTTCGGTAAACTGAACTAAATTGTGTTTAAATTTTATTAATTTTTTATAATTTGTTATTATTTTAGCTAGACCTTAGTCCCACTGCTGGATTAAGACATCCTCTCCCTCTTTCCCTTAGTGCTGGTGCTTATTTTATTTTTTTAGTTATTTTTGCTTAATTTTATCAAATAATTCCTATTACATCCGCCATAATTGTTCGTGATCTGTCACAGCCTCGTCTAATTAACATAATAATTATAAACAGACAAATCATTTTTAACTTTCTTTTGACCAGAATTTCCCCACTGCTGGGCAAAAGTCACCCACGTAACATTCCACTCCTTCCTTAGTGTAATTTTCTGAGGTCAATCTCACATAAACCCGTCTAAAGTCGTCACGCCAGCATTTTTAAGCCTCCCTTGGCATCGACGCCTGTCTTCTAACATCCACAGCGTGACATGACAACCCTGGTGCAATCTACATACAAATTCTCTATTATACTATGAAAAATTAACATAAATTACTACAAGTCCCACTGTACACATTTCTTCGGCCAGCACTGTACCAAAATGTACTAAGGCTTCTGGCGTTTTAATTAAAACAGTGCGAATTGAAATTCCCGCGTTTCGGAGGCTCGTTCGCTTTGTTTCCATTATCATTAACTGGAGTGCTATTAATCTTCGTTACATCGCCAATTATTGTGGACTGCAAGAAAGTCTGGGTTTCGGAAGAGCGGAGGTATTTTTATTGATGGTTAAGCCCGGACCTTCTAATAGAGAGGAGTATGTTGTCTCGGTCTTGGGGAAATTATTGGCGGATGATGTTTTGAAACGGTTTTCATTGAAGAGACAGTTTAAATATTTGCTATTGAGATGGGTTGACTCCTCACTCTAGTCTAGGTTCAGAGGTAGATTAGACCTCTGGTGGCCTACCGTAACATCTTAAAGCGAGAGTTTTTCCAGTGTGGGAACGTCGGAGTGGGAAGCGGTCGCGACACGCGGATCGCTTCCTCCTTCTGCGAAGCAGTCATGCTCGCGAAGGAGGAAGCGGGCCGCGTGAGGGAGAGGATAGCGTCCTCGTGGAATTTTTTCGCTTTGGGACGTCATGGTAGGCCACCACCACCACCACCAGACCTAGACTAGAGGCAAGTGTAAAGAGTGAGCTTATCCAAAATAATACTGTCGAATCTCTTCAAATAATTGTATGGTCTACGGACTCTGAAGACGTATCTGGCTGTGTGAATAAAAAAAAAGTTTGTTATTCTACATACGATACAGGAGAAGTTCCAATGTAGGGCAATGTTCTTATTAAATGAAATGCATTATAAGCATTTTATAAATATTGTAAACGATTTATAAATGTGCTTCATTTATGAGATTTTATAAGGTTATTTGTTGTTTATTACGGCGGTTATGATATCTAATGAATCAACAAATTAATTCCCAACAGAAATTCAAAGTTCTGTCTTCCAATTCCAAGTAAAATATTAACTAACTAAAACTTACCGTTACTCCTTCCAATCATACATCATTAAGTTTCTCCTTATCTTTAAAATATTACCCTTCCTGAGCAAGTAACATCATTACTTCGAAACCAACATTATAGTTAAAGTTACATCCAATTATCGTCTACAGATACGAGTATGAACGCAGACTAAGTCGCGATACCGTAATTGCGTTAGGAACTCTGTCTGTACGCGCCTTTACTTGAATTATATCTAACTTGTTACGACGTTCTATTTATTTCGCTACGTAGCTTAGATACCTTGGGATTTAGAATTAGATTATGTACTTAGTAATAGCTATTTGGTAATATAAATAACATTGCGTAAATTATACCTTGTGTTACTTGTCGTGTCGCATAAACACCTTGTTTTCTAAGCCCCTTCTTCGTCCACTAGGCGTCGCAAGTATCCGATACCTTACGACTTTGGTATCTGTGTACGAACCTCTAAGGATCTGTATTGCGATAGTAGCCTGGATACCAAAGTCGTAAGGTATCGTAGTCTCGCATTACCTTGTGTACGAAGGGGCTAATAGATTTTTTCATGTGGTCAAATCATCAAATGAGTCCATCCTCACTGTGTGGAGCTGAAGGGTTAATTCGTACTTTTATGGTATTGTAAAACCATACGAAACGTTCGTATAATGCTGTCAATAGCAACTAGGGAAATAAATAACTAAACACAGTAAGCTACACTTGTTTCAGCCACATACAGTTAAAATAAATAAGTTTTGCTAAATTTTATTTACAACTGCTGCAAAAAATCTACAAAAATACGGTACTACAACTAAATCATAAAACGGCGAGAGAAGCAACAGCTAGAGGTTTTCCAACCCAAAATAGTTTTCAGGTGCCTTTTTCATGATCCAATGTTTAAATTAATCTTTGACCGGGGACTTCCGTCTGAAAGTAACATCTGACCTTTGCTATCTATAAAGGTCATGGGGTCACATAAATGTAGGTTGTATTTTTCGGTATTTTCATATAAACTTTTTTATTAGGTATAATTCGTTTTAATAAAGAATAAATAAACTCCGGAATTCCATATCCTAATTTATAATTAAAAAATAAAGTTGAAAAAAAATAAGTGCAATAAGAAATAAAAAGGAAAATAAATATATTTTAAGATGGCTCTTGTGTCTGTCGGTTAGTGTACGGTTTTTAAGAAGAAGTTAAACTATTTCACTCAAATTCAATTCAATTTCAATTTATTTGCCATAAGTGTTGGTACAATTTAGGTCTTAACTATAATACAGATCCATAACACTTAGTCATAATTTTGTGACATGCAAACATTTGTGTTAATAATTTATCAATAATTTTAAAATCCAAATATAACTAAAATTCATTATTGATGTGATTATAATATTAAATACATTCTCAACATAACAACTAAACCATAAGAGCAGAATAAAAAATGTGATGTCAGAGGGTACTTGGATGATTATTATTTATTCTTAAATCTTTTATCAAATAGGTCATTTACTGAGTAGAAGTTGTTTTCCCTTAACCATACTTTAAGACTCCCTGTAAACCGATTAACTGGTAAGCTTTTAATATTATCAGGTATAGCATTAAATATTCGACAACACATTGCATAGCTATTCTTACTATACAACGCTGTCCTTGGAATTATGGGCAAAACTATTCTATTCCTGTGCCTATTACTTTTTGGAAATATTTCATGGGCTTTTTTAAATAACTCCGGATGCATTTTAACAAATTTAGCGCATTCAAAGATATATAGACTTGGAAGCGTAAGTATCTTGAATTTTTTGAAGAAGGGTTTGCAAGATTCCCATGGGCGGATTCCCGCTATTGCGCGGATGCATTTTTTCTGTGCGATGAACGCTCTCTGCCTTTCTGTTGAGTAACCCCAGGTGATCAGACCATATCTCAGCACAGAATCAACGTATCCATAGTATGCAGACAAAACGGTTTCTAGCGCTGATGTTTTTGCGAGTTCGTATAGAACATACACGAATTTATTTATTTTGTTGCATACTTTATTGACGTGAGCCTTCCAGTTGCAGTGTTTATCGATTGTTATACCGAGAAATGTCGTTTCGTCTACTTCTTTTAATTTAATTCCTCTATAATTGATGTCTAAAGTTTCATTTTCACGTCCATATGTACTAAATTGCATGAAATTAGTTTTTGTGAGGTTTACACGTAGATTATTTTCATCAAGCCATGTTATTATCGATTCAATTGTATTATTTATGTCAGTTCTATATTTAACAATGTCAGTATTATCTGATGTCATTATTAGCGATATGTCATCAGCGAACAGAAAGCAAGGGTTATTGGTAATGTCGGGAAGGTCATTTATATAAAGTAGAAACAATGGGGAACTAAGTACACCACCTTGGGGCACACCAGCTTTGTTATGTTTATATTTTGATCTGTATGACTTTAGTTCTAAATTACTGTCAATTTTTTCGATTTCCACACATTGCATTCTATTACTCAAATAACTTTGTATCCACTGAAGTGCGGGGCCCCGTATCCCATACTTTTCTAGTTTGTCTAAAAGCAGTTTGTGTGATACGAAATCAAAGGCCTTTGACATGTCGAAATATATGCCTGTTGTCACAAGTCGCTTATCTAAATTAGTAACTATTGTGTGAATTAGATTAAAACATGCTAAAGTTGTGGACTTCCCCCTTTGAAAGCCGTATTGTTCTTCCCTTATAGTATTATGTTTTTTGATGAATTCAGTCAGGCGTTTGTGCATGGCAGTTTCAAATATTTTTGACATGATAGGTATAAGAGTAACTGGTCTGTAGTTATCTAGATCTTCCTTGTTACCTTTTTTGTGGAGAGGTTTTACAACCGACTGTTTGAGTTGGTTGGGAAAACACCCAGTTTCAAAGGACAGGTTTATTAAAAATGTTATCACTGGTGATAATTCCGCTGAGCAAATTTTCAGGATTTTTGTAGCTAACTCATCATAACCTACTGCGTTGGTGTTGTTCAGAGACATAATAAGTCTGTGTGTTTCTTCACATCCATACGGTTTTAGAAATATACTATCGCTAACCGACTGTTTAAGCCTAACACGAGTATTTTCACGGGTATCATTAGTTAGATTGATCCAATAGTCATTGAATGCTTCAGCAATTTTATCCGGGCTATTAACTACGGTGTCTTTGTTCCTAACTTTTTCAATGAATTGTTTGCTCTTAAAACCGTTTGACTCCTTTTTTATCAGTTGCCACGCTGCCTTGCATTTGTTGTTTGAGTTGCTGATAAATTGATGATTAGCTCTTTTAATAGACCCGTGTATACAACGACGTAGGAGTTTAGAGTAATTTTTGAATTTTGATTTATTTTCCATAGTTTTGTTAGCGTAGTAATTGTTTCGCAATGTTCTTTTGGTTCTGCAGCTTGCTCTAATACCCTTAGATATCCATTTTAGGGGTCGATCCCTGTTTGTCATCTTTATCCTTCTGATAGGGAAACATAATTTATAAAATAGATACATTAGCTCGTAGAATTGTTCGTAAGCTGCGTCAATATTGGATTCTTTATATACTTCTGAAAACGATAGTTCAGATATACATTCTCTAAACTTGGCTATATGATTTTTATTATAGTCTCTTTTGTACGTAGAATATTCTATTAAAGTTGTTTCTTTTTTTTCTCACGGGTATACTTAATAACTGAGCAGTGTTGTGATCAGAGAGACCCAGGTGTAGAAGTGCACCTTTCGCAGATTTGATGTTGCTTATTATGTGATCTATACAAGAGTTTTGTCGGGTAGGTTCTTGTATATGGAGTACTAGATCATAATTTTGAATAATTTCGATTAACGCCTTGGATTTATTGTTTAATTGTAGCGTGTTGATGTTCAAGTCACCTGCTATAACTATTTTTTTCTTAAATTTACGAGTTATAAATTGAAGCACAGTTTCAAGTTTTTCGAAAAACTTGTCAATATTAGAAATTGGGGTTCTATATACACATAAAATGAATATGTTCTGATGCATGATCTCAATGCCGCAACACTCAAAGATATTATCAATACAGTGGTGATTTAAAAATGATATTTCTTTAAATATAGTTCCGTTTTTTACGAGGATTGAAACTCCACCACGCTTTTGTTTCTTTGTCCTGCAGTAAGAGGTAGCCAGACTATAACCAGAGACCTTTATAAGACTTTCATTACCACGTTCTATAAAAGTCTCTGACAGACATATAATGTCTGGGCTCATTTTAAGATCCGAAAGCTCTGATAAATGTATTTCAATCAAATGAATTTTGCTTAGTAATCCGGCGATGTTTTGGTGAATTACTCTTATGATATTATACTCGAAAAAACGTCTGAGTACCCGCGACACCGAGTTCATCTTTTTTGGAAATAGGTAAGTGGTTATCGTTAGAGGTACCAGGTACGGCTTCCTCGCCGGAGAACACATGATTTGTTTGAGTACTAGCGTTTTTCAGAATAGGTTTGGACTCAGTAAGGAACCCTTGTTTAAATAAATTAGTGACTGGAGCAGGGGGGTTTTTTTTGAGTTGTGATAATCGCTTTGTATGTTCAGGGTTTTTATAAAAATGTAAAAATTTTGAATCGTAGTCCATTTGATCTAGAATTGAATTAATTCCGCCGCATAACCCATAAGTATTTGAAACGTTATACTTACCATTATAGTCCACAAATGTGCAGTTAATCGATTGTTTACTAAGCAGTCTCAAAGTATAATTTACTTTGTTTACATTTAGGTGATCAGTTTTAAAGACTTTTAACACTAGACAAGGACATTTTATACATTTCAGAAATACACATAATTCAGTCATAATTTTAAAGGGGTCAGTGTCATGTTCGCCCACACATAGTATAACACGGTCTTCAGCAGAAATCTCAAACATTTTTGCGCTACTGAGTATTTCCTCTATATTAGCGTAAGGTTTTATTATTGATATAAATTGGTATCTATTGTAACGGTTGTGCTGTCTTGATTCTATCATGTTTTGAGCCAATCCAGTGCATTGACTACTACCAAAGATAAATGCTCTTTTGTTATCCATTTGCTTTCTTTTACTTGGCTGAGGTTTACTGGGCATTTCTTCTTGCTTTTGCTGCGACACTCGAAGTTTGGATTTAGGTGTTGGGTTTGGTACGGGTCCGGTTTTTTTTTGTGTTTCTATTACGGATTGATTAGTGTGTTCTATTTCCTTCTCTGTCTTTGGTGGTGATTTTATCTTGTTTATGTTTGTCAGAGAGTCGTCTCGTTTTAATAATGTCGAAGTTATCGGGCTATTGAAACTGTTCCTAAAACTATCCGCGAGGCGCCGTCTTGCACTTTTTTTTGAGCTGGAAGACATGTTTTTTCTTAGTGATGAGATTGGACTAGAACATAACTGTTTTAGTAAGGTCATTTCTTGAGTCAAGTTATTAATTTTCTTTTTTAGGTCAGAATTTTCAAGAATAATGTTGTCCAACTCATTTTGCGTACTTTCTAGACATGATTTTAACTGTTTTAATTCTTTTTTCATTTCTTCTGTGCAGTCGTTTTGTACGTTGGATGACAGATCTAAACTTCTACCCAACATGTCGTCAGATAATGTGGAATCCATAGAATTATTATTTAACGTGTTCATTGACTTGTGTCTCCGCAGTGTGACGTTTCTATTTGCACTATTCATTTTATTCCTGTGACAAGTACTACAACTCTGTCGGACCCTTCGAAGAATATATATTAAGTCGTAATGTTATTTTATAAACACGCGTTTTGATGGAGTGATTATCCAAAATATAAATAGCGTGCCTTTCTGACAGTGTTGCTGGCGAGACTCGAACCTGCGACGCACAGCGCACTGGCTGTGAAGCTTGACCGCAGACCTTTCGACCACGAACACCGTTACGTAGCACTCCGAAATTCTTAATCGCTTGCGTCTTGAGTATATAGTTTTTTTGAGTGGCCAATAGATGTCGTTGTTTTCAAGAAGTTGACTATTTGAAGTCTGGTAGCATTGTTTCGCTTTTGGCAACACCGTGTGGTCAGTATACAAAAATTCGATTTTTGCCTGTCATCTACGTTTGCAATGTAAACAAATCGTTTGAGTCACTGGAATAATTCCTTTTGTTGTTATTGTTATTTTATTTGCACTTTTAGGTATTGTCACAGACACATTCTATAATATCATTGCACCAAAGATGTTGTTATTATGTTTTTCGTTGACTTTTTATTGCACTTTTGTGTTGTTTCGTTCACTGTTCAGTTTTTTGGATATATCTCACAATCGGGTTAGTATGAGTTATCACCAACATTTGTCCACACAATTTGCATAACGTCTTGAACTTAGAGTAACTTATTTATACTAAATTGCTACTGTTTATATAATTAATTAAATAATTACGCGATACAATTAATTAAATGATACAAGCGGATCTGCGAGGGCGTCATTCTCAATTATAAAGACAGCAGTACTATTTATGTAAATTAACGCCGCCATCTTGATTTTTTCAATACGTTTCACAAATTGTTCCAAACAGCCCCCATGTCAAAGTCATTCGAGCACCAAAAGGTCTTTGTAACACTATATCTATCCATTTCATCGTCTCAAGTCACACCTCACCAATAAATCTTCAACCTAACCCTAAAAAGAAAAGCTAAATCTTCGTCAAATCAAATGAGCCTGGGTTATTTACGACCCAGTTTAATATTATCTGAAGGGCGATCCGTTATGCCGTCATTAAGCCCTTATTAGTTAGGCTTTTAAATGTTTGTATGGACGTTAGACGGTTATTTGTTTCTGTCGCTTGTTTCCTTGTAAAACTAATCGGTTTGGAGATAGTGAAGTTGTTTTTAGACTTATTTAGGCACGGTTTGAGTTAGATTTAGTTCAGTAATAATATATGTTTTTGAAGCGAAATTTTATTAACTATTTTCCAGGTAAAATTAAGTCTTTACTTAGGTCTAAAATAGGCTAGATGAACCATAAAATTCTGGTAACAAAACCTGAAATAATAGACAAAATAGAAACAAGGCCAAGATAACTAATATCCCACTCATTTTATAATTAAAACACGAATAACATTTTAATTCTAGTACAAAACTCTCATTTTGTTCAACAAATATTACTTAACCCCTCAAATGAAGCCCGAATACGAAACTAGAGCGAAATATGAAACTTTTTAGTTGAAAATAATTAACAAACTTTCGCTGGGACGAAAGTGGTGCAAGTTTAAATGCCCGTGACCCTTTAAAGGCAGTGAAGCGTGGGGTACGTGGGAACCCAACCTCAGACATGTACTGGCATGCACCATGCACCCATTCTTCATACCTACTTAGATGTGAACCTCTTCGTTTATGTAATGTACTTTGATAAGTCATGGGCAATTATGACAGTAATATCTGTACGATTGATCAAATTATATGTAGATAACTCTTTAATTTTACTTGTGAAAGGAATGTTTTATTGTGTTCAGGATTTTACGCGCTTGCCATTAAAATTAGAATAAAATTTATTTGGATCTAACCTTGAAAATATTATTCATGGTAGGTACCAAATGCTTAATTAAGTTATTTGCAACAACAAATTGGTCCAATCCCTAAAATTATTCGCCATTAATAGTAAGTAAAAAAATAAAAAGATGGACGATAAAAATACGGAAATGTGTCTCAAACACGCTATTTTTGTGCAAATATATCAATTAATATAGTTAAAACGTTGTTTTATTTCTTTTAGGTTGGCTAGCGATGTGTTAATTTATGTTTCGTAACTTATTTACAGTTTTGGTTCTTATATTCGTCAATATCTACTAAACTTGCAAGAAAATCAGTTAAGTGATTAATTTGGAGACCAAAATAATAAATATTTAATACCTACCCTTACATTTGGCGCTTATTTAAGCAAAGCTAGCGTACTGAGACTATTAATTGAATAAACATTTAAGCAATATTAAACACACATTTTCCCCCTAGGGGTAAAATATTTTCAATTGGTACGGGCAAGCATTGCACATTTGCACAGCATCCTTTGTGAGACGTTCGCACACAAATTCTAGGAAAGGTGATTCAATTGAATCTTCTAGCTTTGTCACACATCTGGCTTTTGAAGTTAGCTTCAACGTTAGATGTCTGACGTCGATGTTAGAGCGAACGTTAGTATTTTGGAGTTAGAGATCCCCCATGGCGGGAGGTTGGTACGGGCAAGCATTGCACATTTGCACAGCATCCTTTGTGAGACGTTCGCACACAAATTCTAGGAAAGGTGATTCAATTGAATCTTCTAGCTTTGTCACACATCTGGCTTTTGAAGTTAACTTCAACGTTAGATGTCTGACGTCGATATTAGAGCGAACGTTAGTATTGTGGGGTTAGATGTCCCCATGGGGCGGCAGGACTAATTTGATTATTTTACAACCCCAAAAAAAATTCAGGATTAGGTGTCCACTTATGGAAGAACTAGATTTTACCTGCTTCTAATTTTGATATCGACAATCAATTCTGATGCATATGATTATGTCGCTATCTATGATCATATCTAACTGGAGAGAGGGCGCCCCTGTGCTCTTAGGTACATCGGCTCCGTTATAAAATAGTGTTTTCTATGTGAATAATAGTGTAAATCGAAGTGAAAAAACGATAAATACGTTAAACAATCTGTGAATTAACCGGACAAATGTTATATGCTCCACAAATTTGATGTTCGCGGAGAAATTAACGAAAATTCGTCGCCAACTAAAGTGAGTGTTACGACGGTTTTACCCGAGAAATATTGAAGGAAGCAACCCACAAAGACCATATCAAGACCAGATAATTGAAAGGCAAGAAAGAGGTAAATGTGAAAAGCTGTTTGAAAAATTTTACTGATATTATAACCTCAAATCACACTCAGGATTAAAATATAACAGTTATCGTCATCAAAACTTATAAAAACGCCATCTGTGGGTGAATAGCAAAATTACCTTCGAGTTACAAACTGCCACCTGGGAACGGACAACCGATCAACACCAGACAATTAAGGAGTAAAGCAAAGAAGGAAAATAAGAGTGAAAAGGTATTTGGAAAATCTTGTTGAAACTGATATCCCAAATTGAACTCAAGATTAGAATTGGAAGCCAATTCACACTTACAATATAGCCATCTATGGGCGAGTAGCAAAATTATCTACGAGTCACGGCCCAAAACCTGGGCAGCACAAGCGATTAATACCAATGTAATAACGCCATCTGCTGGGGAATAGAGGCAAATCATATACAAGCTACAAGCCAAACCCTGCGCAAGCGCATTTACTAACGCCACAATAGTTAGTTTGTTGAAACCCCAAGAGAGGGCGTAAGTGATACGATCAAGATGGAAGAAATCTTAAAAATTCTACAAAATATACAAGCTGATTTATCTAAAAGTAAGCAAGAAATGAAAGAGATGGAGTCAAATATCAAAGAATCTATAAATAATAACATAGACGGAAAATTCCTATTCTTTGAAACTAAAACTAAAGAGATGGAAGCCAAAATTGAACAACAACAAAAAACCATAGAAAACCTGGATAAACAACTGAGAAGGAAAAATATTATATTCTTTGGAATTGAAGAAAAAGAAAAGGGATATGAAAGCTTACTTTCCATAATATTAAACACTATTAACAACGATATGAATATATCTTGTCAGAAATGGGAAATAGAACACGCCAATAGAATAGGAAAATACTCAGGAAAAATTAGACCTGTAGTTGTCACAATCACAACTATAAGCAAGAAAATAGAGATTCTTAAGAACAAAAAGTTGCTCGAGGATACCAATATATACCTGAAAGAGGATTTTCCTCCTAGCGTACTACAGAAAAGGAAAGAATTACAAGAAGACCTTAAGCGTGAGCGAGAGTCAGGGAAAAGAGTGGCTTTACGCTACGATAAAATCGTGACACTTAAATCACGGAATTCAGAAGACCATACACCAATTAAAAGAAACGTAAACAAACGATTCATGTCTACATCACCTGAGGAGGCAGAGGAAGAAACCGTGAAGGAACCCGATAGCGAAAGAATAAAACAAATTTCCAAAAAAAACAAGTCACAAACCATAACTAGCTTTCTACGCCCGTCGCAGCTGAATATTCACAGTCAAACTATACCTAATACAAATATAAATGATATTCCAAAAAACTAACAGGCGCCTCTTCAGCTTTAACCTCTCTACCTTCTCCAAGCCGGCCGGTCACCGTGGAGGAGTACGACCACCACCTCTTAAACCACAACAAAAACCGCTCAAACAAGATTAGCAAAAAAAAAAAATCAAAAGACACAAACCCTTTACATAGCAAGTCTAAATGTAAGAACCTTACTATCGGACAGCAAAATAGAAGAACTGAGATATGCTGTTACCTCGATAAAATGGGATATTATAGGTTTATGCGAAACAAGAAGGGAAAAAGAAACAATAGAAGAATACACAGATTTTATTTTATTTCATACACCTGGAGCGAGTGGAAGAAATGGAGTTGGATTCCTTATTAAAAAACATCTAAAGGACCAAATAGTGAATATTAAAAGCTTTTCAGACCGAGTAGCTTTACTAGAAATACATACATCTGACAACTCTACTTGGTCACTTGTACAATCATACGCTCCCACAGAGAAATGCACTAAAGAAGAGTTAGATCATTTCTATACAACAGTTCAATCCGCGTTGGATTTTAATCATACAAAAAATAAAATCTTACTTGGGGATTTCAACGCAAAAATAGGAAAAGCTAAGAAAAATGAACAAAACAATATAGGACAATACGCATACGGAAAAAGAAGCCCTCATGGTCAGAAACTAGTAGAATTTGCAGTCGAAAATGATTACCATTTCGTGAACAGCATGTTCCCGTGCAAACCTCATAAAAAATGGACATGGCAATCCCCAAATAGTCAACATTTTAATGAAATTGACTACATACTAACAAATCAACCAGCTAATGTAAAAAAATTCGATATTATAAAAAACCTGAACTTTAGTTCCGACCACAGGATGATTAGATGTGAACTCATCATAAATACAAAACCCCGAAGAAGGAAAATAAAACCTGTCCAATACATTAGAGAACCACTAGATATTTCAGAAGATGACGCTAGATACTGGGAAATTAAATTTACTGATGCTATTAGTAAACATGCAGAGGTACAGAACCAATACGATGAGTTGGAAACAGACATACAAGTGTTCCTGAAACAGCTACCGAGGAAAAATAAAAACAAACACACATACATCAACGAGGAAACAAATGATCTTTTGAAACAGAGAAAAGAACTCTACACAAAGAAGAGAACAAAAGAAATAAAATGCGAAATAACAAAAATAAGCAAAAAAATCAACAGGAATATAACGCAACAAAAAAAGGCAATGAGGCTAAGTACCTTCGAAAAATTTATAGGTAAAGCGGGGGCTTTACGTAAAGCCTATAAAGAGTTGAGCGACAAGTCAGAATGGACAGGAGGACTGAAAAATAAACAGGGAATTATACAATCGAGACGCCCTGATATCATAAACGAAGCCACGCAGTTCTATAAAAAGCTCTACACTGCCACAGATAGCCCTTGCTCCTATACAGGTACGAACTTGAACAAATTCAACACAAATACAGAGACACCAACTATTCTCAGATCAGAAATAGAGTACGCAATAAAAACCCAGAAAAATGATAAAACCCCAGGAAACGACAATATTATCAACGAAGTTCTTAAAGCGCTCTCCACTTCACTTACGATACCCCTTCAAACATTATTCAATAACATACTTAGGACAGAAACCACACCAGATCAGTGGTCAAAATCTACAATTATACTGTTGTTCAAAAAAGGGGATAGAAGTGACTTAGGAAACTATAGACCAATTAGTCTCATGGCAAATTTATACAAGATATTTTCAAAAATCATACTCAACAGGATAACAAGAAACCTCGATGAAAACCAGCCTCGTGAACAAGCAGGTTTCCGCAAAGGTTACTCGACTACAGATCATATACAAGTCATAACACAACTAATTGAAAAAACAAAAGAATATAGGAAGACGTTATACATGTGTTTTATTGACTATACCAAAGCGTTTGATTCTCTACATTTCGAAGCTATATGGGCATCACTAACGCAACAAGGTGTAAACGAGAAATATATCAAAGTAATCAAGAGTATTTATACAAAATGTAACGCAAAAGTGCGCCTCGAACGAGAAGGTACAGAGTTCCCCATACAAAAAGGAGTAAGGCAGGGAGATCCTCTTTCTCCAAAATTATTTTCAGCGGTGCTTGAGTCCATTTTCAGACATCTAAACTGGGAAACAAAGGGTATACAGATAGACGGAGAACGTTTGAACCATTTACGATTCGCTGATGACATCGTCGTTTTCGCAGAAAGCGCTATTGAACTGGAGAGTATGGTGATTGAACTAGCCAAAGAAAGTCAAAGAGTGGGACTATTTATGAACAAGTCGAAAACCAAGATCTTAACAAATGGAGTACATGAGGATATCAAAATAGACAACGAAAATATTGAATATGTCCAAGAATACATATACCTAGGACAGTTAGTATCATTCAAAAATAATACAGGAAAAGAGACAGAAAGGAGGATAACTCTGGCCTGGAGGAAGTACTGGGGATTAAGAGAAATAATGAAAAACAAGGACATCAATATTAAAATAAAGAAAAAAATCTACGAAGTAGTTATATTACCGTGCCTTACATATGGTTGTCAAACATGGTCACTGCGAAAAGAGGATGAAGAAAGAATAGCTATCTGTCAACGTAAAATGGAGAGAAGCATGCTTGGTTTAAGACTATCAGATAAGGTCAAAAACATTAACATCAGAAAGAAAACAAACTTATTAGATGTAAAGAAAAGAATAAGGCTACTCAAGTGGCATTGGGCAGGACACATTTGTAGAATGGAGAACAACAGATGGACAAAACGTCTAACAGAGTGGATACCAAGGGACAGGAAAAGAGGAAAGGGGAGACCAAGTAAAAGGTGGAGAGATGTCTTCAACCTGAGATGTGGACCCCTATGGATGCGGGAAGCGCGCGAGAGAAATGTATGGAAAGGTTTAGGAGAGGCCTACGCCGCAGAGGCGACTACTACTCATGAAAATTAGTTAAGTTACGTTATTAAACATTACAATACAGATAAACTTATACATGTACTATTTTAGATTAGATTAACCTTATGTAATATGTAACGTTAGAACGGTAGTAAGAAATAAAGGCTATTTTTATTTTATTTATTTTATTTTATTTAATAAAACAGCATACTATGATCTCATACAATGCTGACAATACTAATAAGAGACGGAATGATATAGTATGCACTTCCAATGCAACCAGGAATGTCTTTGTGGAAAGATTCTTTACATTTTTAGGTCCATTTTTGTACAACAGGTTAAATAGAATTCTAAGCGTCTATAAGTTGAATTATTTTAATTGTAAACAAACTGTTATTGCGTTCTTGCGTAATATTGCATATGCACAGACTGAAGATTTACTGCTGGTCGACAAATAATCTGCCAACACTCTGTTTTATCTTTTACTTTTATGTTATGTAAGTTTTATTTTAGTACTTTTACTGTTAATTTATTTATTACTTTATAAAAAAAAAATATATATTGTACTATATTGTCTGAAACACAAGTTCTACTTAGTTCAGGCAAATGAGCAACTGTGCTCTATTCTAATTGTTAAGATACTATTATTGTAAATTATGTCCCTTTTTATTAAATAAACGATTTATTATTATATTATTATTATTATTATTATATCAACGTTATTTACAATATTTTTTTGGGATGAAAGGCCTATGTTTGTCTCTGTACACCTGAAAAGTGTAAGCAAAATTTCAGGAGGAAAAAATTTAAACTCACATACCCAAACAATTGAGAGCAGTGGTGGACTCAGTGGTATCGGTCCCGACTTACGAGTTGTAGGTCGTGGGTTCGAACCCCGCCAGGCGCATTACTTTGTGTAATTTATTTCATCACTACTGCTCTCAAAACGGTGAAGGAAAACATCGTGAGGAAACCGGCATGTCCTTGATCTACCAAGCCGCACTGGGCCCGCGTGGTGGATTTGGCCCACTCTCTCTCACAGAGAGGAGGCCTGTGTCCCAGCAATGGGAACATTATAGGCTGATAATGATGACCCAAACAATTTAAAGGTAATTCCTTTGTATTTGATGTTAGGGTGTTTAAACACGTATTAATTATGTATAGATACATAATTGGAATCTAAATGGGAAGATTTTTTTAATAACTTTTCTTCTGTCAGGATTGTATACCCATTTTTTGAGACCAAAAAGTAGTTGTAGTGCTTTAAAAGCTAAAACTAAGCATGTTTTTAATTTTAATCAATGTAGGAACATCCCACAGAAATAAAACACTACTTAAACAAACTGCAAAACAGAATAAACAGAAATAAAGCTACATTTTAAAAATGCTTGATCAAAGTTAAAAGAGTTTAAAAACTCTTTTGCATTAACATAGAATTCCTATGTTCCTCGCTTTTCTTTTGAAGTTATCCTGAAAACCTCGATATGGAGTTAGTTTTAAATGCAGGGAAAATAGTAAAAAGTAATGAGTAGGGAGAGACCGGGAAAAAACTTTCAAATTCTTGTACTTTTTAAAGAGTGTTATGGAACTTTACGTTGTATAAGAGCTGAAGGCAAAGATCCCAAAGGAATTTTGAAGAAATGTGTAATATTAGAAGTTTTTGCTACCTGTGAGATGTTTCAGCCTTCAAATATTCAGAAATAACCTATTTCTTAATATCTGAAGAATTTCTAGGCACATGATGTTAAAGTTTAAATATTTGTTATGTTGGGGTCGACTCTCTGCTTTCCTTATTTTAATAGTAACCAATATTGAGACTAAGGGACTTTACCCATGGTAAATTCAACCGATTCCAACTAAAATTGAAAATCAACTTTACCACTACGACATATTACATAAAGCACGTTGTTATCACGGGTAGATGAAAAATAAAACACGATCGCCACGACGACGTCAAGCAAGGTTGATTATCACTTGTAGTTGGAATCAATTTTATCGGTTGAATCGCGTCGCATCGCGCCATGGGCAAACTCCCTAACTTTCACAAAATGAAAACTGTCGCATAAAAAAAGCACAAATTCTACAAAAATTTCACTACACCCTCTACCTACTACCCTCTCATTTTCTCTGCCAGAATCCGCCTTCTACACGGACCTTAATTACATCCTCATTAATTTGTGCTCACACAACAAAACCAGGCCCATTTCTAATGGACAAAAAGAGGCCATTGTGTCTGCGTCAAAACAGGAGTCGAAAGTCCCCCGGGAAAATAACCAGAGACAATTAATAGGTTTAATTAGAGGTGGGACCGATTAACTTTAGTCGATTATGTTAATCGAGTGTGGGAATCGACTAAATGTTGTCGTGATTTGTTTTAGGGTTAGTGAGAAGTTTGTAATGGTTTTGGTTTATTGGGTAAATTGCTTGTGGGTAATTGGTATCTGTTTGTAATGCTATTTAATAGTATCTATTTGGGTAGCAGACTCAATCTATGTTCATGCGTATAAATGCAAAAATGAATTTGTTTATGGTTTATTATGATTTCACATCTAAACCGCTTGACCGATTTTGATAAATTTTGATGCAGAGATAAATGGGACTCTGGAGACAGTTACAGGCGTGAGAGGGAGGGGGTTCGAATTAGCAGGCAAATTCTGTTAATTAAATAAACATAGTAGGCACTTTTTAATATACTTATGTACATAAATAAGTAGGAAAATATATTACAAAAGTCTGGAGACAAGTTGTTTTGTAGATATCATAATATGTCTTTACTAATATTATGGAGACTATATACTTAACTTTCTGTCTCACGAATTAGTCTCAAGGCTAAAATCGACTAATAAATTAACAGCTCATAAGTTAAAACGACAAATGCTTCTTGTTGTTTCTCACTTAGTAAATTACTGCCTTCCTTAACGCATCGTGTAATTTTATGTCTTCTCGAGTAATAAAATTGAGTAATCGATGTTGTCTAGTTGTCTAATATGAGTTATTAAGGCTCCTCTCGGAAAAAGGAAGAATAAAGCCTACAGATTAAGCAACTTTTCGTCGATACAGAGAAATTATAAGAAGACAACTGTTACTAATATACAGGATATGGTTAGGAAAGACATTTTCTATCAGTGTCATAATATGTATAAAAGTACAAAAATATCACCGTATCAGCTAAAACCATTAAGATGCAACGATTTGACTCCTTTACTATGAAAAGCGTACAAAAAAATAATCTCCTTTGCAATAACAAAATAAAACTACAACGTAACTACTAAAACTTCTACGTAACTACTAAAACTACTACGTTACTACTAAAACTTCTACGTTACTACTAAACTACGAAATTACTAAAAAACTAGTTCGTAACTTACCAAAACTACTACTGTTATTTTTCAAAATATGTTTTTTTTTCGTTATAAAAAATAAAATAAAAAATATCTGCCGAACTTCCCCTCTTTCTCTCGTGGTAAGTTAGTACGAAACGAAACTGCTCAATGTCATTGGCGAGAATAAAAGCCTTAACAAATACTTTTTTGTTTCATATTTAGCCTTTTAAGCTACTGTCTGCTAGAATAATGAATATGACGAATGATATAAACCAAGGGTTGTCCCATGAGGCTGAATTTGAACATATTTTGAGATGATAAATACGTTGTTTTCATTTAAACAAGGTCAAACCTAAATGGAAGTCTAAATAAATGTGCGGTTGTGAAAATGTGAATGTTTGAGAAAATCTTACAATTAACAAAAATGTGAATGTTTGAGAGAATAAATGGATGTTTGGATGGATAAACGAATTTTATTAAACAAATCGTGTGATACTTTGGTAATTTGAATAAAAATCGTGTGCGGCAAACAGTACTGGTGGCCTACCCTAACGTCTTAAAGCAAGAGTAGTTTCACTGTGGAAACGAGATGGCGCTAGACGACTTGGATAGCTCTGTCCCTTTCTCACAGTGGAACTACTGCTTTAAAACGTCATGGTAGGCCCCCTGGGCCCGGCGTGGTGGATAACAGTCCACTCCTTTTCACAGATAGAAGTCCTGTGTCCCAGGAGTGGGAGTAATCTAGGCTGATATCCTTATCTTATTTACCTCTAGTAGTTAAAACAAACGTTGTGATTAAACTTGTACTAGCAGTAAATAAACGAAAACCATTACTTGTCTAAGTTGCTGAGAATGTTCTAGTATTCATGACTATTAATTTTGGTTTACACCTTCATTTGCTCCGTCTTGTGACATCAGATGCTAACAGTTATCTAGGATAATATGTCTACAGGGTGATATTAAGATAACTTTGTCACTATTTTGTTTAGGAGATAATGTAAACTAAAATAAAATTATTTAGCTTGGTACGCCATACCGCGTGAATGTCTACGCAGGTTACCGTAACCCTGGAAGTTAAAGGGTAATGGAAGGTATACATTATATTTATTCATTCATACAGTCCTTTCTGCATCACCCAGGGCAGGAGAACTCATTTATGATTTCAACACCAAAACATTTTTTACGTCCCTTAGTATTTCCCATATAAAATAGACTTACTTCCATATTAATTTTTACCTTTATTTAAGACTTTTCGGCGATTCTCATCATCTTTATCATCATTATCTAGCTAGCCTCCCGCCCATGTTGGGGTCGGCTTTTAGTCGAACCGGATGTAGCTGAATTGATCAATACTCGTATGTTTGGGGATTAATCTTAATTTGGTCGTCAATATCGATAAATCGGTATTTTATTTTGATTTCACAGTTAAGGTGGCATACTATGACGTCTTAAGAGAACCTATAAACCTAGTTTTTTACTGTGTAAGAAGCATTCTAAAAAATCATTGAGATAGGATAACATTTAGGGGTAGGAAACGTTTTCTCTTTTAGTATGGACGAGCGCTCGGTAGACGATCCTCTTAAAGCGAGAGTAGTTCCAGTGTGGGAACGAGATGACTTGTATAGCCCTGCTGTCTCTTTACCACAGTCGAACTGCTCTCTCTTTAAAACGTCATGGTAAGCCCCAAAGCTTTGTATTGTTTATTTGTTAAAGATTTTTGCTAAGCAGATTTTTACATTAGCGTATTTATAAAACGATAAATAACAACATAATCATCTTCATCCAACATATAATGTTCCCACTGCTGGGACACAGGCCTCCTCTCTGTGAGAGGGAGTGTAGGAGTGTAGTATAATCCACCACGCGGGCCCAGTGCGGGTTGGTACTTGGTAGATGTCACATGTCTTCGAATTTTTGGTTCTAGGACATGCCGGTTTCCTCACGATGTTTCCTTCACCGTTTTGAGAGCAGTAGGTGGCAGTAGTGATGAAATAAATTACACAAATTAATGCGCCTGACGGGGTTCGAACCCACGACCTACAACTCGTAAGTCGGGACCGATACCACTGCTGCACTGGGCCACCACTGCTCTCCTCACAACATAATAATTATAGTCGACTAATTCTTAACTCGACTAATTCTCAGATTAGCTTACAATTTCCCATCACTAGTGTTCCATATACAGAACAAAAAGTAGTGATGGAAACGTCGGATCAGTTTAAAGTCGACCCGAAGCTTGATTGATGAAGGCTTTGACGAAGTAAATTAAGAGACTTTGACATTTTTTTCTTTTCTTTTTAAAACTGGATGTAGAGCGTAAATTAGGCACCACTTAGATTTATTTAAGGAAACCGTAGTCTACCGGTTGAGAACGGTAATGAATTTCTATGCGAAAAGATAAAAACGTATTTAAAAGAAGTTTTCGATAAGGAATTCTTAGTACATTTTCAGTTCAAGAATTAAAACAGAATTAAACTCTACGATTTCAGGATCTTAGTTTTCGAGGCTGCGTACAGTTTCGATTTACGAGGAGAACAAAAAATAAGGAAAATAAAAATTAAGAATGCGAAATAGAAAACATGTTTTTAGACAACTCGTGCATGTGTGATTTACGATATTAAGAGAAAACCTTATGTTGAAAACATTTACGAAATTAAAATAAACGAATAAGGCCTACCGAATTTATTGGCCTAACTGTTTTCATCTGGTCTCCAACCAATGAGTAGTTCTGACGGGGTCACCCTTAGAGGGCCAAAGCCTGCCGTGGTAGATAATCGTGACCCTGGAACGTAAATAGCTATTAAAGGATCACCGTGGATTTTAGTAAGTACAAATCTAACAGACCTCACCGTCCCAACCTTGGGATGCCACGAAAAAAAGACCCATTTAGTTGAAAATGAACGACTCGACCGTATGTATCTGAGGTAGAAATAGCGGGATGCAGACGGGCTGGTTGCTAACCGCTTTGTCTTAGAGGTGGCATGGGAAAACCAGTGCCTTCTCTGTCTTTTACCTAACAGTGGACAGACTCAAAGTAGCACAGAGAGCCATGGAGCGTTCCATGCTCGGCATAAAATTAATAGACCGAGTTCCAAACGTCGAAACCCGGAGACGAACGAAGGTATTCGATATTAGTAATCGAGTTATGGAACTCAAATGGAGTTGGGCAGGACACCTGGCAAGGCGCGGTGACGGCAGGTGGAGTAAAGCTGTGACAGAATGGCGTCCAAGGAATGGAAAAAGAAGTGTTGGTCGGCAGACAACATTGTTGCCATTGCGGAGTTGTTCTGGATGAGGCTGGCGCAAGACAATGGAGCTTGGCACAAGCAAAGAGAAGCCTATACCCAGCAGTGGGTGAAGACGGGCTGTGGATGATCATGATGGACAGAATATGGGCCTAACAAAAAAAAACTTCAATCAATTCGATTAAAAACACTATGTACCTTCAAATATTCCCCACTATCCTTACCACCAGCCAAAGATCAAAAACACGACACATAAAAGTAAAAACTGGAAATAAACAACTTTTATTTCGTTAACATTTCACTGGTAACCCAGTTTATACTTAGAGCGGATCTATAAGGTACCTCGAGATAAGCCGAGGAGGTATTATCGTTTAAATGGGAGTGAACACGCGAGGATAGACTCGGAGGATAAAAGCTTTTGATGTGTTGGTTGTACGGATCTTTGATATTATTAGATTGGAGGCGTAATAAATTGGGAGTTATTGTTGTATGAATTTTTGTATTATAACGGTCTACTTCAAGGTATAGGTAATGTATGTTTTATAGGACTGTTTAGAAAATAATACGTTTCATGTAAAAGGCAAAAGCTCGACCGCGGTACACCTGTTCACGATTTTGGTCTGAGTGAGCGGTGCGACAGGCAGCGCGAATAAGACATTAATTACTTTGTAAGTACGTGAATTCGCCACTAGCGGCACCTCATGGTGTGTTTCAAACATTTCTATACATATAACATCTGTACTTACCGCTGGCCGCCGTGCTAAGTCTCCGCTTACAGCGTCAACGGGCCGTAAAGTAGATTTCACATAGCATTAGCTTATATGGAATCCATTGATGACTAATGCGAGCCAAACACGATCCAGTGTATCATCAAGCGGCGTACGTTAAGTATGGTTATCGGTATACATGACAAGTCTACTTCTGATGGACATACACCGTCAAGTATATTGCACCCTTCTAGCGCTGCAGGTTGTTCATTGGTTCGTGTATAGCTGACATAACACGTGATCGCCGTCGGATGGGCGGAACCCGGCGGTTCCGTCCATCCGCGCGGTCATACAGTTACTTCAACGGCTCGACCACTGCACTGACCGACTCGTAGTCGAGTGTTAGCCGTGTCACACATAAGAACTTTAAAATGTTTATTAAAAAATCTCAATATTTGATGGCAGACATAACTACTAGTCTAGGGATTGGTTGTTACGCAAAAATCTGTTGTTCGGTTTTCGATTATCACCAAAAGCTTTCAATTATATCTCCGCTTTGAGTACCCCGATAAACAGCGACAAACCTTAAGGGACCTAATTCTGTAATCAGCAATCCGGCCTCTCTTCAGGGAACATATACCAACCCTTATACATAATCTATGCCAGAAAGTACCCTGTTACTGCAATATTATCACCAAAATGTAGAGAGGATATCCTATGATCCACAATCACTTGCTTACCTATTAAATATTCATCCCGAAATTCGAGATCGTAAACAGTTAACCGGAAAATGCGACGCGGGTCCAAAGCGACCATAAGGCCGTAAAGGACCGTATAGGACAAGCGACCTCCCATAGGCACAATTCATAAGGCCATTGTACAACATGCGGCGATAATTAATGTATTTGTAACACGAACCTTATTAGGCTGGTTCCCGAGATAGTTAAGTGTGGCATTTTAGGTATGTGAATGATGTGTTCTGGGTTTTATGATTAATAACTTCGTGGGAGCTGATGTAAGGCTGTGTGCTAATGAAAGGTTCGACCAAAACGAAGAAAAAGAAAACGTTTTAGAACCGGCACTGATTATTACAGAGGAATGTTTCGCGTTTCATTTTCCAGTTAATCAAGTTTATCTTCGAACTCAAACTGATATAGCCCACATAACAACTCAAACGTACTCCCAACAATTAATCTGGACCGAACAACAACAGAAAACGCTACAAAAGCTTCCGTTCCTATATTTTACAGCACAATATACGTTCCACTTAAACATAAAACGGGGAAAGAATACAATAAACAAATTTATTATACTCAACGGAAAAATAAAACTAGGTAAAACCTCAGGTAATGGAGAAGACAGTTATAGTTGTGCGCTTTCAAAGGGAGGGGACGTGTATCGCGTGTGCCTGACACCGGAACTTAGCCTTTTTTCTCCGAGATCCTTTGTTGGACTTCCTTTGGCTAGAGGGGGTCATCTAAGGGGGAGGTGAGGTCTATTGTACGGGGTCAATTTGAATATTCAAGTACATGGAACGCGCTTAGTAAACGATGTCAATGGCTTGCTGGAGTGGGGTTTTTTAGACGCAAGCCGTTACGGCAATTAGTTTTTAATATGTGCTTATGTTTTGTACGGTCGCGATTGGAGGGTTAAGTTTTATTAGGTTATTTTTTTTTGTAATGTCTTGATTGGGGTATTTGATTGTTTGTTTTGGTCGTTATTTATTTTGATTTAAGGCAAAGATGTTTTTTTTTTCTGATATTGCTACCTGCCTTCACTATCTCACTGCTGGGCAGAGGACTCCCCTATAGCTGCCAGGTTTTTCGATCCAGGGCCAAAGTAGACCATTGGTAGATGATATTTTTCTCAAGACTTCCCACCTTCTTCTACAACGTCTGCCGACTCAAAAGACGTAAAAAAATAACACTTAAATAAAAGAAAGCAAGAAAGGTGACATATAACTTCAATTAACTTTCAGACAACCTTCATTAAACGAGATAACACATCAATAACAATTAGTTTAACTTAATTCAAGACTATTAATAACACTATAACTTGATTATATCAGTTTATAATGAAAGAATAATATCCAAATCTATTCCCGGCCCGGTAATTTTACAGTACTTACCTTTTAAATTTAAGCACATTTTACATCGCCAAGCATTTATTTTTGGTCGACAAACTGACAGTTTGGTTCGCATCCGATCGGTTTAACAATAAATAGCCGAAAATGGCCGGCAATTGTCCGCCATGATGGTTTTTATTTATGCTAGACACGCCAGCGGTAATTATACGCTTTTCCGTTAAAGTAAATACTTTTGGTGCTTAAACAAACTAGATTGTTCGGAAAATTGTACGGCTTTTTAGGGTTTTGTCTATTTTATAATTGAATCGGATATTTTCCCATTGGTTAATTTACTGTTAATTTGTCAAACCTTTTTTTTGTGTGTGTTAGTTCGTCATCGGCCTAAAGCAGTTTACTACTGGACATTTAGTTTTAATCATAGTAATCATAGGTAATCATAACCAACCTACCACATTACCAGGGCTGGGACTTAAGGCACCTCTATGTGAATGAGTGTGGGCCATAGGTTATCTACATGTCGGGCCCAGCGTGGGTTAGCTGTCATATTATTTCTTTGATTTTTATTGTCATGCCAATTTCTAAATTAATGCGAGTGAATCCGCGGCCAATAGCTAGTAAGTCATAAATATAAAATAACAAACCTCTCTCCGACTTCATAAAAATAAATATTCGTTGTATATTTTATTTGAAACGTAATTTAAACCATTAAAGCGGGGAAGCTCAACATTTCGAACAGTAACAGAATTATATTTGTATTTAGAACATTCTCGTTTACTTGTTAATCTAAGCTAAGGTTACATTAAGTATATATGTAAACGTTATGTAAACACGACTTGGTATCTAAGTGATATCGCACCTGAGATTAGCTAGATAGCATAATGTATGTTACTCGTATGTGGGAAGCGCTTCCCTTAGATTTTAACATAGTAATTGGTTGCATTATGTATGTGGTTGGCTGCTTGCGAGGTCTTGCAACTTCATCGTGTTGTAAGCTCCTGCTTTTCTAATATTGTTGAAGATTTGAAAAGAAAATTCTTTTGAAGAAAATTGTTCTATTACGACATCATGTCTACTTATATTTTTCCAACAAAAATAGACTTATAGATAGGATTGAAAGTTTTAAATGTACAGATACGATTTTAAGTAATAATACAATGCAAGTTACTTGCAATTTTCTTGTGTATTCGATTCTCTCAACAACTTGGAAGCACAATACAATCTACAATCACGTCTCAGAACTCAATCGGCGTTCGCCTTTATGCATCCGATCATAGCTCTGCACATGAAAGGGCTCTGTTCTCGGATGAGGAATTAAATTGACGTCCGTACTGTGGTCTGTTAGACCGCACGGTGGTCTTGTAGACCTCACCTAACACAGACCAGACGCACGTACTCATTGGTCTGAATAAGATTAGAATAGAATATGTAGTGCACCTGCTACGAGACGCCTTCAATTTTGTGTGCGAAGCCGGATGATAATCGGGCACGCCGCAATTGCGGCGGTAAGACCCCTCTTTGAGGAGTGGCTGGAGAGAAGTCATGGCGTCCTGACCTACCGCTTGACGCAGGTCCTCACCGGACACGGAAGTTTCGGGAGGTACCTGTGTCTGATGCGAAAGGAGGAGACGCCTGGGTGTCACCACTGCGAAGATCGCCCGGAGGACACGGTGGAGCATACGGTGCAAGACTGCCCAGCTTGGGCGGAGCACCGACGTGTCCTCACGGCTGCGATAGGCGGAGACCTCTCGCGCCCGGCATTGGTTGCGGCCATGCTGCGGGGCGAGACGGAGTGGGAAGCGGTCAGCTCCTTCTGCGAGGCAGTAATGCTCGTAAAGGAGGAGGCAGGCCGCGAGCGAGAGAGGACAGCGTCCTCCCTCCGCCCCAGCCGCAGTGGTAGGCGCCCACGGCGACGGACGTCGCTTGATGATCTCCGGCCACCGTAGGCGCGGGCATGCGGGCAGCGAGTAAAGGGCAACTCGCTGCCCGACCAAGGACCATGCCCGGGTCGACGGCGCGTTGTGTCCCACGCGCGCCTCAAAGAGCGTCAGCATAATGACGGGGCCCCCCTCTCAGAGGGCCAAAGCCTGCCGGGGTCGCGGGATTATTCCCTTACCGTAACCCCGGAACTTAACAGGCTATGAAGGACACCGTGGATTTTAGTCAGTAGAAGTCTGACAGTCCCTCCCGCCCTGCCCGGGGCTGGAGGACTCATTTGATGATTTTACCACGCTAAAAAAAAAAAAAAAAAGCCGGATGATAATTCGATTTACGATTCGAGCAGTGAATTTAGGATATATTGGGATATACCTATGATTTATTTTCGATGTTGTGAGAAGCTTGTAACTAAATAACTGCCTCATAGCTCAATCCCTAACGTAAAGATGCAATTGCTGAGGTTGGACTGTGGATGGATGACCATCTGTCATAGCGAGTTTTCTCCGTGCCTCGGAAAGCAGATTTGGTCCCAGCTGCCAATCATAGATCTTTATAATCCTTACTGTTAGGCCCTTCGTACATTCGGAAACTCAAGTTTCCGATACCTTACGACTTCAGTATCCAGGCGACTCTCGCAATAGAAATGCATATACGTTCGTACACACGCACGCGACGCGCGACGCCAATCGCGCGCTACCTATCTGCTGACATCGCGGCGACTTGAGTTTCCGCGACTTTCAAGATGGCGGAACAATTTATTTACCATTTTTAATTTTATTCACAGAATAAAGGGTTCCGTAGCATATTCTTGAATCATTTTTGGAAAGTAATTATTTTAAAACGATAGAAAAATATTTACAATCCTCTATCAAATCATAATTTTGTATGCAGTTTTATTAAAAAGTTGGGAGAGATGGTTTTTTTTCTATTTCATTGAATAAAAATTTTTAATTATGTTATAGTATTTGGATTTGGATTAATGTTAGGTTCCCAGGAAATTAACTGTGAAGGACGGACTGTCACACGTGACACGACTGATCTTATAAAGATTCCGTTTTTTTTTTGAACCTTCGGAACCCTAAATAATATACTTTGATCGTCACAGTCATGTGTCAGCCATTTTATAAATTCATATTCTTGACCACCCATCATGACCTTTTGACGCGGCGCTAGTGTCTACGTCGTTACATCAAATTGCATTATAAAAATTTAGTACCTCGAATTTTCCGCAGGTCATGAGTAGTGGCGAAACTCTAGTATCGGAAACTTGCGTCGCCTCGTGTACGAAGGTTCGTACACGAGGCGACGCAAGTTTCCGATACCTTACGATTTTGGTTTCCAGGCGACTATCGCAATACAAATCCATAGAGGCTCGTACACAGGTCGCGTCGCCGACATGCGTCGCCGACTCTAGTAGCTCGCTACTCATCTATCAAGATCGCCGATACCCAAGTTTTCGCGATTTTTAACCGACGAAAAATTTGTATCTATTATTTTAAAATTTATTATTAAAGTATCTGAGGTAGAAAAATATCCTTGTTTGTATCATTACAATTAATAATAATAATATTCCACAACTATCACACAACGCCATCTCGTCCCAAGCTAAGCAGAGCTTGTGTTATGGGTACTAAACAACTGATAAACATACTTATATATTTCTAAATACATAAATATAATATATAAATTACACCCAGACACAGAACAAATGATCGTGCTCATCAAACAAACATTTGTCCTGGGTGGGAATCGAACCCACGTCCTCCGGCATAGCAGTCAGGGTCACTAACGACTAGACCAACAGGCTTGTCAAATTCAAAAGAATATTCTAATAGATAATTAGCATGGAATAAGCTTTTTTTTTAAGTAGTAAAATCATCATATTAAATGAGTCCTCCCACCCCGGGCAGGGCGGGAGGGACTGTCAGACTCGTACTAACTAAAATCCACGGTGTCCTTCAATAGAACCTAACAAAACGATAGCGCGATCTAACTCGACGACAGCGCCATCTATCGAGCATGGTGTCAAACTTTTTGCACTTTTATAAAATATTATGGTTTCGTTACAAAAATTACTACTTTAACCTAGCTTCGTCATGTAGGTACTTGCACATACGACAAAAATAAAGTAATTAAGAAAACGAAAACATTAAAAAAAACCTATTCAAATCTGAAATTTTAAACCACGGTCATCATCATAGCAGTAAGGGCGTCAGCGTTCCGGTGCAAATAAAAGAAAACTATAAAAAAAAAAACTAAACAAACTATTTGAGTCTTACGACTCGAGTCGCCGCTGTGTACGGATCGTGCGCTACTAGAGTCGCGCGACTTGGGTATTCGACTGGAGTATCGGATACCCGAGTCGCCTAATGTACGAAGGGCCTTAGTCAGGGGCTCGAAATAAGTATTTACCCAGTTACAGGGAAAGACAGACAGTCGCTTTATGTAAAATATTGATATTCAGCTGCATCTGGTTAGGCTGGAAGCCGAACCCAACAAAATTGAGAAAAGGCTAGGTAGATGATGATATATTCGATGTTGTCTCAGTAATTAATGTACCGATCGCGATGGAGTGGTTTATGTCTACTTATATTTTTATTTTGCCACACATTAACGCGAATATTTCTACAAATATTAAGACACAGTTTTTTTCAAATAATTCTAATAGAGGAAAAGTATTACAAAAACACACATTTTCTATAAACAAGCCTTAGTGTTGACAGCCCCTGCTCATACATTTGTACAGTCCATTAGCGAAAAAGGTCGAAAACTCTTTCCGAGAATAAAAAAAATCTAATTTTCTTTTTTTTTATCTGCAGCTCGAGAACACGCTTCACACCATGTAACAAGATTAAGGCACTCGAGACATTTAGAAGGGTACCTGCCAATACATACGTCTTCCGTGAGTATACCCCTTTATATTTAAAGAAAAAGAACATCATTTAAGGACTCATTTATCACCATCACTACCCTGCCCCCAAAAGCTTAATCCCCATAGATTTTCGTGTTATTTTTACGCTTTTTAATTTAAATATATTATTGATTATTATAATAATACTAGATGTTTTGCATGACTATTAATATTAAATGTAAGTAAATATTATAATGTACGAATGCAAATACTAAATGCTTTGAAGCACTCATGGAATAACGTAAGTGATATTCATTTTAAATTTAAAACCAATTCATATAATAATTTTCATAATATTTTAACCCAATATAAAGCATTTCCCGGATAATGTACAGGTATTTAAAAATGATTTTATATTTAGTGTATTTTAAAATACCTAGTTGTAGTATTTATTTTATATTTTATCAGTTACTGTTCTTTTCATATTATTGACTATTATTTTAAATTAAAACAAGTTAAATACTTGTTATATTGTCTTGTTTTATTTATTTATAACAAAAAAAAAAAATACAATTATTTATTTATAATAGATGAACTAACATGGAATGAAATTAATATATTCACCGTCATCGCATGTTGACTTAAAAAGTTGTTAATTTAATTTGTAAATAATTAGATAATTTAAAAAAACATTGATTAATGAGTTTTTTTTTTACATAATTATACGTTTGCGTGATTAGTAATATTTAAGTGGATAGCATGAAGTGCAAGATAATGTTATTTTTTTTTCGTTTTTTTTTACAATTCTCGCCCAGTTCTTACAGAACGATGTTTCATTTTAATAATGTTTAGTTTTTTTGTTAAAAAAAACGTCGTAATCTAGACAATAATTCAAGTTTATCTTCCAATTATTCAAACTTACTAACAAAGTTTTACAAACTAATTACTCAAGTTAGATTTAATCACCGACTAGAGAAAAAGAAAGTTAAGTTAATACTTGATGTCGTCGATCAACAATTAACTTAGGTAAGTACCTAAGTTGGAAGTTTGATGAAGAAAATGTCAAGTCTACGGACTAGGGGATCTAAAAAGTCCACTTTAGCAAAATCCTAATTATTTATCTCGAGCAATATAGTGTAGAATTTTCCAATTTTGAGAATTTTATCGCAATTTATATACTGTCACTGAATTGTTAGGTTATTCGCAAATATTTTACAGAATGAACGATACCGAACGAAGGTTCGAAAAAGCAACTGACAATTGCCTTCGAATCGATATTGTATTTTTTAAGTCAACGATGTTACCTTAACATCATCAGTATAAGTCTGAAGCCATTTCAGAGGCTTATGAGAGACGGCTTAATTACCTCGAGAGATGGTCACATTCCCCCACGAAAAAAAAAATCAAAAGTGACAATCGTTTTCGAAACATTTTGAATTTTCTACAACGGATTAGAACAGAAATAACACGAGGTTTTTGTTAGCATATAAAAATACAAATATTATAAACGATACTAAATTAAAACTAAAATAAATGTTATTAAACACAATTTTATAACTTTTCCATGATCAATAATTTCAAATCCTTTTTTTTGCACTGTCAGAACTGGGCGAGTCCATTATTGCTGCACATGTAGATGTATATGTAGCTCATAATTGACGTAGAGGCATGTCTTACCGCGGTTTCAGTTCGTACCAGCGACAGTCCCGAAGCTTGCTGTGAAGGACAACCACAAACCGCTGTTCACAAAATGCCTGACCTACAGGCCTACCGTGAAGGAAGACCAGCCTATTGGGACATATGTTTTCACTGTGAGTTTACTTTTTTTGTTAATATTTTATACGTATATAAAATATTGTGCTCGTGGCCAAATAATTACAGCCGCACAGGCCGATCTTCCGGGTTAGCCGCACTTGCCGAGGTTGGTATGTGGATGGATGACCATTTGGCATAGCGAGTTTCCTCCATGCCTCGGAAAGCACGTAAAGTTGGTCCCTGCTGTCGATTGTAGAGCTTTGACAGTCGTTAGTCAGAAGCTCTAAAAGTCGGACAACCAGTCTGACCATGGGGTATCGTATTAAACAGTTACTGGGTTGTGGAGGTCCAATAGGCAGTCGCTCCATGTAAAATACTGATATTCAGCTACATCAGATTCGACTGGAAGCCGACCCTAATATAGTTGGGAAAAGGCTAGGCAGATGATGATAACGCAAATAACATTTTAAATGTAAAGTTCTCGAGTAGCGACCACGAATCGGAACACATAACTTAGGCCTCCCACTAGGTGGACCGACGACATCGTGAGAGTCGCGGACATCTGATGGATGCAAGTGGTTGGTTAGTCTAAGGGGGATGCCTTTGTTCAACAGTAGAGGTAAACCAGGCACAAATCCAGACCTGGCAACCGAACCCAGGACTTAACATTCAGCTGTTGTGTATGCGACCACTGGACTTATGAGGCAGTTTAATGTTTCAAAAGAGCACTTAAGAGTAAATAAAAAGAGTCTATGTTTGGCTTCGAATAAACGGTCTAATATAAAAAAGACGAATGATTGAAACGCTATAATAAATGATGAGGAAAGATATACGGAAAGATATATTTGAGGATATACACAAAAATACAAGATTTCTCATAGTGACTTAACATTCTGGGGATTGAGGAAAAAATACTGTTTATCCATTTGTGAAAACGTCTTCCGATTTCGTTTGATCAATCACTTAATATTTTATGCGTCAGACATGTAGCTTGGTGTACGAAAATATTGGCTTCTTATATCTTTGAAAATATACGGGGTGTGAACATTGACGTGTATATTGGTTATCGAGAATTCTGTACATGATTCTCAACTTTAACGTTCATAATAATGTAAAAAAATGCGCGTTTTTAACATGTCTTTTCTACAAAGATTTCGGGGTTATGTAAAATATTTTATTTTGACAGCAAAATTACTGTAAATGATCTATGTTTTGAATCTGGATTCAAATTCCAGAATCGTCACGTTACTGCGATAAACTAGCTGAGCGAGACCAAATGTAGTGCCTTGAAGAACTCCACATAAATGTTCTAACTCCTTGACAATGTAGCAGTCCAGACAACATATTATTAAAATCTTAAATTCTAGGTACATGCAGAAGACCCGGATCCTCCCGAAATGGGAGGGACGGTCACATATAAGTTCGTCTCCACTCCTGGTGAGAAGGAGAGGTTCTACGTTGATCCTGAGACAGGCAATATTTCTACAGCTTATGTAAGTATACTACTTTTCTTACAAATACAACTAACTTTAAAATAAAACATTAGAGCTAGACTATGTTGAAACGAATGTAGATGAACACAAACTGGATGGTAAAGTGGTATAGGTTAAATGATAAAGCTGATATAGAATCTCCTCTTCAATTTCGTCAGCGTTGAGATTTACAAAGAATTGTAGCCCACATATGAAGAACTGAATTGAAATGTAGTTGGAACAATTGTTGTTATTGTGTAATAGAGGATTGTATCATGTTGCTAATAAATAATAAAATCATTTTCTAAATATGTACTCACATTTGCAATACCGCTAATCAAATTGGAGATAAGGTAGGTGTCCGACTAACCGTCAAAGTATTTCCTAATACTAATAAGTATTCTAAATTAACACAGAAATTCGACCACGATGAACCGTCCAGAGAAAAAGAAGCTTATATAACAGTCCGAGCCAGTGACAACGGTCAGCCTCAGCTCGACGACGCATGTACCATCAAAATTATCATTGAAGACATCAATGACAATCCACCTGTGTTCGACAAAGTTGTGAGTATAGATTTCACTATAAATTATATTAAAAACGATACGAAAAGTTAAATGTTTCTTACTCGAAAGATTCAGATTCTAAAACACGACAACAAAATATCTCCAGCTTGATTTAAATGACTGTGGATTTTGGGTTCGAGAACTGATCACAGTGTTGTTTTCTAAAGTATTGTTTTACTTTTCTATAAATGTTCAGTGTTAACTGTGCTGTCTATTGTAACTTATATTTATAACATTGCTCCAAGCTTTCTTAATGGATTCCTAATGAAGTCTTCCCCGATACTTTGGCGTCTACCGTTAGCTTGCAGCTGATAATTTTCTCCTAATTGTGACTAATTAAGTGTTCGTTCATTAGCCTCAAAACGTGGCGCTGACTATATTAACGCTTGCCTGTTTTTCCAAGGTCTTCCGTGGAGATGTTTGGAAGGTTTGTCTTAATGAGAGAATTTCACAAAACAGAGAGAGTTTCTGCACAAAACTGATATTAAAATTGCAATTATAACTTGTATAATATGTATATGTGATCGATTGTTACCATCGCTATTATTGTCAGAGTTAATTTTGTAGTAGTTTGAGCCATGGTATCAATCGAAATTGAGAAGTTTTTTTTGAAAAATATTGTATTTCTCTACTTGCATGTTGCTGCATGTGTGATTTAGGACCATAAGCCGCCGCTCAAGGCGTTGTTGGTAATAATATTTTATGTGTTTCGTGTGTTTCAATACACTTTCTTTGCACATTTGTAGTTGGTGTGTTTTCTTTAGCTAGGCTGCTCTTTCCCCCTAGGCGCATTTTATCACACTGCACGATTATAATTATTTTGGAAAAAACTTTCTCTAAGCTTTGGGCATGCTTCGCGTAGAACATGTCTAATTAGGTATCTATTTCGATGCTATCTTTACTGTGTGTGATATATTACTTATCTTCCTAATCTGTTATGGTTTGTTTGAAGGATGGAACGGAAATGTTATTCCAAATTAATACAGCGACAATATCCGAATTGAAATCTCGAAAATCCTAAGATATTTGTTGTAAAAATGTAAGAAAATTAACTTGATTTTATGTATACAGTCGTATTCGGAGTCGGTCCCTCAAGACTTGGCGATCGGGAGAGAAGTCATGAGGATATCTGCGACGGACATAGACGACGGCAACAATTCCATTGTCCATTACATTCTGGATTCCAATTCGCCGGACCAAGCATATTTTTATATAGACCCGGACAACGGAGTTATATTTTTGAACAAGACTATTGATGTAAGTATTCCTTTTGCGTTGTTTAATATTGAGTTAACTTTTGTCCAGTAAAAAAAAAACTGTCATTATACATTATCATTTCAAAGAAAATTTTCCCGGATCCAGATTTCCGTTTATTTATAAATTCTAAGAAAGAAATCCCGACAAAAGTCCTTAACATTTAAAGTCTTTTTATCGCAAACTCCTTAATGTTTATTAAAGCAACTTCTTTAACATAATTCTTATCGCGAACATAAGCCATTACATAAATACGTTTACTTTTCCTTTTATAAACTTCTGCGACACGTGGAACTAATTAATTTATTTTGTTTGAAACAGAAACCACCAGGATATAAGTTCAAGTTGAGTGCGATAGTGAAAGATATGGGCACGGAACCCCAGCAAAGTTCTATAACTTTGGACATACAAGTTGTGGAGTCCAACAAGAAAAGTCCTTCCTTCATAGAAGTACCAGATGCACCGATTAGATTAAAAGAGAATTACTCGGATTTCAATACGCCTATTGCTATTGTGAAGGCTGTGTAAGTATTTTAATTTTTTAAATGATTAAACCTAACACCATAATAAAACACAAAATTTTCCTGCGAATACTTCTTGTTCCACCATCATTTTATACTCCGAACCTCAAAAAAAAGAGGTTGTCATTGTAACGCATATCCGAGCGATCGACTGCTATGCTGTGTCGCGGGCCTGATTCCCGCACGAAACAAATATTTGTATGATTTACAAGTAGGTAATTTTCCGGATCTGGGTTTGTATGATCTCCAAGTAGTTGTTCTGGGTCTTGTTTTGCGCCCACGATACAGAAGAAATTCTAATCTCAAGACCACTTTTTTCCTTAAATAAAGGCCCGACTTCCACTTACCCGGTAAAATCTCAAGTAAATGATTTTGAATAATCCGCTTGAGAAATTCAAAATAGGCCTCAGGCCTTCTAATCTTCAGGCAATCTAGACCAAAAGTCATTAAAAAGTTAGCTTTTCCTTCTCAATTCCTTGAAATAATTTTTGCTAACGTCAGTTTGATTGTTATTTAAACTTTGGCTAAGTTTTAATGTTCTCGTTTTATCAAAGTTGCAGTTTGGAAGTCGTTTGACTGCCGGCCGGTATTCAGCTCTTTGTAATACCTTGATTTAATCTTCATACTTGTTAGATTTAGTTAGTACTTGTGTTCTTTGGTTTAAGTTATGACCTATTTTATCGTTTCTATGAAATATCATGGACTGTTGTTGAAGGCCATCCGTAAATTCGGTGTTATTTACTTAATAGTTTTTGCATAATAGCGTTCGCCCGCTCCTCAAGCATCTCCAAGGTAACATTTATGCTTGAAGAAAGAAAGCCTTAGGCGTGAACGTCATTATTATTAGCTCAATCTTAGTGCAAAAATAATAATAAGTTCTGATGGGCACTACGGATGACATTAAACTTATAGCTAAGACGTTTCCTCACAATCCTAAAAAAATCACCGTAATCTGCCCAGCCACTTTCTGTTAGAGTAGGCATCGTCAAGCACCAGCCAATACCTTCTGACGGTGACGATTGAACGATCCCACATGCGGTAGTAGGCCCCACCAGAGACGCCTGGCTAGCGACCACCATCCTGTCGAAGACCGGCGCCAAATCCGTCTGGGTAAACTAGAAGAAACCAAAGAAAAACCATCTTTGCTTTTGGGCTAGATTAATACCTGTTCTTGGCCTGGCATTTTAAATAAAATATCTTCTAAATATGTTTTCTCTTCCTAGGTCAAACATTCCTGAAGAAAAGAAACTCCAGTTCGAGCTGGTTCAAGGACAGACGGAACAGACGAACAAATGGCATACGTTCGTGCTGGAGCCAGAAGCTGACACTGCTTACATCAAGCTTGGAAACCATCTGGACTACGAGAAGATCACCGACTATACACTCACTGTGAGGATACAGGTAAGGATGGAATGGAATATACTTTGATGAAGCATATCCAAGGATCACAGGTGATACACTGTACCAGCATGGTGTTTAATGGCTCGTGAGTGAGCCAGAGAGTGTGTCCAAGAAAATAAGAGCATCCGTCCTTTGTGTCTCTCCCAAAAAATCGGAAACGTAAAAGAAAATGTATCCAATTATAAATAAAGACGTCTGCTTCTCAAAAAGAAGAAATCAATGAAGCTGCTGTTAAAATTTCTTTAAATGAAAGTAAACTTAGCCCTTCCCGAAACTAAAGCTTCGATGAAAAAATTTTTTTAGGAGAAATAATGTTGTCAAATCGCAATAAGAAAAATAAGTGCACACCCTAATTTTCTTTCCACAGAACAACTACAAATTAGCAGCAGAGACAATAATCCAAATTGAAGTAGAAGATGTCAACGACAACATCCCTATATTCAGTGAAATCCGACAAGGAAGTGTACTTGAAAACGAAAACCCTGGTACTCCAGTCATGCAAGTAAGAGCTTTCGACGCTGATGGAACTTCAGCTAACAACCAGATAACTTACGAACTTGGAGACCCATCAGATCCCTTCGCCATTGACAGCATAACTGGCAATATTACTACTCTAAAAAGATTTGATAGAGAAGAAAGGAATTACTATAACATCAAGATCATTGCCACTGATAATTCTGAGTCAGCGTTGATTCCTGGTAAACATAATGCTGGCCAGCAAGTGTTTTTGATAGAGATTGCTGATAAGAACGATAATGCACCTCATTTTACTCAAGATACGTATGTTGCTGAGTCCATTGCTGAGAATGCGAATATTAATGAGTTGGTTACTGTTGTTAGTGCCTTGGATAATGATACAGGTAAGATTTTTGATATTAATAATTTAACACCTAGTTTTTGGTAAACCTTGAGTTTGGCCTTCTGGATTGCGCGTTGGTAGAGAAAGAATTTATACTATGTTTATGAGCTTGCGTTTTCTTGCCATAGGCAACTTACCTTTGGATAGTTTTTTCATGGAACAATAGTTTAGTTTCTTTGTTTCATGTCTGTAGCGTTTTTTCAATTAATTTAACTTGGCTAACGAATATTATTCCCCAATTAATCATATTCTCCAATTTTCTCCAACAGCATCCGTAGTAACATACAGCATAGTCGCCGGCAACACGTACGACGCTTTCGTCATCAGGAACTTTACTGGGGAGATTAGAGTCAACAACGAACTGGATTATGAGAACATCACCAGCTATAGCTTGGATGTCAGGGCTTTTGACGGCATCTACGAGGATTATGCTAAAGTCATCATCAATATTGAGAATTTGAACGACAATCCGCCTGTGTTTCTGGCTAATTATACCAAGACCATTGAGGAAGAGAAACTTTATGAAGGATGTATTGTTAAGGTATGTGTCAGTGTGTTTTGATGATGGTAGCTTGGACGGTAGATGGGATTTTTTCAACATCTAAGAACTAGGCTTGTTTCGGGGAGTGACAGGCTATACAAGTCGTCTAGAGCCATCTCGTTCACTCACTGGAACAATCCTGGTTTTAAGACGTTGTAATACGGCCCCTGGTTGGAGCAGTGGCTGAGCGCGCACCGTGTCGCGGGTTCGATTACCGCAAGGTACAAATATTTGTAAGATACACAAGTAGTTGTTCCGGGTTATGATTGTGTATGTGAGTTTAAATGTTTGTTAACGCACCTACGATACAGGAGTAATTTTCCTAGTGTGGGGCGACGTTTTACAAAGAAAAATCTTAAAATAATTTTCTAAATTTCGCATTGTATGCTACAATTTTGGTTAATATAGGCAACAGGTGATTTCTTACATATCAGAAACTCATAAAAACAATACAAAATTACTTATTCCTGAGTCCATCTTAATCTGATGTCGGTTGCGTAAAACATAGAACAACGTACGCGTTGCTGACGTTAGCGTTGCAGTATGGTGCTATTTATAACACAATCTCCGCTAGACCGTCCGACCGACCGACTGACCGACCCACAGACCGACACTAGGGTAACTGGAGTTCATGTCCTAATACAATTTCTATCCAACAGGTGGAAGCCTACGACCCGGACATCAAAGACAGAAACGCACCACAGAACATAGTATACTCCTTGGTAAAGCACGAACAGAAAGAGTTCCTTCAGATCGACAATGATGGCTGTCTCCGACTCACGAAGCCGTTGGACAGGGACCAGCCACTAGGTAACTAACTTGGCTAATTAATTTTTTTTTATATCACTTCTTTTTACTCCAAAATTGTAAATGTGAGCAGATTTTAGGTCGTGTACATGCCCAGATGACCATTTTTCTTTTTCTTCTTTATACAGGGTTATTGTAAAACAGTTAAGTACAGCTTTTTATAGGCTAAGGGCTGATTTTTCAATAGCCAGTTAACCTCTAACTGAGGAATAAAAATGGCGGTTTGACAGCTTATCTATAGAAAATATGTCAAACCGCCATTTTTATTCCTCAGTTAGAGGTTAACTGGCTATTGAAAAATCAGCCCTAAAAGTACTTATGGTTTTAAACAACTATTTCTTCTAAAAATAAAAAATAAAAGCAGATGTTTCCCACAAAATGGAATATTTTTCCGTTGACAAAGTAAGAAACACCTGTTTTTTTATCTTTCTTGGTTGGTTTCATATTAAAAGTTGTTTATAACCATAAATACTATTAGCCCATGAAAGGTTGTTAATATTTACAAATATCCCTGTTTATATTTAATATCTTTTTTTCCGATTTTATTTTTAAAAGGTTTCCTCTTCTTATCGTACCTACGTTGTTCTCTCGTGTTTAGGTATTGACAAACTGTAACATTTCATTTTTTTTAAAGAACTATAATGCAGTTTGTTGCCGTTTCTTCTGCATGGAATCGACCCGAACCGTGCCGATTTTTCGACGTTTTAAAAGTGCCCATTAAGACCCATGTGAAATAAAATATTTTGATTTTTAGGGTTCATCAGATGGCAGATACTTATCATGGCTGCAGACCATGGTGGACGGTTGGGGTCTGATAGTTTGAGGTCAACGACTGAGGTCATCTTGGAGCTGACTGATATCAACGATAACGCGCCGTTTTTGACTAATGTAAGTACTTGTTTATAAGATTTGTTTTTAAACACATAACCTCATTTACAAGATGCAAGAAATTGAATGCAAGTTTGACTACATTGGGGTATTTGTTCGATCAACTTAATTTATTGTCAAGTAATATTCTGCAGTGTAGTCAAACATGCATAGAATTCGCATGCGATTTCTTGCAGTGTGTAAATGGGCATTTAGATTGTTCCTTTTTTTAGGAGAAAGAATGTTGCCGCTTGGATCTTACCTATACGATTTTTAATTTGTTTTATTAAATTATTTGAATTGTCAAATCGATCGGGAAGTGTGAATACTATATCATTAAACGTGGCCTTGTTCGTTTGTAGTACGTGAAAACTGGTAGGTAACTGAAATCGTTTCTAACATTTCAATATATGCACTGACTAATTACACTGAAAATCAGCCCAAAACCTACTCAAAATTACAAGTCACCACCACTTAAAACGCTAAGCTTGATGAAAGGAGTGAAGTAAGAAACAAATGTCTGACAAATATGCCATCGAGTTTTTTTTTTTTTTTTTCAATTTCTACAATGATGAAAATAGTTGACTATAGACAAGTAAATATCAAAAAAATTCTTCCTCATTTCTGTATACTCAAAATAAACGTATAAGTTTTAGTTTCAGTCCAAAACTGCTTTGTAAATAAACCATAATACTTCACCAACATATTTCATTACTACTACCTACCGACTAGGATAACATGATTGATGACTCGGTTGATAGAGTGCGCATAGACAAGTAGAAGAGGCGTCTATCTATCACACTAGACGTTGAAACAATACATAATAATGCTTAAGGACTTGGCTTGCCTTGCTTAAATATTTGTGTTTATTGACACGTAAGTGTTAGAGAAGTTGGTGAAAAGGAGGAGGATAAATAAATAGAAACATTCGTTTTATTCATCTATTTGGTAGAATTTTAAACTTATCGAGGTTCTATTATTGTAAAATCATCAAATGAGTCCTCCCACCCATACTGTCAGACTTGTACTGACGAAAATTCGACCCCGGCAGGCTTTGGCCCTCTATTGGGGGCCACGTAATTTTGCTGAGAGCACTTTGAGGAGCGCGTGGAACATGATGCGCCGTCCGATCGAACGGCGAGTCATCCGCATGCCCGCGAGCTAACTGTTCTAATTTTTCGAGCCTAAAGCCTCATTTAGAAGATGCAAAAAAATGCTTGCAAGCAGGACTTGATCAAACAAATACCACAATGTACGTCACACACATGCATGCAAGTTCTTGCAGCGTGTAAATGGACCTTTTAGTTTAAAATCGAGAATGTGTAGGCAAATAAAGCCATAAATTCGAAGAAGATTCACAATTAATTCAAAAGATGGCGTGCGTATTCTTCGAAGATAATTTATGAATTATATTTAGAGCTACTGAAGCACGGTCGCGGGACTAGCTAATTACCGTGATCCCGGAACGTAAAAAGTTATTGAAGGACACCGTGGATTTTAGTCAGTACAAGTCTGACAGTCCTTCGCGCTCTGCCCTGGGTGGGAGGTGGTTCCTGGTGGGAGGAATCATTTGATGATTTTACCACGCTGAAAAAATTTACTTACACTCCCACACTTCCCTGCGGCATCACCTGTAGCTCAGCTCTCTAGGGGCTTAGCTTGATGTTGGATAGCTAAATCTCCTTCCTCATAAATGTGGCTATCGTATACCAAAATATTTTTCAAATCCGACTGGTAGTTCCAGAGATTAGCACGTCCAGACGTACAATAAAAACTCAGCTTAAGGCCTCATTTAGACGGAGTAAGAATGCGCATGCGAGTTTCACTACATTGCTGTATTTGTTTTATCAACTGAATTCGTTGCACCTATAGAGCCCGCGATGTAACGCAACTCGCGTGTGAGTTCTTGCATCGTCTAAATGAGGCTTTATTATATACCATAGTATATGGCGTTTTGTGGTTTATCACCCAGTACATATGGATTCAAAGAGACTAGTTTATGGGTCATAATAAATTTAACAGGCATGAAATATATTGAAACCTTTAAACTTAGTGAATTCCCTACAGGGCGTACAGTAATATTGGAGATTCAATAATTATGGTTGTATTTGAATTCTGGTCAGTTTCTATCAAGCGCTGTTTTTGACTTTACTGAATTAAAGACTATTAGTAGTGCTCTAAGGCACAAAATTGAGCGCTTGCACATCCTCGAGCATGTGCAAAGGGGAAAGTAACCTGTACTTTTGATCAAAACAATCTTTGTTTATTTTCAAAATATTAACTATTTCGATTTGAAGAAAAAAGCAGTCTTCGCGTACCTAGGTAGCTGAATTTTGGGCCAAACATATAAAATAATAATTTTGCCAACGACATGCTAAGAAGAAAGAAGAGGCGTTTGGAATCCAATAAAATAAATATATTTTTACGCAACCCTGTATAATAAAGCATTTGTAAAACTTTGCAAGATAGATACATATAAGTATAGTCTTACCCCATTCAGAAATACATAGGTACTTATAGCCTACTTCGGCCAATGAAACTTTAATTTTATATTGTGGTGGAAAACTATAGAATCGTCGGTCATAAAATACTTGTCCATATGAAAAGTAAACTTTAACACCACACATTTAGTACTCCCTTGTAATTAAAACATTCTAAATCTAAGCTATTTTTAAAGCGCAATTTTCCTTTAGAACGCTCACTACATTTTTACAGTTCATTTTAACTTATAGGTACTGCTATCGATTTTTATTTGTAGCGAGCCATTAAAGTTGTTGTGGATAGTTTAAAATCAAATCATCATAAAGGGCAATGCAACTTTTGCCATACATTGCTGGCATGTTTTTTTTTTTTCTTTTAGCCAAAAGTGAAACCTAGGCCATATGTTAGAGGATTATAAGAGAAATCAATAGCAAAAAGAACTAGGTCTACCAACGACAACCGTACCAAGTTAGAGAGTGTTTAGTAGATTGCTATTGTTTTTTTATCAGGCGTTAGTTTTCATAATTAAAAATACTCCGTATGTAATATTTTAAGTTTCCCATTGTCAAATACTACTCGCCACTCGGCAACTCTAATGAATCATTCCGCGTCCCCCGCTTCGTACCAAGTTTGAGAGTGTTTAGTAGATTGCTATTGTTTTTTTTCAGGCGTTACTTTTCTTATTTAAAAATACTCCGTATGTAATATTTTAAGTTTCCCATTGTTAAATACTACTCGGCAACTCTAATGAATCATTCCGCATCCCCCACTTCGTACCAAGCTAGAGAATGTTTAGTAGATTGCTATTGTTTTTTTATCAGGCGTTACTTTTCTTAATTAAAAATACTCCGTGTGACCATGTGTAATATTTTAAGTTTCCCATTGTTAAATACTACTCGGCAACTCTAATGAGTCATTCCGCGTCCCCCGCTTCTGCATACGACAATGGGCGCGGTAGGCCAAGTGACTCGTTTCAGTTGTCGCGTTATGGATTAAGTGAGTTGTTAATGTTATATTTTTACTAAAACACCTTTGCGTCTGATAATACATTCAGTCCTTACTGAGTACTCTGTTTCCCGATAACTACAACTGGAGCCTTCAAATGAAGCGTAGTTTCGCATCATACATATTGCGCACGCGGTGTCAAGACACGCCGCGTGTTTCTAAACATCCCCACGCGAATGAAAGAGAATAGCATATCATTGTCCCTCTCTATCCCATGCTTGCAGACCTCTTTGTGTTGCTGCTGCTGGCTTGGCTCACTCACCTTTCTGCCTTCGGATTGCGTGCGTTGTTTCTGTGTTCTTACCGTTACTGATTTTACACCACAACTTGGCTTTGATACATTGGATACCGTTTCTGTTTTAACTTGTGACTTGGCTGTATTTATGGGACTTGGTTTGTGTTTTGAAGTGAAGTAAATTGTGCTGGCTACAATGTCTAATAGACCTTGTATTATTTGCCGGAGAAGTACAAACCGCGTTGGCGGCAGAGGCGTTAGAAGGACATTTCTACTTACACCTTCTTTTGTCGGAGAACACACTTTTATTTTGGATTATATTGAACACATCGACAATTCCAGAGAGGTTAGTAAAAAATATAGCAGTAACAACCAACTTGAATCTATTGTATCAATGGAAATATCAAAATATCACGTATGATTGTATTTTCTTGGAAAAATTGATCAACGCCTGACAAAAATATACTAGCAATACTTCAATATGTATCTTCGTTCGGTTAGGGTTTATGGACCTGGTTCTTTTTGCTATTGATTTCTCGTATTGTCCTTTATCATATAACCTAGGTTTCATTTCTGGCCAAAGAAAAAAAGTAAAACATGCCAATAGTTTGCATACCCCTTTATTACAAAGAGCCTTACTATGTGGCAAAAGTTTTTGATTTCTGGTGGTTCACAAAAATGGGCTGGGTACATTAATGCTGGTGGCGAACACTTACCATGACACTGTCGGAGAGAGGCAGAGCTATACAAGTCGCCTAATGCCATCTCGTTTCTACAGTGAACTACACAGTACACACGCATTATGACGTTACGGTAGGCCACCTGTTTTGGTTGATTGATCTATAGGTATAGAATGACCAGTTCAATACCGCGCTTCCAAAATAAAATATTTTTGTGCAAAAGCGCGTTATTGAAGTGGTGTGACTGTAGTCTTTTTAACTTCTGAGCTTAGGTATTTTCTAGCTACATACCTACAGCTTTGATTCATAGATATTTGATAGATATAAAAAAATGTATTGTAGAATTAAAGACAACAAACTACAATAATAATTCCATGTTTTCAACTGTTTGTTGCCATTCCCATATCCCAATCTATCTGAGGGTCATCGAAGCATGTCTTCTTCCATTTTTCTCTATTATTCATCTAGTTCGTAAATCGTTTCTTGAGACCTCTTTTCTCTCTACTCTTACACCACATTTTTGCTGCAATTTTATATTTACATAAAAAAAACTGCTGAATAATGACCACCCAAAGTGACCACCATTAAATTCGGACGGAACATCGAATTTCCCTACTATTTTCTTACAAGTCAAAAATTACTATCGTAAGTTATATCTCCGCATAAATCTCCTTCGAGCTACATTCATACATTCCTTTGGCAATGTGTTTGTGTAGGACCGAGTAACGTTTGTTTAGGCTTAGTATATGATTAATATCACGTTGCCCGAAGCTAAAGGAAACAATCATTCGTATATCAGGCAGGACTCCTTTTGCTTATGTATTTCTGATGTTATGTTACGAAGTGGAGTTTAATGTTATTTGCGAAAAGGGGTGCCAACCGTGTTATGTACTTAGTCACCTGATTTATGTTACAAAAACATTGAAAATTTTTGTATTTTCCTAATATAAAGCCCCATTTAGACGTGCAAGAACTTGCATGCAATTACGACAACACTGATGTGTTTGATCAACGGAATTCATTGTCCATTACAAGTCCTCAACGTGGTCAAACGTGCAAGTGCTTGCATTTCTTGCAAGTCTAAATAAGCCTTTGAGAATGCAAAAATTATAAAATGTTTGTTACTCTTTCACGCAAAAACTTATTAACGGATTTAGTGCAGGGATATAGTCTGAAATATAATGCAGGATATATTTTAACCCTGTAAGTATTACATACCCGTGGGATAATCTTCAGACGTAAACTCGGACTAAGTTGCTGGCAATGGCTATAATGTTAATGTCAATAATGTTATCATCATGATGTCTGAAGGGCTTCTGTTATGGTCTTAACTCTTTATGATCGACCTCGATTTGGCCCTCAGCAGTTCCGTTGAAAATCGCCGTATATTGTATTAAATACAAAACGATTATTGTTGTCATGGTCACTATTAATTGGGGCATATATTTTTCCGACCTAACTTTTACTTTAACTTCAATTAAATTTAATAAATCAGACGAAATCGTTTCTCTTTCATAGCTTTCAAAGTTAAAGACAAGATGTTCACCATCGACATTCATTCCCTCAATAACAATTCCATGCATCCTTCTATCTCAATCCTTATTTCCGCCCAAATAATATCACGGTCGTTGAATTAAACAACTTTAACCATTCCGCAGTTAGAACCCGCCATTTCATAGTCGAAAACGCTTAAAATATACATATTCCGAAACCGGAGCTAATTCCGTATTCGGCCATCCGGCTCGTCTGATCGGCGTCGAATGCCGGAATGTCCGGATTCCGGGAAATCTAGCGGATTAAGTGCGAATGTTATCTGGCAACGCAGAAATCGTTTGCTCAAAGAATCTGTGGGCCGTGTCAGCATTTATTCATTTTGCGATAATGTCACCTTAGTAAGCATTATCTATGGCTTAGAGGAGGATGTCGGCTGATTTTTGTGTCTCCTTTGTGCGTTTATACAATGGCGCATTTGTGAAGATTAATCTGCTTAATTTTGGGAATTTTTTTGTTGGATGGTTTTACGGTGAACTTTGTCAAAGATAGATCATGTTTATAATATTACCGGCAGTCATAACTCTAGAGCAAGAAGCCTCCAAACGATGCGCATGTGTCCAGAAGTACTGCTTTCTGAATCAGGCCCTTGACCCAAAGCCCTCCTTAGATGTTGGTCGAGGCTCTGGACAATGAAGCCGTTATCTAATTTATTATAGTAGTAGCAGACATCTTTACAGTTTGATACTTCAATTTTAAAAACAACACAGTACTTCTAAACTGCCACGACCAAACTTAATAACGGTCAACTCTGGCTGCACGCCAACTAAAAGGCAAATAAAATAAAGGCGAAAACAAAAGCACATCCGTACCCAAGGGCCCTCAAATTTTCAATTATCTCCTAAACCAGCTAAGAATTTACGTTTTCATTTTCATACAAAAAACCTTTTACATATTGCCATATTGCCAATAAATCAGGTACAGCGGAGGTAGGTACCGCAAACGGCCCGTTACATTATATTATGTAAATTTCTCGCATTATTCTGCCCTGTGTGTTTGTATGTCTGTCACTTAAATCCTCTTGACGTAGGTAAGAATATTTAAGTTATGTACCTGTGGACATAGGTCTATTTTTGTTTAGAAAACCTGGTTATGTATAGGTTGAATTTATTGACGTTTTATCAGTTTCGTAACTGTGGTTTGCTGAAAAATGTCCCTGGGGAAACTAATGCCGGGATAAAAGATATAAGTGTTATTCTAGACTGGTCGCGGGCCTATCGAATTACCGTGACCCCGGAACGTAAAGGGCTATTGAAGGACACCGTGGTTTAGTCAGTACAAGTCTGACAGTCCCTCCCGCTCTGCCCTGGGTTCATGACTCCTTTGATGATTTTACCACGATAAAAAAATACTTAGTGTTATTCCAGACCAACGACGATATAATACTAGACTCCTAATAACAGGCGACCGATGTCTGCCAACACATTAGGCAAAAAAGTCTTATATCCGTCTCATTTCGACCAATCCTGTGAGCCGTAAACATACGTTGAGACAGAACAGACCTTGAGTTAGCCAATCACAACGCAGTACCCCGTCCCCCTCGCTTACGTAGTACCTCAGCGAGTTGGCAGAATAGTTTTGTTCGTTAGATTGTGCAATGCGTAGTCTAGTAATAAATAGTCGTTGTTCCAGACTATAACATTTCTGTAAGCCTAGTTTCATCAAGATTTGCTCTACCGTTCTGACGTGATTGAGTTACTAAACATCCATCCATCCAAATTTTCGAATGTAAACTTAATATTATAAAGCTGAAGAGTATTCTTTGGTTGAACGCGCTAATCTCAGGAACTACTGGTTCGAATTTAAAAAAACATTTTTGTATTAGATAGCCCATTTATTTAGGAAGCCTGTAGGCTATAAAACATCATGCTACAACTACGTGAACAGCTAGTTTATAATATTAATCAAATATACATATATACAACGTGTAACGTTAACAGCGCAAAACCTTTCGTGGGGTAACTCAGCACATGTTACTGAACAATGTTTGTTCCAAGATTTTTGGAAATTTGCAAAAAAAAAAAAAATTGCTTTTTCATACAAAATGAGAAAGTATGGCCCATCAGTATGAAAAATCATATTTTTTTTGCGAATTTCCAAAAGTCTTAGAACAAACATTATTCAGTAACATGGGCTAAGTTACCCCACGAGATGTTTTGCGCTGTGCTTAGTAACTTAGTTAAATAGTAGGTATAAATTTTGTTCTGTCAACATAAAATTATACAAGAAAAACGCAACTCAACAGCGAAAAAAGCGCTGAAAATCTATCTGTATTAAACACTAGCTGACCCGGCAAACTTCGTACCGCCTCAGAAACATTAAAAAAAAACCCTTTAGACCTACCCTGGACTACGACAAATATTTTAAAACCAAAATCAGCTCAATCGGCCCAGCCGTTCTCGAGTTTTAATCAGACTAACGAACAACAATTCATTTTTATTAGATATAGATAGATAGATTATTGCAATGGTAAAAACGTTTTAGTGAATTGAAAGATTTAAACCAAATAAATTTCCATTAGACAAAGAACACTTAATAAAACTGAATTCAGTTCAATTAAGACCATTCTTTTATATTAATTTTAATACCCTTAATTGAAATGAATTTTTAAGCACAAAGCTTAAAAATTCATTTCAATTTAATATGTTTAATTTAAAAAATGGATTTTAAATAGCTTTAGCAGTTCAGCTATACATTTGATTACTTAAACATCTCTACGATCTTAATCTCTCATTAATTGGTAGAAATGAGTTCGTTTTAATATGCAATTCATTATACTGTAAAGTCAACACAAAAGCTAAGAGGTTAACGAATTGCTAAAAGGATTGGTTAACCATAAAAAAACGTCTATATGTTTTTTACGAATCTTATCGAGACCATGAGTTAGAGACTAATGGTAGCCATACACCATCCTGCATATCGTATGACGCTTGCAATTGTTTCAAATTGGCAGTTCGTCCATATACACCATACTGCCTATCGTACGATCGATTTGACACAACTTCAAATCTGCAGCAGCGATGCCAACTTAGCAACTTTATAGCTAGATCTAGCTATTATTCGGTGACCGATAGCTACAAATTATAAAATTGTAGCTGTCGTCATCGAATAATAGCCAAATGCATCACTGCTGCCGATTTGACGTTGTGTTAAATCGATTTGATGACCTGTCAAATTGGCATGTCATGCCATCGAATACAACAAAACAATTGCAAGCGTCAAATCGATCGTCGATAGGCAGGATGGTGTATGGCTACTATTAGATAAGAACTGGCTATGTTCTAGTTCTCGATACTAAACTTATCTACATTACTTAACAATAACTAAGTCCCAGATACCTCTAGATTCCGCATAGAAAAAACACCTCTGCGCGCCACACCTTTCTTGTGCTGCCAACATTTTTATCGTTTTCTATCAAAAAAGTTTTTATCCCAAGTCAAGTATAAGTCGGGGTGCTATGACAGGAAACCTCCACGTGCGCCCGTGGACTGGAGTTCCCTCTCGGATACGTCCGGGGGGAAGACCAGTTTTGCACCCTGGGATGCAGGCAAAAACTCTTCCTTAGGCACTGTGTGCCTAAGTGGTCTCTTTGCCCGTATGCGAATAGCCTGTCGTGTGGATGCTCCAACGCGTGTCCCTCTGATTAGCAGAGGGCACAGCGGCGGAGTGGGCTTGCGGACGGTGAGTGATGGGTAGCTCACCGTCCGACCAAGGACCAAGCCCGGGTCGGTGGCGCGTCGTGTTTCGCGCCAAATGCCTGCTGGGGTCGCGGGTTTTTTCTTAACTCAGGATACCGTGGCCCCGGAACGTAAAGGGTATAGGAAGGAACACGGGTGGATTTTAGTCAGTAAGAGTCTGACAGTCCCTTCCGCCCCACCCAGGGCGGGAGGACTCATTTGATGATTTTAAGTCAAGTATAAGTCTAAAGTTGATCTCTTGAAACTGTTAGCGTCACCACGGCTTTAAAATCTGGTCGAAACAGAGGGAATCAAGAACTACGACAAACATTTTAAAACCAAAATCAGCTCAATCGGCCCAGCCGTTCTCGAGTTTTAATCAGACTAACGAACAACAATTCATTTTTATTAGATATAGATAGATAGATTATTGCAATGGTAAAAACGTTTTAGTGAATTGAAAGATTTAAACCAAATAAATTTCCATTAGACAAAGAACACTTAATAAAACTGAATTCAGTTCAATTAAGACCATTCTTTTATATTAATTTTAATACCCTTTGTGCTTAAAAAATCATTTCAATTTAATATGTTTAATTTAAAAAATGGATTTTAAATAGCTTTAGCAGTTCAGCTATACCTACATTTGATTACTTAAACATCTCTACGATCTTAATCTCTCATTAATTGGTAGAAATGAGTTCGTTTTAATATGCAATTCATTATACTGTAAAGTCAACACAAAAGCTAAGAGGTTAACGAATTACTAAAAGGATTGGTTAACCATAAAAAACGTCTATATGTTTTTTACGAATCTTATCGAGACCATGAGTTAGAGACTAATGGTAGCCATACACCATCCTGCATATCGTATGACGCTTGCAATTGTTTCAAATTGGCAGTTCGTCCATATACACCATACTGCCTATCGTACGATCGATTTGACACAACTTCAAATCTGCAGCAGCGATGCCAACTTAGCAACTTTATAGCTAGATCTAGCTATTATTCGGTGACCGATAGCTACAAATTATAAAATTGTAGCTGTCGTCATCGAATAATAGCCAAATGCATCACTGCTGCCGATTTGACGTTGTGTTAAATCGATTTGATGACCTGTCAAATTGGCATGTCATGCCATCGAATACAACAAAACAATTGCAAGCGTCAAATCGATCGTCGATAGGCAGGATGGTGTATGGCTACTATTAGATAAGAACTGGCTATGTTCTAGTTCCCGATACTAAACTTAACTACATTACTAAACAATAACTAAGTCACAGATAACCTCTACATTCCGCATAGAAAAAAAAACCTTTGCGCGCCACACTTCTTTCTTGTGCTGCCAACATTGATCGTCTTCTGTTAGTGTCACCACAGCTTCAGTATCTCTCAGAATCAAGAACGAACATAAACTTCAGTAATGGTAAATGCACATGTATGGTACTTTCACTATTATTTTGTCTCGTGACTGGGACTGTGGCGCCATATTTTTCGCCATTTGACAATTCTTGGTCTGGGTGTGTGAGAAAATCCTAGTGTGGGGCAACGTTTTTAAAAGTAAAAAACAATTTTTCGAAACTGCCCGTTACTGGCCTACTTGAAATAGATGCTTTTATTTTCGTTAACTGATGTGAGGCGTGTATAGTTTGCTTTCAATGCGGTATCTAGAGGATATTCTATGAAGTAAGTGGTTCTTACGTACTGTAAACAAATTAAATCACCAACAACATCCAAAATCACTCCCAAATCCTACAACCGAAATAAAAAAGCAAAACATACTTTCTTTTGCTACTTACCCCTCATTTTACTTAAGGATACGTTTCACTCGCAGTTGTCAATTTTTTATGCAAATCTCCTACCTATGGGTGTTCAATTTCTTATTTTGGGAAGATCCTTTGGTTATGTTTCACGAAGGGTTGGTTAAATTTCCAACCCGAAGATCTAAATGGTCCTTTGGAGAGCTTTGGACGACTAGCGATGGCCATGTTTAAGGGACTTGTTGGTATTTTCGTATTAGAAATAGGTTTTATTTAGATTTATAATGTTTTTAGGATAACTGTTGGGTTTTGTAGACTTAAGTTGGCTGTATAAGTTTTCTCCGTTTTTGACTTGTTAGACGAATACCATTGCTATAAATATGCTCTTTCAATGTGCAAATGCCAGCAGGTCAACCTACCTCAATCTGTCAAATTTTACCAATCGAACATTAACCTTCCACTATTGTGATAAAGTTGAAATTCTATTAAAGTAATTTGGCAGATTGAGGTAGGTTGATCTACTTGCGTTTGGATATAGAGGTGTGACATAAACGGCGCAACTTTTGGGCTTCTTTGATTATTATCTGCCACCGCTATTTCTCTTCTGTAAACACCATGCCTTAGAGAATAGCGTTGCTGAATAGGTACGTAGCTTGACTTTATCATAGAAGCGTTATTGTTGACGGAGGAATAGACATATCTAATGATTTATCTTCTTTTGTAGTTTCAAATGTAGAAAAAATCCTATTCTTCAGTTGCATGGAGTATAAAAGTTTCTTGACAGTTTCAAAAAAGAGAAATAGTCTAGAAATAACTTTGTTGATTCTTAGTAGAATAGAGATAATTGTAGAATTGTTCATACTACGCGTGCTGTTTAAAAAACCGTATTTTAGAAATATATATTTTTATTGAAATCTACATTGAAATCACTGATTTACCAGCCGATAAACTTCGAAAGATATAGTTTGCTTTTACTACAATAATTTTTCGAGCAAAAACCCGAAATGTTAGACCGATTTTCATAATCCCACTATCATATTTCCCCAGTAAAGCTTAGTATTTAAGTATTAACCTTCTATTTTGTGCCTTTTTCAGTATTCTGCTTTTACAGCCCGTTTTCTAATACAATATCTTAAGCCCTAAGGAATAATGTAAGAAAATTTATTCCACTGTTTAATATTCGTTGGGTTCATTGGGATATCGGAAGTATTTTTTGCATTATATATATTATGCATACATACATATTCTTAGAGGCGTGTGATAAAACCGAAGTTTTATGGAAGACATTGCTAATTTTTATTCTACATTTTTTTTAATACTTTTTTTTATTACTTAAGCAGATTTTATAGGTATGCTGCTAAAATATAACTTAAGATAACATAACAGAAGAGATCTTGTTAGATATCCTAAAACAAACCTCCAGGCCGCGTCTGTGTGTATGTCCGTTCGCGATAAACTCAAGAACTAGGTACTCATTTTTAACATAGAATTAGTTTTAGTCTTTATACTATTATCATAAATTATTCGTAAATTTATTTTTATATAAAACATGCCTTTAAAATCTAGTTTTAATATTTTTTACCCAAAAATACCTAATTATTTTAGTCATTGAATGTTAATTATCTTCTTGTTTATTCGTCGTCTTATGAAAATATTGTTGATCTTTTCAAATGTTAATTGTAAAGCGATGACCTGAAACACAGGTTTCAATAAACCTAGATCAGGCAGACCGCTACATTACATATAGAATTATTGTACTTAGCTGTAATTATGAAAATCTTTAGATTGACCTAATTCTTGAATAAAATTTATTATTTATTTTATTTATTTATTATTATAATGTGGTTTTCGTCAATAGACGAAATGATTTACGAGAAAGATTTTAAGTTTTGCAAATGTCGGAAAAAGTTAAAACGCTTTGGAGCTCTCATTGAAAACGTACTTAATTCCTTTGAGACGTAACAAATAATTATGTAGGCATGATATGCTCTACTTTCCGAGCCAAACCGGGGGGAGTCGCTAGTAATAGAATAATTAGATAAATCATTCTTTCATTCAATTTTCCTCATATTGCTTGGCCTTGAACTCTGACTTTTCCTCGTTTCCTTACGAAAATTTTATTAGGAAAAAGCTGAATGAGATCCAAGCGGTAATTATACGACATAGTACATAGTTACGTACCTTTCGCATTTTTTTTACCAGAGACATTTTATCAAATTCTTTTTTTTTTTACAGACTCAGCCAGTAATTTGGTATGAAAATGAACCGCCCGGCCAGGTGGTAATTTTAACTGCCAAAGACTACGATTCAATAGAGAACGGACCTCCTTTCACCTTCGCTTTGAACGAATCAGCCTCTTTCGATATTCGCTCCAAATTCCATATACAAGGTAAGAACTATTTTTTACTTGAAGTTTAATAGAATTATTATGTATGCTCATGGTCTTAGTTTATGGAGAGATATATATCTCTTTATTGACGGCAATACCATAGATTTCTGAGTATATTGAGTAGGCAACATTGAATTTGCTCATTTGCTTTTATGACGTCTTCAATATCAAACGTTATTAGTCAGGAAATGTTATTGTGATGCAATATCGACTATAAAAGCCAAAAGAATATTCACAAAAGTTTTGCTTTGGAATTTTCGGAAGCACAAAATGCACGAATAAAATCCTTCCCGAATTTCCCAAAAATATGTTTCGAGCAAGTCCTCCCACAATGGACCAATTGACACAAATTCCACTAAACTCGAAGCTAGGCTCCAAATGGAAACTTCCCCGATTCGTCTTTGCAGCAATTCCATTTCAATTCAGTGGGTCCCCATTCGCGCGCCAGAAATTTTCCGAGAGCCGCCCGAAATCGAGTTTCGATCAATTAGTGTAGTTAACATGCAATAAATGGCGTGCCAAGCCTAAGTCTAACTTTGTTTGCGAAGTGCCAATTCAATTTTGGTCCTCTCCATTTAAGTTGGTGTGTTTATAATTTTGTATTCGCAGTTCTGTATTGAGTAAAAGATTCGCTTTTCTGATTTGCAAATAGTCAATGTTTTGGCAGTTAGTTGGCGGTTACTGGCAAGCTATAGCTGGCGTTGGCTGAAAATTATAAGTAGTTCGAACATTCGGCGCATTCCATTGATGATAGTGCACAGAATAAACTCTTCCTCAAACATTACTTACCAGAGAAAATTTATGATAAGTGCCATTACTAAATATGCCACTCAAAACAGATTAGAACACCATTAGTCTACCACAATATAAACAAACTGAGAAATAATACAAAAATAATTATAAATCGTGAACTTTTTATAAAAGAAATGCTCGTGCTAATCGCTCCACACAAGTTCTCAATGTCACCTTTCGAGAAAACTTGACATTATAATGAAACAACTTTTAAAGTTTTCCTCGAGTCAATTAAAAAGTTCGTAGAAAATTAAAACTTTAATTGGTTTTCAAGAAATAATTTTTAGTTGCCATAGTACCTAGGTATACTCCTTGATTGATCAATCGTGCGTGTAAATTATCAAGCAACTGTCGTCTTTATGGCCTACAAATCATTTTCAATTGATCTACTATGTTATATTGCTGTCAAGAGTTATAGGTTGTTAGTCAATTATAGTCACGGAAGATTTGGGTTTCCATGTAAGGAAATTGTCTTTCATGAATATTTGAAGTGGATTGTCATTGTAGGACAGAAACAACTAACCCATAAACCTACTCTCTCGCTCTTACACATCATAAATCCGTGCTTAGGAAACATTCGGTTTCATTCCCCGATTTCAGACTATTTTATGTACAGGTTTTCAAAAGAGGAATAAAAAGTATCATTGATTCATTGTTAATATCCTTTGTTTTTTCCACAGGCAACATTCTATCAACGCTCGTTTCTTTTGACCGTGAACAGCGCAAAGAGTACAAGATTCCAGTAGCCATCACGGATTCCGGAACTCCTCGATTGACAGGCGTCTCCATTCTCCATGTTGTGATCGGAGACAAGAATGACAACCCCATGGCACCGGGACATAGCGACATCTTTGTTTACAACTACAAGGTATTGTGACACTTTCCCTCCATTTTTTATCTTTTTTTTTTTTGTTTTGAATTTCGAATGTGCCAGTAGTTTTGATTCCGCTTCGTCGTTTGAATATATTATCGTTCCATTTACGATTGTGTTTTTGTTTAGTTGGTTCGTAGAATTTTGATTAGTACGAGTATAACGTTTCGTTGTAATATCCCACCTCATTTAATTTCCCAGTATTTTTCCCTCTCATCCAACAGTGGGTAAATACTGCCGATTCTTACAACTCTACAATTAATAGTAAATAACCCAGAAAAATGTTAAAAGCTTTTGATATTTACCTACATATTTAGAGGGCAATTACATTCCGAATAAATTGGCCCAACAAAGGTCCTAAAAAGATTTCTGATCCCTTCAGGGACCATCACATATTTCCTTTGAGCCTCCAAAGACGACCTTTTAATATCATTCAGCTTTTAGTTTCCTGGTTTTGTTTAATTTGGCATAAAGTTTTTTTTTATTTTTGTTGTATTATTTTTAGAGTTTTGACCATCCAGTACAGTTAGAAACTAGTATTCTCGATAATCACGAAACAAAAACTTTGACGTCAGGGTGCTTGTACAAGGCGCATGTAACCCGCGCAAGTGCCTCAACATGTTCAAGCTACATACGCCGTGTACAAGCACCCCGCGGGTAGCTTGATCAAGTAGCTTGCGCATGTTACTCGCGCGGGTAACCCGCAACTTTACTTGCGCGGGTTACATGCGCCGTGTATAAGCACCCTTAAGATCAGTTGTATCGAGAATATCACTCCCGCCATTTATTGCTAGTGCTTGAATTTTGAAAATAGAACTTATGTCACCTTTTCTCCTTTTAAAAAAATATATTTTCACTATTCGATATTCAAAATTGAATAACCGTTACATTATTCAATAAGCCATTTTTCTACTTGACGAATTTTATTTACGGTTTGACCTTTTCTTACTCATTCCTGAACTAATTTCTTTATATGCGAATTATTTTGTTAGAATTTGATATTTTATTCTTTTTTGGTTTTTAGCACGCTTTTGATTTCTTTTATATTCAAGCATGTAACTATAAGACACATTGTATTAACAATATTGTTTTCCTTAATGCAATCAGCCGGAAACGTACTTCAATGAGATTTTATACAGTTGGCGGTATTACGTGAGTATACAATGGCAATACAGTTGTTATTTATGTTTTTTTTTGCTTCTCGTTTTGTTTCTTCTATTCTATACTATCGAATTGTATTGGATGGTATTCGGTTTTGTTTCAAAGTTCTTTGTCCACGATGTTGTGTGTTTATTATTTCTTCTTTGGTTCTGTTTTATTTCCGGAATTCATTATCGTGAAGAGAATATACTTGCCGCCATTTTGTAGATCTCAATAAAATTACACAAAATGAATGAAATATGGATTATTAATCCTATTATTTATCCTTACTAATCACTGTAAAATAATCGTGATTGTATTAAAAAAATCGATTTATAAAATACCAAATTAATCGATTACACCCTTACCTTTATTCGATTAACCGCGACCCTCAGAAAATCAAACCGGATAACGGCCATATTTTGTCAATTATGATTTATAATTAATTAACTATGTGCCAACCGACTGTTCCATGGTGATTATTGGCAAATCCAATTAACGGTCCAATGGTTAAGTGACTCATAATAACAATATGATTTCAATTGACTGTCGAATAATTCGGATAATTGATATGAAGCGTCGATTCTGGGGGATTTGGTGTATACATTCGATTATACATAATGTAATGTACCTATATTATTCGTAGACTACTGTATACTTGACGGCTGTGGTTACGTGTGAAATCGAGATGTTGATGTGGGGTGTTTGACCTCGGTTTCTAAGGTTAGATTAACGTAGGTATAACACGAACCTAGAAGTTATTATGGGTTTATTACTTTGCTACATAAGTGTGGCAAGCAAAATTTAAGTTTAAAAAAAAAACTAGATTACATTAAAGTATGATCAGTTAAAAATCTAAAATGTGCGAGTAAAAAAAAATACAAATTGAGAATCATTTATGAAGTCGAATAAAAGGACACCGTGCAATGACCCAGTTATTATTAAACTAAGAATTTGAAAACATGCGACATCCATCAACCAGAGCTATAGTGGTTACATAGGGAGAAGACCTACCTGTTCCAGTAGTACTGACAATTAGTCTGATTAAGACTAGAATAAAAAAGTCTACAACAAAAACTAATAAATAATTCAGGTACCACTGTCTACTATAGCTCCAAAAAATGCCTCATCAATTCCATTCCACAAAGAATTTCCATTATATTATTCAACAACAAACAAAAAAAAATTAATCTTCACCGTCACTCTTAATTAAAAACAGTCTCCATTTTATCACTTTCTACAACATTACCGCCATTATTTTATTCCTAGTGTACCAACAAAAATAATCACGTAACACATTATTCTTGCGCCCGAAATTCGCAAGCACCTTTATTTTTCCAACAATTCTTATAGCATTCGTTTCATTAGACAATTTGTATTCTACGTGGTGTGTTGATAAATAATATGGGCTTGTAAATTGTCTCAATGCAGAGAAAACGCCTTTTTTACGTATAAATAAGGGATGAAGGTTTATTACTATCGCACATGCTCACTTTTGTGGGTCCTAGTGGCCTACTATAACATCTTAAAGCCGGAGTAATTTAAGTGTGGGAACGAGATGACGCTAGACGACTTGTATAGCTCTGTCTTTTTCCCACACTGGAGTTAATCTCGCCACCCGGATTCGAAAGGACACAGGCGTATTACTTATAATTATTATGTATAAATTTTTAGTAGCCTTGCCCGGTTTTAAACGGATTCAAGTTGTCAATCTACTCGGTGAATTTTCCGAATAGTTTCTTACATACATATAACATAACACTCGTGACAATATAATGTTACGGTGGCACAGTGACTGAGCGATCGACTGCGTTGCAGCGTGACGCGGGAACGATCTTCGCACGGAACAAATATTTATATGATATGCAAGTAGCTGTTCCGGGTTTGAGTGTTTGCGTACGTGAGTTTCACTATAGTAAACGCACCCACAATAAAGGATACATTCCTAGTGTGGAGCAAAGCTAAAAAAAATAGAAACCACAAAAAAATTATACCTACTTAGATGCGACACTCGTCACCGGCCAAAACATCGAGAGTTGACTAAAATAGACTCCTAAACTAAGCAAGTAAGGTTCACTATTATAGCTTTCCTGGTTTTTTTTTTCTGTACTAAGAATACCATGTTCAGCTTACGGCGATTACATATTTTTTTTGTGAAATAGAGAGTTTTAAATGAACAGTAAAATCTTTTACTGTTTCCATTGTATACCATCTTATAGTCAATTACTCTGGTTATGTTAAAAGTTATAACCTTAGTGATAAACGTTGATAGTCTAGATTTGAAGTTTTAACCTTCTACTGGTGACGTCAGATTGAGTAACAGTATTGGTGACGTACCGTCATTTTGACGTACTTCTGCAAAGCCGAATTTCAGGACAACTAAGTGCATGGGGATGAAACAAATGGCTTTATTTACAAGTAGATATCTTACTTTCATAAATTAAACACTTTATAAATATTATTACAATAGAAAGTTTTACGTATATTATTCACACAAACTTAGTATTAATATTCAGCTTGCATTTTCGTAGATATTGAAATCAATGAAGATAAAATTAAATAAATAAATCAAAATGAAATCCAACGTTCAGTTCTTATTGATACTTTAATAAGTAACGAAAAAAAATGTTTTAACATACTACTACAGTGGAAAAAAATAAAGACTAATTTTGGTGAGGAGTGGGTTTTTTTTTAAGGCAATAAAGGCAGGATTCTTGCACTACTTGTATAGATGTGATGTTTTTTTTTTATTTTTTTGAGGCACTTATTGAGCAACAAAAGCCTATCACTTTTCAAATTACTAAAAAACTCATCCTCGGAGTCCGTGTCAGGTTCTGGACTTTCTGCTCACTTTTCGTGTTACGATCAGATTCCACTCAGTGATTCTGTTCTAACTCATCACTGCTACTTTGTTTTAAAATCTCAGTGTTAATACTCGTAATCTTCGTCATTTGGATTAATTTTTAATGAAAAACTACAACTTGATAGAAGTATAATTACGGACACTATTGGTGATGTGACGTCAAATTGACGTCGGGTATCCTATATCTCATCATCTGTGCGTTTGCAAGTATCAATTTGTGTGAAATCGGACGCCAAACTGAGCTAAATGCAGCTACTGAGAAGTGCGGGTGAGGGGAAACAGTCGTTCGACACATATTCAGTGGTTTTAGTTAATAGGTGTCAAATTGACGGCACGTCACCAATAGAAGGTTAAGGACTAAAGATACAGTCTTTATCTCATTATTGTCTCAAGAGTTGGTTGCTTATGGTTGCTTATTTTCCTCGCAATAAAATGAACGATGAAAAGTTCTTCCAATGTTTCTCATTATCTTTAAGCCCAAAACGATATCTCTTATGGCATGGTTGGTGTAGTCACTGAGATATACAGGGTGAAATTTTATTAATGAGCAATATTTTAAACTTGGGCATTACTAACGATACTAATCGTTTTACGGAACTCAAAAACATTATTATTAATGCAAGTATCTTCGCATAATATTATTTGATGTTTGTTTACTTTTCGTTACGCGCGCGGTGTAATGCCCTTTAAAATTTTGATACTCTACAACTTTTGGGGCTTATGATTTATTTTTTATTACTTTTAGTGCTTATTTGCAATAATAAGCCTCTGCAATGTGACATACTACATTTTTAAAGGTGTCCATAATTGCATTTATAATATTTTCGATTTGCGGTTTATTAGCCGTAATGCAATCAGCATCGTGAGTAGAGCGTAATGGCTGCTATACACCTTACGATAAATCGTTACGATTAGTCGGTACAGTTCAAACTGCAACGATAAATGGACAAGTGTGTATGAGAAAAATCGAACAAACTGTACAGTTTTTCTCATACACACTTGTCGATTAATCGTTGCAGTTTGAACTGTACCGACTAATCGTAACGATTTATCGTAAGGTGTGTAGCAGCCATTAGATTAAAAATTGCCCATGATTTCGATTACACCCTGTAGACTGCTGTGTGGCGTGTTGTGGTTTCGATTCCCGCACGGAACAAATATTTGTAAGGCCTACAAGCAGTTTTTCCGAGCCTGGCTGACAGTGTACCTATGTAAGTTAAAATGTTTGTAAAAGCACCCGCCATTCAGGAAAAAATCGTAATGCAGGGCAAATGTATATTTACGTAGAAATCGTTTTCTTCTTCTCTATTCACAGACCTTTCACGTTCTAAATATATTCCCCTATAACCAGACCCATCTCAAAATAAACCATCACACCGTTTAAGGTAAAAAACAGACAATATTAATTTACCCTTACCTCTGTTTACCTTTAATCCGCGCGTTTTTGTCCCTCAACGAATAATCAAGTCAAAAGATTCGATACGCTATAAACATAAACGATTATACGCTGTTTTATAATAATATATGGCTATTAAAATGTTAATTTTGCGCTTTAATGAAACTGAGTTTAGTACGGTACCATAAACAGGGATTATGCGGGAAAGGCACTTTTTACTGCCGTGCCCTGATTTTCTTAGCTATACAGATGTGTGGATGTGGCATCAGGCTGTCGGGCTGACGGCTTTACTACCAAGGGTTGAAACTGTGTCAAGTGATTTAAATGAGGGTATAATATGAGCGATTGAGAGGCCATTATAGACAGTTATGTTAAAAAGGGAAGCCGTTTGATCTTATAATGGGTCCTTTTTTTGGGGAGAAGGTTTGAGGTGCTAATAACTGCTAATTTGATTATAAAGAAGGATAAGCACCACTTATTCGTATCCTTTGATATCTACTTCATACTTGCGTGCAAGTATACTTTGTGGTATGTAAAACAACGTTTGTGTTAGTAAAACAACTTTGCTCTCCTGAAAACCCTCAAGACAGCAAGCACTGATGATGATTCGGTACAGAGTACTTTTATTTCCGGCTCCCATATCCTGACAGCCAGCGGCTGTCTCGAAGTCCAAAGCAGGATTCACCACCAAACCCGGCTCCTGATTATTGCAGCAGCTCCTCACGAGCTGGTCTGCTTGCTCGGGAGACTCCGCCCCTGCTCAGTCACGCAAAAATGCACCACCACTAGGGTGCTCCGCTACTAGTTTATCCGACTCCGGAGGACCATGATCGACCCGTTGATGTCAGTCAGGGTCTCCTTAGGGCTTCGGATGGAATCAGGGAATTAAACTACAGCGACCCTGCTCCAACGGTGTTTATTCGCAGAAAGAGAGTTAGGCTACTTACATTGGTCCTTATATACTAAACGGTGGCGACTTTTAATACCGAGATCTACAAAATTGCACAGCGCCATCTATCGAGGCGTTGTGTACTAATATACAAGAAACAGTGTGCCTAACACATTTTCCCCTTTATTTGACGTACACAATCAAGGTTAAACAGTACTGTTTGTGGTTTCATCACCTATGAGAGCTTATTTAGTTGACCTCACATTCTAATCGAAAGGATTAAATATTTAACATACATTTTGTAGTAGTTTGCAGCAATCTTTGATGCTTTAAATAATTTCCGTCTTACTTCAAAAAGTTTAACATGTGTTAAACAGTTGTCTAAAAAAACTGTCAACTTCAAAACGGCATTTGACGTTGATATAAGGGTCGTTTTGCAGTTATATTTGTTTTAGGCATGCGTTCAACAGATGTTTATCTTTTGTGGTACGACGGTATTAATCTACTAGGTACTCACATACTGTCGTACTCGTACGTAAGCCATAATAATATTATAAAACATATAAAAATATAAATATGCTAAATCACACAGCAAAATTTCGTAAGTTAATACGATACGTCAAAAAAAAAGAACTATGGAGATTTTCTCTATTCACTTTTTTAATACTATTTGTAAGCCAAAAAATAAAGGAGAATGTCCATGCATGCACTACGCGCAATCTGTGTAAAGCAAGCGGGATTCGTTTAAACTCAGCGCTTAATGAAGGCGACTTGCCACAAATACGTTTGGGGAGCGTTTAGTATGTGCGGTAGTGGAGGCGAGTTACTGGAATGTCAATTAAAGTTGGGAGAGTACTACAGTAGTATGACCTACGTGTGCCACTGTCTTTGAAATACGTATAAATGGATAGAAAAGAAAATTCCTTTAGAAAATTGAAGAAGACTTTGTTTTATGTCCGATTATTTATATCACACAATTTCTCTTCTTTATTGAAAGAGTGTTCAGTACCTACACACGCAAGCAAAAGTATTGAATCACTTACTCCGTTTCCGCGCTATCTTGAGTCCCTTAAAACTAGTTAAGAATGGTACCAGTTTATAGGTTTAACTTATAACTTTTCAATTCATACAAATTCATTCAAATCACGCCATTATTTAGAGTAAATTAAATTGCAAGTATTTGCTCACGAGTAGTTACTTCTTTTACTGTCTTCATATAAGTCGAGCTACTCCCCATAATCAACACAAACGCGTCTTTTGTCCCGTGTTCGTTTTAACGACCGGCTTTACTCAGTCCCTCCTAAACCCCGGATTGACCAAAACTCCTACACACAACTTCGAGAAAAGCTATCGCCGCCATAAGTGATTTGTCGCCAACAGTTTTAGTTGGCAACTTCGGAAATTAAGTTATTCATCGGTGATTACAAGTTGTTTAGTTAAAAACTAGCGCCTACCGTAAACATGGCTTGATGAAGTTGCTGGCAGTTTGGCGTTATAACTATTTTACTTTTTGTTATTTGTGGATAGGTTTTCGTCCAAGCAGGTTGTTCATATTTTAGGAAAATTAATTATTATTGTATGAACATTGTTTAGGTTTGTAAACTATTAAAATGCTGGAAGAAATGAAATTCATTTCGAAATTCTGTGGAGGATGAAATTATAAACCTGAACTAACATTTTTATTTATTAACAACTTGAAAATGACTATCTGAATAAATTTAAACAAAACTAAGCATACAATTTTATTTAAGAATTTACGTTGCTCTCTTTAAAATATACAACGCAGTTTTAAATTAAATAGAGCGCTAAACAATTGTCTATTAAAAAGTATTATCCAAAGGTCCTGTTCTAAATAAAAGCTAATACTAATTGTTTATTATATAAATTATTTCGTATCTTCTATCAGAAAGGCTTCGTATTTCTGGATCCCAGATAATTATTAAATGAATTGGAAAATTACCGGTCCGTAGTGGAGCCGAATAAAATTGGTTTAATTAGGTAGCTATCTGGCAACGTTATTATTAAAAGTAAAACGCTTTGGAGGGTTTAACGGGTATTCAATACATGGCATGTTTTGTAGTCGATAACAATTTATTGCACATAACAATAACGAAATAGTTCTCTCTGTTTTGTATGCAGCTTAACTCTAATTTTAGTTATATTTTAGGGAAAATGGGACAGATTTTAGCCAAAAAAGGCATTAGACATTTTTTGATGATGAAATCCAGTTGGATATTATTATTGTCGAATAATAATTCTTAGACTTTTTTTGTAAAATTCTAGAAGAGAAAATATAATAATAATAATAATAATTTAATAATAATAATTTTTATTTGCAACAGTAAGTGACAAATACATTATAAGCTCTGCCTCCCGAACTAGGTGGTTAGCCTGTATCTCAGGAGACAGTTCCCTTCCATATTACAATGAGCCAGTTCGATTACATGCTACAAATCTACTTGTAAAATTAAGTTAAATAAATAAACAGGAGAAAATTTTAAATACATGCGACATTACAATGAATGAGAAGCTAAAAAAAAAAGAAATATTTAAGAATTACCATAAAATAATATGCTAGGTATATTATTATGATTGCTCACGTGTTTTGCTTATTTTGCATATTCCAAAGAATTACAATGTGAGTGTGTGTGTGTGTGTGTGTGTGTGTGGGTGAGTGCCTGTGGGTGTGTGTGTGTTAGAGCGTGTGTGGGTGTGAGTGTGCGTTTGTGGGCGTGTGCAACCGTGTATTTGTATGTATGTATGCGTATTGTTAGTTCAGTCGTTATATTCGTTTGTGTTGACAAGCTTTTCTGTTTGATCGTAGTCCAGTTCACCTAGCCAGTCAAATAGGACTTTTGCAAAATCGTGATTATTTAAGTTCTGCACGTTTTTTATTTTAATTTTGTTGTAAGTACGCGTTGCGGTAGAGTTGAACTGTCTTTTCGCAAAAATCGATTTTACTGCGGGTGTCGGACATTTGAAGCGTCTCTTGGTACACGGTAGCAGCGGAGGGATTATGATGCGGTGGATTCTCCGAAGTATCCGATAAACGTAAAGCTTTCGGACCGATAGCACACCAGTGCGCCTGTATAAATCCGTTGTGGGGTGCCGGTACGGTAGGGTCATGAGAACCTTAAGGAGCGCACGTTGAGCACGTTCCAGTTCGATCATTACTGATTTCATCGCGCCCCCCCAAGTGCAAATACAGTAATTAAGTACGCATTCGCCTAGGGCTTTATATGTTGATATTAGAAGCTTTGTAGGCGCAACATTTCTTAGTTGTTTAAATACGTAAATTAATTTTCGTAATCGAGCACTTAGGCTTGAAATGTGGTGATGCCAGTTAAGGCTCTCATCAACTATAATGCCCAAATATTTGATTACTTTTGACCTTGCCAATAAATCACAGGTACACTGGGTACTACCGCCCGAGTTTCGGTTGCATGGGAAAGTGTGAATTGTCAAACTAAATGACGGATCCGGACGAGAGATGTTAGTCTTAGTGAAGCATAAATATTTTGTTTTGGAAGTGTTCAGCGATAGCAGGTTATCCTCAAGCCATCTCGTGACAATCGCGAGACCTTTTTCTGTTACTTCACGCACCTGCTCCCATGTTTGACCATGGAACAGGATGACCGTATCGTCTGCGAACATAATGGTTTCAGCGTTGGGAATGGCAATCTCCGCAAGACTGTTTATGTATGTTAAGAAAAGAGCTGGGCCAGTCGCACTTCCCTGCGGAATGCCAAACGTGCAAGTTGCAGCGTCACTTAGATGCCCATCCACCCTCACACGCTGCTCCCTACCTACCAAATAGTCCTGAAACCATTGGAGAGCGTGTCCCCTTACACCCATATTGTCTAGCTTTGTTAGAAGTATAGGTATCGACACTGTATCGAATGCTTTTTTTAGGTCAAGAAAAACACCGATTACTTTCTCTCCTGCATCCACATGCTTAGTTATTAGCGACGTCAACCTTAGTAGGGCATCAGTTGTAGAAATTCCTTTTCGGAACCCATATTGTCGATCTGTTAGCAACTTGTTTTTTTCTAAGTAGCTGACGAGTTTTTTTGTCACAAGTTTCTCAAGAATCTTCGACAAGCATGAGAGCAGAGAGATTGGTCGATAGTTTGATGGTATTTGCTTATCATCAGCCTTGTGTATAGGAGAAACTATTGCCGTTTTAAAAATGTTAGGGAAAATGCCGTGTCCCAGGCTTAGATTGCAGAGGTGGCTGATAGGTTCTGCCAGTACGTCTTTAGCTAACCTAACTATTCTACTGGAGATATTATCGGGTCCAGGTGCACTATCTGGTTTAAGAGATGCAATGATACTACCTATTTCTGTAGCGTCTGTGGGCGTAAAAGACATTGTTGTTAATGCTATGCTTTTTCTTGATGTACTAGCTAATTCGTGTTCGGTCTTGTTTAATTTGCGGAGGGTGGCGTCGGCTAGCTCACTCCCAACAGTCGTAAAATACGTGTTGACTTGATTCAACGACTTAGTTGGTGTGCTGTCAATATGCAGTAAGTCTCTAGGTGTGTTATTACTTTTTTTCATGTTGCAGATATCTTTTATTATACTCCAGGTTTGTTTCAGATTATTACTATTAATTTGTAGCTGCACACGGTAGTATTCAGACTTTAATGATTTAATTATTTTATTGCATGTATTCCTATATTTAATATATACTTGGCGTAATGGCTCGTTACTGGGTTGCTGCCTTGATTCTTGGTGAAGTTTATCTCTCTTACGGATTGACTGTACAACGCCCATAGTAATCCATGGTTTCAGAGGGGCCTTTCGTTTAGGTTTGGATGTAACACTTGTGTAGTTATTAATGATATCCTGGATCGTCTTAGTCAAGCATTCTGCGGCGAGGTTAGCATCATCTAGCTTATAGAAGTCAGACCAGTCCACTTCTTTGAGCTTTAGGTGTGCGTTAACATAGTCCACCTTTTTACTAACAAACGTAGGCTTATTTTTAGGCAACCCTGCGCACTTGACACACAATAAAATTGGACTGTGGTCTGTTAGTTCTGGAAAGATTATTGTTTGCCATTTGTCCTTTGTTCTAACCATAAAGTGGTCTAAGCAGGTGTTTATTCTAGTTGGCAGTAAAATACCTTGTTGCAGCCCGTGTGATGCCATGATACATAAGTAGTCATTTGCATAACTGTTATTTATATCACCTGGTAACGTATTAATATTAATATCTCCAGTGAAGATGACGTCTCTATTGCGAGTCTTTTTAAGAATCTCGTCAAGTGATGTTAGGTAAAGCTGAGGATTTTTATAGCTAGGCGGACGATAGGAACAAATTATACTATGCTGGTCCGTGTCCAATTGCAAACAATTCCCCTCCACCACGCTTGGTTCAGAGACAACGACATTTATTTCTGTTCGAACATATGCTACAATACCGTCATTTTGGTTAAGGTTGTTCTTTGTGTAGTACATATTGTAGTCATCTAAAATAGGTGGCTCGACTCCTTTTTTTGTCCAGCACTCAGTCAGGACTATGACGTCCACTGTTATGTCTATGGTTGCAATAAAAGAAAGCAATAAATCGAAGTTGCAGTATATACTGCGAATGTTCAAACAAAGAATAGAAATGGAACCCAAACCTGAGTTATTATTTAAAATAAGAGAGCATTGGGACGAATCATCGAGTTTCGTACAGTTAGGAATGCACGTTTTATCAAGGTCATTAATTATATTCAAATTCGAGATGTTGAATTTTTTTTCTTAGGGAACCTGATGTACCAGCTATATGACCGTTTGTAGTTTAGTCGTTTCAGTAGAACTATCAATACAGGTTTGAATTCCATGTGATAGTAAGGACTGAATTCTAATAAAGGCCTGGATTTAATTTTGTACTTGAATAAGCTTTTGTGCTTCTTAATAATTTGTGTTATTTGTGTGATTTTGTTGCGAGTGTGATGTAAGTATGAGCAATCATTTGCGCCGCAGTGAGTTGCTGCTTTAATGTGGCTATACAAAAAGTGCAGGCGCTGTTGACAGATTATTGTAATAAATAACATAGCAGGTAAACAAAAAAATAAAAACATTAAAAGTACGAAAGATAGTATAAAACTTTGCATGCGATATTTTAGTTTTATGATTACAAATAATAGTCATTGAGTTTTAAGGATACTGAGATCAGCTTCACTTCTTATTTGAATATGTTCCTGCCCTTCTGCTTTCCGTAGAAATATCCTTCCATGAGCTACCCAGCAAAACGAGTATTCATGTTCCTTTGCAAATTCTCGACACAAATAAAAAAGCTTCCTTGCGTTTACCGTTAGGGTTTCTGATACGTATATCGGAGTTTGCGGCCCTTTTATTTGCAAGTGGGTAGTGTTTAATTTGTTGTTCTTATTGTCGTGGTTGAATTTCTTCACGCCAGCGATAATTCTTTCCCTTGTAAGTTTGCTGTTTAATTCGACGATAATTGGTTTATAATTGTCAGTTTTTGTATTAACTCGAAAAATGTCTCGGATCCCAGTTGATTCAATGTCTACGTTGATAATTTTTCCCAATTGTTTTACTGAGTTGATAAGATCTGTGGTGGTCTCTTTCATTTCGATTTTGGGTATGTTCCTTATCTCGATAGTTGAGCATTTTAAGTTTCTCTCCATATTCTCTAATTTATTTTCGAGCGATTGAATGTATTGTTGTTGTTCGCGTCGTTCCTTTTCCAGTTTTGATATTTTAGCAATTATTTCATCGAACTTATCCGAGTTAAACTGTACTGATTTCTGCAATGCACGATTTTCGTCGCGTATTTCACTTATGCTAGTGAGTATTTGGTCGATTTTGTTATTTTGAGTGTCAGACCAGGTTTTTAATGTGCTCAGCATTTCAGTTTTGAAGGACTGCCACTCCATCTTGTAATCATGATCGAATTTACGTTTCTTTGGGCGCTTGCATACAATCTGCGAGGATTCACCCAGATCCTGTTCATCAAGGTCGCAGGTGGGAATACTAGGTTCAGAGCCGCCGTGGTATGGGGAAAGCAGAGGTTCCGAAGAGGTCGCAGTTTGCATCGGAGACCGTCGAATCATGTTAACGGTAGCTTGGACGTGTGCGCCTGGTACTTGTTAACAGCTACGCTCCCGGTGCGCGCGCACTTAGTGCTGCGGCTGCGTACAGTAGTCGGTGACCGTAGTGTCGCGTAGGTGATTAGGCTAATTACTCACGCAGAGATAGCTGCTGTCGGTGGGTTGCGCTCGTCGCACGCCGCTAGCACTTGACTTCGTACTGTTTATGGGTGCCTGGTACTTGCGCGAATTTTTAACACTTGATTTAATTATTTAAATTTATTTTTTTTGACAAATGAACTGGCTTGAAACACGTCTGTATCGCACAGAGGTCCGGGGGGAAGGGGGGAATATGTTCTGCTAATAATTTGTACTTAACTACTCCTATGTTACCTCTTCAAACACCGCGCTATAATGTGAGGCATTGCAAATAATTGCCTGAAACTATTGTGTTATTTTGATCCCTTCGGACTTACACGTCCAACGTTTAGCTTTAATACTGCTTTTAAACATTATATATCTTATATATAAAATTTCCGTGTCACAATGTTAGTTACCGTACTCCTCCGAAACGGCTCTACCGATTTTTACCAAATTTTATATGCGTATTCAGTAGGTCTGAGAATCGGCTATTATCTATTTTTTTATTTATTTATATGGCAAAACAACGTTTGCGGGTTCAGCTAGTATACGTGTATAATAATTGTTACACTGCTAAAAAACCTCACACGTGACGTCACAAAAATCTAAAAACTATTACCATCAAACAAAAATCAGGGTCTAAACGACCACTGGTCAGCAAAATCCGGCGTCGGACTTTACTAAACGGCCGAGTTTAAGTACTTGACGAGTGGGACGTATTTAGACCGTTTTTAATTGTTCTGCTCTCTCTCAGTAGCCTGAAAGGACCCATTAACATTGTACTGGCGAATTTTGGTCCTAATATAGCGAAGGACAGATCGAGATTTTTATTTTTATTTTAGATTAGAACTCTAACTGCCATTCTTCTTTGGTTTCTTTTGTTAACGTGTAAAATGTTTTTAGTAGGTGTATTTTTTTAGTCTGGTTTTCTTTTATTCTTTTTGTGTTTGTTAAGGCTACACGTGCCGTTTGATTGCGAATTGAATGGTGTTTTATTTTTGGTGTTGCTATATCATCGTTAAACATTTACACTGTTTAATATTTTAATTTTGACGCTATCTTTTTCTGTGAGTTCTTCTGTTGTCTTTAAGTCCGTTTTTTATACAGCAATCTATATTAATTGGCTTACTTAAATAGAATTATAATATTACTTTATAGCTAATGAATTTTGGTGCTGACATATCTTTCATAAAAGCCCCTAAACAAAATCTAGATCTATTTGTAGATCTTTGACAGTTGTTACTGTTAGTCAGAAAGAAGCTCATAATTTTGACTACCTGTCTTCCCTTGGGGCAACGTATTACCCAGTTACTGGGTTGTGGAGGTCCGATAGGCAGTCGCTCCATGTAAAATACTGATATTCTGTTACATCTGGTTCGACTGGAAGCCAACCCCAATAATGTTGGGAAAAGGCTAGGCAGATGAAGATGTTCTTTTTTTGAGGATATTATTGTAATTTAACATTTTTTTTCCTACAGGGTGAAGCTCCTGACACTGAAATCGGTCGCGTCTATGTTGACGACCCTGATGATTGGGATCTGGCAGACAAGAGGTTCATGTGGCTGCCTTCATATGAACAGAGAAGTCCGTACTTCGACATCCACAGCAATACTGGCATGATCACCATGAAGGAAGGCACGCCTAACGGAACTTATTTGTTGAGGTTTAACGTGAGTACCAGGTTTTAAATTGTTCAGTAGATGGCCAAGCTCCTTTTGTTTTTTTTTTTTTTGCAGATCCGTAAGAAAACTATACATAGGTATAGGAAGACCTAAGAAAGCAATATTTTATCAAAATATTGGAACTGTTTTCAAAATAGGGAAAAGAAACCACACACTCGTAGTTGTTCCGGGTCTGGGTGTTTCTGTATGTATGTTTGTAAACTCACCCACGACACAACAAATTCCTAATAAGAGCAACGTTTTTATTAAAAAGTAAAAAAAAATACTAATATAATTATAATTATTTATGGGTTATGTAAATATGATGGTATCTTAAACCTAATTGTTTATTTTCTGTAACTTTGCCAAAACAACCTTATTTTAATTTCAGTAATGGAATAATTACAAGCTTAGGGACTTTAATGTCTATTTTGGTTTAATTTATTACAGAACAAGTTTTTCAATGAAGGTCCTCTGTCGACGTAATTATAATCAGCTTAAAAGTACAAGGACAGACGCCAACACACCATAATACAAGTCTGTATTTTATTTATTAGATTTTCAACTTCGTTTAAAAAGAAGAAGGGTCATATTCGATTGGTATTTTTTTTTATTTGAGATAGGTTTACAAGCTAGCACCTATACTTGCTAGCTTCGTTTGTTTTCTAAGCCATTTTCTATTCGTTTTCACAGGAAGTAAAAGAGACATAGAACAAGACAACAACTTTTTAAAAGATACAAGACTTCATTTAAAACGCTACAGCCTTAAAACAAGAATTGATCGATTAAAATTTTATGATATCGAGATTGCCTCCCCTTATAAGTAACCAATTCTTCTTTTTTTTTGGGTGGACTTAGCTCTGGGTGGACCTAAAGGGGACTGTCTGACTTCACTGATTAAAAACCACCCTGTTTCCTTTTCTGCACCTTGCGTTCCAAAGCCCCGTGGCCTTTCAAGACAGCGTCTTCTGACAAATAAAATATTCCGATTTATTAATATTTGTTCTTTCATTTCAGGTGACTGAAGAAAATGAGCCACTAGTACCATTCCATTGGGTCGAAGCAACAGTCAATGTGACCATCAAGGAGATCCCAGAGGAGGCAGTAGACAAGTCAGGATCCATACGTTTTGTGAACATCACTGCTGAAGAGTTCATTGTTCCTGAGCCTGATGTAAGTAGTTAACTGCCTGTATCCTTTATTATTTTCTATTAAACACAACTTTTTACTTCAAGGATTTTTTTTACGCACATTATAAACTCTTCGCGAACATCGTTCCACATTCCATAAGCGCGGGAATCCACACCACAGAGCCAACTGTCAAACGTCGTAGGGATGTCCCCATGACACGAGACAATTAGTGTTGTTCCGTGTAGATCCGATTTTCTTCGTCTAACATTTCATTTTTTTTTGCGAATTGATATGGCCAGAAATCACTCGTAATGAAGAGTTTTGGATGTATAAATGAGAGCCTTGCCCACGTGTGAACAGGCAAAAAACAAAAAAACCGAGTTTTTCTGGAGATAGCAATGTACTCACAAATAGTTATAACAAAACTACTAGATAGATACTGAAAAAAGAATAAAGTTAAAATCAAATAACACTGCACAATCTGAAAAAAAAAAAAAAAAAAACAATTTTAATTATTCAACGCAAGGACTGCGTAGTTATCAATACTACAACATTTTTTAGGATTACCTTTCAATAAGTTACGCCGGTAGAATTTTAAGCATTAAAAATAAAAATTGAACTGGAATTCCATAAAAACAGGAACGTTGGAATATCAATGAATGCAATACAAATGTGAAAAAATATAAATATTTTTACATAAGTTTATGCTATTGACTACAAAGTTCTTTTAACTTTGAAAAAGTGTCACAAAAAATAAATATGGGGCAAGGCAGAAATAGCTGAATGCTACCAAAATTAAAAAAATTACACAATAAATATAAATTAAGTTTTAGACTACTTATAACATAGTTCTTAAAATTAAATTCCCTACCAAAATTCCCGACGACAAAATATAAAAAACGTTTATTTCACAAAAACTTAAAACCACTTAAAACTAGGTGAACTTACGTAAGACTTACGAAAGATTGAGTTTGCAACAAAAAACCTGCCCGTAGATGGCCTTAGTCCTTTTTCTATAAAAGTCTTTAAATCTTGCATATTTTTCGGAATTTCAAAATGCGGTGACTCAGGACTTCAGTTAATTTTCACCGGAATTAAGATGTTCATTGCTAAATGGCCAGACGATGTTCTACTTAATGCTCTGGTTGACTGGAGATGCTATGCATCTGGACCATAGATCTTTGACGCTAGATATGGAAAAGGCAATTAAAATTAAGATTTAGTAGTTAATAAGCTACAAATAAACGTTGGGTTTTGAGTTGACTATATTTATGAAGAAATAAATGACTAGTACAATATTTTGTTTTGATAAAAATTATTACCAACAGCAGTTTTAGAAAATCAATTGAACCTTTATTCTAATAAAGAAACAATTTTTTATATTTAAGCCCTCACTAAATAGCTCAAAACCCATTCTCATTTCAACAAAAACTTCTGTCTTCCTCTAATGTAAAGGAGAATGCCACAAACAAAACCGTGACGATTAAACCCATTCTTAAATACCCTTTACACATTCCCCTTTTGTCCACAAAAAGAGATTTATTCGCTGACTTATCCTTTCCTTCTACGATCTTAGTTCTTGACCTTGTCCCAAATTATGCTTACGTAAAGTTTCATCCGGGGATTCATTGAGCTCAGTTAACAGCTTAGCGGTTTACGAACAATTGGCTGCGGTCGCCATTTTAGAACTGTGCTGTCATTGTGATGTAGTTTGTTAGTGTATGTAGTTAAGAGCTATTATTAGTTGGAGGGAGATAATTAGCTGTGAATTGCAGTGTCGTATTGACACTATGTTTAAAATACAAGTTCCATATACCCGATAATTAATCTATACGACCTTAATTTTAATAGTAAACTAACTCAGGACAAAGGGGACAGATGCTGATGGTAGGTTTTGTTACAAAATTGTTACTATTTAAATGTCAGTATTTCTGGTCATGTCTGGACTGGGAATGCTGTAACAAATTTGTGTCCTCGCACTGCACAATAATAATTGTCTTTAAATAATCAAGCGTAGTTTTTTATTTTCTAACGCCTGAAATTAATATTTAATCTCAATCCAAATCCCGTTTTGACGATTGCATCTGATTGAACATCTTAAAGACTCGGATAGGCAAATTTGGTCGCTGGCGTTGATTGATTACAGGCAAAGATCCAATCGTGATAGATTATATTGATTTCTAGTATAATACAATAAAAATCATCTCCTAACACAGGAATAGTTTTCTTAAACATCTAGTTCTATTATAACTAGTTATTTGGCTCAAGCGAAATGGTCCATTTATTCAAAAGGAATCAAACACTAATGAAATAGCCAGATGTAAAGTATCTCTCTATAGCACTAAGCGATCCAGTCACCGATGTATGTCAGCGATCAACGGATAACAGAATCTGACGTGCGAAATATACACGCAGCCTGAAATATCGCTTGCAATCTGTCGATGCATACGAAGCAATTTATATTATTCAGCATTTTTTATCGAAAAAGTTGCTACTAGGGGAATACTAGGTAATACGCCCTAGTTGACAAAACGCCCCGTCATTCTAACACTCTAAACATGCTTGGAGCCACACACGAGTCGACACTCGTGCGTGCGTTGTAGGCGTACAACATGGCCGAGGCCGTGGGCCATATTCTGCGCCATAATTCAATTTAATTTCACTTTATTATTCAGATCACATGAATCCATATTGTTAGTAAAACATTAAAAACTTAAGACTAGTGTTAGTACAATAAATTAATTCACATCCAAGTTTCAGTGCTAGATTGACAAGGCGTTTTGTCAGCTAGGGTCTATATCTATAACCTAGTTTGAGCCTATAGATTTATCTATGGTCATATTTATCACAAACGGGCGTTAGAAAAACCTTTTACAAATATTTTGTGGACATAAAATAAGTAGATTACTGGTCATCGTGATCAGCTTAGCCCTTCCCGAACTATTTTGGAGTTAGGTTGCAATCTGATCATAGGAAGATGTACCTTTCGCGATTTGGATACTGGGTATCATCCCATCGTGGTCGACTAAGATCAGCAACGCGCCAGCCTTTGGTATTTCATGCCTCAATAGGCTATGGTGACCGTTTTCCATCAGGCGGGGCGTATTCTTGATACGCCCCGCCTGATATACACCTTTATATTAGGTATAAAAAGACACCCATTCCGTTGGCAAGAAGAAATTGCAAAGAATAGAATCAATTTTCATCTCCCTAAAATAAACTTCAACTTTTTCTTTGCCCAAGTAAATCGACCGAACAAAATGGCCGTAGATACAGACAAGTAGACTAAGAATAATTCAAGCGTATTTTACTAATGTGTACCGCACCGTTCGTCATCACAATTCATTCCATCGACGTCTCTAATTATCTTTTCTCTCTTTTGTGCAGGGTACGAGTAAAAAGGATAAACTACATCGAACGTTGGCGAAGCTGTATAATACGTCACTGGACAATGTGGACGTGTTTACCGTATTTACGAAGAATACTGTGAAGGATGTGTTTTTGGATGTCCGGTTTTCTGCGCATGGATCACCTTATTATCCTCCTGAGAAACTGGATAGTATGGTTATTGGGATACAGGAAAAGGTATGCTGATTTTTTTAATCTTAATGTTAATAGACAATATTTTTAGTTCAATTTCTCAAAAAGTTATCAATTAGTATCATCTTACCACTGGCTTCTCATGGCAAAAAAACTTAAAAGAAAATCTAGACCAATCAAGTTTGGTGCCATTGTCTTAGCGGTTTCGATGGGCAAAATTGGAATTACAGTCGCCATTGCTTTCAATATCAAATTCTCCACTAGCGACTCCGTAATTAGAAAAAATAAATTGGTGGGTCTGTATGAATGTTGCCTTTGTCTTCTTTTGTGGACGCCCAGCTAAATCTTAGCCACGATTTTATTATATTTTTTCTCTGAGCTCCTAACACATAAACTTGCCTTTCAAATACTAGACCTAATAAATTAGCCACCTTAGATCCCTCAACAATACAATTATTGTCTACTCACTACAAATTCCCGCCATACCTAGTTCTAGTAATCAATTCGATCAGCCGTTTTTTCGTGAGCATCTTACAAATGGATCTAAAACTTTCCTTTTACAACTTTAATGCGAAGATACTTAAGTCTTTGGGAGTTGTAACGACTCTTTACTTGACCTTGACTTTCTAAGGTCTCGTATCGAAGTCTTAGTTTGAAAACCACAGGGAAGTGTAGAAGGTCGGTTCTGAAGCATGAACTAAAACTGACACACGAAGAAATACACGCGTAGTCATGAATGCATGTTGGTTTCAGACGAATGCAAGTTGCCAATCGTTTAAAAGCCATTTATTAAGATACTTAAATCCGTATTATTAAGCGGCGTTAAATGTCCGGAAATGTCCGACGTCCGTTGATTGCCATATACGACAAATGGACGTTTTTTTTATAAATCTTTTAACGTCGAGTGGACATTTGAGTGGAGTTGATTGAAAATGTCAGAATCTAGCTGAATACTGTCCAGGTTATCTCTTCAACAAAAGCGTCATCTATTCATAATTTTGGCAAATGGATTTAGTAACAAACCAATAACCGCTTTCAACAATCTAACCAAGGGGTATCGTATGTTCCAGTACGAACTAAATTATGGGAGCAATTAGGCAGTCGCTCGATGTAAAATACTGGCATCAAATTGGACTAGAACTTGACCCCAACATATTTGGAAAAGGCTAGGCAGATTATAGAACCGACCTTCTGCATCCAACTATTCTGTGACCGAAGTTTTGAAGCAGTTAACGTCCGAACACGGGTCTTCGGATAGAAAGCTGTAATAAATGAGGTTACAAGGACATTTCGTGGAATTGGTATCCGTATGATGTTATTAGGACCTTATTTGATGGGGTTACCCTATTTGGAATTATTGTAGGCGAAGTGTAGTTCTTTGTGATACTTGTAATATGTATTTTTATTTTTGCTGTCATATTTTGTACGACTGTTTGTAGCTAAAGCATATTTCTTGGATTGAAATCCATCATAATGCCCATTTTAAAGTACGTTTTAAAAGGGACCTAAGAAAAAACAGACATAACTTTTTTCTTAACAAAACTCTGATGTCTAAGCCACATTTTTTCTGGACAGAGCTTTCTACCAGTTGGAATAGCAGTAGATTATAATTATTATCATCATTGTTAGTCCCAGATATCATAACAGAGTTGCATAAGACCAGAAGGCTAATTCACGTAATTTTATGACGCGCCGATGAAGTAGTAGTGCAGTTGCAGTTAAGTTCACGTTCGAGTGATAAACGGTATGTAATCTTTGAACTGCGCGTAAGCTGCGCGTGAACTGCACGTCAACTGTACGACAACCAAACCAGGAGAGAAAAAAATATTCCCCACTGAATAATCGAATGGAATCGATTACATTTTAATGAAAATGGCACTAAAACTGCACGTTGATCGAATTGAAACTTGTATACTGTCATTTTGAAACGTCAAACGAATAATAGAATACCGATCATGTTGCGATCCAAAGATCCAAAACACGCACGCGTGACGCGAACTTGACGCGAGCGTGTCTGACAGCGACAGAGAATACGAAAAGCGTTGTTTTGATCGAAACTTAACTGCAACTGCACTGCAACAGAATTTCTTTAGTTACGTGAATTGCCCTACAGATCTACTGCAATCTCGAATCCTGTCTCTTACAACCATACTACCGTTACTGGCTTGCATCAAGTCTTCTCCCATTACTTTCCAACTCTTTCGATCTAAGGCCAAAGAGTTTCTTATTGAATTTTCTACCAACCAGGCTTCTTCTGGGTAAGCTCGCTCCATCGTCCACCTTATCTCTATTAACCCTGATCTAGACTAAGTTCAAGAGTAAACACAATTGATATTAAAAAAAAAAACTTCTCTAACCCAAAATCTTCTCCACAGCTCGAAGAAGAACTGCAATCAAAGATCTACATGGTGAAGATAGACGAGTGTCTGATAGAGAAGGAGCAATGCGAAGACTCTTGCCGTAACGTGCTGATGAAGAATAATGTTCCTCTGTCCGTTTACACTAATATTACTAGTTTTGTGGGGGTTTCTGCAAGGGTGGAGTCCGAGTGTACTTGTGATGTCGTGGAGCCGCTTGTGTGTTTGAATGGAGGTGAGATTCTTCTTGTTTTATGATATCATGTGTTTCTAGACTAACAGTACAAATTCGGAAAAATGTCCTTTTGCGCTATTATAAACCTTTAGGATACCTACCAAAAAGTAAAGGGCAGTTCGTCATTGTTTCGCTATTACGAAGTTGGTTCAATGAAGAAAGTGGAGTATTATTGTCTATTTCACACCATTTTAACATGATATCTATTTACTGATACTTGTTTTACAAAAGGTACCAATATTATTTCAGTTATGTATTTATCTTATGTTCATTCAGTTTTTTTCCAAGCGCATATCCGAATCTCTTCAAAGTTAGAGTGAAACTTCTTCTGGGTAAGCTCGCTCTATCGTCGACGTTGTCTGTGTTAATCCAACCTAGATTAGAGCAAAAAAAACAGTATTAGAGGATCGAGTTTATTAATATCTACCATTAACAAAAACTACAGAATATATTGACAAAATCCTACTAAAAATACGCAAAAACAATATTAAACTGCTTTTTAATCTTCCAAACTTGGTGGTAGTGATTTGAAAGGTGATTTTTAAGTAAAAAAAATTACTTAAAAATCACCTACTAACCAACAATATCTCCGCAGGTACGCCATTCGCGGACAAATGCGAATGTCCAGAAGGCTTATCGGGCCCCCATTGCGAGCAGACATCAATAGGTTTCCATGGCGACGGGTGGGCGATGTACTCCGCTCCCCCAGCCTGTCAGGAGGGCCATGTGACCCTGACCGTGACCTCTCACTCCAGTAACAGCCTCGTGTTCTATTTGGGACCTCTGAAACATAATCCGCTGCTTGAAATTCAAGGTATGTTGGTTACATTATTATTGGTTAAATTATTTGCGTAGTACAACATGTTTGTTATACTCGACGTTAGGCAGTACCTAGTGTACTAAATTATTAAGTTTCAAAATCCAGGCATTATTCTTTAAAATTATATGAAATGATGTCATCAACACGCTAAGAAGATCGGGACATTTAGCAGTGTGATTTTTTCTATTCATAATTATGTTTATATTATGAGACCCAACGTCGTAGGTGGAGCAAAAGGGAATGTCTACTGATACTAAATACATAGAAATCTCTGCGTTTCATAGATTTCTTTTTGGGTGGTTCAATCATCAAATGGTTCCTCCTTTTCTTGTGTGGAGCAGATAGGACTCTCTAACTCATTCTGGCTAAAGCACTACCTGTTCTTTTAATTGATTTTTGCGTTCCACGTCGCGGCAGCTTATTTCAACATTCCTGCAACAACGGCCGATCCTGCTACATGGTCGAGGCGAATGGAAACTTTAAGGATAAGTTTCCATTCGCCTCGTCCATGTTCATAAATGCTGGTGATTTTTTTACACCAGGCGATTTTTTTTCATGTGAGGGTTTGGAGGATGTGGTCAGAGTTGATCAAGCCGCCTCTGGAAACACCACTGGCCTCTGAAATGGCTTTGGACTTTTTTACATTATTAAGTCTAGGATTCCTCACAATGTTTTCCGTCACCGATGCCAGTGGTGTCCAAAATAAACTTAGGAAGTACATAATTATGACTTGAAAAAGTCACACTTGTACTTGCCTGGGTTTGAACTCGCAACGTTATGCATGAGAAGCGCGGTGCTAAACCTCTGGGCTATCACACATACCACAAACACCAGAAAACAAAAAATATATAGCTTTTTTTTATACGTATTTTTAGATTCAGGGCAATTCTAACTTCTTTAACACGCCACACATATGCTCAAACCTCGCGAGTGGGCAATCAGTAGCACGCACACAGGTTCACCATTGTTTGTGTTGGTATTTCAGGGGCAAATATTTGCACGCCATCGCTATACAAGTATTTGTCCTCATGCCGGAACCACGCCAATCTGTCACTGAAATGCGGTACAATGTTTTAGTTTTTTTTTGTCTTTTAACTTTTTAGATCAACTAACTATGTACCTATAAATAGTTTCCAAAAATCTAGCAGAAACCAATATTCTAATAAATTAAGTTCACATTGCAATTGCTTTTTTAAAATAATCGAATCTAGTGAGGATTCGATCATGGGTAGAGCAAAAGTAAAACCTTCAGTTGCCCTTTGTTTTCCAGGGCTTCAGGTGCCCTTTCAATATTATAATTATGTACCGCGTTCAGTGCAAACATTTGTCAGATTTTATCGATTTCAGGACATGCCAGTTAATGCACAATATTTTCGTTTACCGATCACTGTTTTGAGGGCATTGGCAATGAAACGTGTGTCCGGGGTTCGAACCCACGATCGACAATTCGTAGGCCGCAGCCATACCACGGGGTTACCACTGCCTTATCAATGTTTTTGCTTTTATAGTTTGAACTTGAATTCATTGGTTGGAGCTAATGATTTCGACTTATACATGTACAAAAATCCTTGCTTATAAACGGAAACATCTTTAAAAAATCAAGCAATTTTTTCCACATCCTTCTCAGCTAAAGAGTCATCGCCATAAACATAAGCTAGAAACTCTGTAATGTATTGTCTATTAAGGATATCGTATCCTATATTACACTTCCTGCGGAGTAAGTAAACTTTTAGTTCTCGGCCACACTCTAACGACATGCGTCTGTCACAAAAACTAAATTAAACAAGTTGTTTACAGACACTTGTGACTTGCCACACGACGCAACAGCAAAATAAGTAGCGATCGAGAATGTTGCATGGTGCCAGTCGTGATATTATTTTTTTTTTAGCGTGGTATAATCATCAAATGAGTCCTCCCACCCCGGGCAGGACGGGAGGGACTGTCAGACTTGTACTGACTAAAATCCACGGTGTCCTTCAATAGCCCTTTATGTTCCGGGATCACGGTAAGGAAATAAATCCTGCGACCCCGGCAGGCTTTGGCCCTCTGAGAGGGGGCCCCGTCATTTTTGCTGACGCTCTTTGAGGCGCGCGTGGAACACGACGCGCCCCGTCGACCCGGGCATGGTCCATTGTCGGACAGCGAGTTGCCCTTTACTCGCTGTCCGCATGCCCGCGCCTACGGAGGCCGGAGATCGTCTGCCGATATCCGACGCCGCGGGCGCCTACCACTGCGGTTGGCAGTCATGTCACTTGACGCAAGTTTTGTCACAAGTCGTGTCGCAATTCGCATCACACGTCTAGTCGCAATTAGGAACTTTATCCTTGGCGCGATGCGACGCGATTCTACCGATTTCAACTACAAGTGAAAATCAACCTTGCTACTAAGAAATAATGATGCAATTCGATTGACTTGACCACGTCGTGGCGATCGTGTTTTGTTTTTCATTTAACCGTAGATAACAACGTGTTTTTACCCGACTGCGCCAGGAGGGTTATGTTTTTCGAGTGTATGTATGTATGTATGTATGTATGTTTCGTTGTGTTGCTCTGCAGCTTAAACGGCCTGATGGATTTTAACTTGAGAGGTGTCGTTAGATTCGTCTTAAACTTGAGAGTGTCACTGGGTACATAAAACTGGCCAAGTGCGAGTCGAACTCGCGTGGAAAGGGTTCCAAACTAAAAATATTTTTTAAAATCTCTCGCAATCTATCAAGTGGGGTATCAAATTAAAGGATTTTAAAAATGGTTTACCAAATATACATATATAACTTATATGTTTCAATTTAATTTGGACTGATAAATGCTAACAAAAACTAAAAATAGTAAAATAAAATAAATATTTAAAAAAACAAAAAACCCGACTGCGTAATAAAACTAAAAAGAAAGAAACAAGCCCAGTAGTTTAGAATTCACTCATTCACACTCACAGTCGGGGCCTCTTGGGAAGATTTGATTGGTATAATTTGAATGGGCTACTGGGCTTGTTTCTTTTTTTTTAGTTTTATTACGCAGTCGGGTTTTTTGTTTTTTTAAATATTTATTTTTATGTCATAATTGTTGTAGTGGTAAGGGTGATTTTCAGTTGTAGTTGGAATCCGTCGGATTGCAATCGCGTCGCGCCATGTGTAAAGTCCCTTTGTCATAGGCATTTTACTAGTCGTCTCGCAAGTACTGGCATTTCACTTGTCGCTGGTCGCGTTACTTGTACCGCGACTAGCGACAAGTGACCCTAAATGCCTATGTCTCTAATTGCCATAGGCATTTGATAGGTTTAAATCAAGCAGGCATTTCAATAGCCGTCTCGCAAGTCGAGTTGCAAAGCAAGCCACAGGCATTTCACTAATCGCGTCACATATCGTGTCGCAAGTCGATTTGCACTTCGTGTCGCAAATTACAATCCCAAGTCGCATCACTGAAGGGTGTATACAGGGCCTCATATAGAAAAACACGAGCGTACCAACTCTTATTACAGTAATAGCACTTAAACCAAACGACGAAAGGTAGAATATAACATTATCAATAACGACGCTTTTACATGGACGATTAAAATTGGAGTTATGTCGAAAACGAATATTGCTGAGGACATATTATTATATTATGGTAATAATATCTGTGTACTGAGCAATTGTTAAAGTTGTAGAATTTTGGGGGTAAATAAATACAACCGATATGATATTTTATTTATGATTCTAATGTAATATTAATATTATTTTTTATTCAAGCGAGATAGTGATGAAATGCGAGCCAATCATGACTTCCCTCTAATAGAGAGGGCCTTTGTCCCAGCAGTGGAGACATTTTACTTAGACTATTTTACATCAATTACATTGTTAATGAAATATGCTTTGAAATAATATTTGTAACGCATAGTAGACAAAATCACTTAGCATTATTTTTAACGTTGTTTTCCCGTCTGTCTCCTAGCTCATTAGTCGAAAAGTCCAGACTAAAGTTAGTTGTGATTCAATTTGGCAAGTCATAGTAATGGCTGAACTAAACTTTGATTTTAGTGGGGAAATAGGGCATTCAGACTTCAGCACTTGTAGCAAAACACCGTAGAAAAAAACGGGTTTTGTCGATGGAAGACATGGAAGTATAGACAAAATGTAGAAAGATTTCTATCATCCTAAGCGTGAAAATTTTTCGCGTTTTTTCTTTCTTTTTTCTTTAAGATATAGAAAATAATAATGTATCTATTCTTCAGTCATAAACCGCCAAACTCGGGCAAAAAAAAATTTCGAATTGTATAGAGATAAGTTTATCTATTCATAGAAAAATAGAGATAGAACATTGGTCATGATAAACATTCATGAATCGATAGACACTAATGACAGCACCACTTATTTTCGATAGCCATCGACCTCCTTATCCTAGAATTTCTATGGAAATGACTAAAATGGTATGAAAATCTATCCTAAAACCTAATCTCCCATAGCACAATACCTAAAAGGCCAAAATAGCAATCTCTCAACAAAGACCCACGGTTCCCTACCCGAGGCAAAAACCCGGGTCATCAAGGAATATAATAATAAAAATGAAATATGCTCCTGAAATCGGGATCCAATTACTGTCCCGGCACATTTTGATGCTCTTGAATAAAAAAGGCCGGTAAATGTCAACGACGAAGTGAGGGTTGCGATACAAATTATGTAATTGATTAGAATTTATTTCTTAGTCTCGTTATTTTGATGTTTTACATAATTTTTGTGGGAATTATGAGTTTATTATTATTTGTGTTGTCTTTTTAAAGTTATTATTCACTTTAGCCACGCTCAGAGGCATGATTATATACGTTTAAACCTTCTTCTTGAATTACTCTTATCTATTTATGAAAACCGCATTAACTTCGTTGGGCAACTTGCAAGATCTAAGCGTACATACGGGAAGCGACTATGTTTGTAACTATATTTTTCTAAGCATGTCGATGTACTCAAATTATATCCGACCAGTAAGTACGTGGTCACCCGCCTCGCTTTGACATTTTTTTCGTTTAAATACTGGAAGGTACAGGTGGTTGGGCAGGATGGGTACGAAAGGGGGACAAATCCTGCAGAGCGACTCCACACTGGCATTGTATTTGGGATGAGTCTTATATACTCCATTTGACCAGATTATTTTTACAGCGGCCAATCTGAGGTCGCAGTCGATTGAGAGATTCCCAGATTGGCCACTGCCACACCTTCTGTCACTTATAGCACAGGGAATCCTATTTTAAGTGACAGAGTATTATTTGTTGTACCCTTTTACCTTTTGAACCAATAAACGTATTTGTATTTGTATTGTATTTGTACTGCAGTTCACACCCAAAGGAAAATTATGTGTCACTGTCCAAATCGATGTGTTCTTAACGGTTCCCTATCCATTTGCATAAAATTTTAAGACCTAATATAACTTAGCATAATTTTGTTTGGCATAATTATATTTTCGCATAATATAATTACGCATAATAGCTTACGCATAATTTTTTAAGCATAATTTCTCTAAGCATAATAATGATTAAGCATAATATTCTAAAGCATAAATTTATTAAGCATAAAGTTCTAAAGCATAACTTTTTAAGCATAATATCTTAAAGCATAAATTTACTAAGCATAAAGTTCTAAAGCATAACATTTTTAAGCATAATATCCTAAAGCATAAATTTATTTACGCATAATGATATTAAAACAATACTTATAAAGGCATACAGCATGCAAGCAAGCAAGCATGCAAACAAGCAAGCATGCAAGCAAGCATGCAGCAAACAAGCAAGCATGCAGCATGCAGCATTCAAGCGAGCATGCAACATGCAGCAGGCAAGGTTTTCTGTCACGGCTCCGGCGCTGCGGGCCTCCGGCGGCCCCACGCGTGCTAATCGTCGCTTCGCTTTCGCTCGCAGCCGCCTGCTCCTCAGCCCGCGGGCCGCCTCGCCCCTACGCGCCTACGCTATTTTAAATTACACTCTAGGGGTAGGACAAACAAGACTACGTGGAGTCGGTTTTGCAGCAATTCGGTTCTGTCACTAACTTTTGTTGCACATCATATTCAATTTTTAATTAACATATTATTTAATTGTTACAGAAACGTATTAATTTAGAAAGTATTAATTGTATGCCTAAATATTATTATGCTAATAGTCATTAGGCGTACTAACGTTATGCTAATAGTCATTAGGCCTATTAACGTTATGCTAATAGTCATTAGGCCTACTAACGTTATGCTAATAGTCATTAGGCCTACTAACGTTATGCGAATCAAATTTATGCCGAAACAAATTAGTCTTTAAGATGATTATGCGAATGTAAGATGTATGCCTAAAAAAATTATGCCGAAGTATTATTATGCCTAAACAAATTGTGCCAAAATCGTTATGCCGAAGTATATTAGGACAAAGAACATTATGCGAATAGAAGGGATCCCGTTCTTAACGTTCTTTGCAGTATGGTATCTGTCACCTCTTTAGAAATATTTTAATAACTTGTAAAATGTATGGTTATTTTTTTTATGTAAGTTCGAAGAAGAAGAAAGAATAGAGACTACATAAACTAAAACGGAATAATTAATCCCTTAAGATTAGCAGAGTTGACCTAAAGCTTATTGACATCAGCCCAATACAAATCCAGATTCGAAACTACAAAACTTTATAAAATATTTTTGATAAAATTACAAAACCTTTTTCCACTATAAAATAAAATGGAAACCAAATAAAATTCTAATCGACAGCTGAAATATTGGCACCTACGTTTAAAACGCGATTTTCAATGTATTTTCACGGTGAAAGCAAATATCTCCGAACGAGTGCCAAATTGCCAATCTAGTAAAGTGTTGTGTCCACATCGGGCCACGTTAAAGGACCCACTTAATTTGTGTCAACTAACTTACCTTAAAACATCTTACTAAAAAGAAAAACGTTAAAAATAAATACTTAAAATAAAGCAGTTTCCTTAAATTACTTCAAAACATTACTTTATTCTAGAAATTTTTTCGTAGAATTCTTATGAAAGTTGATGAAACGTAACAAAGAAAATAATTATATTTTTAAGTCTTCAGTTATTTTAAGTCGAGACTTCTTTGCTAAGTATTTTAAAATGTAGTCTTGGTCTTTCCAGAGAAATGTATTCTTTGATTTTAATTATAAAAAGAAATTATAAAATGTTTTTAAAACCTTAAATGTCTGACATTTGTACAGAGTCTTCAGCTTTTCTTTTTAATATCGGTTTTGGAAGAGAACAAGTTTTAGATTTTAAACTCATCTCTTATCATCTGTTTAGATTTTTCCCAAATTACAATTGGGGTCAGCTTCTTTCTAGTCTACTTAGGCGCGGGCCACATACAGAAAAGACGTAAGACACGGACGCGTCGCGGACGTCCGAAAATGTATGGCGCGGGCCACATAGAAAAGACGTAAGACGAGGACGCGTCGCGGACGCGCGAAATTGTATGAGAGTCGCGCCTGCGACGCGTCTCTTCTGTGTGTTTTACGTCGCGACGCTTCTATATATCCTACATTTTGTATGAAAGAGACGCCGAAGACACATATGTCTCCGCCCCGTCTGCGTCTTATTACGTCTTTTCTATGTGCCCCGCGCCTGAGATGTACTTAGTTGAATACTAACGAGTGACTGACGATTCTGAATCTCTCACAAATTCAAGAAATCCCATAAAATCTCTCTTATTTGCCACACCTCTGTATATAAGAAATAAAATAAAACGACAGAAAAATCACAATAATGTTCCCGCTGCTGGGTCACAAACCTTCTTTATCACCATTCGAAAGGGGGTGGGCCATCATTTGCCACGCACTGGCCTAGTGGGAGTCTTTAGACTCTAGGTACATTAATACAACCAAGAAACTTGTAACTGTCAAGTAAAAGCCGTTACTACATGAGAATGGTGGTAGACCACATTACCGATGCATTATGGTAATCTAAAGCCGATGACCATAAAGTTACTGTTAAGCTCAGTTATTGAGTTAACAGTTTGAACTTCGTGAGAACATTTTAAAAGGTCCATAAGACAAAATGCGACTTCGGGAATAGTGATAGGTTAAGATTTTTTTAATATGAAGCCATTTTTTATAAAACGTGTAAATGAGTACCTACCTACTTTTTTTTAACGTGGTAAAATCATCAAATGAGTCCCACCCAGGGCAGGGCAGGATCCTGCTATCTTGTACTGACTAAAATCTACGGTGTCCTTCAATAGTCCTTTGCGTTCCGGGGTCACGGTAATTCGGTAGTCCTGCGACGCCGGTAGGCTGTGGCCTTGTAAAGGGGGGCCCCGTCAAATGAGTACCTACTTAGAATTTAAAATATAAAAAAAATCATTTTTGATTTTCGGTTTGTTATCATGGCTTGCAGTGTAATAGCGAACTTCAAACATCAAACACATTAATTTGGATTTCTAGATTTAAGTATTTGTGACAGATGATAGGAGTAGGGGTCCATGGTATATCTTCGGTTCGGTATTATAGTTTCGGGTCCATTTATTTGGCAAAATTATACTTAATAAACAGTAGATTTCTAACACACGTTTTTAGTTTCTTCCAGGGAGCATTTCCTGAGTTTGGCCCCAAAGCTGAACCGTACAGCAGCCGCCCTCAGGCGACTGCTGCCCAATCTCAGCGGGCCAAACGCTTCCTGCCGTAGGCTGTACGCTGGCGTCGTGCGGTCCATGGCCCTCTACGGGGCCCCTGTGTGGGCCCTGAGCATCCGGACGCGACCACAGAAGCTGGTCGCATGCCAGAGGGTCATGGCTATCCGAATGATCCGGGGATACCGCACGATTGCCGGCGAATCGGCCAACCTCCTTGCCGGACTACTGCCTTGGGATCTGGAGGCGACTGCCCTCCAGCGCGTCTATGAGTGGCGCGTGGAGGCGCAGCGCCGGGGCGTGACCCCGCTGCCTCGAGAAGTCGAGGCGCGGCGCGAAGACCTCCGGCGCGATCTCAGGGCGGTATGGAAGGAACGACTGTCGCGACCGAAGGCCGGGCACGCCGCAATTGCGGCGGTAAGACCCCTCTTTGAGGAGTGGCTGGAGAGAAGTCATGGCGTCCTGACCTACCGCTTGACGCAGGTCCTCACCGGACACGGAAGTTTCGGGAGGTACCTGTGTCTGATGCGAAAGGAGGAGACGCCTGGGTGTCACCACTGCGAAGATCGCCCGGAGGACACGGTGGAGCATACGGTGCAAGACTGCCCAGCTTGGGCGGAGCACCGACGTGTCCTCACGGCTGCGATAGGCGGAGACCTCTCGCGCCCGGCATTGGTTGCGGCCATGCTGCGGGGCGAGACGGAGTGGGAAGCGGTCAGCTCCTTCTGCGAGGCAGTAATGCTCGTAAAGGAGGAGGCAGGCCGCGAGCGAGAGAGGACAGCGTCCTCCCTCCGCCCCAGCCGCAGTGGTAGGCGCCCACGGCGACGGACGTCGCTTGATGATCTGCCACCGTAGGCGCGGGCATGCGGGCAGCGAGTAAAGGGCAACTCGCTGCCCGACCAAGGACCATGCCCGGGTCGACGGCGCGTTGTGTCCCACGCGCGCCTCAAAGAGCGTCAGCATAATGACGGGGCCCCCTCTCAGAGGGCCAAAGCCTGCCGGGGTCGCGGGATTATTCCCTTACCGTAACCCCGGAACTTAACAGGCTATGAAGGACACCGTGGATTTTAGTCAGTAGAAGTCTGACAGTCCCTCCCGCCCTGCCCGGGGTTGGAGGACTCATTTGATGATTTTACCACGCTAAAAAAAAAAAAAAAAAAAGTATCCTTCAACCAGCATAACAAAGAAGTTGAAATCAAAGGCTCATATTTCCCTGTACTCATCAATATTTCGGTCATACCGTACGAAACAAATCAAGCATAGTTATACAAAAATTCATAAAAACCTATCGTTAACTAGAACTTCACTTGAAAGCATAACAACTAACAACAATGAACATGTCACACTAGATTGGCGTAACTACTTGAATAATGATTTCCTCACCACAATGGGACCTCATTCAGAAGGAAAAAGTACCTTTATTTTTGTAGCCAATCAGCGCCTTACGATATTGTGATGGCGGCAAAAACAGCCAATCAGAATGAGGCATTTGCATTCTTGGAAACTGAGGTTGTGTGCGTCTTTATAGTTTCGTTTATTGTTAGGGTGACCAAGATTGTCAGGTTAAGCTGGACATCATTATTTTTATGACACTTGATTGTGAACCAAAATTTTACTGTGACATTATCAACATTGACGTATTTTGTCACAAAAATAACAGCGGTTTTTTATAGAAATAGCTAATAATTACCCTTGTTATAAACGGCTCTGTTATTGAGCCATCTTTCTAAATCAGGCTCTAATCATAACCTACGACAAAATATCCTATTTTTACATATTATAATTATCAATAAGTTATCCGTCGAACGACATAACATGGTGCCATCCAACACTTGAATGCCCGCTGTAATGATTTTTTAATGATCCCATAATGACTGACAACCGTGTACCAACCTACGGAACATTATGATTTATGAAAGTAACCATCGCGTGATAGGTGGAACCTATAATACCTTTCCGACTATTATTTTTGTTATGTTGGTACACCTAGTTTGTATATAATTAATTTACCGCGAGGATTAGTCTATGGAAAACATTGTTGTGTTGTTACCCCACGTTTTGGTTTTGATATTTCGTAATTAATTGGTTTAATAGTCTTTTGATATATGTTTGTGGGAAATGTGGTGCGTTTGAAATAATAATTAAAATGGCTTGGTTATTAGAAATTGGTTTTGATGTGTCTACGTTTACCTATTTTAAGCAAACAAAATAACACCACCGTGTTAAATTTAAACTCGTACCAAAATGAAATTGTGTCAAAGGAGTGTATTTTTAATAAATGCTTTGAAGTTATTAATAACTTCATGACGATCTTCCTAAATTACCTTCAACTTTTTGTTTTCATTTTTATCGTAAACAAACAAAACACAGCAATGGAAGGTATTGTGATAACCTGAAGTCTTTGGGGTCAAAATATTGATGTCTCTTTCCAATAAATTTTTAGTATACGATGTGACAATTTTATAAAAAAAGACAATAAACTTATATCTTAGGCGCGGGCCACATAGAAAAGACGTAAGACGAGGACGCGTCGCGGACGAGCGAAAATGTATCGAGTCGCGCCCGCGCCCCATCTCTTCTGTGTGTTTTACGTCGCGACGCTTCTTTACATTTTGTATGAAAGAGACGCCGTTGAGACATTTATGTCTCCGCCCCGTCTGCGTCTTACGTCTTTTCTATGTGGCCCGCGCCTTACTACCGTAAAACGTGTATAAAATACATATACGAAGACAACAAAATTAAAAAAAAAAGGTTAATATGTATATGTTTTTTTTTTCTTTTCTAACGATTTTTTTTTGTTCACAGATTTCATGTCGTTAGAACTAGTGGAAGGTTTTCCAGTCCTCCTAGTGAACTACGGATCAGGTACCACCAGGTTGAACAACAGTGTAGTCCACGTCGCCGACGGGAAACCTCATCTAATAGAAATTGTGCTGATGAGGAGTTCCATTGAGATGTTCGTGGATAGATGCAAGCTGTCAACTTGCATGAGCCTCGCTGCTCCAACTGGCCCTAGGGAGATTTTGAATGGTGAGTTTTCTTTAGTTTCTTGTTTTGTGTTATTATTGTTATAGCCGCCAATATCAGGTATTTGACCGAAAAAATCTAATTAATTTAACTGACGGATTACTTTTTTTTTGTTACGTACAGCTTGGCCAGAACGTCTTGAAACGGAACTAAACTTTTTGTTTGCTAACAACGTTTTAAAATCTTTGATATTTGATGTAAACAAAGAACGCAGGTTTTTTTTAGATTTATTATTGTGCCATAAAACTAACGTAATAAGTGAAAAAAAAAAACATTCAAAGTGCTGGTAGCGAGAGCACAGTGGCGACTTCCAGTTTTCTACTCTAATTTGCCAAGCTGTATATAAACCAAACTTGACAAAGATACGACACTTTTAGAATAGCCAATACGTCACAAGCAAGTTCAAACACTTGCTGCTGACGTCACGAGAACTCTTGAAGTTTAGAATAAATACGTATCCATTATTTTTCAAAACTCATAATGACCAAATTTTTGCGGTGCGGCGCTGCAACGCTCTGTGTGTTCGCTCCGTAAAGTGCTCCGAATTGAAGTAGCTATGACACATTTAATAAGTTATTTTCTGCCATAAATGATATCAGTCAGTTCTCCAAAACCGTGACCAAAGACCAGAACTAGAACATTGAAACGATTTTATCCTAGTAAATTGTCTTTGGCACGAGGCATAAATTAGAGATAAATGTTTAATTTGTAGTCAAGATCCTAAGTAACCTTTTAGGAAAACTATTAATTGTTTAACATTTCCAAGGTAATATCATTAATATTAAAACTATCAAATACAAAGTACGAATAGTTTATTAGTATTTCCGAGAACTTGATAGACCCTTACACGTGCCAAAATGGATGGAAAAAAAACAATAAAAGGATGATGCCTAAACTAGTATGGAGCTCTGCCCCGGAAACTTACAAAATACAGATTTATATTATGATATAAATTTGTATTTTGCGGTATTTTTTTTTAATCTGTAATAGCTTTTTAAATGTACTTTTGAAATATCTAGACTGAATTTCAAATAAAAAACCGCTTCAAAAATTTTATAAACATTTCTTTAAATAAATGTAATGTTTCTTTGTTATTTCTTAGTAAGTACTAGATAAAGTTTTAGAATCTATTGTTGTCGTGAATTAAGTTCGGCAGGCCTAAGTTTGTAAGTTTGTTTAAACTTGTTAATAGTTTTAAATGCTTCAGGCATTTAAATGAATTCTAAGGAGGGTAGGAAAATACCAACCTAACTTATTTTGTCCTGGACAATCCAATTAGTACTCGACTTTGTCCGCGCGATTTCAGAAAAGCCGATGTCACTCAGGAATAATGTCGCTTTTACAGGTGATAGAATTTCCAAAATCGGTTTTGTAGTTCCAGAGATAACTTCCTAAAAACAAACTTGCAAACATTCTTTAATCTTTTTTTATAATATCAGTGTAGATTATGAAATATTCTAATCAATATTATCATTATAGATTGCTATTAAAATTCAACGTAAACTTAAGATTTTTCAGCGGTATTTTAATCAAATATCTTGTTCACAGTAAACGGCCCACTTCAGCTGGGAGGTTCCAGCATAGACCTGCAACACTTAGCTAGAACATTCGGCTGGAAACACGTGCCCACCAACCAGAACTTCGTAGGATGTATTAGTAACTTCACATATAACGACTTTGTAAGTATTATAATGATATATTTTTTCCCTAAAATTATGCCTACTTTACCGAAAAATAAATAATGTTTTTTGTTTTTTTTTGCACCTAACTTTTGAGACAATCTCTAATTTAATTACAAATTCATGGTCATACTACACTTAGAAAGAAGCAGCTGAAGATATTTTTCCGTAAACCTGTACAGGATTTTTTTTTCAAGCGTCTGTGAATGCTAGAATCCAAAACTATGAGGAAAAGCGCAAAAATATTTTTAACTGAGTATTTTTGTGCTTGATTTTGAATTGTACTATTGGAGTTTAAAAATATCCCTAAGAATCAAAATTCAATTAAAAAAAAACTATCATTCGTATCCTTGCTTAACGCCTGCTGGGAACGCATTGCTCTGGAATGCAAAAGGCTACTGAATGAACAGTTTGGACTTAGTCAGAGTCTGATAGTCCCATCCGCTGTACTCGGGGATTTATCATATCAGCAGCTCAAAAAAAATTAGGCTGGGTAATGGGTATGCAATTTCATTTTAGTTCTAACATTGTCCCTTTTCCAACAGATGTACAATCTGGGAGAGCCGTCGCTACACCACAACGCGGACCCCAGTTGTCAACGAAGCATGTTCACCGCCGTCACCTTCGGTATTGACACCAACTTCCTCGTCGCCATACTGGTCTGCATCGTCATATTAGCCAGTGAGTACTTTTTATTTATTTACAGTTAATCTGATCACGAAGAGCAGTGCTGTCCAGTGGTATCGGCTTCGACTTACGAGTTGTAGGTCGTGGGTTCGATCTAAGCTAGTCGCATTACTTTGTGTAATTTATTTCATGACCAGTGCTCTCAAACGGTGAAGAAAAACATCGTGAGGAAACTGGTATGTCCTAGAACCAAAAATTCGAAGACATGTGACATCTACCACCTCGCACTGGATGACGATGATGAATCACTTAATTTGATAGAGTCTGTATATAAGATCATGTTGTTGACGTTTGCCAAGAGTTAATCATTTTATTTACTGAGAACCTCAAGCTGCGTATATTATTTAATAGTAACCTTAGTGGAAATTGTATTTTTGGGCTGACAACATTGGGGAAGAATATTTCGACGCTCTTGAATAGTTTTGTTTATTTAATTTTAGTAATGTGTATGAGGGTTTTTTTATTGTTGTTTGTGTAAAAATCAACCAAAAAAAAAAACAGGTTGCAATCAAATATCAATATATAACAATCAAGCATCTTTTCGATCCAAGAATTTGAAAAACCAGTTCAAAGTATTAAAACAATATTTTTGGTGTATCAGGAGGAGCTAAAAGCTATTACAATATTCCTGTTGGTGACTAAGTTTATCTATTTCAAATATTTGTCCCAATCCAACACGAATATTCCGTCGACCGTATAATGTTCGGCCCACAAATACATATCATAGGATCAAACCGTGTACTGCGATTTTGACAAACGAGGCAGAGTTAACGATTCATCTTACTATTAGAGAGACGTCTAAGACTATAGAGATAGGATTTAGTATCACAATGCAATTTAGACTTAAGTTCAAGAGAGATAGAATTCAAAATGAAATATATCCGTTTTGGAACAAGATTCTTGCTAGAATACTGATTGTTATGTATGTCAACATTTGTTGAAAGCTTTAGGAGTATTTTTTAGCGTTGCTTACCCAAAAGGTAAAACAGGACCCTGTTATTAAGACTCCACTACCCGTCAGTCGGGTTGTCCATCCGTCATGAGTCTGTATCTCATGAACGAACGTTACTTAGACAGTTGAAGTTTTCATAGATGATGTATTTTTGTTGCCGCTAAAACAACAAATAAAATAAAAAATAAGGGGACCCCACACTACAGATATGTTGTTCAATAATATGTCTAAGGCCTTTGTCAAACAGACAGGCGATAGCGAACCGAACCGAATCATGTCATATAAAAATGCGAAAGCGATCCGATACTCTATGTGACAGGCTTCAAACAATTCCATACATTACAAACAAAAACGCTACGCCACGCATTCGGTTCGTTTGTCAGTTTGACAATAGCTTAAGGGCGCTCCCTCACCGCGAGCAATGTAATGTAACGTTACAGGTTCGAACATTCCAAGACAGAGAGAGCATCAAATTGCGCACTTTTATGTTACATTACAGGTGAATGCTTGCGGTGAGGATTATAACAGTAAGCTTCTAAGCCCAAAAGGGTTCGGCAGAGCTGAAACCCACATTTCAACACTAAAAATCAACTACTTATTGTAATTTTTTACCCTACTTCAACGAAGCACAAAAGGAGGAGGCCCTATACAACGTGTAACGTTAAATGCGCAAAACCTCTCGTGGGGTAACTCAGCCCATGTTACTGAACAATTTCTGTTCTAAGACTTTTGGAAAAAAAAAAATTAAAATGGTTTTTCATACAAAATGAGAAATTGATCGGGCCCATCAGTATGAAAAACCATATTTTTTTTTGTCCAAAAGTCTTAGATCAAAAATTTTTCAGTAAAATGGGCTGAGTTACCCCACGAGAGGTTTTGCGCATTTACCGTTACACGTTGTATATTTTTACATTCTTTATTCAATACCTCCAACATCTCTCTTCAAAAAAATCTAACCGCCATCTTCTTTCCAGTTCTCCTGCTAGCAGTGGTGGTGCATCGTAGGAGAGCAGACGCCTGGGCCGAGAAGGAGCTGGACGACATCAGAGAAAACATCATCGCGTACGAGGACGAAGGAGGCGGCGAAGGAGACGCTGGCTACGACCTGCATGTGTTGAGGCAGATGTACGATGGACCTCTGCCCGACACTGATACATTTATGCAGAGAGGAGGTAAGAATAAATTTTCACTTAAACTGGTTGTATTGTTGGAAAAATTTAGTCGAAGAAAAAGAAGAATTTGATCAGCAAGTTAAGCACTCAAAATTTACTTTTTAACGAATAGGAATAGCAATTATTTAGTCATTATATCAACTGAGTTTCATATAAATAACCTCTATATACGAATGCAACAGGTAAAAAAATAAACGCATTCCATAAAGCAATAGAAAAAAAGCCCTTCCGATTACTTTGAGCTTCGATAACATAACAAAAAATCTTTTTTTTTGTGGGTACTGCGGATTTATTAAATGTTTATATAATTTTGAAGGTTATGTCTAGTTCATAATTTACTTCAAATCTGAATTTGAAGCTCATGGAAATAGAGCTAGGCACTTAAAGAACTTTATGAGCCATACAAGAATTCCAAGAAATACGACATCATCCATTTAATATCTACACAAAATTCCCCTTAATTCGCAAATCTTTTTTGCTTTCGTTATCAATTTCTGTCAAAAGCAGACTCCCACAAAAAATAAACGTAATGAGATCTAGGACTCATTTTAACCTGCTTCTGCCAGGTCAACGATGATCGGTATTGAAAATGGCGGATGAAATACCGATAGCTGAACAATGGCGTAGCGGAACCGAATCTGGGATGGGGCAAAATGCATTTGCGAGGCCCTTTTATTTCAGGACTAAAAATATGGCCACCGATAAACGCGCGAGGCCCCCTTCTAAAAGTCAAACATTTCAGTTCTCAATTAGAAAAAAAAACGTAACCAAGTCATCTCGCAACAAGGAGCCTCGCGCGAGCAGTGTAGGCGCTAGACCTTAATGTGATCATCGGCGACATTAGCGTCTCGGGACCTCTTAGGGTCTTTCATTTCCCTCTCATCGAACACCACAAGTATATAATTATTACTAGCGGCCCGGCATCGCTACGTATTGAGTGAAATAATAAAAAAATAAAAAATGTGATAAATGAAGAACCGCTTGCCCGAACAAAGCCTAAACATTTGCTTTGGATCAGTGAGCCCGTTCTTGAGTTATAAAATTACAACGAAAAGTGGCATTGATTTTATATAGATTGATATTGATGTGGGTCATATTAATTCCTTAGTTGAGCTTAAGGTGACAAGTTTCTTTCTAGGCCCTTAAAGATGCGAGGTTGGGGCCTAGAATCCGCTTCGCCCCTGCCTAGCTACGCCACTGTACCAGAATATCTGATATCTGAGGGGAGCGTTTTTATCTCAGTTCTGAAGACTCTATTGACTATGAAAATTGTTTAAACGGAGGATGCTTGAACGATTATCTTTATCCTGGGTTTTTTGTCGCGTGTCATGTTGAATTTTGCTTCGTTTGCTATTTTATTCACCTTTTTAATTTAGCTAGTATGAATCAGTTTGTTGTTTATTTTTCTAAACGTTATTTCTGGAAACTTGAGTGGTGGGTTTGTTACGCCACGATTTCAGCTAAAACACAAAAGTTTTGAAGGTAAAGGGTTTTATAGATAACACTGTCGTTATGTACTGTTGTTTTATGTAATCGAATAGAATTGTTGTTTTGTAATGTTTATGATGATTTTCTTCTTCAGTATAACGTAAACTTATTTGCAGAAAATTAAATTAAACTGGACAATGGTTTTCGATTTAGTTAAGGAATAAAAAAATAAAACAGTAAAATGTTTTTTATTAGATGCCAAAAATATTTTCTTTTTTATGTTTTGAATTTTTTCATTTTTTAACCGACTTCAAAAAAAGGAGGAGGTTATCAATTCGACTGTATTTTTTTTTTTTTTTATTTTTTTATGTTTGTTACCTCATAACTTGCGACTGGGTGAACCGATTTTCATGATTCTTTTTTTATTCGAAAGCTGGTGCTTCCCGTGTGGTCCCATTGTCACCATTTTAGGATCTGATGATTGGATCATGGAGAAATCGAGGGCAACCCTCAAATTTTATTGGCTGACACATACTTTTTCGCAAATCTTATGAAGTAATTCAAGTACTTGCGTATGAAAATCATCATCTCATGTAGCTGAGCTGATGATGGAAGGTACAACTCCTCAAGTAAGAAAATTATGTTTGTGTTCGCATATCTCCGGAACTACAAGTCCGATTTAAGTAATTGTTTTTTTTGTTGTACTAGATATCGTTCAACTTAGGGAATACTGCAAATTTCATCAAAATCGGTTCAGTAGTTTTTGAGATAGGGAATAAATGAAAGAGATGTTAACGATGTTATTACCGGTGCTACGGATTACAAAATTCTAGTGCACATGTAGGAAAATGATGTATATGACAAGAATTTTGGTTGAATATTTAAACTAAAAAGAGAAAAAATAAAAACTTTTTCTAAAAAAAATGTGACCGCCTTCAAAAACAACCACAAAAAAGGGTAAAATAACCTACAAAACTTTTCTTTCGGAAGTCGGTGGCAAAAGAGACAATGAAATTAATAAAAAAAGTCACCGACTTCCGAAAGAAAAGTTTTGTAGGTTATTTTACCCTTTTTTGTGGTTGTTTTTGAAGGCGGTCACATTTTTTTTAGAAAAAGTTTTTTTTATTATTGTGTTTATTTATTTTTTCTCTAATGAATAAATTACTCCCCTATCTCAAGGTATGGTAGGCGCAGCCCCAGATATCTCCGGCTTCCTAGACGATAAGAAATCCGTCCTAGACCGGGATCCGGACATCACACCGTACGACGACGTCCGACACTACGCGTACGAGGGAGACGGGAACACTAGTGGTTCTCTTTCTTCTTTAGCGAGCTGTAAGTATTTAAAATCGCCAGTTTCTTGCCATTATCACCTGCCATTCAGATCCAGCCTATGCCTTGCTGGCCCTCCAAGTGACACCCTAAACCAAGGTTCGTACCCCACAGGGGGTGCCCTTAGCGTGTGGTCATTTAGTTTTTAGTATGTTAGTTGTAAGCCCTTGGCTGAAGGCCTTAGAGTAATTTAAGGCATCCACAGAAAAGTCCGGTTAGGCATCTCACAAACTCGTCCAGGCTAAACTGCGATAAGCAATTCAAAAAAAAATTGGGCTATCAGAGAACCAGCGCTGTGACATTAAAACAATGTCGCCTTTTGGCCTCGCACAAAAAGCAAAAAAATAACTATTTTTTCTGTTTATTATCTTAAATTATGCCTACTTTTTCTGTTTGTTATGTGTTTCTTTATATAATTTTGTTTTTCTTCTGATTTTGGAAATTTTAAAATTCTAAAATATATGTATAAAAATATTGTAGTGTGAATTCAATACGTGTTAAGCCGGTACTAACTCTTATAACATAGTAATTCAAGTACTTACAAGACGTATAGGATCGTATCACTTTGATTTTTCATTATTCCACCCTAATTTAATAATTCTCCCTTTCATAAATAATCAAATAGAAATCAAACTACTCATAGCGATCTTACAGAAATAAAAACAGTAATAAAAAAAAATGTATCTTCAAATTAATTATCATGTCTGCAAAGTTTTGTTAAGTAATTGAATATAAAGTTGTTTAGATAAAGCTGAGGTCTCCTAAGCACATTTCAGGAGAGAACGCAAAACTTTGTTCAACCACGTATAGATATTTAAATAAAGCGAAATTATATTACCTACCCCTAAATAAACTATTTAAATACATATTACGGTTATGAGACAATATGGAACAGAGCTATATTGTAAATTATTTTAAATAATTGAAACCCATACCCGCTGAAACATTTTTAACAAAATTTTTCGTCAATATTGGTTTTACATGTCTAGACATTTTATTACCTTTCAGTTGAATAAAATTCGTTTTAGTGAACATAATTTTCAAATTTTATATCGAACGATTAGGGTGGGATAATAAATTAGAAAATATTTTCAAGTAAAGGATTCAATACATATTTTTATAAGCCCTTCAAGAATGTTTACTTTTTTTATTTAAAATTAAGCTTATTAGTCTTTTTTCAATATATAAATCGTATAAATACATATATTTAATAAAAGGAGTCTATTCATATTTTGCTTAGCCATTCAAATACACATACTATTTTTTATATCAACTTTAGTATAAGAAACTATTATATATGAGCAGTGGTGGCCCAGTGGTATCGGTCCCGACTTACGAGTTGTAGGTCGTGGGTTCGAACCCCGCCAGCCGCATTACTTTGTGTAATTTATTTCATCACCACTGCTCTCAAAACGGTAAAGGAAAACATCGTGAGGAAACCGGCATGTCCTAGAACCAAAAATTCGAAGACATGTGACATCCACCAATCCGCACTGGGCCCGCGTGGTGGATTATGGCCCACTCCCTCTCACAGAGAGGAGGCCTGTGTCCCGGCAGTGGGAACATTATAGGCTGATGATGATATATAAACAAAAAACTAACCTCAATTTTTTCCCTAGGTACGGACGACGGTGACTTAAAATTCAACTACCTACAAACCTTCGGTCCTCGGTTCCGCAAATTAGCGGACATGTACGGAGACGAAGAGGAGGAGAGGGAACGTCCTCACGAGGAATCCTGGTGCTAGCGCCACGCCTGGCTAGTCTAGCCACACCAGACTGTCCAGGCTTAATGCCAAGTGCTTGGTGTTGCCAAGCTCCCAGATGCCTTACCGCTTCACAGCGTATGATTTAACACGGTACTTGTGTTGCCAGTGACAATTACACCCCACCGGATAACCCCTTTGATTGAAATTGACGTTTGAATTTAGAACCCTGTGATATGACGTGAAGTTTTTTTTAAAGGTTCGCTTCGGGATTGTATGAAATTGTGTTTTTTTTCTTTGTACCGTTTTTTTTTGTACTTTTTTAATTGTTATTGTGAGTGTATAAGTTCGATCAAATCGATACGAGCAAAGGACGTTGAGAGACACCTAATGTCATTATCCTGTGACCGGAAACTGACTATATCGGTTTAATCGAACTTAATGTCAAGGAATATTATTTTTAATTGTAGACTTCATATTTCCTTACGCAAATTGTAAAGCTGATCGACTTATTAAACAAAACCAGGCCTAATTATTTTAGGTAAAACGAGCAACGACCTAGAAATATGAGATTTGCTCCAAAACGCTTTGCAAATTGGGTGAGAAATTTTGGTCGTCAGTAAATATTATGATTTCAAACAGTAACTTTGAAGTGATTTCTTCAAAACGTAAGTATATTGAAGCAAATATTGTACTATTATTGTAAATGCGTTTTCAATTTTTTGATAGTCATGCAGTCCATTTAAATTAGTTAAATAAAAAAAAAACTTAATTCGATCCCTAAGCTACATCTTTTATTCATTTCTAACAATTTTATTAGTAACTTAGAATCATGTGTCAAATAATTTTGAAAAGTTAAAAAAAAACAGTATTAAATTATTAAAACACCTAATTACATTTCAAAAGTGGGTTCAATTAAACTGATTAAATATAACGAAAGGTGATAACCTAAAAAGGTGGAAAGTTCGTAGTGAATTCCGTTTTTTTAAGAACATGTAACGTACTATTCAATTATAATTATATTCAAATAAATCACATTTAAAAATGTTTTTAAGAAAATGACTGATGTAACAATAGGCATCGTTGTAGATACGCCTAAATTATTTCGAGTATGTAATTTTTATATTGTAAAATGTTTAGGACAGAAAATTGAGTGATGTGTATGACTTGTATTTAAGACTTTTATACGTATTATTCATTTAGTTTTGTAATAAAATAGGTCGGCCTTAGCTATTAGTTAGTGTTATTGGTATGGGACGTTCACAAATCCTAATAGTCGCCTCGCCTCTTTACAGTTATTTGGCACCTTCTTTATTCAACCAATAATTGAATGGTTCTTTTATTCAGTAAATTACTGAACAGTTCTTAAATTCAATTAATTATTGAATAGTTTTATTATTCAGTGAATTCTTGAATAGTTTAATTATTCAGTGAATTCTTGAATAGTTTTATTATTCAATGAGTTATTGAATTGATCCAATAGGCTTTTACTGATGGCAATTTTTGACGCGCATATACGTTTATTATAGACGTTGAAAGCGTTATAATTATCATAGTCATCTGAAGCTTCAGTAGAATTTGCTGAATTTGTGATTGCAATTCAAAGATGTTTTAAAGATGGTTGAGGCTAGGCTGGACGGATAGTTCCTACCTTATAATATTGAAGATGGAACGAAAGTGCCATTTTGTCTTATTTTACTATATTAAGCCATACAGATTTACGTTTAAAAACATTTTGTAACGATTTATTAGAAAAGGGCCTATATAACAACTAATTATTCACAAAGGTATCTTATGTGAAAAATGCAGCCTATGTATGATCCTTTATATTATTGTGACATGCCCCAAACGGTGCAAAAATACTAAAAATGTTTTGTATCTTTTTTTTAATAACCGTCTAATGTTAAATAATAGTTTCAACTAAATGTAAGATCGTTTTAATTGGAATATAGTAGATTATAATATAATGTAAATATGTACAGCGATAAACATAGTGAACTTAATATTCAGTAAATTAACTTTTGTATGGTTAATATTAGGTGAATATACAAGGTGTCTTATCATTATGCATATCAACGAATTGTAATATTAAAAAAAAATATCCCTTAATCGAATCCGTTGTTTTGACATGTTTTCAATGTGACATTATGCCTAACTTTCTATGTGTAATATCCATATTAAAATTGTGTAATATCCTTAGCATATAATAATAGTGACTATATATGAATATACCTAAAACTTTATTTATTTCGGACCAATGTAAATCTGTAACTCATAAAAACTGCAAACATTTTTATTAAAAAAACTAGTCCAAAAGATTGTTAGAATAGCACAAAAATTCGATCCTGAATATGTTTTTAGTTGTGAATATGAATACTTAGTTATCTTTTTTCGAATAAATGATTGGAATGGAATATTATTTTGTATCTTTTTTGCATGTTGTACACCGAACAAAGTTATTTTTAATTACTTGCGTTATTTTTCTATGTAGACGAATTCTTCTTATTTTTAATACTGTGTCCATAGTTTATAAGTAGTCCTCCGCTTTATTTTTTTCGTTTGTTATTGACAATGTTGTTTTGTAATTTAGTTTTTAAGTAGGCATTGATTAAATACAGTACTGCTTAGTACTACAAAAATTAGGTTTAATTATTTTTTTTATTATTTTTGATACCGATCCTATGAGCTGTTTATTACGTATTTAATGTCGTATATTATTTTAATGCTACGTATTTAGTGAAAATAAATGTTAATTTCCGCCCGTATTTTGAGTTTAAATTTTTAATGATTTGTAAAAAAAAAAAAACTTAAATACTTACAGAAAAATATCAATACTTAGATGATTTGTTGCTTTTCATGACATCGGAGTAAAATCTAATGATTTCTCGCATTTCTAAAATAACTGAATATAGTTTTATTTTTATTTTTCAGCCTTTTTTTTAAACTCATACAAAAAATTTCATCTTTCTAAAAAAGAAAGATTTTTTTTTCTATACGTGGAATTTTTTTCTATATTCCACGTAAAATCTGTCACTATGTTAGGTTATAATTTTTTGATGATTTTTCCTAGTAAATCTTAAGGACTATTATCTTAGGTTACTGTCACATAATCATAAGATAATATTCCCTAAGCAACATAAAAAAATAGTTTAGTATCTGTGTAAAAAGTAACTTTGATTACATTCCACTATACATACGTTAATGTAATATTAATGATCAATTACTCGTACTTAGGCATTGTAGGTGGACATTTTTCAAAGAAAAAAAAACTTCAAAAATTGCCACCTACAAAATAAAAAACACTGCCATAATTAAAAAAAATATGAAAATAAGAAACGCTTTGGTTTTTTTTTTACTTTTATTTATTGACTTGAATGCGAGTTTAATTTAAATGACAACTTTAAGCAGTTAAGTGCCTTCTGTTCTTTATGAACATTACTTATATTTTTAATAAATGATTTTGTGTTTGATTGTACCGGGGTATTGCGTTACAGTAATTTTTTTGTCACTTGCATTAATGAATTGAGTTCTTGATTGTACTCTTTTTAGAATGATTTTCTAGCTTCACTATTACAAATTAATATTTATAATACTTGTAACATTTCGTTTATAAATTCAATTCTTTGCGAGTGACTATTATCGATGGATTCCTATTCAAAATGGACAAAAAAAGTTGAATTCGAATCCATCCGACATTTTCTGTCGCAGTTTAGGCTAGTACAGACTTATAAATACGGTAAAAAAAATCGTTTTTATGAGTAAATGTATGATAAATCGACCATATAAGTGTATGTAAGTAAAGAGTATGTGTACCTAATTATCAAAGTAAAGATGGATGTTATAAGGTATAGGGCGAGAGCGACTGAAGTTTGTCATATTATATTATAGGCTAGCTTGGACTTTGTTACATAGACATTAAGTATTCAAGGTCGATATTGGAATAAACGAAATGAAATAGATTTTTTTTGGATTTTTTATTTTCCTTGTCTCCTATAAAATAGACGACCCTGTTCATGAAATATTTCTACGAATACATACTGATATTATAAATAACCATGCTTACGCCAGCGAATTTAAGAAAAAATCCTACGAGAGTGTAACGAAACCAAAAAAAAATTACTCTACTTGTAATTTCTAGACTGCCTTCATTAGTGAAACATCAAATTCCATTCAGCTGTTCTGTGGTCTTATCGCAAGATTTCTGTATTTATTTACAGCGTACTTAGGGTCATTTTATATTACCGCAGAGTCGAAGCGCATCGAAGCGTCTTTCTAAAACTGGACATAACTATTTCAACCTCAACTCCACATCGTAACGCATACATTACTTCTAAGATTTTAAAAAGTCGCGCGCATTCTTCAGAATTCGCGCGTCTGCGCGTGAACGCTTCGCTTTAGTTGTAAAGAATTTGACGCTTCGATGCGCTTCGAATCTGCGCTAGTATATATTGACTTGTGGTATTTACTGCATTAAGGGCTGGTTTTTCAATAGTCAGATAACCGTTAACTGAGGAGTAAAAATGGCGGTTTGACAGCTTATCTATGAAAAATATGTCATACCGTTATTTTTATTCCTCAGGTAACGGGTAACTGACTATTGAAAAACCAGCCTTAAATTGTATAGAAAAATTGAAAAGCGCCTCTAGTGTACTAACGAGCAACTAATTTTTCCATCAAATTACCGTCTAAATTCTAGTTTGCGTCACAAAAACTGAAAAGTCATGGTTGTTCCTTTGGTGTGATTTGGTAACAAATATCCATCCCAATTTTCGCATTTAAAGAACGGGTTGATGATGATTTATTTGTAAAATATTTTTAATTACTTTTTCGCCCCTTTACGGCATGAAGTTGTTAATTTGTTAAAGTATCAACAAACAAGCATTATATTGACTAATGCAGTCACACTTACCCATTCCATCATTCCCATTCATTAAATCCCTTTTCGATTCAAATCAATCTTTCTAAAACTTTCGCGGTCAACCGTTCATCAATCAACCACTTAGTAACAAATCTACCCTCTATAAAAAGTTGCCCCACACTAGGAACGTCTCCTGTGTCGAGGACGCAAAATACGAAAAACTGCCAAACCCGGAACGAGTACCCTTAATTAGCCATCCAAATATTTGTTACATGCGGGTATCGGTCCCGCGACATGCAGCCCAGCAGTCGGTCGTTCGGCCACTGCGCCTACCGTGCAATCAAAGACAAGTTCAGTAACAATTCGGTGTAAACAACTACCCTTGGACACCCAAATATTTGTTCCATTCGGGTATTGAACCTGCGATGTCGCAGGTTCAATACCCGAATGGAACATGCCACGTGCTCTCCAACAATTCAGTGTAGTTATGATTTTTGAGGTCAGAAAAATTCAGCTGCGATGCGTAAATACCTTTTAGCGGCTCCACATTAGTGCCGTGAATTCTCGGCACAATAAACGAACAAAAACGAACGCGCGTGGCACTAATGTGGAGCCGCCATAAAAATAATTGAATTCAGTGTAGTGATAAGTGTGCGTGCACACACACACACGCGCAAGCAAACACGCACGTGTTTGCTTGCGCGTGTGTGTGTGTGTGTTTCAATCAAATAGATATCTCTGGGTTGTGTAGTGCAGTGTCACCGTGGAATATTATCGACGACGAAGACCAGTAAGTACCTTTCCCCTATATCATATTTTTACACGCAAATATGCATGATTAAAAGCTCGTCTGCAGACACAGTTCCTTCGTAGGTTTTATCAGCCACGACATGGATAGACCATGGCCTTATTTAGGATAGTTTTTATCCCAGGAAGAAATAGCCAGGCCCCCTCTATAGATTTGCAATAGGACTCGTAGGAAGCTGTGAATGTCAGGCCTCCCCTAGATAGATTTACAATTAGGAACAGTTTACATCCAGCCCGATCCTGTGCTCTCAAATTCATTATAATAATCTATCTGGATACGTTAACTACTGGAAGGAAAGTTTTTACAACTACCCACCCTGCTCTAGGTACAACTTGAGACAAATTTTCAAACATATTAACACAACGAAAGATGTAATGAAAATTACTAGTTTTAAAATCTGTTTATCTTTTTAACCGACTTCAAAAAAAGGAGGAGGTTCTCAATTCGGTCGGTATGTTTTTTTTTTTTTTTTTTTTTTTTATGTATGTACATCGATTACTCCGAGGTTTCTAGTCCGATTAGTGTCATTCTTTTTTTGTTCGATGCAGTATACTTGCAGTGTGGTCCCATAAAAATTTCATCCAATTTGGTTCAGTACTTTTTATTTTGTGAGCATTTTTATTGATTTCGGCTACTTGGATGACATTACTTTTTGCGTGTTTGTTACGCGATTACTCCGTCAATTGTGGACCGATTTTCAAAATTCTTTTTTTGTTGTACTAGGGATCGTTCACCTTAGGGAATACTGCAAGTTTCATCAAAATATGTTCAGCAGTTTTTGAGATAGGGAATTTTATTAGCATGTGTACATGAGCGATGTTAATACCGGTGCCACGGATTACAAATTCTAGTGCACTTGTAAGGAAATTATGTATTTGACAAGAATTTGGGTTGAATATTTAAACTAAAAAGAGTAAAATAAAAAACTTTTTTCAAAAAAAATTTAACCGACTTCAAAAACAACCACAAAAAAGGGTAAAATAACCTACAAAATAACTTTTCTTTCGGAAGTCGGTGGCAAAAAGACAACGAAATAAAAAAAAAAATAAAGCCACCGACTTCCGAAAGGAAAGTTATTTTGTAGGTTATTTTACCCTTTTTTGTGGTTGTTTTTGAAGTCGGTTAAATTTTTTTTGAAAAAAGTTTTTTATTTAGATATACGAATTCAGTGACAAAAACCAGTTGTCATGCGAAAAACGTTACATTCAAACCCACTACCTCGCGTTTGTGTAACTAAAGATTTATTATTGGCAATGTGCCTTTGTTGAATGTTTAATTAACATTTGCTGATATACGAGCAAAGCAACGATTATTCCGCTGTACACTACTTAATTGTACCCCATCATTTTGAAAAAAGGTATTTTTTTCATTTAAGTTTTTGTAAACTACCCACATTAAAAAAATCTCCTGTTTCGTGGGTGCGTTTAGGACGTTGAAACTCACATACACGAACACTCAGACCGGGAGCAACTACTTGCAAGATAAACAAACTTCGCTTGGCTCGTCTTGGTGGGGGCACCCCCAGATATTTGTTCCAGCAGTCGATACCTGCGTTAACCGAGTTATTTATTTTGCTAGGGATAAAAGTGTTTGTGGAAGACATGCTGGAGGTCTGCTTCGCCGTGTCCTCACGGAGGCGAAAGTAGGTGGAGGCCTCTCTCATCCGGCCTTGATCCAGGCCATCATGGCCTAGGTAGGGGGCGAATAGGCAGCCAAAAAAAATATTCACCGAATTTTTTCTACTATTACTTTAAGCTTAGATACGTCACCCCTCTGCAATCATTCTTCCACTTTTTCGATCCAGGGCTATTGCCCTCTTAAATCTAAAGTTGCCAACCCATAAAAATATTTCTACAAAAATCGTCTGGTGTGATAGAATGGAGAAAAAATCGAATTTTTAGACTAGTGGGGTAAAGTGGAACACTCTGTAAGTTGTTATATTGCTTCAGGCAGGTGAAAAGTCCACAATTGATCGTGACAGGTAAGCGTTTGGAGTTGAAGTTACATTTTATGGGAATTGAACACGCTAGCGATTTCGACTGGCTAAGCGGAGTTTACATTGTTGGATGAGACGACGTCATTTTAACGTGCAGAACATCGAGCATTCGCCGTTTTAAATTTTGCCGACCTGAACAACGAACCGAGCCAAACATAGAAACAAACATCGCTACGAACTTTTTCACGATCTTTCTAGCGAACGCTCTAGTCTAGTCGATGGTTTTCAAATTTTCTTTTCTTCATGAAGGTGTCAGACTTTTTTGACAGTCGGCTCGGGAGAAAACTTGCAAGAACATTCGTTAGAAAGCTTCCTAAAACGCTCTCGTTTGTTTTGTGTAATGTAATATTCGCAACAAAGCTGGGAATGTTGAAGTTTATCAGCACCTCTAGCCAGATAATCTACTAGACTATATTGGTGGTATTGGTATTTACATACATTTCTAGGGAAAATAGACGATGCCAGTGTCGTGTCGTTACCGGTATCGATATCGTCGAAATATAAAACCGTTCATTATATCGAGCCATTGCGTGTGTATCTTACTGCTTAAAATATAAACTTATTACACACTAAATAAAGAAGCATATATCATTAATCTTGCTGTCAGGAAAGTTTAAACACGCCTTAGTTTTTCATCACACAGACTTAGAAGTATTAATTATCAGGCAGCACTAAATTTCTGTCACCTTAACAAAGAACCTTGGATTAAAGCGTTTCCGGTCAGGTATTTACATTTTAAAATAGGTACATTTCACTTGTAAAGTGATATCTTTGTAATTTACACTAGGTGTAAAATAAATGATAAGTATGTTAAAAAAGAAGTCTTTAATTTCTTGGCTTCTTTGTCTTTTACATGGTTTGAAATTATACCTTTAAAATTTAATTTAAGAGTAGAAGAAAATAAATAATAAGCCATTCCATTTAGTTGGCATTTACAACTTGCCAAGTTCAAAAATATTTCTATAAATCAAATACCTAATGTAACACTAATAGTAGATAACTTGTTAGTACCTTACTCTGGGACCAAAAAAAAACAAACGTGTTTAAAAATATCTGGCTTGGTTATTGGTTCAGCCGGGACTGCATTTCTGTGTTTAAGGATATTTTTTATATAGGTAGACGTTGCCCCCACACTAAGAATTTCTCCTGTATCGTGCGTGCATTTACAAACATAAAAACTCATATACTTACACAAATATCCAAACCGGACTTGTTCTTGGTATGCCTGAAACAAAAACATAACTTAATAATCCCCTTCTTTTGATTCGCGTACACAGTCAGGTTTCATATCGAAAAAAGCAATTTATTCATTGATTTGAAAGAGTTTAGAAAATAAACATTTTGATTCGATGAACACTGATAGTTTCAATCGCATTTCTGATTGGTATAAAGCCTTGTGTCAATTGGCAATCTAAATTATTTCTATGAATATGCACAGCTGCACAAACAGTTGGATTTTCACAAATATACCCTGATATAAATTGCGAAAACTGGAATTTCCAACCGTATAAAATGGTGTGATGTTATCTTCTTTTGTATAAACGAACAACCCTTCCCACAACTGGACCTGAGGTATCCTCCTAATTCCCACGTTTTGTTAGTTTGTATTTTTACCCGAATGCCAAGGAATGGTTAAGTTATTGAGCAGAGTATTCATAAAATATTTGACAAAAGTGGCTGTCTGTTGCCTCTTGTGAAGACTGGTGAAACAGACGGGTTTCGTCATCTCATTCGCACTTCATCCTGCGATCGTAGTGGATGACATTCGCATTCGCACTTCGTCCCATTCGCAGTAGGTCCCATTGGCAGTTCGTCCTATCCGCAGTTCGTCTCATGCGGAAGTGCGGATTTCGTACTTCGTCTCACGATCGTAGTAGATCACATTCGCACTTCGTCCCATTCGCAGTAGGTCCCATTGGCAGTTCGTCCTATCCGCAGTTCGTCTCATGCGGAAGTGCGGATTTCGTACTTCGTCTGACGATCGTAGTAGATCACATTCGCACTTCGACCCATTCGCAGTTTGTCCCGTAAGTACTAGTTGTTTGAAAGCTTTACTTTGACTTCTGAGTAGATATTTTCTGCCATTCCGAAAGAGGCCAGTGCTAATGCAGTATGTTTTACTTTTTTACGTTTCCTTTTAAGCCGTCGGCTTAACGCAAAGGGCCATGTTCGTTTGCGGACAAATGCGCCCTGATTACGGATTTTGCATACAACCATAATGAAGGATTAAAATAATACATCACGCAATGACCGGCGGGGTCATAATAACTGTGTTCTAATGTTAATGACGTGGGTGTAATTATGAAATAAGTAAGTACGCTTGCATTTTTTATTCGCATAATTCTTTAAAACTTTGTTGCGTTTCATGTGCTGGTAACTAGGTAATATAATTCTCGTAAAATAATTACGTAAATTGCAATTAGGTTGACAGCCTAATCCGATGTCAGCTTGCTAATTGGCTATTTCTGACTAGTATTTTTACTCTAGTCTAGATATAAGCATGCAACTGGAAATAGATTGTGGTCATTCTAATCCTTGTTAATTTTGTTGTTATCCACTCGAATTTTTCAAGTCTAATGTAGTATCGTGTTCGTAGACGAATATACAATAAATAACAAAGTTTTGTCAAGATGTACCACCTTAAATGGAGGAGAATTCTTAAAATAAAATAAAAATCATCAACATAAGTTATTACAAATTCATACATTTTTCCCATGAAAAGCCAGAAATTACACAACGCCACTAGAAGCCATACAGCTACTTTTCTCGTATTTTTGACGAAAGTAAAAGGGAACATTTTTTTTCGCTAATTTGATAAAAAAAATAGTTCTCCGTTCGTAAACTAGAGGCGCTTTTTAAATTTTACATACAATCACTACATAGTATCTATAAAACAAAGTCGCTTCCCGCTGTCTGCAGTCTGTCTGCCCCTATCTATGCTTAGATCTCTAAAACTACGCAACGTATTTTGATGCGTTTTTTTTAATAGATACAACTATTCAAGATGAAGGTTTATGTGTATAAAACATGCATGACATAGTAGAGATAGCACCCGTGCGAGCCGGGGCGGGCGCTAGTTGAAAACAAAATACGGAAATCTTGTGATAACGCCTTTGGTACTTGGATCGATATCTCTATCTAAATCGATACTTAACCTAAAACAGACCACTACACAACCCAGTTACTATTTAGAACACTATAATTTACCCTAAATAACCCCCCCAACAAGCACTAACCAACTATTTAGCAGTGTTTTAAACTTGAACACTTAAGGCTCCTCTAAGTTACATCCACGTCCTTATTCGGGAACATAAGCGCCATCTGACGTACCCCGAACGGTGACGTTAAATTTTAATAATATTTGACAAGATGGCCGCTGTTTTTAGGCCAAGGACTGTTTTTCTTCTTAATTTATTTGATTGTTCATTAAGGTGTGTTTTTGTTGTTTCTTCGTGTGGTTGAAGGCTGTTGGGAAGAATTTTGATACTTGTGGTAATGGAACTTTCAGTTATTTTGCTGTAAAATTTAGTGTGTTTTCAGATGCATGAATGTGTACGAAGCAGAATTTTTTTATGAACTTAATGTTAATCTAGTAATGTAGTTACATAAGCTTTTAATGGAAGCATAGAAACTAACTTGCCTTTACACTTTTCACAGGAGTTTTGTACTCATTTAAAATCTAACTAATAAATGCGAAAGTTTGTGAAGAAGATTGGATGAATGTTAATTAAGTACTCTTTCATGTAAAAGTACGCGATGGATTTTTGGCTAACTAACTACTTTTAAACTTGGCACACAGATAGTTTTCAATTCTTATTACTTCGTAAGAATTGACTTTTAATTCTGAGGATCTAAAATGACCGCTAAACAATATTCTTAATGATTCACTTTTCGAATGAAAAATAGAAGAATACGAGTAGTCAATGACGTTGCGAAGTGAATCGTTAGGAATAAATGATAAATGATAAATGATATTTATTTTGCAAGTTGGTTGTTAAAAAACACTTTTACACGTCAAATCATATTTTTTAAAGCTAGATGTGGCCGGTGTTTCGTACCTGACTACTCTGAGAAGAAACATCCGAAACAAACTCAGAGGTCACAGTCTCTTTTAAAGTCCAGACATCATACTTTTCAAGCTATGCGAAGACCATGCAGGTGTCTGAAATGGTCTTTTAAGGAAAGAACCACACAGATTTGAGTGGACCTGTCCAGTCAGTGCAAGCATTTGTCAGTTATCGTGTAGCTCGACTCATAACTCAAGGAGCTCAACGAAACGACGAACAGTACCAAAGACAGGACATTCGGGTAGGCCGCATAGAGTACTCAAATTGTCAGACAATTCAATTAAATAATAAATAACACAAGATGCCTGCATTGGTCCTAACATTCACAAAAAAACAAAAAAAAAAAAAAATACACAAAATAAAACAAAAAATATAAAAAATAAAAAGCAAAAAATTACAATAAGTAATTCATGTCAACTGATAAAAAATAGGACAAAAAAAATAAATAAAAAGTAAAAAAAAATAAAAAATTACAAAGTAATTCATGTCAAGTAGAATAAAAATTACAAAATAATCAATGTCAAATAATAAAAATAAAACAATTGTCAATGTGTAAAAAGGTACATAAAAATATAACAAATGTCATAGTGTAAAAAAAAAATCAAATGTCATGGTGTAAAAAATTATAAGTAATAGTGCTTGAAGTGACTGTTTTAGAACCTATGGTATCACGATCCACAGGAATACTAACCATATATAGACGGGCAATGCTGCAGGAATAATCTAGTTCCCTTTATAAAATAGATGTTGGTTATCTATCAGTAAGTGAATTTAAGGATTTTGTGAGTAGATACGATGTATCTTCCTCCCAGAATACGTATGTTGGCGCGTCGCCAAATTTAGTTTAAAGTCTTCGGCAGTCTGGAGAGTGGTAGCTTTCACAGCCCATTGACCAAGCGGGCCCGCATCAATGAAAAATTGTTTCAATGAAACCTCCTTTGTGTTACTTTGTTAGAAGTTCTTAATAGGTCTAAACAATGGGAGTTTTTGTATTTAGAAAAGGCTTTTTTTTGGTAAAAAATAATGGCTGATCTTTTTCAATAAAAAATAGCTTATGACGCGTTTAAAAATACATACAACTGATAAGAGGTGATAGCACGACTGCAAAAGCCCATCCGATTTTTTTTAATCCTTTCAAATGTACCTAAAAATGCAAAAGTTTGGATGGATTGGTGTTGTAAAAGCCCACGTTTTTTACACATACCTAACTTAAAACCGCGAGCAACATTCAGTCATAGATAAAGAAAATTTCTAAGCATTAAGATCTACTTAATGTTACTAAGTCTAATGTACAGAATGCTTAAATTACGGCTATAAAAAAAATCGGCCAACGAAAAAAAATCTTTATTTTTTAGCGTAGTAAAATCATCACATAAATGAGTCCTCCCGCCCTGCCCGGGGTGTTGACTGTCAGACTTGTACTGACTAAAATCCACGGTGTTCTTGAATAGCCCTTTATGTTCCGGGGTCACGGTGGGGAAATTAAATCCCGCGACCCCGGCCCTCTGAGAGGGGGCCCCGTCATTTTTGCTGACGCTCTTTGAGGCGCCCGTGGAACACGACGCGCCGTCGACCCGGGCGTGGTCCATGGTCGGACAGCGAGTTGAATAAGGCGCACGCTGCGGCAGCATTATTTTGGTTTGGTAAAATCGTCAAATGAGACCTCTAACCCTATGTGGAGCTGAAGAGACTGTCAGATTCTTATTGACGAAAAAACCATGCTGTTCCTTCAGTAGCACTTTGCGTTCCAGTGTTAAAGTTACATACAGACCGTCTCTGGCGTAGAAAAAATGTCGGCCGCGGGCTCACGCACACGGGTGACACGGATTTGTTGCCATTTAGTAAGGCGCGTTAATATTCTTAAAGAACGTTGTGTATTTATGTGAAGTTTCAAAAAATATGGCCTTAAAAGAGAGCACTGGTTGCATTTCATTATATTTTTAAAGTTGGTGTGCGTGTACGCCTAGTCACAATTGTTTTATTTCTTCATTTGTCCAATCTGGTCCGCCGAGAGACCTGTAATATTTCGTTGAGCTTTGTTCCTTTTTAAGCGTTTTTTGATACAGTTTTAATGGATTTATTTTGGTGGTCTTAAAACCCGTACATTAATACAACCGGTCTCTAGACGTAGGAATATTCGGGGGACTTTTGTGCTTTGTGTGCGTTTTGCCATTTATTTTCGCAGACAAAAAAGTACTCCGACACCCGTTCCAAGTCTGTGCAGGCCTTTATATTTATGCGACGCTCAGAACAGAGGGCAGATGTAATTCTGCTGAGGTGGCCGATCTCCGACTGAAAACTAAGATAATAATGTTATTACAGATTCAGTTTGAGAGGATAATCTGATATTTTACCTGACTTCGCTGGAGACGGGTTAAAGAGATATCTGATCATAATTGTAAGTAGGTTAGTGTTTTAGTTACCTGATTTTCGGGTCGTAAAAATCATCAAAGATGGTATTTGACTTAAAAGAACTAGCATTTTTTGTTTTGTCACGTAAACCAGAAGTGACGAAGTTACGACCCTTAAAAAAATACCAATACGTCACAAGCAAGTACAGTTTTTACTTGCTTCTGATGTCACGAACCCAACTCTAAAATTTTGATGCGTTATACTCGTATCTTTGTAAAAATTCACTGATTCAGCAAACGAAAAAATACGTCGTGTCCATTATTTTTCAAAAGTCTAGCTGAAGGACTAATTAGTCCTCCCGCCCTGGGGAGTGGAAAACTGCTCCTTTGGTTGCCTTTTACGTCACAGGGACACGGTACCCTGCTTGGACAGTCCCGCGTGTGAGCTGGGCCTCAAGTCTGCTAATTTTATTTAACTCACATTTTATTCATATTCAATTAAAGACTCAATCACGACTCCATTACGATTAGAACAAATTTGGTATTCTGCAAAAACTTCTATGTAAGCTCAATAGAGTCGTAATGGAATCGTAGTGTAATTGTAATTGACTCTCAGTTGAACAGCTATAGGTGTTGCCATTAGATAGTAGAATACCGATAAAGTCCACAATCGATTTACAATTGTAACACGATTGAAGAGAGACAGACTAGCAAATATTCTGATAGCAGTTCAATGGAATGTCACTGGAAAACCATTGGTCTTAAATTAGTAGCAGAATATCAAATGTAGTTAAAACTGCTACTGAGATCCAATTGATATTCAATTGAGCCATTACTAAATTAGCAGACTTGGGGCCCTGGTTTTCTTACCGTGTAGGTACCGATTGATCAAAAGAACAAAGAACCGATTTTGAAGTGTTGGCCATACCAGAGTCAAAGTCCTGGGATTTATTATTACGAGTAAGACAGGAAAAGAGCTATTGTCTCTAAATAACAGCTGAAGTCTGCAATGTAAGTGTATCAGTTTTTATTAGTCACATAAGACTTAAAAATAACAAGCTAAATGTCGGCGATACCTAAGAGTGTCCGTTTCGGCCATGACGTTTTTTTTAAATAAAAGCCATCCCAAGTTTTTGTAAAAAAATGTAAAAGTCGATTGCCAAAAACCATAAATTTGTCAAAGCAATGGTTAAAAAGTTATAAGGGTTTGAACGTGGCCGCGCCATCGAAACGCGGCGAACCGCGCGGCCATGGAGATCTTTAAAACTTAGAGTCGCAGAGACCTGAAATTTTGGGAAATAGTAGACTGAATTTGTAAACCATTTGTAAAAATATAGAAAAAAAACCTGTGTTTGTATTTTAGGAATTGTAAGGATAAAACCTCATGGCCGCGCCATTGAAACGGTGACAAAAACTTTATCGCTAAAATATTGTTACAAAGATCTCTTAAATCACATATTGTTCGCGTACATAAGACATGCATTTCTTTAAAAATAAGTACCGATTGTTTATTGTACACTAAGACTAGGACAAAGGGGTTTGAACATTTTTGTATGGGGAGTGTAACAGATGCCACCCGCCATTTAGATTTTTTGGCAGTCACGTCTGAAATATACAAATAGCTACTTGTACATGTTTGACAGCTCATAACTCGGAAACGTGACGTTTTACGAGGTTTTGCCACTTACCGCGTACCGCGTACCGCGTGCCGCTCGGTTCGCCGCGTTTCGATGGCGCGGCCACGTTCAAACCCTTATAACTTTTTAACCATTGCTTTGACAAATTTATGGTTTTTAGCAATCGACTTTTACATTTTTTTACAAAAACTTGGGATGGTTTTTATTTAAAAAAAAAAAACGTCATGGCCGCGCGGTCGAAACGGACACTACCTAAGATACACCTTTGTCTGGCCCTAATAAGTATAGTTACAGTCGAGAGGCCACCCAACAACAGCGCAACAACAAAGTTCTTAAAAGTAACATATCTACTGCCAACAACGTAACCTTTGGAAAAGAATTCACATAGCACACAATTAAATGAGACATTTAGTTAAAAGTTGACTTCTACGAACAATTTTGAACGAACTGCGAGTACCTATCATTTCAATTTCAGTTTGAACATTTTAAATACCATATCATTCTTGTCATATTTATTCAATATTTACTTTTTGAGATTATTATAATACATCTAATGTTAACTAGACAAACCGAAATAAATTACTTCGCCATGCTTAAGAAGAGCGAGTTTAAAAGACATTAGAAATTGACATATTTTTAACGTGGTCACATTGTCAAATCAAATGAGCCCTCCCGCCATGTGTGGAGCGAAAAGGACTGTCAGACTCGTACTGAGTAAAATCCACGGTGTTCTTTCAATAGTCCTTTACGTTCCAGGGTTATGTTTAGATAGTCCCACGACCATGGAATTTACTACCAATCAATTACTACTAAATTAGAAAGAACAAAGTAAAAATATAAACTAAAATCTCGACAGCGTGAAGTGAAAGTGATATTTTTTTTTAGTGGTTTATTCCGTCCCAAAGTTAATAACGGCCTGGGAAAAGGCATTCCCGATTCCTTCGACTTCATTCAGTGGTGTGCTTTTTCAGAAGCCATCTAAAGTGTCTCGCCATCTTCTCGTTCGGTCGTGACTCTGACAGTCTCAGAGCACCTTTCTTGACAATCATCAAATCAAATAACTTTATTTCAGGCAGAGTTCATATTGTTAGTAAGAATAAATAATACTTTATATCAAAAAGTTTTAGTGTTAGTAAGTACAGACATAAAATAAAAATTTGATATGGAGCCGCATCCATCTCTACAACAGGAGAATTCCACCCATCTGCGAATACACACATTAGTTTTGGAATATAATAAAAGACTAGATGTTCACAGCGGTTACACACTGCTGCTCGGCTCCTTTTGGTTGTAGTGTGATGTTAATATAGCCTATATAGCCTTCCTCGATTAGTGGACTATCCAACAAACAAATATTTTCAAAAAAAAATGTAACCGACTTCAACTTGACTTTATTTTTTATTTCATTGACTTTTTGTCACCGACTTTCGAAAGAAAAGTTTTTTTGTAGGTTATTTTGAACTTTATTTGTGGTTGTTTTGAAGTCGGTTACATTTTTTTTTGAAAAAGTTTTTTATTTTATGCTTTTTAGTTTCACTATTCAACCCAAATTATTGTCAAATACATAATTTAATTTTCTTACATGTGCACTAAAATTTTGTAATCCGTAGCACCGATAATAACAACGCCCATGTATAAAAACTAAAAATAAAAACTACTGCACCAAACTAAATGAAAATTTTGTGGGACCAAATGGCAGATATACTGTATCGAACAAAAAAAGAATCATCGAAATCGGACCAGAAACCTCGGAGTAATCGGTGTAGACAAAGTTGCAAACTTTTGAGGTTTTTGATGATTTATGTTGATTTTTCAAAAAGTGCTAGTCCGATTTCGATAAAATTTTAATGGAACCATTCCGAAAGTATATCCTATCCAACAAAAAAAGAATTTTTCAAATCGGTTGTTAAACGACGGGAGTTATGCCCGAACAAACATAAAAAAAAATTACAAACATCCGAATTGAGAACCTCCTCCTTTTGGAAGTCGGTTAAAAAGAATTTTTCATTTCAACCCAGCAGCTCCTGAGATAAGCGCATTCAACCAAACTCTTCAGCATTAAAATATAATAGCAAGTATAGGATTTAAAAACTTAATTCAAATTAAAATCATGCTTCATAGTCAAAGGAACAAACAAACAGAAATACACCGTAGTAGGATAAAACAATATGATACTTTCTACTCTAGCTTATTTTACTAACTATCCCATAAAAAGTACCTCAAACGTGAACCACTAAACAATATTTAGTTCCAAGTCATAATTCGCTAAACCCTGGTATACGACGACGGTCGGGCTGGTCTGTCTAGGTAGCTAGATATTTACTGTGACCACCGCTAACCACAAGGGGATGCCTCTTCAAGACTTTGCTGACTAGAATTAGGTTTTGTCTTCGTTGTACTTAAACTGAAATATATTTATTTAACGAGTTTTGATTATATTTATTACTTCTTGGGCATTAGGCATGTTGCTAGCTGACAGCGTGGAGGGCGGAGATTTTTGATGCTGGAAATTTTTGATGCTTTGTTATAGTGTAGTTTAGTTTTATTATTTCAGTTTGTTTTATTTTTGTAGTATTTATGTACGTATATTATATATTATCAGCCAATTACCGTCCACTGCTGAGCGTAAGCCTCCAAAGAGCGTTAAAGAGCGCCAACACATAATGTAGATACGTGCCTATAATAAATTTTGTTTTTGGCAAATTAAAATAATCTTTAGTTAAAGCTCTTTTGTTCAGGATAAGTTCTAGCTTACTTTCTCTTGGAATTACTCCTGTATCGTGGGTGCGTTTAGAAACAGAAACTCATATACACAAAGTAAAACAGCCAGCCAGATCCGGAAAGGCGACCTACAAACCAATGTTCCGTGCGGGAATCGAGCTTGAAACACACAGATCAGCGGTCGATTTCTCAGGCATTGTGCCAACCGCTTCTTCCACAAATCCTGTACTTTCATGTAAATATTGGCTTGAAAATTAATTACTACTTGTAGAAGGGCACAAAACATAGCATTTCCTCAAGTAAATAGTGTAAGTTTTCAAAGTTACGAGTGTATGTGAAAGAGCCATAAAGGCAGAAACAGTGTTTATGCAAATCTCTTTATAATTTGATAACAGTATGGTTTGCGTGACAACACTCCATGGCTTGTAGCGAATAACCTGCCACCTCTACTGATTGTTATTGAGAATGTATTCTGACAAGAATTTGTGGAAATTGGTTCATGTTATGACGCAAAATTAACTTAAGCGACGCTTCTATACAAAATGTATAGAAGCGTCGCGACGTAAGGCGCTGGCCACATAGAAATGACGTAAGACGATGACGCGTCGCGGACGTGCGAAAGTGTATGAGAGTCGCGCCCGCGCCCCGTCTCTTCTGTGTGTTTTACGTCGCGACGCTTCTATACATTTTGTATGAAAGAGACGCCGAAGAGACATAATTATGTCTCCGTCCCATCTGCGTCTTACGTCTTTTCTATGTGGCCCGCGCCTTAGGTTTCTTGCCTGGGTCGGATTTGCTGATTTTTTAAGCCTATGCTGTCCCACTCGTGTGCAAAGGCCTCCGCGAATGTTTTCCAGAAGCTTAAGCTTCTTTGGTGTGTCCTAGAAAAGTGAAAAAAAATAGAAAGTAATTTTTTTCGTTTCATGTTTTTTCCCATTTAGAACTAATCTTTTACTGTAGGAATCTAGTTCATCAACAACTAACCTAACCCAATAATTATGAAAAACACGATTAACTACAAAAATAAATCATAAATATTATCTAATTATGGTACACTTAAAGATTAGGTACTCCTAAAAAATTCAAACCCCTATAGAAACAAAAGTAAAATTGAAATCACTTTTAACTTTCACAAATATACTTTACTAACATAAAGTAGAAACTCAAGAGTCGTATTGTTATTAAATCCCCTTGGGACTAAAGGTCAGTAATTCAGTATCCAACAAAAACTCAAGAAGTCAAGCTGCCGTGGTCCAATTGTAACGTGCGGCGCACACTAGGCAACTATAGTGACCGGCAACGTGGTTACTATAGGTATTTATAATAGGTACCATCATTATCATTAGCTGGAAGGCGTCCACTGCTGATCAAAGACCTCCTGCTTAGACCACCACGCCGAACGACAATTTGTCACCATACATCCATCGGTTGCCCGCGACTCTCACGATGTCGTCGGTTCAACTAGTGAGAGTCCTGCCTACCCTATTAGTTATCAAGTTCTACAAGCGATGTGGTCTGCCCATACCCACTTCAAGTTTAAAAACCATTGACGGTCAAATTAGTTATTAATTTGGACAGTATCCAGATTGTTAAGTTTTAAGTTTAGCTATAATTTTTATAATTTTCTCATGGCTTCGCTTGATTCAAGTGTTATGCAAATAAGTAGCCTATAACCGTTTCGATTAGACGTGAAAACGTAACAATTGCATTTTTTGTGCACTCCTTTACGTTTGCCAACAGGTGATAATCACCTATGTTGGCCTCTAGTCGTCAATATCAGTGGCTTAGTGTACGGCGGTTCTAGTACTACGAAAAATAATTCCGTTGTGTTGGTACCTCGTTAAAATGTTTTGCTCTAGTTCACCTAGGTTAGGTCGTGTGTTAGATCTAGGCTTAGCCTTATAATCTGTGAGGGGAAAAATATTTTAAAATTTAAGTGGGGTTATTGAGGACTGGAGGGTGGTTCTAAATTAGTAAATAATATGAGTTGCTAGTAGCAAGATCTCATATACCACCAAGAATTAAAAGTAGCATTTAAGTGGAAAAGAGAACAATGTCAGTATTACCTAGTTACTGAGTTGTGGTCGCTCCTTAAAAATAATTACGTATATATTCAGCTGCATCCGTTTCGACTGGTAGCCGACCCCGAAAAGGTTGGGAAAAGGATAGGCAGATGATGAGTTTCATCATCATCAGCCTATAATGTTCCCACTGCTGGGACACAGGCCTCCTCTCTGTGAGAGGGAGTGGGCCATAATCCACCACGCGGGCCCAGTGCGGATTGGTGGATGTCACATGTCTTCGAATTTTTGGTTCTAGGATCACATGCTGGTTTCCTCACGATGTTTTCCTTCACCGTTTTGAGAGCAGTGGTGATGAAATAAATTACACAAAGTAATGCGCCAGGCGGGGTTCGAACCCACGACCTACAACTCGTAAGTCGGGACCGATACCACTGGGCCACCACTGGATGATGAGTTTACTGGAAACGAATATGTCAGTACTTACTGATACAATTGAATCGTGAGTTTAATACAAGTAAAATATTAGTTTACTAATATATTTGTGCACATAAGTATTCCTATAAAATAAATAAAGGGACTTGCCCTTTATTTATTTTTCAGTCAGTCTGTGGCATACACGTTCGTGTCAGCTTTACTGTTTCCCATTCTGTTTCTCTTCAAAGGTCCAGTGAGTTGATTTCTGCTAGGCAAGCTTGGTCCACCTATAAATCGTTTTTAATCTTTCTTCATAATACGCACAGCAAAGAAAATGAACCCACTTCCTTCCTCGGTGCTACCCAAACCGTCGGCTACATCAGACATATTGAGCCAACCAAAAGTCTACTGTAAAAAGAAAAAAATACGTGTGGCACTCGGGGACTACCGCGGTTAATCTATTGCATAGTATTTTTTATCAACTTATGCAATTTTTTTAAGCTATTGCATAGCTTCTATCGCGGGCCTTGAGCGCGGGGACTGAACCCAGAAATTCCGTAACGAAAAAACCTCACGCTCCCCACTCCGACGGGCAAGGAGGTGTGGCTTGAAGGCCGTGCATCGTCTAACGTCGTTTCAGTTCGGCAGTCTTCGACACGGCGTTGTGAGCGGAGCTGAGCGGAGCGGAGTGGAGTGGAGCTGAGCGGAGCGGAGCGGAGCTGAGTGGAGTGGAGCTGAGCGGAGCGGAGCGGAGTGGAGTGGAGTGGAGTGGAGTCGCGACGATTATTTTTGTTGAGTGTATACAGGTTTTTTGTAAATAATAAATAATAAAAAATAATAATAATGATGAATTTTAATAAAAAATATCGAGGTTTTCGTTATGGGTGTCGTTTTCATGGTTTTCGAGGGTGTTGAAACCGATGTTGCAGTCAAAATGTAAATCCAAGATGGCGGCTGCAAAAAATATCGAGGTTTTCGTCATGGGTGTCGTTTTCATAGTTTTCGAGGGTGTTGAAACCAGGGACCGAAAACCTTTATAAATTACGGTACAGGTATTGAAGAATTTCGGTTATTTTTCAGATTTAGGTTACCGCTATCTGGGTAACCAGACCGAAGAAAAATGTAACCTCTATTCAGGTTACCGTTTTAATACCGGTTAACTAAAGATGACCTTGATTACGAGAAAAAACCTTTAATGAGGTTACCGTTTTAATACCGGTTACCTAAAAATCGCTCCTCCCACCGAATAATATCGTAATGTGATATAACGATACTTTGCGTTTTATTGCATAATCATCATGTAGGTACTCTCTTACACTTTGTCAATGTTTTTCGCATTTTTCCTATGAGTACATTACGTATTTTTATAATAACCATAGCCCTAATATTCCGTTACAGATTTATTGTACTTATTTACGTGAATAATATCGCTTCAAGTGATTACGGATAGCACTGATAATAAGAATTTCAATATGTTACGATAACGTTTTTCCCACGTTTTTATAAACTCACTTTTCTTGTTTGTTTATTTGTTTGTTTGTCGTTCCAGTTGGACTTTTGTAACTAAATTTTTTAGCAATACTACTCCTGTAGAGATTTTATTTCAAAAATATGGCATGGCAATGCTGGTTACTATTTATTAATTTATTTAAAAAAAAAATAGCAATTACTTTTGCAATAGTTAACCTAGGTGATCTACACTCAATCTACGATTGCTGTATTATCTATTAACGCGAGAATAAAGAAAGGGATATAATAATATCGAGTATGTGGCATACATATGTGGCGCGCCGCCGTCGCCGTGAATTCGGTCGGCGCGCCGCCGCCGAAAGAAACGCGCGGCGCGCCGCCGAGACGAGTCGCAACTTGCTTTCTCGCTCGCACGCGCGCCCTGATGGCATTCGGCGTTTGTTCGCTCTAGCCTCGTAAGCCTCCTCTTCACAATCGGCCATGATGGCCGTGTTTGCCGAACAGAAGGAGACGGCGCTATACTAAGAATCGAGATAGAATTATTTGCATCTTGCTTTCTGGTATAGCGCCGTTTCCTTCTGTTCGGCAAACACGGCCATCATGGCCGATTGTGAAGAGGAGGCTTTATTAACTACACTCACTACGTAGCTTATGCCACACACGTTAGAGCCTTTTTACACGTTCCGGTTGCCGGTTAACGGCGGCGCAGTGTATGGCATGTACTATAGCTTTCACACGTTCCGGCGTAATTTGCCATACCGGCACCGGCTACCCGGCAACCGGAACGTGTGAACAGGGACTTACAGTATACTTGCGGTAATCGAGACTTGCGCAAGTATACTGAAACGTGTGTGGGAAGATACTTGCACCTAAGGGACGACACAACGACGTCAAGTCAATCGAATTGCATCATTATTTCTTAGTGGCAAGGTTGATTTTCAGTTGTGGTTGGAATCGATCAAATCGCGTCACATCACGCCATGGTTAAAGTCCCTAACGTGGTCACTGACCTATGTTTGTGCAAGTCTCGATTTGTACAAGTATACTGGTACGTGTATAGTCGGCTCTACACAGTCAAGTGTATAAATTACCGGCCAAACCCGATTTCAGGATAAACTAGTCTGACCTAGGAAAACTAGTTCTTCCTTCACAAGAGAAATCGACGGAGCCCCGCTTAGCAGGGCTCCTACTTCTGGGCATCGTCAACCTTGTCTTAGTCATTCGTGACCATAATAGCCTAGGGTCAACGGGCTTGCCGTAAGATCCCTCTTTGAAGAGTGGCTCGATAGGTCCCACGGCGTCCTCACCTACCGCTTGACGCAGGTCCTCACCGGACAGTGGACACGGATGCTTCGGGAGGTACCTGTGTCGGATAAGGAGGGATGAAACATCTGGGTGTCACCACTGCGAGGGCCGCCCGGAGGACACGGTGGAGCATATAATGCAGGACTGCCCCGCTTGGGCAGAGCACCGCCGTGTCCTGACGCAGGCGATAGGCGACGACCTCGACATTGGTCGCCGCCATTCTGCGGGTTGAGACAGAGCGGGAAGCAGTCACCTCGTTCTGCGAAGCAGTCATGCTCGCGAAGGTGGAAGGACGTCGCAGGACGACCTCCGGCTACCGTAGGCGCGGGCATGCGGGTGGCGAGTAATGGGAGACTCGCTGTCCTACCATGGACCATGCCCGGGTCGACGGCTCGTTGTGCTCCACGCGCGCCTCAAAGAGCGTCAGCACAATGACGGGGCCTCCCATTTAGAGGGCCAAAGCCAGCCGGGGTCGTGGGACACACTTATACCGCGACTCCGGTACACAAAGGGCTTCTGAAGGACACCGTGGATTTTAGTCAGTACAAGTCTGACAGTCCCTCCCGCCGAGGACTCATTTGATGATTTTACCACGATAAAAAAAAACTAGGGTCAAGAGCAAACCCATTTCACATAAAAAAATAGATAGTGCTTTGATTAAAAACTCTATCTCGCATCTTAAAATACTGAAACAATTATTGTTTTTAGTAAATGTAATCGCTAATTATAGAAGACTAAAATTGTAATTAACAAATACGTTTCTTTATAAAACTTTTTTGGTACCTAACAACAACATGATTTTCTTCATTTTTCTTCTTAAGAAATCTCTCCCTAATAAAAAAACTAAGACACACGGCCGGACGCGACGCGCCGCCGCGACGCCGCCGCCGCTGTGAAAATACACAGGCCACGCCGCCGCCGTGGAATTGGCCATCGGCGCTCATATCTAGTATGTGTGGCATACCACCCCCAACGGACATTGGCCCTGGTAACACTCCACATTCGCACACTGAAGACCGATGAGGAGATTATCGAGCTGGAGGAAGAATTGAGCAAAATGCAATGAAATCCGAAGAGAGGGTCAGGATACGATAGTTCTAGATTCCGGCAACATGCTCTTCTACCGGGAAGGAGACCTAAATCCCAGGGTGGTGTTGGATTTCCCGTCCGCGGGTCTCTCATCAACAACGTTATGAAAGTCGACAGTGTGTCGAGTAGGGTAGCATACCTTATACTCAGAATTATCAACTGGTATTCGTTAAAGGTCATACAGGTCATAGGCACCGACCTCGATGATGAAGTAGAGGCATTGGATGAGGATATATCCGAGGCCATACATACCTCCGAAACAAACTTCACCGTTGTTATGGGGGACTTCAACGCGAAGGGCGCACAGAATGGCGATAAGTTGAGAGTGGGGCCATTTGGGTATGGGCAGCGAGGGGCCAGCGACTGGTCGACTTCATGGAAAGGAAGAACTTGATTTAATGAACTCCTACTTCCAGAAGCGGCCATCCAGGAGGTAGACGTGGATGAGCCCCGATGGTGCTATCAGAAATGAGATCGACTTCATCATTACGACCATGAAGCGAATATTCAGTGATGTTTCTGTGATCCCCAAGGTAAAAACCGGTAGCGATCAACGAATCGTCAGAGGCACATTGAATATTAATGTGAAGCTTGAAAGGTCTCGTCTCGTAAAGTCTACGCTCCGACATAGTCCTGCCCACATCCAGAACCCCGAAGACTTTCAACTGGAACTGCACAATCGCTTCCAGTGCCTAACCGAATGCGAAACTGTGGACGAGATTAACAGTGGGTTGGTGGAAACTGTCCAAGCTGTGGGGTTCAAATTCTTTAATACCCTGCACCGCAATAAGTCTCAAAAGCTCTCGAACGGAACCATCAAGTTGATGCAAGACCGGACCGAGATGAGGCTGCAATAGTGATGGGCCGGAGGGAAGAAAAAAATGGGAGGGAAAAAAAAGATTGGGAAAATATGGGAAAATAAAATAAATTCCCGGAATTTTCCCAAACGACGGGAAAATAAATATTGAACCAATAACAATGTTAAAAATGTGTAAATAATTATTGTATTAGGTGGTAATAAGGTGGTAGTAAGGCCTGCAACGGCTGGGTCGTGCCAGTATTGAAGGGTGGGTACTCTTTTGACATACTCATGGACTCAAACAGAACTTAATTGTACGGACCCTCGTATCCAAAGCGATAGGAGGGTCCGTACATTGCTTACTGCATATCAAATGCATCACTCACGGTCTTCGGTTATGAGATTGTATATTCGAGGTTGAGATTTTCTAAACGTTAAGACTTTCCACAATCGTGAGATATGCAATCTCAGTGAATATTTCCTAAAAGCCGACGTGGGAATGCATCGAGATGTAGTAGCGGTGGACAAGGGCCTTACCCCACTCTCCTGGGCTAAAGAGAAGTGGCGCAAACCTGCAGTGCTTGACACTAATGGTCGCATGGAAATATGACAGAACAAGGAGCTTCACGGACGTTTTTTCCGGGCCGTACATAGGCCTGATACAGATGTAGACATATCTGCGTCGGTAGTCTGGCTACGATCCGGAGACTCCTTTGGAGAAACCAAAGGTTTTGTCAGAGCAATAATGGATGAAGTTATGATGGCATATAACTACCGGAGATTTATTGTGAAGGATAGCAGGGCTGACATATGTCGGGCATGCCACCGTGTCCAGGCGAATCAATCTATCACATTTTCTCCGGGTGTTCTCGTCTAGCTAACGGAGAATATTTGCATAGACACAACCCTGTAGCCAGAATAATCCATCAACTTGCTCTAAAATACAACCTTGTGGAATCAGAAGTGCCGTACTACAGGTATGTGCTCGACCCAGTTCTTGAAAGTGGTAATATGACACTGCGATATGCACGCGCTGCGGGAAGAGCTCCGTCGCCATCTCAGGGCAGTATGGAGGGAGCGACGGTCGCAGCAGAGGTCCGGGTACGCTAGAATTGCGGCGGTAACACCCTCTCTTAGAGGAGTGGCTGGATAGGCGGCTCGGCGTCCTGACCTACCGCATGACGCAGGTCCTCACCGGACACGGAAGTTTCATGAGGTACATGTGTCGGATGGGGAAGCAGGAAACGCCTGGGTGTCACCACTGCGAGGACCGCCTGGAGGACACGGTGGAGCATACGGTGCAGGACTGCCCCGCTTGAGCAGAGCACCGCCGTGTCCTCACGGCAATAGGCAGAGACCTCTCGCGCCCGGCTTTGGTCGAAGCCATGCTTCGGGGCGAGACGGTGTGGGATGCGGTGGACTCCTTCTGCGTAGCAGTCATGCATGGGCCGAGTGAGGGAGAGGACAGCGTCAGCGTCGGTCCACCCCAACCGCAGTGGTAGACGCCTACGGCGCCGGACTTCGGCAGACGGATTTCCAGCCACCGATAGGCGCGGGCATGCGGGCGGCGAGTAATGGGCGACACGTTGTCCGACCATGGACCATGCCCGCGCCTTTTCAAGCATTTATTTTTGACCGTATTAATGAATTTGATTTCTGTTTGAGTTCGTTCACCCGTGTGTAGCGTTCACAGCTGATTCCAATGTTTCCATCACATCTTGCAGACTTTGAACTGGCAATTCATCGAAATACTTACAAATAACTTATTTTATTGGCCATATCAATAGGCCAAAAGAAAAATGCTTGAAAAAAAAAATTAAAAAAAATCGATGATTTTTGAAAAAAAAATTTTTTTTTGGAATGTAATATTACGTTGAAAATCTGTTATAGACTCGAGAGTTTACGTTTGCTATTTGTCTACAAAGCAAGACTAAAAAAAATTATAAATTGTTAGATTAGAGTTTATACGTACAATACTCACTTTTCAGCGCACCAAAAAGTAATAGATCTATCTTCAAAGTCAGCTGATTACTATTATTATATTATAGGTATAAAGCCGCATTTATAGCAAAACTAATATTCAAAAAACAACCTCATAATCAGAAAAAGATCGGTGTGATACTTTTGAGACTTGTTCGAAGTTGATTTTAAGTCTTTTTTTAATAAATAAGTACGTATCAACAAACATTTCCATACATAAAATCCCTTACTTTTATGCTGTAACCATACTTTTACAATGAATGTCTTTTTTTTAACCACGACATGCATGCACAGACTCACACAAATGCAAAACTTTGTAAAAAATAAATTAAATTGCATAATTTTATACGAAAAATATTTTCCCGTCATTTGGGAATATTCCCGGGAAGAAATGGGAAAGTATCGGGAATTTTCCCAACTCGGGAAAATTCCCGGGCAAAAACCCATCACTAGGCTGCAATCTTCAGCTGAAATGTTGGAATATGGCAAACTCAATAGACGAATCTCTTAATCAATGCGGCGTGATCTGCGTGCCTATAGGGTGGCATGGATCAAAGAGGTGATCGAGCGGAACCAGGGCTCAAAAGTCTTATCTCTATTAGGCAAATTCAAATGACGAAGCTGAAGATTAATGACGAAACCTGAGATCCTAAGAGAGCTTGAGAGGTTTTACGGACAGTTATACACATCAACACCCAGTGTCGGTACAGCTCGAGACGCAAGAGCTAAACTGACTCGACACTGCACTGAGGATATCCCGGACATCAGACTGTATGAGATTAGAATGGCTCTTAAACAGCTCTAGAATAACAAGGCGCCGGGTGAGGACCGAATCACAACTGAACTTCTGAGAGCGGGTGGAAAACCGGTACTTTTAGTTCTCCAGAAGTTATTTAATTCCGCCGTATTAGAAGGTACTACATAGGGCATGCAACCGGGAAATCCCGGTACCGAAAATACCGGGAAGTCCCGGGAATTTTTTAAGCAATCCGGTACCGGTTCTTCAACCCGTAGTCCCGGTACTTTCGATACTTTCGGTACTTTATTATTTTCCTTCTTGTTTTCAATATAAAGTAACGTATCATATCCAATAAACTATTCTTTTACAATATTGTTGTTATAAAACATTTTATTTGAAAATAATGAGAATTTCATAAATAAAAACTAGTCAGCAATGTAAGTAAGGGATCAGTTATGATGAATCAAATCAAAAATCTACTTATAGATGTCACTAGATTTTTGATTTGTTTCATTTATTGCATTACTTTCATTTGAAAGAGAATAACGTTAATCATGATCAGATAATCTGTAAAAAGCTTTTACTTTTTTATGATACTACCTTTATTTTAAAGGAAATAGCGTTTGTTCCTACATTATTTTCTTGAGTTTTTTTTTTCATCTCGAAAAAGCATTATACTATATTTGTTTAGCTACTGTTTGTTTAATGATATTTATTTATAGTAGAAGGAACAAAGTCACTATGTGATGTTAGACTTATTGTAATATGTATGTTAAAGACTTATAGGCTTATTCCCAATTCAAAATTTAGTAGGAATTTCCAAATATAGTCCTGATATATTTTAATTTTTATATTCAAAAGCTTTTTTATATCAATATAAAAAATACATGTGGCACTCGGAAATTGCCGCGGTGAAGCTACCTTGTTTTCCACCTCAGACGCTCGGAAAGATTCTATTCCCCATTCAAAATTTGAGCGCATAACTCCACTTTGCACGCTAGAGCGCAAAGTGTTGCTCAAAATTCGAACACATCTTGTAGTCAATTATTTTCTTCACAGGCAGGCGAGCCTCGGAGCCGCCCCCAAAGAATTTTCTTGCTTAGTGAGGTGAAAAGTTGTGTGTTGCATTCGGCAGCAAAGTTTTTCTGCATCTCGTACCTTTGAAAATTTCGCTACCCTCAATTTTCAATCCAAGTACTCGCGCCAAAAATCAACTTTGCAGCCTTGCATAACAAATAACAATTTATTTTAAAAGAAAATGAAATGTTTGTGATGCACTACTGTAATATAGAACTTCTTTGTTGCGGGAGAATTTTATAAGTAGGTTTCATTGTGAAAACACCTTTTGTAGCTAGTCGTCTAGAATCAGTAAGATAAAGCAAATTGTTTTTATGACGGATATTTTTATGATTGCCGAAGTCTCCCGAACTGAAAAGACGTTATACGATGCGTGGTGTTAGGTATTTTCGTTAGGTTTTTGTTGAGAATGTCTTGATTTGGTCGCCGCGATCAGAGCCCGCGATAAAAGCTATGCAACAGCTTAAAAAAGCATTTAAATTCGGTTCCTTGAGATTATGTTCTGATGATTATTGTCAATTATAGATTTACGAATAAAAAAATGTTTTATGAACTACACCATCCCACCCACATTTGTAATGAGTTCATTTTTCAACCGATTTAGATAATTACATACGTCATGTAGTTAGTGTGCACGCTCGTGCCTTTCATACAATAAGTTAATAGCGACATTTGTACGTGAGTACCGAAAGTACCGAATTTCCCGGGAAATCCCGGTTCCATGTCCAGTACCGAACCTTCGGTACCGGTTATTAAAAAGAACCGATTCTTGCAAGTCCTGAAGCATGCCACGGGAGTGTGGTTGTTTTCAAAAAGGGTGACAACACCTTGTTGAAGAACTACAGGCCAATCTCATTTCTGAGCCATGTATACAAGCTGATCTCAAGAGTCATTACGAACCGTCTCGAAAGCAGGTTTGAAGACTTCCAGCCTCCCGACAAAGACGGGTTTAGAAAAGGTTTTAGTACCATAGACCACATACACCGTCAGATTATACAGAAGACAGAGGAGTATATTCGGCCATTATATTTAGCGTTTGTGAACTATGGAAAAGCCTTCGATTTAATCGAAACCTGGGCAGTATTGCAGTTCCTCCAACGATGTCATATCGACTATAGGTGTATCGAAGTGTTGAGGTGTTTGTATAAAAACACCACCATGTTTTTCCGACTTCTGGAAGAGAGCAATTGCAGAAAGGCGTGAGACAGGGAGACGTTATTTCTCCAAAACTGTTCAAGACCGCGTTGAACGGACTCGGCATCAACAGCAATGGCGAATACATCAGTCACCTTCGTTTTACCGATAATTATAGTCATCATGGCAATTCTACCATGATGACGTTGGAGCACCTCAATGCTATGCTCAGCAATCTCAGTATCGTTTTCCAACGGGTCGGCCTTAAAATGAACGGAAATCATGTCGAACGTCCATGTGGCACCCGTACCGGTTGTTGTTGGGAATGATATACTCTCGAAATTGTAGACCATTATACTTACCTTGGACAGATTCTTCAGTTAGGTAGGTCCAACTTCGTTCTCGAAGTTGGACCTACCTAACTGACCTCTTTCTAGAGGTCGAAGAAGAATCCAACTCGGATGGGCAGCGTTTGGGAAGCTACGTGATATCTTCTCATCGAGAATGCCACAGTGTCTCAAGACAAGGATGTTTAACCAGTGTGTGTTGCCAGTGATTACGTAGGGGTCTGAAACGTGGTCTTGCACTGCTGGCCTTTTAGAGGCTCGGAGTTTCTTTGCGGGATAAAAATCCGGAACATGGATATTCGGCGAAGAACCAGAGTCACCCACGTAGCTCATACAATTTACAAGTTGATGTGGCAATGGGCAGGCCACATCGCTCATTGAACTGACGACTGATGGAGAACAAAATTTCTCGAGTGGCGACCACGGACCGGAAGACGCAGCGTAGGCAGGCCTCCCACTAGGTAGGCCGACGACATCGTGAGGGTCGCGGGCAACCGATGGATGCAAGTAGCGAATTGTCGTTTGGCGTGGCGGTCTAAGGGGGAGGCCTATGTTCAACAGTGGACGTCTTTCGGCTGATGATGATGATGATGAGTGTTCTTTTATCAGAAACCCATAGTTTTATTGAAAGTTATATTTCTAATAATGGAAATTACTTAACAGGCAATTGAAGAATAAAATAGTACTCAAACAATAATTTAAATTATAATATATGTATATTATATAGGCGAAAATCCCAGTAACAATCTATTACCGTTTATGTTTGGATGTCATTGTTTAACGAATAACATTGTAATATAGGTACTATTATTGTGCACGCTGTCTTTTTGTTTTTACGCGAATAATATCGTTATGTTATGTTGCGAAATAATGCTTTTCCAACGTATCCAGTAAAATATATTTTCTTTAATAACTTGGTCCTAATAAAATAAAAATTTAAAACTTTTATTTAGAATGATTCTATAAAAAAATAACTTTCATTTGATGATATGTAAATCATTCTCTTAAGTTGGATAATTTTTACAATAAACACAATAAAACACTGTTTTATTTTTCCTGTAAAATTTGAATTTATCGATTACGATATTATTCGGTGGGGGGTGCAAAATTACCTTGATTACGAGAAAGAAACAGAATATCGCAATGCCAATTTGGCATTAGAAAATAGTAAACATTACCAGGAAAGTCTGTACCAGTGCTGTACGCCATACTACCTCATACTACCTCAAATGGCTTAGCAGAATCCTGTGATACGTCGAAAATACTGCAGCATTAATTTTGAAATAAATATATGGTAAAGTTGAGGATTAATGTTAGGTCTTATGTTTGGCGACCTCACCTTTAATAAAAAAAACTAAATTGAAATCGCTTCATTCGTTCGGGCTCTATGGTGCCACAGACAGACAGACAGACACGTCAAACTTATAACACCCCTCTTTTTCCGTCGGGGATTAAAAACAACATGTTGGCCACAATGTCGATGACGACGGCATAATTATAGAGTAATACTGAGTTATACATACATTTATTATCAAACTGAATGAAAGACGCGTTGCGCGTGCCGCGTGCTGTGCCAGCCAGGGCCGTGATTGGTCGGCGTTCGCCTAAGTTCGTGTGTCGGCCCGACTCTTTGTCACACACACAGGCGATGCGCGCCCTTTGACTATTGCCGACGGCACGTGTAAGATAGGGGTAATTTTTATTTCGGTAACCGGTATTAATACTGGTTAAGTATTCACTTTAATAATAAAGGTAACCTTTAAAATTACCTGTAAAAGAAAAAAAGGTTGTTACCGAAAAAATACCTGTATTGATGATACCGGTTTCGGTCCCTGGTTGAAACCGATGTTGCAGTCAAAATGTAAATCCAAGATGGCGGCAGCATAAATTATCGAAGTTTTCGTCATGGGTGTCGTTTTCATGGTTTTCGAGGGTGTTGAAACCGATGTTGGAGTCAAAATGTAAATCCAAGATGGCGGCAGCATAAATTATCGAAGTTTTCGTCATGGGTGTCGTTTTCATGGTTTTCGAAGGTGTTGAAACCGATGGTGCAGTGAAAATGTAAATCCAAGATGGCGGCTGCAAAAAATATCTAGGTTTTCGTCATGGGTGTCGTTTTCACGGTTTTCGAGTGTTGAAACCGATGGTGCAGTCAAAATGTAAATCCAAGATGGCGGCTGCAAAAAATATCGAGGTTTTCGTCATGGGTGTCGTTTTCATGGTTTTCGAGGGTGTTGAAACCGATAGTGCAGTCAAAATGTAAATCCAAGATGGCCGCTGCATAGATTATCGAAGTTTTCATCATGGGTGTCGTTTTCATGGTTTTCGAGGGTGTTGAAACCGATGTTGCAGTCAAAATGTAAATCCAAGATGGCGGCTGCAAAAAATATCGAGGTTTTCGTCATGGGTGTCGTTTTCATGGTTTTCGAGGAAGTTGAAACCGATGGTGCAGTCAAAATGTAAATCCAAGATGGCGGCTGCAAAAAATATCGAGGTTTTCGTCATGGGTGTCGTTTTCATGGTTTTCGAGGGTGTTGAAACCGATGGTGCAGTCAAAATGTAAATCCAAACTGGCGGCTGCAAAAAATATCGAGGTTTTCGTCATGGGTGTCGTTTTCATGGTTTTCGAGGGTGTTGAAACCGAGGGTGCAGTCAAAATGTAAATCCAAGATGGCGGCTGCAAAAAATATCGAGGTTTTCGTCATGGGTGTCGTTTTCATGGTTTTCGAGGGTGTTGAAACCGATGGTGCAGTCAAAATGTAAATCCAAGATGGCGGCTGCAAAAAATATCTAGGTTTTCGTCATGGGTGTCGTTTTCACGGTTTTCGAGAGTGTTGAAACCGATGGTGCAGTCAAAATGTAAATCCAAGATGGCGGCTGCAAAAAATATCGAGGTTTTCGTCATGGGTGTCGTTTTCATGGTTTTCGAGGGTGTTGAAACCGATAGTGCAGTCAAAATGTAAATCCAAGATGGCCGCTGCATAAATTATCGAAGTTTTCATCATGGGTGTCGTTTTCATGGTTTTCGAGGGTGTTGAAACCGATGTTGCAGTCAAAATGTAAATCCAAGATGGCGGCTGCAAAAAATATCGAGGTTTTCGTCATGGGTGTTGTTTTCATGGTTTTCGAGGAAGTTGAAACCGATGGTGCAGTCAAAATGTAAATCCAAGATGGCGGCTGCAAAAAATATTGAGGTTTTCGTCATGGGTGTCGTTTTCATGGTTTTCGAGGGTGTTGAAACCGATGGTGCAGTCAAAATGTAAATCCAAACTGGCGGCTGCAAAAAATATCGAGGTTTTCGTCATGGGTGTCGTTTTCATGGTTTTCGAGGGTGTTGAAACCGAGGGTGCAGTCAAAATGTAAATCCAAGATGGCGGCTGCAAAAAATATCGAGGTTTTCGTCATGGGTGTCGTTTTCATGGTTTTCGAGGGTGTTGAAACCGATGGTGCAGTCAAAATGTAAATCCAAAATGGCGGCTGCAAAAAATATCGAGGTTTTCGTCATGGGTGTCGTTTTCATGGTTTTCGAGGGTGTTGAAACCGAGGGTGCAGTCAAAATGTAAATCCAAGATGGCGGCTGCAAAAAATATCTAGGTTTTCGTCATGGGTGTCGTTTTCACGGTTTTCTAGAGTGTTGAAACCGATGGTGCAGTCAAAATGTAAATCCAAGATGGCGGCTTCAAAAAATATCGAGGTTTTCGTCATGGGTGTCGTTTTCATGGTTTTCGAGGGTGTTGAAACCGATGGTGCAGTCAAAATGTAAATCCAAGATGGCCGCTGCATAAATTATCGAAGTTTTCATCATGGGTGTCGTTTTCATGGTTTTCGAGGGTGTTGAAACCGATGTTGCAGTCAAAATGTAAATCCAAGATGGCGGCTGCAAAAAATATCGAGGTTTTCGTCATGGGTGTCGTTTTCATGGTTTTCGAGGAAGTTGAAACCGATGGTGCAGTCAAAATGTAAATCCAAGATGGCGGCTGCAAAAAATATCGAGGTTTTCGTCATGGGTGTCGTTTTCATGGTTTTCGAGTGTGTTTAAACCGATGGTGCAGTCAAAATGTAAATCCAAGATGGCGGCTGCATAAATTATCGAGGTTTTCGTCATGGGTGTCGTTTTCATGGTTTTCGAGGGTGTTGAAACCGATGGTGCATTCAAAATGTAATTCCAAGATGGCAGCTTCATAAATTTATCGAGGTTTTCGTCATGGTTGTCGTTTTCATGGTTTTCGAGGGTGTTTGAGGATATTTCAGTTATCATAAACCTATAGTTTCAATGATAAATATTCCTGAATAACCAACAGCTACTGTAAAATAATAAAACCCACATGTATTGTAAAATAATAAAAATATTTTAAACAATATTAACTTTTTTTATTTATTTAATAATAGAAAAATTTGTTTTCTTATCGGTCACCACGCTCAAAAAGTGTAACTTGAATTAATATCAAAGAAAAAGCAATACTGCATGAATAAAATAAATAAATAAAATTATAATTGCATAGGTTGATACAAAATGCTATGCAATAGCTTTACCGCGGCAGTCCCCGAGTGCCACACGTCTTTTTTTAATATGCTGTGGTCAGCCACGTCAAGAAAATAAACACCGTGCCGAAGTCTGCCGAACTGAAACAACATTAGACGATGCGGGGTGTTAGGTTTATTTTCGTTAGGATTCTTTTCGTTGACGGAGTGGGAAGCGGTCGCCTCCTTCTGCGAAGCAGTTATGTTCGCGAAGGAGGAGGCGGGCTGCGAGAGGGAGAGGACAGCGTCCCAATAGCTTAAAAACGAATGAAAGGAAATATTCCAACTTGAATTTCCCGAATATAACCAGAAATAGGATATATTCAAAGCAATTCTCACGACTAACAAAAATGCCTCCTACCGTAAAACCATTCATAGCGCCATCGCCATGAAAAACCGTATACTCAATAAAAATACTTGTACACTGAAAAATCTTCAGAAAATATTTTACAGCTATTTAAATTTAGCTCAGACAAACTTACGGACATTCTATTTGACGTAGTCATGAAACTGAATAAATGAATCTGTAATGTCCTTTGCATTACCATGCAAAAATTGCCTGAATACTTTCAGGACTTCAGTTTCAGTCATTTCAGATTTTCGTATCGAAATGCAGCAGTTGGCGTATTTTTTTGTCTATATCCGCAGATATGATGCCTGAAAAAGCGTAGAGAATTGCTTCGTCAGATTTGAATTGTTGAGAACGATTTGTTCTGGATTTTGATATGAAATGAGTTTCTGTGGCTTGTAATTGGTGCGCGTAGAAGCCAACCATAAAAATATTTCTTACAAGCTATTGCCAGCAGATTTGCATGTGTATTAATTAAGTCTTTACTCTGAGTATTACTTTGTGTAATTTATTTAATTACCACCACTCTCAAAACGGTGAAGGAAAACATCGTGAGGAAACCGGCATGTCCTAGAAACAAAAATTCTGACATGTGACTTCTACCAATATGGGCCCGCTTGGTGGATTATGGCCCACTCCTTCTCACTGAGTGGAGGTCCGTGGCCCAGCAGTGGGTACATTATAAGCAGATGATGATGATCTAAATACTGGAAATTAGATTGATTATTTCATTTAGCTTAAATAATGATCTAGAAATTAGAATAGCTTAAACTAAGTATTTCAAATCACCTTTACTGAACATTTTCTAATTTGTACAATTGTTAAGAATCCTAGAAAATCAAAAGATATTTTTGAAGCAATCAACTTCGTTATAAATAAAAGTTTATTCTATTTATTTTCATTACATAGATTTCACTACAATACGTTGGGACTAAATTAGATATAAATGTAGGTACAATATGTTACGTTCTCTTTGAATTCTATGATTACAAATGTCACAGGTAGGTAATATAATGAATTTGGAGTACGGATAATGAATTTGAAGAACACGTGTATATTTTCTGTTGTCTATTATGTAGAGCTCAAATATGTATATTAGCGAAATAATTATAATGGTTTATTATATATAAAGAGAAAGAAACGATTTTTCAATACACTTTCTCGAAAACTGGCTCTTATCGCACTACGATTAGGTTCGATTTGCAGTGCATTTCAAACTCGTGTTTTGTCCTCATTTTTATGAACATGTGCGGAAACAAGAAATCCCACAGATAAACAAGGTCCAAATTGGTTCAATGCCTATAGTCGCCGGTGATTTTTTCTTTTTAATTTCAACAAAGAGAAGTCTTCGAAAGTGTATTGGAAAACATTGTTCGATATTCATCATCATCATCATTTGCCTAGCCTTTTTCCCAACTATATTGGGGTCGGCTTCCAGTCGAACCAGATGCAGCTGAATATCAGTATTTTACATGAAGCGACTGCCTGTCGGAGCTCCACAACCCAGTAACTGGGTAATACGATACCCCATGGTAAGACTGGTTGTCAGACTTTAGAGCTTCTGACTAACAGTAACGACTGTCAAAGATCTAGAAATGACAGCCGGAACCAACGGCTTTACGTGCTTGCTGTGGCACGGAGGAAACTCGCTATGACAGATGGTCACCCATCCATAGACCAACCTCGGCAAGCGCGGCTTAACCCGGAAGATCGGCCTGTGCGGCTGTAATTATTTAGCCACGAGCTCCTCAAAACATTGTTCGATATACGTGGTTATTATTTGTTTATTGATATTCTCGGCTCCTTATTAGCCTCGCCGGCTGACAATATTCCATCTCGAATGCAATAGGAAGCTTTCCCCACTTAAATCGAAATGTTTCATATTTTTCATTTAATTCACCAACATCAGTTACACCAATAATATTATTTATATTTATTATCTAAAGTAACATATAAATGTAATAAATCTAAATACAATAAGAATATTGAATGCTTGAAGTCTCCAATCTCAATTTATTGCATCTAATATGAATTAAAACAGAATACAAATTAAGATATTACCTACTCTCAGAGTGATCATAAATAATTCAGTTTGTATTTTATGTCTCAATTAAACTGAAATTATAATAATTGCTTCTAAAAGTTTGCAAAACTAATTAGTTACTGAATTTGCGATGTTATAAAGATTTAAACATTTTTAACAAATAACTCTTATAGTTTGTCAAGGTACTGAATGAGACTGCTGGAATCGCGGGACTGTTTTATCACGAAACCGTGACCATGGAAAGTAAAGGGCTATTGGAGGAACACCGTGAAATATAGGCAGAGCGAATCTGACAGTCCTTTCCACTCCACCTAGGGCTGGGTGGAGTGGCGGAGTAGAGAAAAGTGATGATAAAATTAAATTACACAAAGTTAAGCGCCTGGTTGGGTTCGAACCCACGACCTACAACTTGTAAGTCAGGACCTCACCACTATGGGCGACTCGCTGTCCGATCATGGACCATGCCCGGGTTGACGGTGCGTCGTGTTCCACGCGCGCCTCAATGAGCTGTCAGAACAATGATCCGCCCCTAGTGGGCCAAAGCCTACCGGGGTCGCGGGTCTAACGAGCTACCGTGACCCCGGAACGTTAAGAGCTAGAGAAGGACTACGTGGATTTTAGTCAGTACAAGTTTGACAGTCCCTCCTGCCCTGCCCTGGGTGGGAGGACTCATTTTTTGATTTTACTACGATAAAAAAAGAGCCTCACCACTGCTCTAGTAGTTGTAAAAGTATATATTCTAGATGAAATTCACTTAGGTATATAATATTACGTTTCTCCGGAATAGAAGTGGGTTGAGGTGACATTTGAAAAGTAAGTTAAAGCGAGTTGATTGTGTACTCGTACTAAACTAACAATTGAGTTAGTTTCACGTTATTATTTGTAGCTAGCCATGTGGTGGACATGACAGAAGGTTTAGTTTACTTCGCTGCTCGCATTTTCGGAAGGTTCGATTCCCGCACGGAGATATATTTGTATGATCTACAAGTAGTTGTTTCGGGGTCTGGGCGTTTGTTTATATGACGTTATAAGTTTGTAAAGGCACCCACAACACAGGAGAAATTCCTAGTGCGGGGACAGTTTTTTTTAAGAAAATATGGGTATTTAGCCAGTACAAGTCTGACCATGCCTTCCGCAGTAATCTGAGGATTAAACACCTTTCTAAAAAAAAAGAGGTTCTGTTTAGTTGGTCTGCATAATATTACGAGTATCTTCCTAGAAAAGTTCCATCATTTGATGAGGTCTTGAACCACAGCTGGCAAATGAAATGATTAGATGGACGTCTATAGTATAAGTTTCCACAAGCTTTTATTTTCGTATTAATCAATCTTAAGAGACAGATAGCACTTTAATCTTTGTTTCTATTACTCGTATTCTAATACCACTTTTAAGTCAATTGCTCAGCTCAGCGAGACTCAGTTGTCATAGCAACGGTTCATTACGACAAACAAATTGTGTTCTTAGCCGTAGTTGGCGGATCAAACACTGAATTCTTGTGGAAACGTTTCAATCATGGGTGTTTTGTTCATGTCAATTTTTAAAGAAAGTTTAGCTGTCAGTGGTAATATAGCAGTTATGAGGAGTGTCGAGCATGACTGGAGTTGAGTCAGCAACTAACTAGGTATGCCAATATTAGTTGTGAACAAATGGAACGTGATTGTATTATTAATTATTATACTTGAGCACTTAAATAACACTTTAAGATATTAAACTTGAAAATAACAATGTTATATTAAAATAGTTCACTTTAAGATAACTCACACAATAATTCAACTTCCAACCGCGTGTCAAAATGAAAATAGTTAAATCATTTTGTTATTAAACTTCTGTCAACTTCGCTATACAAAGTTGGAACCACTGTTTAACCCGGCGACTGCCGAAATAACCGCTACGAACAATTTAACCGGAGTTCAAAGTACTCTATTAATTTGAGATTCAAATGTCTAGCGAATAACTAACCACAGTATACAGTGTTTTTGGTTAATATTTCTTAGAAAAACCTTCATAGAGATGGTATTAAATTAAAAAATGTAATTTGTTTGTAAAATCTTGCGGGCTTGTTATTTTGTGTTTTTAACAGATGAGAGCTATCAAATAGGTAATGCAAATGTCTAACTGTAGAATTCTGAATAATTTAAGTACAGAAAGTATAGGAACGCGTGGTGTATGTTTTTGCTTTTATTTTTACTTTTTACGTTTCTCAATAGCTATAACCCTTTTGAAGTCAAGAGTGAATACGTTACTACTATAATACATGCGTGTTTCAGCGACCAGCGTCGACCACATCTTCGCTTACCATCATCAGGCGAGATACCAAACATTCGCCATACCTTCTCGCCTAGCATGATAAAATTCTACTATCTCTATTCGTCCAAGAATAGACAAAGCTATACAATATTAAAAAAAAAGTATGTTTTAAACAGCGTCATGCTTAGAACGATATACATCTTTTAACACTCTGGCATAATTACTATTCTTAAATCGACAAAACCCATGTCTATGGTGTCTTGCACCCTATAATGTACCCACTGCTGAGACACAAGCCTCCTCTTTATGAGAGAAAGTAGGCTGTAATCTACCATACAATAACTAAACATAACTCAGCCGAAATCTACCTTGAAACATCCATAGTTAAGACAAAAGCAAGCAGCTAATCAACATGTAGACACACTATAATACTAACAAGCTCACGAGGCCAAATGGAATAGAATCTAGACCGTATCATTGCGGCAACCTAACATCTGCGCCGCCGCCGCAGGTCCATTTGCATATCGTAACAGATTCTAGCACACAATGATTTTCTGCGTTGTCGCTTGAGAGTCGCTTTCGCACAGATTTAGCTGAGGAAGTGTGAGGCTGTGGATTATACTGTAATATTCTTACACACGGTTTTGCAAGCTAGTTATATAACTAGTTACATAAGTATATACTTATGGTTGTATGTAATATGTGTAAGGCTTGTAATCTTTTGCCGTGGGAGATACTCTGGGTGTGGAGTGGAGATTTGGAGTTTCTTGCTTATTTTTCTCCAAATGAACCTACCCTTGCGAATGGGTGTAGAATCAATCCCATCCCATCCAATTTCCTTTAATTTTAATAATCGACGTGCAAAAGTGCATCTTTGATGGCCCAATTAAAATAAATGATTTGACTTCTGACTTTGACTTTGTGAGGGATCGTGAGGCGATTTCTGACCACCGCACCGCAGCGCGTAGGCGCGGGCTTGCGGTCATCAAGCAACGGGTAGCTCACCGTCCGATAAGGACTAGGCTCGTGTGTTTTGCACGCTCCTTTTAATTACATTATGTATGCGTATTTAAATTATATTAAGAAAGAACGTTCCACGACCATCTAATCTGAAACTTACCCATCTATTGAATAACCTTAAAATGTGTTGCTTATCTTAGAGATCGATTCATACCATACAGCTGTTATTATCCAGACAGTATCGTTTTCAAAGTAAAGTATGCGTCAGTCAGATATCGCTTTGTATCTTCTTCTAAATATATTACTCAAAGGTGACTGACTGACATAGTGATCTATCAACACACAGCCCAAACCACTGGACGGATCGGGCTGAAATTTGGCATGCAGGTAGATGTTATGACGTAGGCATCCGCTAAGAAAGGATTTTGATCAATTCAACCCCCAAGGGGATAAAATAGGGGATGAAAGTTTGTATGAAACTTTGTCAATTTGATAAAAAATAGGAAGGTACATTGTTAAGTTCCGACATCCACGCGAACGAAGTCGCGGGCACAACTAGTTTACTAAAAAGCGTAAACTTTAGATAAATATTTTCAGGGACCTCTTTTTAGTAGTTTTAATAATAATAAGCTTTTCCAACGTAACAGTATTTTGGCCTCAGGCTACGTAAAACCTCTTCACAACTTTCCTGAAAAGACTAAAGGAAACTGAAAATGCCGTTATTACAAAATCTTTCATAATTTTCATGAAACTGTGTTTGTTTATAACAGCTTATTAAATGAGTGTTGTGCCTAAGCCGGAGCTATTAAGGAACTGCCATTTTCACTCATTGGATGGCCGCCATTTTATAATTTTGCCCTTACGATATTGTTGTTTAGTGTAAAATGTTACATTTTTTTAAGAGAAGTTGTATGCGATGTGAAAAGTGTCTTTGTCTTGTATTCGTGGTTCGTGTGGAAATCGAAAAATAATTCAAGTGAAATCAGGATTAAAAGTAGCCGTATCTACATACTTATTTTCAGCCAAATCCGGTCAAGTTCAGTCGTTTTTGCGTGAAAGAGTAACAAACTTACATCCATTTATCGTGACCAAGTTTCGCATTTTTAATGATAGTAAGAAATTATGCGTTTCATAGACTTAGTTGGGAATACACCCACTTGTTTTTTTTTGTATGTGTGTCTGTGGCATCGTTACTCTAAAACGAATGCAGCGTATCAATGGGGCGTTTAAACTCGAATGAGGAGAGTTTCGTCTTTACGAAGTGATCTGGCTATCCGGCCAATTGCATGGTTTTCTCGGGTTTGATTTTTGATCGGACGGCGAGCTACAGATTATTCACCGTTTGCAAACCAGCGTCTACGAAAGCCAGCAATCGCGTCGCGTCCTGAGGCCTTCTCATGAGTTTTCAGTTATTCTGACGTAAAGTAAACTGGAACTTTGACATTTTCAAATTGACTCAAGGAAAAAAATAGTTCCTTCTTCGCACACCAGAGGCGCTGTTCCATTTTTCTATACAAGAAACGCTGTAAATACTGGAAAGACGCTGTAAAGTAAATAGTGAAAACTCGTGATAAGGGTACTGGCCGTTTCCTGAGGCGTGCGGCGTGATGGCTAGAGCGTAAACTAGAGGATTGCCTATCCCGCACGCATCCGCCTCCTCCTTCGCTAGCATAAAGCCGGAAACACATTATTTAACACGCCACGCGACGCAACGTGTCGACACCCGATGTGCAGTGAGCGCGTGTCGTCGCGTCGGGTGTTCATAGTGTGATTCTGGTCATAGAAAACAATACATTTGATTTGACTCAACACGCATCACGTTTCGTCGGGTGGCGTCGGGTGTTAATAATGTGTTTCCGGCTTTATACTCCTTTTTCGCAATAGGTGTCCATTTACACCCTGTATTTCGTGACAAAATGTGTCTGTGTAAATCAAATCACTCAAATATTCAAAAAGAAGTTGGTATATAAAAAGTCGTAGATATATTCCAGCCATCTAGCTCGATTGTGTTTCATGGAAAACTTATCAGACAAATTGGGCATGTTCTTGTCTGAATTTTAAGGCTGAGAAGTTCTGAGTTTTCCAGACAGGCTCTGTGAAAACAAAATACCTACTTTTGTTTTGTACTTGAATCAAATGCTCCATTGTGTCTGCGTACAATCAGCTCTCTTTTGTTTTTTTTAGAAGAGTTTATTTTGTAATGCGTTTTGAATCTGTATAAACTATAGTAAGAATATAATTGTACGGGTAGGTATTCTTGCTTTTATTATTCACCTGCGTGACGCCATCTATCTATGAACGTTTTTCTCGGGAGTTTTCCGTTTCTCTACACCTGACAATGTTCAAGCAAAACTTTCATCAAGTTCCCTTCAGTCGATTGAGTAACCTACATCCATCCATTCAAACATTCGCATTTGTAATGTTAATACGAATAAAAAACAATTTGTTCTTCTCAAGATGCGATTCCAACGGTATATGGTATTGTGCGGCACAAATTGTTCGCGCACATTGCTAAACTCAGTTCAGTGAAAATGTTCGCGCACAAACGTGTTGCACTTTACGCGAACAAATGTTACGCACAGCCTTGCCGGGGTGGTCCAGGAGAGGGAGAGGCTAAAGAGGCGTGGTCCAGTATGCGCACTGCTGCACAAAACGTTCACACACTATTTTGGTGGAATCGTATCATCATGATGTAACAGTTAGAAACCACATCACCTTCAGAAATAATAAATATTACCCTCTTATCTTCCAGAAAACCAGCTAAAGATAGTGAAATATAATCGAGTGCCGTTAATATTTCATACGAGTGTGCGACAGTGTCCCAGCGATATTGTGGACCAATGAAATTTATCGATACCATTTCATAAAGATGACGATTTATTTGAAAGACGGTTCCAACGCCATTTTATATTGGCTGCGAATTGTGTTTCAAATTCTAGCGACCGGAAAATTTCTCAACTAAACAATATAAATGTTATGTGATTTGCTCACTCTGATCGGGAGCTAGTTTATTTATTTTTTGTGGGAGAGTAATGATGATTTTGTTCTTCAATAAAGCTTAATAGACTTTTATTTGCCACGGTCATTATCATAAAAAAATAACATCTCAGTGTCTATGAAGGTAACCATGACCCTGGAACGTAATGGACAATTGACAGGAAACGGTGGATTTAAGTCAGTTCGAGTCTGACAGTTTGTTTTGCTCCACACACTGGGCGGAGTAAAATGACGTGATCATGAACTAAATACGCTGATTTTTAATTAATATATTGAGTTAATAATTACTAGTACCTACTTACTTCAGGGAATTATTTGGTACAAAAGCGCATCAATATTTTTCAATTTTATAAGTGAAATCATAACAGCGAATAAATATTATACACCGTGACATTTTAGTCGTCTTACAAAAGTGGTCCCATTAATGTATTGCCGATTCTTTTTATTGTGAATTTTTTTTTTTTTTTTTCTTAATAAATAGGTATATTACAAATATGAAACACCCTGTTAAAATGTTTACGTATCAAGCTGTAGAGTATACCTACCCAGCGCAATAGTCGAGCAGAACATTCCATCTCCATTTTCTATGAGACAAGGGTGTTTCTAGCTACGCCTTGGGTATTATCAACGAATTAAAATTTTATTTTTAAATTTTTCAAATCTCAATACTTATTTTTGTATTATAATCGTGTTCTAGTCATTGGATACATGAACTGGGCTGTCGTTGAAAGACGACTAAAAAGTCACGGTGTATAAGAAAGGGAAGTCGAATACAAACATTGAACAAAATAAAATGTTTGCAAACGCACTTACGAAACAAGAGAAATTCCTAGTGTGTAGGGCCACATTTTTTTTAAAACAATCTATAAAAAAACCCATCTATCCATCCATCCAAGCTTTCCCATTCGATTTTTAACCAAAAAAGTTAAGCAATAATAATAAATGTTTCCCATTTAGACTTGATCACAAGCCAAAATGTAACCAAGCGTCTTAGGTAAAGCTTGCGCTACGTTGTCGCCCAAATGTATGGTAGTTGTTTCTCACTTATTAATTATTTATTCATCTACATTGTAGGTTGTTGTATGAAAATCACATTAAGTTCATCGAAAAATAAACTTCCACTTCGCTGTTTGATAAACCACTGCTTTTAAGGTTGGTTACTCTGTTAAACAGAACTTAATTTAAATGCTCTTGCTGTTAAAATTTTGTACTCTAAAACACCAATTCACTGACACTAATAACTTTACGAAAAGAATATACATTGTTCGGAAAGCACTAATCATCATCATCATCATCATATCAGCGGTAAGACGTTCACTGCTGAACATAGGCCTCTCCTATAGACTTCAAATAGGACCAGTTGTAAGCGGCCTGCATCCAGCGTGATCCTGTGATCTTCATAAGATCGTCTGTCCATTTTTTGGGTGGACGCCGAAGCACTAATATATTACGTTTACTTTTAACATCTAAATTTAATTCGTTTACAAACAATAATGAACAATTTTAGGTATTGGTCATGAAACTTGAAATGATAAATTAAAGTTATTTCTATTGTATCCCAAATCGGCACGACTCGACGCCCCAACGCGGTGCTTAACGGCTGCACCAGTTAGTTGCAGTGGTAACTGGTTTGGCCGGTAAAAAATAACTATCTTATTGTTGTGGAAATAGTAGTGGCCCTTTTTGAACTCTGACTGACGGTGAAAAACGCCCGCTCTCTGCTGGGCGGGGCTCCTTTTGACTGCCACCAGATGAACGTTGGAAATTCTTCGTATTAGTAATTTTCAAATAGTGAAAGTTGACTTCGTATTTTTTTATAAATATTATACGCATTAACAGTTGACGTCATCTGTTACAACATTGATTTGACTGTAATGTCAACATGTTGGTGTAGTATTTGGAATGCTCTGCAAGAGATGGCGCGAAACGTCACCTTGAAACGTTAGAAATGGATTGAAGATTTCCACGTAGTAATCTTGAACTTCGATAGCTCGGTTGGAAAGAGCGTAGGATGTACTGAATCCGGAGGTTGCTGGTTCCAATCCTGCTCACGGTTCGAATTTTTCTTTCCAAACAAAAGTTGACTTCGGTTCTTATAACACTAGAAACAGCTAGTATGTCTGAAAACTAATTTCCATCGCTTGTTAACCACAATGAATTAATAACCAAACAATTACACAATCCAACGGAAATAAAGCCAGGTACACAAAGGATGTTCAAAGCGTTGAGAAACTAATCAAGTCTAACGCCCGCCATCTTTGTGTCTGACGGATCCCGTGTCCCGTATCCCGGATCCCGGAGTCCGGGAGTTGAATTAATACCTTTTATTAGGTTTGGACTGAAGAACGGTTGCAATCACAGACCATGCTTTGAAGAGGTTTTCGAAGTATCTTCGATCTTGGACCAATATTCAGCGTTTGGTCAAGATTCTGTGATGAGATAGTGTTATTTGATAAAGACGGTGTGAGCTATATTAGGTTTTTTTTATGAAGTGGTTTTTGCTACTAACTAAAACTATTATCGACATTCACTTATACTTGTTTTCCTTAAGAAATCTGTCGTAATTAAGAATTTACACTTGCAGGGGAAAACTGCTTTGAACTTTGATTATAAACACAAAAATGTAGTGCTTATTTAAACAAAATTTTCACCAGAAACATCAAAGATACCATGTGTAGGTAAATATTGTTCTTGAAACAATATTTTAACAAATGATTTGATACCTGCCGTATATCAATACCTCCCAGGATTTTGTCCTTTTTAACGACACAGTATCAATTTATGGTGTAATAACACAGGCTGGGACTTTTTTTTAAAAATCAGCCTGTTCGTTAGCTGGCAAGTACCTATTACGGATTTTTCAAAAATCTTATGATGCAGTTCATTTTCGCCTTAATCGGCCGCGAGACTCCTTTCAACGTTTTTCGATATTCCTCATAGTTTCGGTTACAGCTATCCACGCCCAGTTGAAACATTCACCCTGTATATTTGTGTACTAAGAAAGTCATCAACAAAAATTAAAACACACAATCTATTTTCACACCCTAAACTGAAACCCAAAAGTGTGCACCAAACTTAGCTCCTCAGAATATTGTGAGATCTCAAGTCGAGCCCGAGTGCACACTATCGGAACAGACACAGACAGCCTTAATTTGTGCCTGACATTGTAAGGCACCCTTTATGCTTCCCGAGACTGAGACGTTGGGAACTAGCCTATATTTAGTTTTGGGAAATCTTTGGTGGGTTGGAAAATTGATGAAATTATGGCTGTTGAATTTACAGTGGAAGAGATTTTCTACGGTTTTGTCAAGAATTAGGCAAATTAGTCTATAATGTTCCACTACTGGGATAGAAGCTGTCACTAATCCCCTTCTAAAACGCCCCACCTTTTTCTTCTGTACCGTGGGTGCGTTTACAAACATAGGAACTCACATACACAAACACCCAGAACAACAACTTGCAGATCATACAAATATTTGTCACGTGCGGGAATCGAACCCGAGACACGCTGCAGTCCAATCGCTCAGCTACTGCGCTAACTTAATTAGCTTATTAGTTTATAAAGTTCCCACTGCTGGGATGAAAGCTTACTACCCGCTTTAGGATTTTTCTTATTTTTGCCGACACACACATTTTAACTCACAATACAAACACAACCAATAAAAATCAAGTATATTATGAAACTTGGTTCATTAGCAAAAATAAAGTATTAAAGTGTTAGTTTGCCAATCTAAATAATTATATTAAAATCAATTGCTATAGCTACATTAAATCGTTGCACGCTAGACTGATTTGACTAATTTTGTTTTTAAATTATTTTTGGAAGTGAAGGGAAGGTTTAAAAGGCGGTACAGTTTGCCAGAGCAGTGGTGGCCCAGTGGTATCGGTCCCGACTTACGAGTTGTAGGTCGTGAGTTCGAACCCCGCCAGGCGCATTGCTTTGTGTAATTTATTTCATCACCACTGCTCTCAAAACGGTGAAGGAAAACATCGTGAGGAAACCGGCATGTACTAGAACCAAAATTCGAAGACATGTGACATCCACCAAACCGCACTGGGCCCGCGTGGTGGATTATGGCCCACTCTCTCTCACAGAGAGGAGGCCTGTGTCCCAGCAGTGGGAACATTATAGGCTGATGATGATGACAGTTTGAGAGCATTTCGCATTCGAGAGGTCTGCTCATTCTCATGATCATGACCCACTCACCTTTAATAAACCCTCAAGAACAAACGGCGTCAAAAATACTTTCTAAAACAACGAGACCCCAAACTATTTATCTAAAATTAAAACAGTCCCACCTTCAATTTCAGTCCCCAATTCGATTCTATACAGCCTTAACAACATTTTGGGGTTCCCATGAATATATTACGGAACACGTCTGCATCCCGAAATATTCGGATACCCGTTTTATTTTTATTTGTTTCATATTTGTCACATCATGAAAATACAGTGCCTCTATTCAGGAGAATTTTTACGGGTTTTTAGGGTTCCATACTCAAACGTAAAACGGGACCCTTTTACCGAGACTCCGCGGTGCATTCGTCTGTCTGTCTCTCTTCACCAGGCTGTATCTTATGAACCGTGATAGTTAGGGACTTTACTCATGGCGCGACGCGACGCATTGCGACGTGATTCGAACGAATTCCAACTACAAGTGAAAATCAACCTTACCACTATGACATAAGACATAAAACACGTTGTTATCTATGAATAGATGAAAAACAAAACACGATGGCCATGACAACGTCAAGTCAATCGAATCACATCTTTATTTCTTAGTGGTAGACAGTTGACATTTTCACAGATGATATTAGGTTTTCATATTTGATTGATGATTTACTTAACGACTAGCTTTTCCCAGCGGCTTCGCTCGCCCCCCCCTTATTGCCTATGCCACTCAGGACTAAAGCAGCTTTCAACTGGTGAAAGAATTTTTGAAATCGGACTAGTACTTGTTGAGCCTATTCATTACAAACAAACAAAGTTTTCCTCTTTATAATAGTAGTGATTTATTTAACGATGAACTGGAAGCAAAGCATTTTGGTCCCTAGCTAAGTCGGTTGAATCAAACATCTGTCGCTCCTCTCTACCACTCTCTATCGTTAAATAATAAAAAAAAAACAAAAAGATTCGCGTTTGACCACTAACTCGCTAAGATACCTAGCGATGATGTGGTCAAGGGTGAAGTACACTCGCCTAGAAATAATCTATTCACTCTTGTCTTGAAAACCCCAAGGTTATAGCTATCAGTAAACATAGACCACGCGGCAGGGTATTCCACTTCTTAGATGACTTATTTCTGACGCCGTTATTACAAGAAATACTAATGAAACTAATGAAAGTCGATTAGAAAGACAGAGTTAAGTCAATATTCAAAAGGGTTCCTAGATATTATTATTTGCCGTTTTTATAGTTACTGATGTACCGTTACTGAGGAACCGTTCGTCCAAGATTTCGACTCGCACTTGGACAAATTTTACGCTTTTTCTTTCGTCGCCTGAATTCCAATACAGTTGAGGGCGCTCTACGCCTATTCGTCGGTTATAGGACTGATATTTGCTTCAGTTTTTTGATATTCCTATTTTGGGGAGATGAGGAAAAAATGGAAGTTTGAATAGTGCAGTTGAATTTTTTGAGTTTCTCCTCAATGTTTTGTTCATCGGGGTGTGTTGGGTCGATTCGATTTTAGACGTATTTTTTGTAAATTCGCCACATAAATAATATCCAACGAAAAAAAAATTTTGATCCTGTGTAGGTAGGTACTCCTAGTACTTTCTGTTCAGATTCCACATTGTGACCTCGTTTTCGATAGTTTTGTGTTGGATTTTATAATTTAATTGTTCTGATATCCGTGCGGATAAAAAATAGTTATTTGTTATGCAAGGTTGCAAAGTTGATTTTTGGTGCGAGTACTTGAATTGAAAACTGAGCGAGCGAAGGATTCTAAGATTGAACCGCGTGAGAAAGGTACGAGACGCAGAAAAACTTTGCTGCCGAGTGCAACACACAACTTTTCACCTCACTAAGCGAGGAAATGCAGTGGGGACGGCTCGCCTGTCAGTGTAAAAAAACAATTGAATACAAGGCGTGTTCGAATTTTGAACAACACTTTGTGCTCTAGAGCACAAAATGGAGTTTTGCGCTCATATTTTGAATGAGAAATAGAATCTTTCCGAGTGTGTGAGGTGAAAATAGTTATTTGTTATGCAAGGCTGCAAAGTTGATTTTTGGCGCGAGTACTTGAATTGAAAACTGAGCGAGTGAAGGATTCTATCAAATATAGAATCCTGAGCGATGCGAAGTTTTCAAAGGTACGAGACGCAGAAAAACTTTGCTGCCGAGTGCAACACACAACTTTTCACCCCACACAGCGAGGAAATGTAGTGGGGGCGGCTCGCCTGCCAGTGTAGAAAAGTAGAAAACAATTGAATACAAGACGTGTTCGAATTTTAAACAACACTTTGTGCTCTAGAGCACAAAATGGAGTTTTGCGCTCAGATTTTGAATGAGAAATAGAATCTTTCCGAGCGTGTGAGGTGAAAACTTTTTTTCGTGGGGAATTAATTTTGTGGCGACTTACTAGCAGTTGCCAGGTATCTCTGTACCTTTCATACTGTTACGAGCTGGGTTTCGGGATAAATTTATTAACACCAATTAAAAACCAAATAAACTTTATTGACATACGAATCACTAATTACAACAAGCACTTAACACTACTCAACACATACACTTATCACACAGTTAATCAGAAGTAAAAGTCACTAGGAGATCGCTTCGAGTTCACTTTCGAGTCGCTTCGATCGTCGTCAAAACCAGACTGACTCAGGTCACCAATCGGCGCCCTATTTATACCGCGGCCGGACCCACTAGATGTTTCTAGAAGATGGCCGAATGTTCTGGGAACATCCATATACTTCTACACAGTCCCATACCTTCTAGAACATTCCAGAACCATCTCGAAACATCTAGATCAGGGTAGAATTTTCTAGAAACTTCCAGACCAATCTCCAGTAGTCGAGAACCTTGTGGAACCTTCGAGAAGCTTGTAGATTGGTCTCGCAATACGTCGACGTAACAATACAAATCATCCATTTATTTCAAGAAGTGGTTAGATATCGACCTTCATTGTTTTCGTGCTTTTCTGGTGGTACAGTGGTTTGGTTAATAGTGGTGTGGGATTGTATCAATTAAAAAATTTCCCTTCCACTTTACCCAAGGCGGGAGGTGTTACTTCAAAATTTTATCACCCATAAAAGCCATTTAAACACACATCAAAAAAAGTTTGTGTTCACTAGCATAATCTGATCATTTTATTCAAATTGAACTTATCTTTATCTAGAAAAAATCTTTTTGTGTGTTTTCTTTAGACAGCTTTTAATAATAATCTGAAAAGTAACAAAAAACATTACGATTTTTCAGAGTGACCGCAAACTGTTTTTTTTTGTGCCATTTTAGATAACCAAGGATACAAGCAAAACCGTGGCAAACAGCTTAACTTTTCTCTATTTAACTAAAAACTATTTTCATCAAGAAACTGTGCACTAAATAATTTCCAAAACATGTATGAAAGAGATTGCATTATAAACTAAAATTTAATTACTGCACAGCTTAATATAGTGCTAACTTAAGTCTATTTGGGCAGTAATAACGGTCTTGAACGTGTTCAAAGATACGTACTAGGCGATGGTGGGCCATGAGATACTAATCAATTTTGAGGACATTGATTTTGGCAATGACAATATAATACTAGACTCCTAATAACAGGCGACCGATGTCTGTCAACACACTAGGCAAAAAAGTCTTATATCCGTCTCATTTCGACCACTCCTGTGAGCCGTAAACATACGTTGAGACAGAACAGACCTTGAGTTAGCCAATCACAACGCAGTACCCCGTCCCCCTCGCTTACGTAGTACCTCAGCGAGTTGACAGAATAGTTTTTGTTCCTTAGATCGTGCATGCGGAGTCTAGTAATATATCGTCGTTGGATTTTGGTAAGGATGGATGGATGTTTGTTGTTCAATCAAGCCTGATGAATGGATGGTGGATTTAGATAAAACAGAGATAAAGTTTCTGAAATGACACATTAGGACACTTTTTATTTCATCGATGTTTTTGCCACGGACATCTGAAAAAAATAATAATGAAGGCCATAAACGTTAGGGATTGCATGACAGTTTTAACCTTGCATGCATAACCGAGGCAAGCCTTAGGAGTAGGGAAAACCGATACATGTACCGATAATTCTACAGTTTTAACACATACATTAAAACTGTAGAATTATCGGTACATGTATCGGTTTTCCCTACGGTCGTATATGCGAATGAGTGCATGGTTAAAACCATCATGCAAACCATAACGAGTATTGCCTCAAATCGACCTTATAAAGCTTATAAACATCATGATAATCAGCTTCAGGAAGTCCACTGCTGAATATATGCGTCCTCTAGATATTTCCAATAGGACCGGATCGAAGTGGATTGGCTTGCATCTAGCTCGATCTTGTGGTCTTTAGTAGATCGTCTGTCCACCGTATATCTGCACGTCCTACGCTGCGCTTGTCGATTCTAAATATCTAACTCATTTGCATATATTTTGACGTGTACACTATACATTTCTATTTACATTAATTTGTCCTTCAATCTAATATCTAAAATATAAGACAAACTCGCTACAGCTCCAGTCGTTTCTATGGCCCACCAGTGGAAGAGGCCAGGCTGCATCCATTAGTACAGGTGGTGTTGGTAATTTGCATTCTGGATCGGCACAATTCATCCCTGTGGCGGTCGTATACGGTGCTGGTGCTCTTTCTGCTGACATCCTGGAGATTTGTATATTTTGCTGACGGCTTTTAAGTAATTACTTTTGGATTTGGTTCGATTTTGAGTTGGTTGGCGGTTTTTAGGAAATTAGTTTTATAGTTTAGTTTGGCTATATTTTTTCTTAAATTAAAGGTGTCAGCTCAGGTCTTTTGAATAAAATTGACACTTACTACTACTGGGATGTGCCTAGCATCGCACAAGGAACTAAGCAACAAACACACTGCGCGTCTTTGTTTGCGGTTTTGCGTTTTTAAACATTCCTTGAACGCTTGCGGTTGCGCAGTGCGCGCTGAGCGTTAATTTTTTTGATATGATCACTGTGTGATCTTTTATGATTTATCATACTAAAACGAGCCTTAGGAGGACTTTTCTATTATGTTAAAAAAAACTCGTTTCGAATTACGTTACGATTGACGATTTCAGCATTTAATTACTTTATGTATGTATTTTATGTAATAACAGAATATTTAAGTCGTCTTTTTTGACAATTATTGATCGTTAATCTTTTGTTGAAACCACAGAAACCTGTTCTGTTCAAAATATTCAGTATTCATTCATTACCTAGGTAATTATAATAATGCAATAATTTTAACAGGTGGTCCATTAAGATAATGATTCGCTAACTATGTGTAATATTATCACATAATTTGTGTTTAATTATTTATTATGACTCCCAAAGGTACTTAGTTAATGCAAAGAGATTTGACATTCGAAACAACGTGAATAAAATCGTTAGATGTAAGACTCATTCCTGAGAGTAAACTTTGTACGTGGGGTAGCTATAAGAACCAACCTTTCATCGCTGCGTGCCGCGGGTTCGATTTCCTCACGGAGCAAACATTTTTGTGATCTACAAGTAGTCGTTTCAAGTCTGTGCGTTTTTTGTTTCTGAGTTATGTTTGTACTCGTAAACACACCTAAGATACAGGAGAAATTTGTGGTGAAAGGACAATTAAAAAAAAAAACTTGACTGCTGATATGACAAGAAATAGACAAAAATATGCAGATCTATGAAAAAGAAAAAAAAACGCGGCGTCAACCGCAGCTTGCAGATAAATTGAGATGAGACAGGAAAATGATGATTTCTTTGACAAAATAACAGTTTTATCTAGACCTTCAGAAAAGTAGCAAAAGGGAAAGGTATGCATCAGAATTGTCAATTGTTTTTCTCAAATAAGCTTAGCAGTTCATCTAGTATTTACATAACAATGGTTTGGGTTAGGTCCAAAATGAAATTGTCTCTGTACAATATTGTCACGAAGTCTTGGGTGTCTTCACTCAGTAAGATGGCAGAAATATTGAGCCATTTTGTGGGAAGCGTACATTTCTAAATAGTGGGTAGAAGTTAGACTAGGGATAGGATGGTGGTGGGCAAATCTTTGTTAATAGAGAAATAGTAGGTAGTAAAATTGGCGGCTATTGAGTTTTTATTAGAAATAGCCATTAAAATTTCGCTCGATCTTGGGACGTTATATGAATTTTATGAACCCTTCAATACTTATGATAATTATTTACATTTCAAAGATTCCTATAGGAAACAGAAACAGAAATGTTTTAAAAGAACTATGAGCAGGAGTTGATATTTCGCTGAACCTGGGAACTGAATCCAAGATCTCGCTTAGGGGTTCGCTCATTTAACTCACACGAGAAACGACATCTCTAATTATAATTTCACAATTTCTAAAATAAAATAAGTACCTAATTGTTGAAGAGACTCACGGCAACTTAAAATAATTAATTTAACTCTATCAAATTAATTATTATTTTCAATGAAACAAAATTCTCGGTATTGTCTCAGTTGATTGGTTTGTAGTAACTTGTCAAAATTTTGCTCCGTAATTTAATATGTATTTTAATTAAGAATTACGTAATAATAAGGTGTAATTATAAATGCAAACTGATTATTAATGTGTAAATACGCTGCAGAATTGTTATCCGGTTAATTCACACAGTTCTCGGAAATATACAGTTACCGGTAACCTAAAATCAACAGCTGACGTTCTGTCAAAGGATATACGGGGAAGTATTTGTTTGCTTTAATTTTATCTTAGCACACAATCCTCATAATATAATAACATAACAACAACTCTGTCATTGGAACAGGCCAATATTCTAGTTTATTTTATGATTTTTTGCTTTGATGAGAAATGAATGTTTTAAAGTAAAACTTAGTGAAGATCTCTTAGAAGATTCTGTTTCCCATTTGATCTTCACAATATTAAGTAATTAATTTAACGAAGGTTTTTTGCATTCTTGTTGTTTATTAGTAGGTAGTAATATTTCAATAGTCTTTTTTTATTTTATTTTACTCTAGTAGGCAGCCCTCCTACCCACATAGAAAAAAAAAAAAGTAAAATCCTTAACCAGTAAAATTAGTTTAAATATTAGTGAATACCAAACTTTTGCACTTAGCTTAATAAGCAGTCTACTTACCTCATTTATTTAGATCATATAAAGCTAATTTTCCCCCATTCATTACTAATTTTGTCCTTTTTTTATTCTCTTTCTCCCATTACCTTTAACTTTCCTCTATTAGTTTATTCTGGTACTCACTTTTTCTTTTTATAATTTTCAGTAATTTACCTTGAAACCATGCCTGTGATGACCCGTAAGGCTACTGCTCAGGATTTGGAGCTAAAGTTGAGAACGGCCCTCCAAGAACTCAAAGACTCAAAACTCCAATGTCAACAACTTCTTAAGGAGATAGAAGAGAGTGAGGAGGAAGTCAATAACATTAATAGCAAGAACTCAAGCTTAAAACGGGAGCTAGTTGACCTTCATCACCAATACTTATCCGTTGTTGATGAACGGGATCGTCTGAGGGAAGTCACAGATGGATTCAACTCGTGTAGTAATTTATATGAGGAGGCTTTGAGCAAAGTTAGGGATCTAGAGGATGAATTAATTCATGCTAATAATCAAATTTCATCATTGGAAAAGGAAAAGGAACGCACTCAGATTAAGGAAACAAACCATTTGTACAATGAATTATTAAATACATCTTGTAATCTTCACCCCATTGTCACAATAGACCTTACAGAGGACTCTTTACTGAAACATAACTACTGTCACAAAATAAGTCAAAATAAAATTAAGAAATATGCAAGACTAAACAAAATAATTAAAAAATGCAAAAAATACAAGAAACAACAAAATTACTTCACTAAAAATATTCAATTAAGGAAGGAGCGTGTTTCTCTTGTTAATAAGTTAAGTAACTATCAGATAAAACTGGAAGATAGTATTAATATTTATGAAATAGATACTCAGCGTTTACAGTCTGAAATACAGGTATTGAATCACTCACTGAAATCTTTAACTAATAAATATAATAGCTCTAACAATCAAATCAAAGAGCATATTCTTGCTACAAATGAGTTGGTGGACAAAGTGGACTTGCTGACTCTCAGCAACACTCGGTGTTCCTGTCAGAGGGGACCCAGTCCAGTTTCCCCTCAGCCTGAGGCAACGGAGGACCCGTCCCAAACTGTTGGGGCTCAGGACTGTATCAACAGCCAGGAAGTAATACCTGACATTGTACAAAACATTAACATACAGCCTGAGATTAATAGTAATAGTTTTATTTCCTGTAAGAGTGGTGAGTGTCAGTCAGTTATGTTTTCTGATAGTATAGGTAAAGGGCTAGGTAGTTTAATTAGTAATAAAATGACTTATTGTACTCAAAATTATTGTATGCCCGGTTCAAATTACAAACAGATAATGGCATCAGTCACTAAAAATGTATATTGTCCCAATACTACCATTACTATATTTATTGGTAATAGTTCCAAGATAAGTAAACAAGATATCACTGATTGTATATCAGAGTTGTTGAAATTAGATTGTAATAAAATTATTTTGTGTGCTTTTCCATATTTTGAAAAATTGTCCGATAGAAAAAACAATTACATTCACATGCTGAATAAGCATGTACATTTCTTGGCAAGTCACTATAGCGACAAGCTTTTATGTTTAGACATCAACACTTTTGTTGATAAGCTTAGGTCGACCCAGAATTCAGTTTATCTGCCTATTAGATATAGACATATAATAGCTAGGCTATTAAGTTTTCATATTTACTCGGACATAAGTAATATGTCTTCGTCTTGTGTACATATTTATAGTAGTAGTAATTGTAATATTAGTTGTAGTATTAGCTGTAGTATTAGTAGTACGAAGGAGGATCTATGTGTCACTATGGAGGATTCTCAATCGCAAGGTGAGACTACTGGTGGTAGGTTATTTTTGCCTGGTGATGGCATGGTACTCACTCCGGATAATAGTCATTTAAACTAGTCAGTAGGACAACAGAAGGTACCATTAGCAATTTAACATCCACAAGTAACAATGTACCTTCTAGCAATCATCTAATTAGTTTCAAAAAAGGGCCTCAGCAAAATACCTTGACATTATTCCATCAAAATATTCAAGGTATTTCTTCAAAATTATTGGAAGTCGAAATGTTTCTAGAAAAAACAATGTTTGATGTTATCTGTTTTACTGAACATTGGTTGAAGGACTATCAAATGCTCATAACTTATGAAAATTACAGTGTTGTTAGTTGTTTTAATCGCAAAACTATGCTGCGTGGAGGTTCCCTAATACTAATAAGAAATGGTTTGAAATGTAATCAACGTAATGACATAGTAGGTCTCTCGGTTGAACATTGCGTTGAACTGTCCTGTGTCGAGCTTGATAAGCATGTAATAGTGTGTGTTTATAGACCCCCTAACTATCAAAATTTTTCCCTATTTGAATCAATAATGGAAGACGTTCTCGCAAAGCTTTCGGTAAGCAATAAATCAGCAATTATTTGTGGTGATTTCAATGTCAATATTTTGGAAGAAAATTGTAGTAGCAGTAGATTATTAAATCTTTTTAAATCTTTTGATTTGTCCAATATCTTTGCAGAACCTACTAGAGTAACTCCAACGTCTGCTACTTGTATTGATAATATTTTCTGCAATTCTGAGTATTTTGATAAAGCCATAGTTAGTTGTCTGCCGTCTGATCATAGTGGACAGACGGTAACTTTTAGGTGCAGCACAATTGAGCAACAAGTCCAGATTAAATTTAGACCAATAACGACAAATAAATTAAATAGATTTAATAGTTCGCTAGACAATAAGTTAAGTGTAATGAGTCCTAATATAGACGAAATGAATGCCAATCAACTGTACAATCATTTCTTTTCAATTGTTCACAGCGAATTTAATAAACATTTTGAAAAGAAAATAAAGAATATTTGCCCGAAATTTATATTTAGTGATTGGGCAACTAGAGGCATTAGGAAAAGTAGGGAAAGGCTTTTTGAACTATACGGCCTTAAGCCTTACATTAATACTGCAACTTTTAGCAAGCATGTCACTACCTATTCTAAAATTTTCAGAAATTGTTGCAAGGCTGCTAAAGCCTTGCACATTAGTAACAAGATTAAAACAGCTGAAAATAAAATAAAGACAGTTTGGAAAGTCATAAATAACGAGACTGGCAGAAAAACAATGCGTAACAGTAACTATACGTTGGATACAGATTGTGGTCCTATAAGCTCTAATCTGGAAGTAGCTCAAGAATTTGTAAATTTCTTTACAGATATACCAATTAAGACTACGGAGGCTCTAAATTCCTCACCCGATATATCAATTGCTTTTTTAAAGGCGAACGTACCTGGCTGCCCGGCTGATTTTAAATTTAAACACATAAACCCGATGACAGTTATCAAAGCATTCAGGCAAATCAAAATTAAACAGACAGAAGATTTATGGGGAATGTCTGTTAAAGTTTGTACATCCATAGTGGAGACTGTAGCACCTTACCTAGCTTTAATTTTTAATATGTGTGTGGATCAAGGAGTTTTTCCTGATTTGATGAAACTCAGTAAAGTCGTGCCTCTTTTTAAATCTGGGGACTCTAAAGATACTAACAATTATAGACCAGTATCCGTGTTGCCTGTCTTTAGCAAGGTATTTGAAAAAGTAATGCTAAATCAGATGCTTAATCACTTTAACAACAACAGAATCTTACACGATCAGCAGTATGGTTTCACCAAGGGACGTTGTACAACTGACGCCGGTGTCACCTTATTGAAGCACATATTTACTGCTTGGGAAGAGGCTCAAGACGCGATAGGAATATTTTGTGACCTCTCTAAAGCATTTGATTGCGTAAACCATGATACATTACTTTTGAAACTAGAGCATTACGGACTAGGTAAACTTGCACTTAGTTTGGTAAATTCATATTTGTGCAATAGGCAACAGCAAGTTCAAATAAACGGCGTAAATTCACAGAGTTCAACTGTCAAAACCGGAGTTCCGCAAGGCTCAATACTGGGTCCTTTCCTCTTTTTGGTATATATTAATGACCTACCCTATCTATTGGAAAACCAACCTCACAAAATGGTGTTATTTGCGGATGATACTTCCTTAATTTTTAAGATTAATAGACGGGCGCAAAATCTTGATGACCTAAATAATACCTTATGTCAGGTCCACAACTGGTTTACAGCAAATAACTTAGTATTAAATGGCAATAAAACGAAATGTATACGATTCGCGCTTCCAAATGTCAAAAGTACCAATAATGACATAGTATTGAATAATGAGACACTAGAATTCGTCGATAAAACGGTTTTCTTGGGGATTACGCTTGACTCAAGACTACAATGGGATCCTCATTTAACATCTCTGTCAGGGCGTTTAAGCTCAGCAGCATACGCCGTCAGAAAGATTCGTCAATATACTGACGTAGATACTGCGAGACTTGTATATTTTAGTTACTTTCACAGTATAATGTCATATGGAATTTTATTGTGGGGACGGGCTGCAGACATCGAGTCTATTTTTATTCTCCAAAAGAGAGCGATCCGAGCTATATATAATCTCCGTAGACGCGATTCTCTAAGGGAACTGTTTAAGGATATTAACATCATGACGGTGCCTTGTCAATATATCTATGAAAACATAATGTACGTTAGAAAGAATCTGCATCTTTTTAGTAAAAGAGGTGACAGGCACAATTATAACACTAGAAATAGGGACCAATTAGTTCAGCCGGGCTTCAGACTCGCCAAAGTAGACTCATCTTTTATGGGGTATTGTTTAAAATGCTATAATAAAATTCCACAAAGTATTCTTGAACTGAATGAGACAAAATTTAAAACATGCATTAAACGCACACTATGTAAGCGGGCATATTACAAATTGGGCGATTATATCGCTGATAATAATGCTTGGCTCCATGCTGGTCCTGCTCCATAGGACAGGGATGTATTCAGTGATATATTTTAATAGATACTATTTTCGGAGCTGCAAAAGATTGTAAAACTATAATTGCATTGTATAAATTCATATTTCTTTGTATTATATAGCTGCTTAGCCTATATTGTGTGAGTTCTATGTGCACAAAGCTATCATTCACCAGATACCTACGTCCTAATTATTTTTATTTCTTTGACTTGAATGTGCCCTGGCGGTTGGGAGAATGTCATGCTCACTCAAAGGTCTCGCTGATGGTGGCGCGTGTGTCGGATCATTTAGTTCCCTTCAAAATGGTTGAGCTGAATGGTGCTGATATCATGCGTCATGTTCGTGAACGGGCGCTGTCAGTTGGGACTGGCCATATCTTAGCTGCCACGGTTTGTTTTAATTATCAATAATTTTATTTCTGAATTGTCATTTTTTTATATTTCCTTTGGACACTTTTTAACTTGCTACATCGTTCTCACATAATGTACCATCTGAAAATGAATGATGTAACAAAGGTTCTGTAATAATATTGGCGATCTAAAAAGAGTGTCCATGGAGTTTCTTGCCCGTTCTTCTCCATAGAGATCTACTTCTTGGAATGGGCATCTACGGTACTTTCACAGTTTTTATGTCTGTGACTGGGACTGTAGCACCGTAACTATTTTTGAACTGTTTATATTTTTTGTCTTTTGACAATTCATAAGTGCCTGTAACTGGCTTATTTGAAATAAATGTTTTGATTTGATTTGATTTGATTTGAAAGAGAAAACGAATAATTATTAAATGGCCTCAGGCGTTGAAGCACGTGTAAATAACGAAAAATCTAACTTTTAAAAGCTTGATTAAAATATACATGGAGAAAACTGCTGATTGTTTTATATCGTTCTGAATTTCAAAGATTCACTTTGGTTACCAAAACATTTTTTACTTACTTTGTTCAACCCGTGTTTTTATCATTGTTGCTTTTTCTAGCATTCAGTAAAATCTATTTAAGCTACATTAAATATTATGTTGATATAGTACACTGTACAGTCAATATTTGTCGCGATACAATTTATTTAAAATAATAATTATAATAACGTGGGCAACGTTATTATATTTTAAACTAGCTGACCCGTGCCCACTTCGTTGGGCAGTAAATATCTTTATAATTTATAGCCTATAGCACTCACGGATAATGTAGCTTTCTACCAGTGAAAGAATTTTTAAAATCGGTTCATTACTTCCGTAGATTACCCCCTACATACAAACTTACAAACAAATTTTACCTCTTTATAATATTAGTATAGATAAACACATACACATACAAGGAATTTCTCCTGTGTCGTACAACAAACATAGAAACTCACATACTTACACAAACACCCAGATCCGGAACAACTTTTAGATCAAACAAATGTTTGTTTCGTATAGGAATCGAACCCTCGACATGCAGTCCATCAGTCAAGGGCTGACCCACTGCGCCAATCATATCTTTTAGCAAAAGCTACTTACGCCGCGTCGTCTTATATAGTTGTTGTTACAACAGTAAGTGCAACTATACTATATATAGTGTGCCTTAAAGCATGTACTTGAACCTAACTATAAGGTCATGATACCACTATTTGTAGTCATTTCATTTTGACCAATAAGGTAGTAAAGATCCTGATTCTGATTTGTTCCATCTAAGATAAATATGTTTACAAAATCTGTTTCTTTCAAATCTGAAACAAACATTTCAGAACGTTGCCTATATTTTCGTTCGGTATCAGAGTATCATCGGCACATAGTCACGTCTCACCGCGGCTATGCATCGACTACTGTGATGTATAACCGGCACATTGAAATTGTGGCCTGCATCATATAGTAAAATAATAAATCTATGGTAGTACCTGCGAGCCTCAAAAACTATGTAGTCTTGATAGAAAAGATTTTTTTAAAATTTACATAGATGTAAAGTGAATTTTGCGAATAATTGGGTAAAGGGTTATATTTACATCCCAATTTCGCCATAATTTTGAAATAGGGTCATTGTATAAATCCGTCGGCAGTTGGGAGGTGATGTCCTGCTACCGTTTGCATTGATAAGAGCTTGTGGACGGCGAGCATTGGGTAGCTCGCTGTCAGATCAGTTGGACCAGACTCTAGTATACAGTGCGTCGTGTTCCATGTACGTTTCAAGGTGCTGAGAGGACCGGAAGAGGAAATGTAGGGTCAGATAGACCCAAATACGTGCCAGTGTCGCGGTACTGTCTTAAATTGTTATCGCGTCCTTGGAACATAAAGGACCACTAAATTCCCTTTTGCTCTAATTCAAAATATCATTTGATAAACCCTTTGAAAATTTGAAAAACTCAATAAAGCTGCTTGAAATTTCGTTTCACTTATCACCAGGCCAACGAATTAACGAGCTTAGGTAATTAAACGACTTTGTCACTAAAAATTGGAAATAATAAATGGAGCCACAAAAATATTAACTTAGCTACGAATATTACAACTCGGTAATAATTTCAGTTTTGAGGACACCCCAAGGTTCGGTTTGGTTAGGTTCGTTTAAACCCTGCAAACAGAAAAAGGAGCCCCGCTGGGCAGGGCTACGTCGACTACGCCTTGGCTTGGCCTTTTTTTTTTGTTTATTTTCTGATCAATCAATTTGTTGGACTTGTGGCGTACTTAGTAGTTTTGTGGGCAATGTAGTTTTTTTGTGGACACAAAAACTATTTAATAACAGTCGCTTTGAATAGCACCTCTTAATGAATATTCGATACCTCGACGAACTAAAATTAATAAACTTGATACACTACCTTCTAACATAACAATAACACACATCAATTTCCACAAAATGTTTATACTAGTTTAGTTATTTGGCTTTCCATCTAGAATTCTAGACGCTATATTGCATAACGTCGTACTCAAAACAGAGTTAGCATTTGCTCTAACGTAACGTGCTTCGCCATATTGACTCTAACAAATTGTTCCGCTTCCTAAGCACTTCATAGTTAAGTACTATGCAGTTCAACTGTGAAGGATATTCATATTGTGATGTCATGCTGGTCATGCACCCCTTTTTAACATTTGCTCGCTTTAAAAAAACAATAGGCTGTTTTACCGGAATAATGAAGTATTTATGACAGTATCCGTGCCTGAAAAAAACTATCAATATTGATTCTGGAGTCAAATGATCGAAATAGACGTACGTATGTTCCCAAAATACCATTGCATAAATGAGAATAGTTTATTATATCAAATAAATAAAAATACCTTTTATACATCATTTTCTGGTTTATTTTCAATATTAGTTAAATTATATTTCAATATCAAATCATTTATTTCAAGAAGGCTAGTCACAGGCACTTTTGAATTGTCAAAAGATAAAACATAAAAATAGTACGAAAAGGTGCTTCAGTCCCAGTCACAAGACATAATAACTGTGAAAGTACTGTAGGTGCGCCCATTCAAAAGCGTAAATCTCTATGGAGAATAACTGGCAAGAAACTCCATTTTTTTTTTTTTTAGCGGAAAAAATTAATTTGGACCTAAGAAAATTAAGTTGCAAGTACTTATAAACATAATAAAACAAAGCTTAGCGAGTTAAATCAAGCATGTGAAAGAAAAGAAAAATACAGAAAAGAATTTTATAAATGAACATCCCTAACAATCTGCATGGCTGTAGAGTGTAGCCGTCAGTGCTTTATCTCAAGCATTAAAAAAAAAGTAAAAAAAAAACATGGCCGACATAAAACGAAGCTCTTTATAAAGTGAACTGACGTAAACAGTGTATCCCTCTAACACGTTCATAGTTTCAGAAAAATGTTTCTCGCAAGTAAAATGAATAAAACCGCGACAACGGAGTCGCGTTTTAGAAGTATTTAATTAATGGAGACTGCGCGAAATGAAATTTTCTTTTCTTTTAAAAGTCAGCGGGAAAACTAAGATAATGGTTTGTCGGAGTCCAGTGTCGCCGCCATGTTTGTTGGCCTTACTGTCCCTCCGATAATTGAAGTGCTCAGGTTGCTACTCTTTAATCATTGTTGGAATTTCTGCTTTTAAAAAGGATTTCGGTTGCATTTCTGCGTTTATTTCACTGAAGCTCTGTTGTATTTTAAATGGTAAAAAGGTGTACTGTATTTTTCTAGTAATCACTTTTAAGAATTTAGTTTCTCGTGTTTTTGTTTGCCACCTGTTGGCATTATTGTTCTTATGTTTAGCGATTGTGGATGAAAAATGCTTGCACTCAGATTTTATGTGTAACGTTAGCTAATGCATGACAAATCAGCCCGTTAACATGAACTAAATCAACAAAATCTATTTATCATTTAACTATGACTTGTAGTGAAAAAAGCTCAAAAAAGAACCAAGGAGTTTTTCATGTTCTTTTTTCTTGTCATCAAATGAATCCTGTCGCCCTGTTTGGAGTGACAGGGACTATCAGACTCTTACTGACTAAAAATCCACCCTGCTTTGCTTTCTGGGGTCACGGTAACATGCTTACACAGTCCCGCAACTTATTCATGATCATTCAAGTTTGTCTACAATGAAAATTTCTTGTCAAATACAAATCAAAACTTAATCTCAATCCACGGTCCAGCAAAAAAAAAATGCAACAAAGTGTTACAAAAAAGCAAATTTTCAATATCTAGCCAGCTCCAGTGGTGCAGTTTTCTATCAGGAGTGTCCGTAGTGTCGAGTGTCGGGTGTCTAGTGTCCATTAATAACACATGGTGTCTTACGACGTTGATATTAAACTTCAGGGAGTTGAGAGTGAAAAATGAAGCGAAGATAGTGGTGTGGGGACAACCCTGTTTATTTTATACGTAGATGCATTATATTTGGTGGAAAGCCGTTTATGGGATCAATTATGTTTGAGGATATAGAGGAGATTTTAAGGAAGTGTACTTTATTTTATAGTAAGACATTTTTTCATTATTTTAAAGACTTTTGCCTTAACAAGACCTACACCGACCTTATAGGTGAGGTGAAGTCAGAATGGTCGGGTGCATAGTACTCGCAATCCTCGGAAAAATATCACCTGAGTGATATCTCCCAGTTAATATTTTATATTTTTCCGAGGTGAATTGAGGACACCATTGTTGTCCACTTTGTTCACCCAGGTGATATCACCCAGGTGAACAAAGTGGAATAAACCCTTGTAAGACTAGGTGTATGAATGTGGATGAATGTGTGGCAGATAGTGTGACGTAATCGCGGGACTTTAGTTAAGGCAATACTTTAGATGGGTGACTTATGAGACTCAGAAAGCAACCTGCAATTTGAACCCGTTTAATTGACTGTAGTTTTCGTCATGCATTTATTAGCAATCGCATTTATTGTTAGCATGCAAATGCTTATTTAGCATTTAGCAAATGACATTTAAGACAATCGTCTACCGAGCGCTCGTCCATACTAAAAGAGAAAACGTTTTCCTACCCCTCAATGTTATCCTATCTCAATCATTTTTTAGAATGCTTCTGACACTGTAAAAAACTAGGTTTATAGGTTTTCTTTTTTTCAAAATTTATAATAGTTTGAAAGTAACAGGCGCCTAAAAGTTACTATTTTTATGACAAAATCTTCATTGAAGTAAAACCTTTGTATTTTAAAAACAAAGAAGTTTTAGAAAAAAAGCAAAACCTACAAACCTAGAATATAATATGCTGAAACGATTGACACTAGAATCTAAGAGATTGGACGTGATTTAGTATGTGAAAAACGTTTTCTCCCGAGAGACAAATTTCATATAAAATAATACTCACAATACACGATCGGGGGTTTTTCAACGAGCGAGAGGGACAGCACGAGTTTTTCTAAATACCTATTTTTTGAAAAGGCAGCCGCTATACAATCCTCTTAATTACGAGATTCTGTGAGGTGCGAACTCGCTTCATAGGTATGGCAAATCGCGGGACTCTAAATAGAATACCGTGACCCTGGAACGTAAAGGGCAAATAAAAGAACACATTAGATTTTAGTTACCTCTACCCAGGGTGGGAGGAATAATTTGATGATTTATTCATATAAAAAAGGTATTTCATGTCTAATATAGCTATTCTATATATAGCAAAATTCTGACTAATATAAATGCGAATTTATTCAGACTTTAGAGTTTCTGACTCAGAAACTCTAAAGTCTGACAACCAAACTTACCATGGGGTGTCGTATTACCCAGTTACTGGGTTGTGTACGTCCGAGGCAGTCGCTCCATGTAAAATACTGATATTCAGCTGCAACTGATTCGACTGGAAGCCGACCCCAATATTGAAAAATAATACAGTACCCTAGGCATTTAACACCCGCTTAAATTTACACCAATATAATATTTAATGTAATAAATAAATTAAAAAAACTTTTTAGATGAATAGTTTTTAAATTAAACTATTCATCTAAAAAGTTTTTTGATTTATTTATTACATATAAGTATTATATTGGCTTAAAATTAAGCGGGCGTTAAATGCCTAGGATACCTTATATGCAGAGCTGCAATAAAATAATATATGCCGTTTAGCTAAACAGGCATCAATAATGCTGGACCTAAGATTGTTTTACAATTTTACTTACAAACTAAAAAAATATATAATTTCATCTACGCAATTATTTAATCTAATTATGACGATTAGACCTTCAAAGGCGACCACACAAACAGGGTTATGTAAATCGATGTAAATTGTTCTATTAATTGATGCACTATAATACCATGAAGCGTTTAATTGCAACAGTACGAACTGGTGGCCCTTAATTACTTGTACGTCTAGAATGTAGGTCAAACCAAATGCCATGTTGTAATTTAGGGAAGATTGATTAGTTTATAATTTAGATTAGAACAATCTCTGCAAGAGTACAGGATTATAAGAAAGTACAATGTGATAGCGACACGAGAGGAAAAAATATCCATGATAATCCATTTGGAAAAGCTGTTCTATAATACGCCAAATTATTTAAAATATTTCTAAAAAAACATCTTTAATAAAAGAAAATAACCGTCTTACCACAACAAAGATAAACATCCTATTCTGTTGAACACTTGTTTAAAAAAACTGTCAACGTCAAAACTACATTCCACGTTGATATAAGGGTCGTTATGCAGTTACAATTTTAATAGGCAAGCGTTCAACAGGATGTTTATCTTTTTGTGGTAAGGCCGTAAAGGTTTAATTAAAAAAAATCAATGTGCGCTAAAACGCTTGTGTCATAGCGTCTGCTTGTGACGTCACTTCTATGATTGACAACGGTATCCGACACTCGACAGTGAACATTACAGAATTTAATAAAAGTTGCGTCATCTCATGTCATTGAGGTTTCACGTTAAATGGCGAATGCCTGTATTTAAAAATAAATAGGTATTTTACTAATTCACCGCAAGTTCTCCTGTCATTTTAAACCCTATACGGGGGTGCCCGACCCCGTGTCAACCCAAAATACCCCCTTATCACAGTTCCGAAAGTCAATAAATAGAGGTTGATAAAGCACAACAGTCGTGCAAGTAGGAGGGCGCAAGTCTGCCCCGGCACCCTGCCCCATCATACGACACTAATTTGCATTCTGACATAGATTAGAAGATTGTAGATAGAGCAGTACATGTTTTGATATCAAAGGGTTTTGTTGGGCATAGAACACTGAAATTACAAAACTACAAAACACTGAAATTACAAAAATATCAGTTTAATGTTAAGAAATATTTGAATATCTATAGCCCTTAAGCGCCAACGGAAAAATGTAAATGGAGTAAAGCTGAATGGAGAAGGCAAAGCCAGTTTTAAAAGAATATTAATCACATGAATTTTCCGTCTCTTTATATTTGTAACAGGTTTTTCCGGGAATATTAATCGGGCCATAAAAACATCTATAATAAAGTCAGATATTTTAAAGTGACATATTATACCTACTTTTACGCTAGAAATAATGCACGATTCTACTGAAAATCTTCGCATATAATATATATTATTATCAATCTACAAAACTGAGCTTCTATTTAATAATATTTCATCTCGCCTTTCAAGAATCTCAGCAATTTTCCCATCGAAAATATTTCTTGAAAACAGCTATCATACGTTATCATATTTATAATTCTCGGAACGAGTGCAATGCACTCTCCTTTCTGCCAGCAACTCTTTGTCTCACGTCGGCATACTTAATTAAAAGCGGGCGAATAAGTGCACACTTAATTGTATTATATCATGTGATTCTAGAATTCTCTAGAGTCTAGAGATGTAGGTAAATCACTTGGAGAAAATTGTCTCTTTGAAAATTAGTGGACATTTTATATTATATACGAGAGCGTTACGTGACGAGACTGAGAACATGCCATTGTAGTCTTTGAAATATTTTTATGGTCCCTTCAGCAATCTTAAGTATTTATGTTGGACTATCTGAATGAAAGAAAGAAAAACCGTTTATTTGGTTAACCGGTACACACAACATAAACAGATAAAAGAAGAAAATAAAAAAAAGTAAAAGAAAAAATTATAAGTTAAAAACAACAACGAAATAGCAAATACATATAACATTGTGTGTCCCACGGCTACGACAAATGGGTCCAGTTCAGCAAATTGTCGAGCAGCTAGTACTCGACGCTGGTTTTCAACTGGACCTGGACGGTGACGAGTGAATGATGAGCTTGGATACTTAATAGAATGGTATATTAAAAAAAGTGTTCGGTATAGGTGTAACTAACAATGGGCAGGGTATAAAAGGCAAGAACACAAAATGTTGTATTTGTGGAGTAGCACCACATCTACTTGTTTTTTTTCTTCCGTTTCCCTATCAGACGTCACAGTATCATTTACTACGTTTTCTTTCAAATCATTGGTTAGACAATCCATCCATCTTTTCTTTGGCCTTCCTCTTCCTCTCCATCCATCAACATTCATACTCATTGTTGTACTCTCTTAGTCACATGAGAGTCATCTTTACGTATCACATGTCCATAGCAAGACAGACGGTTTCCTTTCATATTTTTTGTAATAGGCGCCACTTAACACTCCCGAGCAAAGTATTCGTCACCAAAATCTTCACCAGAGCCTCCAGACAAGTGGCAAGAGATAAACAAAAACGCTTAGTTTAGTAGTGTTATATTACTAATAGCTTTTCCCAGCGGCTTCGCTCGCCCCCATACCTTATTGCCTATGTCACTTAGCAGCAAAGCAGCTTTCAACTGGTGAAAGAATTTTTGAAATAGGAGCAGTAGTTTTAGAGCCTATTCATTACAAACATACAAAGTTTTCCTCTTTATAATATAGATAATATAAATGTGAAAGTTTGTTTGGACGGATGGATGTTTGTTTCTTTCACGCAGAAACTACTGAAAGGATTTGGATGAAACACATAGAATAGTTTTAATCTCGAATGTAAATCTTCGCGTGGGATAGTTCTCGAAATTTAGCGGGCAAAACCGCTGACAACAGTTTAGTCTTTAAAGGGCTTCACACACAGCAGCTATAATGTAAAGATGTACATTATAGCACGATACATCTCATTACATCTTTCCATAGAAATCGTCAGGAGACCACACACTGCAGCTATAATGTATATTTTTACATCTTCGAATCTCTATGGAAAGATGTTATGAGATGTATCGTGCTATAATGTACATCTTTACATTATAGCTGCTGTGTGAAGCCCTTAATGCATTTTCAACTTTAATCAATTGAGTATTTTGTTTTTTTTTTTCAACTTTACGGTGGGCTGAGCGGATTTAGTTTTCTAATGTTTCCTAACTTTAGACACAGACTATTTTCTACCTAGCCTTTTCTATATACATTATACAGACAGTTCTAACACTACTACCCAGTCACTAAACCTACGGATCGTCTGGAAATGACTCAGTTAACTTGAAAACATGACGCTACTACCTATATAGCACATTTTCCGCTAAACTTGTGACACTGAGGGTTAAATTTGAGAATGGTGTCACCGAAATGAAAGGGGTGTTCTGATTTTCGAGGTAGAATATTTGGGGTTTAGGTGCACAGTATTGTAGAGACGTCAGGAGTCCAGACAAAATATTTTTGGTGTTAAATCAAAGCATGAAGTGTATGTCTTTAAAATACTTTCATTGTGCGCTTTGGAATGAGCACCCACGGTTGGCCGTTGAAATAAACGATTTGATTTGATTTGTGCGCACAGCAATTATTATTGGTTTTCTATAATCCTGATATCTATAACTTTGGGATCTTCTACAAATCATTGTTTACCATCACATCATTGTTTATCATCAGGCGATATGGTGGTTAAACGTAAAAAAATACTTAAAAAAAAAATTATGATGTTGTCTGAGTGTGTTAATTGTGTTTTTCATACTCCTTCGCCACTCTTTTCTGAATAATATCGTTGCGGGATCCAAAACAGTTAAATTCATGCAAAAGGGCAGTACCTGGACTCACGATCGTGGTTTCCAACCCATCTAGGTATATTAATTTCTGTAGGTAAATTATTTCATCACTACTGCTCTCAAAATGATAAAATGGAAACACCGTGAGGAAACTGGCATATCCTAGAACTAAATATTCTACACACATATGAAATTTACCAACACACACTGGGCCTGCGTGGCGGATTACAGTGAACTTTCTTTATAGAGGCCTGTGAGACCTGCGTCCCAGGAGTGGGAACATTATAAGCTAATGGGAAATTTATAAAGCCATACCACTCATTTTAAAATAATACCCCTTCAAAAACCATCCTTAATTACAAGCTTAAAGAAACCAAAATATATTGCACTCATTTAATACATGTACAAAGACCTGCTATTGAGTTCTCAAAGCCAGATGACCTGGTAATCAGCACTTCGACACTTACTCTCTGATTAATGGACACAACTGCTGACAAAGTGACCACTTATAGTGTCCGTTGACAAGTTCTGACGGTAATAACTAATAAGTGCAGGTTTTGTGTTTCAAGAGGATAAGGGGTTGGTAAAACTGTTTTTGTATTAAATTGGTAGTTTGTTTCTTAAATACGGAATATATGTATAAACATAGGCTATTGTAGTCTTTGCCGTTTTATCGTCCGAGAACAACCAAACCTTATAAACTGGGGGTCTAATTTCTAAGTCCGTTAACGAAGACATGGGTACGAATATGGATGAACGACGTAACTAACGTCAAAAATCTTCATAAAATCGGCTTCTTTGAAAATCTACAATCCTATTAAGCAACCTAAACGGATCTATGCGAGCAACTTCACGAGATTTCCATTATTGTTATGTACTCAAACCTTTCCCAGAATGTAACAAACACTTTTCTGAAAATTGCATTAAAATCGGTTCAGCCAAACGCGAGATAATCGCGGACAAACATGCAATCGTCCCTGAAAATCTACGATCCAAGTAAGCAAAGCGGATCCACGCGGGCAACGTCACGGGATATCTATTAGTGTTATATACTAAAACCTTCTCCAGAATGTAGCAAACACTTTCCTGAAAACTGCATCAACATCCGTTCAGCCAAACGGGAGATAATCGCGGACAAACATACATACATACATACATACATATACATACAGGTCGAACTGAGAACCTACTTTTTTTTTGAAGTCGGTTAAAAACAAACTTGCGGATGGATAATCCATTTCCTTTCATTTTAATAGGTATTTGACGTTCAAAAGTGATAACCTTATTGCAAATTATTTGACTTTGAATTTTACTGACTAAACGTCCTCCCTGTTCCTTTGGTTGTTCTTCTTGTTTCAGGGCCACGGTATCATGCTTAGAAATGTCTGTCTCTGTCCCGTGACCTCGGCACGTTGTAATTTCTGCCTGCATGGGCTAGTGTCTCAAGTACAAGAATAAGTAATACAGAACCCAAAACAAACAAAAACATTGAAGTATTTATTAAATTAAATAACGCCCAAAATAATACAGTAACATAGCAATTTAAAGAGACAATAATTTTGGTATCCAACTTATAAAATTGCTCTCATAACACTAACGGGACCGACCATAATAAATGATTCTTTGTGTCTCCGTGCGATCCTGGAGGACTTGAGAGGAATTCCGGACAAAATATTTGTCGACTCATCTTCTAGGTTTTAAAGATTTCTGCACCGGATTTTGGCATTTAGATGAGACTGGAATTTTCTGAAAATTTTCTAAATCGATAATATGAACCATTTTTTGACCTAGGGCTGAAAGTATCTTATTATTATTATTTCCCTTAATTAGACTATGACAGGCTACATTGCTCAAAAAAAAAAAAAAAAACTGAAAGTTACATAATCAAAAATTATACAACGTGTAACGTTAATAGCGCAAAACCTCTCGTGGGTTACCCCACGCCCATGTTACTGAACAATGTTTGTTCTAAGACTTTTGGAAATTCGCAAAAAAAAAAGATTTTTCATACTGATGGACCCGATCAATTTCTCATTTTGTATGAAAAATCAAAATTTTTTTATGCACCTGCGGTTGTTTCACACAATCTTCATTAGGTAGGTTGCCTGTATAATGTGCCTAGGTAAAGACCTAGGCACACGACTACGGCTAGCGCAATATCGGTCAAATGAATATTGTTCTTGTTTTATACTTTTCAGTGTGCGTTTTCGTAGTCGGGTTTTAGTTATTTTAAACTTAATTTTTTTTCTTTTGTTATGTAAACCAAAAACGACGAAGATACAACGCTTCTAAAAGTCACAAAACGTTACTCGGTCGGTATAATTTTACAGGCGTTATGACGTCACAAGCGGGACTCTCGAATTTCATTCATCGATTAAATAAACTAAAAATACATGTTCACTATTTTTCAATACTCTTATAACTGATGGACTTAACAGTTTTTCAATTTATTTAAGGACTCATTTGTGTTTCTTTTACCATGTGCTTCGTCACAGAATACTTAATAGTAACTACGGCTTCGTTAATATTTTATTCCTTCCCCCTCGGATTTCTCCCCTTCCCCCTCGGATTTCTCCCCTTCCCCCTCGGATTTCTAACCAAGTGGACGTGTTTGTAGTTGTTTTAAATCCAAATTCTATTCTAAATTGCTATCATAAATTGAAAACAAAAAATAGGAGTGCATAAACAGCAAGAGGTTACGCGTAATTGTGTCCTTGCGTGTGTGTGAGACGCCGTGCGCCGAAATACGCACATCGCCTGCGCAGCTGTGTCCTTCAAAATCTGTCGCCCTGGTACCTGACTGCTGCTGCGGCGCCTCGCCCCGCCCCTGCGTGCGAGTGAGAGACTAATAAACGTGCCGACGTGCGCTGCTCACCGGTCATCAACGACTCCGGTCACCGTGCACTGAGTGTACTAGACGCGCTGTCAGCTGACCGTCGCCGCCGCGCCGCTGCGCGTAAGTTACACACAAATCAAGCTATACAGGGTATTTTAACACCTGTTTCTAATTACTGTGTCATACACAATTATCGAAAATGATGCGTGCTGTTCGAAGTCCTCCTCAGCAGGGCCGAGCATCGTCAGACTCAGATTTAACGACGTTAACAACGCCATCGCATGAAGATTTAACTAATATCACTAGAAGTGAAAAACGTCGTCGTTTATCTAATGACAGGCACGACGACTTGACTGTATTTAGACTGGAAATAAAGGAGCTTTTTGGGAAATTCTCCTCCGAACATAATAATCGTATGGACTCACTCGAAAAGCTTATCTATGAACTTAAAACATCGTCAACAAATATTTCTGAGAAAAATATGGAAATTGATAATAACATACAATTTGTCTCGGAGCAAATAAAAAGCGTGGAGAGTAAAATTATATCGTTGGAAGAGGGTCGTAAATCCATAATTTCTGAATTGGTACATATGAAAGATAAATGTGAAGAAATAGAACGTAATTCATTAAAAACAATGATTGAAATAAGGAACGTTCCAAAGTCTAGCGATGACAAGAAAGAAAACCTTTTCAAGATGGTCTATAAACTTTCGGATAACCTGAAGTTAAACCTTGTAAGTGGAGACATCAGAGATGTATATCGAGTGCCCAGTAAGAAAGACAAAAGCTTCGGAACCCTCTTTGTTGAATTATCAAACACCTTAATTAAACAAAATATTTTAACTTTGGCTCGGAAGTATAACAAAGAGAATTCTCTACAGCAACTCAACTCTTCTCATTTGGGACTAGTAAGTAGCACCTCGCCGATTTTCCTATCAGAACGGCTCACTGCTAGGGGAAGACGACTTTTCTTCTTGGCAAGAGACTTTGCCAACAACGAAAAATTCAAATTCTGCTGGACTGCAAACGGGAGAGTATTTCTTCGAGAATCTGAAGAAAAGCCACATCTTTTGGTAAAAAGTGAAGATCACCTAAACTCCATGAAAAAAGCAAAATGAATATCTTCAGAGTCACGACATCATAAGCTTTTCACATTTTTCAATAGTTTAAATTACTTGTATTTAGCCTCAATGTTTTCTTACTATGTCATTATATTCACTACTACTTACACTCCTACACATACACACTCATTCATTCCGATACTTTACAAACACTCTAATAACTACACATACTGCTTACAAATATCATTGTATAATACCGTTTTAATTTAGGATTATTTCATTTATAATCACACAGTTAACATCACTAAATTGGTTATTATAAAGTCCCTCCACCACCAGCAACGACGTCCGCATTTATTAATAGGGTTCCGTCGCAGTCAAATATTGCTCCTGTTGTGGAGGAGGATGATACGGTTGCCACGGTAAATAGCCAGTGCAACGAACGATTGAGGAGCGCACTGGAGGATGCGCTTCGTGAGTACCGCTCAACTCCCATGGCGCTTAGACCCCGATTGCCGCGGTTGCCCATGCACAAAAAAAATAGGGCGCTGGTGAGTGCCTTGAACTCGCTGCTTAAGAATCTTTTCGAGAGCAGCGAGGATCTTGTCGATACACATTCGGTCCTGTTTTGCGGGGCTGTTGCGGCATGTCGATTAGCCAATGTCAAGTTTCCGGACAGTGACGGAGCTAATCGACCAAAACCAGCTGTACCAGCCTGGCAACGCAGGATTGAGCGTCGTATCGGCGGGGCCAGGGTACTCATCGGCAAACTATATTGCTTCAGGGAGGGAAATACACGACCACGTGTGATGCGCTTTGTGAGGCGGGCGTTCTCGGGGACTGACATCGGCCCTCAAGAATACATGTCCCGTGTCACAGAGCGCATCGACTTCCTGAAGCAAAAAGTTTGTGCATGGGCAAGCCGTATTCGGCGGTATAGGCGACGAGTTGATCGGTACTCGCAGAATCGCATGTTCCGGAGCGATGAGAGGTGGGTATATAGAGCTTGGGAGCGACCTGAACCAGGCGTGGCTGAATTGGGCCGCCCGGATGATAGCGCCACAAGTTCATTCTGGCGCAGCATCTGGTCGGTGCCCGTCAGTCATGCTGAGGCTGGCTGGATGCGTGATGTCGAGCGAGTGTGTGAAACTATTCCTGAAATGGAACCAATTTCCATAACGCCATCAGATGTGGCAAGAGCAGTCCGTCCGTTACCGAACTGGAAATCCCCGGGACCGGACGGACTGCACAACTTTTGGCTCAAATGGTTCAGTAGTTCACACACTTGCCTGGCATCTCAATTCCAGTCAGCCTTAGAGTCTGGGTCGCTACCACAGTTTCTAACAACTGGTGTTACCCACCTGCTCCATAAATCAGGTAGTACCACGGAACCCAAGAACTATAGACCGATCACGTGTTTGTCGACGGTCTATAAACTTCTTACATCCATTTTGAGAGCGAAAATTAACACACATATTGAAAATCACACCATCATGTCTGCCTCTCAAAATGGATGTAGGAACGGGTCCCGTGGTACTAAGGAGCTGCTCCTCATTGACATGGCCATTAGCCAAAAGGTTCGTCGATCTCGCAGGGATCTGTCCACATGCTGGATAGATTATAAGAAGGCCTACGACTCGGTGCCACATACATGGCTCATGAGGGTGCTGGAGTTGTACAAGATAGATGCAACTCTACGTGCCTTCCTTGAGTCGTGTATGAGGCAATGGAGAACGGTCCTTCGCTATCCGGGATGTCGACAGATCCAGGCGAACGACGAACCTGTATGGATCAAGCGGGGAATATTCCAGGGTGACAGTTTGAGTCCGCTTTGGTTCTGCTTAGCCCTGAATCCTCTAAGCACATTGCTGGAGGACTCAGGTCTGGGCTATCGGCTGAGGAGAGGTGGTCAGGTCATATCTCACCTTCTATACATGGATGATCTGAAACTCTTTGCCCCCAACAAATTACAACTGATGGAGATACTAAAGGTAACTGAAACTTTTAGTAGTGCCATCAGGATGGAATTTGGTGTGGACAAATGTGCAGTCATGCATGTAAAGCGAGGGGAGATTATGGAATCTGAAGGGATTCAGCTTTCAGATTCCATACACCTTAGATCACTCTCCTCATCCGAAACCTACAAGTATTTGGGTATGTCGGAAGCGTTAGGCATTGATGTACCGGACGTGAAACAATCGTTGAGGGAGCGCTTCTTTGGACGCCTGAATAAGGTTTTAAATAGCCTTCTTTCAGGCGGAAATAAGGTGCGCGCCTTCAACGGTTGGGTCATGCCGGTTTTAATGTACTCTTTCGGCATACTCAATTGGACTCAAACTGAACTCGACGCCTTGGATAGACGAGTCCGTACGCTGTTGACCGCAAACCGGATGCATCACCCACGATCATCAGTGATGAGGCTGTACATCCCGCGGAAGTGCGGGGGTCGAGGCTTTTTAAATGCTAAGACCCTCCACAACCGCGAGGTGTGCAGTCTCAGAGAATATTTTCTGAAAATGGAAGTGGGTATGCACCGAGATGTGGTCACGGTGGACAAGGGACTCACCCCGCTGTCCATGGCTAAAGAGAACTGGCACAAACCTGTGGTACTCAGTACTGAAGACCGCAGGGAAGTATGGCAAAGCAAGGAGCTACACGGACGCTTCTACCGGGCTCTTCATGGGCCCGATGTAGATTTTCTAGCGTCCGTGTCCTGGCTACGATTCGGTGACCTCTTCGGGGAAACTGAAGGTTTTGTCTGTGCGATTATGGACGAAGTTATCTTGACGAACAACTACCGGAGACATATTATAAAGGATGGGACGATTGACGTGTGTCGGGCATGCCATCGTCCAGGTGAATCCATCCGACATATTATCTCTGGTTGTTCTCGTCTTGCTAACGGCGAGTACTTGCACAGGCACAACCTAGTAGCCAGAATCATCCACCAGCAACTTGCGTTGAAATACAAACTTGTGTAATCTGAAGTACCGTATTACAGGTATGTGCCCGACCCAGTTCTCGAGAAAGACCATGTCACGTTGTACTGGGATCTGCCTATCATTACTGACAGGACTATTGTCGCCAATAAGCCTGACATAGTAGTGATAGACAGATCAGAGCGCCGCGCAATGATAATCGATGTTACCATCCCGCATGACGAGAACCTCGTGAAGGCAGAGAAAGATAAACAAATCAAATATCTCGATCTGGCACGCGAGGTTGTCGACATGTGGAATGTGAGCTCGGCTATCATTGTGCCGATCGTCGTGACTGCCAATGGCCTGATGGCAAAGAGCCTCGACGAACACCTTTCGAGGCTCTCCTTAGGGGGTTGGATCAAGGGCCAGATTTAGAAGGCAGTACTTCTTGATACGGCTCGTATTGTGAGGAGGTTCCTGTCTCTGGAACCCTAACCACCGGTAGCTTGGACCCTGCTCCCACACCGGCGGACTACTATTTTTATATTTTTAAATGTTTTTTTATGCGTTTGTTTTTGAAAATATTTAAAAATGTATTAATATGTATAGTAAATAAATAAACGTCACAATAATAATAATAATAATAATAATATCTCACAACTATCACACAACGCCATCTAGTCCCAAGCTAAGCAGAGCTTGTGTTATGGGTACTAGACAACTGATAAACATACTTATATATTTCTAAATACATACATATTATAGATAAATTACACCCAGACACAGAACAAATGATCATGCTCATCACACAAACATTTGTCCTGGGTGGGAATCGAACCCACGACCTCCGGCATAGCAGTCAGGGTCACTAACCACTAGACCAACAGGCCAGTCAAATTCGCTAACAGCAATAACAATTAATATACGTAGTATAAATTGCAATTTGGACAAATTTCTTATTTTTGTAGCGAAAATAGATATCCCAATTGACATTTTTGTATTAACCGAGTGTTGGATAGATGTAAATAGCACTATACCCACAATAGATAATTACACCGCAATGAGTACTAAGAACAGTTTCAATAAAAATGATGGGATTATTGTTTACGTTAGAGATCAACTAAAGTCTACATATTATGAGCCAAATATGGACGAAGGAAATTGCCTTGTAGTAGATGTAAACAATAACTATACATTTATATGTTCATACAGGCCACCATGTTTCCACAATCCGACTAAATATATCGATTCCCTAAACGGAATTTTACAGGAATGTAAAACCACGAACGTCATTTTCACGGGTGATATCAATTTAGACATCCTAGCGGATAGATTGACTAATCACACGCATAAGTATCTAAATGTAATGGCTTCACATGGCTTCAAACAAGCTATTAATCTTCCAACACGAGTCCGGACCTGTATTGATCATTTTATGGTAAAAACCTTATTTGACTTTCAGACAGTTGTCTTTGAGGAGCTCACTGACCATGCCCCTATACTTCTTTACATAGAAAAGGCACACATCAATAAGCAAATATTTAATTCTACAACAACTAGAACAACAACTAATTTAAAGGACATTGACCTGGAACTAAAATTAACAATAAAGGATGATTATTACAATACCACAGACGTGAATGATGCAGCAGACACACTAATATCATGCCTACAAAGCGCTATCAATAACAATACAAAAACCATACATATACCGCGTAAAATAAGACCATTAAAACCATGGATAACTACGGGAGTATTGAATTCTATTAGGAAAAGAGATAAATTACATAATAAAATGAAAAAACGATTAAATGATGAACAATTACGGATACATTACATCGCTTATCGAAATAAATGTAATGGATTAATAAAAATATTAAAAAAACAATATTACCAGCACCAATTGCAAAAACATAGAGGAAATATTAAAGAAACCTGGAATATAGTTAAACAAATATGCTATCTTAACAAAAAGAAAGCATGCCCAAAAGAACTACTGACAATTTTTAGCAACACCATTGATTCATTAGATCATATTAACAAATATTTTACTTCAATCGGTAAGGATCTTGCCAATGCTACTCTGAGTAAACTGCAAACCAGTGACTGCACACTTGCGAGTGAAGCCTTAACATGTAATGGGCCCCCGAATTCAATGTCATTTGCCCCAACTGACCCCACAGAAATAATAGACATAATAAAAAACCTGAAAATGAGTAACGCCACTGGTCCGGACAACATTTCCACAAAAATAATAAAACAACTATGCCTACGAGTTAGCTCTCCTATTTGTCACCTCTGTAATTTAAGCCTAAGCAGCGGAAACTTCCCCATTGCATTTAAAAAAGCTATAGTGATACCTATTTACAAGACTGGTGATCGTAATGTACCTAATAACTATAGACCTATATCCCTTCTTTCGGTCTTGTCTAAAATATTTTAGAAAGTAGTCAATAAGAGACTAATTAAATACCTGGAAAAAAATAACATTATATCCGATAACCAATTTGGATTTAGGAAAAATCATTCCACCACTGACGCTGTGATTAGGTTAACTTCTAGCATAACGGCATATTTAGATAAAGGAGAAAAATGCGTGGGGGTATTCCTGGACCTACAGAAGGCATTCGATACCGTTTCCATCCCAATTTTAATTTCACGCCTTCAGAATGCAGGAATCAGAGGTATTCCACTTCTGTGGTTCCAGAACTACCTTTCCGCAAGAGAACAAAGCATTAAGATTGGAGGGGAGATCAGCAATAGTAGTAATATTACATACGGCGTACCTCAAGGGAGCACGCTCGGACCAAGCCTATTTTTGCTTTACATTAACGAACTCTGCAACATCAAAATTGACAGAGCTGAATTAATAATGTTCGCAGATGATACGGTTATTCTCTTTCATGATGCAACGTGGGACTCAGTTAAAACTACTGTTGAAAAAGGGCTGTCTATCGTAACCAAGTGGTTAGAAAACAGCCTGTTAAACCTTAATGCTGGGAAAACAAAATATCTATGTTTCAGTATCACGAAATCAGGGGCCCCAAAGAATACATTTGCAATAAAGAGCCATACGTACCCATGTAACAGAAATACACACCATGATACCGGACCAAGCTGTACATGCCCTATATTATCTAAAGCAACGACTATTAAATATTTAGGTATTATAATAGACGAAAGACTTAACTGGGGTGCTCACATACTTTCTGTTGCAGCTCGGACTAGAAAGCTAATATTCGCGTTCAAAAATCTGCGTGAAGTGGCCGGCAAAAATCTCCTGGTACAGACATACCTAGCTCTCTGTCAAAGTGTACTCACCTATTGCATCTGTGCCTGGGGCGGGGCCAATAAAACAAATATGATTATTCTCGAGCGTGCGCAGAGATCACTGCTAAAAGTCGCCTTTAAGCTTCCCTACCGCTACCCCACCAAAGACCTTTATGACGAGATAAACGTCATGAGTGTCCGTAAACTCTATGTTTATGAAGTTTTGCGCAGATATCATAGACTCGCTATTCCTACATTACCCAAATCCAACAAAAGAAAAGTGCGATGTCCAGTGCCTCGATCCAACACAAAATTTGCTAATAAAAATTACAACTTTCTAGCACCACGCCTATACAATAAAATATCCGACACTATTCAAAACATGAGATCGCTCAAAAACAACCAAGCAAAAATTAAAATTATTGCATGGCTGAATGGTATGGACTATGAGAGCATCGAGTCACTTTTTGTTATAACGGTATAATTCACCCACATGCACACATCACACACACTACACTCACACTACCCACACACACAGACACACGCACTACTCGCACACACGCATACACACACTACTCACACAAACACACACACGCTCGCACATACACATTTTTTATTATTATTGTTACCTACTTACTATTTTTCTTATATTTCTATTATTAGTTTATTAATCAGAACGTGTTTTACCTTATAAAAATTATGAACATGTTAATCTATACTCACTATAATTGTGAAGGGAAGGAACTGACCTTTCAGGATACAGTATCTTACTAGTCTGGAGGTCAGAGTCTCACCAGAAATGTGCACTTGTAAAGTTCATAATAAAGATTTGTCTATTGTCTATTGTCTATTATTGGGTACATAGCGACCTGCTCCGGCTTCGCACGGGTGCAATCTCTTCTACAAGTAATATCCGTGTTTTCTACATATATCTAAACCTTCCTCTTATATCACTGTTTAAAAATCGCATCATAATCCGATGCGTAGTTTTAAAGACCTAAGCATACAACATACATAGGGACAGACAGGGGAATTGACTTTGTTTAATACTATGTAATGATTTGAGGTTGAGCAGGTTGCGTTCTGTCGTTACTGCCTTCTCCCATAGGATGGCAATGCGACACGTCCAGAGGGAAATAAGTGCATACTGAGGCATGAAGGAGCATGAAGGTATCACACCCAAATAATTAAAGAGTCTATCATTGTACGCGCGACTCAGGAATCGAACCCAGGACCCCACGCTCAGCAGTCACTCTCGTTAATTCTAGATGTTGCCCGCGACTTCGTCCGCGTAGTATTTGGTTTTATGGCACCTATACCAATATTCACTTTTTTTAATTTGTTGAGAAAGTGAGGGTACCTGATGTCCCCCTTTACAGTTTGCTATAGATAAAAGCTGAAAACGAAAACTTCTAGACACAATACTAGTACGACATTGGTAGTTTTTCCTTCTGGTGCTAATATAAAAATATGGTCAGCATTACATATTGTTGGCCGTGGGAAAAACAGTTGGACCTTAGGTCGACATCAGCTTCCTTCAGGGTCTGTCCTTGGGATTAATATTTTTGTTTAATAAAAACTTTTTCAAAAAAAATGTAACCGCCTTCAAAAACAACCACAAAAAAGGGTAAAATAAACTTCAAAACTTTTCTTTCGGAAGTCGGTGACTTTTTTTATTAATTTCATTGTCTTTTTGCCACCGACTTCCGAAAGAAAAGTTTTGAAGTTTATTTTACCCTTTTTTGTGGTTGTTTTTGAAGGCGGTTACATTTTTTTTGAAAAAGTTTTTATTTTACTCTTTTTAGTTTAAGTATTCAACCACAATTTTTGTCAAATACGAGTAGGTACATCATTTTCTTACATGAGCACTAGAATTTTGTAATCCGTAACACTGGTAATAACATCGTTAAAATCTCTTACATTCATAATTCCCTATCTCAAAAACTACTGAACTGATTTTGATGAAACTTGCATTATTCCCTAAGTTGAACGATACCTAGTACAACAAAAAAAGAATTACTTAAATCGGAATTGTAGTTCCAGAGATATGCGAACACAAACATAATTTTCTTACTTGAGGAGTTGTACATTCCATCATCAGGTCAGCTACATGAGATGATGATTACCATACGCAAATACTTAAATTACTTCATAAAATTTGCGAAAAACGATGTGTAGGCCTATAAAATTTGAGGGTTGCCCTCGATTTCTCCAGGATACAATCATCAGATCCTGACATGGTGACAATGGGACCACTCCTGAAGTATCTCCTTTCGAACAAAAAAAAGAATTTTGTAAATCGGTCCACAATTGGCGGAGTAATCAGGTAACAAACACACAAAAAAAAAAAAAAAAAAAAAACATACCGTCGAATTGATAACCTCCTTCTTTTTGTAGTCGGTTAAAAATACTATATGAGTATAAATAATGATCATGGGCTGTCAGAAATACATGACCTGGGGTCCTTAGAGGGCTAAAGCCTACACCAGGTAACCAAGAACAGGGCCCCCGTAAGGTCTACTGGCGCCTGTGTGCAAAAAAGGATTTTGGCGCCCCTTATGGCATTCTGAATTATCTTTTTTTTGTGGTAGGTCGGTCAGTTGCGTATTTTAAAATTCAGCGCCCTGGGGCTGTAAAGCTAGCCGCCTCGGAACTTAAACACAAAAAAAAACCATCAAGTGCTACTCAAACATCACACCCAGAGTTCCATACCATCTTAGAGAAGACAAATTTAAATTTTTACCGATCAAGACAAGATAAACTAACATAAGAAGCATTTGCTATTGAAAAATGAGGTATCAAAAGCGAGATCATGAAAAGCAAATGTCAAAGTTATTTGAAGCGCGAGCGAAGCGAGTGCGAAAATTTTTAGCTTTTTGAAATAGGACAAGGCAATTCTAAATTCTTCATAGAAGAGCGAACGCAGTGAGCTCTAAAATTTTAACGTTTCCGGATTTCAAGTTCTAATCTAAAAGTGAGATCAAATATTTGAAGTCTTTAGTAGGTAGGTAATTAAACCTAATCTATTTAAGAGGGCTTTCACACGTTTCGTTGTTTTTGTGCGACTTTTGGAACCTGATTCTGGGCATGTCATTGCCACAAATAAAAAAAAGATATATATTCGAGAAAGTTTGATTATTTCTGTGTGGAGTGCTTTAAACAAATTTTTAGATTTGTTTACATACATGAGTAAAAACCTTGTCTTTGCAAAGGATGTTTCATAAAATTCTACTTTTTGTCATACTTTGGTACCGAATTACATAAAAGGTATAATAGTAAAATAATATTTGAAAATGTCCATGGTACATCTGAAAGATTATATTTGGACTGCATTAATCACTTTTTTAATTTCCATTCAGAAATACACCAAAAATATTTTTTCAAAACAGGAAGAATTTGACATTTTTTCGTCCGAAATTATATTTTTTATCTATCAATATTTACTGAATATTCAATCAAAAAGTATTGAATAACTAAGGTTATTATCTTAGCTTGCATTAAAAAAAATAATTAGCTCATTTAAAAGTAAAATAATAGTATTAAACAATTATAATATGCAATGACAAAATTCAACATAAAACCAAGAACGGTTTGTTCATTGATTTAGACGGCGCGGGGCGCCTTTTGAGGGAGGACGTATCGCTCGCAACCATTTTGACATTAGTCACGTAGTTATTAAATTTTAAAATACACGCCACCATTCATGACCTTCATACGCGGCGCTAGTGTCTTTGTCATGACATCAAATTCCATGTGAAAAATGTAGTACCTCGAATTTTCCGCAGGTCATGAGTGGTGGCCAGTAATTTTCCCAATCGCCAAGAATACAGCATAACCTACCTTTCTTGATACAAGCTAATATTTTGAATTAATTTAATTTTGATCTGTTTGCAATGTAAATATATAAATGTGTTGATTGTATTTTCCTACTATATTCGAATGTGGATATAATTTTTGTAGATAATAAAATAATGTAAATAATTCTGATAGTTTTTTTTCTGAATTGGTAATTAAATGTAATTTTAGACTTGCTAACTTCCCAAACATTCCAGTTCGTTTGGATAATATAGCTCGCTGCGGGAACCACATACCACCGACCATGCCCCTGGTGGTATGTCTTTTTATTACGTGGTAAAATCGTCAGATCAGCCCTTCCACCCAGGGAAGGACAGGACTACAGGAAGGACATACAAACTTGTACTGACACTACTGACTAAAATCTACGGTGTCCTTCAATAACCCATTGCGATCCGGGGCCATGGATACCTGATAAGACAGTCCCACGACGCCGGCAGGATTTGGCTCTCTAACGTGCGCCCCGAAAATCCGTGAAAAAATGATCTGATCGTTTTGAGGTAGCGGTTAACCCAGAGAAAAGTAACTTTAAAAAAAAAACTTTTTGTCAAAAACGAATACAAAAAAGTTTAAAATAACTTTTCTTTTGGAAGTCGGTGGCAATAGTCAATGAAATAAATAACAAAGCCACCGACTTCCAAAAGAAAATTTATTTTAACTTTTTTGTTTAAAATAACTTTTCTGAATACAAAAACGTTTAAAATAACTTTTCTTTTGGAAGTCGATGGCAATAGTCAATGAAATAAATAACAAAGCCACCGACTTCCAAAAGAAAAGTTATTTTAAACTTTTTTGTATTCGTTTTTGAAGCCGGTACTTTTTTTCATAAAGTTTTTTTTTATCAGTCGATTTCTTGTTATTAGGTTTGATGAAGAGAGTTGAAGTCTTGTATCAGGTTCGGCATCCAGTCAATTGCGGTATTCCGTTTTGGCAGCTGCATTGTATTTTTTTTTTTGGTAAAATCATCAAATGTGTCCTCCCGAGTGGGACGGGATTTATTACCAGACTCGTACTGACTAATATCCATGGTGATCCTTCAGTAGCCCTTTACGTTCCAGGGTCACCGTTACCTGATAAGACAGTCCAGTGACCAAGACAAGCTCCGGCCCTCCAAGGCGTACCTCTCTGATTGGAAATCGCTTCTCGGCGGCGTAGGTCACGCGGCTGTCCACTCCCTCACGTGTTCCACCTCCTACTTCGCTAGCATGACTGCTTTGCATAATGATTCGAGGACTACTTCCCATTCCGTCTCGCCCCGCAGATTGTGGCCTCGATCAATGCAGGGCGCTATTAAATTGACTCAATTGCATCGAGTTGGGATTTGGCAAACCTGTACCACTCCATGTACCTAACTTTTTTGCAGCCAACTCAATAAGTGGACTAATATTGTGGGTCGATGTCAACGGCACCCCAAAAAGGTCAAGATGGCCTGTCATTTTTACGGTTACACCTCAGAAAGATAGAACCGGGTCGGATTGGCTCCTTTTTGCGGAAAAATTCACGTCTTAGCAGCATTGATGTTCAAGCACTCAGCCGGCCATGGCTCTTTCGCCTGATATTATTTTGTGAATTTTATTCATGAATACAGATACTACTCAGAACAAAACATACAAAAAATAAGTTAGCATTCCAATAAATCATAAAAATAAGCGAAAATGAACGAAAAGTGAGAAATTACAGGAATGTGTCAAGTTTCATAAATAAAATAATGAAATCGAAAAAATAATGTTTTCAATGTTCCAGAGAGTTCTTTTTTCTCTTAAACCCTGTGTTATTTTACTGAAGGTGAAATGTTCTGTATTAAATAACGAACATTTTCTATACCATTTCAATAGAAATCAGGTAAAATTACTCGAATTACGATGCTACAAGTGACCAATTGTAGCATCGTAATTCGAGCATAAACGAATCTATGCACTGTTAGTCGTGATTGATCGAAGATGAAATCAGGTACTACTTGCTGTGCAAATGAAATAATGTGGAGTTGAACCACATTTTCTACGCAATTTTGAGCAGTTACGTACCTTCGTTAGGAAGTGAAAGCTCAGTTTGTGCGAGATAGAGATTATAATTTAAAGCTCACCAAAACATTCTGTTTCAAGAGTGAAATGATGCGAAACCTGTTGAACTCTGATAGATCTGTCTTTATTAAAAAAATAATCCAGCTGTAACCAGGGCCGCGCCGCCCCTGTGTGCGATGTGTGCGGCGCACACAGGCGCCAGGACTATAAGGGCGCCGGATGAAATGCGAAAGAAAGCCAATTAATGTTTTTTTTTTTTTTCACTTAACAACATACATTATACCTCAGTATCGATACGTAGGTAGATACAAGTCTCCCAAGACATGAGCACTATTTGAATTGACCCACTGTTTATATTACGGGTATGAGTTTACACATACAAACTTCAAGCGCTGCGTCTGCGTTTTAAAATCAAAAGAAGCGCCGCAGTCAATACAAAAGCTGACTATTATATTACAAAGGCGAGCTGTGGAGCATGAGTTTATATTAACGCAACGTGATGCGATACGGAGACAGCGGCTGCGACTCCATGATTTTAACTAGCGGTACCTAATAAACAATTGGAAACATTTTATGCAAAGTGGGTGCTAGGTGCTCATTGAATGAATGTCCCGTGTTTTATAATTATGTTAAAAATAAGTTTGAGTTCTAACACTAATTAAAATACTTGGTGTCTTACGGATAATTGTTTTCACGATGAGTGATACTGAACAAGAAATAAAAAGAAATTATGTGTGTTGAGCAAAAGAAGACTAGAGGAAGAACGTGATGAACACGTGATGAACACTTCTAAAATAAGTAAAATATTTCACGGCTCTATCGTTAACGTCAGTACCGATGAAGCTGTTAAACTGATAAAAAGATTTCTTTCCTATACAATATGTTGCAAAAACCCTGATGTACCTTCTGCGTTTTAGATTACCTCATAAAGCAATACAGCTTAACAGCTGTATATAAATATTGCTAACAATAACTAACAGCAGCAACTAACTAACAGCTGTATAGCAATATTTAATATGGCCGATATGGTTGACGTACTGGCTGAGTAAGCGAGCGGTTGCTGCGCTACGAATCACGGGTTCGATTCCCGCACGGGACAAATATAGGACACAGACATCCAGACCCGAATCAATTATTTGCAGGTCGCAAATAATTGATTCGGGTCTGGATGTCTGTGTGTGTGAATTTCAATGATTGTAAACGCACCCAAGATACAGTGTGGGGCAAAGTTAAATAGATTATAAATGTATTAAGTTCTAAAATCAGGGTTTGTTTTACGGAAATCCGTGACATTAAAATAGTAAGGGAGGGGGGTATCTGCGGTCAAGTCTATTAAATACAGGTAACTGGAGACAATATTATCCAAACTAATATTATAAATGCGAAAGTAACTCTGTCTGTCTGTCTGTCTGTTACGCTTTCCCGCTTAAACCTCTCAACCGATTTTGATGAAATTTGGCACAGAGATACACTAGAGCTTGGGAAAGGACATAGGCTACCTTTTGTCGCGAAAAAACGACGTCTGGTCACGATAACCGACATCCACGCGGACGAAGCCGCGGGCATCAGCTAGTGTTTCAATAAAACAAATGTTGAAACGCGACCAAAAAAAGAGGCGCTTCATGGATTTCGCACACAGGCGCTGCCAGGGCTCGGCGCGGCCCTGGTGTAACCCAGTATATGAAGCACTGAAGCCCAGTCAAAACAGTTCAATAAATTTTCTCCTTTGCAAATGTTTAACGATTTGCACCATCCGCTCACAGTTAACTGCAGGCGAACCAAGAATCTTCTTGAATATTAATTTTTAATCTTCATGGTGCCGATTCGAAATTATCTTATCAATTATAGGGGAGCTTGTGGCTGGTCGCAATGGAGTTTGTATGATCCGCGCAGTAGATTATCGCTCTCTTTGCGCGGTTTAACGAACTTGATGGTCTTCTTGGGCCTTACTAACTTTCTTCCTGGATCACGGCGTTTGGTGATATTACCCGTCTCTTTTGACAAATATTTTGTACCACTGGTTGGAAATATTCGAGCATTAAACCGACCACTTCTGGCTATATCTCCTTATCTATGTCACCGTAATCACCCCAAGTGGCTGGTTTTGCGTCCATAATTATGTCTCTGAATAGATGGCATAAATGACTGTTTGATGTATAAGTCAAAGAAAAAGTTTGAAAAATTTTAAACACCAAATCGTAAATTCTAAATAATTTCAAAAATCTAATTAAATAAGTTATGAATTCAAATTAGCCACTAGAAACAAAATTAACACTTGAAAGATATCATAATAAGATAATTTACTCGTATTATAGAATGGAATTAATTAATCTTTATAATGTACACTTTGTAAATTACAAATATATCCAATTCTTAGTGTGACACAATGTGCGGTTTAAAGTGTAATATAATGAATGGCCCTTATTTTATTTTGATAGGTATACATTTATCATATTATCCATTCGTTTAAGAATACAAGTAGTGTCTAGAAGCTCGGGATCTTACTTTGTTTATTCGAAAGAAAAGTGGCAAAAGCTCATGTTGTTTTCTTCCTGGTATACGAGGCATAGCTGTTTCGTTAGTGTTTTGTTTTTATGCGGGGGGCATCACGATGTCAAATTGACAGAAACTGTGTTCTTTCAGTATGTACTAGCGCTCTTAAGTTCTGAACTTTTATATAAAAAATATTTTTGTTTTTTTTTTTTCATTTTTTCTTCTGGGCATTGCACACTTTGCACATATGGTAGCGGGGGCCCTGACCAAGAACGTAAAGGGCTATTGAAGGACCCCGTGGATTTTAGTCAGTACAAGTCTGACAGTCCCTCTCGTCCACCCTGGGTGGGCCGGACTCATTTGATGATTTTACCACGTTATAAAAAAACACGTTAAGAGGCTGTCATAAAATAACTGAAACAAAACATATTTACGACTTTTGAATGGGTTCTGTCAAAGAAACAGGATTACTACTCGCTTTATTGTATCTTAGATAATTACAAACATCAATGCACACAGCCTTTGAATCTAATTGAACAACCGACTTTGCTTTGAAAACACGAAATATCCAAGAAGGAGAACCTCTTTATAATATCAAGTTTAAAGCATTACACAAACATTTCAGCCGAGGTACCTTTCAAAAACAGTGTAACAGAAATTAATATGGCGTCGGGTTTTACGGAATGCTGTGAGCTTGCCACGAAATCCAGGAGAATTCGCTTTTGGATAGATTCCAGGTGGATATTAAGGTTTCGAAATAATTTTGTAGATTATAGTTGGAAGTGTTCTCGGTTTTCTGATTCTGTTGTTGCTTTTTGTGGGTGATTGTTTTTGGTAAACGCTGGATATTGAAATCTGTTTCGGTTGCAATCATTATTCTTTAAGGCGCGTTTTCATTATACAAACTATTTGTATACAACTTGCAAGTTGTATGCAACATGAACAAACTTGAATACAAGCTACAAGATGCAAGTAGGTAGTTTGAACTTGTAAATTTTGTTTTAAGTAACTGTCAACCTACTCAATTGGGAACTATGCTAGTAAAACTTGCAATCAATTTGTAGTTTTGTACACTGATGAAACACATGAAAGCATGTTTCCAATTCAAGCAGTAGCTTGTATACAAATGTGACGCCATACTTCTTTCGTAAACTTTTGTGTTTTCTTCAAATTTGACGCACTCTCGACGTATTTTCTTAGGCTCGATTATATAAATTCAACTCCTGCATTAGAATTCGTATTGTTTTAGGATGTTATTGATTTGGATATTTATAGACGGCATGTTAATGTAACAGAAAGGCGAAAAGATGTTGTTCTAATTCTATTACTTAGAAGTTCTTTGCTAAAAGTAGTCTTAGATACGAATCTATCTCTCTGTATTCGGTCCCTCATGTCTGAGGATCTGACAACCAGTCTTACCATGGAGTATCGTAGTACCCAGTTACTGGGTTGTGTAGGTCCGATAGGCAGTCGCTCCATGTAAAGTATTGATGTTCAGCTGCATCTGGTTGGACTGGAAGCCGACCACAATATAGTTGGGAAAAGGCTAGGCAGATGATGTCTGAGGATCGTGGTCATCTTCGCAGTTGCTTCTGGGGCTAAAGATCCGCCTTCACCAGTTTTTGTCCAGTATCCCTTGCCACTGGGTAAAATATGGATAATTTAAGAATGATGTTTCCCTCACTCGATCGAGTTGGTCAACGATATTCGGTATTCCTGACCAAAATCAGTTATTTCAAAACGAAAGTGGTTTTCTGATTAATTTCGTTGCAGGATCTAAGACAGATAAATTTATTCTCCGGGACACGTCGAGCTTCATTGTCACGGTTCTTTTCTGGTGGTTGCCACTGTTGATTCTGGCTTTCAGGAGTTGCAGTGGTTTGGAAATGGTGGATTAGTCAAAAAAAAAAACTGTTATTTCAAACTTTCATCGCCACATATATAGAACACAGTTATATATAGAACACAGTTCTATATATGTGATAAAAGTACGTACGTACACTCAATTGTTAAATCTGGTCTTTCGATTTTAGCGTCTCCGTATTGTACTTCTAATTCAAACCTCTTAGTTTGAACCTCCTAAAACGACCTTTCGTCCAAAAACATAGCACTAAGTCAAGTCACAGCATATTAAAATGCAGCACTCAGGTCCCTAAGCGCATCTCATTTAATTTAGTGATTTAGCTGAGACTGCAGGAACAACATCTAGATAAGCTCAGAAGTTCGACTTCATATAACAGAACACGAAGCACACGAAGATGCCTTATTTCAACGAACTATAACGTAATGCCGGCCGCGTTGACCCCGTGCCTTTTTTTTTAAACGGGTAGTCTAGCGAGGTCTATATACGTATATATGTATATATGTATATACATTCGGAAGAAGTTGTAGAGACAAAAATTTAAAAGAGCATGTGAAGGGAAACTAAAAAGGTATATATAGGTGGCAATATCGGGAAGAAATGCCCTAAAGCTATTGTCAAACAGACAGGGCGTGGCGAACGCGAAGCGAGGCGTTTTTGTTTGTAATGTATGCAATTGTTTGAAGCCCGTCATATAGACTATCGGATCGCTTTCGCTTTTCTATGTGACTGGCTTCAAACAATTCCATACATTACAAATAAAAACGCTTCGGATCGCATTCGTTTCGCCTGTCTGTTTGACAATAGCTTTAAAGTATCTGCACTGACCGTATTGGTGAGGTTCTTCAAAAAGGTTAGCTGCGTACTCGCAACAGACCTGTACTCCTAGCACGAGTTTTCACTCTTTTACTTTACAGCGTCTTTCCAGTATTTACAGCGTTTCTTGTGTGGAAAAATGGAACAGCGCCTCTGGTGTGCGAAGAAGGAACTATTTTTTTCCTTGAAAATTGTCAATTTGAAATTGTCAAAGTTCCAGTTTACTTTACGTCTTAAATACTGAAAACTCGTGCTATGGGGTTGTGTGACCAAAATATGTAAGCCCGTTGTTAAGGCAAAATAATTGTAGCAAAGCAATTGGGTAGTTGACGCAGTGGCTAAGCGATAGAGCTGCGCACTGAACAAATATTTACATGACCTACAAGCAGTTGTTTCGGGTCTGGGTATTTGTGTATGTGCTCAAACAGGCTGCGAGCCTAACGCGGTGGCGGCGGCGGGCGCGATAATATTGAATGTATGAAATCGCCGCTCGTGACCATACTGAAGTGACTAAGGCGGGGGCCTAGCACGATGTCTACAAGCGATTTTGCAAGCCTAGGCGTTGCTAGGCAACAACCGATACAACGGGCATGGCAGGAGTATCAAACCATTTCGGTGTTAGTTAGAATCAATAAATGTATTATTTTTTCAAAGTATTTATTGAAGTGAAAACTTCTTTAGCGGCGTTGTACACTTTTTCTGTAATGGGTAAAAAATTTAAAACTCGCGTCAGGGTCACGTGACCAAAACTCGCGTCAGGGTCACGTGACCCTGATCGAAAATGAGTAAGACGTCATTCAAATTAAAAATAAAACATAGTAACAAAAAAGTTTTCACTTCTACCGGCACTCCTGGAGTGCAACCTTTTTTTTATTTCTTTTTGTTTCTGTCAGAATAATCCCTTGATTTAATCTTCCTGTCCACATTGTAGGACAAGATTTACACAGATTTATAAATTCTGTCACGAATTCGCGATTTCATCTTCGTAAATCTGCCATTTTGACTGACGGATGTCCAATAATGTCCATGTATACCTTTACCGAACGACGACTGTGGCTTTCATATTTCTTAATACTATTAATCTGGATATGAAGTAGCAAGACTGTATGTGTTTAAAAGTGTATAGAAGGTCCACCCCGGGTTTGCAACACCTGAAATCGCCTCTACAAAAACAAATGCTTGATCGGCAGTGTGGACACAGATCGCGCCCGCCACCGCGCCCGCCGCCGCCGTCGCGCTAGGCTTCCACTGTGGACACACACTGTGTTTCTAAATTTGTTTAAACCACCCACGAAACACGGAGATAATGCTAGTGTGTTGCATCGTTACAAAAAAAAATTGCCTTCTGTAGTTTATCTATTCCCAAGGAAAAATGTCATGACTTGACATAATGTAGGTATGTATAATGCATGTGTGCAAGCATTTTCACACCTTTTAAGGAATTAACCTTTTGTATGTTTTTACTCTGTACTGCAAGAGATTTGGAAAGCTCCCAGCAGGTAATAATGCCCCGTAATGAGTATGTGTAAATAGAATTAGTGCAGATTTCCAGTTTGGCAAAATACTGGGCCATGTTCAGGTTAAATGTGAAATATTTTGTTAACTTACGTAACGTTACGTAACGTTATGTGCGACACGGTGGGGACTATCAAATCGACCACAGCGCGTGATGTGACAGAGTTTTTGAAGTGAAAACTTCTTTAGCGGCGTTGTACACTTTTTCTGTAATGGGTAAAAAATTTAAAACTCGCGTCAGGGTCACGTGACCAAAACTCGCGTCAGGGTCACGTGACCCTGATCGAAAATGAGTAAGACGTCATTCAAATTAAAAATAAAACATAGTAACAAAAAAGTTTTCACTTCTACCGGCACTCCTGGAGTGCAACCTTTTTTTTTTTTATTGGGACAAACCCACCACACTATTCCCAAACCACTGCAACTCCTGAAAGCCAGAATCAACAGTGGCAACCACCAGAAAAGCGCCGAGACAATGAAGCTCGACGTGTCCCGGAGAATGAATTTACCTGTCTTGGACCCTGCAACGAAATTAATCAGAAAAGAATAGTGGAGGAGTGGGAAAAAATTGGAATGTGACAGAGATGTAAACTTATTCCCGAATTATGTAGTTCCCGACTCTCGGGAGTGACGTGTGTCAAGTTTGATAAACACCACAACCTTTTTACCTCTCTCCTATTATACTCTTAGGTTCTCTCACTTAGGTCTTGTGGCAGGATGCCACTGCCTGGCTATCGGCGCTTTGATGACTGTCTGGCTGGTTCTGGCTGGCTATGTCTGGCTATGGCTGGCAATAGCTGACTTTGGTTGTCACTACGATGGCGATATCTTTAGACGTTACGCTAGTATTATTCGGTTACTACCTATATATATTTATGGATCGTTGTAGTTTTTTGGTTTCGATTTCTATTGAAGAATGACCATTACTTTATTCAGTAGGTACATCAATGGACACTTCACTGTTATTAATTTCGATAGCGATCGTTGATTGTTCTTTGAACCAACAAATGAATCGATTTTTGTCAATGTGATGAAATATGTGGTCGTAGATTGTGCTCGTAATTCATTTAAGTGTTAGTCTTTGTGATGTTGTTTTTACTATTTAAAACTTCTTTCGGGGCCTTTGTTAGTAAGCCCAACGACTGAAATGGCGGTAGCGACGCTACTAGATGAAATTACCAAAAGTGTGGTTCAGTGAAGAAGGAAGAATTGAAGGCGCATAACAAAAAAAGAAAAGTCTAAATACGCAGTATTTCTACTAAAATATTTATTAAATAAGGACTTAATAAAATACCTCATTTTTTTATTTGATATCCATTCATAAATTAATAGAGAAATATGGAATATCTTAGAGATCTACATATAACAGAATAATATCATACATATTATTCTTGTTTAAAATAATACTTAAACAGACTTAAAAAATAAAGGAATACAAAGCTTAAAATAATAGAAACATGATTAATACAATAGGCGAGATTTCATAAAACCGGAACGCACTAGAAATGGTTAGTTTAAACTGGTTTGTAGTGGTTTTATCTGGCTACAACTAGTTTGTTCCGGATTTTTTTTATAGGATAATGCCAATTGCAGTGACAATTAAATCGCAATGATTTGACAAAATTGAGCTTTCGAGAAGGTTCTGCCACGAGAAAATTAAGACAATAAATTATAACGAAATATCACTATGAATATAATAAATAAGTCTTCATAATAGAGCAAAAGCAAACTTCTGAAAACTTTGCTTATTAAGACAATAGGTTGTTATTCGTATTCAGACGAATATAAAATACAATATTATTGGAAAATGATAAATGAAACACAAAAATAAACTAACAGTCATTCTGGCAATTCTTAACTTTTAGTAAAATAATATTTAACACCGTAATTTTTAATTCAGAAAAAATCCAACCCGAGGATACCAAAGCATCAAAAATATTCAACTTTAAATACAAAGATTTTTTGCCAAAGAAAAACCATTAACACAAAATTATCGAAATTTATATCCTTAAAATTTTCTATCTACATTAACGTTATAGTTTTCAATTTAATTTAAATTATCGAATACAGAAAGAATTCCATCGTAACAACGCATACAAATATTAAAATTCTTTTCTAAACCAATCAGGACTTCTCAACATCAACTTTAGGTTGTTTCGGCTGTTTCTTTTCGGCGAACTTCTTTTCTCCATCTACAATAACCACTTCTATATCTCTAACTTCAAATCCTGGGGGTCTCATAGGTCCATTGATCAGGCACTCAATGTATGGTGGAGGCTTCTCAACGTTCTGGACGGCTGCATTTTCCAATCTAAGGGCTTTGGTATACCTCTGGACGATCACCAAGAAGATAATGGCGATTACTGGAACAAAAAATGGCAATTTAGAAAAATATAGGTAGGTAGGTGAAAATGTTAAGAGTAGTTATATTGTTTAGACCTTTTCCTGGACAGATATTGAATCTATATTTATTATTTAATATTATAAAGTTGAAGAATATTATCTCTGAAACAACTACAGAAACAACGGACCAATATAAATGTAAGTTGACAGCCCAATTTCGAAGAATTGAGCCTTTTTTGAAATGTGATGTCTTGAAATGACTTCTCCCGCTCTGGTTGGAATGGAAAGGAGTGTCAGACTGAATAAAACCCCCTCTGTTCCATCAATAACCTTTTGGACTATAGGGTCTTGGTATGGTAACTCTTTCGAATAATCCTGTAACCCTGATGAGTCTTGAGCCTCATATCGCGTATACCACGTTACTAACCTTATGACTTGAATAAAAATAGAGGCGGGAGATGAAACCGCGGGGTACACTTAGTTCAAAATAAGTCTAAATCTTTTCTCCGAAACAGATTTGTAAACGGCCGTTAGATATTATGAAAGACCTTCACATGTCTGATCAAAACACGTTAGACAAATGAGTAACTGGAATCGCAGAATTCCTGGATTATTTCTACATCTATCTACATGTATTAAAACCATGAAAATATGCATTTAAATTCACAGATCATACTCTTAGTAGATATGAAATACGGTCATAATCAATATAATACGCGTCGACCAAACGTGCTGACATTGTAATTAAAATGTATTCAGAATGAAACAAAGCACGATTTGAAAGTGCACAGTGCCCTGCATAGATAAATTTTGATACTATAAAGCTAAGTGCACATTGCAACCGTTGCGGTCCGCACCGTCCACAAAATATAGTTCGTATTGCAAAAATAGCCATTGGGAGTGCAGTCGGGCCGTGCGGCAATGCAATAATTGTAGCTCTGAGCTCTTGACAACTACTGTATACGAGCTTAGGTTTGGTTTATCCATGCTTTTATGTGTTCCCGAATTGTAGGAACACCTTTTTTGCGATTATATGGTTAGTCCTATAGTACCAGATATCTAAAAGATTTCGCTATTAGCGATTAGCGATATTAGATAATAATGACCCAAATTGTAAAAATGGTGTATAATTTTGGTGTACAATAAAGTATAAGTTCTATCTATCTACTCATCTATCTTAAAGTTATTAAAAATGATGAACACAATGACCGCTTTAGAGAATTATGGCGAACAAAAAAATGGCACGCGACGTTGGATCTACCAGTGCTTTGGGTTAACCCGGTCTGGCCCGGCTGTAGTGCATGATGTTTCTTTCATACACAGTGCACAAAAGAGGTAAAGATTATTCCAATGCGTTGCGGTGTTGTGGTGCGGCCGCTCTAGTCTGTGCAAGCCTTTACTGTCAATGAACGTGAATGTACGTTCATTGACATAGACTATTATTTTTATTCCAACACTCGATATTATAAAAACAGTGTCACGCACTAGCATTGAAGGATAGAATTACATTACAATAACTTTGATAGAAATATCATTGTAGATGACAAACGTGTAGCAAACTTAGGTGAATTAAGATTCGAAGAATAAGCAAGTTATTTTGCGGCAAATACATATTTAAGTACCAATAAGAGACACGTGTTCTTTATAATTCCGGACATTCTTGTCGTAGGTGTTTCACTTGAGGATATTTCAACGTAATTGGATTCTGTTGGTGTAATTCTGAAATATGTTGAGGGAAATTGGTACACCTATAGAAGTTCTCCCTTTTAAATTCTGTATAATAGTAGCATCCTTTATCTTCCATCAATGTTTTAATAGTTACATGAGAATTAATAGACTTTCGATTAAATCAAGGTTTCTGTTAATTGTTTTAGGTATACCTGTCGCGATTATGTACAGACGCCAGCAGGTCAACATACCCGAATATGTCAGATTTTACCAATCAAACATTAACCTTCTGTTCTTGTGATAAGGTTGAAATTCTATGAAAGAAATCTGACAGGTTGTGGTAGCTTGATGTGCTGGCGTCTGTACTAACAATGTAACTAAAAATATGGATCTTTCGGCAATACATAAATTATGCATACTTATCCCAGTGATTTTTGATTATGTGATCAAAAATATCCATGTAATATCAAACGGTTACATTTTATCAGCCTATTATTAATTAACATTGCCGGAAGTGGATTCAATGGTGAATATTACAAATATAGGTAACTTTTTTTTTTTTTTTTTGCGTGGTAAAATCATCAAATGAGTCCTCCCACCCCGGGCAGGGCGGGAGGGACTGTCAGACTTCTACTGACTAAAATCCACGGTGTCCTTCAGTAGCCTGTTATGTTCCGGGGTCACGGTAAGGAAATAATCCCGCGACCCCGGCAGGCTTTGGCCCTCTGAGAGGGGGCCCCGTCATTATGCTGACGCTCTTTGAGGCGCGCGTGGGACACAACGCGCCGTCGACCCGGGCATGGTCCATGGTCGGGCAGCGAGTTGCCCTTTACTCGCTGCCCGCATGCCCGCGCCTACGGTGGCCGGAGATCGTCTGCTGACGTCCGACGCCGCGGGGGCCTACCACTGCGGTTGGGGCGGAGGGAGGACGCTGTCCTCTCTCTCTCGCGGCCCGCCTCCTCCTTCACGAGCATTACTGCTTCGCAGAAGGAGGCGACCGCTTCCCACTCCGTCTCGCCCCGCAGCATGGCTGCGACCAATGCCGGGCGCGAGAGGTCTCCGCCTATCGCCGCCGTGAGGACACGTCGGTGCTCTGCCCAAGCTGGGCAGTCTTGCACCGTATGCTCTACTGTGTCCTCCGGGCGATCTTCGCAGTGGTGGCACCCGGGCGTTTCCTCCTTCCCTATCAGACACAGGAACCTCCCGAAACTTCCGTGTCCGGTGAGGACCTGCGTCATCCGATAGGTCAGGACGCCGTGACGTCTCTCCAGCCACTCCTCAAAGAGGGGTCTTACCGCCGCGATTGCGGCGTGCCCGAACCTCGGTTGCGACAGTCGTTGTCTCCATACTGCCCTGAGATCGCGCCGGACCTCTTCCCGCCGCGCCTCGACTTGTCGGGGCAGCGGGAATTCTCCCCGACGCTGCGCCTCCACGCGCCACTCATAGACGCGCTGGAGGGCAGTCGCCTCCAGATCCCAGGGCAAAATATAGGTAACTAGACAAACTCAATCCAAGGAACTTAATAAAAGAAAAAAATACTTGATAATCAAAATGATATACTCACAGATATCAGTAAGCTTCAAGAACCAGATAGTCTCGATGGCGTAGAAATCGTAGAACAGGGGCTGGTATCCGAAGTACATGGCTTGCATCACCAACTTGACAACGGACAGGCTTAGGAACATCCGCATGGGCTCGGGGTTTTTCTGGATAAGGAAAACGTTTACATATTAACATTAACTTACAAGCTGAATGCAATTGGAAAACAATCTTGCGGAGGGAAAGAACATTTACCATAAAATTGTAATGACTTTTGCATTCATCATGTTTAAATTCATCATCATCATTATCATTAACAGCACGAATTCATCCACAGCTGGACTTGTCTATGAAGTTAAAAATGCTTGCAATAAATTTGAGTAGCTGCTAATGGTCGTAAAATTGCAAAAATGTTATGAAAATTATCTTTAATTTAATTTATGAGAAGAAGATGTTTAGATGAAAGCATTACTAAATATTTTTTCATTGATAACAAGAGTAAATCTTCAAATAACTCTAAATATGGAGAACATAATGATATTAATTACCTTGTGTACAGCCCCAACATATGAGACCACGATCCTTAGCCAGATCACATTGATGAGGAAGTTGAGCAGATCAATGAGATAGATGTGCAGCATTCCAGGATAGCACCTGGGCTCTGCAGCCACTGGCATCTGTTCCACGAGGATGTGGTATTGGTTGCGGAAGACCCGAGGGTAGGGGTAGAAGCCATGGGTGCCGAGGTTCACCACGATGAGAATTGGTTCTAGCCAGGGTATGGATATTGCATTAAGCTGTGGAAGAAAGATTTTGTTAGATTTGTGATACTTATTTCATTATCCATCTAATTTTCTAAAGTATTGTATTGCTTGCTGTTGCGCTCACAGAGGTTATAGATAAATACGCGTAATTGATTTTATTGTTCTTCTTTTTAAAGACTGATTTTTAAGCAGTTAAGGGTTTCTTTAACATCTTTAAGTCTACTTAGAGACTTGACTTGGGTAATATATACTAACTGAAGTTATATTTTTGAATTCAATCAATTTTTATGGCTTCTGGGTACTCTTTTGTTGTTACGATCTTAACATACTGCTATTGCCTCATGTACGTTAGTTAAATAAAATTTCTGCTTGTAATAATAATCTATGCTTCATCGTTACTGTTAATTAATAAAGTCCATCAGATTTTGAGCAATCCGCGTATAGTCTTTCTTCATTTATTCTTTTTGCACAGTTCTATTTTCTTTAGCAACGTTACATTCTACAAACTTCATCTTGCCTGTTTTACACATAATAACTCTGTTTACAGCATTCAGATCATTATCTTCCATGATATACAATTACGTCCGTTGTGACAGCAAATTGCGTGTGAGTTTGTTTCTCGTATCAACTACACTGCATGTTTTCTTTGCTTATAAGGAAATCTTTGTATACAATCTCTGTTTCATACGGTGTAGCAGGTGTAAGGCAGAATACAATAGCATTGGAATTCATGCGTCCGCGCTGGTTGCGAATGCTCTTAAAGATTAAATCGTTAGATAGGCTTGACTGCGTCAAAGGATGGCAATGTTTCTGTTTCATTAATTTGAATGGCATTATCTTGCTCACTCACTCATACTAAGGATCGTATTTTCTGAGCTCACTATTTTTTGCAATACCTCAGAACGGTAATTTCTTCATTTTAAACTAGCTTATTACAGCAACTTTGCCTGCGTGGAGTGCGGTAACTTCCCAACAGGACCGTACTTACCTACTTCCTATACATTATGTCCAAGTGTCTTTATAATTGTTCCTACCTTTTTAACTAATATAAAATTATTATGTACATCCAACCAACTTTTTCATTATCAAGATATCTGTCTATGATTAATTTGCAACTATACGTATAGAATATTGTAAAAGAGCCGTGTTAAAATTTCAGTGTAAAATGAAGTATAATATTCAGTTTAAATATTTACTGGGAGGATAAATCTAACGATTTGTATTTTCTTTGTTGATTAATTTCTTGGTATTTGACTGCTTATAAGTTAATCATGAGGAAAATGAGTATTACTTGGCTGATTTGTGGTAATGAGTTATTATAAATGATTAATTTCCCTATTCGTATTTGTTTTGTTAGAAGTAGGTAGAGAAAGTACCTTTTCTAAGAAAAAATATGTTGCAATATTTTTAGGAGTACCTGCTATTGTTAGTTTGCCGTTCTTTTTTTGATTCTTTGAAAACATAACTGGGTCGGTCATAAATATTACTTGTTTACTGGTTAGTGTCACTTCCTTCTACAATTGTTTGGTTGGTAAACTCCTAATCCTATACTTTTTTGACAACATTGATAGTAATTGTCAGAGTGGACAAATAAATCGCTAGTCCTGCCCATTATGTATAGCCTATAACAACATCTACTTACTAGGGCCCCATCTATCTATGTCTGTACCTTCTAAAATTCATCAAAAACGGGACTTAGTCGTCAACTCGCCCGCAATTAACTCGCCCGTTCGGGCGAGTTGGCACCTTCTGATTTTATCTTTTTTTGTTGTCGTCAACTCGCCACTGAGCGAAAATCTGACAAATTTACAGTCGTCTACAAAAGTGTTTCTATAAATTTAACATTTAATTTAATTGAACCTGCTTCACATGTTTAAGACACTAAATGACTGTAGAGTTGATTAACTGAGGACCAGTAGATTGTTTTCATTAGTAAGTAACATGTTAACGTTTGTTATAAAAAAAAAAATTACAAATTTACAACAAACCCTGATCTGTGATTTTTAACCGACTTCCAAAAGGAGGAGGTTCTCAATTCGGATGTTTGTATTTTTTTTTTATGTTTGTTCGGGCTTAACTCCGTCGTTTAACAACCGATTTGAAAAATTCTTTTTTTGTTGGATAGGGTATACTTCCAGAATAGTCCCATTTAAATTTTATCGAAATCGGACCAGCACTTTTTAAAAAATCAACATAAATCAACAAAAACCTAAAAAGTTTTCAACTTTGTCTACACCGATTACTCCGAGGTTTCTGGTCCGATTTTGATGATTCTTTTTTTGTTCGATACAGTATATCTGCCATTTGGTCCTATAACATTTTCATTTAGTTTGGTGTAGTAGTTTTTATTTTTAGTTTTTAATGTTTTTATACATGGGTGTTGTTATTACCGGTGCTACGGATTACAAAATTTTAGTGCACATGTAAGAAAATTATGTATTTGACAATAATTTGGGTTGAATAGTGAAACTAAAAAGGATAAAAAAAAAACTTAAAAAAAAAATGTAACCGACTTCAAAACCACCACAAAAAAGTTCAAAATAACCTACAAAAAAACTTTTCTTTCGAAAGTCGGTGACAAAAAGTCAATGAAATAAAAAACAAATTGTTTTTTTAAGTAAGTAATATGTTCACGTTTGTTATAAAAATCATTTACAACAAACCCTGATCTGTGATTTTATAGTTCCTAAGACTGTTATTTTTTATAGTAGTATTAAGTAATAATTAACCAATTGTATTTTGATATTGTTGATTTTACTTTGTTATATTGTTTAGTATAGTCATGTTACATACTAGGTTATTTATGAAAAAGACACTAGAAAAAACGTGATATTGTTGATAATCTTCAAAATGTAGGTAACATATAAGCAGTTTTTTTTTTGTTTGGCAAGTGATGTAAATTATAATACATAATATACCTATTAAAAAACTACATTCCTTTTATTTCAAATCGTACAACGCCTTATACTTATAAAGTAGGTTTCTATATTCAATTTATTATAACACTTTTATAGATGACTGTACCATTTTTCGTTCAGTGGCGAGTTGACGACAACAAAAAAAGATAAAATCAGAAGGTGCCAACTCGCCCGAACGGGCGAGTTAATTGCGGGCGAGTTGACGACTAAGTCAAAAACGGAACATCTACGCATTTATTTTATTAAATACTGAGGGCTACAAAACGTACGTAGCTAAATATACCTTGTAGAAAGTCAACATTACATTTACGGTATCGACGCTTCGTACAATTCTATGAACCATTTCCATAACTACATTTTTAAACAGTTGATCGTTAAAATCATTAACGTCATTACCAAGCGCACTCAATACAACTAAAACAGTTATTTCTTTGATAATAAAACAATGCCTTTAGTCTTGTGTCAGCTAACTGGCTTATTATTCTATAACCTTGGCTTCTTCGTGGACAGCTATTTCATTTTGTATTAATATGTGTTTGCCTTTTTGCATTTGTTATACTTTTGTTTCGAAAGTAATTTCTTCAAGTTTTTTAAATACTACTATCATGCATTGTCATTATCAATATATCAATGCCCTTATCCCATTTATTTTACTTGTATTCGGTGCAACAGGTTTACTTTTCCATTCTCCCCTGTCAGACGTCACAGCATGAATAAGAAATACTATGGAATAAGGAGTGAATGCCTTCTTATTTCATAGTATTTCTCATTCATCCATCTTTTCTTTGGTCTTCTTCTTCTTCTTCTCCATCAACATTTTGAATACCCATTTGTAAATATTATATATGTATCGATTTTTTTGACCGCTTCTCGTAAGGAAATGCGGAAATCGTATTTTATTTATTACATTTGGATCGAAAAACATCTAGACCGAAAGGAGCGTCAATTCGAATGTTTTGGAGTTCTTTAATTTATTGCTTTATTGTTTTGTAACTACAACTATAATGCAAGTGTATAAGGTTGATTTTATATTAACCGTTGAGCATTGTTATCGCACGATATTTTTAATTGAACTTATATCTTGCTTTTCATTAGCACTTGAAAGTAATTAGGTACACTATTCCAAAGAAAACCCATTTATGGTTTGGTTTCAATGCAAACAGATATGACCAAACTGAATGACTAATACCTCAGTACATTATCTGTGAGAGTTCAGAGTCGCATCCGCCATTTTGCCCGTACCGGATCGACCTAACCTTTAACTGTTATTGTTCATTTCCACATGCCATGTCTCCTTTTCTCAACTATGCTGAGGTCTTCTTCCAATCTAACCTATTGCAGCTGTAATACACGAGTATTTTACTAGGAGTGACTGCTAATCTGACCTTTACAATCCAGTGACTACTTCTATAGGTAGGTACTACGATAGACTTCTAGAATCCTTAGTCAGACCAGTGGTCAAACTTTTGGGTCACTGACTACCATACGAAAGATCTGTAATTGACAGCCGGCACGTAACGGATGTTTTATGTTGTCTATAAGTGCTATTATTCTCTGAGGATACAGGCTCGTGTGCAGCGTTACACCTGGTTCGAAACTACCGTTTGGTATTCACAAAGCTATTGACAGCGATATGTAGCGCCTCGCCTCAAAGCTATATCTCAACGTCGAACGTCAAGAAATTGACGCATACTCGTAGAGCTGCTTACCCTTGACAAGTAATACAACAAAGATATCAAAATTATTGCACGCTGATGGTGACGTACAAAATAATAAGAAGTGTACAAACCGCAACTATGTTGCTGTCATGTTGCTTTTATAATTTAGCCACAAGCTATATCTATTGATTTCCACATCAACCAATCCAATTTCAACCCAATCTTGGGAAACCAAACACAAAACGACTCTCAAAACAGCCATTTTTTTTAAGAAACCCATTGTTTAAAAACAATACGTTGAAGATTCACATAGTATCATCATAATGTTACTTACACTATCATTGTTCACATCGCACTGGAAACCGTTGGTTACAATGGCGACTGTCAACAAATGACAGACGAGATCCACTGCGCTGGATATCTGAAACATAAACAAATGTTATTTTAAGTCAAAACATACCGTATTGTGTAAAGCGGTGATGTTATTGTTGAAACTTGAAAGCATGAAGGCTTGTTTCTCGGTATTCTGTCTGTAATGACAGGTACTAAGGCGATTCACACACGATATCTGTGTAAGTGTATATGACATCTCATATTATCATTATGTGTATCTCAAAAACAATGTAAGTGCAAAGATACCTATTAGTCTACAAACATAAAAAAATGTATTTTAGTTTTTTTAGACAGCTGTTATGTTTTGGCGGTGACGGTTGGTAATAATTATTATTTTCTTGGAAAAATAATTGTGTTAGGTGTTTGTAATTAAAATGTTTAAATACGAAGTATTTATATCGTATCAATGCCTCATCTTTCAAAAACCGGTAAGTGAGGAAAAGTTTACAATAAATAGCTGACACAAACGATCAAAATAGATGTTTAAATAACAAATCATTATCCGGATCGTATTAATGGCCTGTCTAAACATGCCAGTTTTGATTAACTTTGAATCCATAGTTTATTTATTTTCAACAAAGATTTCTCTCGACATTAAGGTAGCTTTCAGTATCAATAATATTGCAAATATATTTAGTTCGTCCGTTGGAGTACCAAATTTTGAAAAATATTGGACACATTTTTTTTTAATCTATGGATATTGACAAACATAAAAATGTAGCAAAAGTCGGGAGTACCTAGTGATTTCAGAATGCTCTAAAATTTAAATACGTCACGTATTTAAATTTTAAAGACGTCGCATCTCAGTCAATTTTTATTCACATACCTAACGAAAGAAAAAATAAGGGTCTAGTATTTTTAATGATTGTACAGGACTAAAAGTTATTAGAGTAATTATTGTCCGTCGCGTCAGTTCATCATAAAAAAAATGAGAAAACCAAAACTAACTAAGATACGACACATTTAGAATTGGCATGGCATAATTATGTGACAACAAATTTAGTGCAGTATCATTTTACAAAGCAAAGTACAAGTTTGAAGAAACACAGGCAACTCCGTATGATACGTCAGCTGAAACTGGACACCCACATTGTACGCTCAACAATGCACTAGCAACCGCATCCGGACTTTTATATCATCATCGCAATTAAGTGCCAGATGTTTTAAGTTCTAAGAAGGGTGGAACTGAATTAATTGTGCAATTTAGACTGGTATTTGAAGAGGAAAAAGTTTCTGCGATTATTTTGGGAGTTGTAAAAGACACTGATAATTGGGCTGGTCTACAAATTCAAGGCCGGAGTGGGCTGTGCTTGAAGTTTCTTTGAAACATAAAATCAGGAATGAAGTTATCCGTAAAAGAACCGGAGTAACCAACATGCTTGCAGAGTAAGCAAACTAAAGTGGGAGTGGACTGGCCATGTTTGTCGAAGGACCGATGGTCGGAGAAGCAGACGAGTCCTGAGGTAGAGACTGCGTGTCGGCAATCCTGCGTATCGATAATCCGCTGCCTGCCACCTTCTTCAAAATCATCGTTTAATCGAGGCGCACGTTGTCCCACACCACAGATAGTTTGACCTTACGGGTTCTCAACTCTAGCACTTAACCGTCCCAGAATCAATAACCAACTAAATATCAAAATCAAATATGCGATTCAAACCAAAAACGAAACTAAATTTCCGTCTAATTCAGATTAGCAGTCAAGCCTAATCAAAAAGCATATAAGGTTGAAACCGAACTATATCAATGATTGGCCCGACCGATCAGTTTAAAGCGTTGAATCGGAACAGTTAGGTTACCATATAATTATTGACAAATTTGGCAGCCCAATCGGCCCGAGTAATAGGGCTGATTACACACTTGAACGGGTAGGTCAATTGCCCTTCAAACGTCCGAACTAGGCTTAAGACGTTTAATTGTTTATACGTGGCTATGTGTTTGACATTATCTGGATTAATTGATTTTAGTATCATGTTACCAGATAAACATAACAATTATATTAGGTCACGAATTTAGTTAGCTGAATTATCGCTCTCGGTTTTTTCGGAAAAAGATTTTAAAAAAGGTGATCGTAAGTTCGTGATAGAACTTTCGAGAAACGGTACTTAAACAAAAACAGGAAAATAGTACCTAAAATAAAAGTAGTAAAAAAAGAAATGATAACGTGTGTGCCTAACTTACTGTTGATGTATTTGCATGCACTGTTATTAATCTTGGATCAGGAGTTCAGGACTCCATAAGGCTTTATTTTAGTCCAAAGCTTATTCACAGTACGACAGATCAGAGAGCCTAGACAAATTAGCTAATGATAAACGGAAACGCTTAGTAGTCTTTAATAGATTTTCTACGTTGCCTAGAGCATAAAGGCGCTCCCTCATCGCGAGCATCCACCTGTAATGCAACATAAAAGTGCGGAATTAGATGCTCTATTGTCTTCGAATGTTCGAATCAGTAACGTTACATTACAGGTGAATGCTCGCGATGAGGTAGCGTCTTAATAGTAGATTAGTAGCCAAGGGCTGTAAGGTATCAATTGCAGCCCGAGATATTTAGGCGCACGAGCGCAGCGAGGGCCCCTATAGTTCGAGGGTGCAATTGATGCTTACACCCGAGCTAACTACTCTGCTTTACATCTCGATTGTGAGGTAAGTAGAAAAAAACCGGCATTGCAAGAATAAAACATTTTATTAGTTAATTGCTGCTTCAGCTTCCATTTTCATTGATTCGGGAGTGCAGCTTAATTAAATCTTCATCACTTGCAGTACTCATGTTTTTTTCCTAATTATCACGTAATTATAAAAAAGTCCCAAAAACAAACAATATAATATATAATTATTATATATTTAAAGTAAAAGTTTTCTATTCCCGCCTTTTTTCATCTTTTTTTTTCAAGAACGGGATTTGAGCTTCGCCGTTCGATATTTAAAATTGATGACTATTAAACTCGAAGACAAGGCTGAATAGCAAAGCGACCTCTTTTGTCATTAGGCTGAATGCATGATGTCTATTGCCAATATGATGGTTAGATGTCCGCAAACTTTTTTTTTAATTACTTACCGCCCTAGGGCTTTTCTAGCTACATTAGTACCCTAGAGCGCTAATTGGTTACTTACAAGCCCCATTTGGAGGTAATAATTAAGGACCTACTTACCGAACATGAGAGATGTAAAAATCTTTTAAATACTACGATGCGAATAAACGAAAACGCTCAAACGTTCTTGGACTAAAGAGCGTTTTCATTTATCGTTTGTCAATTGCATATACCATCAGGCTAGTAAAAAAAGTGTCGAGAAGTTAAAATTCTTACCAGATGTAAATATCCGATCATGAAACATAGTGGACGCAGGTTGATGCCGCAGCACAGACTCTCTTTTGGTGTCATGGCGACACCTAGAAAGAAAAAAAAAACTTAGGTTAATTCATATCAAGCACGATTCTTGTAGTATGTAGTAAATTAATATGCCTCTTATTAGCGAACCTAACTAGGTACCATTTAAAGTTTATTAAATGTTATGTATTGCCGCAAAGTTCAATCAAGTCTTCGCGCGAACTCGGAATCGTTCGGGTGTCGAGCAAATTAAGAAAAAAAAAAAAAAATAATGTCTTCCGATGTGTTAAAGTGTACCCAGTGCAATATAGTTATAAATGAGTTATTGTGCTTTGTACAAAACAAAATTTGTATAATGGATGAAGAAAGTCTGATCCGGTTATGTGTGAGCTCATTTTCTACAGCAGAAATAACCTGTGCTAAGAATCTATTGTTCGAATCAGTTTCCACAAATACCCGCAATGTTTCACGGCGCAAGAACAAAGAACAAAAGGAAATCGAAGATATTATTTCGGTATTCAAGATCACAGACCCTGACAAAACACCTATTTTTGTTGCCAGGGTGTTGGATAAATTACCTCCAATCACCTTCGACCATGTCGATGTCACTGCATTGCTGAAAGATATCATTGTTTTGAAATCGGAGGTAAAATATTTGAAAGAATCCAGTGCTACAATCGATCAGCTGGATATAATAAAACAGGATGTTGATTACATGAAGTTTGCATCTGTGGTTGACATAGACCGTACTACATATGTGAACAGAAAACGAGGAGCATTTCTGTTAAATAACGACTGCGAAAGCGGGCCGGTTGGTATTATAAACATTTCTAACCATAATAATAATGCACTAGATGAAAGGCACGATCAAATGAACTGGCGATCACCTGTACGCCCTCAAAGTCATAGAAGTCCATGTAGTAACCCAGGAAGTGTCCTTAAAACGAATAAAAGTATAACCGAAGAATGCATCAATGTGACCCCTGCGAGCGCGACTGCGGTGCGACCGAATAGCGCGGTCAGCTGTTCGCCTACGATGAGTAACACAAACCGGTTTGCTATTGCAAGCGAGTGCGGTCTCAACAAGTACAAAGTTAGTACTAATGATCATAACGACGTAAACAAAGTTAAATCGTTAGCGGATATAGTTTGTGAAGGGGAATGGAAAGCACAAGTCCCCGATGAAGAATGGATTACTGTACAAAAACAGAGGTACAAAAATAAGTATGTGGAATCAAATAAATCAAAGGGAGTGGTGCGTGGTAAAGCCGCCTGTGGACCTGGAGATAGATTCAAGCCCGCTAGTTCGAATAAGACACATTTATTCTTATCAAACGTTCACAAAGATACCTCGGCAAATGATATAACTGAGTATATATTGACTAAAACGAGTGTAAAAGCTGATATACAAAAAATTAAAATGAAAAAGGAAAAGTTATATAATGCTTATAAAATATCGGTTTGTTCCGATAGGGTCGACATGCTTATGACTGAGGAGCTATGGCCTGCCGGTGTCACTTGCAGGCGGTTTAGACCCTACAAAAACCCAAAAGTGGGTAATGAAAAAGAGAACGACAAATCAACTTAATGAACTTGTGCAGCCTTGTTTCATTCAACTGCAAGAGCATCAAGCGTTCCATACACGGTATCAAACAGCTGTGTTGTTCTTCGGATATCATCGCGTTACAAGAGACGTGGCTGCTGCCGGGTGAACTGCCTTTCTTGGAAAGTATTCACGATGACTTCGCGGGCACCGGTACATCAGCGGTGGACACGTCTGCTGGCATGTTAAAGGGCCGGCCGTTTGGTGGTGTGGCGCTGCTGTGGCGTAAGTCACTGTTTCAGTGCGTTACAATAATCCAGTGCGATAATCCGCGCATTGCCGCGATACGCGTCATTACGAATGATCGTCCAGTGCTTGTGGTATGCGTATATATGCCTACGGATTCAGTGGAAAATATTTCTGAGTTCACGGATTGTCTCGGTTCTATTAGTGCTATTATTGACGAAAGTGGTATCGAGTCGGTGTTCATACTTGGCGATTTCAATGCCCATCCAGGTGAGCGCTTTTATAGTGAACTTGTAGTGTTTTCAAAGGAACAGGACTGGACTTGTGTTGACACTAATAAATTGCCATTGGATACGTTCACGTTTATCAGCGAGGCCCATGGGTGTAAACGCTGGCTAGATCACTGTCTCACTACAGAAGCGGCCATGTCCAGTGTCTCAAACGTGTATGTAAAGTACGATGTATTTTGGTCTGACCATCTACCATTGGTTCTTAATTGTGACTTTAACGTTGTAAGACAAAAAACAAACCTGAAATACCCACTGCGTAGTAAAATTCAGTGGGGCATAAGAAGTGAAAATCAATGTCATTCCTATGAAAATTTGTGTAACATACAGCTAAAACATATTGATTTGCCTAGCGAGCTACAACATTGTTGTGGTAGGTACTGTAGCAATCCTAATCATGTTCGCATTATAAATAGTATGTACAAGGACATTGTTGATATCCTATGTAAAAATGCGATTGATACGTATGTGATTAAGACCATTAAACGTAAGAAACCTTTAGTTGGGTGGAACAGATTTGTAAGCGACGCTCACAGAAACGCTAAGATTAAATTTAGGACGTGGCTATCGTGTGGCAGACCTTCTTGCGGCACCATATTTGACGCCATGATAGAATCTCGTAAGATCTTCAAGGGGAAACTTCAATGGTGCCAAAAGAACCAGGATCAGATCCGTATGGATGTGTTAGCAAAACGCCATTCAAATTCAGATTTTAGAGGTTTTTGGAAAAGCACTAAACAGTTTAATTCGAGACCTAGCGTTCCTGTGAGTGTTGATGGTGTTTCGAACTCGAAAGATATTGCGGATTTATTTAGAATGAATTTTGATGTAAAGTCGCAGTTGGGTCCGCCATGTAAGGAGCTTGATGCTGGGGGTAGTGCTAAAGTAATAACGACAGTCTTTCTGGCAAAAGACATCGGGTTAAAAATAAAAAACATGAAGAGGGGCAAATCCCCTGGACATGATGGGCTCAGCATCGAGCACCTGCAGTATGGTGGGTTCCATCTGCCTCGTGTGCTCGCTCTACTGTTTAATCTGTGCCTGGGTCATTCGTACCTTCCTCCGGATATGTTGCGGGCTCTGGTGGTTCCTGTGGTCAAGAGCAGGACCGGAGACATCGCGGACAAGACAAACTATAGGCCGATTTCTTTGGCGACCATAGTGGCTAAAGTGCTTGACAGTGTGCTTAATTCTCATTTGGCTATCCACATCAAATTGCATGATGCCCAGTTTGGGTTTCGACCGGGGTTATCAACAGAAACCGCAATTCTCAGTTTAAAGCATGCTGTCAGGTACTACACAGACAGAAAGACACCTATCTACGCATGTTTCTTGGACTTGTCCAGGGCGTTTGATCTTGTCTCTTTCGATGTTCTCTGGCAGAAATTGTCTGACACCGCGGTGCCACCGGAGCTCGTCTCACTCCTACGGTACTGGTACATGAAGCAGGAGAGTAGAGTGCGCTGGGCGGGGGAGCTCTCGGAGCCGACGAGCCCGGAGTGTGGTGTGAGGCAGGGTGGACTGACTTCACCATTGTTATTTAATCTGTATGTGAATGCACTGATCGAGGGGCTCAGCAGCATGCGTGTAGGCTGTTATATTGATGGAGTTTGCTTCAATAATTTGAGCTATGCCGACGACATGGTGCTGCTGGCCCCCTCGGTCGGTGCGCTCCGCAAGCTTCTCGATATGTGCGAGTCGTATGCTGCTTCTCATGGCCTGGTATATAACGCAGGCAAGTCAAAATTTATGGTTTTCAAGTCTGGTACCAAGTGTCCCTCCGCCGTCCCTCCTGTGTTACTTAACGGAGTGGAGTTGCAAAGGGTGTACTCTTTTAAATACCTAGGCTACTTGGTAACAGATGATTTGAAAGATGACGCAGATATGGAGAGGGAACGCAGAGCATTGTCGGTTCGGGCAAATATGCTGGCCCGCCGGTTCTTCCGATGTACGGACGCAGTCAAAGTTACGTTGTTTAAAGCATATTGCATGTCGCTGTACTCGGGGGGCCTGTGGTTCAGCTATACCCAAAAGGCCTACAATGCTCTGCGAATTCAATATAACAACGCATTTAGAGTGTTGTTGCGGCTGCCCCGGTTTTGTAGCGCGTCATCTATGTTCGCGGAGGCACGTACCGACGGTTTTAATGCCATACGGCGTAAGAAAACGGCCTCGCTGCTAAGCAGACTCCGTGGCAGCCCCAATAGCATTCTAGGCGCTGTAATCGAGAGACATGACAGCCCGTTGGTGAGGTCACTGGTCTCCTGTACTCTGTCGATGTTAGAAATTAGGTACTAACATAGGTTAAGAATATTGTTACTAACCCAATGGATCTTTGTTATCTCATATGAAATAAAATAAATAAATAAAATAAAAAGTCACGATTCTATATTTTTTTTAGTTAGTTTTTTTTTTTTTAAATAATATATTCCACAACTATCACACAACGCCATCTAGTCCCAAGCTAAGCAGAGCTTGTGTTATGGGTACTACTGATAAACATACTTATATATTTCTAAATACATACTTACATACGAGTATAAAGATAAATTACACCCAGTTTAGTCTAGAATTGAAAATATAACAGAAAACATAACACCAATTTTATCGATTTTAACCATAGGTAGGTACTGATCAACTATTATTGAAGAATATTCGTATTTAATTTGCAGTCTAAAGTCCTTTTTGACGTAAAAATGATGTGTTCGGCCTTGCTAGATTATGAATTTTAATCATGCGGTGTTTCCCAGAAGTTGTTGTGTGATTTTATGGAACTTGTTTTTGCAATGTTGCTGTATTTGATTCATTGACACTTCGCACTAATAGGGAATTCGTATGGGGAAAGACCAATTAAAAGATGAATGGATTCTCTAAAAAACAATTTATGACTTGGGAAATATTGACCCTTAGAATAAGCCTGGGTTTTAAACCTATTCTATTAAAGGTGTAAAATACTGATATGATGACTCATTAATGAATGAATGGAGAAAGAAGATCTGCTTCTGTAAGGCGAATCTTACACCACTCCGCTGGGCCGCGCTGATGAGCGGAAGCAGCAAAGCAAATATACCGGCCGGCGGTGCACCGCTCGTCCGCGCGGCCTGGCAGCGTGCTATGGCCTTCAATGGGTTGCATACAATAAGCCAATGCGATGTAAAATCCGCTGCACCGCGCAACTACGTGGATGAGTGGCATCACTTTATGATAAATGGTGATAAATTGGAATAAGGACGGAAGGAAAAAAAAAATACATACATAGAAAAAAATAAAAACTTAATTATAACCAGTGCTACTAAATCAAAATCAAATATTTATAATTCAAATGTAGGTATCTATCTAGATTTAGATAACAAATGAACACTAATATTAACTTTTGTTTATTGTAACATTTTAACTGGTAGATATCAAGATGCTTCAAGAAATAAGCAGTTCCCTTGTACTATAGTTTTAAAGCGTTGTTACATGTTCTGTTTTGTGTGTACATAAATTATTAAATAAATAAATAAATAAGATTGTATAACCTATGTTAGTAAAAGTAAAAGGAGGATAACCACAAACTTATTTTTCTAAATCTTTTTCCTCAACCCGTTAGGCAGATGACACACGAACAGTTTTGACTTAACCAGCTAGATATAAAGCTTGAAGGCTGGTTCAAAATGACCATTCAACTAACCTGTATTTATTTAAACCTTTTCCTTATAACTTTAAGTGCTAAATGACGAAGTTCTGCGTCAAACCAGTCTGAGTGTAATCATTGGTATGACGTAAAAGTGTGTCACAAGGAAAAATGTTAATTCATTGTAGGTATTTATTTATGAATAAGGTCTAGACTTGCGTATACAAGATAGGTATCTGATTGAATACTTTATTCATATTTAATCAGATATAATCTTTTTCCTTATCGATAAATTCGCTATCAATGTAAACAAACTTTTTTGGGAAATCCGCTGTAGTATAGTGAAATTAATCTTGAAATAGTAAGATTGATAAGATAAGGGGTTCAATTCTTGAAATGATGAATCAATTTATCATTAGAAGTTAAAAGGGGATATTTTTCATCTTTTTTTTTTAACTCAAATTTGGTATTGTTGCTAAATGTCCATGACCAAGAAAAGCGCAAAAACAATACAAACATTACTATGTTTGCATTGTTTTTTAACTTGCTTGTTTACTAACAAGCAAGTTAGTTATAATGACAGTGTTGGTGACCAAGTCAATGCATTGTTATTATTTTTTTTTTACTATATTTTTTTTTTTCATTTTCATGAGGCTTTTAATAATTGTGTAATTATCCGTAATAATGTCTTTTGAAATACCTAAAAAAAAAAAGTTTAATAATAATAAATTGCTGGTCAATAGGACAGAAGTTTTGCACTAAAGCTCACTTTGTAACAAAAAAAACTTTAATTATTGAATTATGAAGGAACGGAGTGGATTTTTTTCATTAAGGGTATGTCAGTCCTTTTCTATAAACACAGACTTGGAAAAATCATTTAACAAATGTCCCCAATAAAAAGGGAAATAAAAGATAAGGCTTCTACGAAAGTTCATTTTTGCTCATAGGAAATCCCATTATGCACAGTGATAGTAAAAGCCAATACAAAGTAAAAACAAACAACATAATACATAATATTTCGCTTAAATAACTTCAACATTACTGGTTAGAAAAAAAAGTGTGTTCGGCGTCGCATTCTTTTTTTTTTTGGTCTACAAGTGCGTGTTTCCCCAAGATCAACTTTTTTTTTTTGTTATGACAATGATTCTACAACTTAAACACAATCTAAGTATATCTATTGTTAAAACAGATAGTAGTCATCTACAAAAAAATGATGACGCGGTAAATAGTAATGTTATTAATTAAACAGTACAAATAGTGGTATTCTGTAACGTTAACTCGATTTCGAATCTCGAATTCTCAATATTCCAATTTCGAATACTAGTGTTTAGAATAGAGTCTACGACGACTTTGAAACAAATGAGTTCGTTCGAGATTCGAAATCGAGTGAATGATTAGTATAAAACTAGTTTTTTAAAGAAAATTAACAATTATTATAGAAAATTAACATTGTTTTGAAAAAAAATTATGGCGCTTGTATTTTATGATAAAATTAAATGTAACAAATATCATAAATAATATTATTTTCCATTGCTTTATTTTCCTCAACAATGGTTTTACGGTATTATTAATCATAATAAATAATTGTACGAATTAGGTACTAGGTCATAGAATAAAGATAGCTTTGTACGTAGCTTCAGAATCTGATGGTTGCAGGTTCAAATCCTTGTCGCAATTTAGTGTTTGTTTTCCTGACAAAACTATCTAAAAGGATTTAATTAAAAATTATTTTGATTTTAATTAAAAATAACAATTTGATGTGGTGTAATTACTGAATTTTCCTTGTAACACATTGTATAATTATCACAATGTTGATAGATATTATGTTATCTCGGGAAGGAAATATGTTTATGAAATAAATACCTACTTTGATAATACATACATAACTACAATATACATAGTAAATAAGTAGTACATTATGTCACAATCACAACATTTGACTACTAGCTGTTGCCAGCGGCTTCGCCCGCTCTTCATTCCTTTCCTTTAAAAAAAAAAAAAGTTGCTTCACACTAGGCATTTCTTCCTGTATCGTGGGTGCGTTTACAAACATAGAAACTCATATACACAAACACCCTGACCCGGAACAACTACTTACAGAACAGATCGTGCAAATATTTGTTCCGTGCGGGGATCGAACCTGCGACACGCTACGCTGCAGTCGATCGTTCAGCCACTACGCCAACCGCGTCGTCAACTTCATTAATTGCTCGTTCGTCAACTTCATTAGTTGCTCTAGTTCGTTAACTTCGTTAATTATCAGGGCATTATACGACTACCGCCATTTTTACTAAAGATTAAGCAAAATTTGTAATTTTTACAAATTATATGCGAAAGTGTGGATAGCATTTATAATATTCATTAATAAAGACATAAAGAAAAAACATGTATTTGGCGCAAAGGAACCACGATAAACACACAGCAATTAAAATATAAACAAAAAAAAAAAGAAAAAGTTAAATCTAAAACAAGAATAAAATTAGGAAAAAAACAGTTGTTGTGTGTCTATTATTACCAACTGCCAACCCTCATCTGAAACAGCTGATGCAGCTGAATTTTAAATGGAGCAACTTCTATCTGACTTACACAACCCAGTAACTGGGTAATACGATACTACCTTTTTTAGCGTGTCAAAATCATCAAATGAGTCCTCCCACCAGGGCTGGGCAAGAGGGACTGTCAGGATATGTACTGACTACGTTCTGTGGTCACGCTAGCTCATGAGTCCTACTACCCCGGAATACGATACCCATTGGTAGGACTGATTGGCGACTTTCAAGCTTTTGGTTAATAGTCTAAGATGTACAAATGACAGCTGGGACTATAATAAACATAGGTTGCTATGATGGAAGGTCACCCATTCTAGGAATTCCTGGAAAATATCCTGTGCGGCTTTTATTATTTATTCACAAGCTCTTCATAAATAAAGAATATATAATTATCGCCCTTTGATTTATAACGTGAACATGTCATTGGCAAATTACCGCTAATTCGTAATTTAGCTACCAAGAAATCGTTATTTCAAATAACTGTTACAAATACCACAAACTAATTACTTTAACAAATATGCAATTCTAGTTTAAATCATTTAGGTATTAATTATTTCCACATTTAAAAATGATCAACATACCTACAATTTTGACGTTTCCTTATTTAAAAAATAACCGGCTCTTTAACAAAAACAAATCGTACCGTATCGAAAATAATCGTAAAAACGTCGATAACTAAAAGAACAACACTACAAATAAATGTTTTATTTCGCTGAAGTATAAAAACATTCTTTCCAATCGACATTGGACACGAAACACGTGATACCACAGGAATTAGCCATTAAAAACTGTAGCATCTGAATCTTACACACAAATAATAGTCTAACTTACGAAATAACTAAATAACAGATCAAAAACACTCACCTTAAATAATAAATCCAAGAAAATCCAATAAAACACTATCAAAATACAGTTAAAACAAATAAAATTATAAAATAAAATGGTTCAGCACATTAACGTTAGAACGCGGAGTGAACACTGCGCAGTTGCGCGCGCGCCGACAGTTGCAAGCTGCGCGAGAGTGTGACACCGGCTCCACACGTTGGCCCCAACGCTCGTACCAACGGAGACGGCGCTATACCAGAAAGCAAGACGCAAATAATTCTACCTCGTTTCTTAGTATAGCGCCGTCTCCTTCTATTCGGCCAACAGGGCCAATGTGTGGATCCGGCGTGAGTGAGCGAATCGGCGAACATTGGCCACGCATGTGTGCGCGTCGTCTTGGAAAACCCCAAGTGTACGTATATCAAGACAACACTATGGTCAACAAGGAAATTATTCGTCGATTTGTTTTGAAACCAAAATTTACGTAAAATATTCGTGTTTTTTATTTTCCAAAACGTCAACGGAGATCTTTTAAACATCTGTGAAGGGGTCGTCAATTTATTCAAATGTTTGATCAAATATTGGTGGTCGTGACATCTCTTTCTAACGCCAATATTGATTAGATGAATGCATCTTGTTAGATTGATGGGCATAATATTATTTTTTACGACCAATATCGGTGACTCAACTTCAGTACGTTTCAGTAACTGTTTCTTTTCAATGCTTGATAAGACTGTATAATGTACACTTAATAGTTTGTTCACAACAATGACCTTGGAGAATTGTTTTTCAGTCGTTCATCGTGTTTTTCTCTTTTGAGCCAACATTCGGTTCCACGCTTTTTTTTTATCGTCGTAAAATCATCAAATGAGTCTTCTCACCCAGGGCAGGGCAGGAGGGACTGTCAGACTTGTACTGACCCACGGTGTCCTTCAATAGCCCTTTACGTTCCGGGGTCACGGTATTCGTTAGACCCGCGACCTCGGTTCCACGCTTAATGAAATTCAGGTGAATACGTCAGTGTTTACAATTTAAATTACAAATCTCGAGTCAAGTCATACCAATTTAAATTATACCGATATGTGAAATGTCTAAATAGTGTGGTGCGTACTGTGAAGGTTTTATTGTGTGGACAAACCTTAAATAGATTCTAGCTGTTTTTGTAAACACTGTCCGAATCAAGTCGCTCAGATGATTTAGAAATTAAAAAGAAAACGTTAGATTTGTTTAGAATTTTCTGAGTGAAAAAAACAGTTTTGATTAGTGATGGGCCGAAGGGAAGAAAAAAATGGGAGGGAAAAAAAGGATTGGGAAAATATGGGAAAATAAAATAAATTCCCGGAATTTTCCCAAACGACGGGAAAATAAATATTGAACCAATAACAATGTTAAAAATATGTAAATAATTATTGTATTAGGTGGTAATAAGATGGTAGTAAGGCCTGCAACGGCTGGGCCCTGCCAGTATTGATGTAGGTACTCTTTTAACATACTCATGGACTCAAACAGAACCTAATTGTACGGACCCTCGTATCCAAGGCGATAGGAGGGTCCGTACATTGCTTACTGCATATCGAATGCATCACTCACGGTCTTCGGTTAAGAGATTGTATATTCGAGATTGAGATTTTCTAAACGTTAAGACTTTCCACAATCGTGAGATATGCAATCTCAGTGAATATTTCCTAAAAGCCGACGTGGGAATACATCGAGATGTAGTAGCGGTGGACAAGGGCCTTACCCCACTCTCCTGGGCTAAAGAGAACTGGCGCAAACCTGCAGTGCTTGACACTAATGGTCGCATGGAAATATGACAGAACAAGGAGCTTCACCGTTTTGTCCGGGCCGTACATAGGCCTGATGCAGATGTAGACATATCTGCGTCGGTAGCCTGGCTACGATCCGGAGACTCCTTTGGAGAAACCAAAGGTTTTGTCAGAGCAATAATGGATGAAGTTATGATGACATATAACTACCGGAGATTTATTGTGAAGGATAGCAGGGCTGACATGTGTCGGGCATGCCACCATGTCCAGGCGAATCAATCTATCACATTTTCTCCGGGTGTTCTCGTCTCGCTAACGGAGATATTTGCATAGACACAACCCTGTAGCCAGAATAATCCATCAACTTGCTCTAAAATACAACCTTGTGGAATCAGAAGTGCCGTACTACAGGTATGTGCTCGACCCAGTTCTTGAAAGTGGCAACACTGCGATATGCACGCGCTGCGGGAAGAGCTCCGTCGCGATCTCAGGGAAGTATGGAGGGAACGACGGTCGCAACAGAGGTCCGGGTACGCTACAATCGCGGCGGTAACACCCTCTCTTAGAGGAGTGGCTGGATAGGCGGCTCGGAGTCCTAACCTACCGCATGACGCAGGTCCTCACCGGACACGGAAGTTTCATGAGGTACATGGGTCGGATGGGGAAGCAGGAAACGCCTGGGTGTCACCACTGCGAGGACCGCCCGGAGGACACGGTGGAGCATACGGTGCAGGACTGCCCCGCTGAGCAGGGCACCGCCGTGTCCTCACGGCAATAGGCAGAGACCTCTCACGCCCGGCTTTGGTCGAAGCCATGCTTCGGGGTGAGACGGTGTGAGTTGCGGTGGACTCCTTCTGCGAAGCAGTCATGCATGGCCCGAGTGAGGGAGAGGACAGCGTCAGCGTCCGTCCACCCCAGCCGCAGTGGTAGACGCCCACGGCGCCGGACTTCGGCAGACGGATCTCCAGCCACCGCAGGCGCGGTCATGTGGGCGGCGAGTAATGGGCGGCTCGCTGTCCGACCATGGACCATGCCCGGGTCAACGGCGGCGGCGCGTTGTGTCCCACGCGCGCCTTTTCAAGCATTTATTTTTGACCGTATTAATGAATTTGATTTCTGTTTGAGTTCGTTCACCCGCGTGTAGCGTTCACAGCTGATTCCAATGTTTCCATCACATTTTGCAGACTTTGAACTGGCAATTCATCGAAATACTTACAAATAACTTATTTTATTGGCCATATTAATAGGCCAAAAGAAAAATGCTTCAAAAAAAAATGTTTTTGAAAAAAAAATGATGATTTTTGAAAAAAAAAAATTTTTTATTTTTATTTGTTTTTTGGAATGTAGGTACTTGGTTATTGATACGAGTAAGCACACTAAATTCTTCCAGTTAATTTTTTAAGACCATATATTACGTTGAAAATCTGTTAGAGACTAGAGTTTACGTTTGCCATTTGTCTACAAAGCAAGACTAAAAAAATATATAAATTGTTAGATTAGAGCTATGATTATGTGGCTGTTTATACGTACAAAACCCACTTTTCAGCGCACCAAGTAATAGATCTACCTTCAAAGTCAGCTGATTACTATTATAGGTATAAAGCCGCATTTATAGCAAAACTAATATTCAAAAAACAACCTAATATTATATCCTAATAATCAGAAAAAGATCGGTGTGATACTTTTGAGACTTGTTCGAAGTTGTTTTTAAGTCTTTTTAAATAAATACCTATCAACAAACATAGACATTTTTATTGTTTCCGTATACTAATTGTATAATGATGTATGTATATTATAATATCGTTAAATGTGGTCGTTAATGACCCTTGATGTTAAAAAGCGACCTAAAATAAATAAATAAAAAAAAAAAAAAAAAACATTTCCATACATAAAATCCCTTACTTTTATGCTGTAACCATTCTTTTACAATTAATGTTTTTTTTTTAACCACGACATGCATGCACAGACTCACACAAATGCAAAACTTTGTAAAAAATAAATTAAACTGCATAATTTTATACGAAAAATATTTTCCCGTCATTTGGGAATATTCCCGGGAAGAAATGGGAAAGTATCGGGAATTTTCCCAACTCGGGAAAATTCCCGGGCAAAAACCCATCACTAGTTTTGATATAGTAAACGTCTTTGCCTTGAATATACTTTTATTTTACAGTAATATTTTTATTTTCACATACCGATCGATGTACTTACCTACACTAATTTCATACAGCGAAAAATAGAGTGATATTCACTCTATTTTTAATTAAAATCCCATAATTACTTTTAAAGAGCAGAAAAATCCCGCGATTTATTAAATAAAAAAGAGATTTACTTTTACACAACTTATTTGTCTAATCTATCTCAGATGTTTTTGTATCTTTTGGTAGTTATGTTTTAAGTTAAATATAGCAAGGGGTGACCCAATCCCCGGCATTGGTCGAGGCCATGCTGCGGGGCAAGACGGAATGGGAAGCGGTCGCCTCCTTCTGCGAAGCAGTCATGCTCGCGAAGGAGGAGGCGGGCCGTGTGAGCGAGAGGACAGCTTCCTCCGGCACCCCAGCCGCAGTGGTAGACGCCCACGGCGACGGACGTCGCCAGACAATCTCTGACCACCGTAGGGGCGGGATGCAGGCGGCGAGTAATGGGCGACTCGCTGTCCGATCATGGACCATACCCGGGTCGACGGTGCGTTGTGTTCCACGCGCGCCTCAATCAGTGTCAGCATTATGACGTAGCCCCCCCCCCTTTAGAGGCCTATTGAACGACACCGTGGATTTTAGTCAATACGAGTCTGACAGTCCCTTCCGCCCTGCCCGGGGAGGGACTCATTTGATGATTTTAACAAGCTAAAAAAAAGGGGTGACCTAATTGACACCAACCTGACACCTGCGTGGCTGCGTATGAGAATTACATGACCAATGCGGCATTGCATTCTCAGTAATAAAATAAATAAACGATTTTTATTCTACTACATTATACCTTAGGCTTTACGGTGACATGGTGGTGATGGTGTCGATTGGTTCTCTATTGTGTTACCTAACTTTTTTATACATAATCTTATGTGACATAATTTTTTTTGTCCTAATCACCATTTGTCCGAATGATAACTTGCCCGAACTTAATACCACATAATTTCAAATGCCATAACATTGAAACTCCTAAATACTGTATGTCCTAAATTCGTTTGTCATAAATATAACAATCAATAATATACAAAATACATAAAACCGATTGCCATAAAATACATAAGTCCTAAAGTTTGTTTTGTTACTGATTACCACCCAATAAGGAAAATCGACGGAGCCCCGCTTCGCGGGGCTCCTATTTCTGCGTGCAAGGTTTAAAGTAACCTAAGACGAAGGGGATGGCGGGGTCTTTCAGACCCCGCCATCCCCTTCGAACCTAACCTGTCCGTGTCGGGATGCCCACAAGTCCCGAGCTCGCTTCGCTCGCTCTTGGATCCCAAGATCTTCGGTTTCTAAACAATTTCATGAAATATCAGTTTTACTATACCTAATTGAACATTCGGAATAATACACATTATGTAATATAATGATTAGGACATATCGACGCCCCCAAGGAATAAACCTGTATTAAACTATTACTGACTTTTTACTGTTATACCATTTTCGGTATCTACGGGTCGGGATACACATATGCAATTTTTTTCATATTTTTTCTGCGATAATTTCTAACGATTTTCCTTATAACACTTTTGTTCTTTGGAAATTTTTCTGTGGCTTCATTTCGGTAAAGTAATATTACTGTAAAATATTTCAGCTAAATTTCTGGTTAACCCGATTACAGGTTTATTACCGTAAATTTTTTGGTAGACATTTTCGGTAATGCACTGTAACAGTTACGAGTATGTGATTTATATGCCCAAAAAACCTGTCCACCTCAGGCCCAAGCCACGGATAATCAACGGGCCAGACTTCCACGCCACGTGGATGACATGTACCAGGCCTTCGGTGGCATCGTTTATGTCCTCAGTGGTTTCCAACATGGTGAATCGGCTCTGTAGTTTCAACTGGAAGTTTTCACGACCAGTTTCGACCTGGGGCAGCGTTGGTCTGACAGTTGACCTTGTCAAGCGCGCTCTTTCTATTTTTATATTTATATTCAGAGTCATTACTAAATAGTCGATGATCACTTCCGGTATTGACCCTGTTGATCACTGAGACATCTCTGAATATATGGCGCCTATCAGACACAACGAAGTCGATCTTGTTTCTTGTCACATTATCGGGGCTTAGGTCCACTTTCGTTGAAGCTTTTTCTGGAAAAAAGATTTCATCAGAAAAAGCCCCTGGGCCTCGAGGAAGTTAACCAACATACGCCCCCGGTGATTTCAGCTCCCATAGCCGAATTAACCTACTCTCGACTCGCCACTCTTTTGTACTCCCACTTTTCCGTTGAAGTCACCCATAACAACAGTGTAGAATGTTTTGGTACGAGACACAGCTTTCACTATGTCTTCGTGCATTGCCTCGACTTCGTCTTCAGGGTATGCGGACGTTGGAGCATAGACTTGTATGATCTTTAGGGAGTACCTTTCTGATATCCTCAGTATAAGGTATGCCATCCTTGCCGACATACTGCCACATTCCACAATTTTGCTCCTGAGTGATTTGTGGACCATAAACCCGACGCCACGACTTTACTCTACTTCCGATTTGGCAACGTGCTCGTTCAACCGCAGAGAGCATCCGTTGTACGTCGCCAAGTAAAAAATTCGTTAAGGGTACCCTGCCGGCGCCCGGGGATTCTTAGCACCCCACTGTTACCGTGGCCGGTACCTACCATGACCAGGAATAGTGCAGCTACCGGGAACTGGGGGCCTTAAATCATTGTTGCGTTTCATGTTTGGGGGGATTTGCCGTAGTCACCAAGCTTGGCAGGCGGGTTGGTGACTGCAGATGCTGAAATGCTTGCGCTGTTGGTGCTGCCCACCATCAGGTTAAGCATTTCAAGGCATTTCAGCATAAGACATGGTTATACCAGAGCTAGGGCAGGTGAGGCAACTGGTGTTACCTCACATTCTGGCTAACAACCCTTAGTCGCCTTCTACGACACCCATAGGAAGAGATGGGGTGGCCTATTCTACTGTCCGGAACCACACGGGGGTGCACTTTGTGCAATAGTGCAATGATTCCACGGTATTAACATACATTTTATGAATCCTTGATTTCTGTAGAAAATAGTGATGGTCGCGATGATACTGATGATGCCACTGACAATACCGATTAGTTATTAATTTTTTAGCTTGGCTACTTTTGTTTTACTTTTACTGATTGTAATTTGTGATCTCTATGAAAACTTTGTTTCCAATAAACGTTATAATTTTAATAATTTTTGCGAGTTTCCTTTAATTATTCCTAGGAGATACCGACGACAAATTTATTTTACATAATCGGTTTTCAATTATTACAATAATATGTATTAATTGAAAACCGATTAATAAATATATTGATACCGATTGATAAATAATATTATTACAATAATTTTCAATTACTACCAAAAATTTTCTTTAATATACGGGTTACACTACGTTACCCTCTTATAGTTTTTTTAAATTTTACTATAAGAAGTCGGTAACTGAACATTACAATCTCTCTCTGTAACGAAAAAACACGTTTAATAATCCAGTAAAGCAATATTATGCCTATGATTTTTAAGAAATTTACAAGAATAATTCGGTAAGTAAACATTACTGGAATAATTTTTGTAAGGTAAGATGGTAAGATATCAATACCCTAAAAATAGTTTGAAAACATTTTCGGTAATATGCATTTTGGTGAATAACAAATTCTGTGTATAGTTAATAGTTATACCTAATACTATAAACTGTTCGGGTAAAAATTAGCTTTTCCGTCATATAACAATGTTGTCATAATTACCTTTTGTTGAAGAGATATACCCCAAAAACACTAAATCATTTTTCCTGTAAAATTTGATTTTTGCGATTACCGGTTTATTCCCCGGGGGCGTCGATATGGTTTATTTCATACAAAATTAGGAGATTCAATTATTATGATACTCGATTTTATGCCAGAACAGCTTTAGAAGTGAAGATAATTATGTAAAACAATATTTAGAACTTTTGATCATTATGGTTACTGAATTTTATAGCAAACGTGTTATGGATAATGATTTTCGGACAAACAATTTTAGGTGACGAAAAGGGATACCGGTGTCGATTATGTGGTATGTCAGAACTAAATAAAAACAGTATCTATAAACAATACATTCAAAAAAGTTCCACGTAAAACCATAAAAGAAAGAATATTAAACGCAATCAAAAAATAAAAAGTGATGGGACACGCGCTATCGATAGTTATAACTATTCGACAGATTCCGACGACAGCCGTCCGGTGACCCAGTTCGTTCGTTCGTTTCGTTCCGTGTACTTACAAATTGCATTCACTTAACGATGCCCTATCATTGTGGTAATTATTCGGGTCCATATTGGCTCACCTAAAGTTGTTTACCCGAAATTGTTCTTCCTAACGATTTGTAATCCGAATGATCACTCTTCCTAAAATTTTTCATCCTAAAGTTTTTATTCATACTTTTTGTAGTGCTACCGGCGATGTTCATAACACTCATTTTTCCGAAAATTGTTATCAATAATATCGTTATTGTAAATATATTGAAACTCCTACTTTTTTTTATCATAACGTTTTTATCCCTAAACATTATTACGGTGATATTTTTATTTAGGTATTCATTTTACTGGATTTAGTCAAACTAAATCCAGTAAAATGTCGACAATTTAGTCAAACTAAATAAAGTAAAATGTCGAGAAAATTCGACGGAGCACCGCTTCGCGTTTGTAAAAATGTATACCTTTATATCTAGGAAAGTATACTAAAATTTGTAAAGAGGTAAAAAATGTTTAAAGAAGCCACAACACACGGCAGAGCTATCAAAATCGTGGACATGCGGACGGTGATTAATGGGTGACTCGCTGTCCGATCATGGACCATGCCCGGGTTGACGGCGCGTCGTGTTCCAAGCGCACAGCAAACAGCTGTCAGCAATCTGACGGGGCCTCCCCTAGAAGGCCAAAGCCTGCCGGGGTCGCGGGTCTGTCTCATCAGGTAACCGTGACCCTGGAACGTAAAAGGCTATTGACAGTCCCTCCCATCCCACCCCAAGCCGCATTGGGAGCTCATTTGATGATTTTACCACGACAAAAAAGAGCTATCACAATCTTTATCTAGTAAATCGGAAAAGTTTATTTTTCATAATATCGTGTTGGGACACTAGGGCCCGTATTACAGAACGAAACTCAAGCACTGATCTCTATTTAAATCTAGATTTCAACCAATCAAATGCCTTGAATCTAGTTTTAAGTTATACTTGAGTATTGAGTGACGTTCTGTAATCGGGCCTAGGAATTTCTCCTTTATCGTGGAAGTAATAGCGCAGGGGTGATGGGATGAGGAGGCCAACACTTTTGTGGCGGGTAGGAGCTAGCTGATACAGAACTGGATTGGCACATAAAAATCTCGTTCAAGAACTGTCAAGGTCAATAACATTATAGAGAAAAAAAAACAAAGACACTAGTGTCTATATGTCATATCATCAAAATTGCATTAAAATAAATGTAGTTACCCGAATTAAAACAATATATTAATACCTAAAATTAATAAGGTAAAAAAATCACACCAAAATTAATTGAGACTGAAATACATACAAAAACGTTTTATTCATTTATAATAACATAGTTACAAGTGATATTTCATGTCTGATCATAATATTACGTAACAGAATTTAAAGGGTTATTGCCTTAATAATGACAAACAGTGGTATTATTGAGTGATTGAGGAAAACATCCGATTTACGTAGGTGCTGATTTACAATGTGTTTCAAATTTGACTTCAAGTTGTGACTGGATATAGCTGAATTAGCTGTTCACCGAGGGTTTACCCGCAGTTCGGTTTCCATTGGTCGTAGCGTGTTGTCATAAAGCCTTCTTAACTAAAAAATAAATAAATTATACATAATTTTACGATATTTTACAAGTGTTATAATATTTCAAATGTTTATACAACGTGTAACGTTAATAGCGCAAAACCTCTCGTGGGGTAACTCAGCCCATGTTACAAAACATTTGGGAAAAAAAAAAGATTTTTCATACTGATGGGTTCGATCAATTTCTCATTTTGTATGAAAAATCTTGTTTTTTTCCAAAAGTTTTAGAACAAACATTGTTCAGTAGCATGGGCTGAGTTACCCCACGAGAGGTTTTGCGCTATTAACGTTACACGTCGTATATAATAATATAATTAAATATTTTCTGAGATTAGCGCATACAACCAAACTCTTCAGTTTTATGATACTAGTATAAATATAAGTATTTTACATGGAGCGACTGCCTGTGCTCGCCTGAACTCCAAAAACCAGTGCCTGGGTTGACTTAGATCTTGGTAAGTCTGGTTTTAAGGCTTAAGAGCCATTGTTAAACATCTGTTGAACACTTGTCTAAAAAAACTGTCACTGCAAAACGGCATTTGACGTTGATATAAGGATAATTTTGCAGTTACACTTTTTTAGACAAGTGTTCAACACATGTTTAACTTTTTAGTAAGTCCGTTATAGTTTAGCTGTCATCTTTAATAGAAATAAGTAGCCATTTAAAGTTATATTTTTATACGCAATAACGCCTGCGTCGCGTCTTCGCAATAGTGACCGACCGAAATTTCGGTTTCGGTTTCGGTTTCGGCCGGTTTCGGCCAAAAAATCTAGTTTCGGCCTTAGTTTCGGTTTCGGCCAAAATATAGCCGAAACTTTCGGCCCCGCCGAAACTCAAGTGTTCATACATTTTCGTGAGTCGTTCGGTAATATTCGTAGCTAACACGTGCTTGCTCGCTGGCAGGGCCCGGCTCAGTTTGCCACCGTCCATTTAATCGTGAGTGGAGGTTATTTTTTTGAGTTTACTGCCAAGAGTAAGTCTTGTATTCATGTCATGATAAAATATATTTATTTTGTTACGAGTACTTACGGTAATGATTAAAGAATTTATTAATCGTCAAGGCAGTGACTGTATTCGAAATATAAGTTAACGATTTCTTCTTTGAAATAATGCTATTTTTTTTTCAACTCAGTAATTTCGTATTGCTGAATATAGTGCGATTGTTGAGATTTCAAATCCAGTGAAACATCGAAAACAATGATTTTTTATAATTTAGAATACCTAGATCATGGCTCAGTAGAACATAGAAATATGGAAATTTCTCAAAAATCAGTAATTTTCGTAAGTTTGCCCTATAATCTGTATCATAACTTCCCAGAATTTGATCCTTATGAGCAACACTATCGACTAGTATAATAATATAGGTTGTGATTTTTTTTCCAAAATCAGCGATTTTTCTAAAATCCCCACCCCAGCCGCAGTGGTAGACGCCCACGCGGATCGAGTTCGTTGGCCGATCTCCGGCCACCGTAGGCGCGGGCATACGGGCGGCAAGTAATGGGCGACTCGCTGTCCGCCCATGGACCATACCCAGGTCGACGGCGCGTTGTGTTCCACGCGCGCCTCAAAGAATGTCAACATAATGACGGGGCCGCCCTTTAGAGGGCCAAAGCCTGCCGGGTTCGCGGGACTCACGAATTACCGTGACCCCGGAACGTGAAGGGCTATTGAAGGACACCGTGGATTTTAGTCAGTGCGAGTCTGACAGTCCCTCCCACTCTGCCCTGGGTGGGAGGAAAAAAAGTATTAATAAATGTTTAAAAAAACAGTAAATTTCAGAAAATAATCGAAATTTTAAGTGTGTTAAAAAGTTTCGGTTTCGGTTTCGGTTTCGGCCGAAACTGAGAGTAAGGCCGAAAGTTCGGTTTCGGTTTCGGTTTCGGCTGAAAAATCAGTTTCGGTCGGACACTACTTCGCAAAGATATTTTTAAAGAAACGAACGAATGAATAAACTTCTGGAGTACCTATCCAGAAGCAGCAGGTTTGAGCCCTGATCGCAATCTGAATTTTTTCGTTTCTTTAAAAATAAGTAGCCATTTGTTTGGGAACAAACCAAAGAAATCTGGCAGAAGCACTTGAGCATATTTTATTTTTATTTTCACGTTATTTTTAGATGCTCATTAATGAAAAAGTATGTTTGTGTGGGTATGATATTATGAAATGTCCCAGTTGCGATACAAATACCTATGGTAGCAATAACGAGAGTTGTCAGAATCCGGAATATCAAAGAACTATTGTAAACCAGATACAAGCATTTCTCAGAAATGGGTCCGTTTATGTCGAATACGTAGCTGTATGCTGATAGGTATTTGTTTTCTGGTATTTATTATATTTAGTTTTTCAACAATATACACTATTTTCGGATCTCTCACAATGTTTTTGTTATCATTATAAACCCTTGACATTATTAACAATGATTGGCGATACTATTTAGATTACCTATACCTATTCGTAATCTCATAGTCTCATACCATTTTATGGTTTACTAGGTATTTTACGAGTAGATATACCAGTTACCTTGCTACCTATTACTCAGCCAAAAAAAAATCTATAAAAAAGTTTTAAGTCTTTGACATGTAGACCTGTCAAACCTTATTCATGGAAAGGCAAAGAAGATTAGCTAAACGAAGCATTTTAAACAGAATCTTTTATCATTATGTAATTCAAATTACAGGACTATAAGGATCAAGGGTAGTATATTTTATGGGTATTAAGTCCTCTAAAAATTAAAAGTTTTCGTTTGCTTACTACAAAGAGATTTAAAAGAAACTATAGAGCGGGCATTGGGAAGATTGTCATACAAAATTGTTGATGCCATGCGTCAGTAGCACAATCTAAGCGTTGCATAGCAACGCGACTACTAAACTGAGGGATTTTTTACCTATTGGTAAAAAGTTTTGGATCACAAATTTCTTCGTGATGTCCCGTCTATTGCTCGTATATAGTTTAATGTCTTTGGCTTAATATGACTATTTTCTTAGTACGATTTTATAAACAATGCGTCGAAACCATCTTGATTCGTCATAAACGCTTATCCAATGAAACATGCAATACTTGCATACAATGCCATGCTTGGACGCATGTTAAGAACGCATGTAACGCTCTTGATTAAATCTACAGTTTAGTTACAATCATTAAAATGGATAACTGCATTAACATAGGAATACGAGTATCTTCTTTAGATTTTAAACATGTAGGAGGGCGTGGGATTGACTATCTTCTTTGTATCATCTCTCACATATGTAGTATCTATATCTCTTCTTCTCGCTCTCAGACAGAATCTCCTTCTATGTTTACATTCCGATATTTTTAGTAGGTATGTTAATTGTTTTGTGATCTGAAAATCCAAAAAACAGCGTTGTAAGTCTTGTTTCCTTACGCTGTTACACAAAAGAAAGTGAAAAATAATAATAATAATAATATTCCACAACTATCACACAACGCCATCTAGTCCCAAGCTAAGCAGAGCTTGTGTTATGGGTACTAGACAACTGATAAACATACTTAAATATATCTAAATACATACATATTATAGATAAATTACACCCAGACACAGAACAAATGATCGTGCTCATCACACAAACCTTTGTCCTGGGTGGGAATCGAACCCACGACCTCCGGCATAGCAGTCAGGGTCACTAACCACTAGACCAACAGGCCAGTCTAATCACTGCAGTTCACAACTGTGTCGATATTTATATCGACATTATTAAAAACTGCTTTAGTTCCGCACTATTACCTCGTATTAACTGATTTATTATACTGTGTGTAACGATAATATCTACCTAAATTGTAACCTGAAAGAATATTGTAATTTGTGCACTCGGTAGTAAATAGGTAGATAAAATTAATAGATTTAAAAAAATCTAAAAACCCACGTTTTTAAATATCCTAAAAATAAGAAAATAACCCTACGGGGTTGAGAGAGGGGCCACTCAAAACGTGGGGGCGTATATTTACATGAAGTGAATAGATCGTGGGTGTAACTTGCAAAGATACGCCCCCACGTTTTGAGTGGCCCCTCTCTCAACCCCGTAGGGTTATTTTCTTATTTTTAGGATATTTAAAAACGTGGGTTTTTAGATTTTTTTAAATCTATTATTTTATTATTTTTATCTTTGTTCATCGGGTTTGAAGCTACCCTGAAAATTTCAGCCTGCTAGCTTATCGGGAAGTGCCTCAAAGCCTGTCCGCCATCTTGGACATCCGCCATATTGGATTTAAGTTACATGACTATTTTTTTCGTATTCCTGACAGCAAACCCTTTAATTTGAAATCCATATCATGGCGGTGGATTTCAAACAGCCAGTCTGCCATCTTGGACGTCCGCCATATTGAATTTAAGTCACGTGACATTTTTTTTCGTACCCCTGACAGCAAACCCTTTCATTTGATACCCATATCATGGGGGTGGGTTTCAAACAGTCAGTCCGCCATCTTGGGGAGGGCGCCATATTGAATTTAAGTCATGTGACTATTTTTTTCGTATTCCTGACAGCAAACCCTTTCATTTGATACCCATATCGTGGGGGTGGGTTTCGAACAGTCAGTCCGACATGTTGGGGAGGCCGCCATATTGGATTTATTGTGACGTTGTTAGCTAGTCATGTATTGTCATCAGAATTCAGAGCGTGTGCAAAATTTCAGCCTTCTAGCTTATCGGGAAGTGCCTCAAAATTGAGTTGCAAAAGTCCAACCGGAACGACAAGAAAAGTGAGTTTATAAAAACGTGGGAAAAATTAAAACACATCCTGTTTAGATTTATCTATTTGCTATTTACGGCTACTCTTATTCATGTCAAATTGGATTTGAGACTTTATCATAATAGACAAAGGTTCGTGTTCGATTGGGAAAATTTTACAGGTCGGGGTAGGTTGATATGTCTGTACCTATTATGTTTTTTTAAATGACGTATTATATGTCTTAGAACCTAAAGTTCAAATAAATGTTACATCTACCCACCCGCACTCACAGAGACGAGACCTCTTTTTGAGCAGTGAGGACGTTAACCGTCTTACCACATAAAAGTTAAACAGCTGTTGGACACTTGTCTAATAAAACTGTCAACGTCAAAACGACATTTCACGTTGATATGAGGGTTGTTTGCAGTTACACTTTTTTTAAACAAGCGTTCAACAGATGTTTAAATTTTTATGGTATAGGGTAAGTAATTAAATATTGATGTAAGTCAAATTATTATTTAATGATTGTCTAAGTTCTCAATGCCAAAATCGCTCTATTTCCTATTTTTCATTGTTTTCCATTTTATAAAAGAAAACCATGCGTTTTTACTGAAGAAGCATCAAATCTGAATAAACATACATACCTACAAGATAAAAATAACGTCGAAGTAAGCCATCAGCAAATTCAACCAACTGTTGTAAATTCTGGTAATTCCATACCCGCACTGAAGAAACTTGAGGATATCCTTATTCCCCCAACCACAGCGCAGCGATGATTCTTCGAAAACATAATAAAACAAGCGTGAGTTTGACTGAAGTACCGAGGGTTCCGTACAAACTTATATAAGTAACGTGTGTAAATGGTTCGTTCATCATTAGCTAACTTTTGCGGTCACATTTCGAGTGAAGTGAATTACAATATAAGTATGTAGGCAATGGTTTGTTGTTGTGATATAAATTAATTTTCGGATATTTTCCTTTATTTGTACTTACTGTAAGTTCTCACTTCTTGCCAAATTCCATAGTTCTAGGTCAAATAGAAGAACCATAATAAAGGTTTTTATCCCTTTTTATAATAAAAAAATAATGCCTTTGTCAAACTGAAAAGCGTGCCGAAGCGTTTTTGTTTGTAATGTATGGAATTGTTTGAAGCCTGTCACATAGACTATCGGACCGCTTTCGCTTTTTTATATGACAGGATTCGGATCGCATTCGCTTCGCCGTGTCTATAATAATAAATAATAATAATAATAAAATAATAATAATAAAATTTATTCATAAACTTTTACAAAGATGAGTGTAAACATAGCCACAGAAATGTAAGTAATATAGTTAAGTCTTATATAATAATAGGTAATTAGTGCATAAATAAAAACTAGTGTATAACTAAAGTATATAGGTACAAGATATTTAACTCGGGATTTAAATTATATGTAGCGACCTGCCTGAACTAAGTTAATAAAAACCTGTGTTTCAGGCCATCACTTCAAAGCAATTTAAATGGGGCTAATTTGTGTAAGCTAGATCAATATAAAGATTGACTATAATAAACATTTAAAACTATTCTTAACAATTACACAAACAACAAATAAGTACTTGCATACTGTCTTAGTCAAACTGGGTCAAAATAAGTTGCGCGTATGACATTTTTCAAGGTTGCACAGTTTGCAGTTTTAACTAGGTGAACAAATTTGCAGTGTTAGAAAAAACAGCTTCATATTGAATTGTTTAAACTACTACCTAATCTAGATCAGCTGATGAGCCAATCTTATTTTATTTTCTAATTTAAATTATAAAATAACAAATATAAGGAAAACTACTGCTTAATTGCATGAGGATAAGGGTATTGGGTGGCACACTTAAGTGGCGTCTTCGTAGTCGATTGAATTGATGAAGTTCATCTCTGCGTATTTGCGCGCCGGGCAACTTGCATCGCCAGTAGGATGGTCACATTTCCTCTTAAAGCGTTTGCACGTCGCACATTTAGGGGGAGAAGATTTGTTGCTGCATTCTTTGTAGGTGTGTCCAGTTTCTCCACAGTGATTGCAAATAGTACTAGGTTCTCGGCAAAACTTGGCTGCGTGACCGTTCTGCTGGCAATTGAAACATCTGGTCACTATAGTGAAATCTCTCACAGGGCAAGATGTCCAATTAATAAAAATTCGACTCTGGTTGATCAACATTTTTCTTATGCTAGCCGGCAGTTCTATTATGTAGTTGCAGGTGGTGAGGTCTTTTTTACCCGATTTGTGACTTAATTTGATGCTCTCAAGGAAGGACTCACGAGTTATATTTGGCAACTTATCTGAAAGGTTTTGCTCGTATAAACAGTCAAATACTTCCTTCTCGGTGAGGGCAACGGGGACACCAATGACAGCAACCCTAGGGCGTCGTTTAGAAGATTCTTCAATTGTAAGGCCCGATGATATCAATTTTTCCGAATTTTTGAGCTTGTCAATATCACGTTTATTTTCTGTGCTAATCAATACGCCCCCATTTTTCATTTTTCTCAGACCACGGACATGGAGCTTGAGTTGTTCGGGGGAAATTATTTTTTGTACGAGTGATTTGGTGGCGTCACTTGTTTGAGTCTTATCGTTGGGGTAGATGGCGACCGATCTCAAGTTTGCAGGACGAACAAAGTTATCGGAACCTTTCTTCACCATGCTAGCGTAAGAAGTATTTTCCGAGGGCTTCAACTTAGTCTCAACTACCTCTTTAAACTGCTGGAGAGAGTCCACAAAATTTTGGTGAGCCTTGAGATGCTGGATTGTGGTATGGGCTTGGATCGTTTTTGACTTCAACGATTGATACAAAACGGCCATCTGAGAAGTCCCAGTTGAAACTCTGCGGCAAAGATTGGAGACACGAAGCTTCTGGTCTGTGTTCATTTTTCCTTCACCGACAATAGTGCACACTTCGTTGAGGATAGAATCTATAGATCCTATCCATTTTTGAATCTCCGGCGTACTGACGGCGGCTTCAATGGGCAATTCATTATCCGCTGGTTGATTTGGATCGCTGGGGGTTAATGGTGCGGATGGCGTCGGCGGAGGACTTCTCTGCACTTGGCTACCTCCAAATGGGCTCGATCCTGGGTTAGACATGCTACCCGTAACACTTTACTAATTGTTTATAAGAAATAATTATATTTAGTTCATCTTGCACATGAGTTCTTAAAAATACAAAGTCACACGCGACACACTTTACTTTTATGTTGACAGCGTAAATAACTGTATTTATTTGTCGTAATTGTTTAATTCATCGCGATCAATAAAAACACACGTCCGCTTAGTTTCGCGTCTGAATGGTCTGTTTGACAATAGCTTAAAAGTAAAAAATAATCAATATTTGACATAAACGGAGCTTAAGGGGCCGTATCTTTTGATTGAGTAGAAGACTAATTTTTTCTCAGCAGGTTTTTTTTATCATGGTAAAATCATCAAATGAGTCCGGCACCCAGGGCGGGACAGAATACTGTCAGATATTGTACTGAGTCTGTCTGACAGTCCCTTTTACTCCACCCAGGGTAAAAATGAAAGAAAATGAAGACCTGAGTATCACATTTTGTTTTACTCTTTATGTATTCAAGCTACAAAGGTCAATACTAATAGTTATAATACCGGAAAGAGTTTCTTACAAAAAAGATCTTAACACACATACAGACATCCTAGACGAACAACAAACTGATCCTATAAAGGTTTCGTTTTTTCCTTCGAAGTAGGTACGTAACTCTAAAAACCCATTGTTTGTACCAGACATACAAATGAATAAAACTATAGTTACTCATATCAATCGATAGTAACCAGGTGGCATCGCTACTGCATTATGTATCGGCACAGATGGTCGACTGCTTCTTGAATATTTTAAGCGAGTTCAAATGACCTGCTTCAGAACCTCGGACAAGCATTTATTTAGCGTTGCATGTTTTCTATTTCAAACGGTTCGCCTTCATTATTATTTTATAGTAAGATGGAACACACCTGGTAATGTCTCGGAATAAAGGCTGGAAGTTATAGGTTTTACTGAAAAGTTTTTCTAAAATAAATCTGACCGCAGACGCGCATGATGTTCTCCGGCTACCGTAGGCGCATGCGGACGGCGAGTAATGGGCGACTTGCTGTCCAATCAAGGACCATGCCCGGGTCGACGGCGCGTTGTGTTCCACGCGCGCCTCAAAGAGCTGTCAGCACAATGACGACGGGCCCTCTTAGAAGGCTAAAATCTACCGGGGTTGCGGGACTAACAAGCTAAGGTGACCTCGGAACGTAAAGAGAAAGACACCGTACATTTTAGTCAGTACAAGACGTCTGACAGTCTTTCCTGTCCTGCCCCGGATGGGAGGACTCATAAATGAAGATTTTACCTCGTAAAGAAAAACCTGATAACCTACCCTATAATTTGTAATAAAACTGATCCCCTTTATGGGGATCTTTGACAGGGGTTCAGTTTTTGGGAACCAGATCCTCTAGGGGATCAGTTTTTGGGGATCAGAACGGAATGTCTTCTACCAATTCGCACTGGCCCCGCGTGGTGGGTTATGGCCCACTCCTTTCCACAGAGAAGAGGTCTGTGTCCCAGCTATGGGAACATTATAGGCTGATGATCTACCCAGTGGTTCATGTCATTGTGGTTTAATACTTTAGGTATTGATTTGGTTTGAAAATCATCAAGTGAGTCCTTCCCCTCTCTGAAACCATCGTGAACATTGCGTCTATTCCCTATAATAGATGTTTTATTATCTATTCCCGTCAATTCCCAACGATCAACTATACGACACGACTGGAGAGAGACCAGGCACAGGACCAATGGACAAACCCACCTTAACGTGTGTTTATATGTGCTGAGTATAATCTTCTTGGGCGAAGTGATAAAGCAGACTTGAGAATAGTGCGGTATATTCCATGAATCCAGTTAAAACACGACAGTAAAAATGTCCGAGATGCGGACGCGGGCGAAAGAGCGGAAGCAAACGCGAAATGGAAACTCACCATGTTCGGAATGGTATTGCCCGACATGAAGACGTCGTAATGCCTGGAACGCACTTGTTAGGCGTTAACAACGCGCTTTCTTAGGCACGGGGGTATTTTACCGACAACTTCCAAAATCCGGTCTACTAAGATTTAAAAAAAAAAAAACGTTGGAAGTTGAAGAAGTTCTTCATGTGGGGAGGAATTTCTCCTGTGTCGTGGGTGCGTTTAATATAAAAAACCCAATAGCAATTTTTGCCCGAGTCGGGAATCAAACCCAGGACCCAACGCTTAGCAGTCGCGCTCGCGACCACGAGCCCAACGGGGCAGTTAACTCATTCTTGTGTATTGACATTATACCGGTTCAATACATTCAATATTGAACAAAAACCCAGAACAATGGCATTTCAAAAATATGTTAATGTAATGTAATCACCACGCTAGGTATACCAATTAATCATTCGTTATATCATCCATTGTTTTATTGACCACAATAGCAATACCTAATTTTAATTTACTTTTAGGATTTTTAATTACGTATCATGTATTGCGCATTCACTTTTATACATGTTTAAACATACAACGTGCTCGGTGGGATTTCCTATAGTTTATATTGAAAAATGTACTTTCAATAAAATATAAAAAAAAAAAACACAAATAAAGTGTTATCTTTCGAAAGTCTTTGAAGTTTTACACTTTTGTGTACCTAGTTGTTTTTAAAGTCGGTTAATTTTTATTTTCTTTTGCTCTTTGTAGTTCAAATATTCAACCGACATAATTTTCTTATATTACAATTATCCAATCCGTAGGACCGACCGTCCAAGTAAATTATAAGCGAAAAATGCTTTTAATGAAAACTACTGAACCAAACCAAACTTATAACCCAAAGACAGACGTAAACAACCGTTTTTTTTTAGCGTGGTAAAATCATCAAATGAGTCCCCCCACCCCGGGCAGGGCGGGAGGGACTGTCAGACTTGTACTGACTAAAATCCACGGTGTCCTTCAATAGCCCTGTTATGTTCTGGGGTCACGGTTATTAAATAAGTCCCGCAACCAGACCTAAACAAAGAAAGACGACCTCAGCCTCTACACACTTACCTTAACATTTACCAAATCACTCTCATAGAGGTTGTAATAAAGATGTTACACATCAAAAACAGTTTAGTAGCAAATATAGCAATATCACTCTCATAGAGGTTATAATAAAGATGATAGACATCAAAAACAGTTTAGTAGCAAAATAATATGCATACCAAACAAAAACTCACAAACAGGATAACATTTTCCATATCCCTATTGATAATTAATTGATTGCGAACGACACAAAATAAATGTACATCCGGGAAAACATCTCAGTCGCTGATTCTGATCGGATACAGATTGTGTCTACATGAATAAATGCTTCCGATTCACAAGGTGTTGCGAGCAACGATAATCTTGTTAGGGTTGCCAGAGCTGGCTGTAATATTTATTCAAATAATACGAAGGATAACGTAAAGCTTGAATTCCTCTGAGTCAGCAAAAAATACAGAACGCACTCGTACGCGCCGGTGGCGTTAACATCGTAATAGGTGCTATATAGAACACGATGTATATATAGAACCATAGGTATCTACGCGCGACTGACGTAAGCGATCAATTAAAATTTAATTCAAGCTTAAAGCCCGCCATACACGTACCAGCATACTTCAGCAAGTTTAGAGTTGCGCAAGTATATTACTGTGGAAAGTTACTTGCGCAAATTTCTAACTTTGTCACAATTCTGTGTTTGTGCAAGTCTAGATTTGCACAAGTATACTGGTACTGGTCTGGCCGGATTAAAGAAGGGAGACAAGGAAAGCTCGCTTACTACAACTACTGATCCAAGCTTCATTAGTTTTTTTTTATAAAATTGCCGTCATGTAGGCATGTCATTCTTTACAAGTCCTGAGGGCCCACTTGCATAGTAGGTACTTTCAATCACAACGCTTTCATTTGACAATTCATTCAACGTATTAATTTCAATGCAGAAAAATTACAACAAAATCTTATAATACTATGATTAAAGCTACCCATTACTTGTTATCCACAAAAAACGCAGCGTTTGCTGTAAAAAAAAACTTCATAGACCCATCATACCATTAAAGCCAAGTAAAACCAAGTAGCATATTTTGACAGTTTTTGTTCGTCCTTAAAATTCCGTTAAGACAAAATTCACAGTACCTAACTTTAATAACATGATGTATTTTAACGTAGTCTGTTGCGAGCCGCTTGGCCCGCTACAACTCGAAAATTATCCCATGAGAACATAAAATTGGGATAAAAACCTGTGTACCAAATTTTGAATCCGTTCACTAGTTTTAGCGTGAAAAAGTAACAAACATCCATCCTTCCATTAATCCTCACAAACTTTCAAGTTTATATTTTTAGTAGAATATAGAATTTCGTGAGTGGCAACCCTGTCTAATAAGACGGGATAGGAGCTCACTAATTCCTCTTAAAGCAACGTATTTGCACATTGTGTGAGAGACTCGTAGAAAAGACGAACGAGTATAGACTTACTCCGTATTCATTTGCCATTTCTAAGAAGAAAACTTTATCAGCGTAGATAAATTGATTTGTAGAAAATAAATTAACTTCATATGTATTTTCGTGTCGACTGTACAAGTTCTATACAGCTCTGAATATTTTTTTAAGCCGATTTGTTAATCACGTCTTATTTTTTAGAAATAATGGGTGACTCGCTGTCCGATCATGGACCATAAACAGGGCGACGGCGCGTTGTGTTAGCGCGCCTCAAAGAGTTGTCAGCAATATGATGGGGCCTCCTTAGAGGGCAAAAGCCTGCCGGGGATTTTGGTCAGTACAAATCTGAGAGTTTCTGAGTCAGTGAGGAGCTCGTCTAAATAATTACAGCCGCACAGGCCGATCATTCTGGTTAAGCCGCGTTTGCCGAGAATGGTCTGTGGTTGGGCGACCATCTGTCATAGCGAGTTTCCTCCGTGTCTCAGAAAGCACGTAAAGCCGTTGGTCCCGGCTGTCATTTGTAGATCTTTGACAGTCGTTACTCTCAGTCAAAAGCTCTTAAGTCTGACAACCAGTCTTACCATGGGGTACGTATTACCCAGTTACTGGGTTGTGGAGGTCCGATAGGCAGTCGCTCCATGTAAAATACTAATATCCAGCTGCATCTGGTTTAACTGGAAGCCTGCCCCAGTATAGTTGGGAAAAGACTAGGCAGATGATGAAGTCTGACAGTCTCTCCCGTCCTGCCCTGGTGGGAAGGACTCATTTGATGATTTTACCACGTAAAAAAAAGGATTTCTTAAAAAAAAACTAAGATGGGTCAAAGTTTTGGCTACAAAGTTGTGACTAACTCAGTGGCACTATGTAAGTCATACATATGTACTAAGCGAGCATCAAATCCACGTGTCACGAGCTCGCGACACGTATCGCCCGTAACCAATCGTGCTCGCGACGTTATCGTCGATTTCTGCGAAACTGTGCATTTATTCGTTCTTAGAATTTATCTGATGTTTTCTTCCAAGTATTGCGTAAAAGGAAGAAGTTCGAATTGAGATTTTTGGGGAATCTTACTTTACTAGTATAAATCCGAAAGTAAGTAATAAATAGATGGATGTTTGTTAATCTAAAAAGTACTGAATGTATGTGGGTAGAATTGGTACACAGATAGTTTTTTTTATGAATTAACACTTAGATGACGGAAGTGTGCACTAAGAACCGATTTGAGAAAAACGGATGAAAGTTTGTATGAAAATGAATTTAGACTTATCGACCAAATCGGAAAAACACGTGTTTCAAAATTTTCACCCTAATAAGGAGATAAATTAAAATCTCAAGGGACAGTATGAAATCCTCGCCGACGAAGTCGCGGGCGAAGTGCTAGTAAAATACATAATTTGCCTTATTATATTTAGCAAGTCAAAAAGTAATTGATCAATGCATCTATTTTCCTCATATTCTGCAAAACATTGTTCTGAAAATGCATTATGACTAAACCAGGAAACGAGGTATGCTGATGATTACAATGAAACTGGTTCAGTATCGAGAGTGGCACATGTTCTCGTATCGAATCGGAGCGTTTCTAGATATCGATGGGTAATAATATGACGAAATAAATAAATGTTATATTGTCATATGTGATTATTAATCTCGTAATTAAAACGTCCCCTGTGTTTTGAAAAACAACGACGACGACGAAAAATGTTTAGGGTTTTGTCCTTTGTTTTTGGGTAAGGTGAGGTAATTGTCAGAAGTTAGTAATCCGTCAGAGTACCAAAGTTGCTGACATCGCAGAAAGAATTAGTAAGCTGAAGTAGCAGTGGGCTGGCCACATCTCTCGCAGGACAGATGACCGCTGGGGTAGACGTGTCCTTGAATGGAGACCACGACTCGGCAAACGTAGTGTGGGACGCCCGCCGGCCAGGTGGAGTGACGATCTACGAAAGGCGGCCGGCAGAGACTGAATGAGGAAAGCTCAAGATAGGGCTCAGTGGCGCACATTGGGAGAGGCCTATGTCCAGCAGTGGACGAACACAAGCTGATGATGAGGTAATTCTATAAGAATAGACAAAGTTATTTTTTAAATATTCGACATTATTTTGTATATGACACGACTCGTTAACGAAATATGTTGAGTTTTTGATTAATTTGACCTTATTTATATAATGACCAGACCTGCCATTTTTCTTCTAGAATTGCTTTCAAAATATTATGCCTTTGAGTTAAAATTATACCCAATATTATTTCCACGAAACTGACCGCACTGGGGCCATATTTAATAAGATGTCAGTGTAGGCTACTATCACATAATTATAATACACGTTCAATTAATGCTATGTATCTAATTTATGATTAGATAAGGGTGGAGTGTCAGTAATAGCTTGTTTGTGGTTTTAGCAATAATTAATGTAAACTTGCTATTGACAGCGACTTCTCCCGTGTGTTCTTCCAAATTTATTCCACGAGAAAGTCACTCCGGGATAAACAGTATCCTTTGTATTATTCCAGATTGTAATCTACCTTTGTGTTAAAGGGGAATGCCCAGGTGCAACACAAAAAAATGCTTGGAATGAACAACAATTAAGTATACGCTAAAAGCACTACGATTCGTAGAAAACTCATTACAATTTCAATAGTTATCCAGAAACTAGTTAGAAGCTACTTCAAAACTCTATTGGCTTTTTGCTTGGCGATGAACACCAGAACACAAAATTTGGTGACGAATGTTTATTTTTTAGCTATCTCTGACAAACTAAAACTTTCTTTTTTATTTTATCCTTTTTAGTTTCACTATTCAACCCAAATTATTGTCAAATACACAATTTTCTTACATGTGCACTAAAATTTTGTAACGGTAATAACAACGCCCATGTATGTATGTACACAATGAGAACTACTAAAAATAAAAACTACTGCACCAAACTAAATGAAAATTTTATGGGACCAAATGGCAAATATACTGTATCGAACAAAAAAAGAATCATCGAAATCGGACCAGAAACCTCGGAGTAATCGGTGTAGATAAAGTTGAAAACTTTTTAGTTTTTGTGTAGTGCTAGTCCGATTTGATAAAATTTTAATGGGACCATTCCGGAAGTATACCCTATCCAACAAAAAAGAATATTTCAAATCGGTTGTTAAACGACTGAGTTATGCCCGAACAAACATAAAAAAAAATACAAACATCCGAATTGAGAACCTCCTCCTTTTGGAAGTCGGCTAAAAATTAGGACTGTCAAGCACAATCATCATCATCATCAGTCTATAATGTTCCCACTGCTGGGACACAGGCCACGTCTCTGTAAGAGATCCATCAAACACAATCATTATTGAAATATTTAATTTATTTAATAACGCTTCAACCAAAAATTTAACTACTTACATTTAAACAAAAAACGAATGTCTTACGTGACTTTTGGCTGATGATGATGATGATGACTTTTGTCCTTAAAATTATACAAGATGATTAATAGAATTAACTCAAAAACTGAAACTTTCTCTAGCGACGTACGACGCGACGCGCGACGGCAAAGTTGAGAAACTTAAATATGGCCGAAAGACAGATTTAAATAGATATTTTTATTTGTTTTCGGACAAATTGTTTGTGTTGAGAGCAGTGGTGGCCCAGTGGTATTGGTCCCGACTTACGAGTTGTAGGTCGTGGGTTCGAACCCCGCCAGGCGCATTACTTTGTGTAATTTGTTTCATCACCACTGCTCTCAAAACGGTGAAGGAAAACATCGTGAGGAAACCGGCATGTCCTAGAACCAAAAATTCGAAGACATGTGACATCTGCCAACCCGCACTGGGCCCGCGTGGTGGATTATGGCCCACTCCCTCTCACAAGAGAGGAGGCCTGTGTCCCAGTAGTGGGAACATTACAGGCTGGTGATGATGATGATGATTTGTTTTCGGAAGGCCGAGGCCATGTAAGTTTCACAAAATTGTTTATTTTCAGTCTAGACAATAGGTAAATACTGTAAAACTGTCTTTGAAACTGAGGCCTTTAGTACATTTCTGTATTTTATCTACATCGTACTTGACGTATTTACAGCGTTTATTGTACCTACAGAAAAATTAAAAAAACGTCTAGAGTAAAAGTACAACTAAGGAACGTTGTTTTCTAACTAATTAACGTCAAAGTTCCCGTTTACTTTACGTCACAAGAACGCGAAAAGTCGTTTTATTGGGCCTAACCACAGCATTTCACGTTGATTTTCGCGGTCAAATCATCGTACAAACGTCCATTAACGTGATATAACGGCTTTCTCCGTTAGTGTGGCCCTCTTTCGAACCAAACTGGGAATTCAGAAACAAATAACTCGTATTCGGAACCTTCCTAAATTATATGCTAATTCATTCGATTCCGCGAGCACCCCCGACCGACCCCAATTGATTCATTGGAAGCAGTAATTAATGTATTTGAATAGACTAGTGATCAGTGGCTAACTAAAAGTGGTAGTCTATTGATATAGTTACACCAGTTTATTTATGCGCTTGTGAGGTTTTGCATTTGTCAAAACTATCCGGTTTTGAATGCATTTGGTAGAATTTTAGATTAATTTGTGTTAGTGTGCTACTATAATCTAAGAATGTTTAGACTGTAATGTTGAATGTTAGATAATTGCTGGCATTACATTACATTTGTCTTACTAATGTAATGAGCAGAAAATATGTTTTACTTATCAAAAACAAATTATTTCTTCTGTCTTAACCAGTCAATCTCTTTCTGTTTTGTCTTCTAAGGGCTGATTTTTCAATAGTCAGATAACTTTAATCTGTGGAATAAAAATGGCGGTTTGACAGCTTATCTATAGAAAATATGTCAAACCGCTATTTTTATTCCTCAGATAAACATGTATCCTCTTCTGAAGTTTCTATGCATTTGTCAAAACTATTCGACGAATGAATATATTTTTTTTTTTTTTTTAAGGTGGTAATATCATGGGCACGCCGCAATTGCGGCGGTAAGACCCCTCCTTGAGGAGTGGCTGGAGAGAAGTCATGGCGTCCTGACCTACCGCTTGACGCAGGTCCTCACCGGACACGGAAGTTTCGGGAGGTACCTGTGTCTGATGCGAAAGGAGGAGACGCCTGGGTGTCACCACTGCGAAGATCGCCCGGAGGACACGGTGGAGCATACGGTGCAAGACTGCCCAGCTTGGGCGGAGCACCGACGTGTCCTCACGGCTGCGATAGGCGGAGACCTCTCGCGCCCGGCTTTGATTGCGGCCATGCTGCGGGGCGAGACGGAGTGGGAAGCGGTCAGCTCCTTCTGCGAGGCAGTAATGCTCGTGAAGGAGGAGGCAGGCCGCGAGCGAGAGAGGACAGCGTCCTCCCTCCGCCCCAGCCGCAGTGGTAGGCGCCCACGGCGACGGACGTCGCTTGATGATCTCCGGCCACCGTAGGCGCGGGCATGCGGGCAGCGAGTAAAGGGCAACTCGCTGCCCGACCAAGGACCATGCCCGGGTCGACGGCGCGTTGTGTCCCACGCGCGCCTCAAAGAGCGTCAGCATAATGACGGGGCCCCCCTCTCAGAGGGCCAAAGCCTGCCGGGGTCGCGGGATTATCGGGGTTGGAGGACTCATTTGATGATTTTACCACGCTAAAAAAAAAAAAAAAAAGGTGGTAATATCATCAAATGAGTCCTCCCGCCCTGGGTGGGACGGAAGGGACTGTCAGACTCTTTACTGACTATAATCCACCCGTGTTCCTTCGGATGCCCTTTACGTTCCGGGGCCACGGTATCCTGGGTTAAGAAAAAGCCGCGACCCCAGCAGGCATTTGGCGCGAAACACGACGCGCCTCCGACCCGGGCTTGGTCCTTGGTCGGACGGCGAGCTACCCATCACTCACCGTCCGCAAGCCCGCTCCGCCGCTGTGCCCTCTGCTGATGTTTTTGCCCGCATCCCAGGGTGCACCGGCCCGAAAAACTGGTCTTCCCCCCGGACGTATCCGAGAGGGAACTCCAGTCCACGGGCGCACGTGGAGGTTTCCTGTCTTAGCACCCCAAAGACTAATGAATATTGAGCTAATTTGCGACAATAAGCTAAAAATTACGTTATTTGAAGATTTGTGTGGACGTTTAACGAGTACAACATCATTAGCCTATAAATGTTCCCACTGTTGGGGCACAAGCCTCCTCTCTGTGAGAGGGAGTGGGCCATAATCCACCAAGCAGACCCAGTGCGAGTTGGTAGATTCCGGTTCTAGGAGATGGGTTGAGTTCGGTTTCCTCACAATGTTTTTCTTTACATTTCTGTGAGCAGTGGTGATAAAATAAATTACACAAAGTAATGCGCCTGGCTGAGTTCGGACCCACGACCTACAACTCGTAAGTCGTAGCCGATATCACTGGGCTACCACTACTCTCTAAGAGTAAAAGAAAATTATATTATTTTATATAATAATTGTAAGCATATATTTTTCAGCATTCACTTATGTATATGCCCATTTCTTACCGCCTGTAAGAAGTGTCTTTCTTTTTTTTACTGGTTCTATATTACCGTTACCTATATTTAAAGCTCGGCTTTTAAGAGGATCGTCTACCGAGCGCTCGTCCATACTAAAAGAGAAAACGTTTTCCTACCCCTAAATGTTATCCTATCTCAATGATTTTTAAATGTTATCCTATCTCAATGATTTTTTAGAATGCGTCCTACACAGTAAAAAACTAGGTTTATAGGTTTTCTTTTTTTCAAAATTTATAATAGTTTGAAAGTTACAGGCGCCTAAGAGTTACTTTTGAAAAAAAGAAAACCTATAAACCTAGTTTTTTACTGTGTCAGAAGTATTCTAAAAAATCATTGAGATAGGATAACATTTAGGGGTAGGAAAACGTTTTCACTTTTAGTATGGACGAGCGCTCGGTAGACGATCCTCTTAAACCTAAAATGTTATCTAATCTATTGTCTAAAATATAATAAAAAAAAAATACTTTAAAATAATCACATGAAAGTTTGTATTTAAACAAAGTAGCACTTAAACGGTTTAACCCACTTTTGTGACTTACAACATAATCGTCTAAAATTGTTTTAATTTTAATAATTATAACTCCTATCAACTTGTTATGTTCGCGAACCAGAATAATTATTGCCTAATTATTATAATGGGTGTAATTAAATTAAAGGGTATGTGTTTTACATGTTTAGCATAATTTTAAGCTATATAACTAAGCTTTGCCTTGATAGTATTTTTTTTTCAGAAATTGGGGAGTAAAGTTTGAAATATCATTGCGTTATTCGTTTGTTTACTTGGAAATAGCAGGTGTGTCCACACAGAACGAGCAGCCTCGCGAGGCATTTGCCGCGCGATGCAGCTCGGTTAGTGTGGACGTGTCTCGGCCGAGGCAAACGCGCGCGCTGCCACGGGCGCCCGACCGAGCGCCCGACCCATCCAGTGTCACGTTTCTGTTTTGCTCTCGTATATTGTTTCGTGACTCGGTCGAGAAACAATAGGCACATCCCACAGAGCAAGCAGCCTCGCGCGGCAGTTTCCTCGCGCAGCAAAATGCCTCGCGAGGCTGCTCGCTCTGTGTGGACGCACCTAATATCTACATTTATTCATTTGATTGGAAACCGATTGATTCCTGCATTACAAAAAGTCACTACATAAGCATTAGCAATTCTCTTCGTTTTTTATTATTCACAAGCGTTCGATGACCCGTCAGCATCATATTTGCGGTGCGTAGTTGACTTTTTTTTATTTGCATAGGATTCGTAATAAACAAGGTAACTGAAAATTTCTAATTAGTCCCGCCGTCAATTAAATTATCAAAAAGTAATTGCCCTTTTTTTTCTTGCTAAAGCGTTTTTTTTTCGACAACGCTTTTGCGGGACCCCCTGAGAGGGCCAAAGCCTGCCAGGGTCGCGGGACTAATGAGCTACCGTGACCCCGGAACGTAAATGTCTATTGAAGGACACCGTGGATTTTAGTCACTACAAGTCTGCCAGTTCCTCCTGCCTTGCCCTGGGTGGGAGGACTCATTTGATGATTATGCCTTGCTAAAAAATACCAATTATGATACTATTTTTTCATAGTTGTAGAGTCATATACCTTCAATGATAAAAACATTGTTCAACATTTTTTTTTTAATTTTAATTGATGAACTCATTACATTTGTTGATGCTATCATTATCTAATATCTTTAAACGAGCAATTCTTGTATATTTATTTATATATAATCAGGATCTCGGAAACGGCTCCAAGGATTTTCATGAAAGTTACAGATTAGGGGTTTTTCGGCTCAAGGAATCGATTTATCAAGGTCCCAGGTTCGAGAAAAGCTCGGTTCCCAAGATATAGATATTTTAAAAACCGAGCGAAGCTCGGTCAACCAGATATTTTATATTAAAGCGACTATTTCTTTCTCGATTTCGTACTAATAGAAGTAATAAAGTAAAAACCAACTGAAATCGTTAGTCTTCCAAGAAAAAACTGAATAAAACATTGTATTTAAAGTCTAATCACAAAGAAAGTCCAAGAGTGTCTTAGTCCGCTTAGTAATCTTTCAGGGTGTCGCACTAATGCGATTTGGTCGTAACTAATTATATGATGTGACTGTGTGGCACATCTCTAGAGAATTAGGCGCTACCCTAGTGGCGGATAATTGCTCCATCGTGTGTAACACGTAACTGACTCTTGCTATTGCTATCCTGAAGGAAATTTCGATTGTCAAATATTTGACGTTTGCGTTTTTGAGGTTATTTCAGATACTTCGATATGGATCTTGTTTATTTGGATATAAAATTAGTTGAAATATAATTTGAAGACGCCATTAAACAGGTTAGCTGTTTGTTCAAAGCTCCTATATTCCTATATTTAATTTAATATTAAAACAACAGCTGACTGTTACTTGGTTTTCCAAAAATCCCCACTAAGCTGAAGTGTTTAATAGTGGTGGGATTTTCTCAGTGAGGATTTTTGGAATAAACCTAAGTTACAAAATTCATTTAACCCTTAAATTGATTTTGTCCGTTTTAAAGGACACAGTATTTCCACGCGCACAGATCCTGTTGTAACACTCCTAAACGCTATGCGTGGGTGGAATGGCAGGGTCCTAGCTATGTCTTTCGCACGGGTGCATGTTCCATTGACGAAGCGATGAACGGTCACGAATAGTGATCATTTGAAAAAGTGCAACGATCAGATTTGTTAACGGTTCTGTTTCAATTGATAATAACTGTAAGTATTATGGTTGTTTTGATTTTAATGTTATATTATTAGTTAGAATATGGTTAAAGGTGTAGTATTTTGACAGAACTTTTATAAATATGTCTGTATTTAGAATAAAAAACCGAGTTCATTTAAAGTGTCCCACAAAACGGACCTTGCCAACTTGAAGTATAAACTAGTGTATTCTTTGACTGTCCCATGTAACGGACATTGTCATTTAGGCCTTCTTGCAAGAATTCTTTTTTCTTGTCCCATACAACGGACGACGCCAATTATTTGTCACTTTTAACTTCATTGTTATAATTACATTTTTTAGTTTTTCATCATATACATTTATATCAGGAACATGGCTTGGCGATCAAAGAAAATCTTCTCACTATTACCTCCGGTGGAATCTGAAAAGTGCACGCAAAATACGCGCATATGACGTGGAGTTGCGGATACCAGCCCGTCATACAATACAATACAATCTGAAAAGTGTAACATTGAGTCTTAATGACGATTTGGAAAGTAACTTTGAACGACTTGAGTATTTTCACGATGATGGCAGTTGCAGATCTTCACTCCGTACCATATCTCCGGCATTGTAGGATGTATTGGCTGATCTCAGTGACTTGAAAATCACGATTACATAAATGCTGCAGAACAGCCATCGCAGACCGCGCCAGATGAATCTTCTCCACTCCCTGGTAAACCTTCAGTCCCATCATGTTATATACGAAAAACACCTTCAACAATAGTTGGTACATCACCCTCCTCCAGTTTTTCCAGACCAACATTACCTACTTTCAAATACGGCAATATGTCACACCAGGCAAACCGCCATCATAGACTCTTCGTCTATGCCTCCACCAACAATAACAACACCACTGTAGCTAAGAAGCGTAAAATGAATACTAATATTTAAAAAAGATTATATACCGGAGCATCATGACATTCTTAGCCCCAAGCAATATTTCCAAAAAAAAATCCTCGTTATCATAGGCCTGGTCCAGACTGGTGTAACGTGTAATGTAATCCACCGTGTAATGTAATGCGAATTCTATGTGTGGACGGCACTTCGAGCATTGCATGTAACACGGTTGATTACATTATGCGTTACGCCAGGCTGGACCCGGCTATAGTTGAAATGACGAATAGAAATTCCATACAAACTACCAGAAAATTTCTATGTGTGATGTGACCCAAAAAGAAAGGAATTATTATTAGGCATTGATGACTGATGGGTATTGTAGACTTACCGGCAGTTGAAGAGAGTGCTCTCAAATATAAGTACGGAATGTATTCGTAAGCAGAGCTTGAAGACAGAAGAAGAACGTTCCTTCGCCATCGATGACTAAAAGCTGGCAGCAAAAGGCAATTTATGCCAAAAAAACCTAACAAATGTGTTTTGAATTTCTTTGGTGTATAATTTCTTTGCTTACGATGGCACAAACACATTTGAAGGTGTCCAATTTAATTTAATGTTAATTTTGAATTGTTAAAAATGTTCAAATTGTTTATTTTGTTCATGTACCACAACTTCACATATAATACGCGATGTCCGTTTTATGTGACGTAGTTTCATGTACCATAACTGCATTTATAATTGACAATGTCCGTTTTATGGGACATTGTAAAAACAATAAAAAAAATACAAAAATTTAGTTTTTTTTTTCTTGGTCCTCTTTTTTATCCTTATTTCAACCCATATTCGCAATTTCAACATTATACACACTAGAAATCTAAGGGTGACAATTTAAGGGTTAAACTATATGTAACATAGCATAAAAGAAAAATATATATGGTAATTCCCGTCACATACGTAACTTACATGATAGAACAATAAATACAATTGAATTGAATCTTCAATGACGCAGGTGAATTATTTATGAATTGAAATATGACTTAAGGACAAAATATTTACTTAATAATTCGGAATAATAGTGACGTAGCCATTTATAGAGGGAAATACTTTATCTCCTGTGGTTTTAATCGTCGTCGTCACATTGTTGAATTATTCAGCGTATTGTGAAGCTGAGAACATGATCCATCGAGTTCAATCGAGGAAAACCATTTTTGTTTTATATGATTGCATATAATTGTGTACATAATCGTCATTTTAATTCATTTATTTTTATTTTTGATTAATTTTCATTACCAACCTAATTAATTTTAGTTTCGTGTAATCTTCACTTATTACCTAATCTACTTAAGATTAATACAGTAGTCACTAGTCATAGTTTTTTAAAATTCTTCATAATTTTTCAAGTATTACGACATTAATTCATCAGAAAATTAAGAAAACAAAATGCATTCAGTTTCAAAAAAAAAAGGTAAAAAATAACAACATCAAAATAGGACAAAATATGGTCAAGAATGTCCATGTCGACACGTAATAGGTGCCTCACTACTCTAGAGAAATTAGACCGTAAATGCATTAGTGTTAGCAATAATAAAGTTGCTAACAGAAACATTACTGAATTGTGTGTGACAATCTTAAAATTGTTGTAAGTTTAATTTTTTCTTGATTTAAAACAACAAACATTGAAAAATGAAACATGAAACATTACTGGGACCGCTGGTAAAATCTTTTTTTGAAAATCTTAATATTTTTGCAAAAAATCCGATTTGCTTAGGATTACCGGAAACTTGATTGAAAGAAAGAAAAGAATGAAAAAAATAACATTTATTGGTACAGACACAGGGCATAGCACATTAATAAACATGCAAAAATTAAAATTAACAAGTGATTTTATTAAATAACCTAAAACTATTTGGTATAAAAATTGTTTGCCCCACAGCTGCTCTAAACAGGCTCAGTGATTGCTAATCGGTTAGTCTAAGAGTCTAATCTAAGTCTAATCATAACATCACAACTTTATTCTGATTGGTTCAAACTTCAAGTATAACTTGAGTGTAACTATTTTATCGATAAGTGCTGCATTGATTTTAACCGTTGTTTTGCAATATATGTACTTAAGTTGTACAGGTTATCTTTTTTTTAAACATCCCAAGAAATAGAAACTTAAAAAAACCAATGCTTTCACACATTACACTAACTCGACTCCGCTCCAACTCGACTCATAAACGTCATATATCGTGAATAAAAACTAAACTAAACTTGGTAACTAAACTTGGTAACAATCGCGTATTGTGAATTTGAGATGCAAAACTGATGACCAGTGTACCGAAGCGTCGCATTCATAATTTCCATTTCACAAAAGCATATCATTCGACGTCGTATACAAATAGTGAAAAACATTCAAGCGAAAATTTCCAAAATGGCGGACCAGACGACATTCACAATTAGTCCGGAGCACGTTGTCGACTGACTTTATCAGATGTATTGCTATCAAAAATATATGCCGTGAATAAATTAAAAGTCGTTGTGTCCACGATACTGCAAAATTGGAGCGAGATTTAAAATCAGGAACATTGTTATGTAGGTTATTTATTATGGCTGTAAGTGTACTTTTTTGTAATGTTTTGTTACGTCATTTAAGGGGCATAACTTACGACCAATCGTGCGGGAGTCGCCCACGATTCCCGGCCACCGTAGGCGTGGGCATGCGGACAGCGAGAAATAGATGACTTGCCGCCTGTTGCTAGCGAAGGATGAGGCGGCTGCGTGCTGCTGCGTCCTCACTTCACCCTAGCCGCAGTGGTAGACGTCTATGGCGACGGACATCGCTAGACGCTCTCCTGCTACCGCATGCGGGCGGCGACTGTCCGACAAGGACCGGGGCGACGGAGCGTCGTATACCACGCGCTCCTCAAAGAGCCGTCAACAATCTGACCTGACGCCCCCCCCCCCCCCCAGCCAAAGCCTGCCGGGGTCACGGGAATGTCTTATCAGGTAACCTTGGTCCTCGAACGTAAAAGGCTATTGAAGGACACCGTGAATTTTAGACAGTAGGAGTCTAACAGTCCCTCCCGTCCCGTCCGCATGCCCGCTGGAATTTCAAACCTAATGTAGTATGTTCTGCTATCCATTGATGGGTAGTTCTTCAGAGACAAAATTTTCGATGTCTGTGGGTATATTTCTGTAACCAACTAACAAAACGGCATGTAATATTTTTTTCTGTACAGTTTAGCTTTAGCTCTACCTGGGACAAATTATATTTTTTTAATAGTAGCTATCTAGATACATAATAAAAAAAATTGAAGTCTGTTCTCCTGATTCATATGGGGCGTCCGTTTCCCATTATCCGGAACAAAATGGGCGATGTCGCATTTTCCCTTTGATTCATCAATATACATTAAAGTTATATCGAAAGGTAATTAATTGACCTCTTACAAAAAAAATATGTATTACATATAACTACTTTACTGTGTTTTTAATTAAGTAAATAAGAAGTGTCCGGCGTATAATACTGATTCATGTGGAGTAAGCTTTGCTTGGCTGTACTTGGTCGAGGAATAATGATGAGAGTCTGGGATCCCGCGTGGGGGGAAACCTGTCGTACAACGAACGTGCTAGAAGGCGGAAGTGAGGCTGGTTGGCTTAGAACCCGGTGAAATAAAGGCAAATATCTGATTCATCTGTGCTTGGTTCAGGTACCTTGCTGATTACAATGCCTAATTAATTAATTTTATTTTGCTGTTTTAAGACTTTAATCTGAGTTTCGTGTGATGCTTTTGGGTTACAGATTCGTGTAGAAAAATGATAATACTGAAGTTTGTATGAATGATGAGATATGCATGATTTTAGGCAAAATCATGATTCATCTGTGCCTGATTGATATGTTCAAAAACCCATATGAATCTGAAAATAAATTAGTTTTCCGATTTTCCAGCCAGAAAGGAGCACTTTTGTTACGTTATTTTACTTTTCCATGTCAGTAGAGTGTGTGTGAGACAATTTTGACATTATTCTTCGATATTTATTCATAAGTCAAACTCTATCTATTTTATTTTTACTTTATATTGCTGTTCACAACAATGCCACTTTCAATAGTAGAAAAGATGGAAAAAATATATCTATAAGAAAAAGAGACTCACAGAACGTACGAATTTTTCATCCCTCTAGGAAGGAAAATAAGAAAAGATCCAGACAAGTACCTATGCTGCGTGGAAATTAAAAATGAAAGAATTATATTTGAAAAAAAGAGAGAATAAACAAAAGTAAACAGAGATAATATTATGACGTAGCATTAAAATATCTATCTAGTACCTATTTATAACAAAATTCTCGTTTTTCTTTAAGTATTTATTTCTGTAAATGTCATTTTGAAAAACAATAATTTTATTGTTGAATTGATCTATGATCACTGATAATTAATTGTTTTATAAAAAATATTATTGTTGTTTTAACATTATGATTATTTTCTTATTCCAAAGCCCATTTTTATTTATAGTTTTCAATTTTTATTTCTGTTCCTGATTCATCTGTAGAAAATTCTGATTCACCTGGGCACAAAATTTTTAAACGTCGATATCTTAAAAACTACTTTGTAAAAACGAGTCCCTCAAACAAATAAATGTTATTTGGAATATCTACTTTCATATGAACATGTGTTACTGAGCTGAAAGTGAAATTAAAATTTGACCATATGAATCAGTCAAAGAATCAAATTTCGAAGAACTACCCTGATCGACAGGGGCATGTGCACTTTACTCTAAACTTCTAAAGCAGTATACGGCTGTTATTATGCCTTTTGGCTATGTATATGTTATAGGCAAAGTGTATAATCCGGCATTGTATAGAATGCCTAGGCTTTATAATATATATTGCCTAAAACGTTCAGGCAATGTATATAATACGATTCATTTCATACATTGCCTAGGTATTGTATAAAATGCCCAAAGCGCATCAGGCAATGTGTATAATGAACGACCACGAGAAGGAGACATGATCACAGATCATGTCATTTTACTAAACTAAGTAAAATGTCAGAAAACGTCGACGGAGCACCGCTTCGCGGTGCTCCTACTTCTGGGTGGTTTAATGGCGGCTTTGATGGCGGGGTCTTTCAGACCCCGCCATCCCCTTCTAACCTAACCTGTCCATGTCGGGGTGCCCACAGTCGTATTTACGATATTCAAGTACTATAAAAATTAAGAAAAGTTAAATTCCGAGGTAAATTTACTCATTTAGCTAATGAGCCTCTACTCGACAAGGATCCCGGAAGTTGAAATTAGGATTAGCTCTCAAAAGATCAGTACCTATCTAACTAAATCATAGAGAAGAAAAATCGATTACATACATTGCCTATGCTTCAACTGGCATTCTATACAATGCCTAGGTATTTTATACATGTCCTAGGTAAAGTGTAAAATAGTTTAAACATTGAACATCATTTCATACATTGCCTGAACGACCCCGGCATTCTATACATTTCCTAGGTATTGTATAGAATGCCTGCATTGTACACATTGCCTATAACATATATATAGCCAAAAGTTCGTAAATTTGATTAGATGACCATATTCAGCAAAATCATCATTATCCTATAATGTTCCAACTGCAGGGACACAAGTCTCCCCTATGAGAAGGAGTTGGCTATAATCTACCACGACGCGACGTCATCGAATTTTTGGTTCTAGGACATTCCAGTTTCCTCACAATGTTTTCCTTAACTATTTTGAAATCAGTGGTGAAGAAATCAATTACACAAAGTAATGGATCATTCTGGCTGGGTTACAACCCGTAAGTCGATGCCGCTACCACCCCAGCGCTCTCTTCTTACACGTATTAGCAACACTTCTTATACCTAATTTATAGATTTACGTCTAAAAATGGAAATATCTAGACTGAAATATTACAAGGTAGTGGTAGCATTATTTTTCAAAGTGACCTTTCACCTTCAAATTTAACTTCCCACGCGAAACCCAAGACCTTTCATTTATCTGTGTTTTTGTAAAAGAACAAACGGATTTATTACAATCCAAGCTGTTATTTTCCAAAAAAACAACATTAAGGGTCTTGATCTGTCTGGGAGATTCTAATTAGGTACATATTTATCTCCTATTTTCTTGTAAAAACTTACCTATGTTCTACTCTGGGTACCTACTTACACATACACATAATACCTAGAGATAACTAGACAAACCTATTTTTAAGTTTTTCTATGAAAGTAGAAATTGGAACCGCGAACAGGATTTGAATCTGCGACCTCCAGATTACAGAGTGACAGTACATCCGACGCTCTTTTCAACCGAGCCACCGAGGTTCACACCTACTGCGTTGAATTCTTCAATCCATTTCTAACGGCTCGGTTCGAATTTTTCTTTCCAAAGAAAGCTTTCAAGCTTTGAAATTCGCGACACATGCATTAATGCGTAGGTATAATATTTATAAAATACACTTATTATTGTAGAAAGCAGAGCATTGCTTTCTACAATAATAAGTATATTTTCCAAGGATTTAACTATCTTAAATTACTGCAAATTATATAATTATTTGGAGCAGTGCAAGAGTACGATGGCCCCGACTTATGACTTGTAGATTGTGGGTTCGAAGCAATCTCTTTGGTTCGAAGTCAAACAGAAGCGTTGCTTTATGTGATTTTTATAATATTCAAAAAGTGATTAACGTTTCTATCTATTTGTGATTTAATTTTATTAATCACAAATTAGATTAAATTAGATTACTTTTCCACACGTTCATTTGCCCGAATACTACTATCAAACTGGAATCCATCACCACATCCAGACACCAGATGAATATTGATAGACAGATGCCCGACAGACGAGTGTCGACTCGATAAAGCTAGACTCCCACAGTGCGTGCTATTGCGGACGGACTGGCATGGCGAACGACTACGAACAACCACGCACTGCAGTGCTATTTTCTATAAACACAGACTTGAGACAGCGCGGCCGCATTCCTGCCATGATGGGAGTGAAGTTAGCAACGCTAGTTCTCACCGTTTACTTTGTACGATTGGACTATTTTAAAGCCGCCTCGTCGATGAGCACATCGTAGAGTCCAGCGTTAAGATGTCTTATAGAGAATAGCATTGCCGCTCCATTTCTTCGACCGACGCGACATGACTACACAACCAAAAAAAAAACCAAATCTGTGTGGTTCTTTCTTCGAAAGAACATCTCAGACAGCAAACTGCATGCCTTCCTGCCCTTCCCTGGGTGGGAGGACTCATTTGAAGATCTATCACGCTAAAAAAAAACTGCATGGTCCTCGTATAACCTGATATAATGACGAACTTTAAAAGTGACTGTTGCCTCTAAGTTTGTTTTGGCTGTTTTTTCACAGAGTAGTCTGGTAACAAACACCGGTCTATCCTAGTTTTTGAAAAGACATGTAAAAGTGTTGGTATAACCTAGTTGCAGAAATAAATTAAATGTTATGAAAAATATCTAGTTTTAATTCCGCGACAAACCGCGACAGATTTGTCGCGGAATTAAAACTAGATATTTTTCATAACATTTAATGTCATGGATTTCCGCAAAGTAACGCCTGATTCCATAATTTATTTTGCAGAAATTTTCGTCTCATTACCACGGACGAAATCTTTCCAATGGTGCGTCAGTTCAGGCTGACAATGTTTTTAAGCTATTGCGTTGCTTTTAACGCGGGCTCTAATCGCGGCGACCGAATCAAGAAATTCCATAACGAAAATAAACATAAATAAATATTCGCGGCAGGCGATTATTTTTTCTTGTTTTTTTAAAAAATGCTGTACAATAGCGTTACCGCGGCAGTCCCCGAGTGCCACACGTATTTTTTTTTAAATTATTATTATTTTCTCTTAAACTGCGTGCACTTGTGGCGTGAGCCAATAAACGTTTTTCTTTCTTTCTGATGCGTCCATCCGCGCACATACCCGCACCGTGAGAATCTAGCTTAATGCGCCTAAAACGCACGGTTTCGTCTGACTGGCAGATCCAATCGGGTTGCGTTAAGCAGGCTTTCAGCCTAGCGGTAAGTACGGTCAGTCACATTATAATTATAAATACGACGCCCTTAAGCTATTGTCAAACAGACAGGCGAAGCGAATGCGATCCGAATCCTTTTTATTTGTAATGTATGGAATTGTTTGAATCCAGTCACATAGAAAAGCGAAAGCGATCCGATAATCTATGTGACTGGCTTCAAACAATTATTGCATACATTACAAACACAAACGCCTCGCTTCGCATTCGCCACGCCTGTCTGTTTGACAATAGCTTTAGAGTAGGAACAGGTTGCTGCGGCTATGAAAATGAATGGAGGGGTATTCATTGTCGAGATTTACAAGGAATTGTCTATTTTTATTTATACTGTCTTACTGTTGGGCAAAGATCTCTCCAATAATCTTCCATGCTTTTCTTTGCGCATAAACGCGTCTAAGGTCGTTGATTGTCTCGAAAGGGCTTTTTTATGTTGATTTGACAGTTGCTTAAAAATTAGACAAAAACAAGTAAAAGGTAAAACTTACGAGAATGTTTTAAGATGTTACCGCGGCCCTGGAATATACGAAACTGACAGTCACTTTCGCTTGAGTGTAAGTTGTATGAAGTTTTCTCACCCTAACATTTTTGAGGAAATTTCAGGAATAGTTACTTAAAAAAGAACTTTGCTTGCCAGTGTTTTTACTTCCAAAAATCCAAAAGTAAAGAAATATTCCGTGAAAGCCGCGAATGGGTGCTTTTATAATTTACCGTGCCACGGCACGGCACGATATTACCGTGGACGTGAAGAAGAATTTTGTGGCCGTGGACGGCATGCCGTGCCGTAGGGTGATTTTATAATTCACCGTGAAATTGTTACGCTTTGCGCGTCTTCAAAGTGCAGACATGTTCTTGAAGAGACAGCGACTACTTTTGCTCTATTTGTTATATTTAAGACGTAAAAAAAGACATATTACTAGAAAGTATTGGCAACATCCACTTTTAAAAGTAAAATATTTAGAAGGGTCATACTACACGCTATTTGATAAGCTCAAGGAAGACCTAAATAAGTTTTTCAATTATTTTCGGATGTCAACAAAATCGTTTTATCACATACTTTCTCCCTTACATACTCTCGCCCTGCCACCCGCGCCTCTTGGCTACGCACGCATACACATACAAATTTCTTGTACGCACACACTACACTCTCAATAATGCCGCGACGATTTCATAGGGAGCGCAGTATGCTACGGCAACGGCACGGCAGATCGTTGCGGTTCACGGCGTGCCGTTGCCGTGGACGGTAAATTAAAAGCGCTTGCATACAAATGCATACATTTTGCTTTCCTACTTTACCGTGGCGATAAAAACGTGCCGTACCGTGCCGTGGCACGGTAAATTATAAAAGCACCCTATACATCCTTGCATGAATGAAAAAAAAATACGTAAGACAATAACCTCATGCTTTCTTAAGCTACCCACCTAATTTACTAAAAATATTTTGCAAAGAAAGAAAAAGTCAAAAATATCTTAGACATTTTTTTGCTAAATTTCCCAGACACACTTTCATATACTACGAAGCACTTCCGTGCTAAAATATATGGTTAAGTATTATGCAAAACGCATATAACGCAAGAGTGCCAAGTAGTGTTCCACTGAAAGTACACTTGCCGCGAAAACTCTACAATATTTCGTTTAAAATTGTGATTTAAAATTTTCATATCGCTGACAGCGTTTTATACATTCGTGATATAAAAATGTGCATTTGTTGGGTATTTTGTGGGAGTGGTGTGACTTTGTACGTTTTTCTAAATTGTGTTTTGTATGATTAAATGTGAAGTTTATTTTGAGTGCGTATTATCTTATTTAATACTTTAGAAAATGTTTGCTAGGAATAACGGAATTATTATTTAAGCGCGTAGATTGTCTTTTAAATGAAGTCTAAAGGTTTAAATTAAAATCTTTAACTTAGGATTTAGAAAATTATTTAAAACAATTAGGGACAACTTTATAATTATGTTTTTTTTCGCTGATGACACGTACATATTAGTATTTAGTAGTTCTTTACTAGAGCCGTTGTTGTTCTACTTTCTATTTATGACCTACAATAAATTTACAAACAATGTTTGGTTGTATGACAAGAGTATTTATTTTATCACGAGGCGATTTTGTTTTGATTCCTACTACAATCTTCTTAGCAATAGCCACTGCGACCTTTAAAAACCACTATTATTCAACACTAGCAACACATCTACTTTGTTTACCATACATTTCTCAACACTTTTGCCAGTGTATGTACGTTTACACTGCATATGGACTAAAGTTGCGAGTAAGTACAACGTTGTCGCAAGTTTCCTTACGAGCTTACTGTAACAGCTGAAAAATGTAATTTTATTGCAAATAACACACTTTTGTTATGAACTAAGTGCCACACTTCAGGTTTTGTAGTCGATTAGTGGGTAATTGGCTTTAAGTAATTAAGAGGTTCTTTAGCGTTCCGTACCTCAAAATAAAAAACGGAAAACTAATAAGATTACTTTGTTGTGTGTCTGTCAAGATCATCATTCACCATTATCATCAGCATATAATCGTTCCCACAGGCGACCTCTCTGTGAGAGGGAGTGGGCCATAATAGACCACACGGGCTCAGTACAGGTTGGTAAATGTCACAAATATCTTCGAATTTTTCGTTCTATGACATACCGATTTCCTCACGATGTTTTCCTTTACTATGTTGCGAGCAGTGGTGATGAAATAAATTACACAAAGTAATGCGCTTGGCTGGGTTTAAACCCACTTCAACTTTAACTTTGGCAGACTTTGTTTCTGTCAGTAATCTATCACTAATGACCACATGGAAACACGTTTTATAATTCAATAACTGCAAAAACTAAGGAACAACATGATTTCATTAAATCATCATTGCCTAGCCTTTTTCCCAACTATATTGGGGTCGGCTTCCAATCGAGCCAGATGCAGCTGGATATCAGTATTTTAGATGGAGCGACTGCCTGTCGGACCTCCACAACCCAGTAACTGGCAATACGATACCCTATGGTAAGACTGGTTGTCCGACTTTACAGCTTCTGACTAACAGTAACGACTGTCAAAGATCTACAAATGACAGCTGGGACCAACGGCTTTACGTGCTTTCCGAGGCTAGCCACGAGCTCCTCCATTGTTTCATCAAAAACTAGCTATACACAACCACCACAAATACAATCTTGAGAACACCATAACCTGCCTCCCACCAGTCCCACCACCCAATGGTGGCTCACCAGGTGGTTCTTACCACTGAATAATTGACTAGCTATACACAACCACCACAAATACAATCTTGAGAACACCATAACCTGCCTCCCACCAGTCCCACCACCCAATGGTGGCTCACCAGGTGGTTCTTACCACTGAATAATTGACTAGCTATACACAACCACCACAAATACAATCTTGAGAACACCATAACCTGCCTCCCACCAGTCCCACCACCCAATGGTGGCTCACCAGGTGGTTCTTACCACTGAATAATTGACTAGCTATACACAACCACCACAAATACAATCTTGAGAACACCATAACCTGCCTCCCACCAGTCCCACCACCCAATGGTGGCTCACCAGGTGGTTCTTACCACTGAATAATTGACTAGCTATACACAACCACCACAAATACAATCTTTAGAACACCATAACCTGCCTCCCACCAGTCCCACCACCCAATGGTGGCTCACCAGGTGGTTCTTACCACTGAATAATTGACTAGCTATACACAACCACCACAAATACAATCTTTAGAACACCATAACCTGCCTCCCACTAGTCCCACCACCCAATGGTGGCTCACCAGGTGGTTCTTACCACTGAATAATTGACGCGCCGGCCGAAGACAGACGATCGATGCGCTAAATAAATTGCAGCGCTGTTGATTCAGACTCGCTAAGTAGACAAGTGGGCTGTGTGACCTGGGTTCAGCTCGGTTCACCTGGTGTTGTTTTTCTGGGTATTAAGAATTGGTGAGAATTAAATTGTTGTAAAAATTCGAAATGAAAGAATTTTGTGAGATATTTTTTACTACGCTTTCACACCTGAACTGATTTTGATGGATGTTGGTACTGATGTTGTGGTGAAGGCTTAGTAAGAATTGGTAAGAAAAAACAATGTAGTACTTATTCAAACCAATTCTCCCTGTCGCAAAGTGGACGTCTGTGTCCCAACCGTGGGGACATTAATAGGTTGATGATTTGATGATGATGATAATGAGCTATTCAAAAAAAGTGTGTTTGTTTGTTACACTTTCACACCTAAACGGCTGAACTGATCTTGATGAATCTTGGTAGATATCTCGATGGGACTGGAGAAGAGTGTAGAGGAGGGAATCGCGCATAAAACTTATAGTTTCAAAACATCACATACTACAACATATTGACTGTAATCTCTGAAAAATGAAAGTTAGGTTTATCTTATCTTCGACTAGATATATTTAAATATTTGCATTTCTGTATACTTTGCGCTTCCTTCCAAAAACCCCAAGCCAAAGGATCTCAAAATTATTCTTGCAATAAACACAAATTACTGACCATCTCTTTGTGGAAGGAAAACAATTTATAAACATGGAATAAATGAGGTAACTCTCGTCAATTCCAAAGTTTTTTAATCACGCTAAAATCTAGGAATTTGTGATTTTTAAGAGAATAACGCTGAAGCGCACTGGGGACTCCGGGGACATTGATTACCGGTAAATGTGTGGTCCAAGCACAAGCGATTGACGTGTTTTTTTTTAATACATTGCCACACACTAAGAATTTCTCGTGTATCGTGGGTGCGTTAACAAACATAAATTATGAACTCACACAAACGCCCAGACCTGGAACAACTAGTAGTATATTATGCAAATATTTGTTTCGTGTGGGAATCAAATTCACGACAAGCAGCGTAACAGTCCAATCACTTAGCCACTGAGCCAACGATGCAGTCAATTTAAACCCGCATTTGTTTTACTAGATATTATTACAAATTTTTTTTTGTGGTGGTAAATCAAGTCTTTTCGCCCGGTATGAAGCAGAAGAGACAGTAAGACTCCCATTGACTAAAAATCGAGAGGTATTCCAGGAAGGGCACCCGCTAAAATGGCACCTGAGCGAATGGCTCCTAAGTTATTCCACGAACGGCACCTATCAAATTTTTTTGCAGGTGCCCTTAGTGGAATAGTTCGACACTGTTCCTTCTGTTGCTCTTCGCGTTCCAGAGCCACGAAATCATGCCTCAAAATTCCTGCGACCTCAACAGGCATTTGGTCTTATGTAACTCCGTTAGTTTTCTGATGACTCCTTGAGATAACAAGGTTTAAGACTGCTGATAGTCAAACATTAAGGTTTTTTGACAGAACTAAACAAGACAAAGCTTATTTTGTAACATAATGGAGTTTGTTTAAGCAATGTCTATAACCGGCAAACCTCGTACCGCCTCAAAACCCATAAAAAAAACTCACTCACCTCTTAAACCTTTTTTGAACTTCCAAAAATAGTTCAATTCCAAAATTAGCCAAATCGGTCCAGCCGTTCTCGTGTTTAGCGAGACTAATGAACAGCAATTGATTTTCATATTTAGATTTTATGCCCAAAATCTCTTCCTCCTCTACTTTGGAGCACAACTTAAAAAGCTGAGCGAGGAATAGAATTTCCCGTTCAAGTATTTGGCGGTCTTCATGACAGTTACCCATGTAAATTGAGATTGATTATAATGTATGGTGAAATAAACGATTCCGCTTATAAGGACAGTGACAGTAATTTTCTTTTCCGAGTTAATTTTTTAAAATATACAGAAGTTTTTTTTTAAGAATTCTTAGTGGCTAGACAAGTCGCCAGTCATATTTTTTAAAGATAGTTGTAGTTTTATGACAACTTTTTTATTTCCCTTATTTATTTATTATTGCCCTTTTTTTGTCGTGGTATAATCATCAAATGAGTCCTCCCATCCTCGTCCCCCACGAGAGGGACTGTCAGATTTGTACTGACTAAAATCCACGGTGATTCTTCAATAGCCGTTTATGTTCCAGGGTCACGATTATTATTATTTACTTCCAGCAGTGGACGGCAATTGGCTGATAAGAGAGAGAGCAACCTAAATAAATAGGGAAAATTGCCAAGCTACAAGAATCAACAGTTAGGTACATTTTTTATGAGACAGTGGCCGTTTTTAAATTTATTTCAATTTATCATACAAATTAATCCTTAGTCAACCTAGATAAGCAATCCGTTATCATCTGTCCATCAACTAAACACACTTCAAGGCATTATCTACCCAAAACTCCTACATATAGCATCTAAATTCTCTCAGCACCCTCAACCACTTAAACCTACTACCTCATCAAGATAATCTACATTAATGCAACTACAAACAATTAAAGCACCCCTTATCTAAGTCCCACACCCTGTATACAATGTCGCGTGCAGCGTGCAAGCCTCCGCAACCGGAAATGACAAGCCACATCCGACGGAAGTGGCGCGCTGCGGCCGGTTGACACTGCAACTGAATATGTCAATAGCGGAGGGACATTCGGCTGTTCCTGTTTATAATTGAAGTGGGTTTATTAATAATGGAAGTTCTAGGTTTGGTTGGTTTGGAGATAAAGATATGAATATTGTGTTGTGGGTTGTGTTTTGTTGCATTTTTTAGTGAGAACATATCTCACTGAAAAATGCAACAAAACACATCATTTTTTTTTAAATGGTAAAATCATCAAGTCAGTCCTCTCACCCAGGTCAGGGCCGGAGGGACTGACAGACTTATATTGACTAATATCCACGGTGTCCTTCAATAGCTCTTTACGATCCGGGGCTACGGTTACCTGATAATACAGTCCCGCGACCCCGGCAGGCTTTGGCCCTCTAAAGGGGTCCCCTTTTGGCCGTACACGCAATTTTTTTATTTTTAATTAAAGATAATAATCAATCAAATATCTTGCCTGATGGTAAGCGAAGATTTGTGGTCGATGGTGAAGCACGCTTGCCAAGAAGTAACCTGTTCACTCTTGACTTGAAGACCAAATAGAATCGTGTATTTCTTTTCATCGACATACCAGATGTCTACAATAACTACTTATAAAAACACCGTCATTTGGCGGTGACATTTTCCCTTAGTTCTTTTCTAAATTAATTTGAGGTGGGGTCTCAGTGATAGCGGGTTGACTGCTTATGAATTTTATAGTGATTTAAGTGATAGTTTTTTTTATAGTTTTTTACCTTTTTCTAGTTTCTTTATTTTTACTGTTTATGATTTTTTTGATTATTTTATAGAAAGGTTCAAAGAAAGTTACTGCAAATACTTATGATATTATTATTTAATCACACGTAGTTTCATTTTTTGAAAGTCCGAATATGAAGAAAGTAGAAATACACCTCAAAGCAGAAGATGATTACAAAACATGTAGTTTGTTTATTGTTTCAATACTTATTTTTTTCATTTTACATACACCATAATTAAACAGTAGTCCGACCGACATTAAAATCAACTTTAATTTCTACCAACAATTCACTCAAATAAAACCTTGCTCTAAAGAAACCGACTTCCATACAAAGCCTGTATCTTAAGCACTCATGATTATCTTTTTGTCATATACACACACACATACACTTTTAACCCCGCCCCCTCTGGTCTTGGGGCACAATAAAAACTGTCATATCCAGGCGTTTGTTGCTACTAGCCGAGAGATATGGCTATGGTGTAGCTTACAAGAGGAAGCGGGGCGTTTTTTAATTTTTAAAATAACCTACAGACTCATACATGTGACTATACATGTAACTGACGTATTGAAAGACATAATTACTGTCGAGGCTCATTTTTATCCAAATAGAACGAGGATCAGAAGATTTTTATCGTTATACGTCTTTTGTGATGATAATAATTTAATGTAACTTTCTTTCTATAGTCTGTTTTTTTTCACTGCATCAATTAAATAAAAATCTATTTCGGCTATACTGACACGAAATCATTTTTTTCCTGTTATTGACACAAAAGTTACGAAGATGTAAGTCAGCATCTGCCTAGCCTTTTACCAACTATGTTAGGGTCAAGTTTCAGTCGAACTCGATTAAGTTGTATCTATGTTATCAGTATTTTACAAAGAGGGACTACTTATCTTACGTCTACACCCCAGTAACTTGGTGATACAATAAAATTCACGTTGGCAAGACTGGTTTTCAGACATTTATACCTCCTGAGTAACAGTAATGACAGCTTTATGCGTTTTCTTCATTTTCTTTCTCTTTGCGTCACCGTCTCGACGTACATTCATAACATTTGATGGCAGAAACCAAGCCGTCCGTCTAACCCGCAAACACTTATGCTTTAGACCACACAAGCACCTAAGGAGTGACCCGCAGAGGCACTTTACAAAAGAAAGCTTTTCGTTGCCAATCGCATGCAAAATATATGCGAAAATATAAAATCTAAATAATTTTACAGAATAGTCGGCGTTTTTACTAGCTTTAATAGGTTTTATTGTTATAGTTAGTAGTAGTTCTGTTTCTCATCTTACTCACTATTATTATGAATGCGATAGCTTGTGAGGATCGATAGGTGCATATTTGTAACTCTTTCACACTAGATATTAAAGGGATTTGGAAGACATTTTGTACACAGATAGTTTATAACCTGGATTAACATATAGGATACTTTTTATCCCCGTTTCAAGCGCCCCTGATCCTGGAACGTAAAGGGCTATTGAAGGAACATCGTGAACTTCAGTCAGTACAAGTCTGACGGTCCCTCCAATCCCACCCTGAGCGGCAAGACTAGTTTGGTGATTATACCACGATAAAAAAAGCTGAGCATTGATCGATCAATTAAACAACCTGACATTTTTTTATACAGATTAAAAAAGGTTCCGACGAATTGAGAACCTCCTCCTTTTTCGAACTCGGTTAAAAAATAGTTGAACTGCAATAATATAAACAATTTATTTAAATATACTACAACAACATTTATCACTCAACCACAACACAGCATCCAATTCAGATCTATCCATAAGTTCCGTTTCCCGTTTCTCAGAAACTATTGGTATCTCAGAGTGAAGCCATAACAGTAGGTACCATGGAAATCCATCCTGCATATTGATCTATACTCCAGGGAGGAAATAGGAGCAGTACGACGTCTTCGTAGCCGCATACTAGTGGCTCCCTCTGCGATGTAAACCACATTATGGAGGTACTAGTGTCTGTCATACTTTGTTTGTGATTGTCAAGTTTGAATTTGGAATAGAATGTGGAAAGGAATATGGCGGCTATTGAAAATTATATTTTTTTTGGAACACGATTAATATATTTTTAAAGGGAATTATACGTTTTTTTTTGTGATATTTATTAGATTTTAGGGGTTTAATATCACCGTTTAAGGACGTAATTAATTAAAAATAAATATTAAAAAAATGACTACCCTGCATAAAATAAACTAGAAATAAATAATGCGTCAAAGTAGGGGAAGGTGGGGCATAACGGGGACTTTAAGGATAACAAACAATAAAAGAATGACTAAAATATATTTATTAATGAAAACTAATCATAGCACTTTGGTCACTTATTAACCTAACATTTGGCATAGAATTTTGTGAAATAATTAATCAAATAATGTCTTTATTCCAAATTTTCGCAACCCTTATGAAAACCCCGTTGTGCCCCAGGGTAGGGGCAGTACGGGGTACCCAATTCGGGAAGGCCAACTTCTTCTCGAACTGTTATTTTTGTACGTACGTACCATTTTTACACCTAAAACAAAACAAATTATGTTATGAAATTAACAGATCATTAATTAAGGCTTGAAAGGGGCACAATGGGGACATCAGTTACGGGGCACAATGGGGTACCACATCGCACCCAATAGCCATGTCCCCGTTATGCCCCAATGAGACAGATAATTTTAAAACATTTTTCAAAGATACGCATCTAGAGAGAGAGTGATTTTGTTCAAAATACATCAATATAAAAATCTCTAGAAAATCACGATAAAAAACAATAGTTATTAATTTGAACACTTACCTTTTTACATGCGTTTACGTAATCACTAAAAATTATATGAAATGACGTCGAAAAATGTTTTAATTCGTAAAAAAATAAAACGCGGGCATTCCGGTCAGCGATCGCTGTCAGATTGAAGATTGACACAAAATCATCCCCTGAGCGACAACAACACACACCGAATGCGCATAGTTACTTGAATATGTTGATGCCCCGTTTTGCCCCGCGACCCCGTTATGCCCCACTCTCCCTTACTTACGGCGTTTATTAAGTTTTCAATACTGTAAAAGTACCATAATGATTATCAAGTAAAAATCAAATCAAAATCAAATCATTTATTTCAGCTAGGCCAATTACAGGTTTTTTTGGATTGTCTAAAGATATATTATAAAAAACGGCCTTACAGGCACTTTTGAATTGTCGAAAGACCTGGAGAACCCGTAAAGGGCCATCGGCCGCATGACACCGACATACAGCCTCTGGCAGAACAGATTTGATATATCTACTATCTGATATACTAAAGATACTTTCAAATGTAAACCAAAAATAATAATAAGCAAGATTTATTTAAAAAAATCTACGAAGATAATAAATGAAAGAATTTCAATTAAGAAATTATTAACGGTGTACTTCCGTTCGTTCTTAAAAGAAAGATCTTTTATGAGAGTCAATTTTCCTGCTGCAAATCAAATATTGAATATCCGAAAATATGCCTTAATTAATAATAACTTAATCTCACAATAATTATTATTCCCAAAATGGCTTAAACTCATTTAAATGAGAAACAGAATTGTTTATAAAACGCGATAAAAACTAAGCGGGGTTTTGCTGAATTTTAATTTGAACAATCTTATAAGAAGATTAAAAGACGCTGAAAAGGCTTTTTCCTAATTAAAAAGTCAAATCTTTAAATATATAATATAATTGAAACAGGCTGATGTCTGTTAATTAAAGATATTTAAGCTCCAAAACTTGACCGACGTTGGTGAAGTCACTAAGGTTGATGTAGGACTGGGCAGGTCACACCTTTAAGATGGCCCAGGCAGGTAGGCGACACTTCACTGAGTTTGTTGTCTATAAGACAAGAATGTCACAGCCGAGCCTGGCTTAAAAAACTGTTGCGGTACAAGCAGGAATCCTTCCTTAAAGATATAGGCCAGAAAAGGCAAGACTCAGGAACGTCTGGAAGCATAAGGGAGAAGCCTTCGCCCAGCAGTGGGAAAGACCGGGCTGTTAAAAAATGCTACTATATGGGTCTTAATTCATCATCATCATCAGCCGGAAGACGACCACTGCTGAACATAGGCCTCCCCCGTAGACCGCCACGCCGAACGACAATTTGCCTTTGTATCCATCGGTTGCCCGCGACCCTCACGATGTGGTCGGTCCAATTAGAGCAACAGAAATCATGATAAGCCTTTTTAGGAGTCTGTATGTTTATTAGCGCATTACGCAAAAACTACTGCATGGAATTGAATGCAGTTTCACCGATGTTTTGCTTGAGGTCTACCTTTACATAAATATGAGCCATTTTATGGCAGGAAAATACAAATGTTGCTGCAAAAATAAAAATATAGTTAAGAAGTATTATCACCAAATAAAGTTCCCACTGCTGGGACACAGGCCACCTTGTTGTTAGATCAGTCAGCTGTAATCCACCACAAGATCCCACAAAAAAGGAAGCTGATGTCACATTTCTCAAAACCGTGAAAGAAAATATCGTGAGGAAAAATATAGATACTCGATTTTAAATTCAATGTACACGAAGTCGTGGGCAATAGTTAGTTTAGAAAAAATAAAAAAGAATACAAACATTGGCAACTCTTAAGTCATGTTTGAGGAATTATATCTATCTGATATTTTATAAAGAACTTATCAGAGAACTGGGAAATAAATGTAAAATAAAGGCTTTGTATCGTGAAAAAATTCATTGAATTCACAATGAAGTTATGAAATAGGGACTGGTTGGAAAATATTTCTTTTTTAATTTGCTTGGACGCTTCTTTAAAAGTACTATTGGATTTTTCTACCAAATAAAATGTTAAGGGAGAATAGATTTTAATAGGTTATAAATAAAAAAAATATCTACATTTTATGAGAATAGTAAAGCATTCTAGATTAACTGGGGTACCTACCTACCACAAAAACTTTTAAACGTCTATTGAACACTTGTCTAAAAAAATGTCAGATTATGACGTTGAAATAAAGTCCGTTTTGTAGTCACACTTTTTTAGACAAGTGTTCAACAGATGTTTAAGTTTTTGTAGTAAGGCTGTTATTGTTTAGAGCTTCTACGATTATTGTCGTATGAACGACTTATCGTGTGTTTTTCTTTAAAAAAAACAGGTTTCGGATTAATTTGGAATGAATAGACCGAACTCCCTGTGTTTGAGATAAAATCCCGCGAAACGCGTTTATAAATTTTAACCCTGGTAAGCCAAATGCTAACCATTTAAACCAATATAAGAGTCGTTCTGCAGTTAACAAACTTTAGACAAGTGTTCAACTGATGGTCGCGGGACTTTTTTATCACGTAACCGGGAACGTAAAGGGCTAATGAATTAAGGCGATTCTCACACGGCTCCGCGCACCGCCGCGGCAGGCGGTGAAGCTGATCTCATGTCGCATTGGTTTCTTATAAATCCATAGATGCTTAACACACGTACACCACCCGGCCGCGCGGTCGAGCGCTGCTTTTACCGCCACTGCCCCTCCGCGCTGCAGTCCGCGCGGAGAGGCGGCGCCTCACACACGGGGCGCCGCATAACCGCCAGTGTCTGTGATCAAACTGGTCAAAACCGTGTTACATCCATCCGCGCGGACAGACGCGTAAACCGCCTTACCGCGAGGGGCACCGCTCCGAAATCCGCTTTACCGCCACCGCCCTCCGCGCCGGTGCGCGGTGCTGTGTATGAATCGCCTAAAGGACACCGTGGATTTTAGTCAGTACAAGTCTGACAGTCCCTCCCGCCCTACCCAGTTGGTGATTTTACCACGTAAAAAAAAAGTGATCAACAGATCTTTAATATTTTGTGGACCGACGACGGTAAGGGTTTTTCGTACAAAAAATAGCAAACTACCAAGATAAGTATGGGCTGGCTTATAAACAATAACCTTTATCGACGCAATTGAGCTTAAGAAATTAATTAATTAGAAATTCAAGGAGCACCTAACATACCTATCTAATTGTTATAGTCTTAGACTAAAATCCTATCACTTTTAAAAACCAATTTGTAAGACTAGGGTTTAGCGAACTCATTCGAAAGTCTTCTAGTTGATAGTGTTCATATAACGTGATTCTAATGATAATTTTATTTTAATTTCGGGTTTGTCTAGACTGCATAAATTAAGAATACTGATAATAGTAATACAGCTTGTCTGATTGTAAATGTAACTACTGTAGCAGGGTACCGTAGGTAGACACCGAAAATCGCGGGATAGCCTTAATAAGTAACTGTGACCCTGGAACGTAAAGGGCTATTGAAAGACACCGTAGATTTTAGTCAATAGGTCCGTGTGTCAGTCTGTCTGACGTTTCGACAGTCACTCCACTTCGGCGGCGCGACGTTCGGCCCTCTATGGGGGCGCTATTAGATGGCTAAGGGTTGGACCTCATCTGGCAGCACGGAATCGCCTTTTTCCGTCGCCCTTTCTCTTTCTGTCGCTTAGAACTGCCATTTGCTAGACCGAGACAGAAAGCATGATGCGATAGCACGCGGCGGAATCCTTGAGGCGATCGGAATCACGGACAAAATGCAATGGTCGGCAGGGAGACTCCGGAACGCTGAAGCGCGCGATAGCATGCTAACGCATCCTTTAACCGCCGATCACTTGCTATCGCATACTGTCTCACTCTATCGTACAATGTCGCACGCGGCCGCTCGTCAGCTCAGTGCAGCCTGTTCATTCATGCCATTGAAACTAAACTGATCATGAAAGAACGCGGCGGTATGCCACCCATGCTGCAGCATGCTGACGCGTGCGATCGCCTTTTTTGTCTGCGGAATGCGACAGTGCGCGTTCGCATGCGGCAGCATACTGCAGCACGTGGTAGCACAGGCGGAACAAATGCGATTCCGTGCTGCCGGATGAGGTCCAACCCTAACAGCTCTTTGCACACTTTGGTCTCCGTTAGTTCTTTTTATGTTGTATCAAAATGAACTTCAGCGATGCTACTGTGTAAGTAAAGACTAGAAGTGACAGCTTTGTCGGGTCGGTGGTGTGCGAGCTCGCATACATTTTAGGTAAAGAGGAGCCAACAGTCATTCTCGTTACTCAGACTTGCCAAATCTACAGTTCTTGTAGGTATTAGACAACTTTGTTTAAGAGATGTTTCGTTTGAAGTGTGTGCTTCTTCATAATTTCCTCATGTCAGCAGCATAACCATGCACATAGCATGGCCAGCCCCAACATTATAGCGATGTGTCGCGAGCAGTTTGTGTGTGAACCGCTGCTGAAAGCTGTCTACTTTGGTGCTGAGCCGATAACAGGGATTCACACACTTTACATTCATTCTATAGATATAAGTTAAATGTGTAGATTAGGAATACTAACATAGTGATTCAGATATATTGTTACTAACACTTTGAGTCATAAGTTACTTGTAATTACATGTAAAATAAATAAATAGCATTATCAGAGAAGATAATCTTTAAAACTGTACTCCCAATCGCGTCTAACATGTTTCAAAGCTTGCATAATATACGAACAAAGTCACACTCAAAACTTAGTACAATATAATATTATAGTACCCCAGCCCACGGTCCCAATAGCAAGTTAAGACATTAAATTCTAATTCTCGCTAAAACAGCTAGCACTAAGTATTGATATTTAGCATTGCACAAACAACGGTGTTGCGGAGTGCACTACGGTCTGTTCTCTGGGGACCACGGACCGTGGAACTTAGCACTTAAATATAATTTACTGTTTGACATAGTTTAGTTTGTCTGTTGTGACTTTTAGGTCAGGTTTTTTTGTTATAATGGAGGGTAGTTTTAAGGATTTTTTGTTAGAATTGGTCTAAAATAAATGGTAATAAATGAAACTAAATGAATTTCATTTATTTTAAACAAGCGTACAGGGGGGGTATTACAACCTTTTTTAATTCCTTGCAGTTTTCGGGCAGTTGACTTTAAGGCCTTAAGCAGGCTTGTTCTATTTCGTATTATGACGTACGTAATTCTGCAAGGAATCATCCTGGATTACTTGTCTCTGGATGATTATGACGGGCTAGCGAATTCGTTCAAAAATCGAATCTACAATTTACCGATGATAACCGGTTTTATAAATTGTGTGTGAAAAAAAATCTTTTTCATTGTACATTTAGGAGATATTTTAGTTAAACTGTATGTTTTGGTTTGTGTGTTCTTCAGGGAAATAAAGCGACTCTTCCTGGTATAATGACTTATAATTGCTATAATTGCTTCTAATTACAAATAATAATTTTTATGTTGAAAAACCGTTATGAATTTAAATTGTCGTCAGTTAGAATACAATGCAAACGACAAGAAGTTTTGTCCAGAGTCCCCCTCGGCAGGCAAGCTCCGGTGCTTATATAGCTGCGGACAGCGCCATCTCGTCCGTCCCTCCGGAACTAGTGTGTCGTATCGATTTGTTGGGAAGGTTGCGTGCACTCATGCGTGCGCGCTGTTGCGTCGTCCCGTCCCTAGGTGGCGGTGTGTGTTATAAACATGCCGGCGGGCCTTGAGAGCTCCTCTCTTGCTCTCAACGGCTTTGAACTGGCTCTGTTGCTGCTGCATCCTCGTCGTTTGTGGAGGCAGGCAAGGGACAAATTTTTGAGAATGCCCTCTCGATGATCCCGTTAGCTGTTTGGATGCTAGCTACTCGTGGCACACCATCCTTCCCTGGGAACACAGATAAAATTCTTCCCAACCGCCACTTCAGCGGTGGGAGATTATCTTCTTTTATAAGCACCAAAGTGTTAGGTGCTAAGACTCCCTTTGTCTCCTTCCATTTTGTGCGGGTTTGTAGCTCTCCAATGTACTCAGCCGACCATCGCCTCCAGAAGTGTTGCCTCAGCTGTTCCAGACGCTTGTAGCGGGATAGTGCATGTAGTGGAGTACTGAGTGCAATGTCTTCGCTTGCATGTGAGGTCAGTGGTCGGCCAATCAGGAAGTGTGCAGGTGTGAGGGGGGTGTAATCTGATGGATCTGGGGATAAACAGTACATAGGACGGGAATTCAGGACAGCTTCTATTTGTGCCAGAACCGTACTGAACTCCTCGTAGGTTAAGTGACTATTGCCTAACACCCGTGTAATGTGGTGCTTGCAGGATTTCACCCCCGCTTCCCACAAACCGCCAAAATGAGGAGCATAAGGTGGTATAAATTTGAATTCTATACCATTAGATGAAGCGTAATTAACAATAGGTTGAGACTCCCTAGATAAGAAAGTTGTAAGTTCCCTTTTAGCTCCTACAAAATTCCTACCGTGGTCAGAGAATATGCAATGTGGTTTTCCTCTACGGGAGATAAACCTTTTTAAAGCTAAAATGTAGTATTCTGATGTTAAATTAGTGACAAGTTCCAGGTGCAACGCCTTAGTGGCGAAGCAAACAAATAAGCATAGATAACACTTCTCAAGTTTAGAGCCCCTTCCCTTTCGGTTCAAAATATAAAGTGGCCCTGCATAATCAACACCGCTATTCATGAAGGGAGAATCAATGGTTATCCGTTCCTGTGGCAAGTTTCCCATGATTGGTTGCACTGTTTCACCTTTCATGCGAGTACACATTTTACATTGTTTTACAACCTTTCTAGCTAAGTTCCTCCCACATAAGGGCCACCAGGTCTCTCTTATGTGAGCTAACAGCTGTTGAGGCCCAGCATGTAATAACCTCAAATGACCTTGCTCGAAAATAAGTTGAGTAACATAGTGCTTACCACATAATAGCATGGGATGCTTCTTGTTATATGAGAAGTCACGTGAATTAGACAATCGACCTCCCACTCGGATAATGCCTTTTTCATCTAGAAATAAAGTTAAACTTAGTAAATTACGAGTTGATTTAATTGGCCGTTTGTTTACTAAGGCGTCATGTTCGTCTGGAAATGATTCTATTTGCACTCTTTTAGTGATAAAATTCAATGAATTATTTAATTCTTTTACTGACAAGGGGCCTGTCAAACGTTCAGACTTATTTTTTAATTTAGTATTATGAATGAATCTTAGAACGAATGCGTAAGCGCGTTGAAGTTTGCAAAATGAAGAAAACCTTTTGAAATCTACACAAGAATAATTATTATTGTTGCAAGACATGACAGTTATTTGGTTTGTTCTTAGTTCTGGCAAACAATCTTGAAAATTATGTGGTGTGATGGACGATTGAAATTCCGTTACCTTATTCCATAAAAAGGAAGGACCGTTCCACCACGTTTTATTTCGTATTAAATCGTTTAAACTGGTACCTCGAGAAACTAAGTCGGCTGGATTATGTTTTCCATCGACGTGCAGCCATTTTGTATCGCTGCTGTATTCACTGATTTGCACTACACGATTTTGAACAAAGGGCTTTAGCTGTTGAGGCGACATTCTTAACCAGCCCAGCACAATAGTCGAGTCCGTCCAGCAAGTTATTTTATCAAATTTAAGCTTAAGTACTTTAGTTATTCGTTCTAATAAAGTTGCGCCGACGAGTGCGCCACACAATTCTAAACGCGGTATGCTAACCGGTTTGACAGGAGCGACACGGCTCTTTGAACAAATCAGTCTCACTGTTACGTCACCGGTCTCACTGAAGCTACGGCCGTATGCACACGCGCCATAAGCGTTTTCGCTAGCATCAGTGAATATATGCAACTCTGTTCGAATAGGGTTAGTACATATTATGTGACGAGGAACTCGAATATCGCGTAATGCGGATAATGAAGTAACGAACTTTTCCCACTTGTCTCTAATGTCAGGTGGTACTTCGTCGTCCCAATCTAGTTTGTATAACCACAATTTCTGTAATAGTATTTTTGCTTTAATGATAACAGGGCTAAGCAGACCCAATGGGTCGTACACTTGCGACACAACAGATAAGATTAAGCGTTTAGTTATCGGAGTTGAGATTTCTTTTATTCTAGAAGTGAAGTGAAATTCATCATGATTGTTCAACCAACCTAAACCCAGGGTTTTGTTTGAACAATTCTCATCTAGTGTGAAATGTTTCGACTGACCGTCCTCAGTTTTAACGATTTCTTTTGCAATTTCATCTGAATTGAATACCCACTTTCGTAACGGTAAACAACCTGACTTACATACTTCAATCACACCTTTACAAATGCGTATTAATTCCGCTTTATCATCATTTCCGAAAATACAGTCATCAACGTACATGTCATTTAAAAGTGTACGCGAAATATCTGCATCAGTGCATTCATGCCCTAACTGTCTAACGCATCGCATGCTAAGATAGGGTGCCGATGCAGTACCATATGTCACGGTATTAAGTTTAAACATAGAAAGTGGTTCAGATGGGGATTCACGCCATATGATCATCTGTAAATGTCTTTGATCCTCCTGTATTAATACCTGTCGGAACATCTTTTCGATGTCACCACACGCAACGTAGTTATATTGACGGAAGCGTAATAGAATCGCAAACAAATCATTTTGTAAAGGAGGGCCCGTCATCTGGAGGTCGTTAAGCGACTTTCCCGATGACGTTGGTTGACTAGCATTAAACACTACGCGTAGCTTTGTTGTGACACTATCTTCACGGAATACACCATGATGAGGTAGGAAATAATTAGTTGGTGCTGTGCAATGTTCAACACGAGTCATGTGTCCCAGCCTTAGGTATTCTTTCATGAAATCATTATACATCTGTTTGTACTGAGGTTTGCGTTCAAGTTTTCTTTCGAGTGTCAGAAACTGGCCTTTAGCAGTTTCATAACTATCACCGAGCTTATTTGTCGAGTCTTTAAGCGGTATGCGCACAGAGAACCGACCATCGGCTAAACGTTTAGTTGTATCTATAAATAGCTTCTCACAGGCTTGTTCTTCTTGTGAATAGAAGTTATTATTTTGGCATGACACTTCCTCTATCTCCCAAAATTTTCTTAATTGCTCCCCAATTTCTAAAGTTTGAGTAAAGTTACATTGAACCGGAATAATGCGCCTAGGTTCAAAGTGAATGGGGCCAGCGACTATCCACCCTAGCTTGGTGTTTTGGAGATGAGGTCCGTTACTTAAGCGAATTCTGCCTTCGATTAATAAATCCCAAAAATGATCAACCCCTAACAATAAATCTATATTGGACGGATTGCAGTAAGTGGGGTCTGCTAGACGTAATCCGTTAGGTATAGCTAATGAGTTAGAATTAATTTTAAAAGTAGGTATCATATTAGTTATTGTGGGTAGGACTAAACATTTAATATTTGTATGATAATTATTGTCGTTTAAAGATCTGAGTTTTATTTCACATATCTGAGCAGAATGTGAGACCGACTGTCCCACTCCTACGATCTGATAAGCGGACTGTATCGACTTCAATTTTAATTTATTGCGTAATGACTCAGAAATGAGACTATGCTGACTACCACTGTCAAGTAAAGCGCGTGCCTTATGATACTTGTTGTCTTTACCCGCGACTTCGATAATTGCAGTGGACAATAAAGCGGTATCTAATAATTCCGACTTCACGATAGGATACTCGTTATTACGTTCTGAACATAGATAAGTTTGCGTATGTAGAACTGCAGATGAATCAGAAGGTTCAGATATTAATGCGCTGTCATCACTACCTTCATCATGCAATAAATTGTTATGCTTGAGATTACATTGCTTACACGGACCAAAATAACAATCCTTCGGGGTGTGTCCCTTACGTAAACAATTTGCACACAGACTATTCTTGTTCACGGTATCCAACCTATCTTTCACTGATAATTTCAAGAACTGGTTGCACGTATATAACGCATGATTGCCGTTACACACAACACACTCACGAGTGTGCTTATTCTTAGATTTATTCTGAGTGGAGTTATTAGTTGATGCAAAACTATGAGTTCTTCGCGAGTTTGATTTATTCTCAGGGACTGACTTATTCCCTGGAGGGTGGAGATGATGATTAGCCTGCACCATCTCCAACGTATTAGCTTTATTCGTTAAGAACTCCAGTAACTGGGACAACTTTGATTTTTCACTACCTAGAATGCTTTTGTGTTGTTCCCATTCCTTTTCCGTAGCTAAATCTAATTTTGAGACAACTATAAAAATAATGAGGGTATCCCACCACTCTGTGGGTTCCCCGAGCGTCTTTAACGCACGTAAATTCGTTAGCACTACATCTATTAATTTTCTGATATGATGAGGTGATTCTTTTGTCATTGACTGTGAAGAAAATAACGCTTTCACATGATTATGCACTAGTAAGTTGCTGTTGTTATATCTGTGGTTAAGCAAATCCCATGCTATCATGTAGTTTTCTGATGAAAACTCTAATGATTTTATTACCTGACTGGCATTCCCTGTTAGAGCAGATTTTAAATAATGAAACTTTTGAATTTCATCAAGTTGTGTTGATTTATGGACCAAGGAAAGGTAGGTATCTCTAAACCCAAGCCACGCATTGTATGACCCATCAAATGAAGGCAAAGTTATAGTGGGCAATTTAACCAACGGGTTTGAGTTGCACTTAGATTTATCACTAATAGCAGAACTAGGGTTATTAATGCTTTGCAATAAACAGTCAACCTCTGTGAAAACCGTATAGTAGGAACTTTCAAAGGATTCACGAATATCTAGTTGCTGAGATAATTCTTTCTCCGAAACTAATTCCTCTATAGCACTCTGAATTAAGTTAAAATCATGCATTAATGATTTAGCACTATCTGATCTTAACTTTAATTCCGTTAATTTTTTATCGTTTAACGGTTCACTGATCAGGGCAGTTACAAATTTCGTAAAAAGTGTCAACCTACCCCTTATTGTACCCCTTTTTCTATTTAAATCTTGAATCTTATCGTTAGCACTTTGTAACACTGGTATAGGAGATTTACTACGGACTGAAACTTTATCTAAATCTTCCGAACCTAGACTCATTCTGGCGATTTATGAAAAATAAGGGTACTCACGGTTTTCCTGCAAACACCTCGGTGTGATTACGCGAACCAAGGCGAATTACCTGTAATCAGTCACAGTTTTAGCACAAATAAAAGGGGGAGAAGGGAAGGAACGATACGGATGACCAACCCACTGCTGATTCCTCTTTTCTTCTATTCGGCTTCGGAGGTCCAATGTTTTGGTTTGTGTGTTCTTCAGGGAAATAAAGCGACTCTTCCTGGTATAATGACTTATAATTGCTATAATTGCTTCTAATTACAAATAATAATTTTTATGTTGAAAAACCGTTATGAATTTAAATTGTCGTCAGTTAGAATACAATGCAAACGACAAGAAGTTTTGTCCAGAGTCCCCCTCGGCAGGCAAGCTCCGGTGCTTATATAGCTGCGGACAGCGCCATCTCGTCCGTCCCTCCGGAACTAGTGTGTCGTATCGATTTGTTGGGAAGGTTGCGTGCACTCATGCGTGCGCGCTGTTGCGTCGTCCCGTCCCTAGGTGGCGGTGTGTGTTATAAACACTGTATTTTATTAACAATTTAAATATTTACAATCAAATTGAGCAACATTTACTGTAATTTTATGCAAAAACTTAATACCAAATAAAACTTTCACAAAGGGGTTTGTTTCTGAACGATCATATTGCGATTTGCGATACTTTTTTAGTCTGTGGCGGTGATTTCCGCTGGCGGGAACTTGAAAAAAGCGCGGTTCAGAAATTTTTTTTGAAAATTAATTTTTAATAAATTGTTAGGTTTTTTTTAGAATAAAAGTGGAAAAAAACGACTAAATTATATAAAGTAATTCGACGAAATGGTGGGTAACGAGGGGGGCGGGGATAACCCGCCCGGCCCCCTAAAGCGTCCTCGGGCTGAGGAGACACTACAAGGAGCGAGAGACTCTGACGGTGGCGATGGCGGCGGTGGTGAGCGTATTGACTCTTTTTCGCCTTTCATTAAGCCAAATTATAAAAGACTATATCCCGAACACTCGAATAACACAGACTTTAAAGTTTTTATTGAATCTAACGGAAAGGACAAGATAGGCAACAAGAGCCCAATATATTTAAACCATATATTCACGAACGAAATTAAAGGTGTGACGGCAATCCAACGCGTGAATGCCAATAAAATAGCCATTATATTCAAGCAATATAATACAGCTAATAATTTCATAATGAACACATCTTTTCTAAATAAACACAACATGAAGGCCTTCATACCAGCTGCACAAATAGAAAAAACTGGCATTATAAGATTTGTTCCTCCTAATATATCCAATAAAGATCTATATACAAAGCTATCATCTATTTATGAAATCATCGCAATAAGAAGATTTACAAAAAAAGTTGGCCAAGAGCGTGTCCCACTACAAACAGTGAGCATTACTTTCCTTTCCAATATTCTTCCAGACAATGTTCAATATGATTTATTTTCCTATAGAGTTTTTGAATATGTGTCCCCTTTACAACAATGTTTTAGATGTTTTAAATTTAATCACTCTGCAAGAATTTGTAATAGTAAACAAAGATGTTCAATTTGTGGAGGTGAGCACTTATATAAGGAATGCGATAAACCAACTGAGGTCTGTTGTATAAACTGCAGTGGGCCCCATCTTGCAATTTCAAAATTATGCCCTATTAAAATGAATAAAATTATTGAAAAGAAAAATAAAATTACTTATGCAAGTGCTACCCAAACTAAAAACATAACTAATACAACTGAATTCCCTCCGCTATCGCCGCCAAAAAGGCAACTTGTACATAATCCTGTAATTAAGCCTATAAATAGTAAAACTGTAAATAATGGTGTAAATAATGTTGTAAAAAATGATGTTGTAAATAATAGTGTAAGTAATGTCAGTGACCTTAAAACTCAAATAATTGCCAACAATGGTGTACTTATGGCCCTAGTACAGACATTGGTGGAGTTGGGAAATAAAGGGGATAAAACCCCTACTACCATTAAAACAATTACAGATACATTAGTTAAAAACCTTAAATAATGGACCCAAATTTCACACAACATAAACTACGAATTGCTCAGTTTAATATTCAAAGTGCAAATAGTAAAAAACCCCTATTAATAAAATTTTTAAAAGAACAAAATATTGATATTTGTCTGCTCAATGAAACATGGTTTAAAGATAACAATTTTAGAATACCTGGATACAATATTTATAACAAAAATTCGAATAATGCTCATAATGGTGTAGCAATATTGATTAGACCATATCTTAAATATAATATAATAAACACGCAATTCTATGAAAATATTCAAACAGTAGCTTTATCCATAAGTACGGTACGCGGCAGTTTAACTGTGCTCTGTGTATATTGCCCGCCAACAACTGCACACGTACGAATTCATAGATTACACGACATAATTCAAGGTCTTCCTAAGCCTATATTTATTAGTGGAGATTTCAATGCACATCATATTGCTTTTGGATGTCTTTCAACTAAAAGCCGAGGTCACGATTTGTTTAATATAATTGATGACTTAGATTTATGTATTTTAAATGATGGAAGTTTTACAATCATTAATAGACCAGGACAAAATCCTTCTGCTATTGATGTTAGCTTCATCAGTTCTAACCTTGCATCATTGTGTGAGTGGACTGTGCATGATGATACCATGGGAAGTTATCACTACCCAACCATTACAGAAATTTCATTACTTGTAGATAAATATCACATAAATCCTCCGGTCAATAAGTTTTTATATAAAAAAGCAGATTGGCAGACATATAAAACAATATCAAAAGTAATATTTAATGATTTAACTCTTAAACTATATGATCCTGTTCTTACATATAACGATTTCTGTTCTCGTTTAGATTTGCTAAAAGAAATAACAATTCCAAAATTATGTAAAATAAACAAGTTTAAAAGTAGACCCCCAGCTCCTTGGTGGAATGACATATGTGAAAAAAGTGTTGTTGCTTCATATGATGCATTGAAATTATATAGGAGGGAGCCTAGTATGGAAAACTATTTAAATTACAAAAGAATAGACGCCAAGAAAAAAAGAACTATCTCTGAGCAAAAGAAAGTTGGATGGAACAACTTATGTAACAGTTTCAATAGAACTACTCCAATAAGTAAGATCTGGAATTATTTAAAGATGTTCAAAGGTATTAGACCTGGTAACAAATCATATAAAGATGATTTTATTTTTCCATTTTTAGATAAATTATCTGATAATACCAATTTAACTGATTCTAGTAATATAAATAACCTTTTTGATATTAACAATGATAATTTGAATTCAAAATTTTTATTAGATCCTTTTTCATGGCGCGAATTTACAATGGCTTTGCAAAGTAGACGAAATACGACACCTGGTTTAGATGACTATCCATACATTATCATTAAAAACTTAGATGAATCTGCCCAACAGATATTTCTTAACATTCTTAATCTGGGCACGCCGCAATCGCGGCGGTAAGACCCCTCTTTGAGGAGTGGCTGGAGAGACGTCACGGCGTCCTGACCTATCGGATGACGCAGGTCCTCACCGGACACGGAAGTTTCGGGAGGTTCCTGTGTCTGATAGGGAAGGAGGAAACGCCCGGGTGCCACCACTGCGAAGATCGCCCGGAGGACACAGTAGAGCATACGGTGCAAGACTGCCCCGCTTGGGCAGAGCACCGACGTGTCCTCACGGCGGCGATAGGCGGAGACCTCTCGCGCCCGGCATTGGTTGCGGCCATGCTGCGGGGCGAGACGGAGTGGGAAGCGGTCGCCTCCTTCTGCGAAGCAGTAATGCTCGTGAAGGAGGAGGCGGGCCGCGAGAGAGAGAGGACAGCGTCCTCCCTCCGCCCCAACCGCAGTGGTAGGCCCCCGCGGCGTCGGACGTCCGCAGACGATCTCCGGCCACCGTAGGCGCGGGCATGCGGGCAGCGAGTAAAGGGCAACTCGCTGCCCGACCATGGACCATGCCCGGGTCGACGGCGCGTTGTGTCCCACGCGCGCCTCAAAGAGCGTCAGCATAATGACGGGGCCCCCTCTCAGAGGGCCAAAGCCTGCCGGGGTCGCGGGATTATTTCCTTACCGTGACCCCGGAACATAACAGGCTACTGAAGGACACCGTGGATTTTAGTCAGTAAAAGTCTGACAGTCCCTCCCGCCCTGCCCGGGGTGGGAGGACTCATTTGATGATTTTACCACGCAAAAAAAAAAAAAAAAAAAAAACATTCTTAATCTGCTTTGGCATACTAAAACTATCCCTCAATCATGGAAAACACAATGTGTGATTCCAATACTAAAACCAGAGAAACCCCCAGAACTTCCTAGTTCTTACAGACCAATTTCATTATCTTCATGTCTTGGGAAAATTTTTGAAAACATGATTAAATTTCGTCTTGATTGGTATGTTGAATCCAATGGTATCATTCCACATGTCCAATATGGCTTTCGTCGTGGCCGCAGTTGTGCAGATAGTTTTATTTCTCTGATTTCTGACCTGAAACATGCAAAGAATAAAAAATTACATACAGTTTGTACTTTTCTAGATGTTCAAGGTGCCTTTGACAGTGTAGATCCTGCAATATTAGTCAAAATTATGTCCAGGCTAGGTATACCTGGACAGTTATGTAAATGGATTTTTAACTTTTTGAATAATAGGACACTGTATATAAGACATAATAATAAACTGTTTGGACCAAAATCTGCTTCAAGAGGCACAATGCAGGGAGCTACACTGTCCCCTTTGCTGTACAATATTTTCACAAGTGAAATTTGTAAATTTGTGAATAATAAAGATGTAAATATTCTTCAATTTGCCGATGATATTGTTATATACAGCAGTAACTATAATTTAGGGATGGCAATTGACAATGTAAATATAGCTTTAAGTCAGTTATATCACTATTATAATGATGTATTACATTTAAAAATCAATCCATCTAAAAGCAATGTAATGATCTTTGGTAATGATAGCTCCACATCTAACATAATTTACAACAATGAAATTATACCCAAAGTCAGTTCTAAGAAATTTCTGGGGATAATAATAGACCAAAAATTGACTTTTGAGACACATATTAGACACATTTCCAAAAATGCTTTAAAAGGTTTAAATTTAATGAAATGTCTAGCTGGTGTATCATGGGGAGCAGACCCTAAAACATTATCATTACTATATAAAGCTATTGTTCGAAGCCATTTTGATTACAGTTCACTAGGTTATATGTACAGCTCACATGTAAATAAATTAGATGTCATGCAGAATAGGGCTTTGAGAGTAATTACTGGTGCAATGTGCTCCACTCCCATTAGGGCCATGGAAGTGGAGACTAAAATCATGCCCTTAAATTTGAGAAGATTATTACTTGCACAGAGATATTCACTCAAATTAATATCCTCTAACAACAGGCAGATAATAAATAAAATATTACCTTTTGTACATGAAAATCCTGAGACGCAAACAAAAGAAGATCTGCTAAATGGTATTTTTCCAAAGTTGTCCAACATCTTACTTGAAATAGACAATAGTTGTTCCAATATTAGAAAACAATGTCCATGGCCATGTTATTCCTTTACATACCAATGTATTTCACACCCTGTAAAAGTTTTTCAAAACACAATCACAAACAATTTAGATATGTTACAGTTCTTAGAACAAAACAAAAGTTACTATACTTTGTACACTGATGGTAGCAAGGGGAGTGGTTATGTCCATGCGGCATTGTATGATCCACAAAAAAAATTCTCTCAAAGCTTTGTTCTGCATAAAACTTGTTCAATATTTACAGCGGAGGCATATGCGGTTTATCAAGCATTATTAAGAATACGTTTGATTTGTAACTGTAAATACTTTTTAATTGTTTCTGATTCGCTAAGCATAATAACAGCCTTATCTAACCTTAAAGTGGCATTTAAAACTAATTATATTCTTTATTTTATTAAACAAATAATCTACCAATATCATCTTGAACATATACAAATTGCCTTCTTGTGGGTTCCCTCTCACAGGGGTATTACAGGAAACGAAATAGCTGATAAAACCGCATATGAGGGTCAGAATTCTATAGATGTAAAAATTACAGTTAAGGTCCCTATGACTGATTATTTAGAAAATGTTAATAGGAAAATTAATGAGTTGTGGTATGAAATATGGAAAAAAGACCAAGAGACGAAAGGAAAGTGGTATGGGACCATTCAAGAAAACCTACCTAATAGACCGTGGTATGATCAACTAAAAGAGGCCAGCAGAGATTTTATCACCACGATGAATAGACTGCGCTTTGGTCATAACACTGCACCGTCACACCTTGCAAGAATGAATATTATTCGAAGTAGTTTATGTCCGTTTTGCGAATCAAGAGAAGGAACCGTTGAACATCTCATCTTTGAATGTCAAAACTTCTTGCTTGACAGATTAGTGTTGGCTAGTGAATTAAGTGATGTGAATACAATAAGTGATTCTTCCCGCCCACCGCCGCCCCTTGAACAGTTATTAAAAGACCAAAATAGTTATAAACCTATATACAAGTACATAAAAAATACAGTGAACTCAATTTAAAATAAAGTGAAGACAAAAAAAGGAAAGTGAAAATAAAAAGACTTGACCTAAAGGTCTTAGTTACCAGGTCATAAAATTACACAAAAAAAAAAAAAAAAAAATTAGTCTGTGGCGGTTTTGTTTACCAAAACAAACAAGATTATCGTATTTTATTTATTTATAATGCCACTATGTAGTGCTTTTTACTGCATTAATAAAGAAGCACATCGTTTTCCTGCCGCAGAGAAAGTAAGGAAACAAAATGGACTAAGTCATGAGCGGAAAATTTTGAAAAATGGAGCTGTTCTAACACAACAATGTTCTAATTTTTAAAGCAAGAGCTAGAAATGTTTCAACAAGTGAAGGAATGATAAAACCTAAGGACGTTTATTCAAACCGAAAGACAGTGTACCTAGTTCTCTTGAAATTGGCTGCGAAATTGAGGTACCAGAAGCAATCGAGGAAGTGAAATTAAAAATGTCAGCTGATACATTAAAGACTGCCCAATGTACCCAAATAAATATTGAACACAAGTTTTGGCTCCATTGGACTGTACCATTTCTGGAATGCTGCGCGAGGCTATTAATTTTAAGTGTTTGAGTTGATCATACATTTTGTTTGGTTTATTCATCCCTACGTCCATTGCTACGAAAGATTATTTATTTCGTTACCATGTCTCAAATCTAAGCTCTGTATATTTTTTTTCTTACACTGATGGAACTACGACAAATAAAACATTTTTTTCAGGAGAAACATGTTTTTTATTTAGAACACTATATTATATGACTAATTAATGTTTGCGTACATGAATCTATTTATTGGTCATCGTTCAGTAAATGAGTGTAGGCATACGTGTCGTCAAAGGTAAAAACTTTGTCGTCTTTATAAAGCTCGTCAGCTGAATGTGTATGCACTCCCCAGATGTTCGGTAGTGCCTCCATTATGAATACCAAAGTTTAATTTAGGTAGTTTAAACTGTTTAAAGACAAATTAAAAGAAACAAGTCAGTAAAAGTTACTAAAAAGAGGCGTAAACTGAATGATTTTGGAGATGCCAATTTTGACAGTTAATCCGGCCTTGAAATGTCATTATGTTGCTTGTAATACGAAATTTCCAGGCACAAGCACAGGCAGAAGTCGGTATGAGATCACGTGACCGTTTACTGGCGTCAATGTGTGATCGTAATACGATTAAGCAAGGCAGTTCACTTTAAGGCGTAAACTGAAAGGAATTAAGAGGTTGTGATACGCCCCCAGGTCGCCTGATGTAAAATGGTCATCGTAGCATATGGAAGCTGCACTTTATGACACCCTTTTTGAGGGTGTGAAGAAACTGGGAAGGAGCGCTGTCTGGTCATCACCATCATCATCATGTCAGGCCAGGATCACCCACTGCCTCGACTTTTTTTTTGCCATATCTGTCGGTTCTGTGCGTCTCTCATATATTTATTCCCCGCGATCTTGACGATATCGTCAACCCAACGGGCTTTTGAGTGACCCTGGTTTCTTTGGCCGAACCTTGGCCACCATTTGGTCAAAACTTTGGCCCAACTCCACTTGAGGCGTATCCCACTTAAATTAATAAATTGTTACCCTGATCCGAAAGTTAAACTTTATTCACACACAGCGACTAATCGCTGCGAATGTAGGCATTCGTTGCGAGTATTCACTGCATGTGACAGGCTAGTCACAGAGAATGGTCGCCCCGCGATTAGAATTGAGCATGTTCAATTTTACTCACAGCGATTCTTCAGCGATTAGTCGCTGTGTGTGACTGATGCTTTAAAGAAGCTTTGGTGAAATGTGTTTAAATCGTGAGGTCGTTTCATTTTCCAATTTCATACAGTAAAAATACAAACGTTCAAGGTAATAAAAATTGTTAAATTATTATTTCAACTATATTTACGTTTCTCCTTTCTTTTTTTAACTTTTCCCAGCTCTAGGAATTTCTCCTGTATCGTGGGTGCGTTTACAAACTTATAAACTGACATACACAAACGCCCTGACCCGGAACAACTACTTGTAGATCATACAAATATTTGTTCCGTGCGGGAATCGAACCCGCGACACGTAGCGAAGCAATCCTATCGCTCAGCCACTACGCCAACCGTGCCGTAAAATTAATGGGGATTTCTGTTTTTCCAATTACTTGAAGGACTTCTATAACGTATATAATAAGCTCTTTTTTTTTTTTTTAGCGTGGTAAAATCATCAAATTAGTCCTCCCACCCCGGGCAGGGCGGGAGGGACTGTCAGACTTCTACTGACTAAAATCCACGGTGTCCTTCAATAGCCCTTTCTGTTCCGGGGTCACGGTAAGGAAATAATCCCGCGACCCCGGCAGGCTTTGGCCCTCTGAGAGGGGGGCTCCGTCATTATTCTGACGCTCTTTGAGGCGCGCGTGGGACACAACGCGCCGTCGACCCGGGCATGGTCCATGGTCAGGCAGCGAGTTGCCTTTTACTCGCTGCCCGCATATAATAAGCTCTTTGATAGTTTTCCAAGGTTTTTCCTTGTCTTTAATTTCCAAATGTCCAATGAATTTTCAATAGAAAACTTTCCTTTTTACCAGCTTTCGAAAAATAATTATAAGATCACTTCCCTCTTAAGAACGACTCATAAAGGCTCTCTTGTCAATTATATGGCCCAGGATCTAGTTTACCGAACAGTTTTCTCCATCAATTTTATTTACCTTCCACCGACAAACATAATCTGACCTGTCTCCCTTACATACTTCACTTGATTTCTTTAAAAATTCGATTTCATTTTACACTGGGTAACAGTACCCCGTTCATAAGTCTTTGGCAATAGTGAGGGGTTGTCAACCTGCGAAAAATATTGCAAATAGAGATGGGCTGACTATGACTTTCGCAGACTAGTCGGCTACAAAAAAGCCAACATTTCGGCTGACTAATTGGCCAGGTCGGTCGTTGTTGTTGGAGCTGAAGGGCTATCGGCCATATTCAATTGTCCATTGCATTCTATGTCATATCTGAGTCACTCGCATTGAGTACTCATGATACTAAGCTTTCGAATGCAAATCTTAAATTAAAATTGCATTATTTTTAAAACAGATTAATTATTTTGTAATAATTAATTACTTACTAGCCTCTTTCTTTGGCAGGTACTTATAGAAGAGGCCGATTTCCCTATTATACGAGTATAATAAACCGTAAGTTCAATTTTAATTAACTTAGGTAACTATTTTTAGGTTAGGAAAATCGCCATTCGAGTACCTACCCCGCTCTAGTTGAAGACGAAGGGACTGTCAGAATTTATTGTCTAAATACAACCCTGTTCCTTCAGTTGGCTTTTGCGTTCCTGGGCCTGGGTAACAAGATATTCTCACAAATATTAATTACCCTAAAAATCTGGCCGACTAGTCGGTACTTACATCACTAATTTGTAAACGATGTACAGAATCGTGTATTTTATTGTTTTCCAGTACAGTACGACCTATTTTGTCATGGTATAATTGCCCAGTAGAAAAAGTCCAGCAATTGGTATCGATAAAAAAAATTCAATTTTTCTGAAAGCTTTTCCGTTGAAGTATTTAGTGCACACGAATGGACTAATTGCCTAATGTTTGGAGTACCTGCAAATAGCAGTTTTATCGAAAAACGTTTAGTAACCGTTGTAATTTATTTTGGCCAGCAGATTTTTTTATGTTGTGTCATTCATTATTTTATTTATTTATGGAGCTGGGTTTTGTGTTATTTATTGGCAGAATAAGTTTTTCTGTTTGTGAAAACTGTAACTGTTATTAGTTTGAAAATTTTAAGAAAGTATAAACTTCTAACAAATTAGGACTCGAATTTCACAGTATATCAACTTAAACACGATGATCGACTCATGCTTTTGTTTTGTTTACTTATTTGAATTAAGTCACCATACCGCCTAGTGAGCAATAATGTGGTCGATGGTTGAGCACGCTTGCTAAATTAGAGGGTACACCTTCCTAAATTCGGGATCCGATATTTAAAACGTCCTGAATTCAGGAAAGTGTAATCGCATTTAGGATGAGTAGCATCCTAATTAGGACACGATTTAGTACGTTTAATCGCGAGCTTCAGCGACTAAATTTCTTGTCCTAAATCGTGTCCTAAATATCGGATCCTGAATTTCAGAAGGTGTAATAGCCCCTTTAGAAGTCATCTATTCAGTCTTGTTTCCCTACGCATGTTAATAATTTAGCGCCATCAAAAGACCAAGTCCATTTAAACAAAAGGTATAATCCTAGTTTTAGTACGATTTCTTTCTAAATAATAAGAATAATCCACGCACTCATTTTCCTCCCCTAAGAAATCTTGTACCCTTCACCGTTTACCAGCATTATTTCCGTCTCACTTACGTCATAAACTCACTTACTTGTACACCCTACGTAAGGTAAAGAACAACGCACAGCTGGGGGCCTACCACGATGTCTTATAGCTAGAGTAGTTCCATTGTGGGAAAGAGACTGAGCTATACAAATTGTTTAGTGCCATCTCGTTTCCACTTGTACGCTATGTTGGAACACGGTAGTGGGGACTGTGAAATCTATCGCAGCGCGCTATGTGACAGAGGTGTAAAATTACTCGGGACTCTCGGGAGTGATGTGTTATAATCTGATATAATGAGTGATCTATCAATCATCTTGGATTAGCGCCATCTATCTCTCATTGGAGGAACTATGTAGTTAGATTTGACAGATAACGTTTGGGAATGTCAAGTACTAACTTGGGGATGGTTAGCGTGGAGTAATGGCGACACCGAGGAGCGAATAGTCGTGTCAAATGTCGATCGGAAGTTTAATCAGCTATTCGTGACATTGACAGGTACTGACGTTGACAGATATGTTGGCTAACCTGTGTGGGGTAGGCCATCTTGGTTACTCCGTGCTAAACTTCCCGCATTCCTCAGTTTTTAATCGAGCCATCTCGGGCATCCTTGATTATTTTGTATTCGGTGTGTTTTAGCAAGTAATTAAAAGTGTTAACGAAGGTTTTGTGAGTGTTACTCGTATTTCCGATGTCACGACCTACTGATAACGATTCTCCGTTGTACATCTCTACCTTTCCAAGGAGGATCTTTAACAAGCCGGAAATGGAAATGTTTAAGTATTGAAATACGTATTTAGTTGTTAAGAATTGACAGATCTTCAGTTCCAAAATAATGTGGTCACGTTTGCGAGGGAACATGAGGGTAATTTTCGATAGTTTATGTCTGATGGATCCCTTCACTTTACCAAGGACGAGAACGATATTTTTCGCCCTTAGGTGAGCTGCCTCTTGGCTCTTTCAAGGGCGAAAAATGTCATCTGTTGACGAGTAACTATTTCAACCACGACCAAAAAAGAAAGAGTGTCGTTGAAAGACTAGTCAAAGAGTCGGGTAGGGGTATATCCTGCGTTTTGTGAGCGTTGGCCCTAAGGCTATATACACACGTCACCGCCACCACTATCAAACCCAGCTAATGTAGTATCGTTGTATACGGCTCCAGTCGGTGGCACATCACTCACGGTTCGCGGGGGAAAAGCTGAGTGACAACACTACTTACTCGAGCAGGTCTACGGGTAAACCGGAAAACCTACTTATTATTGTGTTATCGAGTAATCTCGGTATACTACTGGGAAATTAAGTGTTTATTTTGTTGTGTGGTATTACGATTTTAGTGTTATTTTTAGGGACTTTTGTAGTAAAAATGTACTCAAAAAAGTACGTTTTGATATTTTTGTAAAATCACCATAGAAATGCTGGAACGATTTGGCTGACTATTTTGTACTGTCGATTAGATATTTCTAATTTTCAGTACAAAATATGAAAGATTAAATAAATCTACTTTTATTAAAAACTCCAACACACAAAGGAGGAATTTCCAAATTTGAAACTTCATGCTTTTCATCCTCTATTTAATTTCTTGGTTGATTTTTCAAAACTTTTCCTTACCATTCAGCTTTACTGCATTGACAACAACTCTTGAATAAAATTTAAAGGATAAAAAAATCATTAGACATATTGGCGGTTAGGGACTTTTATCAGTGAAAGAATTAAAGATATTAGGTATAGTAGCAAAAAAAAACTTGAGGGACACCCGGATGGAACGAAGTTAGTATATACACTCAACAAAAATAATCGTCGCGACACCACACTGTTCAATGCGAAATAGAAAGACGAAACGTAAATATCTGGCTTTCTTTCTATAAGAGAGAGAGAGACAGACAGGGAAACATGCGCACGCCGCAATGCGACAAGAGTCACGTGGAACGAGGGGTACGGGGCGCGGGATGCAAGCACGGGGTGCGGGGTGTGGTAAAGGACCGCCGCCCACAAAAAGTGTCGTTATAACTTTTCGTCTTAATTTTTTCCGTCTAGCCCCCTTTCGCAACGCGCGATAAGGAACTTTGTTCCAAAACAAAAAATGACGAGGCGCAGCTTTTTTGTCCACCAGTGGAGTGCGATAGACTGAGTTGATAATTATATTGATTTAAACATAATATTTAAATACCGAAGTCATCATCATATCAGCCGTAGGACGTCCATTGCTGAAATAGGCTTCCCCCATAGATTTTCAATAGACCCGGTTGGAAGCACCTTGCATCCAGCGCGATCCTGTGATTTTCATTAGATCGTCGAACACCTTGCAGGTGGACGTCACACGCTGCGCTTGTGGTGCGTGGTCTCCATTCGAGAACCTTACGAAGTGACATTGGTACTAAAGAATAATAATACTTCTTCTTCTTCTTCTTCCGGCCTTATCCCATGTTTATTTGTGGTTGGCTCTCCTAATCCTTCAGAATTAAAGAATAATATAATACTTTACAAAATTATTTTTGTCCAATGGAACAGGCAAATAATTACAGCCGCACAGGCCGATCTTCCGGGTTAAGCCGCGCTTGCCGAGGTCGGTCTGTGGATGGGTGACCATCTGTCATAGCGAGTTTCCTCCGTGTCTCGTAAAGCACGTAAAGCCATTGGTCCCGGCTGTCATTTGTAGATCTTTGACAGTCGTTACTGTTAGTCAGAAGCTCTAAAGTCTGACAACTAGTCTTACCATGGGGTATCGTATTACCCAGTTACTGGGTTGTGGAGGTCTGACAGGCAGTCGCTTCATGTAAAATACTGATAATCAGCTGCATCTGGTTCGACTGGAAGCCGACCACAATATAGTTGGGAAAAGGCTAGGCAGATGATGACGGAACAGGCAAAACAAAAAAAATCTAATATCACCTTTTATGTAAACAGAAAAAATAACTCGATATCGTACACGACCCCTTTCATCGGGCAACCACACCTTTGTAATCTCCAAGATATTTTCCGTATACCTAAGTAATACAACGGTTTTATATAAAATCCCTTTGTAAGAACCCCTCAGAGGTATGTTGTGGGCCTAATGTGATTGACCCTTTACTGTATTTTCGCGGTCAATTTGATTATTTTGTTTTCATAGTTTCTAGCTACGTTATCTAGACACGCGAGAGCGTGTCAAGCCAAGTTTAGCCGTGCATCTATAATTAGCGATATTTTTGCAAATTCGCAATAAAGTTTGCGTCGCGTCTTTTAAAGATTTTTGCAACTAGATTTTAACCAAAAAATTATAGAATCAGGCGTTACTTTGCGGAAATCCATTACATTAAATGTTTAAACGGAAAAACATGCCATGTAATCAAAATCATGAGTATAGGTTTGGTTGCATGGCATGTTTTTTCCGTTTTTCTTGTACGCGTGCATATGCATGTGGGCGGGGAGGGTGGGTCCTTTGCTGCATGTGCATATGCATGAGGGATTGCATTGAGGGAGGGTGGGATTGCATTCTGCAAGCCTGGATTTTTGTCGCGAAATTAAAACTAAATATTTTCATAACGTTTAATGTAACTGAGTGTCAAATTAATTAATTATTATTTGATTAAAACATTATTTTAGTCCTGTTTCTCAAGTTTCTGAAGAGCATTATTTTATCCCTGTACAGTAGGTAGGTACTTGTATTAGTGGCCATGTTGTTTGTTCCACTAAATCTCGAGTGTAAGCATGTTTTATTGTCTTCATTTAGATAAAATCTCATCTTATTTCTTGTATCTAGGCGTGTTTAGTTAGATAGCCTTTGTTTTGTGGGAGCTAATCTCGCTGATTGGTTTTTGGTAAAAGAGCTAGATTTTTTGTAAAAAGACATCTGTGTTACCATAATTCAAGTTTCTTGCTCATTCTTCTCCATACAAACCTACCCTTGCGAAGGAGTGTAGAATTTATCCCACCCCATCCCATTTCTACGATCAAAAGTGCCTCTTCCATGGCCTAATTGAAATAGCTACTCGTACAGCTTGACATAAAAATGTAAAAAACCGGAAGTCGCCACTGTCTTCGCGCTACCAGCACTTTGAATGATTTTATTTTATTTTTTTTCACTTATTACGTTAGTTTTATGGCACAATAATAAATCTAACAAACCTACGGTCTTTGTTTACATCAAATATCAAAGATTTTAAAACGCTGTCAGAAATAAAAATTTTAGTTCCGTTTCAATCCGTTCTGGCCAAGCTGTAAATGATTTGACTTTGCAGTTTAATATTTACTTACCAAAAAAATATATCTACATATTTACTTACATTCACCTAGTATATTATTCAGTATAACCAATCAAAATGTTTTTATTATTTATTCATTTTTTCCTTTATCTAACTAACATTATAAATTCATTCAGTATACAAAAATCATGTAACACAATATACAAACATATTTGGCTTTGAATTAGTAATTATTATTACGTTGATTCACAAAAAAAAACGTATTTCTACACAGGTGAGCTATTTACAAACACCTAAGCCCAATAGATAAATATTGAATGCATTTGTTTGTTTTTTCTTTTTATATGAAAAAAACAACAAAAATACACTTTACAATAGAAACTACACATTTTGAAATGGTCACTTAGGTTTTTTCTGTCTGACTTTAATTTAATTAGGTACCTCCTTTATCCTTTTAAAATGCAATGGATCCGCAACAAATTATATTCTGACTTTTAAGGGTCAATTCATACTGAGACGCGACACGACGCGACTTGACGCGACGATACTGGAAATGTGTATTTTTCGTATAGAAAATAAAATTACATTTAGAGACGCTCTAAGTATTAAAATGTGCGCGCAGCGTCGGTTCTCGGTGTTAATTGATCCTAATACAACAAAAGACGAGAAGCCGCGAGCAAAAACTAGTAACATATAAAAAAGTACTTTTAATTACACAATAAAACACTAAACCTTCATGCTTAAACAATGAAACCATATAACACAAAAAATAAAACATAAACCACGCAACACACGAGAAAATGGTCTCATTTGAACCACTTATTAAACCCACAACAAAGTAAGCTAACAGTTTTCCGTGCATTATTTTTAATTACTATTTGAATATTAAACTTTGTTTTACGATCGCGAGTTACTGACTCGAAGTTACATTTTGAAATAGTACCGCGAAGTTGTTACGAGGATCGTTGAAATTATGGATATGACAGAATGAAAATGTAACGTATGTTTGCAAATGACTTACCTTTCAGGGATAGAGATAGTAGAACAAGTTCACGACATAACTGAAAAGAGAAATCTTCAATTTAAAAATTGAAAGTTCTCTTTTCATTACCATCCTGTCAGAGTCCAGCGCCAAGCAGTTTTTACTGTGTTACGTCGGTGCGCAGGAGTTCCAGTTCTTTCTGAGTGTGCTCGATCCATATTAGGCCTCTCCGTTGCCTCAGGGCCAGATTGAGACCAAGAACGAATCCTATTCGAGATTTAAAAAAAAACTTAAGGTTACGAATTAGATAGTTGTAGCGTCTACGCCCGTATAACGTATCTCGAAAATTATCCTACGAGATTGTAATACCGGGATAGACAATGTCCTATCCCTATGTGTGTTATGCCTTAAGTCACTGCGTACTTGAAGTACTCGCGTGTACGGCGGAGAACTATTTTTTCAATCAAATTAACGTCAAAGTTCCCGTTTACGTCAAAAAAAAAACGTAAGAAGTCGTGATTAAGTAACAAACATCCGTCCATCCAAACTTTCGCATTTACAATTTTAGCTGTTAGCCAGTTTCTCAGTATATTTATCTTCAAAAGTAATAACTCTGTGTCAACATTGACCATAATTATAAATTATTCTAAGATGTTCGCTTCCTTCTTGGATCCTCACTCAAAGACTTTGTAACAACACCCAAATAGTGTACGCGAAGTTATGAAGAGATTTCATGCGGATTTGATACGGTTCGCGGCCTATACTTAGTTTTTGTTAATAGGTGGTTTCGAAATGGGTTTTATAGTCGGTTTTCAGCTGTCATGCATGATAGTAATAAATCATTTCAAGTGAAACTGGAATGGATGCAAATGACATCGCTTATTTTATCGCCCAATGTAAATTCAACAAATTGATAAGACTTGAAAAAGAAACATGGTTTCCACGAACTAATTATTTTTTAAACGCATTAATGCATGCGACGCGCATCGTATGTGGTAGCCTAATTGGTAAGGCGTCTGTTGTACTTATCCAGAAGACGCGGGTTCAAATACCACTCGCATCCATTGATATATAAAAAATTAGGACCTCCTTTTAATACATCAATGCTCGCATCTGAATTTCTCTTTCCTTTAAAAAAATTTTTTGTTTAAAAAGTATGGGAAAATAATTATTTTTTGATCTCGAAAATCTTATATCAGCCGATTTGTTCTAATTATTTGGACTTCAAAAAGAGCAAGTGACCTCTGACCTTTTTTCGAAGGGTCAATTCGGAGACGCAACGCTGCGCGCTCTTTTTTATAGATCGATTAATTATGACACGAAAAGATACACATTTCACCGATGACGCGACGCGCAGCGTTCAAAATCTAACTGTTTTTACTACACAAAAAAAGATACACATTTCCAGTTTAATCACGTCGCGTCGAGTCGCGTCTCGATGTGAACTGACCCTAACGCATATCCCAACGAAGTAATAACTGGATGAAAGGAAGACCGAATCTGACCTAAAGCTATCATGACTTTCTTGTTTTTGTAGCATAAAATAAACTGGAAGTATGACGTTAATTTGAAGGAAATAATTCATCGTCCTCGTTCTTCACTAGAAGCGCCTTTTCATTTTTCCGCTAGAAGTAAATACTTTAAGTATGCCGTAAATAAAATACAGTAATCTCGTGAAAAGACCTCTGACCTGAAATAAATACAAACCGTGGTACCACAAAAACTTTTAAACGTCTGTTGAACACTTGTCTAAAAAAATGTCAGATTATGGCGATGCCTTCCGGCCAAAAGGGGGTAACCGCCACTTTACAAACTTTACAGGAGAGTAGTTTAAAGTTCAAAAAAAGTGAAAAAAAATCATACAAAATTTTCTGTACGTTCCAAAAGTTTCAAAATTTACCCATTTAGCTTTTGAATAAGTCTCTACGAAATGGCATTGTTAATTATAATAAATCACACTCCTAACACAATTTAGTGTCGCTTACCCTCAAATAGTCCCGATTTCACTAACAGGGAAAAACGTACTAAATGAAAACAACTCGATGATTGAGTTCCAACCTAAATGATTTAAGTGCACCATTCGTTTTATTTCTATTGAAGAAAAAGAGCATAACTGTGACTTTTCTGTTCATAAAGTGCAGCCAATATGATATAACCGGCTATTGGTTGATGAGAGATGAACAAGGAAATTGTAATAAATTACTTATCAATAAGAAATATAATTAGCACTTTTATAAACAACGCGAAAGCACATAGTGTTTAATTCTTATAAAATTATACGTACACACTTAAATACGTAGATTAGACCTTTTTAAGTTTTTAAACTGACATTAATTACTAAGATGCGGATATGAAAAAAAAAAATATTATGCTCATTTGCTCAATCTCTCCTTTTCTTTGTCTTCATTTTAAAGAATAACACAAAACAATAGTTATTAATTGTAAGTTAGTCTTGATAGTTATACATCTATGCTGCAATTCATACTTATGGACTACGATTAGTTATGACAAAACGTAAGACCCCTCTTTGAGGAGTGGCTAGATAGGCATCACGGCGTCCTCACCTTCTGCCTGACACAAGGTCCTCAACGGACATGGGAGTTTCGGGAGTTTCCTGTGTCTGATTGGGAAGAATAAACGCCTGGGTGTCACCACTGCGGGGACCGCACGGAGGACTCGGAGGAGCATTCGGTGCAGGACTGCCCAGCTTGGGCATAGCACGGCTATGTCCTCACGGAGGCGACATACCTCTAGCGCCCGGCATTGGTCGAGGCTATGCTGCGGGGCGAAACGGAATGGGAAGCGGTCGCCTACTTCTACGAAGCTGTCATGTTAGCAAAGAAGGTATCGGGTACCGTGAGGGAGAGAACAGCTTCCACCGCACAACCTAACCGCTGCGGCTGCGCCTCAAAGAGCTGCCGGCAATTTGAAGGGGGCCCCTTTAAATTTTTTTAGCGTGGTAAATTCATAAAATGAGTTCTCCCACCCCGGGCAGGGCAGGAGGGACTGTCAGACTTGTACTGACTAAAATCCACGGTGTCCTTCAATACCTGTTTACGTTTCCGGGTCACGGTATTCGTTAGTCCCGCGACCAAGGCCTTAGAGGGCCAAAGCCTGCCGAGGTCGCGGGATAGTCTAATCAGGTAACCGTGACCCTGGAGCGTAACGGGCTATTGAAGGATCACTGTTGATTTTAATCAGTACAAGTCTGACAGTCCTTCCCGTAGGTACCGGCCCTGGGAGGACTCCTTGGATGATTTAACCATGATAAAGAAGGGTCAGATCAGGCACAGGATTAACTCTTGGCTGTTGCAGAGAATTCATGACAAAACCCAATAACTCCTTGCTGGCCCAACCTTGGATACGAACCCTTGATCATGTTTCTCAGCCGTATATATATACTATCCAACAAACAAACAAAAGCACTGAAAAACTAAACTGTAGGTCCTACTTATTTAACTATTCGGTATCGTCGGAACAAGGTAGCAAAAGAATAACTTTTTTCTTATGTAACCTAAAATAACTAAGTAGAATAATACACACTCATAGATGAACATAAAGTCTATTAAATAAACTTCTAGTTTTATTTTCTTTACAAAACTTTGGGCCAAAATGACTCACGAGCACGGTGGTGCTTACGCCGTGGTCGTATACAGACTGTATGATCGCTGCGGAACGCTAACGACATTTTGTTCGAACGAAAGAGAGAGATAACCGATGCTGTTTGTCATTCTTGTGTAAGCTAACCGCCAAACCTTTGATTTATCTTCTTATCTAACCACCATACCAGATTTTTTTTTTTGGGAGAGAAAAATAGGTTAAGCGACAATTGTACAGGCAACATTCGTTTGGCAGATTTATCCTAAGCGCCTTCGATGATTGATTTGGTGACTAGGGAAAATAAAAATAAGCGCCAAATAAAGTCACGGAAATGAGGCCTAAATGTGATAAATGACATATATTTTATCCAAAGAAACTGCCCTAATATCCTAACCGAAAGTTTGGTAAACAAAGATTCCAGCAAAATTTGATTAATGTATTTTTTACAAAAAAGTATTTACAGCCCAAACTACTTAACGTTCAAGTAAAGAAAAAAACATTCAAAGCCAAAATTGCTTATGTCACAGTTTTGAAATATTATTTTTATCCAACCACCATAATACAAAATACACCAAAAATAACTGTCGTTTATGACGAAAAACTTAGTGTCAGAACCTCAATTCCTTTACCGCCTAAGCGACAAAAAGTTTGTCCTAGAGCCACGAAACTTAGACCATTAGACGCAGAAAAAAAAAGCCGATTCTAACCATATATATAAGTCGATTTCGCAAAAAATGTCGCTTATCCCCTTTTGGCCGGAAGGCATCGATGGCGTTGAAATAAGGTCTGTTTTGCAGTCACACTTTTTTTAGACAAGTGTTCAACAGATGTTTAAGTTTTTGTAGTAAGTTTGAAAATGTCTAGAAAAGGAAGGGCCAAAGAATTTGACATACAATGTAAAAATTCGTAGCTCCAGTTAGTTACAATGTAAGTTTACGAGACAATATTATATCATGTGGTCCATTAAGTGTTTTAATACCGTGTCACTTGCGGTGCTTTGTAAAGTTTCTAGACAATGTGAGGGCTCTTGCGCTAAGTTATTAGTAACTGGTTTTTGACTGCGGCTTCCCTCGAGTTACCTAATTCAGAATTTGAAAATCGATTTGCCAACAAATAGCGCCATCTTTTTTTTTATCGTGGTAAAATCATCAAACACGTCCTGTAACACAGGGCAGAGCGGGAGGGACTGTCCGACTCGTAATGACTAGGATAGGCCGCCGTGACGCCTATCCAGCCACTCCTCAAAGAGGGGACTTACCGCCGTGATTGCGGCGTGCCCGAAAAAAAAAACGTCATCTAGAACGAAATTGTTCTTTTCCTCGGTAGCAGTGTGGACCGGCCACGTCTGTAGACGGGCACATCATAGATGGAGCAGATATGTGGTAGAGTGGAGACCGCGAGTGGGCAAACGTAGATGGATGGATGCGGACTGCCCAGGACCGGGAGGGTTGGCGTCCTTTGGGGGCGGCTAACGTTCAGCAGTGGACGGCAATAGAATGATAATAATATAAATAAAAAATACGTCAAAACGAACACGCTGAACGAATCTTAATGAGACTCGTGAGGTTAGGGTATAATCTGAAATAACAGATAATAGGTATACCACTTATCACTCTTTTAAGTCCCCGGGAAATAATTTACGAGTCTCACGCGGGCAGAGCCGCTGTCAACAGCTAGTATGATACATACCGCGCACCGCAAATCACCATTCATTTCCAAACCAATTAATCAACAAATTCATAGATTTTTCGCGGCAATTACTGCTGTGAGCAATTTACGGCGTCATTAGGCGAATTTCAGTGGAATGTCAACCGTGACATTATATTGCCAAGCAATTAATTGCTCCAGCTGTTCATCAGTAATTATTAATTATAATGTACGGGAGTTAGTCACTAAATATAGACTTGTGTGGGTGTCAGCATTAGCTTATAATGATTGGTCTGTTTGTGACACCTGCCGTTTAAAGGAAAGTGGTTTGATCAGTAATTAAACTAACAATTAGTTTTTTATTACAAATGGTCAAAAATGTAAATGAGATTTTAACTAATTTTCTTTCCACAAAAATCTTTAAGATTCTTGACGCAGGCTTCTATGCGTACAAAAAAAGTGGTGGTGAATGGTCTCCTCCTATCGCTGTCGTGAGGACACGGCGGTGCTCTGCCCAAGCGAGGCAGTCCTGCACAGTATGCTCCGCCGTGTCCTTCGGGCGATCTTCGCAGTGGTGACACCCGGGGGCCAACCGATGCATGCAAGTGTCGTATTGTAATTTGGCGTGTCAGTCCTAGGGGGCCACCCTTTGTTCAGCAGTGGACGTCTTCCAGCTGATGATGAAAGTTCGTAAACTACTTACGTCCAACAAACCGTCAACCACGATTTATCAATGAAAATTGAAATTATTTTCATAAAAAATCAACTTAAATAACAAAACAATTAAAAAACCCGACATTCAATTTACCTTTCAAAAACAATAATAACAGTGGCACATCACACAAACAATTTTTATCTGCACCTGTACAAAATTTAACCAGTTTTCGTTAAACAATGAATTTGAATCGTTTTTAAAATAAGAGCTGAATAAATTCAAATATATTCACGTGAAACTAGAGATGGGCCGACTCGCCGACTAGTCGGTTGCAAAATGGCCGCTCGTTGGTCAAGCTGAGAAAAAAATATCGGACGCGTCCGTCAGCCGCGGCTGAGAAACGCGGCTTATTCATTATCTAGCCAGTACATTTAATACTACACTGTGCAAACTGTCGGTCGTATAGGACCTAGTATAATTCCACAACAAAATATTTTAAATTAATAAATTTAAAAAATTGTTGCGGAATTAAAACTAGATATTATTCATAACATTGCTCTTTTGTCCGATTACTCGCCGCACTATGGGAAAATCGCGTATGTTTCGTCTCAAAACTCCGTATCTCAGTTATTTCAAAACTAAATGATCTGTAATTTTGCAAACATATACGTGAAAGTATAAGGTTTAATATAAAAAGTAAAAAAAAATGTAACTAATTTTTGCACTGTTCCCATAACCAGCCTGTTTTTAATTTGACCCTAATAGATAAAGTGACCATATTTTATCAAATAAGGTGGTCAAAACTATATCAAAACCACAAATAACTATTAATAATACTCATCACTGTAATGACCACTTTATAAATTTGACCTAAATATATAACAGATTATTATGTGAGAAGTACTTATAAAGATATTGGAAAAAAATAAAAGAAATATCTCGCGATATGTTTTGGCACCGTGTCAGAAAAGGCGCAAGTATGCGCAACTTTTTTTTTTCTCCTTGTGTAAACTAATGTATAAAGATCGTAATACAACAAATATCTCGACATCGGCAAACAGCGGCAACGGGTAACAGTCTCGTTAAAAAAAAAGTACCGTGGAATGGGGTGTCATTGATCAATTTAAAAATTCAAAGGGCTGTATTTTCTAAAATACAAAGGTACCGAAGACGAAAAAAAAATTGGAATATCGGTTTTTACTATACAATCGATACAATGAATTAGATTCTATTTTAAATAAATAATATGTCGATGAAAAATATAAATGTGAGTGGTCAATGTTAAACCGTAAGTGGGGTTACTTTGATACCCCCTAATATTTTCACGGCAAATGATAGTAACCCCTTTAAACGTTATTATTTCGAAAGAACAAAAAAAATCGGCTAAGTGCAAAAAAAGATATTAATTTTTTTAAAGTTTAGGGGTGACATTGATCAAGGCAAAAAAAACTTTTTGAAAAATCACCTTTATTTTAACGTTTCATTGAGATATATTAATTGTAAAAACATAATTAGGAACATTAATCAGTCAAAATCTTAAATGTTAAGTAAAAATAGAAAAAAATCACTACTAGCTACTGCTCGTTCTAACACGTCTTCATTAGAATTCCGATAGGCGCGAGCGCCTAAACGCTTCATATATGTTCTTGGCATAGCGCTGAAAGTAAAAAAAAATCATATAAAGCAGCCATCATTGCAAATATATTGATAATATATGTTAAAAATGTCATGGGGTGAGATTGATCAATGACCAAAGTAACCCCATGCCTGTGATCAATGACACCCGGTATAGAAAATAAACCACCACTGAATGAAATTTTGGAGGTTAAAATACAAAAACAACTTCTTTCTCAAGCTAATTAAACACATAACAACATAAACTATCATTTTTTCTAGCAACTTGCATATCCAATCTGGTACCCTGGAAGTTATTTTAACCCCTAAAATACTTTAAACACAATACTCCCAGTTTTTTATGAAAATCTCCGGTAGTGATCTGTTTGTACGTGCAGCGCTTGGGCAATGTCAAAGAGTGACACACAGTGCTGCCAATGCAAAAGACGAAATTTTTCGGTTGCGTTCAGAAATTAAACAATTCCTGTTTAAAAAAAATATAAAGTTTTTATCAATGTTACCCCGTGAATCAAACTAACCCCATTCCACGGTAACCCGAAAATTATACCATCTTAAACTATATTGGTTAATTTTAATTTATTTATATATTATACATAATATTATTTAAGAAACGTTATGAGGAGATTATAAGCATTTCAAAAATGTATAATACTTATACATTTATATCAAAAACTTTCGAGTTATGTGGCGTTGAATTGTAGTAATGTATTGTGCCAAAATCACATCATTGAACATGAGTTAGCTTTGATGCCTTTTATATACATTATGGTTAGCAAAAAATAATTAAAAAAATATAGAAAAGAAAGCTTATTTATAAGACTAAATTAATTAATTAGTTTTACACCATAACAACGACTTTCGCGTGAAACGGTTTTGAGACGGCCTTGTATGGGGCTTTCCCATAGTGCGCCGGTCGGTGCCTGTGTTTATGGCCGACTAGTCAGCTTTACCGTCTGGGCGGCACATCTCTACATGAAACGCATCGCAGTATGAAACAGGATGAAACCACTGAATGCCTGAATATTCATCAAAATAAATATTAGGTAAGCCAGCTAAAATGTCCCTGAGCTAGCTCTAATTTTATTACTTTTTAACTTATCTTGTGTGGAATCTTTTAATATTCCAGAAGGTATTATGCAAGGAAACGTATGCTCTACATTTTTCTTTTCTGGTTCAAGATAAATCTTCAACTTGTGACCGTCTACTACAGATGAAATTCAGTGTTTTAAATAGGGTTGCCATCCGTCCGGGTTTCCCCGGATTTGTCCTAGTGTAGAGCCCATCCATCCGGGGAGCGTCTGGGGGGGGTCTGGTCATTTGTAGTCCGGGTTTAAAGTTTAAAAATTTAAACTCTTGGGCCGCCCGTGACACACGCACACTTCACAATCCTCCCCACCCCTCCGCAGTTGCCACGGTGCGCACTTTGACTCATGTCCGGGTTTTGGACTCTTAAATCCGGGGTTTTCACGCGTCTTGTCCTGGTTTCCAAATTATAGAGATGGCAACCCTAGTTTCAGAGGATGGGAAATTATTTTTTATCGAAACAACCAGTGGTTTTTCGTATTTCGTTTTTGTGCTGTATCAGTCATTGTTGAGCATTTAATTAAGTATAGTATCATCATTATTGCTATAGCATTAACCTACAAAGACATGCCAACTCCTGGGGTCACACATCTCCCCTGTGTAAGAGGGACTGGATTGCAAACCACCACGCGGACCTGGTATGGGTTGGTAGATGTCACATTTTTTGTTGTTAGCCAATGCTGTTCTGGGCAAATGCCTCCCCAATACCTTGTAGGAGCGTCTCTTATCATGTGCTTCCTCGTCATGATGTCACCATGTCCTTCGAATGTTTGGTTCTAGGACATGCTGATTTCTTTATGATAATAATAATAATGTTCCACAACTATCACACAACGCCATCTAGTCCCAAACTAAGTGGGGCTTGTGTTATGGGTACTAGACAACTGATAAACATACTTATAATTATATTTCTAAATACTTAAATATTATAGATATATTACACCCAGACACAGAACAAATGATCGTGCTCATCACACAAACATTTGTCCTGGGTGGGAATCGAACCCACGACCTCCGGCATAGCAGTCAGGGTCACTAATCACTAGACCAACAGGCCTGTCAATGTGTATGATGTTTTCGTTCACCGTTTTGGGACCAGTGGTGATGAAATAAATAACAAAACTCTATTTTGGGGCCGTTACCACGGCTCTTAAGAATATTTGTAGATTCGCAACTTCGCACCAATATTTCCAAAAAGGAGCAAATATACCGCTACTAGTTAGTAGTGCGCAAGTTTTCTCTCCTCGCCTCCAGACTACCGCAGTCATCCGCACTTTTGCATATTTAAATCCTGCAAGTTTACAAATTGGAGTTAACAGGCATCGCAGCCAAAAGTTTGGAATTGAATTTTATTTTTATAACATTGTCAATTGACTTGATTAAAGTTTTAAAGAAGTACAATTTGACGCAAAATAAACATAATGGTTCGTCACACCGTTTTTTCAGGACATTAAATGAATATGTCCGCCCTGAGTTACCTGTAGGGACAAAAAATCTGTTCCTTCGGTTGCCCTTTGCGTTCCAGGGTCACGGTGCTGTTTAAAGACAGTCCCGCGAGGGCAGGCATTGTATTATGGGGGTACCGTCAGTTCGCTGAAAGATCCTTGAGGCCCCCGTGGAATAATACGCGTCGCAACCCAGGCCTGGTTCTTGATTGGACGGCGAACTGTCAAAAGGTATAACCAGGGGTGGTGAACCAGTAAAGGTTCACCACCTCTGGTTACACATTTTATCCCTTTCCCCCACAAGGCGACGCAAGTCTCCTGCCTATACCTTATGAATTTGGACCCATTAACGTGTGCCTGAGTACGAACCTCTATAGATTCGTATTGACTGGATACCAAATTCAGAAGGTATCGGAGACCGGCGTCGACCTAATGTACGAACGGGCTTAGCCCTATAGAGAGAACAAATACACTAACTTAATCTTCTATAATATAAAAATGGATCGCAAAATGTGTTGCTAGTTGTGTTGCAAGCTCATAACTCGAAAACGGCTGGACCGATTCGGCTACTTCTGTTTTTGTTGTGTTTGTAACCATCAGCGCCAGGTTTTAGAGGACGAAAATCATCACCCGTGCGGAGCCGGGACGGGCTGCTAGTTAATTCTAAATAACGATGCTGACACCGCCATTCATCTTGTATAAGGCTTCAAGTTCATACTACCTCTCAAGTTGTCATCCTCATTTATTTTCACCCTCCATTAGGTCAAATTATCATAATGAAAAATGTCTTCAGCAAAAATAAAACTTGTGAACTCATAAAAAAACAAAAGTTTCGTCGAGCAATTTGTGAATTTTCTCGTAAATATGAAGTACCTACGAGGTGAAAACACGGCAAAATTAGAATTGAATGCTTTCCTTCCAACAAGTGCAGTTACTTTGAAACTGTTCTTGAGTTTTTAACTAACTCACTGGCGTCCATCTTTTAGGGAAGAATTTTAATTTTGGACGGGAACCGGGCAGATGGTTGTACTGTTTAAGAAATACGATAAGCGTGTTCTTTGAGATCCTTGTTTTTTTTGTTTTTACTGGACTATCAAGTGTCAAAGAATCTTTCAAGTATTTAGTTAGTCCTGTTAGTCCTGTTAGAGCGGCCAGCAATGTTTTTGCTGGCCGCTCTAACAGGCCGGCAAAACATTGTCGGCCGCTATTTTGACGTTTCAACGTTTTAAAAAAACAAATGCAAAAAGATTTTATTTAAAACATAGCTGTTTGTATAAGAGGTAGGCACAAAAAGATTGTATTCCATATTTTAAAAAAAATTACAAAGAAGGAACAAAAGCGCGGTTCAGCGAATTTTTTATTTTTATTTAGTGACTTTTTTGCTATAAGTAAATGAAGAAAATATCTAAGCAAGCAGTCAAACATCACATTAAAATTATCGCAAACTATTATAAAGTAATATGAAACCGGGAAAGTCGGTGTTGAATTTTAGTACCTAACTGTATTTTCCATAATTATTATTTTAATTAATTTTCTAGTTACTTAATATATATTTTATTTAAATCACTTGCTGGTTTTATGTAGGTTGGGTACTTGCATTTTTGAGTAAAGCACTATACAAGCCTTGGCCCACTATGTCTGCTTCGCTGGTCACGCTATGATTGCCTCGAGCTAGCCTAGCTACGCTCTAGGCCTTCCAGCTTGGCCATCATTGCAGCCCTTGCTGTCCTCGCTGTAAATTATCTCAGCTCATCCATCCAGTGCTGCATGCTGACCGCGCTGTGTCGGCCTGGAGCTGCGCTACGCTGCGCTGTCGGCCATCATCAGTGCGACCAGCAAAGTAGCCATTATAGGCCGCGGCAGTAATGTACTATATCGTAGTTTTTTTCTTACGGGTGGGCCAATAATCCGGTTTAAAGACCAAAAGTGGTGATCACCAAAATAGCGCCTGAGCTATAAGTTTGGGAGAACATAAACATTTCTGGGATGCAACTACAAAATAAATATGAAAAGATCAAAGAAAAGACATGATGACCACTTCACGCCATATCAATCAGAAGGCAGAACTGAGAACAACGAGCTTGGATGTTTAAAACAGGGAAGACCCCATTGGCCATACACCATGGAAATCTTATTTGAAAAAAAAAACAAGAACCTTGATAACTTAGATCATGGAATGTCTAGATTCCTCATAGGCCACAAAGAATTAAAGCCAAAAAAAAAAAGAAGGAAAATCACCCCCGTCGTTCAATCCTTACGTCACACGCCAAAGAGTATTAGGCCCGACGCTGCGTTAAACGGGCGCCCGCGACGGGCAACCGTCGCGGGTCCACGTCCGTGGTACCGCGCGTGACCCCGTGCGTGACCCCGTGCGTGGCCCCTCGCGTGGCCCCGCGCGTGGCCCCGCGCGTGGCCCCGTGCGTGGTACCGCGTGGAGACACGCGCGTGGATACGCGGCTGGTTTCCGTGGGTATATGCGACGGTCCCCGTCGCGGAGACCGATTTACGCAGTGTCGCTAGTTCAATTTGAAGATTTTTATTTCAATTTCAAGTTAAAGCGCGATATGTAAAAAGTTGATTTGGAGTGACACTGAAATCGAACATTTGTTGGATGTTTAATGTTTATACTTTCCTATTCTAACTTATACTTTTTTTTTTTCCTATTATTTCATTTAAACAAATACCTACAAAAAGAATTTGAGACTAATTAACAAAGACATTAAACTATATACTAATTAATTTTTCGCAGAGAGTTATAAGCAATTTTCATGTTTTGGTAAAAAAACAGAACTTCTCGGCTAAAAAATGTTGGATTATTGTGCATCTATAATCTGTATCACCTACTCTCACCTACTTTAAAGAACACAAGAACAAAGTGTCTTCCCCTTAATAGAGACAATAAGAAAAGTGTTAGTGGACACATTCTTAGGCTTAGTCTCCCTAGCAAATTAAGTCAAAATAGAATTACTCATTAGCTTTAGTATTAAGCTAGATTGTATTTTTTATCTCTCACCATATTCCAAATTACAGCACCGGAGGAATTTTTCGATAGTCTTCATACAAAAAAAAATTGCTCTCTGTTTGCTCCAGTTACATGCACCGTGTATAAGCAGTATAAGCACCCTTATTTACTGAACAAGCCCGTGCGTGTTACCGCTGGCAGGCACCGCGCGTAGACCCGCGCGTAGCTCCGCGCGTGGCCCCGCGCGTGGCTCCGCGCGGGCCCCGTTGCGTGGGTGCGGGGTGCACCTCCCCGCGACGGACGCCCGCGCGGGTCCCCGCACGAGTCCCCGCGACGGAGCACTTTTGTATAGAACCGCGCGGGCATCCGCTTAACGCAGCGTCGGGCCTTAGGTCGAAACACATAATGAAAACGCCACGCGACCCGATGAAACGTGATGCGTGTTGACTCGAATCAAATGTTCAGGCATGGCGTCGCGTCGGATGTTCATAGTGTGATTCTGGTGTATAGAAAACAATAGATTTGATTCTAGTCAACACGTATCAGGTCTTCATCGGGTCGCGTGGCGTTTTAATAATGTGTTTCAACCTTTACATTGAGTGAAATGTGAGCGTGGCGCTCAATCAACTCACACATTTATACGGCTTCACGAAAAACATCACGTTTTGTTTTGAATATGGAATCTGGACTTTTATAAACCAAAACTTGATTTTTACGTGGCTTTTTTTTACGTGGTAAAATCATCAAATGAATCCTCCCATCCAGGACAGAGCGGGAAGGACTGTCAGACTCGTACTGACTAAAATCCACGGTGTCTTTCAATAGCCCTTTACGTTCACGGTAATGCGATAAGTCCCGCGACCGAGTAGGGCTGGCAAAATTGTTGTAGGATGAGGTGACGGCAACTGAGAGGCTGGGCCTACCTTTCCTTACTTAATCTTTGACATTTTGCGACGACCACGTTAATACCACTTACACAAAACTCGACCCGCTTACAAACCATCCCATAAAATCCAACTTAAATTACATTTCCAGCCAAAAATGACCCCAAAAAGGGACATTTCCATCATTCTTCATTAACCAAACAACTTTTTTATGGGCAATTGCTTTACAACAATAAGAGTAGCCATATATTATGTCTGAGACGACACAATTGTCTGAGTAGAGGTGGCAACACTGCCAACATGATACCAACTTTGCCTTTTAAAATTCTACTTACAAATTAAGAAGAATGGTTCAAGTTAAATTAAAATCTTAGCGGACTCTGGCTGTTGGATTTATGCTTGTTGTCTACTTTAACCGGGCGGAGTTGATACACGGGTATTCTTGTTAAGTTATTATGGGTCTAGGTAATGTTTTTTTGTTATGAAAAATATCGCTGTTATAGAAAATTAATTTGAAGGTTATGTTTGTAGCTAGGATTTTGTTTTGCTTAAGTTTTATGGGGAATTTATTTTTATTGTGATCATTCGTTTTATTTCGCCTTTATTTTACTTAGTTATCTTCTGTCAGGCATGAGTTAAAAGGCTTTTTGTTGTTAGATTTACGCACGTTTTCGGTTGCTTTTGCTTGTGCAATTTCTTGATAATATGATAAAATGCCACTTTGTTTTGCCTCAAGACTTTTTTTTAGTAGGTAATGCAAATATGAAACGGTATTATGATCGTAGATAGATACAAATAAGTTGAATATTTAAATTTTAATTAATTCCGCAAATACTCTTTGTGCCTCGTCTACATTCATACATCTGGTCACACCGGGAATTAAACCTAGCCGTTTCGAAGAACCTCTCCAATTATCTGATTTCCATATAAGCGCGACATACTATAGAAAGAACTACTCGTAGATATCAGAAAAATTCTGATGTTCGCCGGAAGGCACTCGCTGCATGCATTTTGTAATAAATAACGCACACTGCGTGACGGCTCGGTTAGCGCAGAGGCTGAGCAATCCACTCCTGCGCAGCGTGTGGCGGGTTCGATCCCCACACGGAACAAATATTTGTATGATCTGCAAGTAGTTGTTCTGGGTCTGGGTGTTTGTGCATGTAAGTTTCTATGTTTGTAAACGCACCCACGACACAGTAGAAATTCTTAGTGTCGGCAATGTTTAAAAAAAAAGAACCACAGTAAGAAAAATTCTGACAGATTTTGTTTTGTATTTTTGTCAGAAAAGAACGAGGGCAATGTCTCACGACAAAAAATTGAAGACCAGTGTTAGGCACCTAGTGGGCCTGGGTTTTTTGCTGAACTGGCACAGCTATTAGGAACCCAGTATCTATCGTGCTCTTTCTTTGAGTATTTTTTTATATGTGTATTTTAATAAGAATATCGCAATAATTTCGTATTCTACGGGATGCAAGCTAAACAGGGATGCTGCTATATCAACTGTGTAAATATGCATTTATAGAAACTGTTTGCACTGATTAACGAGATGCTATGAAAAGTTTTTTTTTTTTTTGTAGATTTAATAGTATTTCTTCGCTGTTCTTTTTTCATTAAATTCCCTTGTCATTCTGATGATCACTGGTTTCATGAGGATGGATGTGAAGATGGACCTCCGGAACCCAGTAACTAGGTTATACTTTGGTAAGACCCTTATTTGTCACTCTTGAGTTTCTGACTACAGTAATGAATAGTCATTCATTACTGTAGTCAGAACCTATTTAGCTAGCATAAAAATAATGAAAAATGACAGCCGGTTCCAATGGCTTTACGTGCATGCAAGCAACTCCTTATGGCTGATGCAAGTCATCCATCCATAAACCAACTTCGGAAAGCTCGGCTTAACCTGGAAGATCGGTCTGTGCTGCTGTAATTACTTAGCTACAAGTTTCTATAACTTCCAGGGTCACGGGACTGTCGCGTCAGGTAACCGTGACCCAGGAACGTAACGAGCTATTGAAGGATCATCTTGGATTTTAGTCAGTACAAGTCGGACAGTTACTATTGATTTTACGGGGGATCAGAGTGGATCAGTTTTTGGGGATCAGAACGGAATAACTCAAAGTGTGTGTCCACACTGGAAGCCTAGCGCGACGGCGGCGGCGGGCGCGGTGGCGGACGCGACGGCGGCGGCGGCGGGCGCGATCTGTGTCCATACTGCCGATCAAGCATTTGTTTTTGTAGAGGCGATTTCAGGTGTTGCAAACCGGTGGTACAAAGTAGTTTCTATAAATCTTGTTTAAAGAAATTCATTTTAAAATGTTTTATAGGTTGTTTAGGATTGTATATAAGTAAATTATCAACCATTCTACATGAATCTAGTCAAGTAATTAATAAAATAATTTAAATATTAACAAATACCTCCTATCGTAGTATTTTAGTGCATGTCCTGATAACTAGATGGCGCTGACTATAAGACCGAAATGGTTTGCTACACCTGCCACCAACCCTTTATATCTGTTGTTGCCTAGCAACGCCTAGGCTCGCAAAATCGCTTGTAGCCATCGCGCTAGGCCCCCGCCTTAGTCACTTCAGTATGGCCACGAGCGGCGATTTCATACATTCAATATTATCGCGCCCGCCGCCGCCGCCGCCACCGCGTTAGGCTCGCAGTCTGTTTGAGCACAAAGAAAGCATCTATAACTTGTATTAGATAATTTTCTCGTACCTACAATGGAAACGTACCAGAAGTTAGTTGCGGGTGCATCGGGTGCTAGTTCTCATAATAACAATTGTTTTACTGCTCACCTCCTTTCGGACGGTCCGTTATGTTAGTATACAGTACGAATGCAAATTTAACCCGCCTTGGGAGCGCAATGAGCGTTCGCTCCGCTTCCCTACAAATTATTGTGTCTGCTTTCTGAAGCTGGATGGTTTTTACAATATTTTGTTTAGAAGTTTCAGAAGGGAAATTATGGTTATTTTTTTTTAAGCTATTGCATAGCTTTTATCGCGGGCTCTGAGCGCAGCGACCGAATCAAGAAATTCCGTAACGAAAATAAACCTAACAAAAATAAACCTAACACCCCGCATCGTCTAACGTCGTTTCAGTTCGGCAGACTTCGGCACGGTGTTTGTTTTTTTTTGACGTTTCACTTGATTGACGTGGCTGACTAGGTATACCTAGACTAAAAATGGGTTTCTGTCATAGTCATGACACAAAACCGCTAACTTTTTTGCTAATCTTTCGACTAAAGTGCAAGTAATTTATTCAAATTAGGATCAACATTTCCAGGATTTTAAAATAACACAGGACAGTTGGTAACGCCTACTTTTATTAACTTTGTAGTACTTTGTTTTCTTTAATTAGTCATTTATTCCTTCTGGGTAAGCTCGCTCTATCTTAAGCCTCTACCTCACCCCTTAGAGGGCCAAAGCCCTCTGGGATCGCGGGACTAACGAATTACTGTGACCCCTGGACCGTAAGGGGCAATTAAGGGGTCACCGTAGATTTTAGTGAGTACGAGTCTGGCAGTACCACCCGTCCCGCCCTGGCCGCCCTGGACAGGAGGACTCATTATTTGATGATTTTACCACGATAAAAAAGGCCTTATTCTTTGCCTCTGGGCTAGATTGAGACCAAGAGACTTTAAAAACAAAGCTTTGTAGTGCAAAAGCTTATAACCATATAGGTACTAGAAATGAAAACTTTTTTTTTTTGGGTGTTTTTTTTTTTAGGTGGTAAAATCGCCCTGGGTGGGGCGGAAGGGACTGTCAGACTCTTACTGACTAAAATCCACTCGTGTTCCTTGCTATGCCGTTTACGTTCCGGAGCCACGGTATCCTGTGTTAAGAAAAAACCCGCGACCCCAGCAGGCATTTGGCGCGAAACACGACACGCCACTGACCCGGGCTTGGTCCTTAAACCTAAAACCTATAGCAATAGTAACACGTAATTCCCAGTAACATGTCAAGACTTCATTTTGCAATACCAAATTGAAAATCATATAAATTAGATAGTCATGTGACTAAGAGAGTGATGATTATGAATGTTGATGGATGGAGAGGAAGAGGGAGGCCAAAGAAAAGATGGATTGATTGTCTAAGGAATGATATGAATGAAAAAGGAGTGAATGGTGCTGTGACGTCTGATAGGGGAAAATGGAAGAAAAAACGTGTTGCGCCGACCATTTCACATCACACCAACTGAATCATATAACTCTTGCCTTTGTCAAACTGACGGATGAAGCGTGCCGAGGCGTTTTTGTTTGTAATGTATGGAATTGTTTGAAGCCTGATGTCACATAGACTATCGGACTGCTTTCGCTTTTTTATATGACAGGATTCGGATCGCATTCGCCTAAACGCCAACCTAAAGGTCCAATAATTTCCACCGAAACCTAGGATCAGGTTTTGCGTATCTATGTGCTCAAAACACTCAATTAAACGGACTTATACAAACTCAAAATCCAATAAAGAGCATTAAAACAAGCCAAAATAAAAACCCCCACTAAATTAAAACTTATTACCGGTTCGATATTTAATGAAATTCCTATGTAAAAGGAATGTTCATCTAATTTACTACTGATTATCTGTCTTTGTGTGTGTCTGTGTGTTTGCTACATTCATTCCGCCGGTCGTCGCTGTTGAATCGAAAACTTTTCTAGTTTCAACCGAAAGGAATTGGATTAAACTAGTAACGAGCGGTGGAAACCGGATTATTTGACGCCCCGCGATTGGTCGAATGCACTCTCCGCTATTTGTATTAAAATAAATTATTCTACACTTGAAATTAAACTTTTGTTTGCGATGTTTTTGTAACTTTGCTTGCTTGTTTGTTTATTATTTGTGTTTGTTTTGTTTATCCGATGTTGAAGTTTTGTGCGGTTGTTTGTTCAGGATTAGTTTAAGTGGAAACTGAAAACTGTTTATGTAATATTTGGTTCATATCTTCGAAATTATCTATTAGAGCAAATTTTTAAATTGTTAAGATAACTCTTCCGCAGCATTAAACGTTGGTTAAAATCTATGATATTGAGCATGAAATAAAATTTTCAAAATTTACATACCCACATGGGTAATTTTTTGAATGATTTAAACTACTCCTCGTTAACAAGGAAGCCTACAGTTTCCCCATATCATTTTCTTATGTGAGTAGGCAAAATCTTTGATAAGCCACTTGCAACTGCTTTAAATTCAATTCGTTCAGTTTGTTTAAATAGGTGTTAATTCTGTGTATCCATTTTTGTATACAATAGATTATTTTAATCAGTATGCGAGCATGACCAATTGAGGAGCTTGTGGCTAAATAATTACAGCCGCACAGGTCAATCTTCCGGGTTAAGCCGTGCTAGCCGAGGGTGGTCTGTGGATGGGTAACCATCTGTCAAAGCGAGTTTCCATGGCTCGGAAGTTATTTGTGGGTGGAGTTAGTGTTAGTCAGAAGCTATAAAGTCTGACAATCAGTCCTACCATAGGGTATCGTATTGCCCAGTTACTGGGTTGTGGAGGTCCGATAGGCAGTCGCTCCATGTAAAATACTGATATCCAGCAGCATCTGGTTCGATTGGAAACCGACCCCAATATAGTTGGGAAAAGGCTATAGGCAGATGATGATGCGAGCATGGCCAATTCTGTCTTTATTCTATCAACGGGCATAGACAAAGTTTTGCCCCAATATGACAGGACAATGAACATTGAACAATTCTACAAAGTTTTTTGTTATTTTAACTAAACATTATAAATTAGATTTACTGTTTATCTAATAACCTTTCAACAAATCGGCTTAGGTCCTCCAATATTTATTTAGTTACCTAACAAATTGGAAAGCAAAAACTGTTTCGAAGTCCTATAATTGAATTCATATAAAAGGAGCAATCGAATTTACTGAAATTAATGTAAATACGTATTTGCCGTGGGGCGCCGGCTTAGAATTGCGCTCCCCCAAATCATCCCGTGGGTGTCGTAAGAGGCGACTAAGGGACAAACCGGAGGTCGGGCAGCAGCGTCCTCCGTGTACTGCACATCCTCACTGCGATCGCCAACCCGCCTGCCAAGCGTGGCGATTAAGGCAAATTACCCCCTAATGGAAACCACAGAAACCAGGCCCCCAGTCCCCGGCAGCTCCGCTATCCCTGGCGCGGGTAGCGGTCAAGGTAACGGCGGAGCAGGGGGTGCTAAGAATCTCCGGAAGAGATCCGGCTACCCACCCCAACGACGACTGGCCCTGGTAACACACAACATACGCACATTGAGGACTGACGAAAAGATCTGCGAGCTGGAAGAGGAGCTGAGCAAGTTACACTGGGACATTATGGGGTTATGCGAAGTCCGTAGAGAGGGGGAGGACACCGTAACCCTGAAGTCTGGTAACTTGCTATACTACCGGGAGGGCGACCAACAGTCCCAAGGTGGTGTCGGGTTTCTCGTTCACAAGTCCCTCGTAAACAATATAATAACCATCGACAGTGTGTCGAGCAGGGTGGTATACCTAATACTCAGAATATCCAAAAGATATTCGCTGAAGGTCATTCAGGTATACGCACCGACCTCATCACACTCCGATGATGAAGTGGAGACTATGTATGAGGACGTAAGTAGGGCCATACATAGCTCCAAAACCCACTTCACTGTTGTTATGGGGGACTTTAACGCAAAGTTGGGCAAGAAAAGCGGTGATGAGTTGAGAGTGGGGCAATTTGGATATGGGCAACGGAACCCTAGGGGACAGAGGCTGGCCGACTTTCTGGAGAAAGAGGAACTCTTCATGATGAACTCTTTCTTCCAGAAGCCGCCTCACAGGAAATGGACCTGGCTGAGTCCCGATGGTTTCACGAGAAACGAGATAGACTTCTTCATGACCGACAAGAAACGGATATTCAGTGATGTCTCTGTGATCAACAGGGTAAAAACCGGTAGCGATCACCGAATCGTAAGAGGCTCGCTGAATATCAATGTTAAACTTGAAAGGTCCAGCCTGATGAAGTCTACGCTCCGACCTACTCGGCCCCATATTCAAAACCCCGAAAGCTTTCAACTCGAGCTCTCTAATCGCTTTGCTTGCCTTGAGAACTTAGTGTCAGTGGACGAGATCAACGACGGGCTAGTGGAAACTGTCCGCACGGTAGGGTCTAAGTTTTTTAGACCCTGCCGTAAAGATAGACCTCAGAAATTGACCGAGCAAACCTTAAACCTCATGGCTGAACGACGTTTGCTACAGTTGCAGTCTTCCGATGACGCGAAGTCATATAGGCAGCTCAATAGACGTATATCTAAGTCCTTGCGACACGATCTGCGTCTCTTTAATACGAATCGTGTTAAAGAGACCATACAGCGAAACCAAGGCTCTAAAGTGTTCGCAAAGGACAAGTCTATTGGGCAAAGCCAGATGACAAAGCTGAAACGGGAGGATGGCAGCATAGCGTCGACCAAAGCAGAGGTTTTAGGCGAGATCGAGAGGTTCTATGGACAGTTATACACTTCGGTCGCAAAGCCCGTTGACAGCTTGGTAGGAGATCCAAGAGCCAAGCTGTCCCGACATTATACCGAAGATATCCCGGACATCAGTCTGTACGAGATTAGGATGGCCCTGAAGCAGCTTAAGAACAACAAGGCGCCGGGCGAGGACGGAATCACTTCAGAGCTTCTGAGAGCGGGTGGAACACCGGTACTTAAAGTCCTCCAGAAACTCTTTAATTCCGTCCTCTCCGAGGGCAAAACGCCTGAAACATGGAGTAGAGGTGATGTGGTGCTGTTCTTCAAAAAAGGTGATAACAGCCTATTGAAGAACTACAGACCCATCACGCTTCTAAGTCATGTTTACAAGCTGTTTTCAAGGGTTATCACGAACCGTCTCGAACGCAGACTTGATGACTTCCAGCCTCCCGAACAAGCCGGTTTCCGAAGAGGCTATAGTACCATAGACCACATCCATACGCTGCGGCAAGTTATACAGAAGACCGAAGAGTATAACTTGCCATTATGCTTAGCGTTTGTGGACTATGAGAAAGCCTTCGATTCGGTGGAAACATGGGCGGTAATTGAGTCACTCCAGCGATGCCATATTGACTATCGGTACATCGAGGTGTTGAAGTGCTTGTATAATAACGCCACCATGTCGGTCCGAGTACAGGAGCAGAGCACGAAGGCGATTCCATTGAGAAGAGGCGTAAGACAGGGGGACGTTATCTCCCCGAAACTGTTTACTGCCGCAATGGAAAACGCCTTCAAGCTCCTGGAATGGCAAGGACTTGGCATCAACATCAACGGCGAATACATCACTCACCTTCGGTTTGCCGACGACATCGTAGTCATGGCAAAGTCGATGGAGGAACTCAGCATGATGCTCGATGGCCTCGACCGAGTTTCACAACGGGTGGGCTTGAAAATGAACATGGACAAGACGAAAATTATGTCAAATGCCAATGTTGTGCCCACCCCAGTCTCTGTTGGAAACTCGGTACTCGAAGTTGTTGACTCATATATCTACTTAGGACAAGTAGTCCAGTTAGGTAGGTCCAACTTCGAGAAAGAGGTCAACCGCCGAATCCAACTCGGTTGGGCAGCGTTCGGGAAACTACGCAATGTCTTTTCGTCCGACATCCCTCAGTGCCTCAAGACGAAAGTCTTCAACCAATGTGTGTTACCAGTGATGAGTTACGGCACCGAAACGTGGTCTTTCACTATCGGCCTCATCTCAAAGCTCAAAGTCGCTCAACGAGCTATGGAGAGGGCTATGCTAGGTGTTTCTCTACGTGATCGAATCCGAAATGAGGAGATCCGTAGACGAACTAAAGTCACCGATATAGCCCACCGGATTAGCAAGCTGAAGTGGCAATGGGCAGGCCATATTGCTCGCAGAGCAGACGGCCGATGGGGTCGAAAAGTACTAGAGTGGAGACCACGGACTAGCAAGCGCAGCGTAGGACGTCCACCAGCAAGGTGGACAGACGACCTTATAAAGGTCGCCGGAAGACGCTGGATGCAGGTCGCTTCCAACCGGTATCTGTGGAGATCAAAAGGGGAGGCCTATGTTCAGCAGTGGACGTCCTATGGCTGAGATGATGATGATGATGATGAATGTAAATACATTTGAAATGGCGAATTTTCTCTGTCGTGGTTTTGAAGTAGCAAAATGTTGTGTCTTTCAGTTTCCAGGGATTCAGTAATGAAATAAGACTTGAGAAATTAATCCAGTCTTTCTAGGAAATTTAGTGTTTTTCTGACTGTAATCTGGGTTAATTTGAGTGATATATCTTATTTAGATTGAAAGAGATTATTCCAAGTATTCAAGTAACTTAGCCCGGCTGAAATAAGATGCGATACACTTAACTGTGAATAAATTATTTTAGAGTTTTAAAGACAGCTCAAATATCAAGGGCGCATGCGGCATATGCCTTTTTCGTGTTTGTTTTTTTGGGAAATGCAAAACGTGGAACGTTGCTTTTCTTGGGATCCAAATCGAGATTATCTCAGTTTCGTATATCAGCAAGCGTTGAAACCTTGAAACGAGCAAAACATTATGATTGAGAGCATACAAAATACCTAGTTAATAACAGGCACAAAAGTTAAAAAAAAAAAACTTGAGAGGTGTCAAGGGACACCCGGATGGAACGAAGTTACTGTAATACACTCAACAAAAATAATCGTCGCGACTCCACTCCACTCCACTCCACTCCGCTCCGCTCCAAACCGCTCCGCTCCGCTCCAATCCGCTCCGACCCGCTCCAATCCGGTCCGCTCCAATCCGCTCCACTCCGCTCCAATCCGCTCCGCTCCAATCCGCTCCGCTCCGCTCCGCTCCGCTCCACTCCGCTCCGCTCAGCTCTTATCCACTCCACTCCACTCCGCTCAGCTCTTATCCACTCCACTCCACTCCACTCCACTCCACTCCACTCCACTCCACTCCACTCCACTCCACTCCACTCCACTCCACTCCACTCCACTCCACTCCACTCCACTCCACTCCACTCCACTCCACTCCACTCCACTCCACTCCACTCCACTCGAGTCCAGTCCATTCCATTCCATTCCATGGTAATAAACACATTACCCTCCTTTGCGTCGCGCAGTCGGATAAAAAGTGTCGTGCCAACTTTTCGTAAGAATTTTTTCCGTCCAGCCCCCTTTCACAACGCGCGATAAGGAACTTCGTTCCAAAAATGAAAGTGCAGTCCTTGTCAGAGATATCTGTGATGGTACTGTAGTTGACCATTCCAAAGTGTAGATCTCTACGGAGTATGACGGGGCCCCCTTAGAGGACCATCGCCTGCCAGCGTCGCGGTCGCGGGAATATCAGGTAATATCTCTATGGAGAATAACGGAGAAGAAACTCCATGAACACTTTTTGAAATCAGAATATTGAAACAAAACCTTAGTTATAACAATTCTATGAAAGAAAAAGCCCAAGACATTTAGGTGCTATGGAGCTTTGTGGTTGATAAAGAAGAATATCTGGCACATTGTAAATAAAAAAAAGGTAAGGTACATAAATATTGCTGTCCTAATTAATATCAGAGCAGAGTGAGCAGTGGTGGCCCAGTGGTGTCGGCCCCGTTTTACGTGTTGTATGTCAGGGGTTCGAATACTACGAGACGCATTACTTTTTTCAATTAATTTCATCACCACTGCTCTCAAAACTGGTGTAGGAAAAACATTAAGTATGAGAAATATCTTAGAATCAAAAATTCAATTGTGACGTCTAAAAACCCGCACTGGGCCAGCGTTGAGGATTATGGCCCACTCTCTCAGAGAAGAGGCCTGCGTTCCAGCAGTGGGATCATTTGTAGGCTGGTGATGATTTTGAAGTTAATATCATAAAATCCTTTTGTTAATTACATAATATGTATTACGTACCTACATAGCTTAATTTCCCTTCTCTTGAGCCTATATTCATCAAACACAGTCCCATATAATCCAAAAATAATATCCAAGCCAGCGGAGATTAAACCCTAATTACATAACAATGCAGTAGTACATAGCAAAAATCATACAAACTTTAGAAAAGCCGCCGTGTTTCAGTTTTACAACACCCAGAGCCCACACATAGACCAAAGTTGGTATAAAAGCGACACTTTCCGTTTGATTGAAATATGCTTAACCCTAGATTCATAATCATATGTAGGAAGAACACTATTCATAAACATTCGTCTCAGAGACGAACTTATAAAGATATCGTTATTTATGATTTTTTCAATAAAAGAAAAATAATAAATTATTTTATTGTTTAACTTCTTTATCGAGCTATTTAAAACTTATGAGATAAAACATAAATATATTCATTCTGATCATTCCAGACCACATCAGGCCATGGTGGTCCATTTACATCATTTTTTACAGTGGTTACATTGGAACTTCGTCATTCGACACTTTTTGTAATTACAGAAGCTAAATTTTTTTTTTCGTGAGTCTGTTGGTCCAGGCGTATCGCTAGTAGGCAGTTCATTTGAAACTTCAACCATCTTCCTTTTTAGGCATCGCCTCAAATTTGGCATTTCGCGAAGCTTGTGTAACCACGGTTCGGTCCTTTCACAAGCTAAGCTCAAGCCCGCATCTCCTCGCTGAGTCGAGGTAAAACAATCGTCATCATCAAATTCTGATAAACAATTCAAATGATGCGATTTTTGACGATCTTTTGCGTCCATTTGTAAAAAAAAAAAGAAATAGAAGAAAAAATGCGAATATTTACATGTGCACACGATTTTACTAAATAAAATGTGGTTGAATTATTTAAAACTAATTTCAAATATTATCACAAACTTTTCTTTTACTTCATCAAACTAGAAATCTTCAAAATCGTATTTCAGAAATTGCATCTCATACTCATCTCTACTCGTCAATCGTCTATCTATTCATAAACATTCGTCCCTCAGACGAATAAAACTCTGTAACTGCTCAAGGACACGTCATTGTGAGAAAAATGCACTTGCGATACTTATGTTCCTATGACTTAGGAAGGTACTGGCAATATCAGCTTTCTATCTCATTAGCTCTAAAAATGAGAATCATTTTTACGTTTTGCGCGGTCTGTGAGACGAATGTTTATGAATCTAGGGTTAAAGTTGTGAATACTTCAGAAAAGCCTTCGCAGTCAGGGTGTCGCATTGCTTGCATACCACAGTGTTTCGTCTAGTACAAGCTAGCGAGACAAAATTATTTTTTTACTTATTTTAATTGTTTACGTATAAATAAGGTGTCTTACGTCGTTCTGTGTTCTCTAAGTCCAAAGGTGTGCATGCAAGACGGTCACCAAATTTCCTACTTTTGTTTACTAATATCACGAACGTGAACGATCCCTAGTACAACAAAAAAAGAATTTTGAAAATCGGGCTATAATTGACGGAGTAATCGCGTAACAAACACGCAAAAAGTAAAGATCATCATATGTCATCCAAGTAGCCGAAATTAATAAAAATGCTCACAAAATAAAAAGTACTGAACCAAATTGGATGAAATTTTTATGAGACCAAATGGCAAGTATACTGCATCGAACAAAAAATGAATCACACTAATCGGACTAGAAACCTCGGAGTAATCGATGTACATACATACATTTATCATAGCTATGGCTCGTTCTGAAAGAAAGTAAATTACTTTATCTGCGGGCGGTTTCGGGAGTCAAAAACTAAAGTAACCTACGCCTGAATGTTTCAATTATAACATACAGAAAAATCTAGCCGGATACATTGGGATACAAAAAGTTGCAACCCTTTAAAGTTTGAAGTTAAAAAAAAATATGTGGGATTATTTCAACATACTTCATCATCATCATCTCAGCCATAGGACGTCCACTGCTGAACATAGGCCTCCCCTTTTGATCTCCACAGATACCGGTTGGAAGCGACCTGCATCCACCGTCTTCCGGCGACCTTTATAAGATCGTCTGTCCACCTTGCTGGTGGACGTCCTACGCTGCGCTTGCTAGTCCGTGGTCTCCACTCTAGTACTTTTCGACCCCATCGGCCATCTGCTCTGCGAGCAATATGGCCTGCCCATTGCCACTTCAGCTTGCTAATCCGGTGGGCTATATCGGTGACTTTAGTTCGTCTACGGATCTCCTCATTTCGGATTCGATCACGTAGAGAAACACCGAGCATAGCCCTCTCCATAGCTCGTTGAGCGACTTTGAGCTTTGAGATGAGGCCGATAGTGAAAGACCACGTTTCGGTGCCGTAACTCATCACTGGTAACACACATTGGTTGAAGACTTTCGTCTTGAGGCACTGAGGTATGTCGGACGAAAAGACATTGCGTAGTTTCCCGAACGCTGCCCAACCGAGTTGGATTCGGCGGTTGACCTCTTTCTCGAAGTTGGACCTACCTAACTGGACTACTTGTCCTAAGTAGATATATGAGTCAACAACTTCGAGTACCGAGTTTCCAACAGAGACTGGGGTGGGCACAACATTGGCATTTGACATAATTTTCGTCTTGTCCATGTTCATTTTCAAGCCCACCCGTTGTGAAACTCGGTCGAGGCCATCGAGCATCATGCTGAGTTCCTCCATCGACTTTGCCATGACTACGATGTTGTCGGCAAACCGAAGGTGAGTGATGTATTCGCCGTTGATGTTGATGCCAAGTCCTTGCCATTCCAGGAGCTTGAAGGCGTCTTCCATTGCGGCAGTAAACAGTTTCGGGGAGATAACGTCCCCCTGTCTTACGCCTCTTCTCAATGGAATCGCCTTCGTGCTCTGCTCCTGTACTCGGACCGACATGGTGGCGTTATTATACAAGCACTTCAACACCTCGATGTACCGATAGTCAATACGGCATCGCTGGAGTGACTCAAGTACCGCCCATGTTTCCACCGAATCGAAGGCTTTCTCATAGTCCACAAACGCTAAGCACAATGGCAAGTTATACTCTTCGGTCTTCTGTATAACTTGCCGCAGCGTATGGATGTGGTCTATGGTACTATAGCCTCTTCGGAAACCGGCTTGTTCGGGAGGCTGGAAGTCATCAAGTCTGTGCTCGAGACGGTTCGTGATAACCCTTGAAAACAGCTTATTAACATGACTTAGAAGCGTGATGGGTCTGTAGTTCTTCAATAGGCTGTTATCACCTTTTTTGAAGAACAGCACCACCTCACCTCTACTCCATGTTTCAGGCGTTTTGCCCTCGAAGAGGACGGAATTAAAGAGTTTCTGGAGGACCTTAAGTACCGGTGTTCCACCCGCTCTCAGAAGCTCTGAAGTGATTCCGTCCTCGCCCGGCGCCTTGTTGTTCTTAAGCTGCTTCAGGGCCATCCTAATCTCGTACAGACTGATGTCCGGGATATCTTCGGTATAATGTCGGGACAGCTTGGCTCTTGGATCTCCTACCAAGCTGTCAACGGGCTTTGCGACCGAAGTGTATAACTGTCCATAGAACCTCTCGATCTCGCCTAAAACCTCTGCTTTGGTCGACGCTATGCTGCCATCCTCCCGTTTCAGCTTTGTCATCTGGCTTTGCCCAATAGACTTGTCCTTTGCGAACACTTTAGAGCCTTGGTTTCGCTGTATGGTCTCTTTAACACGATTCGTATTAAAGAGACGCAGATCGTGTCGCAAGGACTTAGATATACGTCTATTGAGCTGCCTATATGACTTCGCGTCATCGGAAGACTGCAACTGTAGCAAACGTCGTTCAGCCATGAGGTTTAAGGTTTGCTCGGTCAATTTCTGAGGTCTATCTTTACGACAGGGTCTAAAAAACTTAGACCCTACCGTGCGGACAGTTTCCACTAGCCCGTCGTTGATCTCGTCCACTGACACTAAGTTCTCAAGGCAAGCAAAGCGATTAGAGAGCTCGAGTTGAAAGCTTTCGGGGTTTTGAATATGGGGCCGAGTAGGTCGGAGCGTAGACTTCATCAGGCTGGACCTTTCAAGTTTAACATTGATATTCAGCGAGCCTCTTACGATTCGGTGATCGCTACCGGTTTTTACCCTGTTGATCACAGAGACATCGCTGAATATCCGTTTCTTGTCGGTCATGAAGAAGTCTATCTCGTTTCTCGTGAAACCATCGGGACTCAGCCAGGTCCATTTCCTGTGAGGCGGCTTCTGGAAGAAAGAGTTCATCATAAAGAGTTCCTCTTTCTCCAGAAAGTCGGCCAGCCTCTGTCCCCTAGGGTTCCGTTGCCCATACCCAAATTGCCCCACTCTCAACTCATCACCGCTTTTCTTACCCAACTTTGCGTTAAAGTCCCCCATAACAACAGTGAAGTGGGTTTTGGAGCTATGTATGGCCCTACTTACGTCCTCATACATAGTCTCCACTTCATCATCGGAGTGTGACGAGGTCGGTGCGTATACCTGAATGACCTTCAGCGAATATCTTTTGGATATTCTGAGTATTAGGTATACCACCCTGCTCGACACACTGTCGATGGTTATTATGTTGTTTACGAGGGACTTGTGAACGAGAAACCGGACACCACCTTGGGACTGTTGGTCGCCCTCCCGGTAGTAGAGCAAGTTACCAGACTTCAGGGTTACGGTGTCCTCCCCCTCTCTACGGACTTCGCATAACCCCATAATGTCCCAGTGTAACTTGCTCAGCTCCTCTTCCAGCTCGCAGATCTTTTCGTCAGTCCTCAATGTGCGTATGTTGTGTGTTACCAGGGCCAGTCGTCGTGGGGGTGGGTAGCCGGATCTCTTCCGGAGATTCTTAGCACCCCCTGCTCCTCCGTTACCTTGACCGCTACCCGCGCCAGGGATAGCGGAGCTGCCGGGGACTGGGGGCCTGGTTTCTGTGGTTTTCATTGTAGGGGGTTATTTGCCTTAATCGCCACGCTTGGCAGGCGGGTTGGCGATCGCAGTGAGGATGTGCAGTACACGGAGGACGCTGCTGCCCGACCTCCGGTTTGTCCCTTAGTCGCCTCTTACGACACCCACGGGAGGATTTGGGGAAGCGCAATTCTAAGCCGGCGCCCCACGGCAAACATACTTATAAACTCTAATTTGGGCAAAAAAGTACATGTATTTTTTTTAATCAAGTAAAAACAGTAAGTACATACCCTCAATAGTACAATCCATCACAAGAAAATCGTTTCACTTTCATATCAATTATTACAGATGGTGTCACAAGTGTGCTAAAAATGCAACTTATTTACAAATGAAAATTGCGCTTCCTTATAATGAACATTAACCCCTCCACAAAATTACTTGTTGAAGTAAGAAACAAATGATTTCTTTGAATTTCTTACCTGGGAAGGGTTGTTTACAAGTTGTTATCACGAATTCCTGGAAATGACGTCATGAATTTTGTCCCGCTAGCTTGTACTAGACGAAATACTGTGCATACGTTGCATTTGACTACTGTGCGTTCAAACTAAGAATAGGACGGTCTAGCCTCATATTGTGACGACAATAACGTTTAAGAAAAATAAATTTTAGGCAAATTGATTTTCAAGAATTTGTAATCGTTTTTTTTTTTTTTGTAAATGTTATTTTTATTTAGTGTTTGTTGTGCGTGAAATCAGAGTGCACATTTTGCTGTGCACACAGCACATTTTGCATTTCTGCTCATCACCAGTGTCATCCCGTTAAGATCTATCTGTTCTGAGCAAGATTTTGAGGATGAAACAACCTATTAATAGCTTGTGATGACTCTAGTGATATTCCCATCCTGTCAGACAATTCCGACTTTGATAAACATATATTTGTCTAAGATAGCAAAATGGGGTTTTCTTCGTAACTTTGCGATAGGTGCATCCACATAGAGCGAGTAGCCCGGCTCGAGTAGCTTTCCTCGAGGAAACTGCCTCGCGAGGCTGTATGCTCATACAGCCTCGCTCTGCTCTGTGTGGACGCACCTGATGTTCGTCGACCGAGACACGAAACAATATACCTACGCGAGCAAAACAAAAAGCCGACACTGGTTGGCTCAAGTGCTCGGGCACTCCCCCTTGGCAGCCTTGCCTCGGCCGAGACAAGTCCACACTAATCGAGCTGCTTCGCGCGGCAAAAATCTCGCGAGGCTGCTCGCTCTTTGTGTATTTCGGTGATACATAATGTGTTCGTAGGTATAAAGGAAAATCGTATATTTTTTGTTCATCTGTCTTATTCTATGCCCAAGTACAAAGTTTAGTAGCATCTCGGGAGCTGAACAATTAAACCGGCGAACTTATTCTCTTTAATACCGTGTCTGCAAATTATACAGTTTAATCTCACTGCTTAGCAAAACTTTACACTATGGAGTCGGCGCCTCTCGCGAAATCATTTTGTTTATATAATTTATTTGTGTGAATGCTCGGATGGAAGTTACATGTTGGGATAATTTAATGATAAGAGTCTCTTCGCGATACAGGATCGACGGGGATTATTCTTGCTGTTCAAATAAATTTTGGGTAGTACAGACATTGTCGAACACGTTTCCTTCTTCCCTTCTTCGCTATCATGCGTCATAGCATCATTTACTCCTTTTACATTCATATAATTTCTCACACAATACATCCATCGCTTCTTGGGCCTTCCTCTTCCTCTGCATCCATCACCACTCTTTATAAAATAAATTATGAAACATTTATTTGACAGTAAAGAACACAGAAAAAAAACTAACTAGCTTTTAAAATTCCAGTATTGATCAGACGTTTCTCTCAATTTTTAGGGTTCCGTAGTCAACAAGGAACCCTTATAGTTTCGCCATGTCCGTCCGTCCGTCCATCTGTCCGCAGTTTAGCTCAGAGACGGACAGTACTAGAGAGCTGTAATTTGGTGTAAATATAAGGATTTGTTGTGCCGAAAAAGTGGTAAAATAAAATTTCGTAAAATATTTTTTTTTAGGGTACCTCCTGTACACGTAAAGTGGGGATGTTTTTTTTTTTTTCTCGCGTACCCCTTAGTGTGGGGTATCATTAAATAGGTCTTTAAAAAATATTGATAGTTTCCATTAACAGTTTTTTGATAAAAAAAATCGTTTGTGAAATATTAAGCTTTAAAGTGCTAAATTTTGCTCGACTCGAGTGTCCCCCCCCTCTACCAGCCAAACGGTTATGTTTGGGGGTGTAAAAAAATTCACAATAGTAGTATATATAACGAAATATAAAAGAAAATTATCATGACTAAGTAGGCTTTACAACTTTACGAGTAATAGTCGACCAACTTATAAAATGTACTTGGATAACATATTTTCTTAAACAAAATGTATCGGAGAACATGTTCGTCAACTGCAAATGTAAGTTGGTCAACTTTATTTTTACAGCTTTAATAGGTATGTTTTTTGGGGATAGGTAGGTTTTTATCGTCAACTATTTTTAACTAACTTCAAAAAAAGGAGGAGGTTCTAAATTCGTCGTAATCTTTTTTTTATATATTTTCCCCGATTTCTCAAAACTCCTGGACCGATTTTGAACATTCTTCTTTTTACAATTAAATTCAGCGAATCGGTTTAGTTAGTTCGCATAAGTACATATTTTGATGGGCAACTACGGAACCCTACACTGTGCGTGGCCCGACACGCACTTTGCCGGTTTTTCCATTGGTTTCGATTTTACCTATTTTTCCAGTTGTAGTAAAAAATAGCCATTCTGGATTTCATGTTTTACATAAGCCGAAGTTTTTATAGAATGTTTTCTTTCGAGAAACAGCTAGCAAAAATTAATTAACAGTCGGTAAATAGATTCACCACTCGCCAAAGGAACTACCTTCACAGCAATTAATAGTAACTTATTTCGATTTTCGAAACACACAACTGAAACCAGACACGAGATGGCCAGACGAAAAAAATAACGAAACTATTTGCAACCTTTTTTCCAAACTAAACTGCCCGCAGCACTTCTATTCAGCGACCTGAAAAATATTGCAAAAAAACTTTTACACTCCAGCAATTCACAGAAATAATCTAGCAAACTGTACAAATAACAATTCTCACATTCAAACGACTTCTTTAAAAAACCGGCCAAGTGCGTGTCGGGCCACGCACAGTGTAGGGTTCCGTAGTTGCCCATCAAAATACTTATGCGAACTAACTAAACTGATTCGCTGAATTTAATTTTAAAAAGAAGAATTTTCAAAATCGGTCCGGGCGTCTTTGAGAAATCGGGGAAAGTAAATAAAAAAAAGATTACGACGAATTTAGAACCTCCTCCTTTTTTGAAGTTAGTTAAAAATAGTTGACAATAAAAACCTACCTATCCCCAAAACATACCCACCTATTATAGCTGTAAAAATAAAGTTGACAAACTTACATTTGCAGTTGAAAAACATGTTCTCCGATACATTTTGTTCAGGAAAATATGTTACCTAAGTACATTTAATAAGTTGGTCGACTATTACTCGTAAACTTTTTTTTTTTTTTTTTTTTTTTTTTGGGACAAACCCACCACACTATTCCCAAACCACTGCAACTCCTGAAAGCCAGAATCAACAGTGGCAACCACCAGAAAAGCGCCGAGACAATGAAGCTCGACGTGTCCCGGAGAATGAATTTACCTGTCTTGGATCCTGCACGAAATTAATCAGAAAAGAATAGTGGAGGAGTAGGAAAAATATGTTTCCACTTCCCTCCATGCAAGCAGGAGACAGAACAAAACAAGGCCAATAGGCACAAAGGGACATTACAACTGGGAGAAGCCCAGTTGCCTAGCACCACGGGTAAAAATGACTACTAATATTAATGGGTCCTAAATTGTGAGCTGCTATATTTGATTCCAATAATAGGTATGGCAAAAACGCTTGAACGCACGGAAGTTTGTTCGAGTTTCGACAAGGTCCGTATAATAAATGACTCCAGATGTAGTCTGAACAGCATCCAACATAATATTGCGTTCGTTTTGCCAAAGAATACACTCCCAAAGAATATGATGTGCTGATTGTTCATATTCACAGTCAGGTGTCGAACATTGACAAAAAGGCGAGGGAACAAGCTTGAAGGAAAACAATTTACTTTTAAAGTTACCATGTCCGGTGAGAAATTGGGCAACACAGTGATCCACCTCCAGCCACGTCCTAGCCAGCCGCTCACGAACGGATGGAAAGAACTGGTAGAGGTGCCGTCCCTTGATAGAATTATCCCACCTATTTTGCCATTCGGATAAAAGATACTCGTAAACTTGTGAAGTCTACTTAGTCATGATAATTTTCTTTTAAACTTCGTTATATATACTACTATTGTGAATTTTTTCACACCCCCAAACATAACCGTTTAGCTGGTAGAGGGGGGGGGGGACACTCGAGTCGAGCAAAAATTCGCAATTTAAAGCTTAATATTTCACAAACGAATCTTTTTATCAAAAAATTGTTAATGGAAACTATCAATACTTTTTAAAGACCTATTTAATGATACCCCACACTAAGGGGTACGCGAGAAAAAAAAAACATCACCAATTTACGTGTACATAGGTACCCTAAAAAAAATTATTTTACGATATTTTATTTTACCACTTTTTCGGCGTAACAAATCCGTATATTTACACCAAATTACAGCTCTCTAGTACTGTGCGTCTCTGAGCTAAACTGCGGACAGACGGACGGACGGACGGACGGACATGGCGAAACTATAAGGGTTCCTTGTTGACTACGGAACCCTAAAATTAATTTAGTTTCCCTCCCTGCATTGTTTGTGCACATGTTCTCATTTTCCTTTTTACCGTTGGCAATGATCAAAGGAGTCCGAAAATGAGTTTTCTGCGGAAACTGGTGATCGTTCCTTTTTATCTCTGCCACGGAATAGATAGGTACAGAAGGATGGTTCTAAGTAATGAGAGGAAACTGACATGCACACATACAAACTCGCCGTTTGCAACTTCAAGCGATGCTACGAGTACTTGTCGCATTTACGTCGCATGTCACATCACGGTCCCGTCAATCGTATCATATACTAGCTGTGCCCGCGACTTCGTTCGCGTGGATGTCGGAACTTAACAATGTATTTTTTAGTGCGAAGCGCTGTGGGAGGATACCGATACAAATAATTTTCTGTATGCTTTTGTTTTTATCGTCATAAAATTGTCAAATTAGTCTTCTCACCCAGGGCTGGGCAAGAGGGACTGTCTGACTTGTATTGACTAAAATCCACGGCGATCCTTAAATAGCCCTTTACGTTCCGGGGTCACGGTAGCTCGTAAGTCCTACGACTCCGGCTGGCTTTGGCCCTCTAAGGGGTTTGGCCCCCGTCATTGTGCTGACGCTCTTTGTGGCGCGCGTGGAACACAACGTTGACTTCGACCCGGGCATGGTCCATGATCTGACAGCGAGTCGCCCATTACTCGTCGCCCGAATGCTCACGCCAGTTGGCCAGAGATCGTCCTGCGACGTCCGTCACCGTGGGCATCTACCACGGCGGCTGGGTGTGGGTCGTGAGGTGGACACTGTCCTCTTCCTCACGCGTCCCGTCTCCTCCTTCGCTGGCATGACTGTTTCGCAGAAGGAGGCGACCGGTTTTCACTCTATTTCAGTTCAAGCAATGCCGAGAGCGGAGGTGGCCGCCTATCACCGTTGTGAGGACATGTGCGATGCTCTGTTCTAGTGGGGCAATTTTGCACCATATGCTCTACCGTGTCCTCTGGACGACCCTTGTAGTGGTGACATCCACGCGTTTCTTCCTTCCCCATCCGACGCATGTACCTCTCAAAACTTCTGTGTCCAGTGAGGATCTGCGTCAGGTGGTTGGTCAGGACGCCGTGACACTTTCCAGCCATTCCTCAAAGAGAGGTCTTACCGCCGCGATTGAGGCGTACACGAACCTCGGTTTCGATAGTCGCTCCCTCCATACTGCCCCCTTTTTTTATCGTGGTAAAATCATCAAATGAGTCTTCCTGCCCAGCAGGGCTAGCATGCGCAAGGCGACATTATCTCTTATTTTGTCGTTCTCGATTCGTTTGTCACTTTTCATAACATGCGCACCACGAGAAGATATCTCGTCGTGACTTCGCCTTCACGACGCGAGATAACCGATATTACCATTTCATGAAAACAAACCGTATTAGTTAAGTTACCTCGCAAAATTTTATCCTGCTGTCAGATTGACATTAAGTTTTGTTGTTTTGCTCGATTCGCGCCGTAAAAACGAATATTATTTTTATTTTAGAGAGTGAATATTATTTGTGGATTATGGATTTATATTAAACCGGCAAAATGATTATTTGTTCAATAAACTGAGCTGTCAATTGAATTTGACAACTAACATTGACATAAACTTATGACTCAATTCAGCGAATCCTCGCTAGTTTAATTTTTTTCCGGCGAAACATCGACGGAAGATTTAAACGCACCCCCTGTGGTTCGCTCGTGCTAAATATTTTCGAATTTGAAATAATTGTTAGATGGCTTTGGCATCAAAGAAATTGTAAGTATTAGATCAAAATCCCGTTACAGATGGCGGAGATGCATAATTTAGTTTATTATCACCTATTCAATGATGGCCCAGAGCAGTGGTGGCCCAGTAGTATCGGTCCCGACTAACGAGTTGTAGGTCGTGGGTTCGAACCCCGCCAGGCGCGTTACTTTGTGTGATTTGTTTGATCACCACTGCTCTCAAAACGGTGAAGGAAAACATCGTGAGGAAACCGGCATGTCCTAGAACCAAAAATTCGAAGACATGTGACATCCACCAATCCGCACTGGGCCCACAGAAATATTAAAAACAGGAGAAGTGGCAAGGGGACGTGTCCGCTACCATGTGGTTCTGAGCGGTACGCTCAGAAAGTGAAAAAATGGCCGTCACCGCGAGTTAGTCTGTTGTCAACCGCATTCGTGAAAAAAACGATTATGCCGTCTTGTTCGGTGCTTTTGTGCAAAAATAGAAACCAAAACAAATATTTTAGAAGTCATGGCATCGGGTTTCACATGTAATTACAAGTATTTTACAATATTTGTCTTAAAAATCACGAAAAACAACAAGCAGTAAAATATATCTGACTTGTACTACTGTACTTTTGTTTTCCTACATTACTCCGACGGTATTATTTTTGCAATAAATACATTGCTCTTTTACAACCACATCATTGCATCACATAGTGACTGAACAAGCAATGTAAAACTGACATAACGATACCTCAATCAGCCGTAATGTCGCATGGTACGGCCGCTGGCTAGTGACGTGCTCTTAGAAATCCGACAAAGTCTATCGACAAGAAAGTCGACTGCTAATTGCTATTTTTTTTTTTTTTGAATTTTTTATCTTGTAATAAGGCTGGAAGGCCGATGTGGTTCATGGATTTTTACATTTTTTTATTATTTTACAGAGTATTAAATAAATGCGAAACCGAAGATGGTTAAGTAAATTAATTAATGTTTAGTTTAGTAATCTATGGACTAAATTAATAGTAATCTATACAATAAAGATAATAAAAACGGTTTCATATCGTTTTTTATTAATTTTATTTCCAAACCTTTATAATTTATCGATATATTTATCGTGAACTCTTCGATTTAGTCAAACACTGTCGAGTCCGCCCCCGTGTCCCGACGACACACAATGATAATTGTTTTAGTTTGAGTAAATTACACGGAAAAAGTACGCTGTGGTTTAAAGAATAAGGTTTATATTTAAATGACAGAGTTTTCGACGGCGCGTGTGTGCACTTGTTCGTAGTATTGTTTTGATATACTACATGCGTAATATTATCTTTATGGTGGGGCAGTTGTGGCTTCACCGGTTTTCTATACATTTTGAACTCCACGCCATATCTCCTTCTATAATATATCTATGGCCCACTCCCTCTCACAGAGTGAAGGCTCGTGTCCCAGCAGTGGGAACAATATAGGCTGATGATGATGATGATGAATGTTGTAATTGATTTACAAAACAAACCGTGTAAATAATGGATTTTTCAAAGTTCTAAGTTATGTAATCATAATACTATGTAACATTAAATTATCTCGATGAAATGTCCTAAATGTAATGTACAAAATAAACACTATGCCAACCATAAAATTCAAGATTGAATGTTGACTATTCATAAAGTACAAAGTTCTGAAATTGCTGCGAAACATTATTCGTAATACGAACGAAAGTTTACTTGTCGTGTGTGTACGTAGGTACTGTACAATAATAGTGCCCTTATTAATTGAAAGAGATAGATTGATAGTTACAAATTGAACTGTAAATAACTGTAAATGTAATCGGCTTGGAGCTTATCTATAACATAAATAGCCATAGGCTTTGTAATTCGCCAAAGGGACTGGAACTCGTTATCCCTTAGGTCAAATGGGTTGCAGACGTCGCGAATCACCTTCCTCTGTATTTTTCATGCTTCCCTCTCCTCATACACAGATAAATGATAATTGTAGTACGGCACCGCCATTATACTTAAAAGTTTACAGAACACTGTTTTCAGTTTTTAGTCACTGTTGTCGCGATTTCTCGTCTTCGAAAACCATCGACGAGAAACTTGTCATAGGAAAATGTCAAAATTCGACTAAATATAGCGCGCATGACGACAAAAACAGGTTTGACAGAACGACATGAGTTCTATGTCAGAACGACACGACATATACATAAGTGTCACCATGTTAGCTCCCATCGACAAACAGACATTATGTCGTCTCAGGACGAGATAATGTTGCGCATGTTAGCCCCTCCCATCGACAAACAGACATAAGTCGTCTCAGCACGAGATAATGTGTCGACAAAATTTTGTCGACTTGCGCATGCTAGCCCTGCAGGACGGGACATGACTAAAATCCACGGTGTTCCTTCAATAGCCCTTTATGTACCAGGGTCACGGTTATCGAGTGAGACAGTCCCGCGACCCCGGCAGGCTCTGGCCCTCTTAGGGGGTCTCATCAGATTGCTGACAGCTCTTTGAGGCACGCGTGGAACACAACGCGCCGTCGACCCGGGCATGGTCCATGATCGGATGGCGAGTCACCTATTACTCGCCGCCCGCATGCCCGCGCCTACGGTGGCCGGAAATCGTCTTGCGACGTCCGTTGCCGCGTCTCCCGCGACGGCTGCGTCGTGAGGTGGACGCTGTCCTCTCCCTCACGCGTTCCGCCTCCTCCTTTGCTAGCATTACTGCTTCGCAGAAGGAGGCGACCGCTTCCCATTCCGTCTCGCCCCGCAGCATGGCCTCGACCAGTGCCCATCGCCGCTGTGAGGACACGGCGGTGCTCTGCCCAAGCGGGGCAGTCCTGCACCGTATGTTCTACCGTATCCGTATCCGTATCCGCAGTGGTGACACCCAGGCGTTTCTGCCTTCCCCATTCGATACAGGATCCATACCGCCCCCTGAGATGGCGCCGGAACTCTTCCCGCCGCGCCTCGACTTGTCTATGCAGCGGGGATTGGCCAGTGCTTCTTTATAAATACATGCCGTCGGACGGCAAGCTACCCATTACGTGCAAAATATGTGGAAGCTTATAATTAGCAATTGTCCACAAACTAAAAAAATATTCAACTTTTTTATTAGTCTGTAAGCTTTCTGTAAAATAAAGTAAATAAATCTATATTTATAAAATTCAAAACTGACTGACTGATCTGACAACGCACAGCCCAAACCGCTGGGCCTAGAAACTTGAAATTTGGCATAAGCCCTCCTTATACCACGTAGGTGAGCACTAAGAACGGATTTTGCGAAATTCGGCCCCTAAGGGGTTGTTTTTGGGGTTTATAGTTTGCATGAAACTTCGCTACTACAGGTGCTAGGAATTCCAAATTTTGCATGGGGTGTCTTTTTAGAACGTAGATGCTCACTATGACGGGATTTTGCGAAATTGGACCCCTAAGGGGTCTTTTTTTGGGATTGATAGTTTGTATGAAACTTTTTTAGTAAAAGTGCTAGGCGTCTCAAATCTTGCATGATGGTACTTTTTAAGATGTAAATGCTCACCAAGGTGGAAATTTTGTGAAATTCGACCCTTAAGGGGTTGTTTTTGGGGTTGATAGAACTGAGACTCAAATTTTTACATAGGAGTTCTTTTTTGGACGTAAGTAATACCTAAGACGGGATTTTGCGAAATTGGATCCCTAAGAGGTTGTTTTTCGGGGTTGACAGTTTGTATGAAACTCTGTCAATATAAGTGCGGAGAGCCTCAAATTTTGCACCGGGTGCCTTAATAAGACTTAGATGGACACCATGGCGGGATATTGCGAAATTCGACCCCAAAGGGGTTTGTTTTTGTGTTTGATAGTTTGTATGAAACTTTGTTACTACAAGTGCTAGGCGTCTCGAATTTTGCGAGGGATTCTTTTTAAGACCTAAATGTACACTAAGACGGTTTTGCGAAATTCGACCCCTAAGGGGCATTTTCGGGGTTGATAGTTTGGAGACTCTGCATAGAGATTCTTTTTTGGACGTAGTTGCGGGTGTTTTGTGAAAATAGACCCCAAGGGGTTGAATAAGGGGTTGATGTTTTGTATGAAACTTCGTTTCTACAAATGCTAGGAGTATTAAATTTTGCAAGTTTGTTCTTTTATGACGTAAATGTACACCAAGGCACTATTTTCTGAAATTCTACTCCTAAGGGGCTGTTTATGGGGTTGACAGTTTGTATGAAACTTTGTTACTACAAATGCTAGGAGTTTCAGCATGGGGGTTGTTTTAGGACGTAGGTTCTCACTAAGGCGGAATTTTACAAAATTCGTCCCCTTAGGGGTTGTCTTTGGTGTTTGTTATTAGAGGACTCAACATTGCAGGGGGGTTCTATTTAGGATACAGATTCTCACTAAGAGAGGATGATATGAAATTCGACCCCTAAAAGTTTGTATTGGGGTTGATAGTTAAGAGTCTTAAATTTTTAGGACCTAGGTGTTACCTAAGACAGAATATTGCGGGTTGATAGAATTTTTGTTGAATATTGATTGGGTTTTTCAAACAGTATCCCATATAGAGGGTGGCCGGGACTAGAAATAAAATTCACAAAGGCAAAGTTTGAAAATCACGCGGACGAAGTCGCGGGCGAAGTGCTAGTAAATAAATAAATATATTACTCCCCGTCCATAAGCGGCTGGAATATGACCCACTATTTCCGACGCCCTGGGCGTCTTCAGCGGTGGCTCGGGTGAGGTAGAGGGTGCACTTTCCCTCACGCGCAATTATGGTAATATGCTCAGTATTGCCCAGGCAGTAATAATTTTGTTGTGACATTATTTTGAAACTATTATATCTCCTAAGATATTCATTGAAATCAAACGATGTCAAAGGCAATTTTGTTCAAAATTAAATGCTTGTGATGATTAACGTATTTATTTTGATAAGGATTAATGGGTGAATCCTGAAATTCGGCATATTTAGGTGATTCCCTTGGCGAAATTTATTTAAACAGATTTTTTGTAACTAACAATGTAATATAAAATTTAGCTTCATTATAAACACATTAAACGAATTGGCATCACTTTAGGCCGGATGGTTCCCAATATATTGCGTTTTAATTTTTTTTGGCCAGGGGAATCAAAAAAAGGTAGTGGAAAATCAAGTTTTATTACTATTTTAAAGTAGCCTCTATATAATGCTAATCAGTCTCGTTAACAATTTATCACTTTCAATACCCGACCACAAATCGTTAAATCACAAATTGCATTTGAAAACGTGGTCAGGGTAATCAACGAGCTAGCGAAACCAAAACCAGGGGAATCAAATACTTATGTTCATAATTTCGTCCTGGACCAACGAGCGGCGTAATCTTTCACAAAGACGTACGAAGCTCTACCAGCAGCGCACATGCGACGGCACGGAGACAATCTTCTATAAAATTCTACTAAGATATACGAAGATTTGTGACGCGCCACGGGAATCACTGTTTAGTCTCGGACAAACTTTATATTGTAATTTAAAAAAAAACTATCATAAATGTACAGGCTGTATCTTTTTTAAATATATCTACAACAATCCTGGTAGCGATTAGACCACACTGTTTATTTTGTTTACGTTCGTAAGTAAGAGTTTTATTGGTATTTTGTTTGCGAAATGTGCAGCGGACGCGCCAGGGTTATCAATTTTTAAGCCTTTTGTATTTTTTTTCGACTGTTTAGAACCAAATTAGACACAAAAACTATCGTGCAACAGTAAGATCATACAATATAGTGGCATAAAAAAAATATTTTGGTTTCCAATTTAAATACTACGGGTAGTTTTTTTCTTCGGACAGCGTAAAATTAGCCTCTCAAGATTCACCCTAATATCATATTAATGAAAATACCTTCGCAAATAATGCATTACTTTAATACAAATTTGATTTCCATAAAAAAGGTTATAGTGTCTTTAATCTTAAAAGATAGATATATGCTCTCGCGGACTTTATTTTAGAACTTTTTATGAGGAATAATTCCGTAGTACATATTTTTTGCGTATCTTTAACCGTTTACGCAGCGCACGCAACGAAAGCTCTCGAAAAGGAATACATTTTCCCGATTTTGAAACATTTCTCATTGCTGCTCCGCTCCTTTTGGTGATAGCGTGATGTTATATAGCCTATAGCCTTCCTCGATAAATGGACTATCCAACACAAAAAGAATTTTTCAATTCCAACCAGTCGTTCCTGAGATTAGCACGTTCAAACAAACAAACAAACAAACTCTTCAGCTTTATAATATTAGTATAGATTTTAAACAAATCCTTTATTTTCGAGAGTCGCTTTTAGACGTACAACTGGTGGTCTAAGAGAACTTCAAACAGTAAAATTTCTTCGACATGGTCATTCCATACTAAAATGACAAAAATACAAGGTTAAAAACTGACAAGGTCATTAACACCATCATTCAAACGTAAATGGGATCACCATTTATTTATTTTTTTAAGTTTCCGATACTCCGTCATTGCTGCATAATGTCGGATCGTGGCGCTTGCAACAGTGCTCAAAATAGGGTGCTCAAAACAAATAGTCTCCTACCGGGTAAAAACCACTCTGTTCGGTTACATACCATTTACGTTCCAGGGTCTACGGTGCCCTTTTAAGACAGTCCCTTGATCCCGGCAGGCATTTGACCTTTTGAGATCCCCGTCATTTTGCTGACACCTCCTCGAGGTGCTCGTGAAAAACTACAGAGAAGCAAAGAAGATCTAAACAAAGCATTGGTTTGGTAATGTGTGGATATGAGTTGAAGAAGAGATAGAATTGACGAACTGGCCTTCTCCACCAGTTTTTGAGGTGTGCAGGGAACAAATTATGTTCACAGTTTAATCTTTAAATGCTCAGTACAGTCTAAGGATAGTTCCCGTCTAGTTTTGTCAGATTATTTTCGCGAGATTAACTTGTCTGCTTTGAATAGGGGTTCTAAGTGAATAAGGCTTATTTTTATTCGCTTTTTTAACTTATTTGGGGATGACTGAGATAGAGGCTGGCTTTGTGGATTCTGAGGAAAAAAAGACGTTTCTTTATTTTATAAAATACTAGCTGCTACAACACGATAAAAGTAATGTACTCGTAATAAAGTTGAAAAGTTTGTTTGTTTTGTTGAACGCGCTAATCTCAGGAAATCCTGATAAAAATACAAAAAATATACATTTTTATTGGATAGTATTTATCGATTAAGGATAAAGGCTATATTAACATCACGCCACGATCAATAGAAGCTGAGCAGCGGGGTGAAACCACGGTGTACAACTAGTAAAAAAATAAACGGGAACATAAAATCAAAATAAAAAGTTTTTCTTAATTCAGCTTTAAAACTATCTGTGTACCAAATTTCATTGAAATCTGTTCAGTAGTTTTCGTTTGAAAGAGTAACAAACATACATACAAACTTTCGCATTTATATTACAAGTAGTACCTAAGATTTACTGCCTAGTTGAAGAAGAAGAAGTCTATTGAACAGGAGTTCTCAGGTTCGCTTTACGTGTTATTGGGTTTTTTGATAAAAAAGTAAAATGGAAGTTTTCAATTACAGCCAATCGTCCGGATTTTAGCCCGGTTGAAGGCAATTTTTTTGATATCCTCTTGCTTCCATTAAGATTTTTTCAATCGTCACCATGGCGGTCGAGGTTTGTGTTCCCTTTAAATGGCATTTTTAGCGTTCCTATTATATTATGACAAATATTTATGAAAAACAAAAAAAAGTGATCAAAGATTTTTTTTCATAATAAAGGAATATTTTTCAGACCTCCATTTTAAAATTTATGCTACACTGCACTGCGTGCTTTTTTATTATGATATCGGGGAAAAAATCTAGTGTAGTTTGGTACACTGAAAAAGAACTGTAAAAATTGTACGTATAGCAGCAAATGCTTTTAATGGTTAGTCTGGCGAAATTTTACACAGAAAATAGTTTTTTTTTTCTGAATATTTTAAAAGAAATAGAAGCGAAAATACACCGTTTCAAAAATTTAAATAACTCAACTATAGATACGAGTATCTAACCATTTTTTTTAGCGTGGTAAAATCATCAAATGAGTCCTCCACGGCTCCCACTCAGGGCAGGGCGGGAGGGGCTGTCAGACTCGTACTGACTAAAATCCACGGTGTCCTTCAATAGCCCTTTATTCCGGGGTCATGGTAATTCGTTAGTCCCGCGACCATAGATATCTAACCATATATAAATTCCAAAGCTAGATTTGATACGTATTTTTCTTTTATTAAATCAACGCATATTTAAAAAGATATAATAACAAGAATGGGGGCTGATGACGTCAAAAGCAAATAAAAAAAATATTGGCAATAATGAAAAAGTCATACCTACCTACTTATCTCTATACATTTTAGTTAGGGACTTTACTCACGGCGCGATGCGTCGCAATGCGACGCGTTTCAAACGAATTCCAACTACAAGTGAAAATCAACCTTGCCACTAAGAAATAAAGATGCAATTCGATTGACTTGACGTTGTCATGGCCATCGTGTTTTGTTTTTCATCTACCCATAGATAACAACGTGTTTTATGTCTTATGTCATAGTGGCAAGGTTGATTTTCACTTGTAAGTAGTTGGAATTCGTTCGTGTCAATATTTTTTGATAATCCAACTGACAAACTAATTATATTTTTACAGTCAAATATCCTATTATGGAATGTAATTAGAAAGATTTTCTGTCCTTGAGTTACAGAAATAATAGAAATATCTATCGAATTGTATGGAAAATAGGCTGATTATGATAATGATGTTTAGAAAATAACTTAGTCTATTCTTGGTAGAGTACTGACAAAATCCGACATCCTACGCGTGTTAGAAATAACACATAAAAGTTTGTGGTTGAAAAAAAAAGAAAAAAAATACCGACCGAAAGGAGAACTTCCTCCTTTTTTTGAAGTCGGTTAAAAAGGCTCGCAGCAAATAAAATTATTTAAGGTCAAGTCACACCGAGACGCGACGAGCGTTTCAATAGAGCTAGTGAAAATCTCACTATATTTACTACACGAAAAGATACAACAATTACTGAACGCAACGCAGTGCGGTACTACGGACAAGTTTTAATAGCAACTCAAAATCTAACTTTATTTAATACACGAAAAGATACACATTTCCAATATCGTCGCGTTGTCACGTTGCGTCTCGGTGTTAACTGACTCTTAAGAAAAAAAAAAAAACATGGAACACACAATTAATGTCACAGCACAACAATACATGCCATCTTTAAAAAACCGGCCAAGTGCGAGTCGGACTCGCACATGAAGGGTTCCGTAGCAGCAAGTAACATAATATAAACGTTCTTGTAGTTGGTAGTAACTTTGAAATGTAAATTACGGATTACGGTTTATGACGTATTAAAAAAAAACTAATTACTTGATCTTGTTCAAACTAATTTTCAATTGAAGTTTGCATAGTAATGTACATCATATATTTTTTTTAGGTTTATCGTTCTCTTATTTTAGAAGATAAAGGGGGGGGGGGGACACACATTTTACCATTTTGGAAGTGTCTCTCGCGGAAACTGATCAGTTTAGAAAAAAACGATGTTAGTAACCTCAATATCATTTTTAAAGACCTATCCATAGATACCCCACACGTATGGGTTAGGTGAATTTTTGAGTTTCAATTGTAAGTATGGGGGCAACCCTCAAAATTACTTTTATTTTTATTTTTGTGTGAAAATCCTAATGCGGTTCACCCAATACATCTATTTACAAAGTTTCAACAGGATAGCTCTTATACTTTCGAAGAAAAGTGGCTGTGACATACGGACGGACAGACAGACAGACATGACGAATCTATAAGGGTTCCGTTTTTTGCCATTTGGCTATGGAACCCTAAAAAAAGTCCTCTCCTTCCACTCCTATCTCGTAAAACATAGTAAGCACCTCTCCTCCCCCACCATTGTCATAAAAAGTTGTCAGAGCAACAGTCCTGTTCATATTTTATTCATGTAGTGTGCTTGACCCTGGAGTTTTTACACAAAAGGCAATTCATTTCATATGACGTATTTATCTACTCGTTAGGAAAGGTTTACTGTATCGTTGTGATATTTTCTTTTGGTAAGAAACTAATGATTTTGGAGATCCGTGAAGTTCAGACTTTATATTGGTCAAGTCATAAGAGGACCATGCACCAGTGTCTGAGATGGTCTTTTGAACAAAGAATCACACCGATTTGAGTGGACCTGTCCAGTCAGTCAGTCAGTGCAAGCATGTGTCAGTTTTCGTGTACCTCAATTCATAATTCAAGGAGTTCAACAACACGACGTACAATACCAAATGAAGGACATTTGTGAAGGCCAAGGCCGCATAAGTGACTCCAACTGTCGAACAATTAGGCGGAGACCTCTCGCGCCCGGCATTGGTTGCGGCCATGCTGCGGGGCGAGACGGAGTGGGAAGCGGTCTCCTCCTTCTGCGAAGCAGTAATGCTCGTGAAGGAGGAGGTGGGCCGCTTGAGAGTGAGGACAGCATCCTTCCTCCGCCCAAACCGCAGTGGTAGGCGCCCGCGGCGTCGGACGTCAGCAGATGATCTCCGGCCACCGTAGGCGCGGGCATGCGGGCAGCGAGTAAAGGGCAACTCGCTGCCCGACCATGGACCATGCCCGGGTCGACGGCGCTTTGTGTCCCACGCGCGCCTCAAAGAGCGTCAGCATAATGACGGGGCCCCCCTCTCAGAGGGCCAAAGCCTGCCAGGGTCGCGGGATTATTTCCTTACCGTGACCCCGGAACATAAAGGGCTATTGAAGGACACCGTGGATTTTAGTCAGTAAAAGTCTGACAGTCCCTCCCGCCCTGCCCGGGTTATGGGACATCTCGCCCACGAAAAAACTGGCCCGCAGGCCAGATGTCCCCTTTTTAAAATGTGCATGGGTAGTTTCACCCGAACCAATTTAGTAGAACGGGTCAATGTCTTCTATTAAATAGTGAAGGGATATTTCGGCAAAATCCTATATTTTAAATTAAATATCTGTTCAATAATAATCAGCAAAAGTACTAGGCAAGCATAAGTTCAAAGTGGTATGTAGTTAAATAATTCTAGGCAGGAGGATTATATTTTAAGGAGGATTATTTAATTTTTTTGAGAATCGAACCCACGACCTCCGGCATAGCAGTCAGGATCACTAACCACTAGACCAACAGGCCTGTCTTGTCAACTTATGCTTGCCTATTATAGTACTTTTGCTGATTATTAATGAAGAGAAACTAATTAAAAATATACTTAGTAACGATCTTGCCGAAATATCCCTTTACTATTTAATAGAAGACATCTGACCCGTTCTACTAAATTGGTTCGGGCGAAACTACCCATGCACATTTTAAAAAGGGGATATCTGGCCTGCGGGCCAGTTTTTTCGTGGGCGAGATGTCCCATAACCCCCCTGCCCGGGGTGGGAGGATGATTTTACCACAATCAATATCAAGAAACCAAAAAAAAACTTGAGAGGTGTCAAGGGACACCCGGATGGAACGAAGTTACTGTATACACTCAAGAAAAGTAATTGTCGCGACTCCAGTCCAGTCCAGTCCAGTACGGTCCGGTCCGGTCCGGTCCGGTCCAGTCCGGTCCGGTCCGGTCCAGTCCGGTCCGGTCCGGTCCGGTCCAGTCCAGTCCAGTCCAGTCCAGTCCAGTCCAGTCCAGTCCATTCCATTCCATGGTAATAAAAACATTATCCTCCTTTGCGTCGCGCAGTCGGATAAAAGTGTCGTGACTTTTCGTAAGAATTTTTTCCGTCCAGCCCCGTTTCACAACGCGCGATAAGGAACTTCGTTCCAAAAAAGCGTGACCCACATAGGTCCTCGCATTCACAATGAGTGTGGTCTTACTAAAGGGGTACGAATTGTATTACGGAGTAATTAGATGGTAGAGAGTAGGTCAGTAACGCCGTCACTCCATGTTAAATATCGGTGTTGAAATGTATCCAGTTAGACTGCAAGCATACATACCCCTATATAACTGAAAAAGGCCTAGATAGATGATGATAAAGTTTATCGGACAAAAAGTTTTAAAAAGACCTTGTATTTGATTTATTCCCGTTGAATCCCACTTTTGGATCCCATTTTTAGGTATTCCCGATGGATCCCATTTTTATTCCCGTTGAATCCCACATTATGACAATATGTGTACATATCAGAAGAAAATTGTGTTACCTTTATTTTAAAGATTTATTCTCTGTTACTAATTTATGATGCCGATACTTTTGTGCGTCCAGCTTATCTGAGTTCAATTGCTATATATCCCAGCGATAAAAGCAAAACCAGTGACGACACAAAGTCATTAGTACAAAAAATCATCTCGCCTGAGGAGTTAAAACTTCATGTTCGCGGGCTGAGCAAAATCAGAAACGGAGGCGTCATCATCAGGACGGACAACAAAGGTGATATTGAAAAATTAAAAAGCTCACAAAAATTAGTATCCTCGGGCCTCACAGTTGAAGAACCATCTAAACGCCGCCCTAGGATAGCTGTTATCGGTGTTCCTGTAGCCCTTACGGAAAAAGAGGTATTCGACTGCATTTATGTGCAAAATCTTGCCGATAAATTGCCGAACACCACTCAAGAGTCCTTTTTACAATCCATAAAATTGAGCCACAAGTCTGGAAAGAAGGATCGCCCTACCTGCAATTACATTATGGAAGTTCCTGCCAGTACCAGGAAAATTATAATGGACCAAGGCCGAATCTTCATAAACTGGACATCATGTCCAGTAAGGGATTTCACTATAGTGACCCGCTGCTTCAACTGCCAACAGTTCGGACACGCAGCCAAATTTTGCAGAGAAACAGCCCCTACCTGCAACCACTGTGGAGAGACTGGACATTCTTTCAAGGAATGCGCCAATAAACTTTCTCCGCCTCAATGTGCAACCTGCAAACGTTTCAAGAGGAGAAATGATCATCCAACTGGTGATGTGAACTGCCCGGCACGTAAATATGCAGAAGACAATTATATTAATTCTATTGACTATGAAGGCGCCTAGGAGCGCCACATTCTACTTTTTAATCTAGCACATTCACAGTAGGTTAGTTTTTACATATTATATTTCGTTATGGCCAATCAGCTAATTTGTGACCTAGATAGTTTTTCCGTGTCTGGAGCTAAAATCTGTAATGTCGAAGAATGTAAAGGTGAAATCGTCACTGGGGACAACACATTGACTTTACTTACACAAAATATTCGCAGTATAAGTCGAAATTTTGACGGTTTCCAAGTTTTATTACAAAATCTTGACATATTTTGTGACGTCATAGTTCTAACCGAATGTTGGCTGTCCAAACAAATGACTAATATACCATCTCTTGATGGCTATAATCTTTATAAAAGTGATGCAACTTTTAACCAGAATGATGGCATAGTGGTTTATATTAAAAATAATTTAAAAACAGTAGTAGAACAACCCAGTTTCCTAGACTGTAACTGCTTGCTAATTAAAATCATCCCAGATACAGTTATTATGGCTATTTACAGGCCTCCTTCCCTAAGTATTGATAGGTTTTTAGATTCGCTTAACAATAATTTAGGAAAAATATCGTCATTTAAAAATATAGTACTAATAGGGGATATCAACATAAACATTGCAGCCGAGAGAATCGATACTCATTCTCATAATTACCTAAATATATGCTCATTTCATGGACTTCTACCAGCTCATTACCACCCAACACACCAGAGTGGCTCTTGCCTGGACCACATTCTCATAAAAACAAAAAATCCATCCAAAACAATGGTTACTAATTCTTCACTAACCGATCATCAAGCTGTCTTACTAACATTACAAGTGTCGTCACCTAGAAAAAACTGCATGCGTAGCTATACTAAACTCAATATGACGAGTCTTGAAACAGACTTACGCGGTATTAATTTTGACCCTGTTTACGATTCACATGATCCAAATATTTCTATACAATATTTTGTCGATATGGTCCAAACAGTGATAAGGAAAAATACTTTTTATAAAGTAATTCCTAGAAAATATAGTAACATTAAACCATGGATTACGCCCGGACTTGTTCGCTGTATCAGACATAGAGATAAACTTTACCAACAATTAAAATATGCACCAGAAGATGAAATACTTTCAATTGTTTACAAGCGTTACAGAAATTTCCTTAATAATCTGTTGAAAAAGGTAAAATACCAATATGATAAAAACCAACTACAGAAAGCAGGGAAAAACAATAAACTGATTTGGAAATTCATTAAAAGAAATACATTTATGTCAAAAAATCCTGAACCTGCTCTGGAGCTTTTATCTTCTGAACCAAGCCCAACCAAAGCAGCAGATAAGGCTAACCATTACTTCATTAACGTCGGCAAAAATTTAGGAGAAAATAAAATATTAAATAACAGAGGTTTTTCCATTACATGCCAAACGAAGACATTGGCTACGCAAAACTCGTTTGTCTTATTAAATATTGATGTTGATGAAGTAATTAGTTTTATAAACAGATTAAAGGAAAATTGTGCCGTAGGGTCTGATGACATACCGAATAGCATACTTAAAAGATTTAAACATGTCTTTGCCCCTCCCTTGACCCACATTTTTCAGCTATGTTTAACAAAAGGAATTTTTCCTACATTGCTTAAAAAAGCCGTGGTCACACCTGTATTTAAAGCTGGAGACAAAAACTGTGTAAGTAACTATAGACCAATATCAGTTCTAACTGGCCTCTCAAAGATTTTGGAAAAAATTATTAACAGTAGACTAGTAAATTATCTTGAAGGAAAAAAATTACTTTCTGATCATCAATTTGGTTTTAGGCCTAAAAGATCAACAAGCCAAGCTGTTCACCGTCTTACAAATTATATAAGCACACACCTGGATAACGGCATGCACACTATAGGGATATTTTTAGACCTCGCCAAGGCTTTTGATACAATTTCTTGTTCTTTACTTTTAAACAAGCTTGAAGGGTTGGGTATACGGGGAGTACAATTACAACTTTTTGCAGATTATCTTAGTGACCGCCATCAATGTGTTAAAATAGGTAATTTCAGGAGTTCTGAACTAAAGAATAGCTGCTATGGAATCCCACAAGGCAGTATTTTGGGCCCCACCCTGTTCTTAATATATATAAATGACCTTTGCAATCTGACACTCCAAAAGGGTGTCATTATGTCATACGCGGATGACACAGCCCTATTGTTCACTGCAAAATCAATGGCTGAGGTCTTCGAGGTAGCACAGAAGGGTTTTAATACGGTTATAAATTGGCTTAATAATAATCTCCTCACATTAAATATAGATAAAACCAAGTACCTAGTATTTACAATGAGAAACACCAATAAAACGCTTACTAACGAAAACATCCAAGCGCATAACAACAGTAACTTACATTATGCTGATTTTGCATGCACTTGTCCCACTTTAGCTAAAACTGACCACATCAAATATCTAGGCATTACGATTGACACAAATCTGAATTTCCGCAAACATATTGATGTATTATGTACTAGAGTACGTAAATTAATATATATTTTTAAAAATTTACGAAACATTGCCGACTTTAAATTAATTAAACAGGTTTATTTGGCTTTGTGTCAATCCATTATCACCTACTGCATATCGTCCTGGGGTGGTGCCGCCAAAACAAATCTAATTCACCTAGAACGGGCTCAAAGAGCAGTCCTAAAGGTTGCGACTTTTAGACCATTTAGATATCCTACTCACCAGCTTTACACGGCATGTGAGGTATTAACAATACGCCAATTATTTGTTTTGAATGTCGTTTTGCTTCAGCACAGCGAAAGGATTTGGTCTGTGCTAACCCTCAGACTAAACATGCTTACGCTAGACGATTTTATTTCTTTTTAGGACCCTACTTATATAATCAGCTCAACAAACTGTTAAAGATTTATGATTTAAATTATAAAAACTGTCATTTACGAATGCAAGAATACTTGGGAACTCTTAATTATACAGACACGGAAAAACTGCTGGAAATTTCAACATAAGTTTTAGTATTTAGTCTTCACATTTTTGTCATTACCATTGTCTCAGTAATTTATTTATTTTAACATAATTGTTTTAAAACAATCTAGTTTTAGTACTTTATACAAAATGATTTAGTCTCTAAAAGTAGTATAATTATTATCTTGTTGTTTATTTATCTTCTAATGAATTGTCCTCTCTTAAAATTTATTGTAAAGTGATGACCTGAAACACAGGTTTTAATTAAACCTACATCAGGCAGAACTAACATTACCTTAAGAAAAACTGTACCTCTATTGTAATTATGTAAACCTTTATTTTGACTTAATTTTTGAATAAAATTTATTATTTATTTATTATTATTTATTTATTTATGAATTTTACTAAAAATGTTGTAAAACAAAAGCAATTTTATCTAAAGTACTCGCATTCAGATTTTTAAAGCATGTGGGATCTAACGGGAATAGTTTTTGGGATTCAACGGGAATAAAAACGTTTTTATTTTGTTATGGGATTCAACGGGAATACATTTTAATTTTTTGTGGGATCCAACGGGAAAAATATTCAAGTGGGATTCAAAAGTGGGAACTAACGGGAATAATTCTTTAAAATCACTAAGCATTATGTAAGTTTTATTGAGCACTAAGCATTATTTGGGGGACTGACAATGGCTAACAACAAGACACAAATTTTAATCTGTGACGGTCAGAAATTCGTTTCGGGAAATCTTTTGCCCAACCTAGGAACCGAACCTTGAGCACAGGTCTGTAAGTCGCGCTAAAAGTACGATAAATTCAATACTGTCGGTAAACACAACAAATTCAGGGCACGTCGCAAACACGTACACGCCTGAAAATATCCTGAAAACCCCCGATCAGATACATTCTCACTCATGCGTGTCCACATAGTGAAAAAATCTTTCTCGACCCACTTGAAGGCACTCATGCGCAAATCTTGACATGTCAATACGCACGTTATTTTATCTACATGTCCGCCATATTTTGACGGCATCTTTGGTTTAGTGGTCATAAGTGCGACAGCTTAACATAATGGCGTGGTTAATTTGATTCCAAGGTTCGTCAGGGATTTTTTTTTGGGATTTTACATCATGTTTTTTTTAAAAGCAGCCGCGGTTTCTGGATTCCGAGGTCGGGTAAATAGCCAATTCCCAGTACCTAGTCTTTATGTCCTTTACAGTACTTTGATTCACAGGTCAGACAGTTTTATTCGTTTTAAAAACTGGAATTTTTAGTAGCTTTCACGGTGTCTGGATTTGTGGCCTTAGCACTCCACGGTTCATAACCCAGGTTGGTCAATATCTTTTTGATTTTTTTCCATGAGCAATTTCTTAATGGATTTGTGTCTAGGTTAATAAGCTCGCCCTTTATTAAACAAGACTAAATAAATATGCGAAACGGACGTGTACTATATGTTTTTTCATCGTAGTAAGGAATTCATCAAATGAGTCTTCCCACCCAGGGCAGGGCAGGAGGGACTGTCAGACTTGCACTGATGAAAATCCACGGTGTCCTTCAATAACCCTTTACGTTCCGGGGTCACGGTAGCTTGTAATTCACGCGACACCGGGGCGTGTACTATACGGTACATCTCTGCTTCACTCTTCGAGAGTCACAGGAGTAATATTATGTGGATTTGAAATTCTAGATGCGTGCAGTAAGAATCGTAAAAAACAAGTTATTTGCGTACCGGAACATAAACCACTAAAATGCTTCGCTTATTTCGGGTTTACGCGGCTGTAGGGTATCTTTTAACCGTAAATATTTTATGGGTATACCTACTTCAAGGATCACCGTTTTTCTGGTACAGGTTTAACGGGCTCAATTATGGGTGAGGGTTGAGATGGAAAGACTGCTGCTACTGCTCATTTCGGCCAGCATTCGCGTAGCATGACGCAGTGGAAACGAGTTTTGCGAAGAAAAAAAAGACAAAATTACAGAAGTAGGAAAGATTTTATAGAAAATGGAAATGTATAAAATATAGAAAAAATATATTTCTATTCTTTAATAGAATACGGATCGTGGCATGCTTTGAAATATTGCTGGAATTACGTGAGACAGAGTTACAAAGCGACCAGTCTTACCTAGTTGGTACCTTGGAAGATGGCTTTTTTCTATTGAAATGAGTGGAACGGAGGAAAGTGTCAGACTCATACGGACTAAAATTCACCCTGTTTCTTCGATTGCCCTTTGCGTTCCAAATCCGCATTAACTCTTGAACGACATCCATGAGACAAACAGTACCTTTTGTGATCCTCTTCATTTTTATTTTGACTTTTTTTTGAGTACATTGTGTGCACTGTCTGTGAACTTGTGGACTAAATATATTTCTTACTTTTTCGCAACTCATGTAAGCAACAAGCTTCTTTTTAGTAACATACTTAACTTATGCTTTATAACTTTTCATTACCTAAGCAGAAAGCCGGAAAATCACTATACAGCATTTTCTAACGTCAAACACAAAAATATCACGCGATAACAGAAATTGTTTATAAAACATGAAGCTGTTATAAAAAAAAAAACTAAAATCACCAATCCACTTAAACAAAACACGCAATGCTTCGCCATCAAATCGAAATGAAATGAATTGGTAGTGGTGAAGGATCGCCCATTGTGTGACCGCCATCGAAACCAGGGCATAGAACAATAATGTGTAGAAGAGACATGTAGTAACCTAGTAAACCAGAACGCTGAGGAGTAGGTATTAGTTTTTTTTAGTTTTCTTTTTTGAGGTGTAAAAATAATCAAATAAAACATTGACTCCACCAAGGTGGGATGGAATAGGGACTATCACGTGCGCTTTTTGTCAGGGCTGCGGTGCCCTTTTTAGAAATTTTTACGTTTAGGATTTTTAGAATATGGCGCCAATTCTCTCTATTTTGCTCCCTGGTAAACGTTGTAGTCTGAAGTGCCGTTACCAAACCAAATAATTATTTAGCCTCCCAATATTCAATCAAAATATTTTGCAGGATGTCATTTTCAAGTCACAGATGGAGCTCAATGACTTTTGTTGTTATCGTAGGCGCATAGTTATTTAATAAGTTTTAAACTAAAATGTATAAACACAAACAAGTAAAAAAATTGGGGGTCACATAGGCCTCGCACATAAAAATACTTCTGAGTAAAATTACAGTAAGAATAGAAAACGACCCAAATATAGTTGTTGGACAAAAGGTTACCTCCTATATGGTTACCCCAACAGTATTTGGGTTGTCTGATTGTCTGTTCCATTTCTGAATTTCATAATCTTTGTCAGGGTCAACAAGCCAGAGTGCCCGACAAGTGGTAGCTATGGATAGTGGAAGAGGATAGCAATATACACTGTCATACTTGGGTCTCTTCACTAAGTGGATAAGCGGAGGATCCTGTGTATATTTGACACAGAAACTTAGAAGTTTCTGTATAGCTAGCTTAGAGGTTTCAGTAACAGTACAAGTATTTATATTATTTTTAATTACTTTGATAAACTCCACGGCATTGCTAATGATTACTAATGTTCTTACTGATTGAGATTGCTGTAAGTTTCTGCATTGACGTTTCATATCATGATTTAAAATAAGATGTGAAAAGTCGTGCTAGGGCCTCTGGTAGTGTATACTCCATACTGGCAGAGTGCATTCCATATAAATAATTGCCAGACCTAACATGATCATCATTTCAGTTTGCAGTCACCCACTGCGGGGTATGGGCCTCCTCTTTTTTCTGCCGTATGTAGTCATGGTTCTGTGCTTCCTCATTCATTTGTTTACAACGATTATGATGATATCATCAAACCAAAGAGCTTTTGCGCAAAAAAGAGCTTATTATGCTCCATAAATGTACCAAATTCATCATCATCTGCTGAGCCTTTTCCCAACGATGTTCGAGTCAGCTTCCAGTGGAACCAGATGCAGCTGAATTTAAATATTTTATATGGAGCAACAGCAACTGCCTATCTAATCACCACAATCCAGTAACTGGGTAATATCTTGGGTATATACCTTAATTGTAAGACTGGTTGTCAGACGTTTGAGCTTCTGACTGTCAAAGATCTATAAATGACAGCCGCGACCAAGGGCTTTCATGCTATCTGAGGTACGGAGGCAACTCGCTATGATAGATGGTCATCCATCCACAGACCAATCGGTAAGGGGCTTAACCTGGAAGATCGGCCCGTGCAGCTGTAGTTATTTAGCCACGAGCACCATAAACCAGAATAAAACTCAAAATTTATTCCTCCACTAGTTCCAAAACCTCGTTTCGTTCCCACAATTCAACGAAACGACTCTCAAAGCTGATGGTCGGATTTAAGGACTATAATAGCTTTGTAACGATCAAAACCCACCAATACTGAACCGTTTGAAAAACTATTCCAGTAACGATGGATAGTGGATAGTCATACAAACGATGCAGTAGAATTCCGAGTAAATTGCTTTATTGTCCAAAAGTCAGGCACTGTGAAAATAACAGTTGGTGGTTAGCGGGAAGTTATATTGCGGGGGAGATACGGCTGAGGACGATCGCGAGCGTGTTCGATTGCTATACCGTGTGTTTTTTTTTTTTTGATTTGGGACAAACCCACCACACTGTGGCAGTCGTCCCGTCCCTAAGGACGCTGCCGCAATAAATAACCAGGGAAGAGTAGGAGAGTAATGGGACAATAAATAAGTAGCCAATCAGTATTCTGTTCAATATTACTCCAGAGGTGGAAGGTAGTAGGTAGGAGGAAGGACCCTTTATCAGGGTAGACAATATTCCAATTACAATATTCTTTAAAACTTTATTACAGTTGAAGGAAGCACAAAATAACTGAGTATACTTTAAACAATTAATTAAATAATAATAGGTGCAGCTGCAGGCCTTGTTAAAATTGTACTGACTAAAAAAGAGTTGAAGATGATGCAATGACAGAATGAATTCGAAATTAGAATATTCAAAAATCAATAAATAGATCTAAAAGGAAAGAGGTTATGGCAACAGAGGAGGTAGAATACCCACTCTGTTACAACACTATTCTCAAACCATTACAACTCCTGAAAGCCAGAATCAACAGTGGCAACCACCAGAAAAGCGCCGAGACAATGAAGCTCGACGTGTCCCGGAGAATGAATTTACCTGTCTTGGATTCTGCAACGAAATTAATCAGAAAAGAATAGTGGATGACTTGGAAAAACGTGTAAGTAATTTGTTAACAAGCTAAGTAATTTTTTTGGGGTAGTTAAATCACCAAATGAGTCCTCCCGTCCTGGATGGAGTGGAAGGGACTGTCAGACTCTTAAAGTCTGACCTGTTCCTTCAATAGGCGTCTAAAACCCTAATTAACAAAACAACTAACATAGAATTGGCATTGGTTCAGTCTAATATGTATAAGGTCTTAGCTTTAGGTTGTGAATATACTTTAAAACACCTTAAGTGTTTGTGGCCACCTTAGAAACGGTACATACTGCTCTAGAATAACCTTTTGACACATTGCCAAAATCTGAACTAAGATGACCTGACTTGTATTTTTTTTCAAAACTTTCACAAATTAATGCCAAATACTTCGCCACTTCGATTTAAATAAATAAGTGCAAAAGTCACTATCTTCGTAGATTGGAAATAACTGCAGTTTTCGAATTGGCGTCACAACAAAGGTAAAGAAACAGAAAACAATATAATTTTAAAACCAGAATGCTCTAACTAACGTTAGTCCGCTCAGCACGTTGTCCAATAAATTTGAATATACCATCATTACTTTTGTCTGTAACAACGAGAATTAATTAACAATAGACTTAAAGTCTTTCGACTAATATCAGGTGCTCTGGTTGGGACTCTTCGTGCAAATGCAGGAGAGGGATGTAATCTGCGTGCGGGGCGTGTGTGAGGGATATTGAAGGCTTGGTCATCACGTTCACGTAACTTGAGTCCAGTCGTTAAAGCTTTTGGAAATAACGTCCGCCGAGTACATGGCAGTGTGCCCTGTGCATCTTACTTCACTGTCAAAACTGACGTTCTAATAGCTAATGGCCACCTCGCCAGTGCTCGGCTTCGTTAAGAAGATTAAAGCAATGAGGCGCGCCGACAGACTTATTATTTTGCTAGCCATTCTTACCAGCACTGTGTAGTTTTCATAGACACACCGCAATGAATTCGGAGCGATCGTTGCCGTCCAACTGATATTAACAGTCCGTTCCTACATCTGTTACAATTCATAGTTTTCTCTTCAATTTCCTCGCTGTTAGTCACAAACTATTTGTGAGGATTGATTTACTGCTGGTAACTGTTTACTATTACATTTTACGAATTGAAACGAAGAGAAATCTAATGCCAGTGAGTAACAGATATTTTTAGACTGCTACTGAGCAAAACTATGGAATCACTTACTTGAAATTGATAGTGATTTGAATGAATTTGGTATCAACTTTAAGGTTACAGTCAAAACTTTTAAAGTATACCATTTTTAGGGTTCCGTAGCCTCTGATATTTCTATATAATTCCAATAAATATCATACTGGCTTCTGCGGGAACCGATCACATTTCCGAATATTTTTTGTTTGAATTTCATTTTACCGAAAACTATTGACCAACGTTGTTTTTGCTATACCTATGTATTATTTGACCTATTTTTAGATCATCGAAGTATCATGTGTCGTAGGTATTACTTTACCGAATTATGTTTAGCCGATAAAATAGCTCAATAGGGATGGCAACTGGGAAACGAATGGCGCTAGTTTAGCTAGTTCCCAGCATCGTCATTGGTTCAAATCTCTTCAAAATAGTCCTCATCGGTCGGATTAGAACTTAGCTATGGTCGCACCATCTACAATCAAACTTCAAACTTTGACCGACCATTGATGAAGTGGCAATCGTGACTTCGATGAAGTAAAAAAAATTAACGGATATAGTCGAAAAGTTTTAGGTGAATTGAAATTCACTCAAATATTTTTCGAACTAATGATAGGTAACAAGCTTTTCCTCCCTTCCTCTTCCCATATCACATTAACAGACCGGCCATTCATCCCTGAATCAACTCCAATTAATAAATATAACATCCGGTACACAAATCACTGGTAGCCGGAAGCGTCGCAAGCGCATGATGTGTTACCACAAACGCACGGTGAACTTCCGATGCATGCCGCACCATTTCCGTGGGACGCCAGTCCTGTGGCTATGGGGAGTGACAAGAGACAGATGAGGCAACGAAGTACCACTTCTTTTTTTGGGGTGATAAAATCAATCTAGTCCCCCACCCAGGGCGAGGAGGCCCTGGGAGGGAGGACTATTTTTTTTATTCTCCTCACTACGCTACGGAGGTTTACCCCCAGAACCCGAAGTGTTGCTTCGGGCTTCAATATGCCCATGACATAAGGCAATGTTTCACTCCCTTGGTGCATAATCTACTATTTTCCATCAAAGTTCCCGTTTGCTTTACAAAAACGTGAAGAGCACCTAGTGCTAGGGCCTCCGATTTTGTCTGTAATCAGATTAATAACGACCGCATTTACAGCCCACAAAAAGAAAGGACGGTTTCGAACCATTTTCATGATTTTACACCCTAACGAAAATAACGCATATTAAAAGAGCCTGTAAAAAATAACCACCTACCCACAATTTCACGTCAATCCTACCAACCTCACTCCGGAAATTCAAACGTGGAACATATTTAGGAGGCTGTCACCGACGCAAATCCGCTTAACCCTAGAAGTTAGTCTAGCACAAACCTGCAGTATACACTGGAATTATGCACCGAGTATGCGCACGGAGAATATAAATAACTTGCTTTAAACGCCATTTTATAGCGTTGAATTATTATATAACAATGTACGCGGAGAAGATTGCTGGATTAGTTTTGTGGAAGGTTGAAATAGTAGTTGGATAATGTGGTTGCCCGTTGAATAAGGTTAAGCCGAGCTTGCTTATGGATGGATGAATAGGTATCCATTACATAATGAGTGACGTAGAAAGTACATTTATTTCGTCTGTAATTAGTAGATATTTGCCAGACCTTATGGTGCGTCCGGACTTGGCGAATGCGCCGCTCGCGAGCCGTTTGCGAACTGCCCGCATGCGTTTCTTGTTCTACGCAGCCCCTGCGACGTCCGCGCGCCCCTCCTTCTCATTCTACGGGCCGTGCTCGAGCGGTAAATGAGGCTCTCACCCTCAACTCAGGCTCAAAGTTCACGCTTATGAGCGCACGAGTCGCCCCACTCGAGCCTTGCTAGGGCTGCACAAATATAAGTAACCGCATGCAAGCATTTCGCAAACGGCACCCGAGCGGTGCATTCGCCAGGTCTGGACGCAACATTACAGGTAGTCAGTCACTTGAAAGTCTGACAACTAGTCATAATATCTAGGCGGTGGAGGTCAAATAGACAGTCGCTCCATTTTATATCCATCTGCACCCGGTTATATAGTGGAATTCGACACCAGACTAATTGGGAAAAGGCTATGCAGGTGATGTCGAGAGAGAGATTCATGAAATAGTCGATGGTTTGATGAAAACTATCGCAAGATATCGATAAAAAAATTGAATGTAACAAAGATCTAAAAACAAACCTGAGTATAGCCACCGGAGTAATCTGTTTTTTTTAAGCTTCATAACAGTTTTTTGACAGTGAGAAGTAATTATCTCTTTCATCAAACTTTTGTGGTCGAAACATTTTCTACCGCCAACTTTAAAGACGTATTTTAAGCTCCATAATCTCATTTCATAAAACAAGAACACAACAAATAAAACTCTTATCTTCAACAACAAAAGGGTTATTCAATCTCAAAACACAAAATAAGTCAATAAAACTTCCTATGAAATTGTAAACAAAGCCGCTTTCAGCCGCTTTATAGCTGAGTAGTTCTAACGTCCCTTTTCAGCGGAATATCACAATACTTATTTGAAGAGGATAATGTTAGTAAAGAGACTAGCATAGAGACTATTGTACTGGAACCTTTTAGCTACCTAACTATGGAAGAAAATGGCAATAAGATGGCCGGAGAAGGCTTTCACTGGAGTGTTGCTTGTGAATCCTTTTTAGGGTTCCTTGTCTTAATAACGAAACCCTTATAGGATCAGTTCATTGTCCAGCTATTTTTGTGGAAAGTCGTTGATGTCGATTTCGAGCAAGATTTGGATAGATCACTTCGTTTTCCGTTTGTCTATCTGTCAGTCTGTCAAGACCACTTTCTCAGAATTGCGTGGAGGTATCCAATTGAGATCAGTGTCATTGAGCTTGAGTATATTATTATGTAGATGGTCAGTATTGGAGCTCTAAAAAATTAAGCTTCTAAGTGTTTACGTATTTTGATACTCGCAAGTAAAGCTTGGTATGAAGCAAGATTTCACAGCAAAAGGAAAGATGACGAAAATTGATAATTTATAATTAAACGTTAGATTTATTTTACGTTATCGTTGTCACTACGGAACCCTTTATTGTGCGTGGTCTGACACGTTCTTGGCTAGTTTTTTTTAAGAACAACAGCCTTTTATGGCTGGTCTAGAAAGGAGGGTTGTTGTGGAAATATTTATCGTCAATAGAAGTCTGGATTTATTGTAAAAAGCCCGTCTTTGTGCTCTTGACTGAGTAGAAAGCAGATTTTTCCGTCGAGAGATCTTATAGAATAAAGCCTATTGTTTGGTTTGATGAAATGCTTGTCAATATTCCTTTTTCCCGATATTCAAGTCGTTGAAAAATTTCTGACTTTTTTTAGTCTCAAAAAGTTTAATCCCGAAAATGCCTGTATTTTATTGTTGATTTCCTTAGTCTTAAGATCGTCGTCATCCAGGGAAGGCCTATATTTTGTTGTGGGTGAAATGGTCAAATAAGACATTTTCATTTTTCCAGTGACTGAATAGGCTAGTTTACTGCGTACATAAATTAAAAATGTATTTAGTCCAACAGTAACAGTAGTGAAAAAATAATGAACATGCATTCTTTAAAAAAAATCTATTAATAATTCCATAGATAAAACGCTTAGAAATTCGGGAATAGGGACTTGTGACATCAAAACGCCTGTAAAATTATACTGACCGTGACGTTTAAGCTATTGTCAAACAGACAGGTGAAGCGAAAATGCGATCCGAAGCGTTTTTATTTGTAATGTATGGAATTGTTCGAATCCAGTCGAAAGCGATCCGATAGACTATGTGACTGGCTTCAAAGAATTCCATACATTACAAACAAAAACGCTTCGCTTCGCGTTCGCCACGCCTGTCTGTTTGACAATGGCTTTAGTGATTTTTAGAAGCTTTGTAACTTCAACAATTTTAGTTAACGTAACAAAACAAAAAATATGGATCAAATATTTTTTGTTTATCTATTTTTCGGATTGATTATTTTTTCTGAGTAATATCTTACTCCTCCGCCTATTCTTCATGGTCCGAATGGCTGAATATCAGGATCAGCCACTGGCATATACCAAGTACACTTATCTGTGTTTCGTCTGTGGATGCGGCTGAGATATTTCTCCTTAGCGAATCATAGCACCGCCAGCTAAATCCACGGATTTACATAACGAACATACTTCATAAACTAATACCAAAACTATAATCTCTTACTATACGCACAACAGTGCGTCTTACTTTCTTTACACCCTCAAAATTATCGTGAAACGTTGCAAGGTGTGCAACGCGCAAGCAACCAACCTCTCTGGTGCGATTTCCCGCTACAGTGACCTCTTTCCATCAGGCGGACCATATTTATTTATTTAGGGACTTTACCCATGGCGCGATGGGACCGATTTCAACTACAAGTGAAAATCAACTTGACATAATTAAGACTGGTAAATGAAAAATAAAACACGATCGCCACGACGACGGCAAGTCAGTCGAATGGGGAAGGCAAGTGTCAAAGTGACAAGTGACAGTTTGGTCCCAAAAGAACTGTCAAATCAAAGGAATTTTCTGAAAAAAAAAACGATTTTTTGATGTAAAATGACTAGATGTTGTGTATTATGCTGTAAAAATGATGGAACACACAAATTCACACTATCAAGAAATAATGGGTAGCTGCTGTGACTGCTGTGAGAACAAAAATTGTGTTATCACTAAGGAAAAGCTATTTAGTAAACAAATATCCAGCCTTGCGAAGCCGAGACAGGCCGTTAGTTGAGTTTATTAATGAAATTCTATGATTATACCATAGCTAAACAATCGAATACAATTTTCAAAATAATATCTAATTTTCTATTGGAGGTTAAGTACCAGTATTGCATCGCTCTATAAATCATGACTGGCCTGTTGGTCTAGTGGTTAGTGACCCTGACTGCTATGCCGGAGGTCGTGGGTTCGATTCCCACCCAGGACAAATGTTTGTGTGATGAGCACGATCATTTGTTCTGTGTATGGGTGTAATTTATCTATAATATGTATGTATTTAGAAATATATAAGTATGTTTATCAGTTGTCTAGTACCCATAACACAAGCTCTGCTTAGCTTGGGACTAGATGGCGTTGTGTGATAGTTGTGGAATATTATTATTATTATTATTTTGGTGAACATGTACTGTTTCTTAGCTCTTAGGCTAGTTTTAGCTGCATTAACGGGCCAATGTGGCCAGGTCAATGTAGCGTGTGTGTGTGTGTGATGAATTAATGTTGTGAGGGGAGATGTTATCCTCAATTTGCAAGAACTTTCTCACTATTCTGCATGTGTTTAGTATTGCAGCTTTTTGAAGGGAAATGTAGGTTGAGTCTTTAAGATCTATTAATTTAAGACTATGGTGGAGGTGGTTGGGTATGACACCTGTAGTTGAGACAACAATGGGTACTACATACACTTTTTCCTGTCTCCAAATTCTGGTCACTTCCTCTTTCAGTTCCGCGTATTTACTGATTTTTTCTCCTGTCTTTAGTAAATTGTGAGTATTAGGGACTGCAATATCTATAAGGTATGTGACTTTATTAATTTTATCTGTTAGGATTATATCTGGTCTATTGTAGTGTATGGTCCTATCGGTCAGAACAGCGCGGTCGTAAAAGAGTCTGTGTGTGTCATTCTCCAGAGATGTTTTTGGTTGATATTTGTAGTACGGGGTGTTTGTGTCCTGAATGAGCTTATGTTTGAGTGCGAGATTTTGGTGTATGATATTTGCTAGCTGATTGTGTCTGTGAGTGTAATCGGTTTGTGTAATTGTTGTGCATGCCCCTGTGATGTGTTGTATTGTCTCTGGCTGGCTGTGACATTTGCGGCATTTATCGTTCGTTAGTGTAGGGTCTTTTATAATATATTTTCTGTAATTCTTGGTATTTATGATTTGATCCTGTATTGCGATAAGAAAACCCTCAGTTTCCGGGAATAGGGTTCCTATTTTAAGCCATTTGTTTGATGCTAGGGTATCTATATGTGACTGTTCAAGATCGTGGGGATGCCGTCCGTGCAAAACTTTTTCCTTCCAGTCTTCTAACTTTTCCTTCTGCGGGTCTTCGTTGCTAATTTGTTCAATATCTGTTCGTTCGTTAAGATTAAGTGGAGTAAAATTCGCATCGTTATTAACTATGGTTTTATGTATGCTACTTGTGTGTCATTTAGAGTGAAAGAATATTTTCAATTTTGTTATTTGCTTTTTCCAAAGGTGATGGACATCTATGAGGCCTCTCCCTCCATTTTGGCGTTTGATGGTCAGCCTTTCTATTGCAGATTTAGGGTGTAGGTTGTTGTGTTTAGTGAGTGTGGTGCGTGTTGTTCTTTCTATTTGTTGTATGTCAGTTCTTGACCATTTGATAACCCCAAAAGAGTATGTTAAGATTGGAATTGCGTAAGTGTTCAAAGCTTTTATTAAGTGTTTGCCGGAGAGTTGAGTTTTACATACTGCGATCACTCTTCTCTTGTATTCTGAGTTCAGTGTATCTTTAATTGCTGTGTGATCTATTCCTTTTAATTGTCTGTATCCTAAGTACTTATATAAGTCTGTTGCTTCTAAAGCTGTGATTGTGTCTGTGTTATTGATAGGATAGTCGCCCGGCTTTATTTTGCCCTTTATTATATGAACAGTTTTGCATTTATCTAGACCAAATTGCATGTTAATGTCTTTACTAAATTCTGTCGTGGCGTCTATTAACTTTTTCATGTCTTTTTCCGACCTGGAATATAGTTTTATGTCGTCCATGTAAATCAAATTATTATTATTATTATCATGAAATGGTTCGTCTGGCGGAAGAATTATCACCTGGAACGAGTTTTGTGATAGTTGTGGTGTTAAGAAATTAAATATATTGTGATAATTCTCGAATCTAAATAGAAAAAAGGGGTAAAATTACTGACTTAAAACATTATGATATTTTATCAAAATAGAAAGTCAGAAGCAGCATTATATTCTTGATATAGGAGAGGACAGGTAAAACATACCTAAACTCAAAAATTGAAACCTCAACTACAAGTAATTGTGGATTTATTACGGTAAAATCAAATGTATTACCACTCAATTAAATCACTTTTTTCCTCTTGTAGATGCACCGCGGCGTCTTTATTCTTCTTTTAGTATATGCACTTGCATTGACGAATAATTTTCCATATTTGTTTTGTATTTATACTCAATTTTTATAACAATAAATCTTGTTTGTTTTTTGTACAAGGTAGACAGTTATCTGACGTAGGGACCAACTATCGCAGCGCCATCTACGATTAGCTTTGAGTTGCCATCCCCATTGCATCATTATTTCTTAGTAGCAAAGGTCGAATTGCAATCGCATCGCGCCATGGGTAAAGTCCCTTACTTACACCTTTACCATTGGTATGCTTGTTTGTTACCTCTAAGGCCATACGAAAAGAAAATTTACCCCAAACTCCCCACATTAGATACTTAAAGTCGCGGGACTCTAACAGGTAACCGTGGCCATGTTTTTTTTTTATCTTGGTAAAATCATTTAAACCTAAAAGGTAATTGTAGAAAAAATTTAGTCAATACAAGTCTGAGAGTCCCTTCCAACCTTATAAAAAGCCATCATCACCTTCCTAGCCTTTTCCCAACAATATTGGGGTCGGTTTCCAGTCGAATCAGATGCAGCTTAACATCAATACTTTACATGGAGCAACTGTCTATCGGTCCTCCACAACCCAGTAACTGGATAATACCATACCCCATGTAAAACTGGTTGTCAGACTATCGAGCTTCTGATAAAAGACTGATAAAGATCTACAAAATTACAGCAGGACCAGCGGCTTTATAAAAAGTATGAACTAAATATTTTACTTTACACCCTAGCGTCTATGGCATATTATAGACATCTCGGTAGATAAATTCCTCAGCGTATAGGTTTCAGTCTCTCCGGCACTCCGGCACTCCTCTGTAAGCAAACATACTTGAGATTCCTCCAAGATGACGCTATTTTATCGCGTAGCGTATAAGTCGCGCCTTGCTTGGCTTTTGTGGAACTAATTTTAAATCGTAATACACATTTTCTATTCATGAACGAGTGTTCTATATTGCTTGGTGAACTTAAAATGTTCTGCGAAACATTAATTAATTAAGTGGATACTTGAATTAATTACTTATTTTTATGGAGAAGTCTGTCGCAGAATCCACGAAAGTATGAAAGTTCTCGAATGGAGACCGCGTGAAGGCGAACGTAGTGTGGAATGTACCGCCCGGAAAGATGGACCGATGACCTGAAGAACGTAGCTGGCAGTGGCTGGATGGAAAAAGCGGGAGATCGTGAGCAGTGGCACTCCTTGGAGGAGGCCTATGTACAGGTTGACAGAAATGATGATGATGATGGAGGCAATACTTGATTCACCCAAGATCCTGCCCGTATGACGGGGCCCCCCTCTAGAGGGCCAAAGCCTGCCGGGGTTGCGGGACTTGTCTGACAGTCCCTCCCGCCCGGCCCGGGGTGGGAGGACTCATTTGATGATTTTACCACGCTAAACAAAATGTGCTGCCCATTATGGAGTTCGAAATTTATAGTTTTACCGGGTTAAAACGTTTCTCATCTAAAGTAAAATACCCTCTAAAACAACATCAACGTGTGAAAAGATATACTTAAGACAGACGTGCTGTATTTTCAATTAATTTATTAATAGTTTAGGCATTCTTTAAGGCAGCATTGATTTCTTCCAAACACTTTTAGGTCACATAACCGAAGAACGCCTTGCTATTCAACCACAATAAAGCTGTCGAAAACAGAAACATTGAGCAAGTCCTGAAAAAACAGACACCGTTTTCACAACCCGAAACCGAACCGTCAAAGAACCCAATTACACAAACTTTCTGATTTTCTCCGCATATCCATGTGATTCACCAACGGAGTGATATCAGAATCGATTGATGCACTCATCTCGATTCTCAGTGATGGAAGCAATCGATTCCGCCTCGATGGTCACTCGCGGTGGTATGACAATGGAGGATTGCCCATATCTCGCTGAATAATGGATGTTGTATAAGAAAACTGCTTTTGTTCCTAGGCAATCGGGATTGGTTGTGGTAGTTATTGACGTTGACTTTTCTTTAAAAGGTTTTGTCGACTGTATACAGTGGAAGTTGTTTTTTTTTCAGTTTCATTGTGGGTGTAGTGTACCAATAAAAATACAGAAAAATAATGATGTGGTCCAGTGGACCCCGAGTCTAATAATTAGCGGGTCCACCAGAGCGAAGACTCGCTTGTTGTGAAAATTGATAATGAAAAGCGATGGGACTAGGTAGCAGGAAAATGTGAAGGTAAAGTAAAACGATTTTGAGACTGGAATAATTAATTCGTCAATTTATTAATTTATCAGTTGAAAGCGTCTTCGAAGCAATTTTTTAGTTTTTGTTAGGTACTTAAGTTTATTTCCTTAATGAACCAGAGGTTGCCTCTGCATTATGTGTCTTTTTCAATACATTTATTATGCTTTCTAAGTTTGACTTGGACATCACTCACGTCGGTGATGGAAAACATCATGAGGAAAACGGGTTACCTCGTCTAAATACAGAAGTAGATACTTCTTTAGGCGGCCCCTAGACGGTCAATTATATTGCGCAATATTGCGAATTGTGCAATATAATTGACCGTTTAGAGTAAATATTGAAGATTGCACACTGATTGACCGAAAGTTTGAGCGAGTCAAATTTTTATTGCACAATATTTTTTCATGGCATCGTGTAGGGTCAGTCTTGCGCAATATTGGGAATAATCGGGACCAGTTCTATTCTCCAATTGAACACGAAAACATTGTGCAGTTTGTATTATTGTGCAATATAATGTGCAGTTTGTATTATTGTTTTTTTCGGGTAGGTGCAAAAAAAGTGAACACATATGCTCTTAAGTTATAAATTATTTTAATTGATAAATTTGCGTATTACATTTATAAAATCTACTAAATTTTATTTCCAAGAAATCTACAAATCATATACTGTGTGGACAACAACAAACCTATGTTGTAAGTTGAGAAAAATTGCACTTACTTGCCGGTGACTTGTAACCTACAACTTTCACTTCAACATAATATATCACTAATTGTCAGTAAAATGACCACTATTGCTGATATTGCGGAGACCCAGCGCTTGGCATTAACATCTCTCAGCCAGCGCATGGCAGACTTTGAAGCTCATCTGAAAGCATCATCTCCTGGAGCTGACTTGAGTGACCTGTACAAAGACTTCACTAGTTTCAAGGATCATGTGTGGAGCGTCTTCAGTGTCCTTCAGCATCAACTAATGGAGGTCAGCAAAGGCATTGACACAATCGAGCACAGGAAGAAGTTTCTTTTGCTTGGTGGTGTCCCGGAGAAGCCAGATGAGCAGCTGACGGATACGGTGTTATCAATCATGCAACGCAACCTGGGGCTAGTGGACCTTCAATCTTCCTCCATTACTGTTTGTCACAGACTTGGTGCGGCGTCTGAGGGTCGGTCACGGCCTATATTGTTCCGTTTCTCTGATCTTGCGGTGAGGGCTGAGGTTTGGAAGTCCAAAACCAAGCTGAAGGGCTCATCTTTTGTGCTGTCGGAGTTTCTCACTCGTCAGAGACAAGTGACTTTTACGACGGCCCGTAAGCTGTTCGGCGTAACAAATGTTTGGACGTTGGACGGCACTATATACATCAAGCTCCCCGATGGTAACCGTCGCCGTGTGTTTAGTCACGAAGAGGTGATGCTGCTGGGTGAGGAGCATGGCAAGTCACTTGATACTGAGGCTCCGTCTGTACCCAAGGCTACTGCGAAGACTCCAAGTCCGTCGCCGGTTGCGCAGGTGTCGGTAAGGCCAAGACGCAACGTTCAGAAAAAGTGATGGCACGAACTCCTTTTTGTAACTGTCCAGTTTATTTGTTGTTATTATAACAAACTGCTCTGTTTGTATTGCAAGTATTAGTTTAATCTTTTTATTTAATTGTTTTAGTTTGCTTTTTGCGGTCTACCGACTATTTTAATTTGTTTTTGTTACAATCCTTTATTTCGTAGTGTTGACATTATTTTGTGACTGCACACTGACAGTGACAGTTGTCAAATGTCATTTTGTCGGGTTGCGGCTGCGTTCGGATAATTTGTTTTAATTTATTTTCTAAAATCAGTCGACCGGCAGGTTATGCAATTTTAATTTTAGTCAAGTTTAGAAAATATTTTTAGTTATTCCTTCTTATTCTATTATTAGTATTTATTATTTATATATTTTTATTAAGTGTATCTTTCTTTGATGTCTGACGACTCATTTTATTCTGCCAGTGACAATTCTTGTGACTCCTACACATCTCTTAATGATTCTTTTTCAGTTAATAGTTATTTAACGCAAGAATGTCAGCGGCACCCACATTTTTTAAATGTTTGTCATGTTAATGCACAAAGTATTCCCCAACACCATTCGGAATTGTTAGATTTGTTCACTGGTGTTCCTTTTCACGCAATTTTGATTTCCGAAAGTTGGCTAAAACCCGAACTCCCTTCAACTTTTTATAGTCTACCGGGCTTTATTTTAATACGAAATGATCGCACAGGGAAAAGGGCCGGTGGTGTCGCTATATATCTCCGTAGTGACATTCCATATAAAATTTTATTTTCTTCCCCCTCTCTTTATAACGGTGGTCCGGAGTTTTTACTCCTAGAGATAGCTGTTAAAGGGGTTAAAGCCGTTCTAGGGGTTGTCTATTGCCCACCCACTATTAATTATTTCACTAGTTTAGAAAGTCTTTTAGAATCTGTTTCCTCGGAGTACAAACATCTCATAATCATGGGTGACTTTAATACCAACCTCGCTAAAGATACAGCCAGATCACGTGAGCTGAGGGCGATCTTGGAGTCGACTGATATATCTTGTCTTGATCTCCAACCAACACATCAGAACGATTGTACTGACGACTCCTGGCTCGACCTCATGCTCACCTCCTCCGTGGATTTAGTTGCCAATCATGGTCAGGTTGCAGCTCCGGGGCTTTCTCGACATGATTTAATTTTTCTTACTTACAAAATTAAACCCCCGAAGCAGCGGCCGGCTATAGTTTTCCTTCGGAATTTTGCGAGGTTGGATAAAGAACAACTCAACAGGGATGCACAATCATGGGAATTGGATTGGAATAACGTTCTTGAGGCGCCCACAGTGGATGATAAGGTTGCTCTGCTGAATAATGCGATAATACAGCTTTATGATTCGCATGCGCCTGTGAAAGCTGTGAGAGTCAAGCGCCCCCCAGCACCCTGGGTGACTTTGGAGGTTCGGTCGGCAATGAAGCGGCGCGATAAGGCTTTCCGAAAATATAGAGGGGATCGCAGTGAGGAAAACTGGGGTCTGTATAAGTTGGCTAGAAATCGGTGTAATCAGATGGTGAGAGTTTCTAAACGCCGATACATTTGTGAGAATGTTCTCAACACTTCGCCGGCTAATATTTGGAAGTTTCTCAAATCACTTGGCATATCTAAGTCACCATCCAATGTTTTACCTTCAAATTTGTCTCTGAATAGCCTTAACTTGCATTTTTCGGCAACAGCCAGTCTAGCCGAAGATGTAAGAAAAGACACTATTCTTAAAATATCTTCCACGCCGTCTCTTTCTCCATACAGTTTCTCGTTTTCCCCCGTGACTGAACTCGAAGTTCTCAATATCTTTAAGACTATTAAGACAAATGCTGTCGGATGTGATGGAGTGAGCAGGAAGATGCTAACTTTAATCCTTGATAGTGTTATTCCCGTTTTCACACATATTGTTAACTTTTCTTTGTTTTCTGGTGTATTTCCTCTAATCTGGCGTCAGGCTTTTATAATTCCTCTTCCAAAAATTCCAAATCCCAGCTTAACAGCTCATTTTAGGCCGATCTCCATTCTCCCTTTCCTTTCAAAAATCCTGGAAGCTGTTGCTCACAAACAAATCTCCTCATTCATTTTAAAAAATAATTGTCTTTCCCAATTTCAATCTGGTTTTCGTCCAGGACATAGTACATCTACTGCTCTACTCAAAGTCACTGATGATATAAGGTCCGGCATGGAAAATTCAAAGTTGACGGTTTTAGTTTTAATTGACTTTTCCAACGCATTTAACACCGTTGACCATGATATTCTTCTTGCTATTTTGTCACAGATTGGGATTTCGGATTCATCACGGGATTGGTTCTCGTCTTATCTTCGTGGTCGCCAGCAGGCGGTTCGTGTTCAGCAGGCATGTTCTGACTGGCATGATCTGTTAGCTGGTGTTCCGCAAGGCGGTATACTCTCTCCTTTTCTATTTTCACTTTTTATAAATTCCATTACTGACGTCCTCAAATGCTCTTACCATCTGTATGCTGATGACTTGCAACTTTACGCTCAAGCCGATGTCAGCGGTTTAAATGACTGCATTTCCGCCCTAAACGATGACCTGCGTAGTATTAGTGACTGGTCCAGGCAGTTCGGGGTATCAGTCAACGTGAGCAAATGTCAAGCCATTGTAATAGGTAGCGTGTTCCATATGCGTAGCCTCAATATTCATGGTCTTGTACCTATAAAATTTAATAACACAATTATTCCTTTATCTCCTCACGTTAAGGATTTGGGTTTACATATCGACGATCGACTTAGCTGGGAAAAGCAAGTCAGTTTGGTAAGTCGGAACGTTTCTTCCACACTGCGATCTCTCTATAGATTTAAGCACTTTCTTCCATCTAGCACTAAACTACTGCTTGTCCAGGCTCTTGTGCTCCCTATTATTGATTATGCGGATGTTTGTTACTCTGATGTATCCCAAAATCTTCTAAACAAATTGGATCGTATTCTGAATAACTGTATCCGCTTTATATTTGGACTTCGAAAATATGATCACATTTCCAGTTACCGTTCTCAGCTTAAATGGCTGCCTATCCGCCAGAGAAGATCCCTCAGATCACTCTGCTTGCTTTTCTCTATTATGAACGATCCTTGTGCTCCTAATTATTTAAAAAGTTCTTTTCAGCTCCTGGGTAGCTCCCACGATCGTAACCTTCGTGCTGCTGAAAATTTGCTCCTTCAGATACCTTCTCACCGTACAGGTTTTATTTCCAATTCCTTCGTGGTTACGGCAATTAAACTCTGGAATGCGCTTCCCCTTGACATCAAAAAAGCTCCGAGTAAATTTTCTTTTAAACGTCAAGTTCGGGAACACTTTTTGAAAACCCTTGTTCCTTAGGATTCTTAGTATTTATAAATTAATGGTCGTCGTCATGTCATATTATATATCTATTTTATATATTTTATATATGTTATATATTTTATTTAAATCTGTGTAAAAGTATATCTGTGTATTTTATTTATCAAATATTTGTTTATAATATATAACGGTATATTTAATATAGGTACAATATATTTCCGTATGTATTAGTATATTATTTATAATTAGATGTAGTAGTTTTAATTTTTTCGTATTGTACAGTTGCACCTATTCCAGCTTCTTCTCCATTTGACCCAAAGGTTGACTGGTAGATAATGCCTTGTGGCATTAAGTCCGCCTTATGTACCTCAATTGTACGTGAAAGTTTAAATAAATAAATAAATAAATAAATAATTGCTCGTTTGGATTCAGAGCGCCTTTCAATCTTATTGTACAATAAAAAGTATTGTACAATGTTATTGTAGGTCTAGGGGCCGCCTTAGACTCACAATCTATTACAAAACACATTGCATCACAATAGATTGGCAACGTTCTTCTTTTAAATATAAAGTTTTTAATATACAAACAGAAAGAGAAACACTAAAACGTCTACATTAAAAAAAAACTCCTTGTAAAGATTAGTTTAAAAAATAAGCAAAAAGGTTTTTTTTAAACTAGCCGTTGACAAAATAGAAAAAGAAAAAAAAAATAACGAAGTCTAAATTCGGACAAAAATTCAAGTTTATTCGTGGAACCTTCAAAAAATAACGAAGTCTAAATTCAGACAAAAATTCAAGTTTATTCGTGGAACCTTCAAAGTTAAATAAGAATTATTTGTCTTCCATTTCAAATTGGGGACTTGTTAACAAATCGTACGCAAATCGGTTTAAGGGATAACTTTAAGCAGCTCTCCATATATCGATTAGATTATTCTATTGTAACTTGTGTAGCGTCTGTAACTAAGAATTTAGAAACTGGAATAGTATTCCATCTTGGCAATTGTTCTCTAAATTAAAATTCTCTATAGAGATCTACGGTTTGGAATTAGCACCTACAGTATTTTCACAGTTATTATGTCTTGTGACTGGGAGTGTGGCACCATAATGATTTTTAAATTTTGTTTTTTTTGTCAATACAAAAGTGCCTGTCATTGACCTAGTTGTAATTAATTATTTGAATTTGATTAGTTGGTATCACTAAAGATGTACCGTGGTACCACAAAAACTTTTAAACGTCTGTTGAACACTTGTCTAAAAAAATGACAGATTATGACGTTGAAATAAGGTCCGTTTTGCAGTCACACTTTTTTTAGACAAATGTTCAACAGATAGTTTTTGTAGTAAGGCTGGAAGTGTCCGTTCTTATAAAAGTGCTTGATATACAACAACACAGATTTAATTAAAATAAAAGCCATGGAAATCCATGGCTTGTATATTTTAATCTCGTAATCATAGAGATTCAAGTACTGCCCATGTCTCGAAGGCTTTCTCCGTAGGACGTCCACCCACTAGGTGGGCAGACGATCTTATGAAGGTCACAGGATCACGCTGGATGCAGGCCGCCAACAAGCGGTCCTACTGGAAGTCTAAAGGGGAGGCCTATGTTCAGCAGTGGACGTCTTACGGCTGATATGATGATGATGATGAATCATAGAGAGACAGAAAAAAAAAGTATCAAACAATGGGCTATTTTACTCAAAAAATATAATTAGTCCATCAGTTAGATTGTCAAAAAATATTAGACTCGTATTTTTTTTTTGTTAAGTACACCAAAATTGTCTAAGATACATCGCTTTTAAAAATTACAAAACGTGACACCGTTTGTATAATTTTCACGCCCCCCCCCCTCCTGATTTTGACAATTAATAAAATTGTCAACATTCATTGTTTTATATAAACAAAAATACGTGTACATAGTGATGGACTAAACAGATTTGCAATGTATTTATAATGTTAACTAAATTATTATTCTTTAAGTATTTTGTTCTCTTTCACTGTTTACTTCAAATATATTTCACACAGTTTCGTATCCAGTCCCGTCCTATCCAAGTTTTCATTCAGTAATTTGCTCACGTCTCGATTCCATTACAATAGTATCGGATCCAAGCAGAAACTCCTCACTACCTTAGCTCCTCAAATTTTGATCCAGTTATCATTCGTCTGATAAGTTGGATCGTCTGTGTATTCAGTTATATGTTTATAACAAGGTATGATATACATTTACATTGTATCCTTTAATAGAAACATAGATTATTCCCGCGGTTTCACCGTCGAGTTTGGTATTCTTATTTTAAAAATATTGAGGACGAATGGATGGATGGATGTTTGTTACTCTTTCACGCAAAAATTACTAAGCGGATTTGGATGTTTGGTACACAGATAGCTTATAAACTGGATTAACAATTTACAGTTTATATCTATCCCAATTTTATCTTCCCGTGGGAGAATTTTCGATTTATAACGGGTGAAAACGCTGGCAAGAACGATAGTTATAAAATAAAGTAAACGTACTTTACTCCTTATAACATCGGTATCTATTTTTAATAAATAAAAAGGAGACTCCAAAAAACTTTTATTTTTAAATTAAATCGCTTGAGACCTTTTCTAAAAAAATATTATATTTTTACGTAAACCGAGTTATTTTGCCATGCAAACCACCTATTTAGCAAGTCACTTATATAAATGTAATTCCCAAAATAAAAACCCAAATAACCAAACAACTCGTTAGTTCAAAACACTTTCCTTTGACATGTCAGTTTAAAAAAATCACCAAAAAAATCCCTGTGAGGATTACGAAGGAGTCGGCCCATCGACTTAGCACCTCACTCGGTTTGTTCGACAAAGACTGAACTTTTAATTGGAGGCTAAATCTGAGATGGGGCTTTTGTTGGCGCCTTCGTTAATTCTGTGGCTCTAGTGAAAAAGGGTCTAAGTCTAAAAATGCAACTTTACAGGAGACGCAAAAAACGCCCCGCGCGCATCAAAATACATGTTTAAGTACGTGTGGCATTTAAACAGCTGTCAAATTAAATATATGTGATATGTTACATAGGTAAAAAATTTATGTTCTTTCTTATTCTAGTATTATTTTTTACATAAACTGAATAGTTTTCAAAATAGCGACTTATACTTAACACAAAATGAACTACACAAGGGTATAAAAGAAGTTAGATCCCTTTTCACATACACAAAAAGTTAATTCACAAAAGTGAAAAAGGATACGCATTTGGAGTTATTTGTATGATAACTAAGAAATTAAATCAGATAATTAGTATTGGAATAGCCAAAATAAATGAATTGAATGTGTACTTTTCATCGACATGAAAACATTTTGAAAAATAGCAAAAAGAAATAACTTGTATCTTTTTTCACATAGTTACTAGACGTGCCATAAGGCGCATGTTGACTTACGTGAACCTTTTGTGTAAGTTATATCTATTTTTAAACCAAAATATAACCAAAAAATATGTAGTTTTGTGGTGTTTATTTTTTTATTAAAGTAAAGAAAAGTATTTTAAGAAGTACCTATGATAGTTATTTTTAAATCATAAAAACAATTAAAAAACAAATGAAAAGTACAAATCAAGTCCCACAGAACCTTGAAAGCGATTCAAATCTTATTCGATATCAAGAAATGTCTATAGCACAGTTTTTTGAAAAGTCAGGAAATTTTTTTGACAAATCAAGTGCAATTAAAACCTGGGAAAGTGATCCAGAAAACCTTATTATAATTTCATTCTACCGATAATAAACTCCAGTTTTAAAATAAATCCTTCCTACTAATATTATAAAGGCGAAAGTTTGTAAGTATGGATGTATGGATGTATGGATGTATGGATGTATGGATGTTTGTTACTCTTTCACGCAAAAACCACTGAACGGATTTGGCTAAAATTTGGTATACAGATAGTTTATAACCTGGATTAACACATAGGATAGTTTTTATCCCGATTTTATGTTCCCGTGGGATAATTTTCGAGTTGCAGCGGGTGTAACCGCTGGCAACAGCTAGTATATCATGTAATGTGGACCATTTGGAATTGGTTCAAAAAACCGGTTTTAAACGCCCAAATGGTCGGTTCAACGTTGCGCGGGCAGTTAGTAAAAAAGTATTAAAGAAGTTAATTAAGTATTATGACGCAGTTTTTTTACTCAGGAAAACAACTCAAAAATAAAAAAATAATCGAATAAATCAAGTCTAACAGAAACCTTAAAAATGATCCAGAAAACCTTATTCGATGTCGTCGTCGAAGAAGAAGATGTTGATCTTTTATATTATCATCGTCAATGAGAAGGTTGTTATAAAAAGATCGAACACTGGGGTTTATTAGCGGAAGAAGAGAAATCAAATTTCTCATTTGAATTAGCTAGGCCCATCGTATGACCTAGGAATACATTACCGTTTCAAACAGAGGGAGTGGTGATTTTCCTCTTTCCCTCTGCAAATTAACAATGTTCCATTCTTCCTCATCACACAACTTACAATGAAATTCTCCTTTTTTATATTTCTTTTGTCTTTAACTCGTCTGTCGTAGACTTCTAAGCTCCAGTAATAATTAAAAATCATATATCTTAATTCTTCAGAAATTCTTTTGGCACGTTTTATTCTACAAGGTCCTAGTCTTTTAACTTTAAATTTCTCTTCTTTTTTCTAGTTTCTGTATCTCTTCTTTCCTTGTTACTTTTCCTAGGATTACGTTTCCGGCCTTGTTTAGTACCTTTTTATATCCCAAAATGACTTATTATTGCTCGTATCTGAATCTGACTGTGGAATAATGACATTACTATTTCGCCTTTTACGTTTTTGTAAAAGTGAACAATCTGAGTTACTTGTGTCAGATTATTTGGAATGAAATCGTCACTACTTTCTGTGGGATAATGCAAATTGGGTTATGATAGCGTATCAGTGAACATAGAAATAATATCAAGATATAAGACAAAAGTTTCATCAGAATCAGTGAATGATCGACATCATTATCAGGCTCTGCGAAAAGGTTTTTGAAACTTCCAGGTATTGGAGAAAATATTTAAGAGTTTCTCTGCACTGGTGAGTTATTTTTTAAACATTCAAGCCTTGGAGAATAACTGTTTGAACATCCTGATCTTGGAGAATGATCCCTAGAATGTGTAGCCTTTGGAGAATAGTTTCGGAAGATATAAGCGCAGGTATAGATTCGTCATCAATCCAATCTACTTCATCCATAATTGCCATATCTTTGGAAACAAGACCCATCAAACAATTAATGCGACCACGACCAGCCATTCTAAAACAATAGATATATTTTATTGGCCTGTTGGTCTAGTGGTAAGTGACCCCGACTGCTTTGCGGAGGTCGTGAATTGGATTCAAACTCAGGACAAATGTTTGTGTGATGAGCGCGATCATTTGTTCTGTGTTTGGGTGTAATTTATCTATAATATGTATGTATTTAGAAATATAATATCTGGTTGACCGAGCTTCGCTCGGTTTTTAAAATGTCTATATTTTGGGAACCGAGCTTTTCTCGAACCTGGGACCTTGATAAATCGATTCCTTGAGCCGAAAAACCCCTAATCTGTAACTTTCATGAAAATCCTTGGAGCCGTTTCCGAGATCCTGATTATATATAAATAAATATACAAGAATTACTCGTTTAAAGATATTAGATAAGTATGTTTATCAGTTGTCTAGTACCCATAACACAAGCTCTGCTTAGCTTGGGACTAGATGGCGTTGTGTGATAGTTGTGGAATATTATTATATATTATATTATTTATTAAAACATTACATCAGGGAATCGCGATATGAAAGTTAAGTAGGTAAGTCGAAATAGAAGTATAAAATATGCTAATTTGACAATTTTATGTATCTATATAATTATACTATAAAGTGTAGTTAAATATATAATATGTGAGGTTGATATCTGTTGGTTGTTTACTATAACCACTGTTATTGTAGTGTTTTTGTGTGAAGAATTAACTAACATACGTACAGAAACACAAAAAAAAACAATGTCTCCTCTTCATAATAAGTTACGCAATGGAGTTTTAAAATAAAAACTCGGTGTAATTGGGTACATTTAGACAAAAATCTAAATAACAATACGTACACTCAAAAATAATTTACTAAAATATGTGAAAAAGGGTACAACTTACCAGCGCAATTACTGATTTTCTGCAGTGCGTCGACACAAGTTCCCTTCAATAGAGTGCTTGGACGACCGAAAGAGTGCGGGCGCTACGCACTTTCCACCCACCAGCACCGTAACCCGTATCGGCCAGTTGTATCTTTTCTCACGAAAAATAGCAGCGAAATATTGGTATTATTTTAGTTATGTCAAATTGCATTTTTTTATATAAATATTTCATACGTGAAAACTGATACCAAAAAACTTATTCTGGATTTTTGGCTTTTATTTTGGTGAAAACGGATTTATGTCAAGTGATATCGTTACTCACTAAACAATTTTTAAGGAATTAATGTACTTGTGCCGCTATTCACTAAACAAATTGAAGCTCTGACAATACATGTTTATTTAGATCAAAAGACACAAAATAAAAATAAACATAGTTTTGTGTAAAGAAATTAAAGTGCACTTATACCCCGCTTTTGTAATATTTTTAGTGTTAGATAACCCCCTTTGCACATTGCTAACTTCCTTATTTTTAAAGATAGGCAAGATCTGTTTTCACGAATGGATAGATCATTTTTTTCTGAACACTTTGGTGTACTTAACTCATTTTCGACAAAATCGGACTTATACCCTTTTTCACTAGAGGCACAGAATTTCTGTTCACCTGATTCCTCGGAAAATTGAGGACAGAAACGGTTTTTGTCGGAATATTTCATGCTGTAATTTGTTTCTTTGTGGGGGTAATTGTACTTTTGGGGTCGTTGCCAGGATAACTAATAGGCCATGAAGTATTATATCGTCGTTGGCCATGAAGTACATGCTCGAGTAATACACGTGTAACTATCGCGACTGTAGGGATAACAAGAAAAAGAAAGTTGTTTCAAAGTTTGGAATAACTCAGATGACACGTGTCGAAACGTGGCTTAAGAGTTAGAATAATCAATGGACAAACTAATTATATGTGAGTGAGTGAGTGAAGTGAATCATAAAGTTAAACTACTTTCGCCGGACTATTTTTTTTAAAAGAGTTAGTTTGTTCCTCGTAAACAGAGATCAAAACCGCTTTTTGCTCTCTCCTTTTTAAACAGGTTGTAAAAGTAATTAGAATTTGGTATGTACATAGATATAAGTACATTATTTTAAACTTACGTACTTTGAATCCCTCGCTGCGCTCTAGATTAATATACTGTAATTGTTATTATTTTACAGCAAAGGACTAATATCGATCTAGAAATAAAAATTAATCTCAAATTCAAACACATATAAATATTTAACCTTTCCACATAGCCATTGCTATGAAAACAGTTCATACCTTCCAACAAAAAAAAAATGGCAGCAAACAAAAATCGACACCCAAAACAAAACAAACATAGAAGCCAGCGTTTCTCTGAAAATATACGCTGTATAAATGTTTAGTCCAATATAAATATATTTACAAGCACGCTGGCATACAATGCGCCTATACCACGCTCCGTTTGTTCCGGTCATGTTGTATGTTGTGTGTTGTGGCAGAATTAGTCACAAGTCCCCGGCGACCGAGCGATATTCATAGCGATACAAAACTCGCGATCGGAGCATTTCGGGTGTAAGGTGTAAGCTATAAGCGATAAGCGGTAATATGGTAAAAGAGAATTGGGAAATGTAGGTAATACCTACCACCGTTATTAGTAGCTGATCGATCGGCTGTGGTGCTGTGGTCTGTGTGACGAGGATTCGAATTCAAATTCATGTTTGTATACAATACAAAAAGTTGTTCCGGGTTTGTGCGTGAATTTAAATGTTTGTTATCCCACACACGATATTGTTTACTGTTTATTGTATAATTGAGTTACTATTCCAGTCACAACACATAAAAAGTGTTAAAAATTGTAGGTCCAATTCACAATTTCCTCCGTTTTCTCGATTTTTACAATACAGAGACATCCTAGAAATTGCTGGTGAAAGAATAGAATAATCGTTATTTGCGTGAAATCTATTAAATTATATTAAATTATATTTATCTGAAATCTATTAATTAAGGTGTAAAAAAAAATCTACTTATTCCACTTACTATTATTATTATATAATTCAGCACGCAAATATTAAGGATAAATCAATGAACATATCTATTATCTACATATTGAGGAACCATGAAAAAGTAATAATCAAAATCGCTACCACCTATAACTTAGTAGCTTACCTAACAGTAATTTGAGTGTCATTTCAGATAACTCGCACACATCAGTTGGATTGCGGCTCGTCAAATATACAGAACTAAGTTAAATGTTTGATATTTCCGCTTAAACCCCGCGTATTCCGCGTCCCGCCATATTGGCGAGCTGTATCGAATTGAGCGACCACTGACAGTGTGTTACGCACTTTAGTGGTTGTGTTAAGTTTGTAATTATATGGTTTGAATGTCGCTGTATGTTTATTCTGGCAACGCATGCTGCATTTTTGGATTACCGTGGAGGTGTAGTTTGTCTGGCATTTCTTGCTTCAAATAAAAGAATTTCCTTTTATATTAAAAATGAGCCAGTTTTACAGTAATCGCATATTATGCTGTGTAACATCTGACATGTCATCACCTTGGTAATAAACAACGACTTTAAGACGACAGACTTATCCACAGACAGACCTCATCATGAGTTGCTTAACTGTTATGAGTTGACCCATCCAGAAACAGACCAGCAATAGACAAGCATTGCTCGCCCACCCTCGCGTAGACGCGACCGTGCCTATATCTACACGGCGAATAAACCGTAGATTTTCGCGGCCGAAAAAACGTGTCTGTATAAGCTCCCATTGTGTTCACACTGACGACCGTGCATAAACACGGCGAGTTTACCGTAGATTTTCACGGCCGAAAAAACATGTGTGTACAAGAGGTCTAAGATCGGCAAACTCGGCGAGGGCTCCTACCATGTGACGACTGGATCTACCACCACGCGCGCTATTTGATTTGATCAATTCCGTTCCACCTCCGTTAAATTTATCTCTCGTTACACATTATTTATTTAATTACTTTTTTCATCTACAGAAATTACGTACGTATTATAATAATTATTGTACACATTTACACAACATGACGTCACATACAAATATCTTCTAAACTAAAATGAAGAAATTCGAGATTTTTCCGCTGCGACTTTGCACTACGCGCTAATTAAATTTTCGTTTACAAACATCAGTCTTAATAATTATGTCCTCATATTTTTTTTGTTTAAGATGGATTGTCCTCATCATTATTTTAACCTAAGATAGATTATTATTAGATGTTAAAACGGAATATTTACCATGACGTTTTTATTTGTTTTGTGTTTCCGATATTTCGGCACTGTTGCAAGTGCCATGATCACGGATGTTATGTCTGCTCATAAACATCCACCTACAATATGTTCAGTTTATATCGTTAGTTAATAATAGTATTAGGGACCATATCAGTTTAAAAAGATTCTCCACAATGTCATTAAAGGTAAGCGTCCACAGGTCCGCATCGTACGTATCGGACGCATCGCATCAAACGGATTATTCAGACTGCGTCCACTGTATCGGCAGCAATCGGATTGCCGACGCGAGTTTCAGCAATCGGATTGCCGATGCCACCTTCATTTGGATTTTTTTAATGATCGTACGTTCGGAAAGTGTTTGTGAGAAAGGAGGAAAGCGATACAGAAGTTGTTATTGCTTATTTATTAGCAGAAGAGGAATGCAAGAAAAAAAAGAACAAATTGTTCAGTAAGCGTGCGGGGCGCGTCCACTGATCGGCATTCCGTATGACGTCATCGGTACGCATCGCATGTAGGCATTGCCGATGAGCCGTCCGTACGATGCGGATCAGACGCTGGATGGACGCTGTTGTATGAGTTTTAATACAAGGCAAACTAAAATTCGTTACGTACGATACGTCCGATACGTGCGATGCGGACCTGTGTACGCTTACCTTAATACAATGTTTTCATCGTCGGTACGTTTGATTGCGGCTTGTCAAACAATTCCGCTTCCCGACCGGCCATGATTGTGTGTGAGCGATATCGCATTGAGCGACAACTAACACTGTGTTACACACTTTAGTGGTGGTGTCACTGTGTAAGTGTGAAGCAATATACGGTTACTATTAGAGCTCTTACTGGCTTGATTGTTATTGTTTTGTTAATGTAATCAGCGGAAAAATCTATTTTCACAGAGACGAATCACCTCGCAGTTATAACTCGATTCCAAGCTTTCTCACCATGGGGTGCTATGACAGGAAACCTCCACGTGCGCCCGTGGACTGGAGTTCCCTCTCGGATACGTCCGGGGGGAAGACCAGTTTTTCGGGCCGGTGCACCCTGGGATGCGGGCAAAAACTCTTCCTTAGGCACTGTGTGCCTAAGGGGTCTCTTTGCCCGTATGCGAATAGCCTGTCGTGTGGACGCTCCAACGCGTGTCCCTCTGATTAGCAGAGGGCACAGCGGTGGAGCGGGCTTGCGGACGGTGAGTTATGGGTAGCTCGCCGTCCGACCAAGGACCAAGCCCGGGTCGGTGGCGCGTCGTGTTTCGCGCCAAATGCCTGCTGGGGTCGCGGGTTTTTTCTTAACCCAGGTTACCGTGGCCCCGGAACGTAAAGGGTATAGGAAGGAACACGGGTGGATTTTAGTCAGTAAGAGTCTGACAGTCCCTTCCGCCCCACCACACAAATACACGTCTTCTACGTGTACACACACACGGAACCGCTCCGGCGGTCAAACTGATTCAAGAGCAGTTAATATCGACTGCTGCAATGACGGCTTTAATTTAAGCAGTTGAATTTGACTGATCGAGGATTCCGACGTAAGAACGTAGGTATATGGGCGTCACAGAGTTACTTAAAAACTAAGGACAAAGTACTCGTCAGGACGAATAAAATGAGTCTAAGCTTGATAGGGTTGGGTCGTTTCATTACAGAGTTTCTACTAAGGCCATTTTCTAGCTCCATCATCAGATCAACTCCATCTTAACAAAATATTGGATTGCAAAATTTCAGCTCAATCGAAGACCGGGAAGTGTGTGCTATTGAACTTGCAAGCTAGAGAGAGAGAAGAGAAACGAAACAGACTACACAGAAAAAAACGTCCCAACTAATACTAACGAAAATCTATATACCTACTTTCCCTTCAATCCAAAAATAGCGTAAGAACCATCCATATAATCAGGACACACAAAAGTACAGAGACTTTACGACATAGCCGATTCGTCCGCCGCTGAGGCAGCTTTCCCATCCCTAAATCAGGCAGAATTGCCTTACTTATGTAAACGATTTGTTATACATCACTAGTCCTGATTTTATGTACCACTAGTTACTATCGACCTCTTGGGAGGTTCGTTTAGTAAAGTTGAATAATCTGTGACGATCGGTTCTATACATATTTAGATGGCAATCAAATGTTTATGTATGTCGGATCCGGTCAATAGTACGGACAGCAAACGAATCGTAAGCGCGCCATTTTGAGTATCACGTGGTCTGCGCGCGCTTATACAGAGTCGTGATGTTTCATCGGGGCGGCGAGGAGCGCATTCAGTGCCTGACCGCAGCAGTGTGAAGACATCCCGAAACTGTACTCGATTCGTTGTGCCCAGTATAAGTGTAGTGAGTGTTTAAATTAAATTGTGTTTGATTTAATTTGTGATTTAAAATTAAAATTACCAAGTGAACCGCACCCAGTGTATTTTCATTGCACGAGACCCAAACTCTGCCCACATGATGCCTGAATCTGACGGAACAATACCGGTGGCTCCGACATCAGAATTGGGATCTACTCGCGCCGCACCACTACTCCCAGGCCTGAACGCAGAGTTATGGCAGGCTTCTTCGTTCAAGAAACCCATCACTTGCTTACGATGTGGCGAGAAAGGTCACATCTCCTCGCAGTGCAGTCGACCTGGAACGAGCACAACCGCAGGCGCTCACGAAGCCAGCGGTTCCGGCTCGAACACCATCCCGCAGTGACGCATGGATAGCTGTGAAGTTCGCGGAGTCCTTGGGCAGCTACAACAATCCGGTGAGTCGTATTCATTTTGTTTTGATTCCGGCGCCGAATGTTCATCGTTAAACAAATTGTAGCTTCTAAATTCTCGGGCAAACGCACACTTTTAAAAGTTCAAATACTTGGTATTGGTAATAATTTGAATGTTTTTAACCACAGAACAAATTTTAAGCGAAGTTGTTGTGAATAATAACAAACTGTCAATTTTATTTTACGTACTACCTGACGATTGTATGAAATACGATGTTATGATCGGACGCGATATTTTGACACTTGGTTGTGCGGTACATTTAACTGAATCTACCCTACGTATTTCGAAAATTCAAAATGTAGGTTGTTGCGAATTACCTCCCGCAATTGATTTTTATGATGTTGATTTTGATATTTCAAACGCAAACTAAGGCCAAAGAAGTTAATTTCAGTGTTGGTGATTTGGTATTAATCAAAATTGAAGAGAGAAACCAAACAAAATTAGAACCCAAATTTAAAGGTCCTTTCAAAGTTGTTGAGTTGCTCGAAAACGATCGCTATATTTTAAAATCACTGACAAGAAATAGAACGTACAAGTTCGCTCATGACCGCATTCGGAAAATGCCTCAAAGTAGAGTTCCTCCAGAGCTTGATCCTATTGCCGAGAGTGATGAAGAGACTAATGAAGGGTCCATTGTTTGATTGTATGCACACTTGTAACTATTTGGCCGCACTGCACGTCTGGTCGCAGCTGTAACTGCAGTCACTCGTGGCTGTTCAGGGCGCAGGCGTTGTGGCGAGGGCCCGGGTCTCGTAGAGACTATTGTGTTTGGTCGACTTGGAGTGACCCGAAAGTCATGGAGACTTATGTGTTTGGGCTTGCTAAGCCCCGGGTGACAGTGTCACTAGAATTTGCTGCCTAGGGTAGCCGAAAGTCATGGAGACTTATGTGTTTGGGCTTCGTAAGCCCCGGGTGACAGTGTCACTAGAATTTGCTGCCTAGGGTAGCCGGGTTGCAAGTGTGTGTGCAGTTGCTTTATTTGACTATCCACTGTTTGACGCGAGTTTTAATTATTTTGAATTAATGCGATTGGACCTTTAAATTCAGATGTCTTTCATAATTTGATAGTGAACTGAATCTTGGTCAGGTAGGCCGAGTCAACAGTTAACTTTAAGTTGTGTTTTCATTGTTTACAGGTTCCATACCACCACCACACGAGGACGTGTGATAGTCAGTTCTGGCCGTGTCGGATATTCGGTTGATTTTAAAATTAATAGTTGCTGATTTGTATTGTGACGTTGGTTGGTGAAGCACGTGACTAGATCACGTGGACAGAGTCATAGTGGGCTTGACGCTGTGTGGGACGAACAGTCTTAGACGAACTGTCGAAGCGACAGCACCATTCTGAAACTGTCTCTTCACCTACTTTCTTGTCAACGTATTTTGTACAGTGCAAGTGTTGTGATAATTATTACGAAATCAATATTGATTTGAGTGCGTGTGATTTTCTTGCTCGAGCACCTACGCCATGTTGGAGCCTGACGCAGGCAACACTCCTGATGCCGGTTCTGCCGCAGACCCTACGCGCGCTCCCACATGTAGATTTTTACATCAACCCTGAAATGGTTTCAGAGTTTATTTTGGTTGTTTATTTCTTAAATATATTTCTCAGTTTTCGACCACATCGGTCGAAAACTTTCGACTTGAGGTACCAGTGATGACGTATGGTGCCGAAACGTGGTCTCTTACCCACGTAAGAGACCACGTTTCGGCACCATACGTCATCATATCTCTCCATAGCTTGTTGGACTATCTTGAACTTAATAATGAGACCACCTCATTATTAAGTTCAAGATAGTCCAACAAGCTATGGAGAGGGCTATGCTCAGAAGTATCTCTGGGCCATCTACTCAGAAACCAGGAGATTCGTAGACGAACCAAAGCTGTCAGCAAACTGACGGGACGACTACGCGCCCCTCAGCCCCTTCGTACACTAGGCGACGCAAGTCTCCGCTGATACCTGACGACTTTGGTATCCAAGTGACCATCGCAATACAAGTCCATCGAGGTTCATACATAGGCACGAGTCAATGGAGTCTAGACTTGCGTCGTCTAGGGTCCTTCAATAGCCCTTTATGTTCCGGGGTCACGGTAATGAGATAAGTCCCGCGACCCCGGTAGGCTTTGGCCCTCTAGAGCCCCCCCGTCATTATGCTGACGCTGTTTGAGGCGCGCGTGGAACACAACGCGCCGTAGACCCGGGCATGGTCCATGGTCGGACAGCGAAGGGGCTTAGTGGGCGAAAGCCTGCCGGGGTCACAGGACTGTCTCATCGGGTTAACCGTGACCCTTGAATGTAAAGGGCTATTGAAGGATTATCGTGGATTTTAGTCAGTACAAGTTTGTTATTGTCATCCCGCCCTAGAATACGATAGAATAGAAAAGTATTTATTTGATTAGGGCACACACACAAAAGTAATAAAAAAATAAAATTAAAAATACAATAAGAATTTTGATGAGCATGTCCGCACCAAAAGGGTTACCAACTCAGCATTTGCTGGGCGAAAGACACCCAGCGCTGGTTTTCAGTTGGCACCACGCAGTGACACCCTCTGCGTCACGCAGTTGGGTAAAAAGGTCTCATCTTTGGCTTCTGGGCTAAATTCAGGCCAACAACAAACGCATTCTAAATAAAAAAAAATATTGCACAACTTCATCAGAAGAAAGTGTGAAAACTATCCCACGTAGGTATTTTCTTTCTTTCCGAGTCTCATACACTCTTTAGAGGATTAGCTACGTGACTCCTACCGCTCCTCCCTCCTCCTCCTTCAATGAAGACGCATGGAGGTATCCAGGTTTGCATAACAAATACCATGGGGTTTGCTACAGGCCTAATTAAGAGTAATTGCGACCTCCTCTGTCGGTAAGAAAAAGGGACGCTTGGTGAATCGTAATGTTGTATTGTATAGATAATACTCGTAACGTATATTGGAAGTGGTTATGAGGAAACGATTTGAATTGAGATTATATTAGGGAAAATCTGATGGAACTATCTAAAAAAGCGAAAGTTTGAATGATTGAATGGATTTTTTCTTAGGTGGTAAAATCATGACCCCGGAACATAAAGGGCTATTGAAGAACACCGTGGGTTTTGGTCAGTACAAGTCTGACAGTCCCTCCCGCCCTGCCCTGGGTGGAAAGACTCTTTTGATGATTCTACCACGTTAAAAAAGGTGGTAAAATCATCAAATGAGTCCTCCCACCCAGGGTGGAGCGACCGATCCACCGTGTTTCTTCAATTGCAAGAAATAACATTTATTGGTACAAACGCAGGGCATAGCACAATAATGAGATTTAAAATGAACAAGTGATAAAAAAAAAACAATAAAATAATAATAACCTAAAACTATTTGGTACAAATATTTGTTTGGCCCTTTCTGTCTTCGTGACTTCATCTACCATGACTTGTCGCACTCTTGACAGCACTCGTGCAACACTACGAGCCGTCGACCAGAGTCGACAAGTTTTTAGGTCAATATTTAAAAAAAATAAGAACTTAAAGTTAAAGAACTTTAAACAAATTTAAGAACTTAAAATATGTACTTGTTGTTTTAAAATAATCAAAAACTTTTGCATAATGACAATGTTCCACTCAATAGAAATAAAATAGAAAATACAAAACCGTCAAACGCCGAATAAGTTTCGTTAGAAACCGCAAACAGAGGTCCCGATGTATCGAAGTTAACAGTTTATTTCCTACGTGTTCTCGGGACAAATACGATTTTCTGGGAACGTGCCCCTTCGTCCGGGGCCAGGGCTTGAATTCTACCTACAATACCGGGAGTCCACTTTATAAAATTGTTATTTTTTATTCTTTGACGGCGGTAAGTGAAATTGGAATGGACTTTGAGAGCTTCGGATCGAAAATATTGTATTTACTGAATCTAGAAATACTGAAACAGAATAATTGATACTGGAGTTTCGGTGCTACGTTTTTATAAGGTTTTATCTGGTTTGAGATAAAAAGTTATCCATTTTCCAAGACTTATGAACTCACAGAAAAATTTACTCTCAACTCAATACTCAAACCCCCTTATTAATAAACGTGGACTAAAGTTACAACCAGGATGATCCTCGGATTAACCATACATTTTTTAACGATTAACCTTGGCGTAACTTTAGTCCACGTTTATTAATAAGGGGGAAAATGTTTATTGCTTCCACAAGTGTACTTAGATGGTAGGTTTTACAAAGTTATAATCATTGTGGACCCCTACCTATCTACAGATAAGCAGCAGTCCTCGTATACACATTGAGTCGTGACCCTGGAACGCAAAGGGCATTAGAAGGAGCAGGTTTAATAGTCAGCATTGGCGACATAGCAAATCGCCGATGCATACATTTTAGATAAACGCCAAATATTTTAGTATAAACGCCAGCATGTGAGCTTATCCAAAACTTTAAAATCTAAATCAAACATGAACCTTCTTCTTTCATGATGATAAATTTGAAAATCTATTAAAGAAATTTGACAGATTGGGGTATGTGCAATGATGTTCTGGAGTCTGTACAACAAATGGTCATAGATTCTCTGAACCAAACAGCAAAATATTTCGTACAAGTTCCCAAATTATGAAAGAACCCTCTTCGCTAGCTGTGGTATTGTTTAAACACAACCAAATTAACGGTAAAGGTCGAATGGGCTATTATACCGAAATAACAGGTCATTTAAACCCTCGATTATTACTACACTTGCATTATACATGCACAATCTAGACTCGAGGGTTAATATCCGCGCACATGAGAGGCAAAATTTTTAACGGAAAAAGTTCGTTATTAATTCCAAAGCTCATTTTATGAGGTCCCCACATGACCGTAGCTTTTATTAAATTTCTTTGAGAAATAACGAACACTAAAAATGTTGTTATAACACAATTACTTGGTGAGTAAAAGAAATTGAAAAAGTTGTATGGAAATATGTTGTAGTCAGGTTCGACAAGAAAATAATGTTGTGGGTAGTTTTCTTTTTTTTCGTGTTTGGTTTTTCAAGATGGCGGACTTTAAAGGAACAGCTTTGTGATATTTTTTTAGCTTTATAAGTTTTGTTACAAAAGCTTAAAAGATTCAATGTAGAAACTGTACAGCCAGTTAAAATACTTATCTACTTAATATAATCCAAACTAATATATTATTATAAATGCGAAAGTAACTCTGTCTGTCTGTCTGTCTGTTACGCTTTCCCGCTTAAACCTCTCGACCGATTTTGATGAAATTTGGCACAGACAATCTTTAGACCCTGAGAAAGAACATAGGCTATCAAAACACCACGCGGGCGAAGCCGCGGGCGGAAGCTAGTTTAAAAATATGTTTGAAGGTTCACGTATTCGAATTCATTTTCTAAATGGCATAAAATTTTAAGGAAGACATAGACACGAGGACGTTGCCCAACACGACTTGAATCACGAGTATTGATTCACCTGCTGAGCTGATCCAGCTTTCAAAAGACAAATAGAAATATTCAAAGTTGATGGCCACCGATAAATCAGAGAGGCAACAGAAGAAAAAGAAGAAATTAATATAAATGCAACTTTATTTCAAGAAACTGCATATTCACCACAACTATGAAACTACCCTTTGATTTGTCTTACATACTTTCATGGACCCGGGCCGCTTGGTTAGCTCTCGATAAATAAATAGCAGTGCGGAAGGATGTGTCTAGAGACAGATATTATATAATTATATTATATTGTATTATAATTATAATAGTATTCAGAGAACGTAACGCGTACTCCGTGCTCCATGGTTGATGAATTCATCATCATAAGCCTACATCAGTCCACTGTCTCAAGTCTGATCCAGCTGCCTGCAGAGTTAAATAGCCTTTACCAATTTTCCAAAACTGTGATCTTTGTGACAGACCAGTCCATTCTTCGTTCATGGGACTGCCTACACAGAATACCGTTAACCTGGAAAGCTAAGAGCAACTGAGAGAACTGGCTGGAGTTTTAGTCAGTAAGAGACAGTCTCTTCGGCTTTTTTCCTCCTCCTTTACTGTTCTTTTCTGATTAATTTCGCTGCAGGATCAAAGACAAGTAAATTCATTCTTAGGGATACGTTGGGCTTCTTTGTCTCGACGCTTTATGGTAGTCGCCACTGTTGATTTTGGCTTTTGGGAGTTGCAGTCGTTTTGGAATAGTGTGGTGGGGATTGTCCAGAAACTAATAATGAGGACTAATTAAAATTTAAAGACTCATTTTGATAGTTGTACCGCCCACTTAAAACATTGTTCCTCAAACCAAGTTAACGAACAACATTGTTTTAAAAAGCAATTGCAAAAAGTGCATTGTCACACTAGCCTATAAAACTACCGTATAATCGCCTCACATACTTTCAGGGCGCGTGCCCTGCTCTAGCGTATTTATCTAAAGCTATCAGTACCCGGGGCACGTTGTGCACACTCCATTACAAAGCTCCGCGGTCCATAGATTCTTCATCATTCGTCATCATCAGCCTTCAGCAGTCCACTGTCTCAAGTCTTATACATCTGCTACCACCCACCCTGCGGAGATAGATCGCCTTTACCAATTTACCAAGATTGTTGGACTGACGATCATAATTAAATCTTTGTGACACACCAGTCCAACCATCGTTCATAGGACTGTCTATGCAGAATACCGTGACCCTCAAAAGTTAAGAGCAAGAGATGATCGAGGGTGGACTTTAGTCGGTAAGAGTCTGATGGTCTCCACCCAAGACGGGAGGAGTCATTTGATGATTGTACCACCCACTAAATCATCGTTTCCTACCCTCATACCAAGTTTACGAACTACATAGTTTTAAAAAGCAATTGCAAAAAGTGCATTGTCACACTAGACTATAAAACTACCGTATAATCGCCTCACATACTTCCAGGGCGCGTGCCCTGCTCTAGTGTGTTTATCTAAAGCTATCAGTACCCCGGGCACGTGCCGAACGCTCCGTTACCACGATCCATGGCCAATAGATTGCTGTTACCAATATGCGAAGATTGCTGGCCGTCTTCAAATTTTTATATGTTTTGTGTTATTTTTTGGATTTTTATTTTGATAGGGTTTCGTTTTTCCTTTTATTCTTTTTTTTTTTTGTAAAACGGTTTATGAAAATTGCTGAAATATGTGTTACTGATGTCAATAACAGGGGTTTCTGCTAAGTATTTCTAAACCAATAAAAATTGCCTCTGTGATTTTCTGGTTCATTGTTTGTATGGCTTCCAGGACTTAAAGTTCAAATGTTTTTTTTTATGGGGTTAGTTACTTATTATTACTTACCCCATTAAAAAACATTTAGCAATCACTTATCAATAATCACAAAAGCAACAAATTATAAATGAAACGGGTTTGTTCTTTAAAAACTATTTCAGACCCATTTGAGGGTCAAATTCTATATTTTAGAAACATCTAAGTTTCAATCTATCAGAAGTTATGGGATCGCTGTTATGATAATGTGACTAAAAATCATTTTAACTACCAAATTATTGACCTTCCGATGCAAATTATGTGGAAATGTTCCTGCATCATGGATGCGTTTAGTTTAGTAGTTTATACCATGACATCAATGGTATGTGACTCCAACAACATGGAAATTACTCTAGTTGCACATAATGCTCTGATACTTGTACCTTCTCGAAAATCCATCAAACTAAAAACTGCATCTAATACAACATCCATCAAACCGCCAAACTGTCACTGCACAACTATCAGAATCAAACTGAATTTCAACTTACATTGCTTTCAAAGTTAGAAAACTCTACAAAACAAGAACCGAAGAGCTTTCAATGTAATTGCCTTTTTGTCAGCGAGTGCACTCGCGTAGTCATTGCGTGCTTGGCATATCCATTGCGTTTTCTACCTTTTAAATCTTGTCCTGATCTATATTTATAGTTCTTGGGTAATTACTGGAGTGGTGTAATTACCTACCAAGAGGTATTAAGGTACGATTACACTAGACGAACCGATCGCGAGCGGACCCGCTCTGTGCTCCTACGTTTGCCAGGCCAAGTGTGAAAAAACGTTTATTGGCACACGCCACAAGTGCACACAATAGAATAGAATATATTTACTTTATGGTACACCAAAATTTTAAATCCACTGCTTTATAATACTGCTTAATCTATGGTGTCTATGGAAACAATGATGGTCTTATCACTTATGTAGATAGCAGTAAATGTAATGTAATTAAAGAAGAAAATACTGTGAGACACATCGCTGCGCCAAATAAGATCTTTTTGAGCGTAATTCCTGACTACTTATCCCCGACGTTGGTTTTCAAATAAACCTAAATGACGAGTAAACGAATGTCAATCAGTTGAACTTACAACGATCATAGTCCTCGAACGATGCAAATCCCTTTGTCTTTGCCAAAATACCGACAATAGGTGGAGCACAGTTGAGCACAAACCGAACGCTAGAAACGCGCTTGTTCGAAGCTTGTAAATCGGTTCACTCTAAACGAATTTGTGCTCAAATCGTGCTCGGCTCGTGCTCGGCTCAAGCTCGGCTCGTGCTCGGCTAGCGCTCGGCTCATGTAGCGTAGACCTTAAGAGTCTCAACCTTATAATTCTCGAGATCTAATCGTGGGTTGCTTGCAGATTGTAAGTTGAGCAGGGATAGTAATTCAATTGGGATTGGAACTTAGGTCATTAGCTTTTTTTTGGTTTGCGGATTGGTAATAGCATTAGTAGCTTTTGTTTTTGTGTTCTTAACTAAGATTAGTATTGTTTAAGCTTTAATTAGGTTCATTTAGTTCACATTCATAGTTTTTATGGAAGAATTCAGAATCAATAATCTCTAATTGTCAGGTAAAACGTCTTAAATCCAATATCACAAATATTTTATTGTGTTGAAAATTAAACATTTTTGGAAATTGACAAAACTTTTGACAATAATCAGATACTTGCATAATTAGCCTGTATTTATAAGAAATCTATAAGTAAATATTGCATGACTACGAGTTTTCTTCGATTTCATCCCAATATTTTTCTTTATCTTTGGGATAGATTCAGATATTAAAACTAAGCACGTCATCGTAATATCTGATTATTTTCTATTCAAACTATGAATTTCTGAACAAATTAATATTAAAATCTTTTGATCCAAAGATCATGCCAAAAGTCAAAGAAATGATTGCTTTAGTTATTTTATTCAAAGCCTATATCTGCTTGCTAAAGTAATATAATGTCTTTTATTAGGTCACAATATATTTTATTCGTAACGCATGTGTAACCATGTCAAGTGTAACAGGAATAAATATTGTATTATCATAAAGGGAATAACAAGAAGTTCAAGTCACATTTTTTATTTTATTTTGCGCAGTATTTAGCTAAAGTTACTCTTTATAATATCAAGTATCTTTCATTGAAAATATGTCTTATATTTTTTAAGACGACGTCAAGCAAACAGCCATACAGACAGACAAAAAGGAATTACTATCATATAATATTTTTATGTGCATTTATAAAAATAGTAGAGTAGTATTAGAGGCCCAGCGGTCACCGTCTTGCTTGTGTAATTTATTTCATCACCATTGCTCTCAAAATGGTGAAGGAAAACATCGTGTTATGCTGGTTCTCCACGAGCGCGATCCCAAATACAAAAATGCCCAGCCAGCATCGCGCTCTGCGCCGCCACCTTTGAAAGGAATGTCAAACAGCGCGGGGCAGCTCGCAGTTCCACGCGCCGCCGCCGCCGCGCCGTGTGATGCTAGCATAATGACTGATCAATGACTTTCAGAGCTGATCAACAAATGACAGACGAGACTAATGGTTTAAGTTGCACATAGAAAAATAGACATTATTGACAGTAGAAGATGGATGTTATTATTCTTTATACTATCGAAGAAGTGCAATAAAGTTTCCTTTCTCCATCTTATCTGTATATTGCCCCTTTGAACAGAATATACATATAAGGATGTGTACAATAAATCTGAATCTAGGGGGATTGTTCTAGACAAATAAACGTCAAACCACGTTATCGCATGATGTGTAACGTTGCTATGTATTACATAGTTATGTGTCGACTGGGGAAGTTCGATTTGGGAATGTCTTATGTGTATTTTTATAGCTTTCTTTTGTTTTTTTAAGTAAAACCAGTAAAACTGAGGCGTAAACACGATGCCCAACGTAAACCTAAAGGTGCTCCCTCACCGGGTGCTTTCGAGTGTAAATAACGTAAAAGAATCTACTTTGAGAATTGCATTACAATAATGCCTGACTGACTTACTAACATTGGCGTGTAATATAACGTATGCGGCAATTCGGACGGACACATTTGAACGCAAGTGGAGCGCATTGATATGACAAGTTTTATCAAGGTGTTACAAGTTATTATAAGCATATAAATAATATTTTTATGGAATATCTTAAGTCATCTTTCACAATTTTGATCATGGTTTGAAGGGCAAAATGTGACATCATAAGATATTTTTACAATCACAGTTTCTTAAGTTTTATAAATAAAGTTTTAATTACTTATTGTTATAGAAATAAACTTTTGATTATTTCATTTCATAGATTTATTTTGTTCAAAAGTTGTAGCACGGTAATATTATTATACAGTACTCCGACTTCATACAAACGGACGAAACGCGAGCTATGCCTACGCGCCTCGATGTCGGGGCGCGCTCGGGGCGCCCCGACATCGAGGCAGTCACGACTGTACCGCAGTGACGAACGGACGGTGTGTTGTTTTTTTAACAATAACCGCGCGATTTTTTCACTACAAATCAGTTCAAGTACATTTATTTAATATGACGAGTAGTAAATATGGTGCTGTTTTTGGTTACTTAATTTTTAATTAAGCTTTATATTAGAATGCGGATTTATTATATTATATTATTTAAAAGTTAATAATAAAGAATTTCGTACGACTCAATCGAGGCGCAAATATTTTTCGGTCGCAAAATAAGCCCGAATTGTTTTTCAAACAAAAACATGTTTTTTTTTAAATTAAATCTACCAATCAAAAAAACCGGCCAAGTGCGTGTCGGGCCACGCACAGTGTAGGGTTCCGTAGTTGCCCATCAAAATACTTATGCGAACTAATTAAACTGATTCGCTGAATTTAATTTTAAAAAGAAGAATTTTCAAAATCGGTCCAGGCGTCTTTGAGAAATCGGGGAAAATACATAAAAAAAAAGATTACGACGAATTGAGAACCTCCTCCTTTTTTTGAAGTTAGTTAAAAATAGTTGACAATAAAAACCTACCTATCCCCAAAACATACCCACCTATTATAGCTGTAAAAATAAAGTTTACAAACTTACATTTGCAGTTGAAGAACATGTTCTGCGATACATTTTGTTTAGGAAAATATGCTATCCAAGTACGTTTTATAAGTTGGTCGACTATTACTCGTAAACTTGTAAAGCCTACTTAGTCATGATAATTTTCCTTTAAACTTCGTTATATATACTACTATTGTGAATTTTTTCACACCCCCAAACATAACCGTTTAGCTGGTAGAGGGGGGGGACACTCGAGTCGAGCAAAAATTAGCACTTTAAAGCTTAATATTTCACAAACGAATCTTTTTATCAAAAAATTGTTAATGGAAACTATCAATATTTTTTAAAGACCTATTTAATGATACCCCACACTAAGGGGTACGCGAGAAATAAAAAAAAACATCCCCACTTTACGTGTACAGGAGGTACCCTAAAAAAAAAATATTTTACGAGATTTTATTTTACCACTTTTTCGGCACAACAAATCCGTATATTTACACCAAATTACAGCTTTCTAGTACTGGGCGTCTCTGAGCTAAACTGCGGACAGACGGACGGACGGACGGACGGACATGGCGAAACTATAAGGGTTCCTTGTTGACTACGGAACCCTAAAAACAACACGCATTTTTATTGAACACTTCCAATCCAATAAACAAAGTATTTTATTTGTTTGTATAAAAAAGTATACCTATTTACAACCACAAAACTAAGTAGAAACAGAAAGTAGGCAAATGTAATGGGGATGGCGACTCAAAGCTAATCGTAGATGGCGCTGCGATAGTTGGTCCCTACGTCAGATTACTGTCTACCTTGTACAAAAAACAAACAAGATTTATTGTTATAAAAATTGAGTATAAATACAAAACAATTATGGAAAATTATTCGTCAATACAAGTGCATATACTAAAAGAAGAATTAAGACGCCGCGGTGCATCTTCAAGAGGAAAAAAAGTGATTTAATAGAGTGGTAATACATTTGATTTTACCGTAATAAATCCACAGTTACTTGTAGTTGAGGTTTAAATTTTTGAGTTTAGGTATGTTTTACCTGTCCTTTCCTATAACAAGAATAAAATGCTGCTTCTGACTTTCTATTTTGATAAAATATCATAATGTTTTAAGTCAGTAATTTTACCCCTTTTTTATTTAGATTCGAGAAATATCACAATATATTTAATTTCTTAACACCACAACTATCACAAAACTCGTTCCAGGTGATAATTCTTCAGCCAGACGAACCATTTCATAATTTATAGAGCGATGCAATACTGGTACTTAACCTCCAATAGAAAAGTAGATATTATTTTGAAAAGAGTTTTCGATTGTTTAGATAAGGTATCATAGAATTTCATTAATAAACTCAACTAACGGCCTGTCTCGGCTTCGCAAGGCTGGATATTTGTTTTTTATATAGCTTTTCCTTAGTGATAATACAATTTTTGTTCTCAAGGCGACTCACAGCAGCTACCCATTATTTCTTGATATTGTGAATTGTCGGAAATTTGTATGTTCCATCATTTTTACAGCTTATTACACAACATCTAGTCATTTTACATCAATTAATCGGTTTTTTTCAGAAAATTCCTTTGATTTGACAGTTCTTTTGGGACCAAACTGTCACTTGTCACTTTGACACTTGCCTTCCCCATTAAAATGCTGGAGACGGGCAGCCAGCCCTAACGCAAGTTTACGTACCGCGCGGCTGTAGGCATTTATTTCTATCATGCGGCCGAGTTCCACTACTGTAAAGATAATTAATTATACTGTGGTTGTAGTTAGTTGACAAAGAGAAAATTAATCCAATTAACTAGTAAATCAGTTTCTTTTGTCTTCGAAAGTAATTCAAAAACTTTTTTAATTCTAAGTCAAGTCATTTCTGCAATACTAATATTTTCTAAGTCTTAGTGAATCATTACAAAGATAAATTAACTAGAATAGTGACAGCTCAGTGGTTACGATACTGACTTGCTTGATGTGGTTGTGGAATCAAACTTTGGCACACCACGCTTCTCAAAACGGTTAATGAAAACATCGTGAGAACTCTAAATTAAAAAAAAACCCACACTAGAAATCTCTCCTGTGTTGTGGATGCACTTATTTTTCACATGGTAAAATCATCGAATGAGTCCTCCCATCCAGAGCAGGACGGGAACTATCAGACGTGTACTGACTAAAATCCAAGGTGTCCTTCAATAGCCCTTTCCGTTCCGGAACCGCGGTTACTTGATAGACCCGCGACCATCGTGGGAGCACATCGCAGGCTTTGGGCCTCTAGAGGGGGGCCTCGTCATTATGCTGACGCTCTTTGAGGCGCGTGTGGAACACAACGCGCCGTCGACCCGGGGACTAGCCCTTATTTTCTCAGCAAATAATCGTGATGATATCATCATCATCATCATCAGCCTATAATGTTCCCACTGCTGGGACACAGGCCTCCTCTCTGTGAGAGGGAGTGGACCATAATCCACCACGCGGGCCCAGTGCGGATTGGTGGATGTCACATGTCTTCGAATTTTTGGTTCTAGGACATGCCGGTTTCCTCACGATGTTTTCCTTCACCGTTTTGAGAGCAGTGGTGATGAAATAAATTACACAAAGTAATGCGCCAGGCGGGGTTCGAACCCACGACCTACAACTCGTAAGTCGGGACCGATACCACTGGGCCACCACTGCTCCGTGATGATACCTACCCCGAAAATACCTAAGCCAGCAATAAACCAACACTAATAAAAAGCGTATATCAAACAAGAAGACTGAAACATTAATCGTGGATGGAACAGCTATGCGTATTATTAAATTGTCCGATGATTTATTTGAACTCAGCAGCTCGACTCAGTCGCATAGCTCGACCAGCTCAACATCACCTTGTGTTTGTATTCGGAATAGATATGTGACCACTAGTTGCCGACTAGTCGGTAAACTAGAATTATCTAATACCCAAAATTGATAGTGAGGTCTAGTTTCACCCTTTTTATGGAATGCACCCAAGTACTTCATCACCCTGTACAATGGGTATTAATTAATTCTAATTTTAATACAGGCACCAGGCACTTAGTAAAAACTAGTTCTAACTAAGGAAAACGCGTTCTCTCTGAAAATGGGTTTTAACTGTAACACACATACCTACTCTTACTTGATACTGAATAATTCTTTAATTAAAAAAAAAAGACGTGTGGCACTCGGGGACTGCCGCGGTAAAGCTATTGCATAGCATTTTGTATCAACTTATGCAATTATAATTTTATTTATTTATTTTGTTCATGCAGTATTGCTTTTTCTTTGATATTAATTCAAGTTACACTTTTTGAGCGTGGTGACCGATAAGAAAACAAATTTGTCTATTATTAAATAAATAAAAAAAGTTAATATTGTTTAAGGGGGATGCTCCAACCAGCCCGCGAAATTCAATTTTTTTTACGTTTTTTGCAATTTGCAGGCCAGTGACATGTTGTAACTTTATAAATATTTGTGTTGCGCAAATAACAAGTATAATTTTAAATATAAAAAATATCAAAAAACTCGCTCCATCAGCTCTCACATAGAAAAGGTGCATCATGTTAAAATCTCCGAAATCTAACTACGATGCACCTTTTCTATGTGAGAGCTGATGGAGCGAGTTTTTTGATATTTTTTATATTTAAAATTATACTTGTTATTTGCGCAACACAAATATTTATAAAGTTACAACATGTCACTGGCCTGCAAATTGCAAAAAACGTAAAAAAATTTGAATTTCGCGGGCTACATCGAAGCAATCACCTTAAAATATTTTTATTATTTTACAATACAAGTGGGTTTTATTATTTTATTATTTCCTTTATTCATATTATTTCCATATTATTTACATTTTTAAATATTCTATAAAACTAAAAAGAAAAAAAACATTTAAAAATATAAATAATTGTGGCCCACCGGTATCGGGAACAGGGTCCAAGCTACCGGCAGTCAGGGCTCCAAAGAAAGGAACCTCCTAACAATGCGCGCCGTGTCCAGAAGAACTGCTTTCTGAATCAAGCCCTTGATCCAGCTGCCTAACGAGAGCCTCCGTAGGTGTTGGTCGAGGCTCTTGGCAATTAGGCCATGGGCCGACACGACTATCGGCACAATGACAGCTGAATCCACGCCCCACATGTCGACAACCTCGCGAGCCAAATCAAGATACTTGATTTGCTTATCTTTCTCAGCTTTCACGAGGTTCTCGTCATGCGGGACGGTTATGTCAACAATCATTGTGCGCCGCTCTGATCGATCCACCACCACTATATCAGGTCTATTAGCTACAATAGTCCTGTCAGTGATGATGGATTGATCCCAGTACAGTGTGATATTGCCACTTTCAAGAACTGGGTCGGGCACATACCTGTAGTACGGGACTTCCGATTCGACAAGGCTGTATTTCAGAGCAAGTTGCTGATGGATTATCCTAGCTACAAGGTTATGTCTATGCAAGTATTCTCCGTTAGCCAGACGAGAACACCCGGAAATAATGTGACGGATTGATTCGCCAGGACGGTGACATGCCCGACATATGTCAACCGTGCCATCCTTCACAATAAATCTCCGGTAGTTATTCGTCATCATAACTTCATCCATAATTGCACAGACGAAACCCTCGGTTTCACCAAAGAGGTCACCGGATCGTAGCCAGGCCACGGACGCTGATAATTCTACATCAGGCCCATGTAGAGCCCGGAAAAAGCGTCCGTGAAGCTCCTTGCTCTGCCATACTTCCATGCGATCATTTGTGTCAAGCACCACAGGTTTGCGCCAGTTCTCTTTAGCCAAGGAGAGCGGGGTGAGGCCCTTGTCTACCGCCACTACATCTCGATGCATCCCCACGTCGGCTTTCAGGAAATATTCCCTGAGATTGCATACCTCGCGATTGTGGAGAGTCTTAGCGTTTAGAAAACCTCGACCTCCACATTTTCGCGGGATATACAATCTCATAACCGAAGACCGTGGGTGATGCATTCGATATGCAGTCAGCAATGTACGGACCCTCCTATCCAGGGCATCAAGTTCTGTTTGAGTCCATTTGAGTATGCCAAAAGAGTACATCAAGACCGGCATGACCCAACCGTTGAAGGCGCGCACCCTATTACCACCTGATAGAAGGCTATTAAATACTTTTTTCAGACGGCCAAAGAAGCGCTCCCTCAACGATTGTTTCACGCCAGTAACATTGATACCCAACGCTTCTGACATACCCAAATACTTATAGGTTTCAGTTGCTGAGAGGGATCTAAGGCTTATGGAATCCGAGAGTTGGGTGCTCACGGATTCCACAATCTCCCCTCGCTTTACATGCATGACCGCACATTTGTCCACACCAAATTCCATCCTGATGGCGCTACTGAAGGTTTCAGTTACCTTCAGTAGCTTCATCAGTTGCAAATTGTTGGGGGCAAAGAGTTTAAGGTCATCCATGTAAAGGAGATGAGATATAACCTGACCGCCTCTCCTCAACCGAAAGCCTAGACCTGAATCCTCCAACAGTGTGCTAAGAGGATTCAGGGCCAAGCAGAACCAAAGTGGACTCAAACTATCACCCTGGAAAATACCTCGCTCTATCCTTATCGGTTCGCTAGTTCTCTGGATATGCCGACATCCTGGATAGCGAAGGACTGTCCTCCATTGCCTCATACACGACATCAGGAAAGTGCATAGAGTTGTATCAACTTTATACAACTCCAGCACCCTCATGAGCCATGTATGTGGCACCGAGTCATAGGCCTTCTTATAGTCTATCCAACATGTCGACAGATCCTTTCGAGAACGGCGAACCTGTTGGCTAATGGCAATATCAATGAGGAGCAGCTCCTTAGTACCGCGGGACCCGTTCCTACATCCATTTTGAGAAACAGACATGATAGAATTTTCATCAATGTGTTTACTAATTTTAGCTTTCAAAATGGATGTAAGAACTTTATATAAAGTTGGTAGACACGTTATCGGTCTAAAATTTTTGGGTTCCGCAGTACTACCTGATTTGTGGAGCAGGTGGGTTATTCCTGTCGTCAGGAATTCGGGTAGCGATCCAGACTCTAAGGCTGACTGGAACAAAGCCGCCAGGCGAACGTGCGACCTTTTGAACCACTTGATCCAAAAGTTGTGCAGTCCGTCCGGCCCCGGAGATTTCCAGTTCGGTAACGGACGGACTGCACGTGCTACGTCTTGGGGGCTTATCGAAATTGCCCCCATTTCTATTATAGGATCGCACGCTCGCTCGACGTCTCCGATCCATTCACCTTCAGTATGGCTGACAGGTACCGACCAGATAGGTACTACGCCAAAATGAACACATGGTGTCATCATCTGGCAGATCCCCGTCAGCCACACCTTGGTCTGGTCGCTCCCAAGACCTGTAAACCCACCTTTCATCTCTTTGGAACGCGCGATTCTGATTATATCGCTCCATACGCCGCCTATACCTACGGATACGGTTCGCCCATGCAAACACTTTCTGTTTCAAGAAGTCGATGCGCTCTGTGACACGGGAGAGGTAATCCCGAGGATTTATATCAGTCCCCGAGAACGCCCGTCTCACAAAGCGCATCACTATAGGGCGAGTGTTGCCCTCCCTGAAACAGATGAGTTTGCCGATGAGTGTTCTGGCCTCACCAATACGTCTTTCAATCCTGTACTGCCATACCGGTATGGCTGGTTTAGGTCGTGTAGCTCTGTCAACCGAGAATTTTACGTGAGCTACACGACATGCCGCTACAGCAGCACAATACAGGATTGAATGAGCATCAGCAAGGTCTTCGCAGTTATCAAAATAGTTTGACAACTGCGAATCCAGAACAGCCACCAGCATCCTGTTTCTGTTATGCATGGGCAAACGAGGTATCCGTGGCCTAAGTTCAGGCGACATGAAACGATACTCTCGAATCGCACCTTCCAAAGTACTCCTCATTTCCTCACTGCACTGGATATTTACATTAGTAACCATGTCATTGCTCACTACGTCGTCAGCGTGATTGTGTATTTGGTCGGACTGTGGAACCACAGCCTGTGACGGCGACGGGGCAATGACATGGTTCGTCTGCATTTCAATTCGCAAGCGATCAAGTACAGAGTTGTCCAACATACGGTTACGCTGGATGACCCGCACCTGATCCGACAGTCGTTGTGCCGATACGTTGACAGCTGGCTCAAGTACCCGAAACAGAGAGAGCATCCGAACACGGTACGCGGTCAGGTTGTTTCCTCCCTCCGTAGCCCCATAGTATGAGCGCATGACGTTTTCATTGATGGATTGAGTCCATCGCATGCGCTGCACACTTCCGCCGGGAGCTGGGACCCTATCAGAGGCCGGTGGGCCTCGAGGTCCGAAGCATTCCGGTGGCCGGCGTCCTCCCCGTCGACGCGCAGGTGGTGGTGTCGTTGGCGGGGAGAAATACTCGTCGCTGGAGCTCGACGCAACTGCCACGGCCGGTGTCACAGCGTTCACGATGAGGCTGGGTTCCGGCGGTGGCGAGGCGGAGCTTAGCGACGAGCCCGGAGATGGTGGTTGTGTTTCTAAGTTTCTGGCTCGGCTTCTAGTCAGCATAGGTCAATCATAGGTGACACATTTTATGTAGATATGTTTCTCTTGATTCTCATTTTTAGAGTCCGGTTTTTTATGATCATTGTCAGATTTTTCATTTTGCACATTATGTAGAAATTAACTGCTTGAAAACGAGTAAATATTGAGAGAAATTGAAATTAAAATAAAATTGGTGAAAAAATATGTCTTGTCACTTTGACACTCGAGCCACAGATTATTATTATGGTTTATTTTATTATTATTATTATTTTATTATTATTATGGTTTTATTATTTTATTATTATTATTATTATATTAATAAATTAATAATTAATTAATTTTAATAATTAATTTAGTAAATTAAATGAGCGTGAGGTTTTTTCGTTACGGAATTTCTGGATTCGGTCCCCGCGCTCAAGGCCCGCGATAGAAGCTATGCAATTTTGACTGCACCATCGGTTTCAACACCTTCGAAAACCATGAAAACGACACCCATGACGAAAACCTCGATATTTTTTGCAGCCGCCATCTTGGATTTACATTTTGACTGCACCATCGGTTTCAACACCCTCGAAAACCGTGAAAACGACACCTGATCGGATTTAAAGTACCGGTCGTATTTTTATTGAGCAGGTTCTTAAATAATTACATTTTTTGAGCGAAAGAAATAAAAGCCGGGTCGTCTTCGTTGGTAGAGGCCATAGAGAACTTTTTATTTTTTTTCACACGTTTTTTTTACAGTGTCCATAGATAAAATTATGCTCTATAAAGGTAGGTGCTCATAATAATAACACAATTTGCAACAACACCCATGACGAAAAGCTCGATATTTTTTGCAGCCGCCATCTTGGATTTACATTTTGACTGCACCATCGGTTTCAACACCGTCGAAAACCATGAAAACGACATCCATGACGAAAACCTCGATATTTTTTGCAGCCGCCATCTTGGATTTACATTTTGACTGCAACATCGGTTTCAGCACCCTTGAAAACCATGAAAACGACACCCATGACGAAAACTTCGATAATTTATGCTGCCGCCATCTTGGATTTACATTTTGACTGCACCATCGGTTTCAACACCTTCGAAAACCATGAAAACGACACCCATGACGAAAACCTCGATATTTTTTGCAGCCGCCATCTTGGATTTACATTTTGATTGAATTTTTGAAATTATTATTATTATTATGGTTTTATTATTATTATTATATTAATAAATTAATAATTAATTAATTTAATAAATTAATAATTTAAATAAATTAATAATTTAATTGAATTAAATGAGCGTGAGGTTTTTTCGTTACGGAATTTCTGGATTCGGTCCCCGCGCTCAAGGCCCGCGATAGAAGCTATGCAATAGCTTAAAAGATTCAAATTTAATTTAACTTGAAATTATAACAATAGCAATACGTACAAATAAAGAAAAAAATATGCGCAAAAAATTGGTCGACGTCGTTGTTATCGGGAACTGTATTCAGAACTTTCGCAACATTGCCGAATTGGGCAAAAATTTCACATTATATTATATAAATCTTTTATTTATCCGAACAAAAACTGCGAAAAATGCATTTTATAATTGTCTCAATGTATATAATCGACATAATTTGCACATGAAACGACACCTTTATGCAGCCGACTAGTCGGCCTAAATCACAGTCGGCCCATCTCTATTTGTGATATATTTATGTGTTATTGGGATATTAATATTGGAGTTGACTTCCTTGCGTATTATAGATGTGTAGTGTAGATCATTACACACATACATTTGTTACTACACAGTTAACATTACAGTTTCTCAATTCGATACTGCAGAAAAAACAAAACATACACAATTCATATTGTGTAGTAGTCAATGTTCCACCTACTGAAGCTTCGGTATCTGTTACGGTTTCCTGAAACAGTGTTTCAGGAAAATTATTTTCGAAAAACAGTGTTTTCAGGATTTTTTAATACATATCGAAAGAAAAGGACTTGATATGATATGCCTTACGGGGGCGTACGCGCTCTCAAACGATAGTGTTACTACCTCATCTATATAATTATGTACGTATGGAATAATTTACTCCGATGCTGTGCGATCTTGAGTACTTAATAACTAGTCAAGAATAATAAAAATTGTACCATTTTAAAGTTTTAACTTTTATCTTTGAATTGATACCAAACTCATTAAAATCATGCCATTATACTCGTATAGGAAGCTATTCCGGATCAGTTGACAACTTGACTGGCCCTTTTGGTCTAGTGGTTAGTGACCCTGACTGCTATGCCGGAGGTCGTGGGTTCGATTCCCACCCAGGACAAATGTTTGTGTGATGAGCACGATCATTTGTTCTGTGTCTGGGTGTAATTTATCTATAATATGTATGTATTTAGAAATATATAAGTATGTTTATCAGTTGTCTAGTACCCATAACACAAGCTCTGCTTAGCTTGGGACTAGATGGCATTGTGTGATAGTTGTGGAATATTATTATAAATTATTATTATTATTATGGAATAATTTACTCCGATGCCGTGCGATCTTGAGTACATAATAACTAGTTAAGAATAATAAAAATTGTACCATTTTAAAGTTTTAACTTTTATCTTTGAATTGATACAAAAATTCATTAAAATCACGCCATTATTTATGAAGCTATTCCGGATCAATTCTAAATAAGTGATTCCATACTTTTGCTCGCGAGTGTAATTTCGTTTCTATTAAGTACGCCTATACTTTCCCAGAAACAAAATTATTAAACAACCTTACGAAAGTACAAAATATATTCCTAAATCTTTTTTGTTGGTAGTTCCTATCTGCTTAAGTACCAACCTACATTGTTTTATCATCGTATATTAGGCCTAAAATTACCATAAAGTTCCCCTAATGTAGCGATTCTTTTTACCTTTCCTTGTATAAAAAACAACGGAATCTATTTCACCTTTATGTTGACAAAAAAGGTGCTTTAACAAATAGTTTTTCTTTTTTAAGAGATTCAGGTAGCTAATACATGTCTTTATTATACCACGCCATGCCGCATGCTGTGTATGTATACCATCGATCGCAACCGCGCCGCCGCCGCGCCGCTACCGCGCCGCCCCGTCGCGTAATCAAACAATAGCGGCACGGCGCCGGCGCGGTGGCGGCGCGTCGGCGGCGCTGCGGCGGCATCGTGAACATGAGCGCTCAAGCAGAGGTTTGCCTAATAGTACACCCACTTTTTGCACATTATTTTAATTGCCATCTACTGAACTCAAATGCAGAATCAATGGCTCATCATATCAGCCGTAAGACGTCCACTGTTGAACGTAGGTCTCTCCTATAGACTGGCTTGCATCCAGCGTGAATCTATGGTCGATCGTCTGTCCATCTTGCGGGTGGACGTCCTACCCTGCGCTTGCCGGTGCGTGATCACCATTCGAGAACCTTACGGCCCCAACGGACATCAGTTGTGCGTGCTATATGGCCTGTTCACTGCCATTTCAACTTGCTAATTTGTTGTTAACTCCATGGCTGCTTCGAAGAAATTCTTGATGGAAAAACTCAATAAAACTGCAGGACATTATGAAAATGTAACCAAAGACCTCTTGGCCAGCACTCGTGGGGAGTGAAGCTTTTCAGAAAGCTCTGGCTGCTTTAGCCTATAGGTATTTATGTCTTTCCAACATAAACATCATTGAAATTTAACCTCAAATTCTAGTTATACCAGAAATCAGTTTCCAACATCATATCTCAATCAGGCTAACTGGACAGTAGTTACAGAACTAGAATGAATCATACATCATCATCAATCACACAGGAATGGACCGGATTTAGTCTAAACTTTCAGATGAATGGTCCAACTGTCATAGGTATTAGATTGATCCGCGTGAACTAAATTATTGAACTAGTTCATTGAACTATTGATTAGTTATCCTTTGAGCTGTCGTGTTTAACTGTGATCAAGGGGACCATTTGATTATCGGTTTTGATAGTATGATTATTTTGTAGCGTTCAAAAATCTAGTTTAAATTCAGGATTCGCATGAAGTAGTTAATGCTATGGTGACCGCTTGGTCACCATAGCATCCAACCTTGAAACTACTGTGGGAAAGCTCCTACAGGCGGGTGTATTCTTGTTTGTAACCTTTATGGTATATTAAAAAAAATGTCGTCCCGCCCAGTGTGGAGCTGACAGGTCCGTCAAACTCGTAAGGTAACTCTCTCCAGTCTCCATCCATGAGTGCAATGAGTACATTCGCCGTCCGGACACTCGCGCCTATGGTAGCTGGAAATCGTCTATCGATCCCCGAAGGCCAGGGTGTCTCCCAAAACGGCCGGGACGTGCATAGAAGAATTGCTGTCCCTCACGATTTCCGCATCCTCTTTCACTTACTACGCCACCTCCGTACCTGGTCCTGAACCTGAGAGAAACGCGAGAGGTTGCCGTTGTCGATAGCCTCCACGAGGACACGGCGAAGGTCGACACAAGTGAGGTGGACCTTCACTTCACCGTAAGCTACACTGTGTACTCTGTGATGCAGGACAACCTTAAAATAATTAGTTCTTAAAAATAATTTAGTAAACTAAAGAGAGTTTTCCAATGAAGCTGTTAGAATTTTTCATGAAGGACACAAAAAAATGACCCCGACAAAACGGAGCAAAGTTACTTCTAAATGCCGATGACCTAAATGGCTATTACTTATTTCACAGAAGAAACTTAACAAAATACAGTATTTTTTAATAATCTTTACATTCTAATTTATTGTGGTCTCAACGGATTTCATTAAAAATTCAAGCTGAGGAATACGTATTAGCTGAGCGGTTTGGGCCACGAAAATAGCGAGTGGTGACTTTAAACTCAGCAGCGATAGCTCCGTTTGTTTTTTTTTTTGTGGCATTTACTTTGTTGCAGGGCTGCTGTCAATTCTGAATAATTATTATTTCTTTTTATCCTATGCGAAGTGAAACAGCTCAACAGTAACCCGATTCATACACAAAAGTTTCTCAATCAAGAGTTTTTTCTTAACCCATTACCGCGCTTCTTTGGTACTTAAACAATTAGTATAAATATTTTTGGAGTGGGTGGGTTCATTTCCTAGCACTCCACCAATAAAACTGGTAGGCCTCACCACTGCTGTCTGACTCAAGGCCACCATCCGGAGGACACATCTTTAGAGACGAAGAGAGTTCTAACTGTATTCCGTCGATCGATGCCGTGCCACGGCAACGGACGTCGTGGAGCTATTTCCGATCACCCTAGGCGCGGATATGCGGCTAGTAATGAGCGACTCGCTATCCGATCATGAACCATGCCCGGGTCGACGGGGCTTTGTGTTTCGCGCCTCAAAGAGTGTCAGCACAATGACGGGGCCTTAGAGGGCCAAAACTTGCCGGGGTCGCGAGACTACGGTGTGACCCCGGAACATAAAGGGCTATTGAAGGACACCGTGGATTTCAGTCAGTACATGTCTGACAGTCCCTCCCACCCAGGGCAGGGCTCATTCAATTTACTACGGTAAAAAAAAGAGTTTCATCAAAGGCCTCGTCTTTTCTTCTAGACTAGATTGAGACCGCTTGAAACTAACAAAAAAAAAAAAACAAAAATAATTACAGCTTCAAATATCATGTCGATGTTTTCATAGCTCGTCAACAGCCTCTAGCGGGGCCCAGGATAATAGGTTTATTTGTTAAATTAATATTCATCATCACGAACGCGGTACTGTCTCGCTGCCTCTAATTGAATATAACAATTTGATAACACGATGTAACGTATATGTTGGTTATGTTTGCATTGTTGTAATGGGTAGGCATGGTGGTGATGCTGACAAGCTTATCTTTTAACCACAGCATTCCATTTTAAAGCTTACTTTTGCCAACACGGCTGGCGCTGTGGCTTGACAACTGGGTGCAGAGCTATGTATAGCGAGATCTGTTCCTGCACGGAACAAATATTTTTATAGCTTATTGGTAGTTTTTGCGGGTCTTGTGTTGTGTATGTCATCAGCATCATTTCAGCCTATTGCAGTCCAAGAATAACAGACTTATTTATTAATTATTCTTAAAAAAAAGACAACTACTGATGTTTGTGATGTTTTTGTTCAACAATGTTTATCAAAAAGATGAACATTTCCTTGTTTAAAAACGACCTTTCTATCAAATTTCTTGCGGTAAGACGCGATATTATATTAAAATATTAAAATTATTGTTTTAATATTTCCACGCATTAATGCCTGCATGGCGAATTGTAAAGCTTTTTCTATAGAAAGAAAGGTTCTAATGCTGCTCTCAGGTGAATTTTCTTTTCCTCAGAAAAGCTCTACAGTTCCTAATTCTTAGTTACTTAAAAACCATTAAATCCTACTAATATTATAAAGGCGAAAGTTTGTAAGTATGGATGTATGGATGTATGGATGTATGGATGTTTGTTACTCTTTCACGCAAAAACCACTGAACGGATTTGGCTAAAATTTGGTATACAGATAGTTTATAACCTGGATTAACACATAGGATAGTTTTTATCCCGATTTTATGTTCCCGTGGGATAATTTTCGAGTTGCAGCGGGTGAAACCGCTGGCAACAGCTAGTACAACCATATAATAACCCTTATTACTGACACAGTAGATAATTACGTAAACAAACACCATGGTCTTACTAATACGGGCCCACAATAAACCTTCCTTTATCAGGGTTCCGTACCTCTAAATTTAATTAGATGCATCACGGAACCCGACCTGTCAGGATGGTTACTGATTAGGTAACGCTTTGACCTATTTACCCTGTTCTTGGCGAATCAGGTTACCCGCAAGTTACAATGGATATTTTCTTGTCTGTTTCGAGAATTGATTATTTTTAAAAAATGATTGTCTATATCATGTATTTTCATATAGAAATCCACTGAATAAATTTTAATATGTGTGGTAGAAGATCAAATATTTGTAAGATGTCTGAGTTCCACCTATTTGACTCCAAACTATTTTTCATAACTACTGAAATATTTTTTTTTTGTAGCTAATCAACATTGCCTAAAATTGCCAAAAATCAGATGTAGAACTTCGTACTTTTTCTGCAAAATACACTTTTTCAGCAAAACAAAAATAAGCTGAGACCTTATCACAAGTTTTCACGTTTTTGTGACGTAATTTAAACGCGGATTTTGAAAATTAATTCCTCGTTTTTAGAGGTGATTTTTCCATACAATTTACGTCGTAAATATTTGAAGTACCCTGTACGGTCATACGTTGAATTCATGAGGGTCATAGGGTCTTAAATGTAGAAGTTTATACTTTCTCTGCGAAACATACTTTTTCAGCAAGAAAAATAAGCTGAATTTTATCCTAAAAACTAGGTACCAAGGTATTACACAGAATCCTCCACAATAAATCCTAACATTGTCCTTAAGAAAATAGAGAAAAATCTTTCTTTTCTCAGAAAAAGCCGAAGCACAAACATAATTTATATTATTATCTATACATTACACAAATGGTTTCCATCATTAACCCAATATCGTAGTCTGGAGAGTGACAAAAACTATCAATAACTGTCTGAAGAGAATTATTAATTATGTAGGCAATCAGCGAAAATATGAGGTAGAGAAAATATTTCTGTTTTCGTCTAGAACAAAGATGTTTTCTCCTTGTTTTTGCTCTTGGTTTTGTGACGTTATTAATCTGGCTAGCCTTTTGAAGTCTAGGATTAGTAGTGTTCTACTTACGAGGTATTTGTAAATGGCTTTTTTTTTTTTTAGCGTGGTAAAATCATCAAATGAGTCCTCCAACCCCGGGCAGGGCAAAAGTAAGCTTTAAAATGGAATGCTGTGGTTAAAAGATAAGCTTGTCAGCATCACCACCATGCCTACCCATTACAACAATGCAAACATAACCAACATATACGTTACATCGTGTTATCAAATTGTTATATTCAATTAGAGGCAGCGAGACAGTACCGCGTTCGTGATGATGAATATTAATTTAACAAATAAACCTATTATCCTGGGCCCCGCTAGAGGCTGTTGACGAGCTATGAAAACATCGACATGATATTTGAAGCTGTAATTTTTTTTTTTTTTTTAATGTTAGTTTCAAACGGCCTCAATCTCGTCTAGAAGCAAAGACGAGGCCTAAGATGAATCTCTTTTTTTTATCGTAGTAAATCAAATGAGCCCTGCCCTGGGTGGGAGGGACTGTCAGACTTCTACTGACTAAAATCCACGGTGTCCTTCAATAGCCCTTTATGTTCAGGGGTCACGGTAATGGAATAAGTCCCGCGACCCCGGCAGGCTTTGGTCCTCTAGAGGGGGGCCCTGTCATCATGCTGACGCTCTTTGAGGCGCGCGTGGGACACAACGCGCCGTCGACCCGGGCATGGTCCATGATCGGGCAGCGAGTTGCCCTTTACTCGCTGCCCGCATGCCCGCGCCTACGGTGGCCGGAGATCGTCTTGCGACGTCTGTCGCCGTGGGCGTCCACCACCGCGGGTAGGGCGGAGGGAGGACATTGTCCCTGTCTCTCGCGCGGCCCGCTTCCTCCTTCGCGAGCATTACTGCTTCGCAGAAGGAGGCGACCGCTTCCCAGTCCGTCTCGCCCCTCACCATGGCCGCAACCAATGCCGGACGCGAGAGGTCTCCGCCATCTGAATAAAATAGAAAAGACAGATAGTCGTCACAATTTTATTGTGGTATGTATTCTTCTGTTTCACATTCACATACAAAAAAATACAACTTGAGAACTTCTTTCAAAAAGGAGGAGGTTCTATGTTCATGTAAAAAATATGTCTCCACAGGTAAATGATAGAGTTACATTTTCACTTTTGCAAGAATTGTACTGGGATCTGGTCAATATCATTAACCTTGCACAGACAAAACACAAGTGGTCAGACTTAACAGAGGCACCTTGCACAAGTTTTTATGTGTTTTATGACGTAAAATAAACATGAACTAAGCGTTAATTTGAAGAATAAAATTAGTTTTTCGCCTTATCATTTTCCATACAATTTACATCGTGCATAACTTAAGCACGAAATTGAGTTAAATACCCTACAACCTAAGAATTGATCTAATATCCACTTCACAAAACTGAATTCCCCTTCAATCCACAAAACAAAACATTGGTAAATAAGGTAGTATTGTAGAAAAACCCTTTTAAAAGTCCTTTACCGTACAACGAGCCACGATTCAGGCAATTAGCTCTCATTGAACTCGAGATTTCCGTGCTTTGCATAGTTGATGCCGCTTTGCCTTCTCTTCTAATACCTTGAAACTGGTTATAATGATTTTATTATTACAACAAATTCATTCATTTCTTTAGTTTATGTACATTTTGAGCAGAATTTATACCATAGTTAATTTATTTGTGTATATGTTACCAGAAATGTATATAATCCGTCATTGTGTGTTCCATCTATTGCCCTTTACCTTCCAGGCTCACGGAACCTGACTAGACAGCCCCGTCCTCCCGACAGGCGTTTGGCCCCCTAGAGGCGATCTCAGTTTGTAGAAAAAAGCACCACAGGCGTGGAACACGGCGCGGCGCGTCGTTGACCCATACCTGGTTCTTGATCAGACGGCAAGCTACCCGTTGCTTGCCGACCGCAAGCCCACCGGTTGCAACATCGCACATTTGCGCCTATTCTATCTAAAAGAGAGTCTTCTTCCTAATAAAAGCTATTTTCGTACAAAGTATCGTAGAAGAACACCATTACAGTCTAGATTGCAGGTAGATACAGACAAAATTTTCTGGGACAAACCCACCACACTATTCCAAACCACTGCAACTCCTGAGAGCCAGAATCAACAGTGGCAACCACCAGAAAAGCGCCGAGACAATGAAGCTCGACGTGTCCCGGAGAATGAATTTACCTGTCGTGGATCCTGCAACGAAATTAATCAGAAAATAAGAGTGGAGGAGTAGGAAAAAATATATTTCCGTTTGTAGATACAGACAGTTTAAAACTAACATACATGTAAAGAGAGTAGCTCAAAATATTAGGAGCCATTACGGTCGCATCATGTCGACTTTTCGTCTGTTTACTAGTTTAAAATGTCATTTAAAATAACTGGGACACCTATAATAGGTGTAGGGAGGCCATGAGATTTTGGCAGCAAATATTTTGCTGAAAATTACTATTACAGCTATTATTATTGTTACTTTATTGTTTCCTTTGGTTGTAACTGCCACAGAACAATTGTGAGACAAAGCAATGGTGGCCAAGGGTTATCAGCCCCAACTTGCGAGTGGTAGAATATAGGTTCGAAGGGTTCAAACCCAGAAAGACACAATACTTTGTGTCATTTATTTCTGTAAAGTCATGGGTTTTATATTTAAAGGCAGGATGGCTGTAAGGTCTTGTTTATTATTTATAAGACTTATAGAGAGACGACATTGTAGACACAGTCCCGACAGACATGGACGGCGTCGTGCACATAGGAAGCGTGTGCCACAGACTATATAAATTACTACTGGTGTTGCTACACCTGAACAAGCATATCGTAGACCCAAAAAATTGTGTTTTGACATCTATCAACCCACACTGGGCCTGCGTGGTGGAGTCCAGCCAACTCTCTCTCCCAGATTCTCCGCTTGGTTCCAACAGTGGGACACACAGCTACATAACATCATGCCCGAAGTCCCAGAAGGGTTGGGCAAGGTGTATCTAATACCCATATACATAATTTTAATTTCTGAACATTGTGGGTCGAGCCCAAATTTTATTTTTAGGAATACATCGAAACCATGGTCTCCTTATAGAAAATGTCTAAGTTTCGTGTATTTCGGTGGAGTTAGCCTGCCGCGAACTACACAGGTGTTCTGATCGTTAAGTACGGCGACACTTCTCCAACTTTCGCCTCTTCCACGTTGTTATAAGAGTAACATCAGATTTTTGGATACTGGATCTTCAATGCCCTAGTTTTTGGATTAAGGTTTATCAGATTTGGTATGAATAATGATTTAAGTTCAGTGTTCAGTATACCCAGTGGAATCGGTCCCGACTTACGAATTGTAGGTCGTGGGTTCGAACCCCGCCAAGCGCATTTCTTTGTGTAATTTGTTTCATCACCACTGTTCTCAAAACGGTGAAGGAAAACATCGTGAGGAAACCGGCATGTCCTAGAACCAAAAATTCGAAGACATGTGACATCTGCCAACCTGCACAGGGCTCGCGTGGTGGATTATGGCCCACTCCCTCTCACAAGAGAGGAGGCCTGTGTCCCAGCAGTGGGAACATTATAGGCAGATGATGATGATGTTTTAAGTTAGGTTGTTGGGTTTGAGCTACTGTTTTTGACTTAGTTTTAGGGTTCCGTATTATAAGGGTTAAACGGGATACTATTACTAAGCCTCCGGTGTTCGTTTGTCATCAGGCTGTATATCATGAACCGTGATAGTCAGACAGTTGAAATTTTCACAGATGATGCATTTATGTTGCCGGTATAGCAACAAATACTAAAAAGTAGAATAAAATAAATATTTAAGGGCTCTCATACAATAGACATTAGTTATTTTACCGTTTTGATAGATGAAAGCGAAATTTGGACAAAATTACGAAAACCTTCGTGCGCGTCCGACTCTAAGGCGCGGGACACATAGAAAAGACGTAAGACGAGGACGCGTCGCGGACGTGTGAAAATGTTTGGCGCGGGCCACGTAGAAAAGACGTGAGACGCAGACGGGGCGGAGACATACCTATGTCTCTTCGGCGTCTCTTTCATACAAAATGTATAGAAGCATCGCAACGTAAAACATACAGAATAAGAGACGGGGCGCGGCGCGCGGGCGCGACTCTCATAGGCGCGGGACACATAGAAAAGACGCAAGACGAGGACGTGTCGCGGAAGTGCGAAAATGTATAAGAGTCGCGTCCGCGCCCGCCCGCGCCTTTTTGGCAGGTTTTTTACTAAAACCACTCAATACAATTTCTGACGGAATACCAGTTTTGACTCTAACACAAAGTACCTAACATAATGACTACAACTTACCCCATAATGTAGGATTAGTATCACAGTACGCCATTGCTGAAATAGCAAAGTATTGCCCGCTAATGGAACGGGCAAATAATGCACTATTGAGGCAGATAACCACTTGCCCATATTGCCCATAGGGCTATAGACGGCTGATAGCACTTATCTTCATGCCCGTTTTCGCTTAGGAGGTAGGCTGGCCGCTGAGTGTAATGGTCTATGCACGGTCTATGTTTCCACACTTTGCACTCAAGCTTTGTAGATACGATAATAGCGAGATATGGAAGTTGATATAGTGAGCTGGAAAATAATTGCTTATGCTTCATTAAAATCAAATAAATACGTATTATTCAATTCAAAACTTTTTTTCACACTAAGGTCAATATACAACGTGTAACGTTGCTTATCACATGCGCAAAACCTCTCGTGGGGTAACTCAGCCCGTTGCATCAACCGATACAACTTTTTAGTCACCATTACCACTCTCATACTTCCTCATATTCACTCAAATAGCGTAATAAACGTGATTTCATTTATAAATAAGTGCGCGAGTTTCCTCTCTTTAAACGTTTCCCATAAAATATTCACAGCACGTTTAACATCAAACACAGAAGCCTTAATAATTAAAAGGTGAAAACGATTGTTTCACACCGGTCTCAGTCCACAGGGAAACGTTAATTAAGATATATACCGAAGGTTCGCCTCAAATAAGTGTCGAACTGCGTACAGACGCCAGAACATCAACCTACCATAACCTGTCTTCACAATCGAATAATATATGAACTTTTTTGTAATAGTCTTCCTGACCGATTTCGGCCACGGCGGTCAATCTTAGCGGAGATAAGGAAGGCCACATACATCAGTTTTCCTGATCAGGAATCCTGATCCGTTTTCTATCCGAACACAGTGAATTATACAAAATAATGTGTGTGCATGTTTTGTATTGTGTTGAACGAAATTATGAATGAAATGTGAACATTTCATTCATCATTACGAATTCCGAACGGAAAAAAAACTGATGTATGTGGCCGCCCTAAGCCAATTGCGCACGACATACATAATATTAATAGTGTACAATTGGCAGTCAGTCGTTTTCTTTTGTACAATCAATGAATATTCACCAACATAATAATGCATCAAACCTCGAGTGGGGGCTCGTAACGTCCGTATTCAATAAAAAAAATCACTGAAATTTAAGACTATTGTCTACCGACCGCTCGTCCATACTAAAAGAGAAAACGTTTTTCTGCCCCTAAATGTTATCCTATCTCAATGATTTTTTAGAATGCTACTGACACAGTAAAAAACTAGGTTTATAGGTTTTCTTTTTTTCAAAATTTATAATAGTTTGAAAGTAACAGGCGCCTAAAAGTTACTATTTTTATGACAAAATCTTCATTGAAGTAAAACCTTCGTATTTTAAAAACAAAGAAGTTTTAGAAAAAAAACAAAACATACAAACCTAGAATATAATATGCTGAAACGATTGACACCAGAATCTAAGAGATTGGACGTGATTTAGTATGTGAAAAACGTTTTCTCCCGAGAGACAAATTTCATATAAAAAATACTCACAATCAGTCGCGAGCTGCAACGCTCTCTATCGCACGATCGGGGGTTTTTCAACGCGCGAGAGGGACAGCACGAGTTTTTCAAAATACCTATTCTTTGAAAAGGCAGTCGCTATACAATCCTCTTAAGAGGATCGTCTACCGAGCGCTCGTCCATACTAAAAGAGGAAAACATTTTCTCTTTTAGTATGGACGAGCGCTCGGTAGACGATCCTCTTAACGTATTGCCAATTTTAAAAGCTTCGTATTTCCATCAATTTTGGTCTACGAAACAAAAGAAAAAAATACGCCTTTTGATAATCTAACTGACGGACTTATTTTTTTTTTTCAGTCTAAGAGTGCTTTTCCACCAGAGATATGCTATGTAGCTGTGCTGCGAGGATGTAAAAGCTGAGCTACGAAACTGTATGACCGTTTCCACTGATGATGCTGCATAGCGTAGCATCATCAGTGGAAACTAATAGCTGTGCGAGTAAGATGTGCTATGAAGATGTACCGCTCGAGCTATGCGATGTATCGATAGTAGGGAAGACGGAACATAGCACACATCCTTCCATATTAAAACACATCTTAGGTGAATCTGTTTCCACCAGTGCTGTGCCATGCAAACCAATGAATATGATGGGTGGTTGGATTACATCTCTGGTGTAAGAGCAGCCTAATACCCTTAATACCCAATTGTGTGCACAGACACAGGTGCACTCTGTGTTCCTTTACTCTCATAGTCCAATGAGACGACAATATTTTTAAATTGCCTTTTTTATATTTTCTATGGACACTAATAACTTGCCACATCGTTCTCACATAATGTACCTACCATCTGATGATGAATGATGTAACAAAAGATCTGTAATAATTTTGGCGATTGGAAAAGAGTGTCCATGGAGTTTCTTGCTCATTCTTCTCCATAGAGATCTACGCTTTGGAATGAGCACCTACGGTACTTTCACAGTTTTTATGTCTTGTGACTGGGACTGTAGCACCATAACTTTTTAATGTTTAATTACATTTTTATTTGTCTATGACAATTCATAAGTGCCTGTAACTGGCCTACTTGAAATAAATGCTTTGATTTTCATATTGATTTTGAATCCAACACGACCGTAGAGAGATCGGGAACAATGGCTTAACGCACTTTTTCAGGCACAGGGGTATTATACCGCCAACTTCTGCTCCTGCGACATTCTAATAGAGAAACTCAAAAGCACTTTTGGCCTGATCCAAGAATCGATATTTATCTTACAACAAGTTGAATTGCTGAGAGGGCCAAAGCCTGCGAAGGTCGCGGGACTAACGAGTAACCGTGGCCCCGGAACGTAAAGGGCTGTTGAAGGATCACCGTGGATTCTAGTCGGTACAAGTCTGATAGTCCCTCCCACCCTGTCCTAGGTAGGAGGACTCATTATGCCATTTAAAAAAAAAGGTTGAATTGCTGGCGTCTGTACTTACAAGGATTTTGTTTGTCGTAACTGTTTATTGCACGAATTTATCTTGTATTTGTTGGCAAGGAATTTGTGGGTCTTTAATTTTTTTTCGGTGATCGGTCTGTGATAATGAAAAACTAATTTTGGTTTTGCCCTGTGGCTTGTCTCGCGTGGAATGGCTTAATGTTCGAAGTACTTTTATTTTTGGCTCAGGCGCAAAATGTCCCTTTCGCAGAATGTACCCTTCTTCAAACATTCGTAGACTTTTTGCATCAGAGAAAAAACTGGTCAAGAGCTAGGAGGTGTAGAGCACAAAAACCGGTAGTGTTGTGATGTTTAATTAGGAAAATGGTAATTATCAGTCTCAAATAAAACAAAAATATTTTTACGCTCAAACAAATTGTATGAAAAAAAGTATGGCAGACGGTTTTTGTGTTCTACATACACCTCCTGGCTCTTGACTAGTTTTTTTCACTGATGCAAAATGCCTATGAATGAATGAAGAAGGGTACATTCTGCGAAAGGGACATTTTGCGAAAGGAACATTTTGCGAAATGGGACATTCCGCGAAAGGTACATTTTGCGAAAGGGACATTCTGCGAAAGGGACATTTTGCTACCTGTGGACATTTTGCGAAAGGGACATTTTGCGCCATTTTTTCTAATAAGACGTTGCCTACATTTTTGAAAATTTCAAAGACATGTGACAAGGTTGGTAGAAACCAACCCGCACTGGACCCGCGTGGTGGATGGTCCCAGCAGTGGGAACAAGTACAGGCTGATGATGATGATGCCCTAAATTATTTTCTTCTGTATTGTGGGTGCGTTTACATTTATTTTAACTCACATGCATAAACAGCCATAAATGGAAATAATAAAATTCGTAAAATGGTTATATTGACCTTTTCTATTTAAAAATATTAGATCTATTATTTGGAAGATTTTTACAATATTACCCAAATATACATAGACCCCCAAAATCTTATAATTCGAACCAGCAGTTCCTGAGATTAGCGCATTTAACCAAACAAACTCTTCGGCTTGATAATAATAAGTAGGTATAGATTATTAGATTTTTCCATCAAAATCTGAAAACAGAAAATACTAATAATCTACAAATAGATGACCTTTATAGCCCAACTTCTTGACATTTTACTTAAATCTTTCGGTCTAGTACATAATCTTTTGGAACGTTGATCAATAAAAGATTTACCAGACTGAACATAAGGTTCATTATTAACGGGCAAAAAATCTTTTAAAGATTCATACTTTCTCCCGGTATGACGTTCCCGTGGGTTAATTTTTTACTTATACAACAACAACAACAGCAACAGCTAGTTTTAATATAACTCTTAATAAAAGTTCGATAGAATGAACAATTATGGTTTTCTTTTATTTTATTTTTTTAAAGAAAAAAAAACTGAAGTGAAAATAGTAATTTTATGCAAAGGTTTTGTTGATAAATGTTAAAACCCTACTAAGTATCCCACTAATATTATAAACGTGAAAGTATGTTTGGATGGATGGATGTTTGATAAGGTGCGTTCGCGCGCGAGACCGCGACAGGAGACCGAGACAGGAGACCACGATACGAGACCGCGACACTTGTCGCGCTCTCTTCTGCATAGGCGGCGGTTCGCGCCGCTACAGGGAGACCGAGACAGGAGACCGCGACCCTTGTCATTGCCTAATGTTAAGAAGTGTCGCGGTCGCCTGTCGCGGCTTCCTGTCGCGGTCTCCTGTCGCGGTCTCCTGTCGCGGTCTCCTATCGCGGTCTCCTGTCGCGGTCTCCTGTCTCGGTCTCCTTAACCGGCACCTTTACTCTTTCACGCAAAAATCTCTGAATGGGTTTGGATGAAATATGGTACACAGATAGTTTATAACCCGAATTAACACATAGGATAGTTTTTTATCTCGTTTTTATGTTCCCGTGGGATAATTTTCGAGTTATAGCGGGTGAAGCCGCTGGCAACGGCCAGTATCAAATAACTTCAAAGCCACACAAAAGTGCAAACAAAGAAATAGGAATTTACACTAAATTAACTTGAGCGATTTCCACTCTGACCACCACCAATTAATTTAAAACCAACAAATCAATATCCTTAATCACCAACAATGATAGATTAGCATACTAACGGAGAGGCATCCGTGGTCAGTGGTGACGTCACAGGATTTAACTGAGGCCGGTTCATAAGCCAGTTGGTGATAACAGATAAAATCACGACACTTTTGTTAGTACTACCGTTGAGGTAGACGCGTTTGATACTGGTAGTATTTTCCATTGGTTAAATGAAAGATGAGTTTCCTTCTTTCTTTTGTATCTAGCGAATTCCACGATAATTCGTGTAGTAAATGTAAGTAAACGAAAAGTTTTACAAGGCATGTTTGACTAGCCACGCGCGCCGCCGTCGGTTGTCAAAGTATACGATATTAAATATAAACAGGAGACCGAGACAGGAGACCGCCACAGGAGACCGCGACCGGAGATCGCTACCGTATCTGTCTCCAGTCTGTGTCTCGCTCGCGAACTGCTGCTCATACAATGCCTAATGTTAAGCACTGTCGCGTCTCCTGTCACGGTCTCCGGTGGCTGTCTCCTGCCGCGGTCTCCGGTCGCTGTCTCCTGTCGCGGTCACTGGCGCCAACCGCTACCTTAAGTCGGTGGTAGAGACTAAATCGATCGCAGTGAGTGATGTGAAATATTTGGAGTAACCGCGGTGTGTCAACACAATCTTTTAAAATACTTTTTTAGGTTTTATTTAATTTTTTATGAAAAACAAGCCGAAAATATCAACGGCTTAACTAGCTTTCCAAAACCATAGTTCGAAAAATAGTTCTTTCATAGTTCTTTCTTTTTTCTTTAAAAACAATAACTGATTCATGTTTCCATTAAAAGAACAAAATACAAGTATTCAATAATATTTAAGTTAATTTAAAATTGCATTACCGGCAATTAGGGATTCCTGTTAAACAGCCAATTAATTTTCTTCCTTTAGTGATATTTTTGCATGATTTTATGGAAAACTTATCAGATTAATTAAAACGTGAATGTCAATTCGGAACAAAAACACTAATTAAAATTTTATGAATAATATAAATGTTGCATTTTCAGTTTATACATAATAACAGCATAGTCCTTTTTTCATAAAGATTTAATTTGAATGTATTCTGTGTTTCTTTTTTCATATTAAAATTATTGAACGACAGGCTCGCGTTTGACCAATAACTCACCTGATGGTTAGCGAAGACGTGGTCAGCTTTACAGCACGCTTTCCTACCAGTAACTTATTCACTCTTGAATAAAATGTCTCAAGACAACTAGTAACGGAATGTATCTACGAGAGTAAAAAAGCAAATAAGTTAAAATAAAAATGTACCTAAAGAATACGTTTCAAAAATAATTCAACAAGTGTCTAACGTCAAAACCTTCCCGCGAACCCCGAGTGCTAGTCGGCCGACACTTCGGCCAGGGATTATCCCGGGAGAGTTGGGCGAAATCCGGGCGCCCGTCGCTAACAGCACGTACCAACCGGCCACTAACTACTGGCACTGTGTGAACGGAGAAAAGAAACCAATTGGACGAGTGGAAGCGAGTTTAGCAGCACTGCGCTATTTTGTAAAATGGTATGTATGGTAAGCTTCAGAGAAAAAGCGTTCCTTTTGGTGCTGACATCCCTACCAAAGGGGTGAGATTTCTCTGAACGCGACAACGTCAAGGGTGAACACTTCATCAAAAAACTCCAGCTGTCAACTGTCGCTTGAAGATTACGTTTTGCAAAATAATAGTGCAAATTAATTTTGAACACTATTTAGGTACTTATCGCTATTATTTATCTTGTGTATTTTTACTAAGCGTTAAAAATCATAAGTCACAATAATACCATATTTTGGTCTCACAGTTTATTTTTTTATGTATAAGTTAGATTCTATGTAGAAAGTCCAGATTCTTAGTCAGACACCGAGAATTGAAGCCAAAAACACATAAGAAAAATTACCCCCGTCCGTCGATTCCTACGTAAAACAAGTGAACATCGCCGAAAAAAACTTTTATGCGTGTGTGTGGCGCTCACTCACACATTAAAGCTATTGCTTGTCAATCAGACAGGAGGTGGAACGTGGCGAACGCGAAGCGAGGCGTTTTTGTTTATAATGTATGGAATTGTTTGAACCCAGTCACATAGACTATCGGATCGCTTTCGCTTTTCTATGTGACTGGATTCAATCAATTCCATACATTACAAATAAAAACGCTTCGGATCGTATTCACTTCGCCAGTCTGTTTGTCAATAGCTTAATAACAAAGTGGCTTCACTAAAAATCGTTACGTTTTGTTTCAAACACAGAATCCTGGACATTTTAATGGGAACAGCAATCGTTATCTACCAATTTTTTTTACATTAACTTTGGGGCTTTTTGCAGAATACTAACATTTTAATATAATAGGAACGACGAACGATACACTCCGTCATGAGTTCATGACTATCTGTGAGATTTCCCGGAAATAAAATAAAAATATCGCATCAGGTAAAAAACAATCGTTTCTGTAGACGACTTATCAGAAGTGTTTTTATGGTTAAGATTTTTTAATTTTCTGCTTTTCAAAACTGAGATTCATCATATACTTTTTTTAGGGCTCCGAATTTAAAGGAAAACAAAACTTTATCACATCACTTTTTAACTTATCTCTTTCAAAGGCTTTCAAGTTATAAGTATTTTATTTTTATTACATAAAAGTCTTCCTCCTCCACTTGTGTTGTTGACCAAGCCGTCACAACCAGTGGTTAAGCGACTTACCGAATAAAATAACAAACAACAGAATATACTCGTAAAAGTAAATAAAAGTCTTTACCTTCGTCCGCCATTGTAACGTTTACAAAGACCTTGTATATAGGATGTTTCATTTTGGTGACGTACTTAAGCCTATTACACGTAGATATTTAAGTAGTGTGAAGATAAGAAGCATGATGGGAAAGAGACTTTCGGATAGATTAAGAACATCGACTTTAAAGAAATGTACAAGAACAAAGGATGTAACAGTAACTATCAGAAAGCTCAAATGGAAATGGGCAGGACATATGTACCATCAGAGGCAAAGAGAAGTGGACGAAATCTGTAATACATTGGTTAAAACGGAAACGAGGGAGGCCACCAAGAAGATGGGTGGACGAGATAAAAGCCATAGCAGGACTGGTGTTGGCTGGACAACAACGGCCAATGACAGAGAAAAATAAAGACAGTTGGGGGTAGGGTTGCCAACTATTTTTTCAAGAAATAAAGTATTTTCAGGTCTATGACGATAATTAAACAGTATTTTAGAAAAACGAACAGTATTTTATTTATTTATTGTTTTAAATACATATTTTTTGGAACTTCTCGCACAACTTACTAATTTACAATCATTTTTTAAAACTTCATACGCCTCATCACAATTAAAACTGAAATTAAAATAAATGAGGAGCTCATTTTTTATTAAATTGATAGATGCTCTATTTCTGTCATCCCGACACTTAGAATTCATTACTGAAAAAACTCTTTCAGTAAATGCTGAGGTAGCAGGAACAGAAAGTAGATATGAGACAATTTTAGTTATGTTTTTAAATTCTTCTGAAGTGTTTACTAATAAACTATGGTACAACTTTTGGCTAGTACTCATTTCAAGAAAATCTTTATTTGTAAACTCAGTGTGATTTGTTTGTGGCTGCGCTGCACTGAGCAGTGAGCGCCCTCTGACTAAATAAAAACAAATTTGTGAGCGTCTAAGTGTAACACATAATAATGTGTCTGCATTTTGATGCTGAAAACAGTATTTTGAATACTTTTTTTTTGTTCAACAGTAAAAAGTATAATTTAGTGAAAAACAGTATAATACTGTTCAAAACAGTATAGTTGGCAACCCTAGTTGGGGGAGGCCTTTGCCAAAAAAAAAGGCACTCAGACTGTAAAACTAATTAAATAATAACAATTATAAATTAAATAAATAACTATTAAATTATTAATTAATGTTAAATGTTGAAATTGATATTATGATGAAATGTAATAATTATGATGTATGTCTGAATAAAGGCTATTATTATTACCTAATATTAATAGGTAGCTGCAATCCTTCCATCTTTAAATAGGCAGAAATATGTAAATTTAAGTTGGAAAAATAAAGAAAGAAAGTAGATATCTATAGCACAGCATCCTGTATAAATAAAGGTGGGTGGGTCCTCATCGGGTAATGTCGTGGAAGTAATGCCCACACATTGTGCAGATCACGTGTGTTATGTGCCTTATTTATATATTCTTACAACTAACATATTATACGGAACCCTATTCAGTTTGGGATAGTTGGCGCCAGGTAGGACCCCTTTTGGTGTTGTTAACAAAAGTTTTCTTTGATCCATTTTTGAGGATATCCTATGATATAGGATATCCTACTGATAATTAGGGTACAGTTGACGTAGAGGTGCAGTTTGGGATATATCGAAGTGGCCACTTCTGTACTTTGTTATAATGCTACAAGTGAAATTTAATAATCTAGATTATGACTGTCCCGTATTGATCCATTCCGGATTCTTTTTCTATAACATAGCAAAAATGTCTTCAAAGCGTGAAAATGCCATTAAAAACTTAAGTAAAGGTATTTTATTTTACCCTTTTTAGTTCAAATATTCAACTTAAGCTCTCTCGATCTCGTCAAATACATAACATCGTCCAAGCATGTACACAGCGAAAAATGCTCATAAAATAAAAAGTACTTAGCTGAACTGACAGAAATGCATGGTACCACATTGCAGATATATTGAAACAAACAAAAACGAAACATTTAAAACGTAAGTTATGAGGTACATAAAAAAAAACAGTTGAATGGGGAAGGCAAGTGTCAAAGTGAAAATGACAGTTTGGTCCCCAAAGAACTGTAAAATCAAAGGAATTTTCTGAAAAAAAAAACATTTATTGATGTAAAATGACTAGATGTTGTGTAATAAGCTGTAAAAATGATGGAATACACTTTTCAAAATAATATCTACTTTTCTTTTGGAGGTTATGTACCAGTATTGCATCGCTCGAAAATCGAAGAATTATCACCTGGAACGAGTTTTGTAATAGTTGTGGTGTTAAGAAATTAAATATATTGTGATATTTCTCGAATCTAAATAGAAAAAAAAGGTTAAAATTACTGACTTAAAACATTATGATATTTTATCAAAATAGAAAGTCAAAAGCAGCATTATATTCTTGATAAAGGAGAGGACAGGTAAAACATACCTAAACTCAAAAATTGAAACCTCAACTACAAGTAATTGTGGATTTATTACGGTAAAATCAAATGTATAACCACTCAATTAAATCACTTTTTTTCTCTTGTAGATGCGCCGCGGCGTCTTAATTCTTCTTTTAGTATATAGTACTTGCATGGACGAATAATTTTCCATATTTGTTTTGTATTTATACTCAATTTTTATAACAAATAATCTTGTTTGTTTTTTTGTACAAGGTAGACGTGGGGACCAACTATCGCAGCGCCATCTACGATTAGCTTTGAGTTGCCATCCCCATTGAGAACCTTCTCCTTTTTTTGAATCCCGTCAGAAATAGACATGATTTTTGAGATTCCTTTTTTGTAATAACACTAATAAATAGGTGGCTACTCTGGGAATCGAAATCTTACTTGCATTGCAACGTCTTGTAGAAATAAGACATAGTATTACTACACAAAATAAATTAAACATTTTGCAGGCAAAAACTACAAAACACCGCGAGCTAAGATGCTGCATATTTGCATCTCTTGCATTTATGCATCTTTTCTTACGTCAACCTCCGTTGTTGTACACATCTTATCTTTTGTAAGACACAATATCATAATTATTACGAAGTACTTGTGTTTATAACATCAAAATTCTTATTACAATGACTGTTTATTGTATTGTTTACTCTTTATTGAGGCATTTTATGGGTTTTCAATGGTTCAATCCTATTGTTTAATATTTTTACGTTTCTACGCTCCTCAGCTTCCACTCCTGTGGACAGGCAACCTCACTGTCATTTAGTGTTACTAGAATATCGGAGAAAAAAACGTTATGACTAAGTTAGAGAAAAATTAGGAAGACATAACAAGACGTAATGCCGTCACCCTAGCACAATTCCAAACTCCGTAGCCTGCCCGACCTGGAAGTCAAACCAAGGACCTTATTAACAGCAGTCACGACAAACAAACAACAACAATTTACTATATTTATGAACTTATATATTTAAACTATTTAACCCTTTTTCCACGGCACAAAATCAGGTACCCAGGTTCTACCTGGCATTACAAAATAACTCCATTACTTCACCCCTACTAGACAGAAAATTAAATCCACAGTCCCTTCACTGTGTCAATTTTCAGTTCCCTCTATTGGCCAATTTACAAGCAATAGAACTAAACTAAACTAAAAGTACACTCATCAAAGCATTGTGAAGGGTTATTGGGGCTATTAACAGGGTTGCCCCCATTGTCCCAATTGCCCAGATTGTCCCAAGTCTGGTTGACTGAAAGTTGTTTTAATTTCCATATTGAAGCAATCATGCGGGGTTCACATGGGGAACTGTGTTTTAAACCAGAATAGTATTAGTTTGAGATTTCAACGGTCAAATATTTTAAATGAAAGCGTTGTTGGTTAGTAGTAGAGACTTTGAGTAAAGAGTTGTACCTAGGTGATGGTGCTCGCCTCTATTGCAAAAAATTTAATGAAAACTGTTGAAATGTAAACGTGTAGGTACTATACAGTATCCACGGTAAATTGGAAGTCAGCAAGGTAGCCGCTCCATTAATTCCCATTGATTAAAAATATTGACAACTTCAAGATTTTGAAAAAATATTGTACAATGTCGGCCTCTCAAAGTCCGCCTTTGTCCCAGTAGTGGAAACATTTATAGACTGGTGGTGATGAAGATTGATTGTACAGAGTACAGACACACACAGGTCAGCCTACTCGAATCTGTAAAATTGTACCAATCGAACGTTACCCTTCTGCTATTGAAATAAGATTGAAAATCAATTAAAGAAATATGACAGATTGAGGTTAGTTGATGTGCTGGCGGCAGTATCTGTACAGTACATCAACTTAGCTCCAATCGTAAAAAATGTCAAATCTCAATGTTCAAAGTACTTTCTGCTTTAGTGAATAGTTTCTGTTTCTACCGTGTCATGGTCTACGTGCAAAAATAGGTAGCTCTCAATGTTGAAAGATATTGAAAAAGCTCGACCATATCCTATAAAAACTAAAAAGAGAGAAAATAACTTTTATGTCAATCAAAACCCTTTCCTTTGTAAGATTCATTCGCTTTCAGATTTTATTGTTGGTTGCTTTTCAGTGCCTTCATTCAATCGGAGTAAAATATTTTATTTCTATAGAAGTTTATGTACGTCGTACTCACATAGCACTGACGTGCTATGTGAGTAGTTGAGTACGTAGGTACGTATCAATGCAAAAGTAGTGTTTTCAGTTCAGTACACAGTTCATTATGAACGTTTATTAAAAAGGAAAACTTTTTTTTTTGTCATGTTGCCCTACACTAGAAATTTCTCATATGACGTTGGTGCGTTTACAAAAAATTTAACTCACATACACAAACGCCCAGACCCGGAAAAAATATTTTAGATCATGCAAAATATAATATTTGCTCCATGCGGGAATTCTCTTGCCTTTCCTCATTTCTCTCCTTCTGTTTTATGCAAAAATAAATACCTTGTTCGCCATCTCTTTCTGTACGACAAATAATAAGATGAGTTTAGCGAATACAATGCGTAATAAACAAACTCACATTTGCGTTTGTAAATATTAAGTTAAGATTTAGAAGGGTTGGTTTTATTTTCTACATGAAATAATGAACAAAGCCACATGTTAAGCAAAAACTTAATGCAGTGTTCAAGTTAAAATACCGAGTCGTTTTCCAAACTCATTAACACATTCCGACCGACAGTGACACTTGAGTCGCAAAGTTGAGCTTGCGAAAGTTGAGCTCTCGAAAGTTGAGCTTGCCTGAAAGTTGAGCGAATTTCCTCTAGCCACGGGTGTTCGGTTGTATACTAAAATGAACACAGTAAGTCTTTGTATCTTTCATTATCACGTTTAAATTAACGCGGCTTTTATTTATCTTTATTTCGCTAAAATTGCTAATCAGCCGCATTTTATCCAGTCAACTGTGTCATTAACCTATGTATTTAGTTAGCATTATGGGTTCGATGTGGATGAATGCAGCAGAAAAGGACTAAGTAGATGAAGACAGTAGATAATGATAAGCATTATTTGTGAATCTTTCGCAGTTTTCGTGTTCTATAAATGTTTGATATTAACAAATAAAACAATATGTAGGCTCATGTCTGTGAAATAACATTGAAATCGGTGCAGTAATTTCGAAAATTAGGGACTTGGATAGTGTGAAATGCAGTACAGCATACACGTCATATGATGGGGCCCCTCTACAGGGCCAAAGCCAGCCGGGGTCGCGGTACTTATTGAATTACCGTGACCCCGGAACGTAAAGGGCTATTGAAGGACACCGTGAATTTTAGTCAGTACAAGTTTGACAGTACCCCTGCCCTGGGTGGACGGACTCATATGATGATTTTACCACGAAACAAAAAGAGATACACGCTCTAAAGATTTATTCGCAGCAAGAAAATATAATCATGAAAAACTCCATTATTCAACACACAGCTCAGCTCAATCATGACCTCCACATCAAGCCGACGTGCCTGAGTATTCATCAGCCTTAGGTCGCAGGTAATCGACTCAAACTAAACAGAGTCGGTAATCCTATACTCCCGGTGGTACGCAATCAAGTGTAGGGCGTTACGTGTGCGAACCTGACTATTTAGTGCGTAGACTTATTTATGTAAGACTAGCTATTGCTAGCGGCTTTACTCTCAAATTATCCCACGAGAATAATATAACATTGGGATAAAAATTCATATGTGTACCCAACCAAATCCGTTTGGTTGTTGTTTGCGTGAGAGAGTACCAAACATCTTCACAAACTAGATAAATATAATAATACGAGTATAATAAATAGTTTTTCGTTCGGTACAGAAAAAATGTTAATATAATAAAAACCTCGGGCCTGCGTGGCTATAAGTAGTTATTGAGCCACGAGCGCATGGGTGATCATGTGGTCAAATCATCAGAGCGAGATTCCTCCATGCTTGAGACTACACGTAAAGCAGTTGGTTCCGGGTGATTTTTGAAAAGCTCCCAAAATGACGTTACTAAAAAGTCATTAACTTCATCCCCTCCACAAAATACCCACGTTAATAAAGTCCCGGTAATTTTATAAACCGGTTCGTACCGGTCCATTTTGGACATGTGACTACAACTGTCAACCAACCCCGAGTCCCGCTGTCACCCGCGGGAATGCCCCAACCCTTGTAACTGCCACGGCTTTTTAACATGTTCACTGTTTAAATACCCTACGTAGGTAACCATAGATTAAGAGATGTGACGGTACAGTTGGGGCAATGGTTGAGCAATTGAGTTTTTTTTAATGGTTTCTCTTGGCCAGATGCTAAGATGAGATCTAAGGAGGAGGCGGGCCACGTGAGGGAGAGGACAGCGGCCTCCCTCCACCCCTGCCGTAGGCGCGGGCATGCGGACAGCGAGTAAAAGGCAACTTGCTGTCCGACCATGGACCATGCCCAGGTCGACGACGCGTTGTGTTCCACGCGCGCCTCATAATGACGGGGCGGCCCTCTAGTGGGCCAAAGCCTGCCGGGGTCGCGGGACTTATCTCATTACCGTGACCCCGGAACATAAAGGGCTATTAAAGGACACAGTGGATTTTAGTCAGTACAAGTCTGACAGTCCCTTCCGTCCAGCCCGGGGTGGGAGGACTCATTTGATAATTTTACCAGGAAAAAAAAAAGGTGGAGCGACTTCACCAGACTTCACTCTGTAACTGGAAGTCCTGCACATCACTAGTGTGGAGAAAAGTTTAAACAAAGATAACCTTAAAAATTCACGTCGTAACTAAAATAGCGCATCGATTTGTTAAGATTTTTTTCCATCTTTTTTTTTTTGTATTCTAGTGTGTGACTACCTCAGGCTGGAAGATAAAGCGTATCATACGAATAACAACATTAAACGCCAATAAGATTCATTTCCGGATGAGGCATGACTAAGCTAAGTCTTTCAATAAATCTTTGCTTCAATCTTTCGATCAGTCTTAAGTGCCAGTTTTCAGTTACACAAGGTATACATCTCGATGTCACGTAGTGCCAGTTAAAACTGGCACACAGCCAGTTAAGCAGAAATAACCCTTCTTGTCTAACAGGGACAGAATATTATACCGAAATAATTAATATTCAGTAATGACCAACTGCCCTACATCTACATGCTTCCCAGCAGTAGATCCGTAGCCTAAGGTTGTCAATTTCACTAGTGATTGACCACAAACCGTTTCACGACTGCTGCATGCAAAATGACATAACCCTGTATTATTAAAAATTGATTGGAATAAGAATTAACCGGTTTCCCCATTATCCTTAAGAGCCTAGGGTAGTGCAAAAGCGTCGTTTGATGAGCGGTGAAAGTTTGAAGACGTCGCTGCCACTGGCGCCACCAACATATACTGTTGAAAACCTAACTTTTATGTATTTAATTTCTTCAACTTCAACATATCTTACAGTGTTACCTTTACGCAAAATACATTATTACTATAATAATTACCAACATTTGTGCGTTAACCAACATTTAAACCGTAGGCCACAGCCGCCGACCGCCCAGCCTCTGCGAAAACGAGGCCGACCTAAGAACAGAAGTGTCACTTCTATAACAATATTCTATGTCAGGACCTTTGTTTTGGTAAGCATTTGATGGTTACTTTGTGCCGTCGATTAATTTGTCGTACTGTGGTTAAAATGGCTTTTGTACTAACTCCTACAAGGGTATCTAACTTAATTGGTTGTGCCGATTTGCGGGGTGGTTCAAATTAAAGTCTTAACATAATGCTGAAAAAAATAATGCCGTCAGTATGTTGAAGATGTTATTTTTTTTTGAAACTTCGATCAACAATTCCCTAGATTTTCGAATGATACTTTAGTTAAAAGAACCCGGGATATATGTATTTTATAAGAGCACAAATATAATTATATGTTTTACACCGCTAAGACTTTTTTTTCATTTTGTGTTCAAATTACTTTAAATACACCACGTTCGTAACGACGCTTTAGGCCCTTTCTGTGGGTCGCGGGACTGTCTTGGTCACGGGACTGTCTCATCAGGTAACCGTGGCCCTGGAACTTAATGGACTATTGAAGGAACACCGTATTTTAGTCGGTACGAGTCTGACAGTCCCTTCCACCACTCCACTCTGGGTGGGAGGACTCATTTGATGAACTTACCTCGAAAAAAAAAGACCTGTTCAAAGCCACCACCAATCTCGTTAATGTAGCAAAGTTCTGATCGATACTAAAGTAGCTTTACAGACATGGGAATCATGTCTGTGACGAAAAAAACAGTGTAATTGAGAACCTCATCCTTTTTTTGAAGTCGGTTAAAAGAAGAATAACTAACCAGTTTTTGAAAGGTATTCACACTGCAGTTCCAGAAAAATCCGGTGTTATCCGGTCCCCACTACAACCTGTATAAATCCATTATGTATTAACTGCAGAAATCCGGATAAATTCCTCAGAGGCAGCCAGTAACCGATGAAACGGATGAAATGAAACGTAAAAATATTTTCCTGATATTTTTAATGTGAGATTTCTCGTAAATGTCGTGTTTACATTTGATTCAGATGTGTAAGTAGTAATCAGTGATGATCAACAGTCGTCAGTAAATATTTTGATTTCTTTTTTGAAAAAATTGTATAAGTCAATACTCGTATTTTCAAACGTAAGTAAAGATGGCGTAAATCGTGATGATAATTTTTCTTCTCTCTTTCGACCTGGTGATGGCGCACCGTCGTTTTATCTCGTCGCTACATCATCTGCATAGCCTTATTCCAATTTGACCTCACGGTTGGCGCAGTGGCTGTGCAACCAACAGCTGCGCAGCGTGTCGCGGGTTCCATCCCCGCACGGAACAAATTATTATATGACCTATAATAGTTGTCCCGAGTCTGGGTGTTTGTGTATGTGAGTTTCTATGTTTGTAAACGCATCCACAACACAAGTGAAATTCCTAGTGTAGGGCAATGTTTTAAAAAGAAAAGAAAAAACTAACTTGAATCTCTCTTCCCCACTTATCGAGCGCGTCCATCAATAGCGAGTACGTATTTTCATTGTGTTCTGTAAAGCACACGGCGTGTGCCACGTTGCTATTTCTCACTAAAATACGCGACTGATCATCCGCGACCGACATAAGCGAAGAAGTTATTCAAGCCTAAGGGCTCATGAACACGATGCCGCCGGCGCCGCACCGCCATCCAATCGCTATTGCTTGATTTTCGTCGTCGGTGGCGCTGTAGCGGCGACTTTGGTACCCAGGCGACTATCGCAATACAAATCCATAGAAGTTCGCACACTGGCACTCGCCAATGGATACCAAAGTCGTAAGGTATCTGAGACTTGCGTCGCGTTGTGTATGAAGGGGCTTAGGATCAGCACACGGGCCACTGGCCACAACCACAAAACGCCGCCACCGGCATATTTCTTGTAGTTTTCATACATTTTATGTGGACTCGCCGCACACGGTAGACGCCGGTGGCCGCCACACGCTACAATCGTCGCTGTTCGCTTCTTGTGGCCCGTACCGGCCACTAAACGCCGTCACAAAACGCCGCCACACGCCACTTGCACTCGCGCTATTCGGCACCCCTTTCTCTTACCTCAGTAATGCACTGATTAAAAAAAGTAGCAGCCAGCGACCACAAGTGTCGACCACCGGCCACAAGTGGCTGTCGCGCGCTTCAGCTTCTCTGTAGCCGCTTCTAGCTTTTCGTAGCGGCGTTTTGTGGTTGTTGCCAGTTGCCCGTGTGCGGCGACACTTAGTCCACTTTTAGCTTTCAGTCTAATTGTAACAGCGAAAGCGAAATACCAGTATGCAGTAGAACACAGGCGTATTTTACAAGTTTTTTTTTTGCGCCGTGTTCATGTACAGACTTTTGATCCACTGGTCTTTTCACACCCTTAATTTAGCCAATTTAAAAAGCCTCTCTAATTAGTATTATTTAGGTACATTATCCAACGACACTGCGGCAATAATCTGATTAGTACAAAGTTGGGTTCCTAATAAAAAGTTGTCCGATGTTGTTATCCGTAAAAGTTCGTCTGTCCTAACTTTTTGGTAAAGTTAATTGATTGCTTAACGATGGTAAGGATTTACGAAGTTATCCGGTGTTCTCAAGAACTTATCCTTAGGAATTTATTGGAAGAAATAAATAACGATAATACCAGTCAATGATACTTTTTCGAAACAAAATTCTCCAGAGAAGGGTCGATGAAAGAATACTTAACAAAAGTTAATTTTTAGAGTTCCATAACCAAACGGTAAAAAGGCTTTATTACTAAGATTCCACTTTCCGTCTGTCTGTCTGTCTGTCTGCCTGTCCGTCTGTCACCAAGCTGTATCATGTATCATGGGATACCATGATCATTTATTTTAGAGCAGCACTGACCGCGTCCGCATACGCAAACTGACAGAGACGGTCGGTCGAGCGCGTCGGTCCTGCGCACGTCAGATGACTGACGCGCTATGCAATGCTTCAGAGCATTCAAGTGCGTTGCGGACGCGGGATTCAACGTACGTAAGCATGTAAATCATCATGATCCAATAATGAATGGATGCAAAAAGCTGACTGACGGTCAGTGCGTGCGTACGGACTGACCGTCAGTCTTCACCGTCAGGAGAGCACTGAATACGGCTTTAATAGCTTGAAACATATCAAATAATTTTCAACAAAACAACAGAATTATCCACTTAAAATGACTTGTTTATTAAACATTTATGTATTTAAAAATCTTGATCTAATATAAATCTCTAGTGTTTAATATTCAAATACTTAGAGAATGCTAGATTTTAATTCCGAGTACCACTTTAATATTTACAGACTTAATCAAAGTATAATAGTATAATTCAAATAACGCTCAATTACAAAGATAAGAATGCTTAGCGCGGGAATGCGGATAATGAATAGTGAGTAGCTCACCATAGGAGCAAGGACCAGGGGGTCTAATCTCTAAGCACGAAACCCGTGGTTTCGTCCTTACTCCTTATCGAGTCGGAACTTAGAATTAATGATATTACGATTTGACAGATAGCTCCTTAGAGTCCGCGTAAGTAAGGGACATTTTGCGAAAGGAACATTCTGCGAAACATTTTGCTACCTGTGGCCATTTTGCGAAAGAAATATTTTGCGCCTGAGCCCACATCAGCGCCGCGCCGCGTCAAAAGTACTTCAGTCGTGCCGCGGTCTCTAAGTTTTGTCCGTCCGCACATTTTGACGTTAGCTATGTTCATACATCCGCATCCATACCCGTGTCTTAGTTAACGGACTTAGAAAGTAGACCTTAGGTATGGCATTACATTATTGTAAACTTTCTTTTTATTAAAAGTATATCTAAGTTACAAACTCCACAACTTACTATAAACTCAAAGAGATTTAAAAGAACTATAGAGCGGGCATTGGGAATATTGTCATACAAAATTGTTGATGCCGTGCGTTAGTAGCACTATCTAGCGGTGTATAGCAAAACCACGTATTAAAATAATTCATCAGAATATATTTCAGCTATTGCGCAATAGATGGCACTGCCGAGCACCTTATGATAGAGGTGCAACATTAAAGAATGACATAAATTATCGATACATTAACATCGATAAAGTTAACTAGGATTTAAATATTTTAATAAGTTAAAAAAGTGTGTAAGGGCAGAACGGAAATAAAATTATATTATAAGTTATTAATACGATCTTATATTATTAATTTATGAAAAAGTCGTTTGTTTTACCTACTTCCACCGTCTTGATTTTATTTTCCCCTTATAATGAGCCTTACATGAACTGACAACCAACGAGACAGTCCATTAAATCACATACAAGTAAGTATAAGAATTTTTTAATTACTCTTCGACAAGAGTTCGACTTAATAAATATCGATAGTTCATATCGATAAACAGACAACTCTAATTCCTTAGCAAAATACGTACAGCTACCACAGATACTGAGCAACAGATGGCGTTTATTTCAAAAATGCAAATGTTCTAGAATAATATCAGAAAATATTGAAAAACATCTTAAATACTAGGTAAAAATAAAAAATATTAACGAAAATAAATTGATTTCAAGTCCACTTGTTTTCCCGTACCTAGATTTGCAGTTTGGCAAAGCGAAACTAGGCAAATCTTATAATCGTCTATCAAAGTTTACATTTTGTCGCACGGTCACACGAACTGTCAGGCGGAACGTCTCGAACTAGACTGAGCGACTTTTTACTTATTGGTAAAAACTTTTGGATCACAAATTTCTTCGTGATGTCCCGTCTATTGCTCATATTATAGTTTAATGTCTTTGTATAAACTAGTTGAAGACGGCCACGATTGTGGCAACAACTTGTAAACGTTGCCGGGACTTCACATCTAACTTAGTCGGTGTTGCCAGCCAATGTTCTAACTATAATGGGAGACGGAACACTCATCAATCTATTGTTGTCTATGCTGTTTATTTGTTTAACAGTTTGTTTAATAGCTTCTTTAATAAGAGATAGCTCAGCTTAGCTTCCTTAGATCAGTAATGGCGCGTGCCATTTTTTATTTATGTCGTCTGTATGTTTTTTATTGCATTGTATAATTAGCAGGGAAACAAATAATTGAAACTATAATACAAAAAGTGTTGAGACTAAAATACGATGCATTTTAGATGTTGTGGTATTTATTATAAAAATTATAACATTTTGTAACAAGCTCTCGTGTTCGATTTTTACAGGAAACCAAAGAGTAAAACAATTGCAAAGAGTTGTGTCAAAGTGTCATAGACTATAAAAGTAAATCAAATAATGAGGTGCACATTACATTCTCATCAAAAACTTTATGTTGAACACTTGTCTAAAAAAAAAGTGTAACTGCAAAACGAACCATAAATCGACGTCAAATGCCGTTTTGAAGATGACATTTTGTAGACAAGTGTTTAACAGAATGACGTCTATCTTTCTGTTTAATTTCTTAAGTTGTGGAAATGATAGTGACTTCTCAAAATAAATAAAACTAACAAAATAAAAATAATGTAGTGATTAATTACACAGTAGTCTAAAATACTGAAAAACGTATTTTTTTTCAATCTATGTCTAACATCTAGACATTAGATTTGCACTGTTCCAGCATTTTCCACAATATGCTATTAAAAACCCAATAATGTAAACTCACACACATACACATAAATCAAAGAGCCGGTATGATCTAATAGAACATCAATTTGTACACAAAACCTATTCTGCTGCAAGTCGTTCCAATACTGTTATGTTATAATGTAGCAATTTCGGACCAACCGCGCGAAATCTTTGGAATCGTTTAGGTGAATGCTCCAGGCGTGTGATTGTGCAAGGAATAAGCAGAAGGTTAAATCTATTATCGGACTACAAGTATTACGGCAATGCGCCATCGATATATGGTCGACATCCCTCCGGTACGTACAAAGTCAATACTTTTATTGTAAACACAGCTAAGGAGTGAAATTCCCTGCCGCCATCTGTATTTCCCGACAGCTATAACCTTGGGGTCTTCAAGTCAAGAGTGAACAGGTTACTTCTAGGCAAGCGTGCTTCATTGTCGACCACATCTTCGCTTGCCATCAGGCGAGATAATGGTTTGTTTGTTTGATTGATTGAACGCGCTAATCTCAGGAACTCCTGGTTAGAATTGAAAAAAAACTTTTTGAGTTGGTTAGTCCATTTATTGAGTAAGGCTATAGGCTATATAACATCACGCTATCACCAATAGGAGCGCAGCAGCAATAAAAAATGTTTGAAAATCGGGAAAATGTATAGGAATACATTTCTCGCTCTCGAAAAGGATTTCGAGAGCTTCCTTTGCGTAGGGTAGAGTTAGTACTACGGAATTATTGCTTATGAAAAGTTCTAAAATAAAGTCCGCAAGAGAATATAATATCTAACTTTTAAGGCTAAGTCACTGTAACCTGTTTATAGAAATCGTTTTAAAGTAATGCATTATTGGCGAAGGTATTTTCATATAACATAATTAATCCTTATCCAAATAAATACGTTAATAATCACAAGCATTTAATATTGAACAAAATTGCCCTTGAAATCATTTGATTTCTAAAAAAAATCTTTCAAAGAATGTGACGATAATATCACTCTTTGAGGATTGGTTGAAGAAACGCTATGGCGCGGCGGCGTCCTCACCTTCAACCTGACGAAAGACCTCCCGGGCACGGTTTTGCGGGAAGTACCTCAGGGATAAGGCGGCAGGCGAGGGGAATGGAGAAAAGTCAGAATGCGTGAGGGAAAGGACATCCTCTACCTCTCGCCCCAGCCACCGTTGAAGACGCCCAGGGTGTCGGAAATCGCGGTGCATATTCCAGCCGCTTGCCGACGGGGAGTAATGGGTAGCTCGCCACCCGACCAAGGACAAGGCCCGAGGCACGGCGCGTCGTGTTCCGTCGCTCCTCGAGGCAATTGATAGGAACGGGACCATAAGGCCAATCGCCTAACATGACGCGGGTAAAACCGCGGGCAGAAGCTAGTCATTAAATAAAAAGAAAAAAAAATGGAAATCTGGAAATTTGGTTCTTATTCTAAATGCTGCTTACTGTGCGTTAAAACTGTTGAAAGGACTCTTTTTATACGTGTTAGTATCATCCAATTACTTGGGAGGACTCATTGAATGATTCTCCCTGGGTAAAGCGGAAGGGATTGTCAGACTCGTACTGACTAAAATCCACGATGATTATTCTCGCTTTAATGTGTAATTTGTACTAGCTTCTGCCCGCGACTTCGTACGCGGATCCTGTTGCTTATGCCAGCGACGACGGGGTCGTCAAAATCGAAGATCTGAAACGTCGAATTCTAAGAGCCTGGGGACGGGAAAACAACGGGATGCGCGAGACGATTCCAGACGTTCCTAGATCTTTCATTTTTGTGAGTCAACAGGAAATGACCATCAGACTAAACAAATCTTGCTAAGACGTTATTCCCATGTATGTATATTAAGTATAGTGTAGCTGGGCTCTTGGAGCTCCACATCAGGTGTTCCAGATCTCGATTTTCATACGTCAACAGAGAGTACTCATTAGGCTGAACAACTCTTGCTAAGACGTCATTCTTGTATATGTTATAGTGTACCTGGGCTCTTGAAGTTCCACATCAGGTGTTCCAGATCTCAATTTTCATACGTCAACAGAGAGTACTCATTAGGCTGGACAACTCTTGCTAAGACATCATTCCTATATATGTTATAAAGTAGCTGGGCTGTGGGAGTTCCACATCAGGTGTACCAGATCTTCAATTTTTATTGGACAACAGAGGTTGCTCATCAGGCTCAACAACTCTTGCTAAGACGTCTTTACTGTATATGTTATAGTGTAGCTAGGCACTTGGAGTTCCACATCAGGTGTTCCAGATCTTCAATTTTTATACGTTCACAGAGAGTACTCATCATGCTGAATAACTCTTGCTAAGACGTCATTCACTTATATGTTATAGTGTTGCTGGGCTCTTGGAGTTCCACATCAGGTGTTCCAGATCTTCAATTTTTATACATCAACAGAAGGTGCTCATCAGGCTGAACAACTCTTGCTAAGACGTCATTCCTGTATATGTTATAGTGTAGCTGGGCTCTTGAAGTTCCACATCAGGTGTTCCAGATCTTCAATTTTTATACATCAACAGAAGGTGCTCTTCAGGCTGAACAGCTCTTGCTAAGACGTCATTCCTGTATATGTTATAGTGTAGGTGGGCTCTTGAAGTTCCACATCAGGTGTTCCAGATCTTCAATTTTTATACATCAACAGAAGGTGCTCATCAGGCTGAACAACTCTTGCTAAGACGTCATTCCTGTATATGTCATAGTGTAGCTGGGCTCTTGGTGTTCCACATCAGGTGTCCAGGATCTTCAAATTTATTCTCTCAGCAGAAAATGTTCATCACGTGGAACAATTTTTGCTATGGCACCATTTCTGTATCTCTTATAGTTAAGCAGGTCTGTTGCGGTTCTGCATCAGGTGTTCAAGTTTCCAAGATAAATTATAGCCTATATGTTAACCGGACTTAATACATACACAACAAAAAAAAAATCATTCAAATCCGTCCAGTAGTTCCGAAGATTAGCGTGCACAAACACACAGACAAACAGACAAACAGACAAACCGACAAACAGACAAACAGACAAAAAAAAAGTTTACTACATTTTCGGGTTCGGCATCGATAAAATAACAACCCCTGCTACTTTTTTTTCGTATATTTCCATTGTACAGACACCACTTTTCTACAAATTTATTATAAGTATAGATATGTATTTTTTTTATGTATTTGTATAATATGTGTTTATATATGTATTTGTACCTATATGTATTTGTTGTGTCTATTGTATGTGTAGTTTACTGTAGGTAATTTGTTATTTTGGCGCATTAATTGTGCATGTATTTGCACCGCTAACTACCCTGTTTTAAATATATTTTTAAGTCCATTCAGAGGTTGTCTGGAAGATATCGCTTTCAGCGACCCTTAAGATTATAAATATAATTGTAAAATCCTGCTTATTAATTTTGGTGTACAATAAAGTATATTCTATTCTATTCTTCAAATGCCCTTTGCGTTCGTACGGTCACAGTTGCCTGATAAGACAGTCCCGCTACCCCGGAAAGCTTAGGCCCTATAAGGGGGATTCCGATTCTAAGGGGAGTCCTGTCAGATATTATATTCATTCTTTGTGCTTGTTATCCTTCTGAACATTCTCTGCACAAATCACGACCATCGATGTCAGATACTAACTCTGTGAATAACTCGCCGTTGATTGTGCTTCGCCATTTATTTCACACACGGCGTCTCCTTTGATATTCCGAAGGTGATGTGTTTACGAGACGCCGCCTATCTTTAAAATTCAATACGTGATAATGAAAAAGCTGAAAAATGTTGACTTTCATTTTTTCTCAGGAAATTGTCAGACTTTAGAGTTGATTGAAAAAAAATATTATTTGAGATTGTTTTCTTGAAGAGCTTGTTAAATGTAAATTGGGTAAGAAAATGTTTTGCTTTGAAATTCGATTATTGAGTTTTGTTTAGTGTTTTGAATCTGCAGCTTGATTGATTTGATTTGATTGATTTCAACATAGGTTAGTGTTAAACGGCATTTTTCAGAAACTGAAATATGAGTGTGAGGATGACACGGTACAATAATAATTATCGTTTCATGGAAAAGTGCACTCACTCAGTCTAAATGTAGGTACCTTTATTATGTTACAGTCAAAGTGGTTAACCCCTTATTATGCATAATAACTAGTAATCACTGAACTTACTAGTGAAAGTGAGAAATTATTCACTTTGACTAGTTATTATTCATAATAGGCGGTCGATGTTAGTTAAAGTAATAAATACGGTTCGGTACGGGTCATCATTTCAGCCTATTGCAGTCCACTGCTGGACATAGGCCTCTCCCAGGGAGCGCCACAGCGCACGATCTCCCGCTTTTTTCATCCAGCCACTGCCAGCCACCTTCTTCAGGTCATCGGTCCATCTTGCCGGGGGGCGTCCCACCCTACGCTTACCTACACGCGGTCTCCATTCGAGAACCTTCCTACTCCACCTATCGTCGGTTCTGCGGCAGACATGACCGGCCCATTGCCACTTCAGCTTGCTACAGATTTGGACAATATCTGTTACTTTGGTCTTATGCCGTAAGACCTCATTCCGGATTTTATCCCTTAATGAGACCCCAAGCATAGACCTTTCCATAGCACGCTGCGTGACATGAAGTCGGTGGGCCAGCTTGACAGACATGTTCCACGTTTCGGCTCCGTAGGTTAGGACTGGAAGGACGCACTGATTGAAAACCCGGCTTTTCAGGCACTGCGGCAGTGGCGACGTGAGGATATGACGCATTTTCCCAAATGCTGCCCAGCCAGCCTGCACTCTTCTGGTAATTTCCCGCTCGAAGTTGTCTCTACCTAGCTGTAATACCTGTCCGAGGTAGATGTATTCTTGGACAACTTCGAGTGTTATGCCTTCGACGGAAATTGGTTCTGGGATGACATGGTCATTGAACATGACCTTGGTCTTGTCCAGGTCCATCCCAAGACCCACACGTCTCGAGGCAGCATTGAGACTGTTCAGCATTTTTTGCAGGTCCTGCAGCGATTCCGCCATAATCACTATGTCGTCGGCAAAACGAAGGTGCGTTAGATATTCACCGTTGACATTGATGCCCAGTCCGTTCCAGTCCAGCGTCTTGAACAGATCCTATAGCGCGTTGGTAAACAGTTTAGGGGATATAACATCTCCCTGTCTCACACCTCTTAGCAGCTGGATGGGTTTTGTTCGGTGGTTTTGTACTTGGACCGACATCGACGCCATGTTATACAGGCTCCTTAGCACCTTTATGTACCGCCAATCGACTTGGCATCGCTGCAAGGATTCCAGAACAGCCCAGGTTTCGACGGAATCGAAGGCTTTTTCGTAGTCCACAAAGGCTAGACACAGCGGCTGGTTATACTCCTCTGTCTTCTGTATAACCTGCCGCACTGTGTGTATGTGGTCTACGGTACTATAGCCTTTGCGAAACCCAGCCTGCTCCGGCGGCTGGAAAGCGTCAAATCTAGTGGAAAACCGATTTGTGACGACTCTCGAAAACAGCTTGTAGACATGGCTCAGGAGCGTGATTGGTCTGTAGTTTTTGAGGAGATTTTTGTCTCCTTTCTTGGAAAACAATGTCACCACGCCCCTGCTCCACGCCTCCGGGGTAGTCCCACTGGCTATGACGGAGTTGAACAGCCTCCTAAGCTCTCCGAGCACAGGTTGGCCCGCAGTTTTTAGAAGCTCGGAGGTGATTCCGTCTTCGCCGGGAGCCTTCCCATTACTAAGCTGCCCAAGGGCCGTCTCAATCTCATCCATTTCTACGTCTGGGAGATCGTCTGTGTAGTGGCGTGTAAGCGTGGCTCTTTGGTCATTTGCGTCGGGCTGCGGCTGCGGGGAATGCGAGGCGTAGAGTTGGCCATAAAAGTCTTCTATTTCGGCCAGAATCTCCGGAACCGATGCAACAATTCTGCCATCCGAGGTTTTCAACTTTGTCAGATGGCTCCTCCCGAGTCTTTTAGTGAAGACCTTCGACCCACGATTCTGCTTAATCGCCTCCTCTATGAGGCGAGTATTCAACTTACGAAGGTCGCGTCTCACTAAACTCCGTATCTTTTTATGCAGGGATCGGGTGTCTGACAAAGTTTCCTCTGGCCTTTCTCGTCGTTGCTTCATCAGGTCCAGAGTCTCGCTCGAAAGTTTAGACCTATGGCACGATGCCTTCCCCTTAAAGTGCCTATTTCCCACTTCGCGTATGACTTCTATCACGCTCTCTAGGTCCTTGTCCACGTCCTCTGTAGTTTCCAAAGCGGCAAACCGATTTCGGAGTTCCAATTGGAAGGTTTTGGAACCTTGGCCGGTCTGGTCCAGTGTTGGACGGAGACCTGACCTCACCATGCGGCTTCTCTCAAGCCTAAAATTGATATTTAGGGTGCCTCTTACTAGTCGGTGGTCACTGCCGGTATTGGACCTGTTCACCACAGAGACATCCCTAAATATATGCTTCTTGTCCGTCATGATGAAGTCTATCTCGTTCTTCGTCCTACCGTCGGGGCTTAGCCAAGTCCACCTCCTCTGGGGTTTCTTCTGGAAGAAACTATTCATGCAGAAGAGCCCCTCCATGCTCAGAAAGTTGACCAGCATTTGCCCCCTGTGGTTCCTGGTTCCAAAGCCGTGGGGTCCGATACACGATTCGTCGCGTTGCTGTACTCCTACTTTGGCGTTGAAGTCACCCATGACAACGGTGAAGTGGGTCTTGGTTTTACGATGCATGGCTTCGGATATATCCTCATACATGGCCTCGACCACATCATCCGAATATCCAGTCGATGTCGGGGCATATACCTGTATGACCTTAAGAGAATATCTCTCGGTCAGTCTGATTACAAGGTACGCTACCCGGGTCGACACACTGGATATCTCCAACACGTCGTCACGGAGTGCTTTGTGGACAAGGAAACCCACGCCACCTTGGGAAAGTTGGTCTCCTTCTCGGAAGTAGAAAAGATGGCCAGATTCTAGGGTCATCGTGTCCTCCTCCTGTCTTCGGACTTCTGACAGCCCCAGAACATGCCACCTTATGTTTTTGAGCTCTTCCTCGAGTTCGACCAAGCCCTCGTCCAGTCGTAGACTGCGTCCATTATACGTCGCCAAGGTCAAGGGTTTGTGGCAGCCATCCGTATCCCGGAGATTCTTGGCACCCCCTACCCCACCGTAACCAAGGCCGCTGCCGTGACCCGGAATAGTAGGGCGGCCGGGAACTGGGGGCCGTGGGTTCAGTCGCTCGTTCATGGGAGGTGCATGCCCATACTCACCACGCTGGGCAAGCGGGTTGGTGAGCGCAGTACAGAGCCTCGCACCAGCGACGCTGCTGCCCGCCGCTGGTCAGAAGAATTTGACTCAGTATACCTTTTAATGGTTATACCGCCATTGGTTCGGTCGCCAGGCCTCGTCCGTTTATCAGCAGGGTGCACCACGGGCAGGTGAGGTTGGCATTTGGGGCAAAAAGATGTAGGTGTGCCCCCTTGCACCCCCGGTACGGGTGAAATCTCTCAAATATATTTGAATTCAAGACTTACCCAACCGTGAAACCGAAGGAACTTGAGGCACCCTGACACGGATAGCTTATTTTTAAGGATTTTGAGAATTTTGACTGACAATTTTTGTATATTTTTGTGCTTTTGAACTAGAAAAAGACGATTTACGACATGGACGATCCGAGGTTCGGTTTGGTTAGGTTACTTTAATCCCTGCAAACAGAAATAGAAGCCCCGCTAGGCGAGAATAAATGCTACACGACCACATCATTGCTTACCATCAAGCTAGATGGTGGTTATGACCACCATCCACACATACGCGAGCCTACCCAACATGTGTAACATCCTTATAGCACCAATCCAAAGACGAACCTCGGCAACTGTAGCTTTACTTTGGTAACAACCTCGAAAAATTTTACTCAACCTTTCCCAGCCATCCAAAGACAGACCTTGGCAAGAGTTGCTTAACTTTAATGCCCCATCCAAAGATAGTTCTCGTCCAGAGTCTTCCATCTGCCGGCTAGCTTTCATTGAATATTACAATTCAATTAAGGTGATTGCTTCGATGTAGCCCGCGAAATTCAATTTTTTTTACGTTTTTTGCAATTTTGACCTTTTCTATGTGAGAGCTGATGGAGCGAGTTTTTTGATAATTTTTATATTTAAAATTATACTTGTTATTACCGCAACTCATATATTTATAAAGCTACAACATGTCACTGGCCTGCAAATTGCAAAAAACGTAAAAAAAAAATGAATTTCGCGGGCTGGTTGGAGCATCCCCCTTAATCCTATTTCACTTCCCGCCAGCCTGCTATTTCTGTTGCATTTAACAAAATCAAGCGAAAGTAAATAATTGTTTATCATCATCATCATCTTTTTCCTGCCCTTATCCCATTTTATTTGAAGTAAAAATATGTTACACATCAAAAAATAAAAATAAAAACAACATTTAATTGATACACATAATTTTAATCTTCACCTCCACCGTGGATTTTAGTCAGCATCAATCTGACGTCCCTCCCGCCCTGCCCTGGATGGGAGGACTCATTTGATGATTTTACCACGATAAATAAATACTTGTTGTAATATTACTTTATCCAACATATTATATCAAGTGACTAGTTGATATGATTAATTCTATGTCAGTTATCACTTTCACTAAATTTTGTAGTAATTATGAATAATAACTAGTTTCATGTCAATGTATTATATCTAGATTAATTACTTTGACTGTAACATAATATAACATTATTTTTTGTTTATGCGAAACCAAATACACCTATCCAATATTTTTGTGTAAAGAATCTATATACAAAATTTTAAAACCGTATCATAAAAAATCACAAAGTTATAAGCTTGTATATTACCTGGTTGTCCATTCAAAAACATGATCATTTCGCGGTACACCCGCGTAAACCGCGTCTCCTGTGTTATACACTCGTGATAATAGTTTAGCAATAGGTACCTAACCGTACGGTGATTGTATTTTAATTAATTGGTAGATAATAAAATTTAATTAGAATATTTTAGAAAAAAAAATATGACATGGTGTAAAAATTACTGGAATCGAATCAGTTACTGATTCTGAACAAACTATATTCAGGTTTCGCATATACTAAAAATAATGTTGTATATAAAGAGGTTTTTTTTTTACACTGGTGGTAAACTGGTAACATTCTTTGTATGTTTTTAGTTACACATTGATTTCCATTATAAACACTATCAATTGCAAATTACTTGATAAGGTTTTTCAAGGTTTTGCATAGCTACCAGAGCTAATAGCTAATAAATGGGAAATACTAAATAATCTGCTACTTCAATTAATATTTATAACAAATCCTACATTGGCAATAAATTAATCCTATTATCCTTTTGATGCAACGAAATAATATAAACTAAAGGAGCGTAGTAATCGCTTCATTCTGATCCGTTAAAGACTTAAAGTGTTATTAGTATTTCAAAATTAACCTACTAGGCTAGTAGATGGGGTGCTAAGACAGGAAACCGGGGTGCTAAGACAGGAAACCGGGGTGCTAAGATAGGAAACCTCCACGTGCGCCCGTGGACTGGAGTTCCCTCTCGGATACGTCCGGGGGGAAGACCAGTTTATCGGGCCGGTGCACCCTGGGATGCGGGCAAAAACTCTTCCTTAGGCACTGTGTGCCTAAGGGGTCTGTTTGCCCGTATGCGAATAGCCTGTCGGGTGGACGCTCCAACGTGGCGTGTCCCTCTGAATAGCAGAGGGCACAGCGGCGGAGCGGGCTTGCGGACGGTGAGTAATTGGTAAGCTCGCCGTCCGACCAAGGACCAAGCCCGGGTCGGTGGCGCGTCGTGTTTCACGCGTCACCGACGGGGCCAAATGCCTGCTGGGGTCGCGGAATTTTCTTAATCCAGGATAAGGGCATCCGAGGGAACACGGGTGGATTTTAGTCAGTAAGAGTCTGACAGTCCCTTCCGCCCCGCCCAGGGCGGGAGGACTCATTTGATGATATTGCCACCCAAAAAAAAAAAAATTGAAGTCTCACTCTACCTCAAACTTCATCTGCTCTTCAACCACCCATCTCATCCCGAATTCTCAATACCTTCCCTGCAGCCCCCAAATTAATATTTAAAACAGAACTTTGCAGTCGGCTAGGTCTTTGTAAATTCACAAATTCTGCAGAAACTAAGCAACGAAGATGGAGGCAAGGAAGTGTCTATTACGGAAGGTCGACATCTGTGCCGGGAGCTGTGACTTTGTTTCGGACACCCTGAGATGAATTTAATATTGAAGTCGAAAATATGTCGGGCTAAAGTTACTTCGGGTGGTAGATTTCATGGTGAAATTTTGGGACTATGAGATTTGATCTATTTTGATGCTTATTCGTCAAAAAATTAGAGTTACATAGGTGGAAGATGTTGATAATAATAAGATGTTATAATAGACTTATTTATACGCCAAAAGAAGAATGTTATTAATGTTGATGCTGCTTTGGTGTTTCTGTCGCTTACGCTAAATAGCCCAGTCAACCAATGCTTAAAACAAGCTATAGAGGGAAAGTCTTTTAACACAATTTTTGACTACGTAACTTTGTTTGGACTAATGAGGAGGTGAACATATCAAAAGTTCCCGCCCCTAGCCCTTGAGCTGTGGGGAGGGGGGGGGGGGGTGTTAAGAGGATTGTATAGCGGCTGCCCTTTTCAAAAAATAGGTATTTATAAAAACTCGTGCTGTCCCTCTCGCTCGTTGAAAAACCCCCGATCGTGCGATAGAGAGCGTTGCAAATCGCGACTGACTGTGAGTATTTTTTATATGAAATTTGTCTCTCGGGAGAAAACGTTTTTCACATACTAAATCACGTCCAATCTCTTAGATTCTAGTGTCAATCGTTTCAGCATATTATATTCTAGGTTTGTAGGTTTTGCTTTTTTTCTAAAACTTCTATGTTTTTAAAATACAAAGGTTTTACTTCAATGAAGATTTTGTCATAAAAATAGTAACTTTTAGGCGCCTGTTACTTTCAAACTATTATAAATTTTGAAAAAAAGAAAACCTATAAACCTAGTTTTTTACAGTGTAAGAAGCATTCTAAAAAATCATTGAGATAGGATAACATTTAGGGGAAGGAAAACGTTTTCTCTTTTAGTATGGCCGAGCGCTCGGTAGACGATGGTCTTAAGGTACCATTTTTTGTTTTTTTGCTCATATCTCGGAAACCACGCGTCCTAGCGGCGTAGCATGTTTAAACCAAATAAAAGGTGAATAAATTTCCCGTGAGTTTTATTCAGTGAGCATTTCGATTTTACAAGACCCGCGCCTTAAGAACACCGTAATTTATTCCAAAATGAAAAACTGTTTTTCAGTTGTACTTGAAACTTTCAAGAACTACTAAATTATTGGTACTTAGTCTAAAGGTAATATTTTAACAACACCTGAGCAAGTTTTAAAAGTAATTGAAAGTTTTCGTTCTGAAACTGAACTAGTTTTGCAATTGAATAATAAATAATGTGATTAATAACTAGGTTTTATACGCTATTAGAAGTATTTTATTCAATTCTCTCCTATTGGTCGAAACATAATGTGCGAAAAATAGACTTTCCGACACAAAAACATTTTTTCAAATTCAACTAGCAGTTCGCGTTAATCTCGGGATTAGCGCGTTCAACAATACAAACATTTCTGCTTTATAATATTAAGTATCTAGTAGATATGGAATTATTATATCAATTAAACAAACCAAAGTTTACGTTACCAATCTAGATCTTAAAAAAACGTTTCTAACAATTTCACAAACTTATACTCAGTACCTTCAGAATAACAGAAACAACAGCTATACCGTGACTTTGCTTGCTACTGACAGCAAAAGGCATGACAAACGAGGCGTAGCTTGTAAGCTGTCAAGCTGTGACTGTCCGCAACTAGGTTTATAGCAAGCCCGTTTAAGCTGCTTGTGGGAATAAGCGGAGTCAGGAATGAGGGTAGTATTGTGGAAAGTAGTAGAGTAAATCTTATTTAATATTAATACTGCGAAAGTTTGTGAGGATGGATGGATGGTTGTTACCATTTAACTCAAAAATTCTTGAACGGATTTGAAATAAATTTGATACATAGATGATAACCTGGATTAACACGTAGGATATTTTCATCCAGATTTTTTTTCTTGAGTTATAACTGACGAAACCGGCAACAGCTTATTGCAATTATTTGAACGCTTTTGAATAATGAAATAAATATTATTAATAGAAAAATTATTTTAGATTGAACCAATTTAGTAGAACGGGCCAGATCTTTCCTATTAAAAAGTAAAGGGACAGTTCGGCATAATCGTATATTAAATACTTATATATTTTTGTTTTAGGTGGTATGTAGTACATAAATAATCCTCCTGCCTAGAATTATTTAAGTACTTTGAACTTATGCGTGTCTAGTACTTTTGCTGATTAAGTAAGTAATGAACAGATATTTAATTAAAAATATACAATTTTGCCGAAATTTCTCTTCACTTTATAATAGGAGACATCTGGCCCGTTCTACTAAGCTGTTCCGGGCGAATCATTTTAAAAAGGGGACATCTGGCCTGCAGGCAAGTTTTTGCGTGGGCGAGATGTCCCATAACCCCGGCGAGTAATAGGCGACTCGCTGTCCGACATGGACCATGCCCGGGTCCACGGCGGCGCGTCGTGTTCCACTTGCGCCTCAAAGAGCTGTCGACAATATGACGGGACTATTTTACCAGGTAACCGTGGTTTCAGAACGTGAAGGACTATTGACGGAAACCGGGGATTTTAGTCAGTACAAGTCTGACAGTATGGGTTTGGAGGACTCACTTGATGATTTTAGTAGGTAAAAATAAAAAAGACAGCCTTGACTAAAACCCACACAACCTTACTATTTGTTACATTTTGTCACCAAAAACATTACGAGATCATAGATGACGCCGCAAAAGGTGACTACAGGGACATAACCTTTTCACCCTATTGTCACATCATCCCTTAAAACCCCCTTAACCCCTATCATCAACCAAAAAGGGTAACCACAATACAAAGTTGATCTACGACAGATGATCTTCGAATTAATCGTAAAGGCGTTCACACACCATGACAATGACGAATGTCCCGCGCGTTCGGGTAATCTCGGGGAGGCGCGGCTTATAGCTTAGGGAACGACGCGACGTGCCCGACTGTGGGTAGTGTTGGGCTTTTAAGTCGGGTTTTTAGCGGATTTACGGGTTGTTGTGGCGACTGGGAGTTGGCAGTCGCGTGTTTGGGGAGAAAAAAGGCATTTAGAACTAACTGTACGGCACAGTAACTGAATTATGTTGGTCTAGTGTAGTGTCTACATTCCGTGGATTGGGCATTCTATGTACTTATTTATTAATTAAAGCTTTATGCACAAAGTACATACCTAGGCGGAATACAAATCATAAAGTAAATGGTAAGACGATCAGTACCCTTAGCACGAATTTTCACTCTTTTACTTTACAGCATCTTTCCAGTATTTACAGCGTTTTTGTATGAAAAAACGAAACAGCGCCTCTGGTGTGCGGAGAAGGAACTACATTTTTCATTGAAAATTGTCTGTTTGAAATTGTCAAAGTTCCAGTTTACTTTACGTCTCAAATACTGAAAATTCGTGCTAAGGGTACAGTACCCTTAGCACGAATTTTCAGTGTTTGAGACGTAAAGTAAACTGGAACTTTGACAATTTCAAGTTGACATTTTTCAAGGGAAAAATTTGTTCCGTCTTCGCGCACCAGAGGCGCTGTTCCATTTTTTCATACAAGAAACGCTGTAAATACTGTAAAGTAAAAGAGTGAAAATTCGTGCTAAGGGTACTGGATGTGCTTTTTGAAATCTGTGAATGTACGAAATCCAATGGCAGAAACAAAAGTTGTCCTTTTGCCTAGCAGTGCCATATTAAATTGACATGTGCGAGGCCAAAAGGTCCACAACTACTAGGTCTCAACAAGAGCAGCGCTATTTCCAAAAAAAGTACAGCCCTGGTTTTTGATATCGCCCAGCAATGTTATGACGTAACTTAACAGTACTACCTTTAAACATAGAAAATTTATCAATCACCCCCCAAATCCGCTTATAACGCCGCTGATTTAAAAACCCTAACCTCAAGGGGCAAAACTTACAGCCACTGAAATAGAATCATTGTGAGAACGTAGATGCTTTCAAATATACCACTCGAATGTGGGGTGAAAGGAAAAGGTTGCGACATACCTCTGAATATTGTTACTTGTTACCTTTATGGTATAAAGGTAGATGATACTGGATGCAGGTAGTGTAGTGGTACCTTTGAAAGTCGCAGAACTGTCTTAAAAGCGATAGGACTGTTGCAGTGCGTTTCGCGGGCTCGCTCAAGACAGATATTTGTCTGATCTACAAGTTGTTCTAGGTCTGGGCGTTTGTGTATGTGAGTTTATGTTTGTATGTTTGTAACGCTCCCACGATACTAGAGCAATTTCTAGTGTGAGACTATGCATTGCTTTTCCAAAAAAAGGGTACCGTACATGGCTAAGAACGTGAAGAGCAACGGATGTTGACCGGCTGTCATTTGTAGATCTTCAACAGTCGTTACTGTTCGGGGTATTGTATAAGGCATCATCATCGTCATCATATCAGCCCGTAGAACGTCAACTGCTGAACATAGGCCTCCCCCATAGATTTCCAATAGGATCCTGTATGCGGGCATGCGGGCAGCGAGTAAAGGGCAACTCGCTGCCCGACCATGGACCATGCCCGGGTCGACGGCGCGTCGTGTCCCACGCGCGCCTCAAAGAGCGTCAGCATAATGACGGGGGCCCCCCTCTCAGAGGGCCAAAGCCTGCCGGGGTCGCGGGATTATTTCCTTACCGTGACCCCGGAACAGAAAGGGCTATTGAAGGACACCGTGGATTTTAGTCAGTAGAAGTCTGACAGTCCCTCCCGCCCTGCCCGGGGTTGGAGGACTCATTTGATGATTTTACCACGCTAAAAAAAAAAAAAAAATATAGTATCCTGTATAACATAAAAAATATAAAAAAAGTTAGGACTTTAATTTACCATTTTTTCGACCCGACTAATCACATTTTTTGCCTTTGATTTAAACTGTGGAGGGACTGACATGGCGATAATATAAGAGTTCCCTGTAGACTACGGAACTCTAAAATTTATATACTTTTTAAGTTTCCATTACCATTCTCGTTGATGAAAGCACTTCAATTGGACAAAAAAAGGACCTGAAATGAAATCCTCTTTTCATAGTTTTAATTTTTAATTATTCCCGTCCTTCGAAACGTTTGTGAAAGCAGATCTTAGCGAATAATTAATCCGTCCTACTTGTTTAGTTAAGTATTTAAGATAAGGCTCTGACTGATGAAGAATAAATACGTTTTACTTAGAATTTTGTACGAAATTTTTTTTAAGGAAAAAACTAAATGGTTCCTTTTCAAAGTTAATATTTTAAACAGTTACATTTTTGATGAAACGTCCTTTGATGTGACATCTAAAAATCAATTGCTGTTTTTTAGTCTCGCTAAAACTCGAGAACGGCTGGACCGATTTGGTTGTCGTTTGAATAATTCTTGGAAGGCCTGGGAAGGTTTACAGCCTTACTACAAAAACTTAAACATCTGTTGAACACGTGTCTAAAAAAGTGTGACTGCAAAACGGACCTTATTTCAACGTCATAATCTGACATTTTTTTAGACAAGTGTTCAACAGACGTTTAAAAGTTTTTGTGGTACCACGGTAAAAGTCTTTCAGGAATAGGTACAAAGCTTGCCGGGTCAGCTAGTAAACAATATTTTTGTCGTACACGCGGGCGCGGTCAGAAGAGATTATAAATAAATAAACAGCTACCCGATACATGCTGTATTTAATCATTAAATGAAACCAGCATGATATTTTAATGCGTGTTTATTGTGGGTAACAAATGTTTTGGTGACGTTTCTAAATTAAATGTCAAAGGGGATTGTGTTTGTTCGAGCGATAAATTAGGTGTTAAACATGAACGTGTGTGACTGTTGAATTGGTTAAACATGATGAATATTGTAGTTTAATATGGGAACTTTATTTTTAATTTAAATATTGATGATTGTGTCCTAATTTTATTTTGTCTCTCCTTGTGGGTACAAAAAGGTTTAAACTGATTAAACAATACTTCTGATTTTATCGCAGCTATTAAAAGATAAAAGCTATTGTCAAATAGACAGACACGCCTGTCTGTTTGACAATAGCTTAAAATCTTTTGACAAGTTGATTAATGCCAATACTAAACATGTACATCAACCAACCTTAATCTGTTAAATTTCTTTAGTAGATTTTCAACCTTATCATTATAGTAGAAGGTTAATGTTCGATGGGTAAAATTTGTCAGTACCTCTAAATAACTAACCGCTTTTTGAAACAACAAAAATAAAGTACAGATTAACTTTCGAAATTAAGCTAAGATTCTACCCTTTATATTGAGTACAGTCGTGATATTATAGTGTGTGATCGCGTATACAACAATAAAATTAGTAGTTGTGTTTTGAGTCAGTGCAAGCATTTGTCGGTTGCAAATGCTTGCACTGACTGGACGTGGACAGGTCCACTCAATTCTGTGTGCTTCTTTCCTCAAAAGACCATCTCAGACACCCGCATGGTCCTCGTATCACCTAAGCAAAACAATGTCTGAACTTTAAAAGAGACTGAGTTTGTTTCGGCTGTTTCTTCTCAGAGTAGTCAGGTACGAAACACCGGCCTCATCTAGCTTTAAAAATATTGGCTGTGACGTGTAAAAGTGTTTTTTTATAACCAACTTACAAAATAAATATCATTTATCATAATATGCCAAAGCAGCAATCGCGGTTGATTTGCTACCTTTAATTGAAGAATTCCTTTGATTTCTCCGTGATCCCATTATCAGATCCTGACCTAATTATCAAGGAACCACCTGGTAAACATACCCTTTCAAACAAAACAACTATTTTTCAAACTCAAAAACCGAGAAATAGTTGAACATACGTAAAAAAATCTGAGAGCAGTGGTGGCCCAGTGGTATCGGTCCCGACTTACGAATTGTAGGTCGTGGGTTCCAACCCCGCCAGGCGCATTACTTTGTGTAAATTATTTCATCACCACTGCTCTCAAAACGGTGAAGGAAAACATCGTGAGGAAACCGGCATGTCCTAGAACCAAAAATTCGAAGACATGTGACATCTACCAACCCGCACTGGGCCCGCGTGGTGGATTATGGCCCACCCCCTCTCACAGAGAGGAGGCCTGTGTTCCAGCAGTGGGAACATTATAGGCTGATGAAGATGATGATGACAAAAAAATCAGACGAAAAATGAAAACCTTCACCTTTTTGAGGTCGGTTTAAAACGCTTTTACATCTCAAGTTATATAATAGATACCCAAAAACAAGAGCCGTATAAACCCACAACTTGCCTTCAAGTTAGTACTTAGGTACAGTTATCCAGCCCAAATGTGACCACAACTTGAGATGTGTTCCATAAGTACATAACTTACATTGTAACAAGTTATTGTTGGCTCAAAACTTGAATCCGTTTCAAGCTCAAATACTGTATTGTACTGAAACAACAATGTTTACACTATATTGGGGACCCGGTTTTTCTTTGTGATTATGCTTTAAAACTTATTTAGAGTGCTCGCCATGATAGAAGGCCTTTTTATCGTGGTAAAATCATCGAAAGAGTCCTCCCATCCAGAGCAGGACGGGAGAGGCTGTCAGAATTGACTTATCAGGCTGACTAAAGTCCACGGTGCCCTTCAATAGCCCCTTACGTTCCAGGGTAATTCAGTAAGTCCTTCGACCCCAGCAGGCTTTGGCTTTCTAGAGGGGGGCCCGTCATTATGCTGACACTCTTTGAGGCGCGCGTGGAACACAACGCGCTTTCGACCCGGGCATGGTCCATAATCGGACGACAAGCTACACATTACTCGCCGTCCGTATGCACGCGCCTATACGCTACTGAGGCCGGAAATTACCTCGCGATATCCGACGCCCTAGGCGTCTCACGCGGCGGCTAGGTCGTGAGGTGGAGGCTGTCCTCTCCCTCATGCATACCGGTTCCTTCGCTAGCATTTCATACAAGGCGTTGACTTCTAAAAACTTGTTACAGTTTTAGAAAAAAGTGGTCAGAGATTTACATTACCCTCTGGTCTATTCCCATAACCATATTCCTATCTTTTTCCAACATAAAGTGTTAGAGCGGGATAGTATAACGACATTCATCGGCGTCGAAAGCGCGAGGATTTGAAAGGGATCCTGAATCCTGAAACAATTTGAGATAAAAGGTTTGTTGGAACTTAAAACAACATTGTTTTTATGGGACGGTTTGGTAAAACAAAGATATGAGGTCCTACTTTGTAGTGGACGGTCGACCGTGGACCGTACTTATTGGTTTTACGAATTGGAAATTAATAAAATGTTTTAACTTGATTGGAGAATTACCTACTCCGGTATTCTTAGAGGCTGACTCAACTCAAGTGAAGCTCAACACGTCCTAAAAACCCATTTGACACATTGACACCTGTAGTTTGTTTGTCAATTGACATACTCGTAGAAACCCACGATTGGCGACTTTGCCTAATCATTTGTTTTTGAGATTTTAGCTGAGAAGAAAATTTTGGGGGGGACTTTTAGTCGTTGCCATAACAACTGAGTCTAGCTGAGCTGAGCAATTGACTCAACATGAGTTTGAATAATGAAAGGATAGTGTTGGCTGGCCAAGCCCTTGCCTGGGGTGGCCCGATAGAAGATGGATCCCACAGACCCTATAAATGAAACTAGAACGATTTTCGTGAAGTACAAATTGCGCAATTTATATTTCGACTATCTAAAAATATAACTGCGCGTGATTTAACTTTGACGACATGATTGGCGTAGTGGCTGAGCAATCGACTGCTGCGTAGCGAGTCGCGGGTTCGATCCCCGCTCGGAAGAAATATTTGTATGATCTGCACGTAGTTGTTCAGTACCCTTAGCACGAGTTTTCAGTACCCTTAGCACGAATTTTCACTCTTTTACTTTACAGTATTTACAGCGTATCTTGTTTGAAAAAATGGAACAGCGCCTCTGGTGCGCGAAGCCGGAACTAATTTTTTCATTGAAAAATGTCAACTTGAAATTGTCAAAGTTCCAGTTTACTTTACTTCTCAAATACTGAAAATTCGTGTAAGGGTACAGTATTTGAGACGTAAAGTAAACTGGAACTTTGACAATTTCAAATTGTCAATCTTCAATGAAAAAATTTGTTCCTTCTTCGCACACCAGAGGCGCTGTTTCATACAGAAACGCTGTAAATACTGGAAAGACGCTGTAAAGTAAAAGAGTGAAAATTCGTGCGAAGGGTACTGGGTCTGGCTGTTTGTATATGAGTTTCTATGTTTGTAAACGCACACGACACAGTAGAAACTCCTAGCGCAAAAAAAACCTGTTAAAAAGGAAAATCTCTCAACATCTGCATTTATTGCTATTGCAATAATGTGTGTGAAGAGCTCTGTACCCCTAGCACGAATTTTCAGTAATTTACTTTACAGCGTGGTTCCAGTATTTACAGCGTTTTTTGTATGAAAAATGAAACAGCGCCTCTGGTGTGCAGAGCAGGGACAATTTTTTCAATAAATTATGAGAACGCTGTGTTTGGGACGTAAATTTTACAGTGATCCCATACAATATGCAAGTTTACAGCTGTTTACAGCAAAAAATGCTAGCACGAGCATGCAGCAATTTACTGTGGAGTACGTTACTGCAAAAATTCTGTAAAATGTCAATGCTATCTGTCACGTATTTATTGTGACAGATGTTATTCGAGATAATAAACATGAAAATACTGTTAAAATAAAAATAAGTCCGTTATAATGGATATATTTCGCGTCTTTGTCAATTTTATCCAGCAAGCAATGATTCAAAACATATACGGGACGTCTGGTAAGTTATATTTGTACAATGTTTGTAAAAGTTGTTGTTGCATTTTGTATTCTAGTTTTTCCTATTTTTTATTATTAAAATCCCTATCTTACTTACAGAATAAGCAAGCGCAGGGCCATATAAACGCAACCAAGTACTTTCAATGTGTTGAATCTGTGCAAAACCGAATTTAAAACAGGATTTCTACTAACAGAAAACGACCAACTTTATGTATGCTAAAAAGCAAACTACTACAGTTATCAGCTTGGAAATTAAGGTAAGAAGAGCCACACCTACTACTACCATAAGTTTATGCAGGATGTGATGATATGCATCAACTATCAAATGCAAAACCGTCGCTTCATTCATTCATATGTTATCAACCATTTGATTACGTTTATTGCGGTGAAGACAGTCTCACGACCCATTTCTACCCCTTTATAGGTACTGTTAGATTAAAAACATACCTACATGGTGTGCACTTTTGTCCGAATCTGTCACACTATATGAATTAACTGAACTACAATTCACAAGCAAGGGCCACCACCACTCAGCCAGCATCTTCGCTGTACTATTTTAGTTACAAGTCTTTTACACTAGAAAAATGGGTTAATTTAATGGTAATTTCTTTGTGTTTACAGATTATTTTATCTTTGGACAGTAACTCTACTGAGAGCAAGGATTACTCTCAATTTCGCTGCTACTCTGTGAATCATGCAAGAAAAATACACTGAATTATTGACAAAATATGTAGTAGTTTACCTAATATTAGGTACATTTTTTAAAATAAATACTGAAATATGAATAGTTATATTTTATTTACAAATCTTAGGCCGTGCGCTGCGTTAGGCGGGAGCCCGCGTGGCCTCGCTGTTTCATGTAATCTCATAGACCAGCGCTGCGTGCAGCGGGTCGCGCGTCGATGAGATTACATGAAAACAGCACGCCACACGGGCGCCCGCGCCGGGCGTCCGCCTAACGCATCGCACGGCCTAAATAACTCGTCGTCTTATCGTTCTCCTGCCCTTATTCTAATTCAACCGTCTATTTTTCTCTACTCATTATGTAATAATAAATAATAATTATATTTATTTTGCTCTGACAGAGCTGCTTAGCTTTTACAATTAAAATCATATCAAAATGAAAGTCGTTGGTATATTACTTTAATTATTTACATTCTGTAAGTTATAACAGTTTGTCACTAAATAGCTATTACTAACAACAATATGGAATATGATATTAGAATAATTTCACTTCACTGAGATGTAACATTGTACATTTTTTGTTAATCAAAGTACCTAAATCCATGATGAAGAATAATTACACGTTGATCCAATGGCTCTCAACTTTCTGTATCAAATTGTTTGCATGAAGTTATTAGGAAACATTTGGATCATACAGTAGTGGTTTCACACTAGGTATATCACTGTGTCAGCTGGTTTTATCTTCCACTTTATTCATGTCTGAAGAATGGCAGGTTCTACGATTATTTTGTGCTGATCCTCTTCTGCATGTCGATGGCAATCTAAATTGAGTCGGGCCAGAATTGGACCACGAGTTTTCCAGATAATAATGTTTTTCCAGAGCTGAGTCGTCGATGATTTTCTCCCTTAGGTATCTACGCTTCTCGATTTTAGTGAAACGAACCACACAACTTTATTTGTTGAATTTCATAGCGTATTTTAAACATTTTTTTTATGTTTGTTTATTAACGTACACACGTACATCTTTGGTACACATTGATTGATTTAATTGAATATTCGTTGTCATAGTTACCGTATTGTCAGCCTCTGATTTTAGATTTCCGCGTATCCTTGTGAAAAATGTAACTGATTGTTTTCTCGTTTTTATATAAAAATTAAATTTCTCCTTAAAATCAACTTTGTTTTCGTGTATATTTTTTAAATTCTATCAGCCTGTCTGATAGAATTCAAAAATGGTACACGGCAGCCCCCCAGCCAGCAATAGGATTGCAGTGATTTGAAAATTGGTTTTTGGGTAGTTAATTTCATAAAGACCTCCTTAGATTTATTATTTTCTTTTACAATTTTTTCGCTAAAATAATGAGTTGTCATTATTTGAAAGGACCCCCTAACCCTAAATAAAGGGAAAATTTTATAAAGTGGGAACACTGTCTTATATTGCATGTACGCATGTTAGACATGGTGCGTTTGAAAACGTTTGTCTACTACTTTAAATGTGAAATGAAATGCGGAAATTTTTTGTTTAGTTTTTTAATTTAAATCTATTAAATAATTAACACTTTTTGTACAAATATTTTCTTATTTAGTCACTGAATTTGGATTAGAACTGGGTATTTTAAAATTAAAATAGATATTAGTCAAAAAGTCGAGTTTCAGAACGATCCTATGGAGCAGCCATGCCACCACTCATGACCTTTAGACGTGGCGCTAGTGTCTATTTCATTACATCAAATTGAATTAAAAAATTAGTACCTCGAAATTTCCGAAAGTCATGTGTGGTGGGTCGGATTTTAGTGACTTCTCAGTGACGTCAGTTCGGCTGACAATAATCCCAGTATTTTTTACAGAAACTTTGCAGTATTTTACTTTACAGAGTCTGAGGTAGCACGAGTTATACAGAGAAATCGCAGTATTCCATCAAATTTACAGCAAAGTTCCAGTTTACTTTACGTCAAAAAGAGTGAATATTCGTGCTAAGGGTACTGAGGCCTTATCATGAGTTTTCAGTTATTCTGACGTAAAGTAAACTGGAACTTTGACATTTTCAATTTGACAAACAAGCGAAAAAATAGGTTCTTCTTCGCACACTAGAGGCGCTGTTCCATTTTTCCATACAAGAAACTCTGTAAATACTGGAAAAACGCTGTAAAGTAAAATAGTGAAAATTCGTAATAAGGGTTTTGAAAAATGACAACATATTTTCTTCCCAATACGTTCTACGTTTAAATCCTAGTAATACCTAACCAACCATCTAACGTTCGAGTAATGAAGTCGGACGTAAAGTCGGACAAACAACATTATCCGTTAGTATATATAGAGATTTACGAGACACCAACACGGGAACGATATTTAGCAAACATGTCGGACTGGGTTTTAGGTTTGTTTTCAACGATTTTTGTTTTAAAACATCCTCCATTTTGAATTTAATGTTTAACAGCGAAATGGTTTCTGGCTTGACTTGTTAATGTTGACTACTTTAGACCCTGATAATTATATAAATGCGAATTTACGTATGTTTGTTCTGTCTTCATGTGAAAACGGCTGGAACAATTTTAAAGAATTCGGTGCAGAGATACTTAGATAGGAAACTAGAGAGAACCCTCTCTAGTAGTATAAGCTTTAAAGGAGAGAGTTGTCAATTTGTCCATAGCACAGGGTATCCTAGTTTGGATTCCTGACTCCCACAAAAATTCTGATCTACTTATAAGATTTTGTATTGCAATTTACTTTGTGGGAGAAAATAAAGAAATTATTATTATTATTATTAATTATAAATAAATAAAATTCGATCAAAACTCTAAAGTCCACTTGCACTAAAAGGAACCAGTCCGAAGCCACTATGAACGCCGTTAATGTGGCAAAGTTTTGGTCAAAATACGACTAAATAATTTCTACCGCGTTTTCCAAGAAACAAGCTTTGCTACCGTTTTCTACCTGGAGATGTAACTGCAAAGGACAAAACAAAAGAGTCACTGTACTAGACACTAACCTAGAGCCGTCTGCTGTTCAAATGACAGGACGGCAATGAAAAGTGTAAACGCAGTTTTCCAGTGCGACACGTACGCCGCACGGAGCGCAGCAGTCAATCACTATTCAGAATTGTATGTATAATTTATAAGCACGGTGTTCCGATATTACAAGCAAACCGTAATACTCGTATTTCCAACTGATGGAAAGCTTCTCTGATAAATGTATCTAACTGCTTCAGAATCAAATTACTAAATCATATAACTCATTCAACGCGTTCTGAATTCAAAATGGCAATAACCCCTCATCCGAAGGTGTCGATTTCGCAACACGCAGCATACCCTAATCACACTTAACCCTACGCTGCCGTAGTTTATACGCCGTAAAGATTTTTACAACCAGCTATCACCAAACGGTCTCTAGGACCCCGACCTATCGCCAATTGCCAATAAACCTTCGAGCTTCAGGATTTCAATGAAGACCGACACATATTGGCTCTTACTACAATCTGAACGGGATTTCGCGATCTTGAACACTGGAATCATCGGTTTGATGAACGACCTAACCTATTTGATGCCACAATTTCGCTGGAAGCAATAATAGTTCGGTTCGATTGACCATCGGGACGATGTAACTGTATTGCTATTTGTAATATCTTGTAATAACCGAAATCCCTAGGGGCGAAACGTGATACTTAGACCGTTATTTTGTACGTAGTTTCCTGTTAATAGTAAACAGTACGTTGACGTGACAAATGGCAATAGTGAAATTATTTATTTATCGCAATAATAACTTGAGGGGAGGATCGAAATGTTTCGTTAATAACACACTGGCCCCTCCGCCAATATGCTATTTTGTTTATTACATTTCTCTTTTGATTTATCTCCTTTTTTGTGGGGCGTTTCGTACGGGATATGACATTTTTTTCTAATAAATTGCGTTCGCTCAATCGAATTCTCTGGCTGCGTCGATGGAATTAAAATAAATAAATCTTGTTGGTATGTTACACCGACATTGTACGGGGAACACATTTCTTTTTTGTATAGTTACGAATCTGTGAAAAAAAAATCATCAATATTGTGTGCCCATAAATATGTAACTGAGAATGTATACAGCATTCTTATCTGTGCCAATGGTCTTTAAGTACATACACAATGTCCCTCAAAATTACTATAAACCTTGCTTTGTTTCAGAAATGTGTCTAACTCAAATCTTTCTCTCTTATTCAAGAGTTAATAGAAAAATAACTTTTTAGAATGATGAACAAAATTAATACGCCGCACAAACTACAACAAAGTCACAACTACTGATGAAGGCTTCTAGTTTGCGACCGGTCACAAAGGCGATGATCCGTAAACTGGAGCGCCATTTAATTCGGTACAGTATATAAGCACTGTCTGATTGGAGATTACGGGTGCCTGGGGTCTACGAGACCCCATCATTAATTCGACGTTCCGACACCGTGCATTTACGGGTTAAAAATTATTTTGTAGTAGAAATAATAGTGTAGAGATAACTATGGCAGATATTGTAGATTTAATTTTTATTGACAACAATTACTGAGTAAGAAGTTTTCGGTTCGATTCTCAGATTGGAAAAAAAATATGCAACGAATCAAAATAAATAAATCGTAGATAATGTTATGTTTTTTCGGTTTTGTGATTTGAAAGCAATAGTCTCGATTCCTTTTTCATGAGACTAACACACATGTAGTGGAACATGTTGTTAAAATATAACTTTAGGTAAACACGCCAACACATCATCCTACTGAAAACTATTTTTTTAATGACGTAATTTCCTCAGAAAATGGGAATAATTTTTTTTCGATTGCGAATTTTAAAGTTTATACATTATTTTTTGGCGTTGTAATATGAATTTTCGGTAACCTATCTTAATTGACACAGCCCGATTAAACCATAACAACCAAGTCTAATTGACTTGTGCTAATCTCGTTTAGTTAACGCACGGTTAACACAAATAAACAAAAGTAAGAACACTCGCAGATCACCGAAGACCATTGGGCATCTCTTGGCTAATCAAAAGTTACCCGAAGTGTTAGTAGATCTCAGTTTACCGAACTAACTAAAACTTCCGATTAGTTCTTGTATTGTTTGGCCGCTTTGCGTATCGATCGATCGCACAGTCCAGTTATGGTCTGTAGAGTCCACTAGCTATTGCCAGCTTCGCAGGCTTCGCCTTCAAATCTAATCTTATATCTTTAAACGAGCAATTCTTGTATATTTATATATGTCGGATCCGGTCAATAGTACGGACAGCAAACGAATCGTAAGCGCGCCATTTTGAGTATCACGTGGTCTGCGTGCGCTTATACAGAGTCGTGATGTTTCATCGGGGCTGCGAGGAGCGCATTCAGTGCCCGACCGCAGCAGTGTGAAGACATCCCGAAACTGTACTCGATTCGTTGTGCCCAGTATAAGTGTAGTGAGTGATTAAATTAAATTGTGTTTGACTTAATTTGTGATTTAAAATTAAAATAACCAAGTGAACCGCACCCAGTGTATTTTCATTGCACGAGACCCAAACTCTGCCCACATGATGCCTGAATCTGACGGAACAATACCGGTGGCTCCGACATCAGAAGTGGGATCAAATCGTGCTAATGAAATTACACGCGGGAACAGTGACAATAACAATCAGTGGAAGTTAGTTACTTTTTGAAATGCAAAACCAGCAAACTTTGAAAACGCAGCCAGTGAAAAACAAGTTTTTACTGCCGGAATTCGACCCCGACAAACCGGATTCCGATGCGCGGTCGTGGTGCGCCACCGGATGCCAGCTTATTTTGACGCTGAGCAAGGCGCTAAAGGTGAAGCATCAACCTGGCTATTTCAAATAGCCTACAAAGGAATTTAAGGTACTCTCATTAAAAAAAAAATGAGTGGTAAAAAAAAAAAAAAAAAAAACAAGTGATAAAGAAACATTACCCACGTTCGCCAGTCGTTTCATATCTGATGCGAAAAATGAACACTATCTGTGAATCATCGAAAACAAGTGACACCAAGCGAGGAAAAATAACGTCAATTAAGTGTTATAACTGTGCTAAAACGCCCAAGCGTATTGAGTGCAGAAGTAAGGCGATGGATACGAAGGGAAGACCTACAGCATCAAGTCAAGTGACGCAGCAGCCGGCATCGAAGACCTTGGTGTGCATCAAATGTGGCAAGCCAGGTCACATAGCCGTGCGCTGTACGAGCAGTAGTGGCGGCAGTGGCAACGGACCAGTCCAAGGCGCGGCGCGACGCGTCGATGTCTGCATCGTGCAACCACCATCAGACACGTTACAACACAGGTGAATCGTTTCATTTTTACTTACGCCTCTGGTGCCTTGTGTTCTTTATGTTGACTATCGCTGGTTAAGCGTTAGTGAGTAATATCGCTGGTTAAGCTTTTTTTATTATTACTGTCTAAGTGATAGGATTTGTAACGCTGGTTAAGCGCTACAATGTTACGAACTGGTTAGTAGTGATGCATAGTGCTGGTTAAGTGCTGTGGATTTGGGGGGAATGCCTGAGGTTCAAGTACCATTTTGAAGTAGAGATGTTGAGTTGAATGATAGTGTGGAATCTTAGGTCGGCTGGTCGGACCGTACCAGTAGCTATTTCGTAGCTGTAATCCGTATCTTATTGACATCTCGGTGTCCATAGAAGCGCGGTGTGCGGATGGCACTGGCGGAGGTCGTGTATTGTGCGTTCATGGTGAACGGTGTGAAACAAACAGAGGTTTGTTAGTGGGGCTAGTGTTAGCCACAGGCCACGAATTTGATTCCTGCTGTTTTGATTACAATATTGCTGCATTGTGATAATGCAATTGCAAAGGTACTTGAATGCTCTGGGATTTCCGATCAGTCTTAATTAGATCCAAAGTTTAAGGGTCTGTTTAGAGTGATAAAGATTTTGAGATGGTGACCGTTACACATTGAAACCCTTGAATTCTAAGTGTACCTACAAACATTCCAACGGGTCATGTACCAGTCGAAGTTACCATAGATTCTGATTAAGTTGTGGTGAGAGGTCGAGTAAAACGGTCTATTGGCCGTCTTGTTTTCGACTGTACCAGTAGCCATTTCGTAGCCGTAATCCGTATCTTATTGACATCCCGGTGTCCATGGAAGCGCGGTGCGCGGGTGGCTCTGGCGGAGGTCGGGGTCTTGAGAGACCATAGTGTGTAGTCAGCGGGTGATGCACTCGGGCGATCCACGTGGTGGATGCGCACAGAAGTTCTGATCCATGCATTGGATGTGTGAAAGCAATGTGATTGCTGGTCGGCTAGAGAGCCGTGGCGTTAGAAGTTTTACTCGAAAGTTGAAGGTCACTGGAGAATCGGTAGTTTCTTTGCAATAGAGTTGTGAAAGTATATTCGAACGACTGTGGTACATGGCCCAGGGTAGTTGTTAGTGGCCTAGGGTATTTGTTAGTGGCCTAGGGTAGTGATTGATGTATTTTCAATTGGCTATTCCCAATTTTTGATGTAGTTGAAGAGTATTGGTTTTAATGGTACAGTAGAGTTCTGAAATTTCCTTATTTTCACCGAAGAACTGAATATAGAGTTTGGTCAGGAATGACCGAGTGGAACAGTATTCTGTCGTGGACTATTTTGTGTTTCAGAGTGATTATTACACGTGGATGAGTGAAATGAGTTGAAGGAGGCCTACACTGAGGTGGTTGAAAGAGGCTGAAGAAGAAGAAGAAGATCACACGAGGACGTGTGAATCGCAGGATGGCCGTGTCGGATCCGGTCAATAGTACGGACAGCAAACGAATCGTAAGCGCGCCATTTTGAGTATCACGTGGTCTGCGTGCGCTTATACAGAGTCGTGATGTTTCATCGGGGCTGCGAGGAGCGCATTCAGTGCCCGACCGCAGCAGTGTGAAGACATCCCGAAACTGTACTCGATTCGTTGTGCCCAGTATAAGTGTAGTGAGTGATTAAATTAAATTGTGTTTGACTTAATTTGTGATTTAAAATTAAAATAACCAAGTGAACCGCACCCAGTGTATTTTCATTGCACGAGACCCAAACTCTGCCCACATGATGCCTGAATCTGACGGAACAATACCGGTGGCTCCGACATATATGTTACGGCTAATACCCGAAGTGCGGTTACACCTAGGTTTAACTGGCTTAACCTAGGTGTAATCGACCACATGCGGTTAAACTTAGGTGCATCCTAGTTATCTTCGGTTAGAACTAGGTTTAGCTGGTTAGAACTAGGTCTAACCTCGGGACTTGCTGGCACCCCGACTCGGACAGTTTAGGTTAGAAGAGGATGGTAGGGTCTGAAAGACCCCGCCATCCTCTTCGTGGTTATTTTTTTTTAAATCACGCAGAAGTAGGAGCCCCGCTAAGCAAGGCTCCGTCGACTTTCTCCTGTGAAGGAAGGATACACCTAGATTTAACCGCATGTGGTCGGTTACACCTAGGTTTAGCCGGTTAAACCTAGGTGTAACCGCACTTCGGGTATTAGCCGTAACATATATATAATCAGGATCTCGGAAACGGCTCCAAGGATTTTCATGAAAGTTACAGATTAGGGGTTTTTCGGCTTAAGGAATCGATTTATCAAGGTCCCAGGTTCGCATCGTGCATTTCTGCGATGTGACGTCATACTTGGTGATAACATTTTAGTCCGCTCTGAGGACTGAAACTCTGAACAATATATTTTTTTATGCAGTTTGAATAGAATTAATAAAAATATGATGTCTTTTGAATTGTAAATTATAAAAAAAAAAAAACAATTATAAAGTTTCAATAATAATATTGTTTGTTAATGATTTCATGTCAATGAATTTTTAATTTAGTTCAATGTATTTTTATTTAGAAACATCTTACGCTTCCTAAAAAACACGCCAATATGGATGACTATACTTGAAGGTATGGTTGCCCTACCAAACGGTTTGCCGCATGAAATCGCATCGCAAAAATTCGCATCGCATGTTTCTGCGATGCGACGTCGCTCGCATCGCATCCCAGTTTTGTGTGGGAGCCCTTAGTCGAGTCCATAACGGACAGCAAAAAATCAATATAAACATAACCTAAAAACCGCAAATTTTAAACATGGAACACTAAAAATTCATAGCTTATACATGAAAAAGGTTGTTCGTCAGTGGCCAGTGCGATGTTTTGGCGCGAAATTCGTATTTCGAATGGGACGCTTTATTGCGCGTCACTTTGATGTGTCACTTCCTAGTGATTGCTGCGTTCCAATTGGAATTTTAAAAAGTTCGCACAAACAGATTGCATGATTTTGATGGCGTCGCCTGTTGTCTGTGTTGGTACAGGCTATTTGTATGTTGAGTGCAGGCTTTGATACTGCGGCTTCTGTTTCAGTTTTGAGAGATTTTAGATAAACAAATTCGTGTTGTTGCACTCGTATGAATAATTTGTAAAATATCACAGGTTGGCTTATCTATTCACGCAAGGCCAGTATCGATTAATTATGGAAGTAAGATATAATGAATACAAAGCAGAACTGTGAAAAAAAAAAAGTATTTTATTTAGGTGGCAAAGACCACGATGAAAAAAAGTGAAGTACATTTTTTAAATAAAATTATACTGCCAGCTGTTAGGTATTGGTTTGTTACTACAGGCATGCATGCGCTTTTCAGTAAACAATAAGAATCAACAGACCCCTTAACCAAACAGGGTAATAAAAAAAAACTCTTTAGGTAGCATTTGTAAAAACTTAATTCTCATTGCACAAATACCTCCAAAAATACTGAAAAGAATAATCCTCCGGTCCGGACTTACATAACGGTGTTCTCTACTTAGATTACGTCACTTCGTCCTGCGGTTATTATTTTTTAGTGTGGGTGTTCTCATATTTCGTGAGGACGTGAAAACTCCCCGCTAACAGGGGACGGTTCATTAGAAACTCGTCAGAATTCCGCTCGCTCGCTCAGCTTAATATTGTTAACAATTTTTGTGTCCAAGACTGAAAGGAATTTTTTTGAAGTTGGCACCAGGGCTTTGTAGTTTTATTGTGTGGTTTCTAGAATTCGTTTGTGGAAAGTTTTAGTCTTGAACATAATTCAATTTAGAAGAATTTTTACAAAATGAATATCGATTTCGCCGTCGGTCTGTTTGAGCTCTATTTTTTAGCCCATACTGTTTTCAGTGCTGAGCAAAAGCTTCCCCCAACTTTTCTAAGAAATCTTGTCGTGCGAAATCTTTCACCAACTCTTAAGCTGCGAACAAATTATCGGACGCGTCCGTCAGCCGCGGCTGAAAGACGCGGCTTATTCATTATCTAGACAGTACATTTAATACTACACTGTGCAAACTGTCGGTCGTAAGACGCGGACGTGACCTTGAGCGTTCGGACGTCCGAACAGAATCTGGCCGGTTGTCGTCCGAACTACCGTGCACACTGCTAAGCCGCGTCCCTCAGCCGCGGCTGACGGACGCGTCCGATAATAAATGTTCGCAGCTTTAGACCTTTTTGCATAAAAAAAGACCAAATGCCAATGCCAGGTAAACAGAAAACTGCACGCTAAACTTAATCTCTTAATCGACTGGCCTGTTGGTCTAGTGGTTAGTGACCCTGACTGCTATACCGGAGGTCGTGGGTTCGATTCCCACCCCGGACAAATGTTTGTGTGATGAGCACGATCATTTGTTCTGTGACTGGGTGTTATTTATCTATAATATGTATGTATTTAGAAATATATAAGTATGTATATCAGTTGTCTAGTACCCATAACACAAGCTCTGCTTAGCTTGGGACTAGATGGCGTTGTGTGATAGTTGTGGAATATTATTATATTATATTATTAATATTATGTGGAATATTATAATCTCATTGAGTAACTAATTAAATGTTAACAGAGTCCGATTTTTGTTTCTAAAGAACTCTTAGTTACTCCAAAATGATGTTACTCAGTAAATTGTATTCTGTTAAGAGTAGCAGGTAAATGAAAAGGTGTGCGGTTTTATTCCAAAAACAAACCTACTAAAATGAGATCCAACTCAATTTTTACTTGGCAACCCTAAAAATCCGGAGTCCGCGTTCGTCCTAATGGGGAAGGCAAGTGTCAAAGTGACAAGTGACAGTTTGGTCCCAAAAGAACTGTCAATTCAAAGGAATTTTCTGAAAAAAACGATTTATTGATGTAAAATGACTAGATGTTGTGTAATTAAGCTGTAAAAATGATGGAACATACAAATTTCCGACAATTCCCACTATCAAGAAATAATGGGTAGCTGCTGTGACTGCCTTGAGAACAAAAATTGAATTATAACTAAGGAAAAGCTATATAACAAACAAATATCCAGCCTTGCGAAGCCGAGACAGGCCGTTAGTTGAGTTTATTTATGTAATTCTATGATTATACCATAACTAAACAATCGAATGCACTTTTCAAAATAATATCTACTTTTCTATTGGAGGTTAAGTACCAGTATTGCATCGCTCCGTAAATCATGAAATGGTTCGTCTGGCGGAAGAATTATCACCTGGAACGAGTTTTGTGATAGTTGTGGTGTTAAGAAATTAAATATATTGTGATATTTCTCTAATCTAAATAGAAAAAAGGGGTAAAATTACTGACTTAAAACATTACGATATTTTATCAAAATAGAAAGTCAGAAGCAGCATTATATTCTTGTTATAGGAGAGGACAGGTAAAACATACCTAAACTCAAAAATTGAAACCTCAACTACAAGTAATTGTGGATTTATTACGGTAAAATCAAATGTATAACCACTCAATTAAATCACTTTTTTTCCTCTTGTAGATGCACCGCGGCGTTTTAATTCTTCTATTAGTATATGCACTTGCATTGACGAATAATTTTCCATATTTGTTTTGTATATAAACTCAATTTTTATAACAATAAATCTTGTTTGTTTTTTGTACAAGGTAGACAGTAATCTGACGTAGGGACCAACTATCGCAGCGCCATCTACGATTAGCTTTGAGTTGCCATCCCCATTCGCCTTACTCTTCATTTGCTCACAACTTTTGTGAAATAAAACCTTTTTCCCACGTATGTACATGATTTTTTTAATTACGAGGTTTCCCGTTGTTCTACGTGCGTCCCCGAGTTTCCTAGTCTCTGTAATAAATTCGTGTTTACGTTAAAATAGCGATGTTAAGTTTGAAAATATAATAATAAAAAATCTTAGCGTGGAAGTTTTATATAGTCTGTGGTATCATAAATCTTTGAGGTTATGTTGGTACGTTGCACGGTTTAAATTTTAAATAATTATTTAAAATTTTTAAATTGAATTTTTAATTTTTCTGAAGCAGAGGAAGTGGTGATGTTGTTTTGACACTTTTAATTAAATACTTATTCATGTGCTGTGTATTTTTCGTTGAATTTTATTCAGAGAGAGACTTTTAATAACTAACATAACTAAAGGCTCTGAAGTGCTCTAATATGAGCGCACGTTGTAAACGTAAAAAATACTTCAGATTTTAAATACTCGTTTTGACGTGAAAATTGAATGATAAGAATGTTTACAGCTGTTAAATTGAATGTAAATTAGATGTAGGTACCTGAAATGAAATGAAATGATGAAATGAAATGAAATGAAATGATGTTTATTTATGCAAGTAGGTTATTTCAACACTTTTACACGTCTTTTCATAAAACTAGGAGGGGCCGGTGTTTCGTACCTGACTACTCTGAGAAGAAACATCCGAAACAAACTCAGAGGTCACAGTCTCTTTTAAAGTCCAGACATATAAATGTAGAACACTTTATACTAGGACCATGCAGGCAATGTCTGAAATGGTCTTTTGAAGAAAGAACCACACAAATTTGAGTGGACCTGTCCAGTCAGTGCAAGCATTTGTCAGTTATCGTGGAGCTCAACTTATAACACAAGGAGCTCAGCGACACGACGAACAATACCAAAGAAAGGACTTGTTTAGGCCGCTTAAGTTACTCAAACTGTCAGACAATCATAATGAATAAATAAATAAAAAAACGACAGCTTGGCCCACATAGGTTCTCGCATTCACAATACTAAATAAAATAAATAATTAAAATGTCATGTAAAAATAAAGTAATGTCAGTTTGTATAAAAATATAAAATAATCATACATGTCAGTTTGTATATAAAGGAAAAGAAAAGAAAAAATATAAAAAGAAAAAAAAAATATGCATGTCAGATTGTATATAAAAAAAAAATCGTACATGTCAGATTGTATATAAAAAAAAATCAGTAAATAATGGTTTAACAATCGGAAAATTGTTTCGTCAATACATGTGAGAACTATGTAGATTCTTGTATTAAATGGTCTTTTTAAGAAAGAACTGCAAAGAAAAGCTTTAAGTAGACCAGGGGGTGTATTACAAGCTCTTAATTCCTGTCAGTTTACGCCTTAAAGTGAACTGCCTTGCTTAGTCGTATTACGATCACACAATGACGGGCAGTAAAACGGTCACGTGACCTCATACCGACTTCTGCCTGTGCTTGTGCCTGGAAATTTCGTATTACAAGCTACCTAATGACATTTCAAGGCCGGATTAACTGTCAAAATTGGCATCTCCAAAATCATTCAGTTTACGCCACTTTTTAGTAACTTTTACTGACTTGTTTCTTTTAATTTGTCTTTAAACAGTTGAAACTAACTAAATTAAACTTTGGTATTAATAATGGAGGCACTACAGAATATCTGGAGAGTGCATACACGATATAATCTCAGCTGACGAGCTTTACTTAAAAAGACGCCAAAGTTTTTACCTTTTACGACACATATACACTCATTTACTGAACGCTAAACAATAAATATAATTATTCATATACGTAAACATTTACTCATATAGTAATAGTAGTGTTCTAAATAAAAAACATGTTACTCCTAAAAAAATTGTTTTATTTGTCGTAGTTCCATCAGTGTAAGAAAAAAATATATACAGAGCTTAGATTTGAGACATGGTGACGAAATAAATAATCTTTCGTAGCAATGGATGTAGGGTTGTATAAACCAAACAAAATGTATCCTCAACTCAAACACTTAAAATTAATAGCCTCGCGCAGCATCATTCCAGAAATGGTACAGTCTAATGGAGCCAAAACTTGTGTTCAATATTTATTTGGGTACATTGGGCAGTCTTTAATGTATCAGCAGACATTTTTAATTTCACTTCCTCGATTGCTTCTGGTACCACAATTTCGCAGCCAATTTCAAGAGAACTAGGTACACTGTCTTTCGGTTTGAATAAACGTCCTAGGTTTTATCATTCCTTCACTTGTTGAAACATTTCTAGCTCTTGCTTTAAAAATTAGAACATTGTTGTGTTGGAACAGCTCCATTTTTCAAAATTTTCCGCTCATGACTTAGTCTATTTTGTTTCCTTACTTTCTCTGCGGTAGGAAAACGGTGTGCTTCTTTATTAATGCAGTAAAAAGCACTACATAGTGGCATTATAAATAAATAGAATACGATAATCTTGTTTGTTTTGGTAAACAAAACCGCCACAGACTAAAAAAGTATCGCAATACGATCGTTCAGAAACAAACCCCTTTGTGAGAGTTTTATTTGGTATTAAGTTTTTGCATAAAATGACAGTAAATGTTGGTCAATTTGATTGTAAATATTTAAATTGTTATTAAAATACAGTTTAACTCAAATATCTCCTAAACCTACAATGAAAAAGATTTTTTTCACACACAATTTATAAAACCGGTAATCATCGGTAAATTTTCGATTCGATTTTTGAACGAATTCGCTAGCCCGTCATAATCATCCAGAGACAAGTAATCCAGGATGATTCCTTGCAGAATTACGTACGTCATAATACGAAATAGAACAAGCCTGCTTATGGCCGTAAAGTCAACTGCTCGAAAACTGCAAGGAATTAAAAAAGGTTGTAATACCCCCCCTGTTCAGTCAGTGCAAGCATGTGTCAGAGAATGGAAGCTCAACTCAGTACGTAAGGAGCTAAACAACCTCTGATACCACATATTCCTCACATTATCAAAAAAAAAAAACATAAAAAGTCATTAAAAGTTTATTAAAAGCGATTGACGAAAACTAGAAAAAACTATAATTGATGCTTGAGGGTGCATTGGAGCAGCTTACTCCCAGGCCATTTTGTCATCAAGATATTCTTTGATTTTATAGTAACTTTTTTTACATAGTTGCTGTTTAATAACTGATTTAAATTTGTTTAGGCTTAGTTCTTTAATATGGTTTGGGAGTTTGTTGTAGAAACGTACACTTTGGCATTTAAACGAATTACTAATTTTATGGAGCCTACTCGCGGGTACTTTTAGCAAGTCCTTGTTTCTTGTATTTATGCTATGAATGTCGCTATATTTTGTGTAAAGATTAATATTCTTTTTAACAAAAATCAAATTTTCATACACGTATTGAGATGCAACTGTCATTATATTTATTTCCTTAAATTTATCCTTCAGTGAATGCCTGCTACCTAGGTTGTAAATTGCTCGAATGGCTCTTTTCTGCAGCACAAATATAGCCTATATGATATTATATAGCCTATATAATATAACCTATATGATATTATATAAAATCTTCGAGATAGACTGATTGTGCTTTTCGCCAAATGTTGTATTGTATCATACATATACCTAGTAAATAACACAGACATTTAACCAGACTTTACTATATAAAACGAAATCAAAAACAATTCATCCAAAACTTCAACTTCAAGTAAACATTTTTAAATCGTTCTGAAGTTGTAAAACTCCACCGAAAGTTGTAAATATCAGCTCAGTCGGTGAGGTATTGATACATCTGTTATTGTCTTACTTGGAACCAGTCTTTCAGGGTTACCAATTTAAGAGGTTGAGCCCTTTTCGGGGGTGGAATAAAACACGATAGAATATTATTGTATTGTACACCAAAAAAAAACACAACTTTTTTCAAAAATAATCTTGTTGAGTTTTTTCTAATACGAATTTCTGTCCCGGGCAAAAATCTAAACAGAATGAATGAATGCCAGTAGCATTCTCGGAGTTTAGACTTGTGCCTGATGAATGGTAAAAGGCTGGCCACAATTAATTTGTTTTCTACTAGTCGAAAATATAGCAAGGAGGCCCGGAGCTCGTGGCTAAATAATTACAGCCGCACAGGCCGATCTTCCGGGTTAAGCCGCTTGCCGAAGTTGGTCTGTGGATGGGTGACCATCTATCATAGCGAGTTTCCTCCGTGCCCCAGAAAGCACGTTAAGCCGTTGGTCTCGGCTGTCATTTGTAGATCTTTGACAGTCGTAAGCTATAGTCAGATGCTCTAAAGTCTGATAACCTGTCCTACCATGGAGTATTATATTACCCAGTTACTGGGTTGTGGAGGTCCGATAGGCAGTCGCTCCATATACTGATAGTCATCTGCATCTGGTTCAACTGGAGGCCGACCCCAATATAGCTGAGAAAAAGGTTAAGCAGATGATTTTGTCGAAAATATAACGTTTTTTTTTTTGGGGAATTCCAAGTGGTCATTTCAGTGGAATTTTAGGGAGCATCAGGGGGCACTTTTGTAAGTTGTTAACCCTGCAGCTCGTTCCGGTATCAGTTATTGTCTCCCGAACAAACTTTCCGTGTTACGCTGGCGATCATAAAAAGGAATGAGAGCGGTTCCATCACGGTCGGAGAGGTGTTACACGGATAGAGGTGGCAATGTGCTGTGCGCTTCGAACTATGCTGCAATGTGATTGGTTGCAACCCCTGGATGCTATTGCTGCTAGTGGTTAGTTTTTTCTTTAAATTTAGAACGCACGTTGCACTTTTTAAAGGTAAACATGACTTTTTAACGCGTAGTCTTAATTGGAAGTAATCCCACTAATGAAACGCCACTGAAAAAAAGCATTAAAAGGCAATTTCATTTTATCAAAAGCGGTAGCTTCTAATCTTATAAATTTCTTTCATACTCAAATATTTTCAGAAAGGTTTATGAAGGACTTACGAATACGTAAAAGATTCTCCAATAAATATATTTTTGAAGTGAAAACTTCTTTAGCGGCGTTGTACACTTTTTCTGTAATGGGTAAAAAAATTAAAACTCGCGTCAGGGTCACGTGACCGTCAGGGTCACGTGACCGTCAGGGTCACGTGACCCTGATCGAAAATGAGTAAGACGTCATTCAAATTAAAAATAAAACATAGTAACAAAAAAGTTTTCACTTCTACCGGCACTCCTGGAGTGCAACCTTTTTTTTTTTAATTCTCCTGTCGTGTTTGTCGATCCCAATCATTACCTATCAAATCTTTTCCCAATTATACAGATGTTCGTATTCCTGCCAATCATTACTTAAGTTTGTCACCCAGATTACTATTTTCTTCTCAAAGCCACTCCGACTTGAACGCACGAAGTGCGGTGTAAACTCTAGTGGTGTACTCAAGCTTTTTACATTTACAAGGCAATTAAAACTAGCTCTGATGTATGTGCTGGTTTACTTTTTTTTTTTAGATCCCTGAATGTAAAGGGCTATTGAAGGACGTCGTGGATTTTAGTCAGTACAAGTCTGACAGTCCCTCCGGTCCTGCCCTAGGTGGGAGGACTCATTTTTTTGATGATTTTACCACTGAAAAAAATAAAAGCTAAAATAAAAAGTTTCAAATAACAAGACACATAAAACAAAACTACCAAACTTTGACACATGCATATTTTTAGCACTAAAACTAAGTTCGCAGCTCAGACACATGTTTCACCGGCCGCGTGAAACTGCCTAACACTGAGTGACGGGACAGCTGTGGCTATCTAAATATATATCGCACGATATTGTCTGTTCGTCTGGTATAGACGTGCTGTCCTGTCGATGTTTGTGTGAGCGGTTATTGAAACTAAACTCGTTGTAAAATCATCCAATGAGTCTTCCTACTTAAGGCAGGACGGGAGGGACTGGCAGACTTGTACTGACTAAAACCCATTGTGTACTTTAATAGCAGAACGAAGACGCAGAACAAATGACCGTGCTCATCACACAAACATTTGTCCTGGGTAGGAATCGAACCCACGACCTCCAGCATAGCAGTCAGGGTCACTAACCACTAGACCAACAGGCCAGTCAATTGTATGGAAAATGGAAACCAGCCTCCAGCATACGAACGAAGAACTATTTTTGTCCTTCAAATTAACTTCTAAGTTCCAGTTTACGTCACAAAAACTGGAAAAGTCATGATAGGGCGGGCCTCTGTAGGTTTGAATCCCGCACGCAGAGAAATGATACGAGAACTTCTGGTTGCAACCGTGACAGCAAGACTCACTAGTTGACTTTACAACATTTCTAGTAATAAATACCAAGTCCCTGTTATCTCTACTACTTACTTAGTATTTATTACTAGAAATGTTGTAAAGTCAACTAGTGAGTCTTGCCGTCACGGTTGCAACCAGAAGTTCTCGTATAGGTAGCTAGATATATTTCTCTGCGTGCGCAGTTAAATATGTTTGTTTGATCTATGTACAAGTAGCTGTTCCGGGTCTTGGTGTTTGCGTATATAATGTCGTAGAATCAATTTGTTAAACTGTATTTGCGATAAAGCTGGATCAGCGATGAAACACTTTTCATTTTTCTTACAATTTACGTAATAATACTTACTTCATGAACGCTGTAATGTGCCGCTAAGTCTACCGAGTTTATTAGTAGAATCTGTGGTTCTGTGGGCGGGGACTATCATATTAATACGGAGTCGTGTAATGTGCGGGTCTTTGCCCACAGAACCATGGCCTTAATTGGCATTAGCTTAATTAATTAATTAGCTTGTAATTACCGCAGTTCTAATGTTTATTTGTGCAAAGATTCGTGCAAAATCCACGAGAACCTACTGCCGACAAACTGCTCTGCAGTTTGGCAGATGTTATATGAAAACAATCGCTGTATCCATGTTTTTTGATCAAATTAAAAAAAAAAATGCTAAGGCTTCTGGTTTACTTAGATTATAATGATTACAGTTACTATGCAATGCCAAATCTAAAGTACTTTCACAAAAACGTAGTGCCTAATTCTAAAACGCAAGAGAAGCGGCCGGCAAAACCCTGGTTAACATTAGACTGCCTACAACAATCACAACCTTCATACACAACATAATACACCAATACCATCCATTACCCATCGACAACGTCACAGGCAGTAGCCATGCCAGGACATTCTAGACCAGGGGTGGCGAGCCTTTATGACTCAATGTGATATTTTTTAATCGACTTCAAAAAGGAGTAGGTTCTGAAGTTCGTATTTTATGAATGTTGATTATTTCGAAGTGTCTAGTCTGAGTTACGTGATTCTTTTTTTTCACTAGTAAGAAAATTGACAAGAATTCGTGATGAATATTTGAAGAAAAAGAAGTAAAAGAAATACTTTTTGAAAAGTTTTTTGCAGTCGGATAATTTTTTTTTTTTTTTAAGTTTTTTGTAATTAAATTTTTAATGAAGCCAAAGATGTGCCATCCAATAATTTTGACTCCGTGATTATTGGGAAAACAATCAAATCTAGAAGTTGAAGCTTCCAGCCCGTATGAACGCTTCAGGCTCCACGGGCCCTTTCACAGATAGGTGGCCTGTATCCTAGCAGTTGAAACACTATAGGATGATGATTATAATGCTTCTTGCACGGCGGCGGCGCCGACGCCTCTCTGTCCACCACGCTAGCTCAATCCAAAAGCCTTTACCGACCGTAAAGGCTGAACGCGATGCGATCTGACGCTGATACTGAGAAATCACACACATATGGAGATCCATAGGTTACAGAGAACGCATGCGATCAGATTTTATCGCCAGAACGGATCGCACTCTATCCAATCGCGTTCGTTAAAGCTTGTTACGTCCTTCTCTGTCTATCGGTGGCGTGCGTGCCCATAATATTTCATTGCATACCATCAATGGCACTCGAACCATTGGTTCGCCATCCCTGTTGTAGACCATTCTAGTTCACAGGCCACTGCATCACGATTATTGCAGTAATCCCAGCGTTACCAGTATAATGCTGTCAAATGGCAAAGCATTTCACGTTATTGTTGTTGCAACCAACGACTGTGCCTCGTAAATTAGCAGGATTATATCGCGGATATAGCCGGCTTAACAGCTGTTTGTAACGTGTTTGTTCAAGAAAAATATTGTTAAGTACAATGTTTCGTTTATGTTTTCTTCTGTTGTTATATTGGTTGTGTTTTGTGGTTGTTTTAGTGGTTTCGAGTGCCGTAACTGGCCTTTTATGCGGCCAGTGCGAGCTTCTCTAACTGCCCTCTGGTCTGGCTAATTGTGACCCAAGTGGCCACCATGATGTCTTAAACCGTGAGTGGTTCCGCTCAGGGAACGAGATGGCGCTAGACGACTTGTATAGCTCTGTCTCTTTCCCACAGCCTAACTACTCACGCTTCAAGACGCCATGGTAGGCCAACTGGTCTGGCCATTTCTACGCCCTGTGCCTGGGCACCGTTGTCACACCCCTATTGGGCACTGGTGGTTTAATTGTGTGATCGATGTAAGTACAATGTGTTGGATGTCCAATGATTTCTTGCTCTTACTGGGCGCTTCAAAAGCCAAGTATAAGACTTTGTGTTGTTATTTCCAGAGTAGATAATATTATTTTCCTGTGGTACATTACTCCTCAACTTCTTTTTAATATTTTTTAACTAAGAAATATTTCCTGCATCGTGGATGCGTTTACACACATGTAAACTGACATACACAAAGACCCAGATCCAGGATATCTGTAGGCTATTAAAATATTAATTGTTCCTTGCAGGAATCGAACTCGCGATATTCATCGACAAAGCTACGAGAATGTGATCGACATCGATCTATTTCTTGAGAATGGAAATGTTTAAAACTATTTGCATGTTTATCAAAACTTATTAAACTACAAATAACATTCCACTTACCTTTCGCTAAGCAAAGAAAGAAATATATACCTCGCGTCCTCACATGATATTCATAAAAAGTAACTCGCACTGCGAAAGTTTGCGAATTCGCATCGTTATTCCTTATTCGAAAGGAAATCGTTATAGTTCGCGAAAGTTTTCGCGAAACTTCTCCAAATACCGATTATCGTGTTACTATGAATAGTAAACTCCGTTTAAGTTGATACGCAAAATAGAATGATTGATACGGATGTGATTTTTTTTGTCTGTAAAAGTTTTTTATGAGTTGTGTGAGTGGAGTGAATTTATTGTGAGTTGTGATTGCAGAACTTTGAAGTGTAGGGTTTTAATTTAAGTCATTTTCTTTTAGTATAGTTGTTTAAATAGTTGTGTGCTAGGAAGAAGAATAATTCTTCTATTTGATCATTCAGCTTTTATCACTACGTATAGAGACGACACCACGCATCACCACTGGTCTGTGTCCCATCCAGCATGAGTGCGCGCGCACAACTTCATTCAGTTGTTTGACAGTTCTGTGGCGTGAAAAAGGCGTTGAACATAATCGTAAAAAAAGCGTTTAAAAGTTGCAAGAATGCCTTCGGGACTGCTACGTAACTTATCAAATTGGCTATTGAAGGAACACTGTGATTTTAATCGGTACGATTCTGACAGTAAGTTATTGATGATTCAACCAAGCAAAAAAAAAGAATATGTGCTTTGTGAATTGTTGTCTTCTTAAACTCGAAAGCTAAATGATAAGGTATAATGGTTAATTGGTAGATAATAAAATTAACTAATTTCGCAAAACTTTAATAATTAAGTAATTTCACAAAACTTTTCATAACGAATTTTTTATTTTTTTAAACCTTGTCCCATACTAGATAATAATATGTTTCCTGTATCATGGGTACATTTACAAACATTAAAATTCATCATCAAAGCATACACCTGGTAGAACTTTACCTAATTAATTATTTTTAAACGCAGGAGGAAAAAAATAATAAGCGAGAGTGAACCCGCGTCTTCTGGACGTTACCATAAAAAGTTACAAACTAAGTAGAAGATTTAGCTTCTGAGTGTAAGTTGCGGTAGCCTAGTTGATAAGGCGTCTGGAGTACTTATCCAGAAGACGCGGGTTCAAATCCCACTCACCAAACACCTCTTTGTCCTAGGTATCACAGACAGCCCCCTGTGCAGAGCCTGTATGGCGGAGGACGAGACAGCAGCCCATGTGCTCCTACACTGCCCTGAGATTGCTTCATACAGGGCAAAGTACTTCGGTAACCCAGATACTCTCCGCGAGATCGTCGGCAACACGAAGGCGCTGCTGGCTTTCCTCGGCGAGCTGGGGTGGATCGAATGATTTCTTTCCCACCCGCAGTCAAAATACGCGCATATGACGTGGAGTTGCGGATACCAGCCCGTTATACAATACAATACAATCCCACTCACCGCTGAATTTTTCTTTCCTCTAAAATGAATGAACCTACAGAATCGATAGAATTCAATGGAAAAAGACTCAAACCCCTATCATTTGAACCCCATAAACATCGAGGTGGTCCCTAAGGTACGAAAGGTACCGTTGTATGACAATGGCGGACCCTTTGGCAGTTTGCAAGTAAGTTATACTATAAGGGCCTTTTACAGACTTTTTCATTTTGGGTAATTTAGCGAAAATGGTCTCGGGTGTACGTATTTGTGTTGTGTCTATTCGTTTCGGAAAACTTTAGATGTGAGATAATAGAAAATGTTGCGAAACTATTCAAATGGGAAACCATGACCCTGGTATGTGAAGTGCTTTTGAAAGAACACAGTGGATTTTAGTCAGTACGAGTATGACAGTCCCCCACCCCCGCTCCACACACGGAAGGAGGACTCGTTTATGCCTGTGTCAAACTGAAAAGCGTGCCGAAGCGTTTTTGTTTGTAATGTATAGAATTGTTTGAAGCCTGTCACATAGACTATCGGACCGCTTTCGCTTTTTTATATGACAGGATTCGGATCGCATTCGCTTCGCCCTGTCTGTTTGACAATAGCTTTAATGATTTTACCACGTAAAAAATGGTAACAGAAAATAAACAACAAAAAGCAGTAGCGGACATCATTCAGTCATCTATACATATACTTTACTCAAAAATACATGTAATGTGGTCATTATTTTGACAATCTTGTTTGAGCAAAGTAGACTTTGCCGGTCTGTTTCAAGTAGCGGCCAGCAATGTTTTTGCTGGCCGCTCTACCAGGCCGGCAAAAACATTGCCGGCCGCTATTTTGACGTTTCAACGTTTTAAAAAAACAAATGCAAAAAGATTTTATTTAAAACACAGCTGTTTGTATATAAAGAGGTAGGCACAAAAAGATTGTATTCCAAATTATTTAAAAAAAAATACAAAGAAGGAACAAAAGCGCGGTTCAGCGAATTTTTTATTTTTATTTAGTGACTTTTTTGCTTTAAGTAAATGAAGTAATAAATGAAGAAAATATAGCAGTCAAACATCGCATTAAAATTATCGCAAACTATTAGTAAGTAATATGAAACCAGGAAAGTCGGTGTTGAATTTTAGTTACTGTATTTTTCATAATTGTTATTTAAATTAAATTTCTAGTTAATTAATATATATTTTATTTAAATCACTTGCTGGTTTTATGTAGGTTAGGTACTTGCATTTTTGAGTAAAGCACTATACAAGCCTTGGCCCACTATGTCTACTTCGCTGGTCACGCTATGATTGCCTCGAGCTATAGCCTAGCTACGCTCTAGGCCTTCCAGCTTGGCCATCATTGCAGCCCTTGCTGTCCTCGCTGTAAAGGCCTCGGCCTACGGCCTCGGCCTACGGCCTCGGCCTTTATCTCAGCTCGTCCATCCAGTGCTACATGCTGACCGCGCTGTGTCGGCCTGGAGCTGCGCTACGCTGCGCTGTCGGCCATCATCAGTGCGACCAGCAAAGTAGCCATTATAGGCCGCGGCAGTAATGTACTATTACTCAAAAATGCATGTAATGTGGTTATTATTTTGACAACCTTGTTTGAGCAAAGTCGACTTTGACGGTCTGTGTCAAGGAGCGGCCAGCAATGTTTTTGCTGGCCGCTCTAACAGGCCGGCAAAACATTGCCGGCCGCTATTTTGACGTTTCAACGTTTTAAAAAAACAAATGCAAAAAGATTTTATTTAGAACACAGCTGTTTGTAAATAAAGAGGTTGGCACAAAAAGGTTGTATTCCATATTTAAAACAAAAATACAAAGAAGGAACAAAAGCGCGGTTCAGCGAAATTTTTATTTTTATTTAGTGACTTTTTTGCTATATGTAAATGAAGTAATAAATGAAGAAAATATAGCAGTCAAACATCGCATTAAAATTATCGCAAACTATTAGTAAGTAATATGAAACCGGGAAAGTCGGTGTTGAATTTTAGTAAGTGTATTTTTCAAAATTGTAATTTTAATTAAATTTCTAGTTAATTAATATATATTTTATTTTAATCACTTGCTGGTTTTATGTAGGTTAGGTACTTGCATTTTTGAGTAAAGCACTATACAAGCCTTGGCCTACGATGACTGCTTCGCTGGTCACGCTATGATTGCCTCAAGCTAGCCTAGCTACGCTCTAGGCCTTCCAGCTTGGCCATCATTGCAGCCCTTGCTGTCCTCGCTGTAAAGGCCTCGGCCTACGGCCTCGGCCTTTATCTCAGCTCGTCCATCCAGTGCTGCATGCTGACCGCGCTGTGTCGGCCTGGAGCTGCGCTACGCTGCGCTGTCGGCCATCATCAGCGCGACCAGCAAAGTAGCCATTATAGGCCGCGGCAGTAATGTACTATAAAAAGACGACTAGCGATATCTATGGAACAATGTTTCTTACTGAACATACAACCAGAATCACTAACTTATTAAAATTTAACCGTTTCCTAAAAAATGATTTAAAGAACTGCTTGAAAAATAATTATAAAATAAAAGAACTTTTTTATAAAAACATTGCACAGTATGCAAAATCTCGGCTGGACCAGACATCATGAGTGAAACTAAGCAAGAGATACCTTATATCTTTATCTTAAATAATTTTCTAAATTCATTCATAATTTTCCGGCGTAGCAATTCTTTTTAGTTTCAGAGAAGTTAAACTCCAAAGTTAATCCATTTTCGGTATTAAGAAAGTACAAAAAGTACAATTTCTCTGGAAAAAAAACTTACAATCTAAATTTCTTGGCCCAGTTATATTACGCATACTAGCTTCTGCCCGCGACTTCGTACGCGGATCCTGTTGCTTATGCCAGCGACGACGGGGTCGTCAAAATCGAAGATCTGAAACGTCGAATTCTAAGAGCCTGGGGACGGGAAAACAACGGGATGCGCGAGACGATTCCAGACGTTCCAGATCTTTCATTTTTGTGAGTCAACAGGAAATGACCATCAGACTAAACAAATCTTGCTAAGACGTCATTCCTATGTATGTATATTAAGTATAGTGTAGCTGGGCTCTTGAAGCTCCACATCAGGTGTTCCAGATCTCAATTTTCATACGTCAACAGAAAGTACTCATTAGGCTGAACAACTCTTGCTAAGACGTCATTCCTGTATATGTTATAGTGTACCTGGGCTCTTGAAGTTCCACATCAGGTGTTCCAGATCTCAATTTTCATACGTCAACAGAGAGTACTCATTAGGCTGGACAACTCTTGCTAAGACGTCATTCCTATATATGTTATAAAGTAGCTGGGCTGTTGGAGTTCCACATCAGGTGTACCAGATCTTCAATTTTTATTGGACAACAGAGGCTGCTCATCAGGCTCAACAACTCTTGCTAAGACGTCTTTACTGTATATGTTATAGTATAGCTAGGCACTTGGAGTTCCACATCAGGTGTTCCAGATCTTCAATTTTTATACGTCGACAGAGAGTACTCATCATGCTGAATAACTCTTGCTAAGACGTCATTCACTTATATGTTATAGTGTTGCTGGGCTCTTGGAGTTCCACATCAGGTGTTCCAGATCTTCAATTTTTATACATCAACAGAAGGTGCTCATCAGGCTGAACAACTCTTGCTAAGACGTCATTCCTGTATATTTTATAGTGTAGCTGGGCTCTTGAAGTTCCACATCAGGTGTTCCAGATCTTAAATTTTTATACATCAACAGAAGGTGCTCTTCAGGCTGAACAGCTCTTGCTAAGACGTCATTCCTGTATAAGTTATAGTGTAGGTGGGCTCTTGAAGTTCCACATCAGGTGTTCCAGATCTTCAATTTTTATACATCAACAGAAGGTGCTCATCAGGCTGAACAACTCTTGCTAAGACGTCATTCCTGTATATGTCATAGTGTAGCTGGGCTCTTGGTGTTCCACATCAGGTGTCCAGGATCTTCAAATTTATTCTCTCAGCAGAAAATGCTCATCACGTGGAACAATTTTTGCTATGGCACTATTTCTGTATCTCTTATAGTTAAGCAGGTCTGTTGCGGTTCTGCATCAGGTGTTCAAGTTTCCAAGATAAATTATAGCCTATATGTTAACCGGACTTAATACCTATACAACAAAAAAAAAATCATTCAAATCCGTCCAGTAGTTCCGAAGATTAGCGTGCACAAACACACAGACAAACAGACAAACAGACAAACCGACAAACAGACAAAAAAAAAGTTAACTACATTTTCGGGTTCGGCATCGATAAAATAACAACCCCTGCTACTTTTTTTTTGTATATTTCCATTGTACAGACACAACTTTTCTACAAATTTATTATAAGTATAGATAAGACGACATTTATCAAGCTTTGTTACATCTCTGAAATACGATGGACGATGGAGTAAATTCAAGATTTCATTAAAACGTTTCAATTTTTTTATCGTTCTTGCTGCGTGCTTAGCGATCAAACTTATTAAATATACTTAGAAACTTATGTTGTCTATAACTCAGAAAAAAAATCACTTTTTAATACTGTAAAGCTAACGAGATAATCGTTTCTAAAGTTTGTAATGCCAATAGCGCCTGTGATTTTCTCATGATGTCTGGTCCAGCCGAGATTTTGCACACTGTGCTTTGTTTTTAAAAAATTAAAAGAATAAGTAATATCCACCACAATCTTAATAATTCGTCAAAAAAACATGTCAAAATCATGTTTACGTACAAATCTCTATCTACAATTCTACATGCTTGCAAAGTGGTTCACCATTCCTTGCTAATTGGATTCCTGTGGAGATTTCCCGAAGGCTGCCTGTCACTGGACGTAACTCCTTCCATCACCCCTTTCACCCCCTTTTCAGCCCCTGCCATTAGTTAATATAATCTCAAGAATGTTCATGATGATTTTTCATTCATTTGGATATTGCTCTGGGTTTTTGCAGATTATGGTGTCTCTAAATGTATCTTGATGATATTCTGTTTTTTTGGAGAAGGCTTTGCTCTTTTGTTTTAGTTAAGTCAGTTAGTATCAATCGTAATCAGTCTTTACCGAACACTTTCAGTCGCATCTTCTCAGTAACTAACCTTAAAAGTCTTCATCAACAATAATTATTGCGGGTCAGAGCCCATTCGTCCCCTAAAATTCGTACCCCAGCATAAAAGTTGTGGATTCGGCCCCTATATAGGTGCCCATTGGTCTCCTGGTAGGGTACCAATTAATATTTTAATAAAAAATATTATTTCTAAAGTACCCATTCGTCCCCTCTAATATAATACAAGTTAAAGATTCGGCACCTATTCAGGTGCCTGTTGGTCCCCTGAGATAAAATTAGCTATATTTTACATAAGAAACGGTTATCAGAGTACACTTCTGAACAGTTTATTAACGGAATTAATTTAATAAATCATAAAAGCTCATTGAAAAAAGAGCTATGATGAATGATATCCGTCATGATAATAATATTATATGGCTTGTTAAAAAAAAAATAGATAAGGTGTTTTGTTTGTATGTTATGGCTGCCTCGGTGACATATTGGTTCTTGAAAGTGACTGCGAATAGGAGACTGTTCAATGTGTCTTTGGTCTTTTATTAAATGAAGTTCGCCTAACGAAATAAACTTTTTGTTTTTGTCACCGACTTTCGAAAGAAAAGTTTTTTTGTAGGTTATTTTGAACTTTTTTTGTGGTTGTTTTGAAGTCGGTTACTTACATTTTTTTTTTTGAAAATGTTTTTAATTTTATCCTTTTTAGTTTCACTATTCAACCCAAATTTTATGGACCCAAATTGCAGATATACTAAGTATATCGAACAAAAAAAGAATCATCGAAATCGGACCAGAAACCTCAGAGTAATCGGTGTAGACAAAGTTGAAAACTTTTTAGGTTTTTGTTGATTTTTCAAAATGTGCTAGTCCGATTTCGATAAAATTTTAATGGGACCATTCCGGAAGTATACCCTATCCAACAAAAAAAGAATTTTTCAAATAGGTTGTTAAACGACGGAGTTATGCCCGAACCAACATAAAAAAAAACAAACACAAACATCCGAATTGAGAACCTCCTCCTTTTGGAAATCGGTTAAAAATAATCAACGTTCTAACATTAATTCTGTTTTGCCCCAAAAATTGCGTTAAAATTGGTAAGTATGTGCACGGGGTGTGGAATGCCAAAGCGGGTGGGGTAATCTTAGTCAGAGTATCTGCGCGCAAGCAAATTAGATTTAAGTTATTATGATTTTGCATGTATGTAGTTGGTAAATATACAAAAAAATAAGAAGTGATTATTTACTGTTGATATGTGTTCTATTTTTTTTAAATGTTGATTTATATGATGGTCAATCAAGGCTGATTTTTGTAAAAAGAGTTGTATTTTGTTAGTTTCTAGAACATTGTGATTTTGCATGTGTATTTGTTGTTAGTAAAAATGTTGGTTTTAAATAGTTGATGAAGACTGATTTAATTTTTTATATTTCTTTAATACAAAGTTATTGTGATATTGCATTATTTTGTAGATCTCTTTGACTGTACAAAGTACTGACAATTAATTGTTATTTTTGTTATATTGGTATTGATATTTGGTTATTTGTTTGTACACTGGATGTAAATTTGTCTAAAATTCAGTTATTATTACTGAGATTTTATTTAAATAGTTACACAGTTTTATTTTACTGCATAAAGATTATTATATGTAGTTATCATATATTTTGCTAAATATTTACAAATGTACAAGAAACCAAAAGTTGATTAATTATTTTGAAGACTGACTTAATGCCTAGAGCCTAGAGGCATTTATTAAACTTAATCTTATTTGAAATAAACATGATATCTACCGAATTACTATATTTTTATTTTACCCTTTTCTGCGCGACTGTACCAGGACTACAAAGCTGCAGTATACACATGTACAGTGGCGATCAAAATTCCATGCGTACGCTATCAAAGAAATTGCATAACGTTTAGTGTGACTTATGACCTTCTACTTTCGAGATACACAATAATCCTTCAACTATTAAGTTCATAATTTCAACGTCTAAATATGAGTCCAGTTGGCTCAGTGGTTTTGGCATTTAGGACATAAATGCGTTAGTCGACAGAGGTGCGAGTTCAAATATCACGCAGCAGTTGATAGACTTTTTGTGGGTTTTAACTCGATTGTTAAAAATTATAATTTTTAACACACAAATTTTATTGCGTTTGTTTGGAATTTCCGTGTGTTTTTTCTTGTATTTGTTGGTTAGTGTCGTGTGATTTAATATAATTATAACGGTATTGTTAAATATTCTCAAAATGCAAGCAAAAATTAATATAAACACAAAAATAATACTTAATTCAATAACTAATATATAACTTATTTTAAAATAAATAAGCGTTAAAACAAAATAAAAATAAATAAGTTATTTATTAAAAATATTATCATAAAATCAACTGACATTTCAAAAGTTAAGATTCGAACTCAAACTTCATTGATCGTGAACCCACGCTATCGGCACAATCTTAATGTTAGATCATTACTAATGAAAGTAATGCAATGGTCACCATCTGTTTTTGTTAGTCAAATATTTTTACTCGTTTCGTTAGTCTAGTACTACTTATTGTCATTTTATTTCGTTTTAAATTTTTACTAATGATGATAATTTATTACCTACAGGGTTTATAATAAAAAAAAAACATGTAATAACAATATTAATATATATTTTAGTTGAAATTATTATAATTCTATTTTTAAAGTTATAAAACTGCTAAAATTATGAATATTATTACTCGACCTGGATATAATGTGAAATAGATGTCGAAAATCATAGATGAAATTTTTATTAATTAAACAAAATTATGAAATTATTAAAATTAATATAAGTAATATTAAACAATAAATAAGAAAATTTAAAAATTCAAAATAAAAACATTATTATTCTCTTCAAATTATAATAAGTGGTTTTAACAAGGGTAACTTACGTATTATTATAAGCTAATTAGCAATTACAGGGTATTTTTATACATTGCGGACATTTTTAACAAAGTTATCATTATTAAAGCCGTTTATTTGGAAACAGTACCAAGGCACCGCGGCCATGAAACGCAAAGGGCCAGTTGCCTTTTTGCGTTCCAGTGCCGCAAAACCGAGGAAGGCGAGCTCGCTATTTGGGTCATCCCGACTCGGACATGTTAGGTAGGCCCTGGAACACAAAAGAGCAGTTGCCTTTTGCCTTCCAGGTCCGCAAGAACGAGCGAAGTGAGCTCGTGACTTGGGTTATTCTGACTCAGACAGATTATCTTAGGCCCTGGAATGCAAAGGGCCAATTGACCTTTACGCTCAAGACACATTTCCATAAAATAACTTTTTTCACTAAATTGAATTTGGTGAAACTGAAGAAACTTGTTATGCTCAATAAAAAAAAATTTTTGACACCGCGGTACTGGAACGCAAAGGGCAACTGGCCCTTTGCGCTCCAGGGCTGCTATGCTAAAAGGCGATTATTTTGTAACAGTAACGGGGCATAGCGGCCCTGGAACGCAAAGGGCCAGTTGCCCTTTGCGTTCCAGTACCGCGGTGTAAGTTTCTTCAGTTTCACCAAATTCGATTTAGTGAAATAAAGTTATATTATGGAAATGTGTTCTACTTCTGAAATAGAACCACGGAAAAAAATATCCAAACTACATAAAAAATACCCTGTTACAAGTTATTGAGGTAAGTTTAAGGATCGTTTTCTTTACGAAAAGATGTTTGAAACCATACCTCAATTCTTAATCCTTGAATAATAAGTTATCAAATGATGTTTACGTTTTCAGTCTATTTACAATAAATAAACAAAATTCATATCAATAAAAGGTCCTCGAGACAATCTTAACGTTTTTTTTTATTCCTTTAAACGTAACAGTTTTTAGTTGATAGTCGTTGATGCCTTCAATGTTGAGTACACGATGAACGGTTATTAATTTTGTGTTGAATTAGTTATATGGAAACCATTTTCCTTCGTATTCATTCACCATTCCCGGACGTCCCTGACGTCCCTGTTTATTCTTAACAACTCATCTCATCATCATGCCATATCTCATCCCACAGACTCATAGTATTTCGTCACTGGAATAAAACATAGAATACTATTAATTATTTATGCAAAAACAGCTGTTGATCTATTTTACTACTAAGAAAAAACTTTAAAACCACATACTAAGTATCGATCACTTTTTTTACTTTTAAACAAATACTTTTGAATAGGGAACCTTATTTATAAAAATATAATTATTAACATGTGGAATGATCAAAATTTAAATGTTAATACTCACACTTAGTCTGGTTTCATTTGATATTAAATTTGTTTTAAGTTTAATCCACATATTTATGCAGGGCTTTAATGTTCGCCCTCAATATTTATATAAATCCAATTGTTAATACATATTTCACTGCAAAACCACAGGACAGTGTAACACTTATATGCTGTTTACATAGTCACACAAAATAACCAAGAATCCACAACGTTCAATTAGGAGACTCAAAACGAGATAACATAGTTATGCCTACCGCACAAATCGAAATAATTCACTTTTTTTTTTCTACGATCTACCTAGTAAACTTTATTAAACTTAACCATAGATATAGATAGACCTATATCTGTGATTATACTTCACGCCTCGTCCTCTAGATTAGTAGTTACATGTAGTATCGCATAGAGGTCGCCACTTCAGCACTAGTTGAGAATATTCCTTTGCCTATTTTTTATTTTTTAATGTGGGTAGGTAGTGTAGGTACTCATATTACTCGGTGCCCGCTATTACGCTGGTTCCTCATTCGCAGTTTAGTGCTCGGCCACTGAAGACACTCTAACGTCCTAATTCAAGTACCATTATTTCGTGCGAATTATGCCGAAACGTAAAGTATCTAGGACGTGTGAAGAAGAGCTTGATCATTTAATGCGCAAATTGCGTAAACTAGAAAAGAAAATTCAAACCAACAATACCGTGGAACCAACCGAGGAATTACCGGGAACAGTTAGCGTTGAAACAGGTATGTACCTACTACTCTTAATACTTATTTGTAAAAGTGAAAGTGATAACTTTATTTTGTCATTATGGGTACGTAATGCAAACCAGAATCAGCCATTGGGGCTTTTTCGTTGCAAATTAAATGTGACGGTTGGCGTTCAATTCATTGGGGATTGTTACCTAACCTTAATAAGATAACGTTTGTTATCAATTTTGTGCAATTCTGTAGATTTATTTAATCCATTTTTACAAGGCCCTTATAAACTCGACGTATTTACGTTGCGATGATAATAAGTGTGTAACCTGAATAGCCATTGGGGCTATTTCACCACACGCTTAGTGATATAATAAAACCGATTATCATAACCGATATTCGTGTTTTTTTCTAGACCCACCTGATGCTCTAGAGCCATCTGATTGGCTGAGCGATGGACACGAACCGGAAACGTCCGAATTCAGGGACAGCAATGTTATTGAACAATCATTAACAACTAATGATATCCAAAACGACATACTGGCTCGCCAAGAACAGCCTAGCACGTCCGTGCCACCCGTTCAAGAGGAGGTCACAGTCACCGCGCAGTCTAACACATGTTTAGACACCGAAGTTCTAGAAATCCTCGGTGAAGACCCTTCACTAGCGGAAAAACGTGGAAAAGATATCCATTAAGAAATAGCATCTCGATTTGGACATATAGCCTCAGAAGGGTTAAACAAAGACACCAGAAAAGAGCTAATGTTAAAGTACCCGCTTCCTGGAAATTGTCTTCGTATTGACTCCCCAAAAATAAATCCGGAAGTCAAAGCCGCTATGCAAGAAAGCTTCATAAAACGCGATAAAGGCATTGAAGCCAAACAAAAGCAGGTGGCAAGTGCATTATCATGCCTGGGTGATATAATCACAACACAATTAAATTCTGAAAAACAAGACAAGGAGTTACTTCAAAAATTGATGGATCTTGGCAGATTAATGTGCGACGTTCAGCACGCTGACTCAGTGACAAGAAGAAATTTTATATTGTTTTCACTGAAAAAGGACATGTCGGAACATCTTTCAAGTACAAAGATTGACGCTTTTCTATTTGGGGAAACGTTAGCTGACACGCTAAAGGCAGCGAAGTCAATACATAAATCTGGGGTCGAGCTTAAAGCTGACCAATCTAACTCGGCGAAGCGATCAAAATTCCCTAACCAGAGGAATTTAAACCGGAAGGCTCCCGGTCCGGCTTACAGGCAGTCGGGCCCTCCACAGAGGAGCCGCGAGCCTGCAGCGAGAGCGCGCGCAGCCCCGCCGCCGCCCGCGCACTCATCGAGGCCGTGGCCGCGTCAACAGCCGCCGCCGCCCCCTGCTCAAACTCGACGCCGCCTGTAAATACAGTTGAGTATGCCGGTCGCTTACATCTTTTTAAAACTCAATGGTCACTTATAACAGAGGACCGCACAGTCCTCTCTTGGATTGACGGTTATAAAATCCCCTTCTCTAGTCCACCAACTCAAAACTATATTCCGTCTACCCCAGCACAGTCCACTGAAGAAAAAAGTTTAATGAGGCAATAGGTGATTTAAAACGTATCGGTGCGGTATCCCTATGTGAACCATGCGAGGGCCAGTTTATATCAAGCATTTTTCTTACCCCCAAGCCTAATGGAAAATATAGATTTATTTTAAATCTCAAAAATCTTAATCGGTTCATAAAGACTGATCATTTTAAGTTGGAGGACCTCCGTACAGCTATTAAGCTTGTTACACAAGATTGTTGGATGGCTACCCTCGACCTAAAGGACGCGAAGAGGTAACTCTTGGTAAAAATTCATGAGAACTACAAAAAATATCTTCGATTTATTTATGATAAAAAACTGTACCAGTTTAACGTCCTTCCATTCGGGCTTAATACAGCCTCGTTCGTATTCACGAAAATAACCAAACCAATAGTAAAATTACTTCGAACCGCTGGTTTGCTCTCGACTCTTTATTTAGACGATTGGCTCCTTCTGGGACGTACCTTTTCAGATTGTGTACAAAACCTCGACATTACCAAAAAATTACTAGTTTCACTTGGCTTCATCATCAATGAAGAAAAGAGCATTTGCGTACCCTCTATGAAATGTAAATATTTAGGCATGATCATCAATTCCCATGGGCTTACCCTAAGCTTGCCCCAAGAAAAAAGGGCACGCATTAGTTTTGAATTACAAGCTTTTCAGAAGTTGCGTCGCGGTTCAGTCAGAAAATTAGCTCAATTAACGGGTCTACTTGTGTCAGCATGCCCTGGAATAGAATACGGGCTTCTCCACACCAAGGAGCTGGAGCGCTGCAAATTTCTTAACCTGAAAAACGATGATGATTATGAAAAAGTCATAAACATCCCCGACTCACTGCAGATAGATATTCAGTGGTGGCTTAAGCGCATTTTGAATTCAGTACGTCGCATAAGAAGTGACGACTATCACACTGAAATATTCTCTGACGCCTCAACGACGGGGTGGGGCGCAGCCTGTGGGGGAAATACAGCTAGTGGTAGTTGGTCAAACACCGAGTGCAAGAAGCACATCAACTATCTTGAATTGTTGGCTGCTTTCATAGCTCTAAAAATATTTGCAAAAGACTTGTCCGATTGCCAGATTCTTTTGCGCGTAGACAACTCAACTGCAGTTGCCTATATCAACCGGATGGGTGGTGTTCAGTACCCACACCTTACACAAATCACTAGAGAAATTTGGGAATGGTGCGAGGATCGAGGATTGTACATTTTGCATCTTATATAAAGTCTAGTAATAATATCGTAGCAGATGCAGAGTCACGGAGAAACCACCCAGACATTGAGTGGGAGTTAGATGATAGGGTCTTCAATCACATAACTCGTTGTTTTGGTTCACCCGAGATTGACCTATTCGCAAGCCGCATAAATAAAAAATGTGAAGCTTATATCTCATGGCATAGGGATCCTGATGCAATTGCTATCGACGCCTTCACAATATCATGGGCAAACAAGCATTTCTATGCTTTTCCCCCTTTCTCGATAATTTTGAAAGTTCTCAGGAAAATAATCGCCGAAAAATCTAAAGGTATTGTAGTTGTTCCATCATGGCCCACCCAGCCGTGGTATCCAGTCTTTCAAGCCCTTACAGTTTCTAAAGTTTTATCATTTCCACCTCACAAACGAGCTTTAATCTCGCATTCCAGCTCCAGTCGGATACACCAGACGATTACCCTGGAGGCTGCAGTCTTATCTGCAGGCTGGAGGCACTATCAAGAAGAAGCGTACCACCATCTTCACTGCAAATAATGATGGCGTCATTATCGGCCAACTCCCTCAAGCAATACGACACTTGCCTGAGGAAATGGTGGAACTACTGTAAACATACTCACACCAATGTGTTTATCGCGTCTATTCCTACTGTCATTCATTTTTTGACTAAACAATTTCACCAGGGTGCGCAATATGGCACCCTCAATTCTTGTAGATCGGCCCTCGCAATTTTATTAGGATCTACCATATCTAAAGATGACAGAATACAGCGATTCTTCAAAGGTGTGTTTCGTCTCCGACCATCTTTACCAAAGTATAGCTACACATGGGACACGAATTGCGTACTTGACTACCTAAGTCAATGGTATCCAAATGAAGAGCTGTCATTTGATAAATTAACTAGAAAAACAATCACATTACTAGCACTTACAACCGCCCATAGATTACAAACCTTATCCAAAATAAATATCAAAAACATTAATGTTTCACCAAACCACATCAGTATTAGAATCCCAGATATCATTAAAACTTCTAAAGTTGGTTCCAAACAACCAACGCTTTACATTCCATTCTTTAATCAAAAACCTGCAATTTGTCCCGCTGCAACATTGATTTGCTATACAAATAAATCGACGCCCTTTAGAAAATCTGACCTGTTGTTCGTAGGTATAAAAAAGCCCCACAAAGCAGTCGGTACCCAAACCCTCAGCCGATGGGTAAAAACGACACTCAGTGAGTGCGGGATCGACACATCCGTGTTCTCTGCGCACAGCACGAGGCACGCAAGCACGTCGCGTGCGCTCTCACTCGGTGTAAGCGTCGATGCTATCCGCAACACAGCCGGCTGGAGCGGCAACTCAACTGTGTTTGCGAGGTTCTACAATAGAACGATTTTGAACAATGATTGTACATCCTTGGCTCATTCGGTAATCAATAGTTAAAGACATTTCTTCTTTTTGTAGGAGAAACTATTTACATTATTTACTATTTTGTAACTGTTATAATTATTATAAGAATAATTGTATTCATGTTATTTATGACGGAAGAAGTTTATTCCATTTTTATTACGTTCAAGTGATTGTTACAATTTTGAATTTGTAAAATTAAAACAAAGAGGTTACTTAATTTGTTGGAAAATAAACACTCGTTTTTATTTTTTCTAAAAGGTTGTATCATTGATGATATTTCCCTCACATACTCTCAAATTCTACATGTAACTACTAATCTAGAGGACGAGGCGTGAAGTATAATTGATGATTAAACGAACTTACCTGTAAGTGAAGTTCTATCACAATTATACGAAACGCCTCGTCCGAAGAGATTAGTAACTGCCCGCCCGCCCTATCCATCCCGTTACTAATCTCTCAGGAAATACATACATCAATGATATAAGGATCTTACTCTAAACTAAATGAGGAACCAGCGTAATAGCGGGCACCGAGTAATATGAGTACCTACACTACCTACCCACATTAAAAAATAAAAAATAGGCAAAGGAATATTCTCAACTAGTGCTGAAGTGGCGACCTCTATGCGATACTACATGTAACTACTAATCTCTTCGGACGAGGCGTTTCGTATAATTGTGATAGAACTTCACTTACAGGTAAGTTCGTTTAATCATCAATTATAACGAACGACCCACAACACTAATGACTTATTATGCCTACCGCACAAATCGAAATAATTCACTTTTTTTTTTCTACGATCTACCTACAAAACTTTATTAAACTTAACCATAGATATAGATAGACCTATATCTGTGATTATAACGAACGACCCACAACACTAATGACTTATATTAGTAGTTACACAAAAATCAATTTTAATTATCAAATTCCTACTAAAAAATTTATTAAAAATAACAAAAAGAATAAAGTAATTATTAAAACCTAAATTAAATAAAGTATTTGGGTAAAAAAAGTGGGATTCGATCCTCCGCAATCGAACGAACAGAAGTTCTATCCGAGCACGATTACCATTGCGCCAGCATTACTTGTAGATTAATAGTTGAAATTATAAACTATATCAAAAGTTAATTTGATATGTATAGTAATAAAACAACTTATAACAAAAGGTCGTAAGTCAAAGTGAAGCGTCAGTCTATTGCTTTGAGAAGTTTATAATTCATTTTTGAACCTGACTGTACATGTACTTATATTAGAAGAATGAATAAAAATAAATATTCTTCAGGGGACGAGTGGGCCCCTCAAAACTTCCAGGGTACGAGTGGGCACAGGGTGCGAATCTTAGGGTACGAATGGGCTCTGACCCATTATTGCATGTAACATAAATTAACATGATTAAAAGACACATTACGAATCATAATCGCAACGTAACCCTCGATTTCCCGACGACACAACCCCATATACCGGAATCGTCCACAATTCAACCCTGAAACACCCGTGAACAGAATACTTACACGCACTCGGTATAAATTAGAGCAATTTTCGGTATTTCTTTTCTCCTCAAAGATAATGGGCTCCCCTCTATCGAGGTATAACGAAGCTCCACGGGGTATTCGGCCGGGATATTCGTCCAGGCAAATTGTACGGGACTTGTAACTGAACGTTTTTTTTATCGTGAAATCGAAAACATTAGGGCCTTAATCGCTTAACGAGTGGTATTTTGGATATTCTCCGGGGAATGTCCTTTGTGAATCGTCTGAGGTAGGATAATAGGATTGGTATATGAACTGTTTTGTTAGGCTGTTTTTTGTAAGAACACAATAGGAATATAAAGTTAGTTATATCGTTTTTTTGCCGTAATATTTAGATAAAACACTGAGTCCTCTTTTTTCCTGGCTCTTATAATTTCTCCTGGATCGTGTAAAGTATTTCATGTGTGCATTTACAAACAGTTAAACTCAGATACATGAACAAACAAATAGCTGTAAGCCATGCACATTATTTGTTGGTTTCCTCGAATCGGCAACACACAGCATACCACCATTGGGGTAGCGGCTAAGCTCTCGCTTAATTAAGCTGCGAACAAATTATCGGACGCGTCCGTCAGCCGCGGCTGAGAGTCGCGGCTTATTCATTATCTAGCCAGTACATTTCGGGTACGCCGCAATCGCGGCGGTAAAAAGAGGGTAGGAGAGTAAATAGGGGTCTTTGAGGTGTGGCTGGAGAGACGTCACGGCGTCCTGACCTATCGGATGACGCAGGTCCTCACCGGACACGGAAGTTTCGGGAGGTTCCTGTGTCTGATAGGGAGGGAAGAACGCCCGGGTGTCACCCCTGCGAAGATCGCCCGGAGGACACAGTAGAGCATACGGTGCAAGACTGCCCAGCTTGGGCAGAGCACCGACGTGTCCTCACGGCGGCGATAGGCGGAGACCTCTCGCCCGGCATTGGTTCCGGCCATGCTGCGGGGCGAGACGGAGTGCGAAGCGACCGCCTCCTTCTGCGAAGCAGTAATGCTCGTGAAGGAGGAGGCGGGCCGCGAGAGAGCGAGGACAGCGTCCTCCCTCGGCCCCAACCTCAGTGGTAGACGCCCGCGGCGTCGGACGTCGGCAGACGATCTCCGGCCACCGTAGGCGCGGACATGCGGACAGCGAGTAAAGGGCAACTCGCTGTCCGACCATGGACCATGTCCGGGTCGACGTCGCGTCGTGTTCCACGCGCGCCTCAAAGAGCGTCAGCAAGATGACGGCGCGGCGCCGGGCTCAAAGAGCGTCAGCAAAAAATGACGGGGCCCCCTCTCAGAGGGCCAAAGCCTGCCGGGGTCGCGGGATTTATTTCCTCACCGTGACCCCGGAACATAAAGGGCTATTGAAGGACACCGTGGATTTTAGTCAGTACAAGTCCGACAGTCCCTCCCGCCCTGCCCGGGGTGGGAGGACTCATTTGATGATTTTACCATGCTAAAAAAAAAAAGCCAGCACATTTAATATTACACTGTGCAAACTGTCGGTCGTAAGACGTGGACGTGACCTTCAGCGTTCGGATGTCCGAACAGAATCGTCGTCCGAACTACACCGTGCACACTGCTAATTATGTTCACAGCTTTAAAGTTCAGTCATATTGACAACTGACAACCACAATAAAGTCCGCGCCACCACTGGAAAATTCGGGGTACTAACATTTATAAATGCAATTAACTGCAATTTAGCGCAGTGGCCAAGCGATTTTACCGTTTTGCAGCTTGTCGCCGGTTCGATTCCCGAACGGAACGGAAATTTGTATGACCTACAAGTAGTTGTTCCGGGTCTGGGCGTTTGTGTATGTAAGTTTCTATGTTTGTAAACACACTCACGACACAGGAGAAATTCCTAGTGTGGGGCAACAACGTTTTAAAAAAATTGATGTAATGTCAAAGACACAAGCGCCGCGTCAAAAGGTCATGAGTGGTGTCGCGGACTCTACAATCACATGGACAACTGACAAACGCAATAACGTTGTTAAGTAAATACATTAATTTTACTCGATACTTGTGTATTTCAGTTACCAGTCACTCAAACATATTTCAACTGAAACATCTGTAATAATATTGACAACCTACTTACATTAATAAAGATATTTTTGTTGATTAAACTTCCTTGTTCGACCAAGGCAACACACCACACTATGAACGATATTTTCTCTCTACTTTTAGTTAAAACATATCCATAAAACAGGTCACTTTTTAACTTCGCTTCAGAAAAAATGTTTGCTGTATCCGTTATTAAACCTACTCTCTAGAAAAATTTGAAAATTATGTTTACTTATGTAGTCTTCATTATTACGTGGAGATAGCAAATGGTTTTGACCAAGTGGTAGCCAAGTTTCGGCCAAAGAAACCAGTGCCCTCCGAAAGCGTGTTGGGTAGATGATAAAGTCAAAATGGCGGGCACCAGATGGACCAGAGACGCACAGAACCGAGCAATATGGCAGAATAAGGAGAAGACCCATAACCCCAGTGGTATATCTATGTAAACAAACTTTATCATTACACCTCTGGATCGAGCAAAGGATACTATTATATTTATTCTTCGCGACAGGCTCGCGTCTGTCAACTATCTATCTGACCTGAGCCTGTAGCCAAATGGCAAGCGACATTTGCTAACGTTCAGCAATCGGTAATACATTTTCAACTTTATACCCCATTGCATAAAGTTGAAAATCTATCAAAGACTAGCTGTCCGTGCCCACTTCGTTGGGCAGTATAATATGCATGATATCTATAATTTATAGCCTAAAGCACTCACGAATAATGTAGCTTTCTACCAGCGAAACAATTTTTAAAATCGGATGATTACTTCCGGAGATTACTCCCTACATACAAACTTACAAACAAATTTTACCTCTTTATAATATTATTAGTATAGATTACAGATCGTTTTCGTTTGTTTCGTTCGCTATCGCTCAGCACTCTTTACTAGATTTTCAACTTTATGCGATGGGGTATAAAGTTGAAAATGTATTAGCGACTGCTGAACGTTAGCGAATATCGGTTGCCATTTGGCTACAGGCTCTGATAGTAAGGGATGATGTAGACAACGGAGAATCACGCTTGCCCAGAAGTAACTGTGGAAGTAACCTATTCACTTTTGACTTAAAAACCCCAAAGCTGTACTAATTACGTATTTCGAAAAAGGGTAAAATAACCTACCAAATAACTTTTCTTTATTCATAGACCAAAGTATTAAAAGATAGTTAACATTTTTGGTTCAAAACAACAAACATTGCCTGCTTATGCTATGTGTGATACTAAGCCCATAATCTAGGTCTAATCATCCATGAGGCACCTTTACCTATCCATCATTAGTCTAATGTTCCTCTGTCCTATTTCCCACAGATTCCGTATCAACTATGCAAAGCCGAGGTTATCCCTCAAAGGACTACATGAGCCATCACTAAATACTAGGCTGGCAGGAGGTGCGAGTATCAAAGACTGATATAAACGGGTTCCTAGAGGCCTTGATGAACTAGTTTAACGGATCGGTGATTTTGATTCTCAACGTTAAAATTGTAGCATTTTCATTTAATTATTATTTAGGTACGTAGTTTTCCAATCATTTGAAATTATCGTTTCATATCTAACTTGCATTTTTATATGTTTGCTAGTAAGAATCAGGATCTAAACCGATTATTATTTTATTGCACTATATTACTCATAATTTGAGATACCTACAACTCGTTTCTGCCCCAGCTGAGTTTTGTTTTCTATTAAGCGTGAGCATTCTCCTTTGCAGGCACTTAAAAATTAAATGTGAAAAATAAAATGTGGTTGCATAGGGAGAAGAAGCGAGAAAAGTCAATATTATGGTGATATGAGGCCTTAAATATCACACAGCGTACTTGAAGTATTTACTGCGTTTATTGTATGGAAAAATGAAAAGGCGCCTCTAGTGTACGAATGAGGAACTAGTTTTTCCATCAAATTAACGTCAACGTTCCAGTTTACGTCACAAAAACTGGAAAAGTCATGATAGTGCATTTACCTCCTCTGTAATAAAAAATGCGAACCAATGAGCTAACACTATAGAAAAGTCGTTTACATTTAGAAAAATAATATTTACAAAGTAAAAAGGAGTGGCCAGAAAAAAAGTGGGAGATTACAGGTGAGACCTTTGCCCAGCAATGGGCCGAAAAATGTATAGTGTTAATAATATAGTTAAGAATTGCGAAGGGCCTCGACCAACACCTTTAGAGACTCTTATTGTGCGCCTGTGCGGCTGGCTCAAGGGCTTGATGCAGAAAGCAGTTCTCTTGGACACGGCGCGCATAGTGAGGGGGTCTCTCTCTGGAGCCCTTACCACCGGCAGCTTGGATCCTGTTCCCGATGCTGGTAGGCCACTTTTTTATATTTTCAAATGTTTTTGATATTTTTTTTAATTTTATTTAAAAATGTAAATGAACATGTTAATAAATTAATAAAGAGACTTATAATTGTTAAGAATAGAAGTAGCTCAAAATATTCTAGATGCGGTTCCCCATCTTAGGGAAATACGCGGATTCGGAATGGAAAAGTGATACTTATCACAAAATGCGGTAATATTGGATAAGGCCGCGGTTGCATCGTGATGAATGTGTTGGCCAACCGCCAGATAACTGCCGATACATATTTGCTGTGGAGTCGACACGTTATTTAATTCTTAACTGGGTATTCTGTAATCCAGGGAAAATTCGAAAGAAAAAGTGATTTGCAACGTCATATTTGTTATATAAATGCAAAAGAGGCGCAAATGTCTCGTTCCTATTCGTTCTGATAACGGGACTTTCCACTTCCATTGCTCATTTACAATTTTCTAGTCAGTTTAAGCACATTCGATCATGTTCAATCAGCTTATAAATTAAAAAAAAGTTAATAATCTAAATCAGTTAATAAACGACAAATGTCAAAATCAAAAGTCATTTATTAAAAGCAAGCTGATTTATCAGCACTTGAAGGTCAACTTTTACTTACGACAGTCCCCCAAAGTGCTCACGGCTCGCGAATAAATCGTTCGAGTTAAAAATTACACGGGGAGATATTTTAAAGTTCGTCCCTGAGAACGATCTCTTTTATCATTATTGCATTCCAATAACTCTAAGAACATTGACATCATTTAAGTTAGGTATCCTAAAATTCCTACAATTCTACTCCAAGAAATTTCTTGATAATGAATTCTCATGAAATTCCAATTCATTAAAAAATACTTAACCCTACTCTGCCAAATGGTTTCAACCGAAAAGGATTACGTATAAAACCTTTTTCCACGTTTGAAATCAGTGCATTTTAAAGTCGCATAATGTACAAGGAATGCAAGTAGACTAGAGTAGTTCGGTTGAAGGAAGAGAGCGTTTCCCTGTACTAGTGCTGTAAAGAAAGATTTTTACGGTTTTGTGGGGCAAAGAGGGGTTTAAGGAGGGGGTGAAAGACGTATATCCTTATTTGCTGGGACGTGACCGCAACCTTGCATTCTAAAAGGTTCCGCAAAGTGAATTAACTGGGGATTTATTTAATTAATTATGTTAAGCACTTTGTGTAGGTAATGTTTGTGAGAGTTTTAATTATGTATGATTTTCTGGTGCATAGCGTGTGCGACGTAATTTTTAATTAGCTGTTTAGCTTTTTAATGGCTTTGCCTTTCTCGAGCTTTATTAGGTTATCGTGAGAAGACTAGCGTATAATAAGAACAGAATACCACTCATGCTTACACTATACCTTGGAGAGTAAAGCAGAGATGTACTTATAGTATACCAAAATTTAAGCACCAGTTTTGAATTTTCATGTGGTATTTCCAATTACAGATAAATTTCGATAATAAAACAGGGGGTCAATGCCTTAACAACGAAAAGTCAGCAGTCGTCCACAAGCCAATAAGACAGACAAATAATCTAATAAATAATCTAAATATATAAAACTCAAAGGTGACTGACTGACATAGTGATCTATCAACGCACAGCCCAAACCAGTGGACGGATCGGGCTGAAATTTGGCATGCAGGTAGATGTTACGACGTAGGCATCCGCTAAGAAAGGATTTTGATCAATTCTACCCCCAAGGGGATAAAATAGGGGATGAAACTAAGAAGAAGTTTGTATGAAACTTTGTCAATTTGATAAAAAATACATTGTTAAGTTCCGACATCCACGCGAACGAAATCGCGGGCACAGCTAGTATAATTATAAAACATGAAACCTATCTGTAGTAAAACATATTTTATGCACAATATATCTGGAACGTTATATCAGTAAATAAAACCACCATTTTAGTTCAAAACTACGTTCTAACTTTAAAGCTAAAATTTCATAGTGCTCGAGTTTTACCGCGACCTAAATACGAATCAAGTAAACAAGCGATAAACTTGAATATTTTTATTAAATAAAACTCAACAATGATTTCACAAATAACATAAAAATTAAACAATACTTTGTTACAACTTAAGGACCATGCATCTATTTTATTTTGTTATATTATGTAGACAAGAAACTTTATTAAACACACCTCAGAGGGCCCATCATCACTTATAACAATTTTATTTTAATTTCACTTTATTGTGGGAAGAGATAGAGCTATACAACTCGTCTAGCTTCGTCTCTTTCCCACACAAAAGGTACAATAAAGTAATACTGTTATAACAGGTGACGATACAAGCCCTTTTTATAATGCGGTTATTTGTAACTTTAAATAAATAGTAAAAGGGTAATATTTTTAGGCTAAGTAAATTAATAAAGCAAATAGTGTACCAACTATTCACATAATGCGATCTTTTTAGCAAAAGAAGCAATGTGTATGTGTACACTCTAATACAATTAATTTTTATGCTTACAAATATTGTTTACGAAAATTAAAAATTATTTTGCCTGTTTTGAAAACCAATCAAAACAATTTTGAACTATAAACCGAAATCTATATTTTAAACGATGAACAATAAACATCACTGTTCATTTTAGGGTTAACAATATTTTCGGATTTTGTTTTTAAAACTGGACTTTCAAGGTTTGTAGACAGCAAAACAATTTTCAAAATTCAAACAATATAAATAGGTAAATGCTAATTGTAATTATTAAACTTAATTTTGACGTACTTAATTAGTACAAAATGAAGCAGAAATGCATTGGTGTTTGTTTTATTATGTTAAAGACCTAAGACTAGCGTCATTCATGTCTCCATTGACTAGGTTAGAACAATCAATAATACATAAAATATATCACAATATCGCGCAGATTCTCAATACAAAAGTGATTCAAAATAAGACGAAATAAATAAATACTCGAAAACATGCATTTAGTACGTATAACAAGGCCCGTGGCAAACTGTATTTACATTATTTGAAAGTGAAAATTAATTACAGACAAGATAGATTTAAAAGAACCTAACTTACAATTTACAGCACCTCACAATCGATTCGTTTCGATACCTGTACACGACACACATTCTCTTCGTCGATAATCGCTATGAATTCGGATTGAAGAATTTTAGGATTACCTAGAAGGACTTTTTTAGTCTACCTACAGCTGCCATCATTACATTCCTCAATTTACATAAATAGTACATTTCTTACAAACGATGTTTCATACCTTTCGAGTTAAATTAATATTTATAAGGAGGCTTAAAATTAAAGTTAGTCCTAAGTGGTTCAATTTTCAGTGCCGGTGATCCATTGCAGGTACTTGAAGGATCTGGATTGCAGGGGACTGGCGCGGGACTCCCGGTACACACGGTGTTGATACGGAGTTGGTAGCTCTCTGAAAATAGCAAACGTCGAGGTTATTTTGAGAAAACGGTTCCAGCTTAACAATGATGACCACTGGGAGGAATGTTGGAGCTTCAGTTGCTCAATCTGGAGTTTTAAATAGGACTGAATGTTTGTTGGTCACGACAAGTGTTTTATAAAAATGACAGCAACTTCTGAAACAATATTTAAACAATACGCAATCATAAAAATAATTTCATTAATATTGTGTGAAATGACTGTCTTCTTGTTACAAATGCAAAAAGTATCAAGGCCACCAAAACACATCGTGGAAGTGTACTTATTGATTGGAAATGTTATCTCCCTCACCTTGGTTCAGCTGAAGCACGAGCATGATACGCGGGCACGTTCGGGTTGTGGTAGCCACCATGCGGCACCGGAGTCGTCAGCGTGTGCGCCTGCACCGGCGGGTGCTCCGACGGCGAGTGGTAGCTGACCGGGTTGTACCGGTCCACTGATACTCCTCGGGTCCTCTCGGGAATTGGCGCCTCCGCAGTCTTGCTCAGAGTACTCAGAGGCCTGCCCCTACCCAAAGTGTTAGTCTTCGGCCATTCCTGCGACACATATTCAGATTCAAAACTCCTCTCACGGAAAGAACGCGGTCTTAACGTCTGACTCCAAGTCGGGGTCGGCGTATACCCTACGGACGGATTCTTTGGATACTTCACCTCAGCTTCCCATGGAGGCTGCACGCTTGTCTGCTCTGTTGTTGTAGTCGTAGTCTGAGAAGTCTTCTCAGTGAACTCTCTGAGCTCTCTACGCCATTGAGGCTCAACCTCTTCTTGAGGTTCATTGTTGTCGTAGTAGTATTGCGGGGAAGGATCAGGTTGTGGCTGGTACTTGGTCTCCGTCGGGATGTAAGTAGACTCCGGGACAGTGATGTACCGTCTTTCATATTCGCTGTAGTAAGTCTTACGTCCAGGTGTCCTGGGAGGTTCAGAAACAGAAGCAGACCTTACAAACGACTGATTGGGTGCTGGTGGTATGTAGGCGATTGGAGCGTTTTTGGAGTATTTAGCGGATGGTGGTTTCCAGCCACCCTGGCTGGAAATACTAGGAGCGGGATTGTATGATTGAGTTTCAGGCAGCGGAGCTGGTGCATAGTATTTTTGTGAAGTGTTATTGACGGATGTGTAGCTAGAATCTTGCTCCCATGGGGGAGGGACGTAGCTTGAAGAGTATTGCTGTGTAGATTTTGAGTAGCTGTCTGTGGTGTCTTTGTAAGAGTATTGGTTGGATTGTGTGTTGTTCTGTTGTGAGTCAGTGTTCGATAACCATGTAGGTGTAGGTGTGTATGTAGAGTAGCTTGACGGTGCCCTTTCAGAGGCGGGTTCTGAGTATGAGTGTTGGTATTGGGGTTGGGGAGTTGGGGATGGCTGGTACTGGGGCTGGGGAGTCGAAGACTGATATTGGGGTTGGGGTGTAGGCGATGGTTGATACTGCTGCTGAGGTGGCTGATACTGCTGCTGAGGTTGATACTGCGGCTGATATTGCTGCTGTGGTTGAGGTTGAGACTTAGGCTGAGCCCAAGGTTGACCAGAAGGAGTTGGAGTAGACAAAACATTATTGTAGACAATATTTTGTTCATTCGATTTTTGGTACCATTGCTGGTCTTTGCTAATTGAACTTGGTTTCACATTGCTCACAGTGAGAACTTCAGCCCTTGGTTCTTGATATTGCTGGTCGTAAGATTGATTGTTCTGATTACCATATTGATATATGTCGGACGGCATTTGACGTTCTACGCTAAGCCTATCTAGGAGGAGACTGTGACGTCTTTCAGTAGTTGGTTCAGGAGGATACACCGGCTGGTAAGGCCTTGCAGGGAGAGGTGAAGTAGAAATTCTATCTATACTAGGAGGCGGAAAATATGTCTTGACGGTCGGAATACCTTGTTGAGTCAAATTCTCGTAATTATGATCAAGAATTTTCGTAGTACGGTTCACTGTAACAATATTTTCGTATTTGTTGTATTCTGTTTGTCTGCTGAGCCCACCTTGGGGGTCGATTGTTTTTGTTATAATTTCGGTGTTTTCTGTGTGCGTTTTTGAAATGATTGGTGAACTTCCAATAGGTTTGATTTCAACATCTTCGACTTTTTCAAGAGGAACTGATGGTTCCCTGATAGGTATATTGTATTCCTTTGGTTTTTCTTCTTTCGCTTCTGCAGGTGGCACAACTTCCACCTTAATAACCTTTTCTTCTGGTTCTTTCGGTGCTTCTTTTGGTTCTTCAGCGGGTTTCTCAACGACTACTTTTTTCTCTTCTTTTACTTCTTCTTCAACAGCTTCTTCTTCTTCTTCCTCCTCTTCTTTGTTTTCCTTTACTTCAGTCTCTTTTTTAACTTCTACTTTGCTTTCCTCTTTTTCCTCTGCCTCTTCATATTCCTCCTCCTCTTCTTCTTCTTCTTCTTCCTCATCTTTAGGTGGAGGTGCTTTTACTTCCTGTTTTTTAACTTCTACTACTTCCTCTTCTTCAACTTCCTCCTCTTCTGATTCTACTTCTTTCTTTACAACTACTGGTGCTGGTTTTTTTTCTTCTTCAGGTTCTTCCTCTTCCTCTTCGTCTTCTTCCTCCTCTTCTTCAACTGGTTTAGATTTAACTACAGGCTCTGGTGTTGCTGGCTTCTTAACTACTACCGTAACCGGTTCTGCTTCCTGAACGATTTCCTCCTCTTCTTCTTCCTCTTCTTGTTCCTCTTGTTCCTCTACTACAGACTGTTCTTCTTTAGGAGAGTCTTGAACTACGACCACTTTCTTAGTCGTTGTTGTTGTTGATTCAGATCTTTCTGAAGTTTTGACAACGTTGCTCTCTTGTCCATTTTCTTTAGGTGTTACAACTGTCTTTGTAACTGTTTTTGTCTCAGGCTTTTCTTCCTGAACTTCTTCCTCCTCTTCTTCTTCTTCTTCTTCAACTTCCTCCTCAGATTCTGGTTCCTTCGGAATTATTGTTGTTTCGGTTTTAGTTTTGATTTCTGTCCTACCATCAATAGTCGTTTTTGTTGTTGTAGTTTTCACTTCCTCGACCGATCCATCAGGTAGAGTTTTCTTAACAACTTCTACTTGAGTCTCAGTCTTAGCTGCCGATTTCTTTGTGGGCAATTTCACAGTCATTTCAGCCTCAACGTTTGCGTCTCCATTTTGATTACCGTTTTGTTCTTCTACTTTATTTTCTTTCTTAACTTGTTTCTTTACCACTTTGACTTCTCTCTGAAAAACAAATAAAAAGAAGTTATAATTTGTGAATTGTTTCTATTATCTGAAAGTGTTAAGTACCATTTATTAGACACGCAGTAATAAATAGATACATAATAAATGTATTGTGGGTTTATGTACAAATATAAATAAATATAATTAAATACGAATAACAAAACATTTAAACTCACAATGAGTGTTCGTTAGTATGTTCTCTATAGTTCCGTAATGTTGTATAGTAAGTATGTATAACAGACAACGTAAACAGACATATAAATATAGACATAATAAATATACAGTAATTTTAATTGAACCTGTTCATTGTCAGTCCCCGCAATTTCTTCAACAGGCTTTGTTAAAATTGGTGTAGAAGATATTGTTGGAATAGTCACTTCATTTAATACTGATGTAGGAATAATAATTGGAATAGTCGCGTCCTTTGCTACTTCTTGCGTGGGAACATTTGTTGAAATATTGTCTTCATTTTTTGATTCAGTTTCAGGAGTAATCGTAGGAGTAGTCACTTCCTGTGTCTCTACCGGTGAAGGAACAGTAGCTGAAATAGTATCTTCCTGTATTACTACCGGCGAAGAAACAGTAGTCAAAATAGGCACTTCCTTTGGTTCTATAGCCGAAGGCAAAACAGTTGGAATAGTCACATCATTTGTTGATGTGGGTGTAGGATCAATTGTTGGAATATTAACTTCCTTTGCTATAGTTGGTGTAGGTGAACCAGTTACTTTTGATACTAACGATGAAGGTAAAATAATTGGACCAGCTACTGTCTTAGGTACCGTAGGTAACTGTGAAAAAGTCGTTTCAGTTAACGATTTGACTGTCGAATCTACACTTGAATCAACACTTTTATTATCAGAAAGTTTTTCTTTTTCGTCACTTATTTCCAACTTCGGGAACTGTTCAGGTGCACTATAAACTTTTGGTGGGGCACGGAAATACTCGGCCTCATAGCTAATTTCCGGAAGTTCTGGAGCCGTATATAAATCGCTGCCATAATTTGTTCTTGGTAAACTGTATGTATTTACTGGCGCCGGCACAGGTGGAGCGGTATACTCATACATAGACACAGGCCTGTTATTGTTTACCTGCGAGTACGCTGGCGTATATTTATTATTATTGTTGTTAAATGTATTATTATTGTTATTAAATGTATCATTATTGTTGTCAAATCTTGTGCTGTTTACAGTAGACGGTACAATTCTCTGAACGGGTGTCTCTCTTGGATCACTCCTTGTTCGCAGCAAAGATTTTGGATTTGCTGGCAAGTTAAACGTTGGGAACACTTGAACTGGCAAACAATTGAAGTTCGGAAGTTTTACTGGAGCCGCTGTATTCGGCTGCGAGTGAATTGGATGCACTGGTGTTTCAGGGACCCCTTGATTCATTGCATTCCTCATTAACCGTTGCGCCATGCGCTCAGATTTAATCTCCGAGAGATCGAGTCCACCCGGGGTATAGGTGAATGGCTTGCGGTCCCGGCTCATCGCGCCGCTGAGCGCTGATGGTGGATTCATCTCGCTGAAATAAGTTTTCTTACGTTACTCGAAAGCCATTGACATATATCATAAAGTTTACGATGGTATATTATATGTAACATAATTTTTAAACGTTAAAGTCTCGGGACGCGTTTTGGCAAATTGACAAAACAGAAGAAAATAGATACGAGGTACTCACGAGGTCTGATGTTCACCACAAAATGTATTTACTTCCTGCGATGCAGTGAATTATGGTTCTGGGAGCGTATTTGTTTATCCAGCGAGCACATTTATATCTGACACTGAAGGTAGCGCACTAGTCGTAGATCAATTTTCACATTACAACTTTCAGGAGACGGATCACTTATTTTTGTGACGGAACATGCAGATATTAATCTGGTCGCAGCGGTTAAATATAGCGCGGGTGTAGTAAACGAGCCGGTACATTTGAATCCGGGAGGTGGTGCGCGCGGTCGGCGCGTACGCCGCCTGCCGCCTACTGCCGTATGCTCCGCCGCCGCCATGTATTTTCGTACCGACCCCAATAACGGGCGCCTCGTCTACAATTTGTCTTGAGCAAATCGTCAAAACAACATCCATAATACTTCCGACAGTTTCGCGATTATTATTTATTGCTAGCCTACGCCTCCATTCACCCGTGATGCAGCTACCGATCATCTTATTTGCACCATTACGATTGCATCACGAGACCAAACCGATCACTCACGTGGTTTGCGCCCGAATTCTCACCGCTTTACATTTCATCGCATAGTTCATCCACCTTTGCGAACACTGCTATTATATGACATTGTCCTATTTTTCTATTTCTGTTTTCCGCGTTTCGGAAAAGTTTAAAATAAAGCGATGATTTTATATTTCTGTATTCCAGTGTACTTGATCTTTACAAGTATTCAAGGCGGGTGTTGAATTTGTTTTAAAAGAAACTTGTTACATTTTTCTCGTGTCTCTCCAGGCGGATTATAGTTTTGATGTTGAAAGTTAAAATATTTATATAAATGCAGCTTTATCCCGAGATTTACAGCCGACAGCGGTTGCTCGTCCAAATATCATCCCGCTATTAATGTTGGCTCCAAACCAAAACTTTCTGGTTCGACATTGCTTACATTTGCTACTGAATCGAATGCTATTCACACATTCTGAATATTGGATCTATTAGATATTTACAATATTTCGTTGCGGTGCATTTCTTGAAGATGTCATTCTCTTGAGATTGTGAACAGCATCGAAATAGGGTCTTGTTGTTTTAATTTCGCCTATAAAATGTTGTTCGTGGAATTTGTTTAATGATCAGCCATACCTCAGAGGTTGGCAGAAATGTCTGGTTGCATCTGTCGTTTCGACACGCACGGCTGTGTGTTAGCGTAAACAAAGTCAATTTGAGTGTCTTTTAAAGAGTTGTCAAATAAAAGAGCTATAAATCCGAAGCTTTCGCTGGCACTTTCGTGTTGGGAATAAAGTTGTTCGCTTTAAGTGTTCTGCCGTTAAGTTGAGCTCGGTGGAGTCATAGGTTTAATGAAGAATAATGTTGTGAGACTTTTGCTAATCCAAGGTCGCGAATTCACAGTTTCTGTGTACGCTTTGGTGTTGTTTGTTGGCTCGAAGATTATTTTCATTGTCAATTTGAATGGATTCTTTGGTTGATTCGTACACACAATAGACTTCAAGAATGATAACAAAATGTTTCTTCAATAAACTGATCAAACAGCACTGAGAAATGTTAGTTTAGGATGACATTGACACTGTTTTATGAGGCAATAAATATCATGAAATATTAATCATCCATTTCATACACTAGAAATAAGTAAAGAACAAAGAAGAGTACTGAGATATTCTTTGCACAGTTGTGTAAAATCTTAAAATCTTGTCGCCAGTATGACCATGACCTAAATGCAAGCCTTTAAAACAATTTTATCGACCTGAATTATTGTGCTGGATAAAAACTGTGTCAGCCTTCTACTATTTGATGCAAAAGAATATTTCGGTTCATAATAATTCTCTGATTTATCGCCAGTCCAAGTCATAAGTATGTAGTAGTATTATTATTATATTTTGACATGATGTTATCATTATAATAATCAACTGAATTGCTTTACGGCTATAATAAATCAGAACTTAATAATCTGCTGCGTATAAGCAGTGTAATGGACATGAATCAAGATCGTCCTCACCTTTTTTAGATTTGTGTACTTATTTATTTCGAGATTTTTTATTTTATTTTTGTTATTAAAATCGTTTATGAACTCCTCCAAATGTCCTTACTCGGTGGAGCGGAAGCGTCTGTCAGACCCTTCATCATCATCCTGCCCTTTTTTTTTGTCCTTCCACCCCGGGCAGGGCGGGAGGGACTGTCAGACTCGTACTGACTAAAATCCACGGTGTCCTTCAATAGCCCTTCATGTTCCGGGGTCACGGTAATGAGATAAGTCCCGCGACCGTCTTCCTACCCTTATCCCAATTTACTTGTGGTATTCGCAACACGTTTTATTCTTCCATTCTCCCCTATCAGACGTCACAGTATCATTTCCTCCTTTTGCATTCATGTCATTCCTTAGACAATCCATCCATCTTTTCTTTGGCCTTCCTCTTCCTCTCCATTCATCTGTCAGACTCTTTACTGGTTAGAAATCCACTCTGTTCCTTCAAATGCCCTTTGCGTTTTAGGGACGCGGTAATCTACTGAGTCAGTCTCGTAAACTCGACAGGCTTTTGGCCAGTACGGAAGTGATAAACATCTAACATCTACGCTATCTTCGACATCAACGAAGACACAGTGGTTTGCCTGTGGAATGGTCTATCTATTCTATGGCGTCTTGCACCAGTTGTTATGGTCTCTTCTACCAATTCGGATGACATTTCTCCTTTTCTTGTATTTATGCGTTGTCACGACTACGGTACCGGTTCTCAAAAAAAATACTTGACTTTAGATGGCCAATCCGAAAAAAAAGCGAATGTTGAAACAAAAGCATATACATTATAAACTCTTGCATACGCTAGTTGTTTTACGTTGTACTTACGCAAGTAGTAAAATAATTAGTAAAATGTTGGAATCTTGACAGAGTACATTAATATAATATATATAATATACTGTACTGCATTTTATACGAGCAGCCTGTGGGTGTCATACTCGCAGAAATCCTACAGTGCCCTCCGAGTTCAATATAACAACGCGCTGAGGGCATTGTTGCGGCTGCCTCGCTTTTGCAGCGCATCGGGGATGTTTGCCAATGTGCGCGTAGACTGTTTTTATGCCACTATGCGCAAGCGGGCAGCCTCAATAGCGGGCAGAGTCAGGGGCAGCGGCAACAGTCTCCTCGCCGTCGTCGCCGGCAGGTTGGACGGGCCGTTCATGAAGCATTGGCTGACCCTTCATGCGCCAGTATTTAAGGCGTGGGGGAGGTAATTGTTTCCTGATTTCTATTAATCTTTTGATTACAATGTTAAATACTAAATGTTCATTAATTTGGATTTTATTATAATTTTATTTTAATTTTAGTTTTATTTTAATTTTGATTTTATTTTAATTTTGATTTTATTTTAATTTTGATTTTATTTTAATTTTGATTTTATTTTAATTTTGATTTTATTTTGATTTTATTCTGATTATGATTTTGTTTCATTTTTGACTTTATTTTTAATTTCGATGTTAATTATTATAATTATTAATTTTGATGAAATTTTTTGTTTAAATCAGATTTTAAGTGTGACGTTGTTTTAATTTTGATATTTTTTATAGTATTGTGATGTGATGTAATGTATTGTTTTAATGATATTTTGGATGTAATTGTCTGACAATAAATAATAATAATAATAATAATCCTCCTCATTGATATGGCCATTAGCCAACAGGTTCGCCGCTCCCGAAAGGATCTGTCCGCATGTTGGATAGATTATAAGAAGGCCTATGATTCGGTACCCCATACATGGCTCATGAGGGTGCTAGAGTTGTATAAAGTTGATATAACTCTACGCACCTTCCTGTTGTCGTGTATGGGGACCTGGAAGACAGTCTTTCGCTATCCAGGATGTCGACAGATCCGAGGTAGCGGCGAACCGATAAGGATTGAGCGCGGCATATTCCAGGGTGACAGTCTGAGTCCTTTGTGGTTTTGTCTGGCCTTGAACCCACTCAGTACATTACTAGAGGGTTCGGGGCTAGGATATCGGTTGAAGAGAGGTGGTCAGGTCATATCTCACCTTCTTTACATGGATGATCTGAAACTCTTTGCCCCCAACAACTTGCAACTGATGAAGCTACTGAAGGTAACAGAAACTTTCAGTAGCGCCATCAGGATGGAATTTGGTGTGGACAAATGTGCAGTCATGTATGTGAAGCGAGGGGAGATTATGGAATCAGAGGGAACTCAACTCTCGGATTCCATACACCTTAGATCCCTCTCTTCAACAGAGACCTACAAATATTTGGGTATGTCGGAAGCATTAGGCATCAATAATGCTGACATGAAGCAATCGTTGAGGGAGCGCTTCTTTAGCCGCCTGAATAAAGTACTTAACAGTCTTTTGTCAGGTGGTAATAAGGTGCGCGCTTTCAACGGTTGGGTCATGCCGGTATTGATGTATTCTTTCGGCATACTCAAATGGACTCAGACAGAACTTGACGCCCTGGATAGGAGAGTCCGTTCACTGCTGACTGCAAATCGGATGCATCACCCACGGTCGTCGGTGATGAGACTGTATATCCCGCGGAAGTGCGGGGGTCGTGGCTTTTTAAACGCTAAGACCCTACACAACCGTGAGGTATGCAGTCTCAGGGAATATTTCCTAGAAGCCGACGTGGGGATGCACCGAGATGTGGTCACAGTGGACAAGGGTCTTACTCCGCTCTCCTTGGCTAACGGGAACTGGTGCAAACCTAAAGTATTAGACACCAATGATCGTAAGGATGTATGGCAGAGCAAGGAGCTTCACGGACGCTTTTACCGGGCATTACATGGTCCCGATGTAGACTTTTTAGCGTCCGTATCCTGGCTGCGCTTCGGTGACCTGTTTGGGGAAACCGAAGGTTTTGTCTGTGCAATTATGGACGAAGTTATGATGACGAATAACTACCGGAAATACATTGTGAAGGATGGCACGGTTGACATATGTCGGGCATGCCACCGTCCGGGAGAATCGATCCGACACATTATTTCTGGGTGTTCTCGTCTGGCTAACGGCGAGTATTTGCATAGACACAACCTCGTTGCCAGGATTATCCACCAGCAACTTGCTTTAAAGTACAATCTTGTCGAATCGGAAGTGCCGTACTATAGGTATGCGCCCGACCCAGTTCTCGAAAATGGCAATATCTCGTTGTATTGGGATCGACCTATCATCACTGACAGGACTATTGTTGCCAATAAGCCTGACATTGTGGTGATAGATCGATTGGAGCGTCGCGCAATAATTGTTGATATAACGGTCCCACATGACGAGAACCTCGTGAAGGCGGAAAAAGATAAACAATTCAAGTATCTTGATCTGGCTCGCGAGGTTGTTGACAGGTGGGACGTGAATACGGCAGTTATTGTGCCGATAGTCGTATCTGCCAATGGCTTAATTGCCAAGAGCCTCGACCAACACCTGAGGAGGCTCTCGCTGGGTGGCTGGATCAAGCGCTTGATTCAGAAGGCAGTACTCTTGGACACGGCGCGTATTGTTAGGAGGTTCCTCTCTCAAGAGCCCTGACCGCCGGTGGCCCGGACCCTGTTCCCGGTACTGGGGGACTGCTATTTTTTATATTTTTAAATGTTTTTTATTTCTTTTTTGTAAAAATATTTAAAAATATAATTTATAAGTTTAAAGAAAAATAAAGAAATAATAATAAAAATATATAATAATATATTCCACAACTATCACACAACGCCATCTAGTCCCAAGCTAAGCAGAGCTTGTGTTATGGGTACTAGACAACTGATAAACATACTTATATATTTCTAAATACATACATATTATAGATAAATTACACCCAGACACAGAACAAATGATCGTGCTCATCACACAAACATTTGTCCTGGGTGGGAATCGAACCCACGACCTCCGGCATAGCAGTCAGGGTCACTAACTACTAGACCAACGTTGCCAGTATCCTGTCGATAACTCTGGGTATCTACGAGTATACCTACTACTCTATATTTAATTTATATTTACGCGCGCTTAAGAATAATTTGTAATTATTTATGTACAATCTTGGGGTTTTTTGTGTATTTTAAATTCCACGTATGGAGTTATCCAGTTTTTTTCCATCAGTAATTTCCATTTTGATCAATATATTTTGATGAATATTTCACAAAATTTTAACTTAAGTACTTCTCCAATAGGTTACCTTTTAAATAACAGACACAAGTTTGTTTGTGATTTCCAACAACAAATTTCATTGAATTTCATCTTAAAAATACTTTTAAGCGGTCAAAATTCTACCTCAACCTCTGGTTCTTCAGGTTACCGTTACCCAGGAACGTTTATGGCAATTGAAGGAACACGATGCAGGGTTTAAGGTCTGTCAGTCTCTTCCGCAGATCTGCTCCACTCAGGGCAAGAGGACTCATCTGATGATCTTCGCACCCCAAAAAGCTCTTCGAATAACATTCATTTTTGAGTGATTACAGGCGAACAGTTTCATTATGTATTTCCTTTCAATCTAAATGGGCATATTTCCTTGCCCAGGTTCTTCAACCCGGTAACAGTGGCACACCTGTCGTCGACTCCTGAATGTATGTCTTAAATAATTTATGAGTTTGGTTCCTTGATGTAGGAATTATTTGGGTACGGATGTGCCTTTTCGTAATTGAAGCCTACAAGGTATAAGGTAGGGCCTTTCAGGAAGCCGTCAAACAGTATTCCGTATATTGAACTAAGAATGATGAAGCAAAAATAAATGTTTTTCTTCCTGTGACTTTTTATTTTCACTTGCTCGTAAGTATAATTATTATGTTATCCAATTAAATTTTTATTAATTAATTTAAGATGTAGGATTGCAGTGTGCAGACGCCAGCAGATGAACCTACACCAATATGTCAAATTCTTGTAGTAGATTTTATTTTTTACTGGCTGACCCGGCAAACTTCGTACCGCCTAGCCTCAGAATCATTTTTTTTATAATTTTTACTCATCTTTTAAACCTCTCCTGGGGGGGGTATTACAACGTCTTGAAACCAGGCTTGTTCCAGTGAGTGAACGAGATGGCGCTAGACGACTTGTATAGCTCTGTCACTTTCACTCCCCGGAACAAGTCTGGTTTTAAGACGTTGTAATACCCCCACTGGACTTCCATAAATAATTCAAAACCAAAATTAGCCAAATTGGTCCACCCGTTCTCAAATGGCAGCAATTTATTTTATATTAAAGAAGAGCTTAAAATATGGGTCCACGTTTGACCACTATCTCGCCTTGTGTTAACACGTTGACTGTCCGTGCATTACATGTCATGCATTTTGGTCTAGCTGTGACGTTCGTGCATTACATGTAATGCATTCTCTGAAGGCAACTGAACTGCGTTTTCTGGGCTAAACGTGCTGGCGAGACCTATGATTTTCTAGGGACCTATGATTTTCTAGGGACCTATGATTTTCAAGGGACCTATGATTTTCTAGGGACCTATGATTTTCTAGGGACCTATGATTTTCTAGGGACCTATAATTTTCTAGGGACCTATGATTTTCAAGGGACCTATGATTTTCTAGGGACCTATGATTTTCTAGGGACCTATGATTTTCTAGGGACCTATAATTTTCTAGGGACCTATGATTTTCTAGGGACCTATGATTTTCTAGGGACCTATGATTTTCTAGGGACCTATGAACAAAACTGTTTATATAAAAAAACGAGATTATCAAAAATAGACGGGACTGTCAAAGTGTTAAGCGAAGATGTGGTCGACGGTGAAGCGCACTTGCCTAATTTTAATTTTCAGTGTTATCGCATTATTAGAAGGTTCAAGTTTGATTGAGAAAATTAGACTGATTGCGGTAGGTTGAAGTACTACGTAGAGACTGTACAATACTTTAATTTTTAAATATGTTTGGGACTAGGTCTGTGCGTACACGTATTTCACTAAGTTATAATATAGGTAATAATAATATGTCTGTCTTATTGTAAGTGTATTGTCTGTTATACATATTTACGGTCTATTACTAAGTAATAATTATTCTAACTTTAGAAGTGTTAATGATAACAAAATATTTTTTAGAATACTCACTTTTACTTCTGTTTTCACAGATTCTCCTTTGGACGACATTCTGTAAACAAAGAAAGTACTTTTATTAATAATCGATGTAAAATAAACAATTTATTTTGAGACGTTTCTAAAGCTTTTATAGACTAGCTAAATATTTATGATAAAAAATATCCATAAAATGGAATCAGTGGTGTTTTCTCTAATTCCGTAAAAACTAAATAACTGCTCGATTGGCGTAGTAGTTGATTGACTGCTATATACGCAGAGGGTCATGGGTTCAGTTCTCACACGAAACAACTATTTGTAGGGGCTACGGATTTTCGGTTCTGGCTGTACGTATATTATCATGATAATTTTCAAACCGTATTTTAAACTTAGCCACTATACAGGAGAAATAAGTAATTACCTACGGGACGTCATTATTTCTTTATTTTATTGGAAACTAGCTGACCTGGCGAACTCCGTCCCGCCTGAGAAACGATAAAAAAAACCTTTTAAACCTTCCCTGGACTTTCCAAAATAATTCAAAACCAAAATCAGCCAAATCGGCCCAGCCGTTCTCGAGTTTTAATCAGACTAACGAACAACAATTTATTTTTATTTATATAGATGTAAACTATTCACAAAAAAACATCATAAAAAAACATCTATTTCTTCCCAATCCGCTTTATATAGCTGACAAAAACATAAACTGAAAACAGTAGCATATTTGCTGTGTTCCTTTTTCCAAAAATAAATGTTGGTTTTAACAACTGTCCCGAATAACTTCTACACTAATTCAGTTTAAGTCCACCGTTGGACAGTTTTGTGGGCGACATATAAAGATTGTTTGATAATAACTGGCTCGGTGATAAAATGCTATTTAGTGTTGGATTAAAATTTTCTATTTGGTTGCCAGATGTGCTATAGCTATCATTAAGCCCATGGAATTAGTAATGTTGTAAAATAGCTGTGTCTTTTTTAAATTCTATTTTACCCTTTTTATTGCAAATTCGAAGTCCATTTTTATCAAATAAATAATTTTTTACATGTGCACTAGAATTTTCTAATTCGTAGCACCGGTAATAACATCGTCCATGACACAATGAGCGAAAAATGGTCATAAAATACAAAATACTGGACCAAATTGAATGATATTTTTATGGGACCAAATGGCAGGTATACTGCATCGAACTTCGAAACCTCGGAGTAAACGGTGTACAGACATAAACAAGAATCCACTACCTCCTTTTTGAAGTCGGTTAAAATCATCAAAATTATTCTTATCCTTCGGGTCAGGTCTGTCAATGCACTTCTTTAACTAAAAATACTCGTAGATACCTGCCTACATAGTACTAAATCGAATACGGGAGTAATAAAATAAAACAGTAATGGAGCATTGGTCTCGACGTTTTATGGTAAAAGAAGCATTTAAAACACATCAAAATTGTTAAAACAGTTTGAGAACCGATTTGATTGAATGTCTGTTGAACGGCTTGCAAGAAGCTCAATAGAAAAGTTTTACCTACTAATTTTATTTCAGGCAAAGAATAATTTGATCATTTTAATAATTATTAATAAAATTTTTGGTTTGCTTTGTAAATTGTGTTTGTTGAAATTTTTTTAATTAATAGTAACCATAAACAGCAACAGCAACGCCGCCCGATATTAAGTTTTATTTAAAGTTTTTTCAAGCTTCTTAAATTTAATGTTTGACTTAAACTAAAAAATATGTTTTTCACCTCACCCGCTCGGAAAGATTCTATTTCTCATTCAAAATCTGAGCGCAAAACTCCATTTTGTGCTCTAGAGCACAAAGTGTTGTTTAAAATTCGAACACGTCTTGTATTCAATTGTTTTCTACTTTTCTACACTGGCAGGCGAGCCGCCCCCACTACATTTCCTCGCTGTGTGAGGTGAAAAGTTGTGTGTTGCACTCGGCAGCAAAGTTTTTCTGCGTCTCGTACCTTTGAAAACTTCGCATCGCTCAGGATTCTATATTTGAACCGCTCGTTTCTCTCGCGGTTCAATCTTAGAATCCTTCGCTCGCTCAGTTTTCAATTCAAGTACTCGCGCCAAAAATCAACTTTGCAGCCTTGCATAACAAATAACTATTGTTTACTACCTAATTACTACTCAAAACAAATAGCTACGATTTTTGGCATACGCTAGGATAACAAACATTCAAAGGAATTATGTTGGTCGTAAAATATTGTAAGTTACGCTCCTGATAACTAAGTATCAGCTTACAATGCGTGAATTTTATTTGTTGGTACAGTTTCATTTTACTTAAATTGGGGAAATATAATATAAAAATATAAATTGTAAAAAAACGTGGTAAATCTTTGTAAATAATAAATTACGAATTTCCTCCGTGATTCAGAAAGCACGTAAAAACCTTTGGTTGGTCCCGGCCGGCATTTGTAGATCTTCGACAGTCGAACCTGCTTATCAAAATTTTGAAAGTCAGAAGGCAATCGCGCCATGTAAAATACTGAAATTCAGATGCACCCGTTTCTAGACTAGAAGCCGACCCGATTATAGTTGGTAAAAGGCTAGGCAGATGATGATTGTAGAATAATAAAAAAAACTAAATAATTATTTTATAAAAACCAGTCAATAATTTTATCTACTGTGGGTAAAAAACGCGAAATGCAGATATGATTTACTGATGTCATTAAAACTTGTAAATTAAAGAATATTCATTTCATATTATTTGTTTTGAGTTTCCGATATTTCCGCACTGTTACATTTAAATATGAAAATATGGTAAATATCTCGTTTTCAGTTGCATTTCAGTTAAAAACATTGTTATCTTTCATTGAGTATGGTGAATAATAATTTAATTTCTTCGTTTCAGTCCTGCTGTAACTGTAAGGTAATTAGGTAGGTACTTTATTCAAACGGTTATTGAAATCGCAGAAATAGCTGATATACGATAACTTGTTAAAATGTTAATTCTGAAATGATACCTACTCAAAACATCAATGTCACAACAATCGAAAAACACCTTTATTTAATGAAGAAAGGTGAAACAGCTGTAAAAATAAAAAATATACAATTACTTTAAGAGGATCGTCTACCGAGCGCTCGTCCGTACTAAAAGAGAAAACGTTTTCCTACCCCTAAATGTTATCCTATCTCAATGATTTTTAGAATGCTTCTGATATCTTTATAGGTTTTCTTTTTTTCAAAAGTAACTCTTAGGCGCCTGTAACTTTCAAACTATTATAAATTTTGAAAAAAAGAAAACCTATAAACCTAGTTTTTACTGTGTAAGAAGCATTCTAAAAAATCATTGAGATAGGATAACATTTAGGGGTAGGAAAACATTTTCTCTTTTAGTATGGACGAGCGCTCGGTAGACGATCCTCTTAAGCAGACTTAAAGAATTCGCAAGAAAAAGATTACTAGCGACATATACTGAGCAATAGAAAGACTAAAGTAAAAATCTCGCATCACTATATTAAAATTCTCCACGAATTTAGAATAGGTACTACAGATAGCAATTTTCGACCAGAAATCCCCTAGCATATTATTGTAGAATGGGTTTTTTTGTCTACGAAAGAATAGACAAGATGACAAAGCATAGAAGATTTTGTCGTTCAAAATAAAATTGAGAAATTAATGACCTTGAAACCTTTAAGTTAACTTATTTTTAGGCATCTACAGTCATGCATACTCAAGCAAAAATTTATCGAAATAACTTTGCCTTTTCTTCATAGAATATAGATACCGGAGGTAAGGACTTAAGGAGGTTCTTTTGCAAAAGATAGAGGGCCCTAACAGTTATAAGTACCCTGTTTTTCATACTTCCAAAATCCTATTTCATCGAACTAAAACGATTACATAATATGAGCTTTATTTCTCATTTTAAAGTAAGCACTATCGATTCAATTCGATCGATGACGGCTTCTGTAATCAAATCGTATTTAATGATTGGAGCTTTAACCTAACATACAGTCTAATGTTAGTTTTTAATGGCCGACAATAGCACAAAATTACGTACATCTTTGCGAATTTCTATTACGTAACTGATGATTTTAATGTTTGACTTTGAAAACTCATCGATGGCTGTGTTTACCGATAAAACTAACACAGTAACACTAGTGTTTGCAATCTGAAAGTTTTAAAACTGAAATATTGTTCAAGAAGTTACCTTCTTTCATTTTCATGTAAAGATCTGGCCACCCTCTCGTATCAGAGGTTATTACGCCGCTTCTAGAAACCACACAGCCTTTGTATTGGATAGTAAAAATATCAAATGAATCTTCGCGCAATTTCTGGAGCTTGAGGAACTTTCAGACTCTTACTGACTAAAAATCCACCCTATTCCTTCAGCTTCCCTTTGCGTTCCAGGTTCACGGTTACCTTTACAGACAGTCCCTTAAAACCTACCTATTATTGGAATCAAATATAGCAGCTCACAATTTAGGACCCATTAATATTAGTAGTCATTTTTACCCGTGGTGCTAGGCAACTGGGCTTCTCCCAGTTGTAATGTCCCTTTGTGCCTATTGGCCTTGTTCTGTTCTGTTTCCTGCTTGCATGGAGGGAAGTGGAAACAAATTTTTTCCTACTTCTCCACTATTCTTTTCTGATTAATTTCGTTGCAGGATCCAAAACAGGTAAATTCATTCTCCGGGACACGTCGAACTTCATTGTCTCGGCGCTTTTCTGGTGGTTGCCACTGTTGATTCTGGCTTTCAGGAGTTGCAGTGGTTTGGGAATAGTGTAGCGGGTTTGTCCCAAAAAACCAAACCCTCCTAGGCCACTGACATGGCTTTAAACCTATATCGATTATAATTATTAGTCCAGATGGCTTTTCATGTCTCCAAGCGAAAGTAGTTCCACTGTAAGAACGAGATGGCGCGACTTGTATAGCTATGTCTCTGTCCCACAGTGAAACTACCCTCGCCTTAAGACAAATGGTAGGCCCCTGGTTTCCTCACGATGTTTTCCTTCACTGAAATCATTGATGTCCAATTTAAACTTAAGTGCATAATAATAATTGAAAAAGACGCATTGGTACTTGCTCGGGACTGAACTCACCACCTCATGGCATGCAAGCTGGGTTGTGTAATATTTCTGTGTGTATAATACATTATGTTGTAATTAAATATATTATATATTCGTTAATGTAGATGTTGCAATTATTTATATTCGCTAGACGTCATTACTCGTTGCCTTAATCATAATATTAATACAGGATTCAAGAAGAATTAATGTTTTTCGACTTTTATTCCGAGAATGTTTACTTTTTCTGCATAAACAGAATCAGATCAGATTTTCTTTCATTATTAAAATATAAATAAATTGAAGTAAAACATAAGTTTACAATTATGCAGCTTTTAAAAATAATGAGGATGTAACTACATTATTGTATTGCAAAAGGTAAACCATTTTATATTAAACCGATCATGTTAAAAAGGATGATGAAATGATTCTCAATTAAATTAGGATTTCTTTATCATCATCATCACCAGCCCACAAATGTTCCCACTGCTGGGACACATGCCTCCTCTCTGTGAGAGGCCGAGGGCCATAATCCACCACGCGATAAGCTTTCGCGCAACGCAAACGCACTAAACTAATCATAATCCCCAATTTACAACTACAATAATCGCCTCGTTCTCAAAATTAACTTTTTATCGTCACTAAATAACTTCAGAACGAATCGTCGGCATTTTCCAAAGGCCCCTAGAATCTTATTTCATAGTTATTTTATATCAATTACCTTCTAATCTGAACCTTTAATTAATTCCGGCCGGCAATTAGAAGCAGAAAATTTCATGAAATAAACTTCGGGTTACGGAATTAAGAAATAGGGATTAAAGGTATCGTTTTTCAGTTAATTTGATGAGCTCGTGGCTAAATAGCAGCCATCAAGGTTGCTCTGTGGATGGGTGACCATCTGTCATAGCGAGTTTCCTCCGTGCCTCAGAAAGCACGTAAAACCGTTGGTCCTGGCTGTCATTTGTAGATCTTTGACAATCGTTAGTTAATTCAGAAGCTCTAAAGCTATTGTCAGCGAAGCGAATGCGATCCGAAGCGTTTTTGTTTATAATGTTTGGAATTGTTTGAATCCGCAGTCACATGGAAAAGCGAAAGCAATCCGATAGCAGTCTATGTGACTGGCTTCAAACAATTCCATGCTTTACAAGCAAAAACGCCTCGCTTCGCGTTCGCCACGCCTACTGTTTGTTTATCAATAGCTAAGTCTGACAACCAGTCTTACCAATTAAGGAGTTTCGTGGCTACTTTAGTAGCTTGTGGACGTCCTGTAGGCAGTCGCTCCATATAAAATATTGATATTTACATGCATCTGGTTCGACTGGAAGCCGCCCCCAACATATTTGGGAAATGGCTAAGCACCTATCTGTCACCTATCCACAGACCAACCTCGCCAAGCGCGGCTTAACCCGGAAGATGAATTAGCTACGAACTTATTTTTGTTTGTTCTTATGTTTGTTCTGTATATATTACAGAGTGCTAATATATACAGAACAAACTCTAAAGTAACACAGGAATGTGGTGACTAACTAATATTGTTATAATTATAACAAAACTTGTAAATAAACATTGATATTCTCAGAAACTGTTTACAATTTCCCGAATGTTTACTGTGGCACACATTTTCATATTGCATTGGGCGCTTTTACATTAGGCGATAACGGTAACGACGCGACACGACACGACACTGGTATATCATTCGCTCTCACTCATTTTAGCTGAAGGCCAGAAGCCCTATTTTACTCTAGCCCTACTTTTCCCGGCTTTTTGACGTAAACTGGAACTTCGACGTTAATTTCACGGAAAAAATTAGTTCATCGTACGTACTAGAGGCGCTGTACCATTTTTCCATGCTTTAAACGCTGTAAATACTGCAAGTATGCTTTAAATAAAATACAGAAATGCTGATGATGCTGACTTCTGAAGTACCAGTTTACGACAATTAAAGATCTACGACTGACAGCCAGCTTTTTAGAAACTTTTTCAGTCCATTAAAATCCTTGCTCTGAAACATATTGCTAAGCAGTCAATCGCATACAAGACACTAACAACCGTATTCTCGACAACAAATCAAGACGAATACCGTTTGCCCGGTCCGGACAATCGGATTTGTTCACTGCAATAACATTTAGACGTAATATGAACCTCGTTCGCACATCGTAACTGTTTGTGCGGCTATCAGGTTATACGGATCTCCCGGATCTTACGGATTTCACGGATCAACCGGAACTACTATGGCGGACGTTTGTGATGCTGTTACTGGTCTATTATTGCTTGATTTTATTTCTTGATAGAGTTGGCGGGTAATGGAGGAAGTATTACCAGTATTACCATGTGTGTTGGTCGACTATGAGAAAAGTGCAAAGTTTATGTTCAACAATTTTCTGCAAACATTACGTTTTGTTTCATTGGCCAGAATTTTTGATCCTCCTAGACATTTTCAGTCATGCAAAAAAAAAACTGCCCCGGGCTAGGAATTTCTTACATTTTGTGGGTACGTCAAAATAGAAACTCACATACACAAACATCCAGGAAAAACTGCTAGCATATCATACAAATATTGTATTATTTACACGACACGCCAACCATAATGTGAACATGAAACTACTATTTCAGATATATTCCACTCCTCTTTATGGTTTAACATTAGGAAACGCCAAACACTCTGTCGATACCAAAAACAAAAAACAAAACTCGCTCATCAAGAGAACATTAGGCAGCAATCCAAAGAACGTCCGTTAACCTCGCTTTAAGGCCCTTCGTACATTAGGCGACTCGGGTATCCGATACTCCAGTCGAATACCCAAGTCGCGCGACTCTAGTAGCGCACGATCCGTACACAGCGGCGACTCGAGTCGTAAGACTCAAATCGTCTATTCGGCCACCATTCTATATTCAACCTTAATAATACATTGTACAAAACACAAAATGTACATCTCATCACATAAATTAAAATGCTTCTATTTTAAAAATGACGAGCGCATTCCTATTTCAAATTTTTGGAATTAAAAATTGGCGCGTATAGAGGAAAAAAATCAATCTAGAAAGAATATGGTTCATAATTTCGCCGCGCCAACCGGCTACGAGGTAGCTCGATTTGTTCAAGCTTTGACTTTCAAGGTGGTGACCATGGGTTCAATCCCCAGGTAAACATAGAATTTTTCTTTTTCGTGTTTCAGTTGTTTTTTAGAGGTTTATTCAATTTTTTTCTAGTTTTTTTTTATAGTTTTCTTTTATTTGCACCGGAACGCTGACGCCCTTACTGCTATGATGATGACCGTGGTTTCAAATTTCAGATTTGAATAGGTTTTTTTTAATGTTTTCGTTTTCTTAATTACTTTATTTTTGTCGTATGTGCAAGTACATGACGAAGCTAGGTTAAAGTAGTAATGTTTGTAACGAAACTATAAAAGTGCAAAAAGTTTGACACCATGCTCGATAGATGGCGCTGTCGTCGAGTTAGATCGCGCTATCGTTTTGTTAGGTTCTATTGAAGGACACCGTGGATTTTAGTTAGTACGAGTCTGACAGTCCCTCCGCCCTGCCCGGGGTGGGAGGACTCATTTAATATGATGATTTTACCACTTAAAAAAAAAGCTTATTCCATGCTAATTATCTATTAGATATTCTTTTGAATTTGACAAGCCTGTTGGTCTAGTCGTTAGTGACCCTGACTGCTATGCCGGAGGACGTGGGTTCGATTCCCACCCAGGACAAATGATTGTTTGATGAGCACGATCATTTGTTCTGTGTCTGGGTGTAATTTATATGTTATATTTATGTATTTAGAAATACACACATCAAAAGTGTCTAGGGATCAACATATATTTTTGCAATAACTTTTCTCCTGATTGATATTAATTAAAATGTTCTTTAAGGATTCATCAAATAAAGTGTTATCGTTTGTCACAGTAACGATAAACCAAGTCACCTTTGCATTCATAAAGAAATTTGCCATTTTCCTAATAAAGGGATTTTTGACATTTGAACCACTAACATTAAAGTTCGAAAAAAAGACTGAAATAACAGTTTTCTTTAAAATTTTATTGGGTAACTTAAACAATTAATAATCCGTGTTTTTACCGCGAACACTAACAACACAAGAACATCGGTTTGGCATACTCAAAATGAGTTCATCCAAATCACGCTGTGGAATGGCCGCCCATGTTCGTTGCAACAACAAAAAAAGGTCTTCTTGCGACTGGATACCCTCCATATTCGGCAGAGCTCTTCTCTGTAGCATATCCCATGCATGCTCAATCGGGTTCAAGTCTGGCGACTGAGCAGGCCAGGGCAGGACATTGATGTTAGCTGCGGCGAGAGTCTGTCTTACAACTCTTGCGGTGTGCGGTCGTGCATTATCATGCATTAACTGAAATAAGGGACCGATTTGCACTTGTAGAGGAACGATCACGTCTGATACAATCGTCTCAGCATAAATTTGAGCGTTGACGTTGCCTCTGATCCAAATCAACTCAGTTCTTCCGCCGATCCAAATACCCGCCCATACCATGATGGTTCCACCACTATAAGGATGGACTTCCTGGCAGGATTTTAATCGCTGTTGGCGTCCAGGGGTTCTCCAGTGTCGTATACGTCTTGTATCCGGTCTCATACCAAAACGAGACTCATCAGAAAAGCACACGAAACGCCATTGTTCTTCTGCCCAATTTCTGTGTTCAAGAGCCCATTGATATCGAATCCTACGATTGTGCATTGCTATAGGTGGTACCCGTAGCGGTCTTCGAGAATGAAGGTTCACTTCATGCAAGCGGTTTCTGACTGTTTGGTCGCTAATTAAGTTCCCTGAAGAGTGATGAAGCCTCACGGCTAACATCATGGCGGTTATTGTTGGAGCTCTTCGAGTTAAGATTTGAATGTATCGGTCTTGTCTCCGTGTGGTGCAGCGATACCGTCCTCCATGGCGCTCAGCCACGGTACCAGTGCTTCGGTAACGTGTCCAAAGTCGACTGATAACACTCTGACTTGTATTCAGAGCTAAAGCCACAGTACGTTGCCGGGAACCAGCTTCTATCATTCCCACGGCTCTGAGCATTTCTTCCCTGCTTAAATGACGTCGCCGCTCCATAATAACGTTGCTTTTAATCAGTAGTAGGGAAACAGTAGCACTAATAATGTCTTCAATGCGTTGTATGTTTTTATAGGGAAAATATTGACAGCTGATTTTCATCTTTTACTCGAATTTGATTTACAGTTCCTGATTCAAATTATGAAATGCACCAAAAAGGATCCATATAAATTTATAAAATCATAAATTTATTACAAAGCCACATCTCAATCTCAAGAAATCCGCATAAAAATGCTTGATCCCCAGACACTTTTGATGTGTGTATATAAGTATGTTTATCAGTTGTTTAGTACCCATAACACAAGCTCTGCTTAGCTAAGGGACGAGATGGCGTTGTGTGATAGTTGTGGAATATTATTATTATTAATTGTAATGATACAAACAAGGATATTTTTCTACCTCAGATACTTTAATAATAAATTTTAAAATAATAGATACAAATTTTTCGTCGGTTAAAAATCGCGAAGACTTGGGTATCGGCGATCTTGATAGATGAGTAGCGAGCGACTAGAGTCGGCGACGCATGTCGGCGACGCGACCTGTGTACGAGCCTCTATGGATTTGTATTGCGATAGTCGCCTGGAAACCAAAATCGTAAGGTATCGGAAACTTGCGTCGCCTCGTGTACGAACCTTCGTACACGAGGCGACGCAAGTTTCCGATACTAGAGTTTCGCCACTACTCATGACCTGCGGAAAATTCGAGGTACTAAATTTTTATAATGCAATTTGATGTAACGACATAGACACTAGCGCCGCGTCAAAAGGTCATGATGGGTGGTCAAGAATATGAATTTATAAAATGGCTGACACATGACTGTGACGATCAAAGTATATTTTTTAGGGTTCCGAAGGTTCAAAAAAAAAACGGAATCTTTATAAGATCAGTCGTGTGACAGTCCGTCCTTCACAGTTAATTTCCTGGGAACCTAACATTAATCCAAATCCAAATACTATAACATAATTTAAAAATTTTATTCAATAAAATAGAAAAAAAACCATCTCTCCCAACTTTTTAATAAAACTGCATACAAAATTATGATTTGATAGAGGATTGTAAATATTTTTCTATCGTTTTAAAATAATTACTTTCCAAAAATGATTCAAGAATATGCTACGGAACCCTTTATTCTGTGAATAAAATTAAAAATGGTAAATAAATTGTTCCGCCATCTTGAAAGTCGCGGAAACTCAAGTCGCCGCGATGTCAGCAGATAGGTAGCGCGCGATTGGCGTCGCGCGTCGCGTGCATGTGTACGAACGTATATGCATTTCTATTGCGAGAGTCGCCTGGATACTGAAGTCGTAAGGTATCGGAAACTTGAGTTTCCGAATGTACGAAGGGCCTAAGCGTTATCACATCTCCATACGAGCGGACAGAACCGAATGGAAAGCGCTCACGTCATAATAAACTATTTTTTCGCGAGAAAAAGAACGTAAAAATAGATCGCAGACCGTCCACATAAATCGTGATGCTAGAACGCGTTGCACTATTTTAGAGTCCTCGCCCACAGCGTGTTTTCACAGTGAAACTCGTAGCTATGCTAACGCAAAATGGCCGCGATGCTATCGCGATGATATCGCTGGCTGATATACCTTAGCATTTTAATTTTTTCCGCGTTACCGGCATCTGTATCGCTACTATTATATTGCTTTGTTTCTTGTTTAACCATCGATGCAGAAATAACTGAATTCAACACACTTTGGGTGTTTTCCAATTAGGTCCATAAATGTCGTCAAAAATGTGTGTTTGCACTAACTTAGTAGCGATGTTGAAACGCGCTTTGCATAGATCCCTTTTTTTGCAAAATGTTTTTTTGCCTTAACTTTGACTAAACTTAACAAAAAAACAATGTTTTGGCATATTTTTTTATACTTATATTAATACTATGCCTTAAAATTGTATTCAAATGGTTAGAAAACCTTCTCTCACACATTACAATACGAATAAGCAGCGTGGCACGCGGGACTCAAAAACTAGCCGTGGGCGAATGGCCTTATAACTCAACGGGAAAGCGGGCGATTCACAACACATTTTCTTTTTTCCCCTCTTTTAAAAGATAATGCTGATAAAATATAGCTCTAGAAACTGCAAGGAAATACCCTTCGTTGAGGCACGTTAACTTGTTTGTAGAGGATAGACCGGGAGCAGTAACTTGTATGAAATAATGTCATGCCTTGTGGAAAAATCTCGCTGGCTTGAAAGGCAAATTCTGTTCCACAAGATAGTTTTGCCGGGAGTGGTGTCTGCATAATATGATCAGAGTGGCGCCTTTTGTTTGTTTTTGGATTTTTATTTTTTTTCGTACAGTTTTTGAAGTTGATTCCCGTAAAATGCAAAGTTTTATGGAGTGGATAAATATAAGGTATAAAATATTTTATTTCGGATCTTTGGATAGAAAAGTTGTTTTGACTGATAAAATTATATTTGTTTCCGTAAAATGGCTTGAAAAACCACTTCCATAACTCTTTTTTTATTGTGTTAATGGTACACACTACACTGAATTATTATTATTATTTAATCGGAGACTCTAGTTATAAAACTCAAGCAATGGTCAGGTTATATGAAGACCATGCAAGATTTGTGTGTGACGAACTGACGATCTTTAGAGGAAAGATCCACATTTCATGTAGACCAAAATCCCAAATAGACCACTAGTAGATTTATTGCGATTAAATTATTCTTTTATTATATCAATTCACTTGAATAAAATATAATAATTATTATAGTCAGATAACTTTTATCTGAGGAATAAAAATGGCGGTTTGACAGCTTATCTACCTATAGAAAATGTGTAAAAATCGGCCCTTAATAGAATATAATAATTATTCCATTTTACGAGTTTTAACTACCTATGGTTAATTTTTTTTACCACCCTAGGAATTTCTTCCTGTATTATGGGTGCGTTTTCAAACATGGAAACTCATAAACACGAATACCCAGACCCGGAACAAATACTTGCAGATCATACAAATATTTGTTCCGTGCGGGGATTGAACCTGCGGTTTATGGTAATATTCGTCCAAGTGTTAAAATGTCCACATGTCAGAATAACATAATGTTATAGGTATTTCTATTTGGTTAGAATGAAGTTTTGCAAAAATCAACAAGTGTTATAATGTCCAAAAGTCATATTGAACATGGCTCAAAATCCTAGGTTTTGTGATAAAACGACACCTGGATTATTTTTTTGTAGATAGGTAATAGAACAAATTTCATTATTTTATATTTCAAAAGCCCTTTACGTTCCAATTTCGTTAAATAATTTAATTTGTAGATATTAAATAATTTTCTATTTTTGTCGTATGGACATTTTGTCACTTGATCTTTATAACAAAACTTTTGACTTTTTTACGTCATGACATGTGGACAATTTAACACTTGGACGAATGTTACCATAATTCGAACCTGCGACACGCTGCGCAACCGTGCATTAGTTTAACTATTGATCTTAACAACTGGCCCTTCCATTCCACACATTTGTCAAACTGCCTCTTTCATCAAATTTTCATCCAATATTTTACCTACACGAAACATTTATGTACACGGATTATGTACTACCGGTTCCCATACCCATCACACAACTAAGTAATCAACTTTGAATATTACACATGAATGCGTGAGCCGAACAAATATAAATGAAACCTTTAAATTGAACCCCTATTTAATCTGTGGCTCTTCATGGTAATTTTAATAGTAACTGCTAATCCTATATCGTTAAGTTAATCGGATTATTCGATATAGTTACACTTATTGCGGTTTTCCCTGTTTGCGTTTAAAAACGCGTTTAATCAAACTAAGTTCGACGTAAGTGACTATATAACCTTCGATATTGAGATCGAACTTTATCTGGCATTAATGGGATGTAATCGAACCTTCTATGCTCGGAGTCTCTCTGTGTAATCGAATCAGAAATTAAGAGATTCGTAGACGAACCAAAGTTGCTGATATAGCCCAGCGAATTGGCAGTAAAAGTGGCAGTAGGCAGGTCACATAGCACGCAGAACTGATGACCGAATGGGCCTTAAGAGCGTATATTCCGAAAGCTGGCAACGTCGCAAATGGATGTCAAATATTAACAAGTTTTAATTAATTTAGCATTGTTACTGTATGAAAATAAGAAATATGGCTCTGTAGTGCACTAAAAAATTTATAAGGGAATGCAATAATTAATATCGTAACACCGAATATATAGTTTTAGATGTAGAAAAAGCATTTGGAAGCTTTCCAAATGCCTTTTATACACCGGAAACGGTTACAAAATCAAATTCAGTGTTTTAATTGCATTCCTATATCATTTTTTTAGTGCACTACAGAGCGATATTTCTTGTTTTCATACAAAAAAATTGCCAAATTAATTAAAACTTGTAATTATTTGACAGCTTTTTGCGACGTTGCCAACTTTCAGAATATGCAGCCTTAAGGTTCTTAAAAAGAAAAAGAAAAAAAATAAGGTTTGGATTGAGATAGAATATTCATTTCGGGCGGTAGAGATTGGACTGAGCCTTCCGTATCAAATAATGTCACAAAAAAAATGAAAACAAAATGTGTGACAGACAATATTTCAGTAATAACCTACTTTTGCCGCCGTCTATACATTAACACTTACGAATTGACGTAATTTAAATAAGTTATTCGACTATTTCTGTTAAAATACAATAGCAAAAATAATCACAAATTTATTAATACTGCACCGTTTTATAAAATGATTTGCAGTACTATGAAAGTCAACAGCGTAATAAAAATAATTTATTTCCAATAATTTATTTTATAAACTTATAAAAGAAAGAGGTCATACGTGGGTTGTTGTGAAGGATTTTATGAATAAAGAAAATGAAATTAAAAAGGTGGCCAACAACGCAAACGTAACTGCTGAAGGAACATGAGGTCTCGGGTTGGGCTCGCAAATCGGGCAAAATTTTAATATTGGGTTTTTTATATGTCTATGTCCGCCCACCAAACGCTGTATGCCCAATAATAGCGTCTTCTGTGACCACAATCTTACATAAATAAGATATGCCAATTCTTGCAAACTAGATATTTTGATAAAAAAAATCTGTTTGCTTGTTTACCTAAAAAAATATTTAAAAAGGTTCAAGTGCAAAGACAAGTACTTGACTCCACGGGTGTCCCCCGTAATTCTCATCTCTGTCTCATCGCGCATTGTGATCGATTTCATAATCCCCATCCACGACTTCGCAAAATGTGGGTGAACCATTAGACCACTTCTGCTGTATTTTTCAACCACATCTTAAATAAACAGCAAAATTCCTTTCCTAAAGACACTTCCTTATGATACAGGAGCAATATTTCTTATAACATTTGTTTTGATCGCTCCCTCGCTTCAGATAAAACATGATAGCAACGTCCCAAGATTGAATACCGCAATCCTATGGCGAAGGGTAACTTGGTTTACGATTTGGGAGCAGGGTAATGTTTAGTACCTATGTACGATGTTACTTTTCGCAATGTAACCAGAAAATATTCGAGGAGACGCACTTTTTCGGTAAAATGCGGAGATGTTAATGGAATTTCGGTTGATTCAGATATCTCTATACAAGATTTTTTAGATGTGTACAAATATAGGTACATGCACCTATATCTATTTTGTTTTTTTAAGAAAAAGTATCATACAGATCAATTTCATTTCAAACTGTTACGATCAAGACAACTAATTAAAGCAACATAACTGAAGTAATATGTTTATGATATACAACCGCAAAAAATATTATTTAACTTAAACAATAGCAATCAAATAACAATTAACTTATACCTATAGCTTAATAAACTTAATAAGCTTGCTGACCTTTTATGAATTGTTTTAACCTGAGCCACGGATCCTATGTTCATTTACTAAATAATTAGTATATTCCTGAAATCTGATTACGTAAATCATCATTTCATAGAAGGTAATTTTGGTTGATATTTGTAGCTTGGCGAAACGGCGAAAATATCTGGCTGAAATATTAATAATATACGCTTAACATAGAAATCAAAAACCTATTTCTCAACTACGACAATTACAACCATTTGACAATTTTCCAAAAACATGAATACGCGTGTAAATTCTTGTCATACGCGGTACAATCGAGTACAATAGACATAACACACAGATAGTGTGTTTGAAGGAATCATTTCGGCACTTTGGCAGAAGGCCACGACGAAATGTACCGACAGACTATGTACTCGTGAGGGATGGCACGCATCAGATTTTTTTTGTTTTTTTTTTGCCTGCTTCATTGCTAATATTAAAAATGTTTGGTTTAAATCGGAATTTTCTTTTAAATCCTTTGAAGCTGATAGTGTTGTTGTCTAGAAAATATTCAAGAAACATTCATTTACCGTCGTGTTACGTGTACCCTTGAAACTAATTATTTTCTTTTTGAACTTCGTTTAATATTGTGGAAGTAGTAATTTTTTTTTTTGTTAACCACACTTACGGTACACAGTTTCAAAAAAACAGCTTTATCGATACGGTCATACTTTGATTTTAGTCATTTTGCACAGTTGGCGCAGTGGCTAAGCGATCGACTGCTGCACAGCGTGTCGCCGGTTCGATACCAGCACGGAACACAAAAAAAAATATTAATTACAAGTAGTGGTTCCGGGTCTAAGTGTTTGTGTGTGTCAGTTTCTATGTTTGTAAACACACTCACGATACAGGAGAAATAATCCTAGAACCCTAAAATTATCCAAGTGTATTTTTTTTCTAACGTTTCACAACAGTTCAAATAAAAAAAAGTTTTGAATAATTTTGATTATAATTCGTATTGGCCAACCCTACCGGTACAGTCACGAACTAAATCGTTAAATGTGATTTAACGAACCTCTGCCAACGTTTGGGTAAGAAATCTATTCTTGTTATTAGAATTGCTTCATTGGTTTAGTGGCAATAAGCTGTGCGGAACTACAGGCCTTGAACCCGATTCTCTGGCCAGTTACTTACATTACATTCTTTTTTTATTTGATTAATTTTTGAAATTTAAGTTTCGTCCTTTTTTAAGATTTTTAACTTTTAAGATAACTTTGATACACACCACAAACTTCGGAGATTTTGCATGCAATATTTAAAGACCAAAACTAGGTTTTATTGCCAGATTTAGACACAACACGAAAATAAAATGCCTATAAGAATAAAGTAATTCTGTAACATCTGCGATGCGTATGTGACCAGCGGTACTATCCTTTAAGTAAAGAGCCTTATGTGCAGCGCTGGTACAGCCTCGAAAATACAGCTGCAAACTGTTTCTCTAAGGCAGCGCTGTGGCCTGGCAGCCCTGAGCATGCGGATGCGACCAGCAAGTGAAGATGGTATTCAAATATTTTTGCCGGAGAACGACAATTATACCAAACTGTCATATTCATTTAACTACATTTCATGATGGACATTTTAAACTTAAAATGATACATTGTATCCACTCTATTCTTTACAGTCAGTTGCGAATGACAGAAAAGAGTCGACGAGTCGACTAATACAAAGGCTAGACTTGCCACCACAATTTCAGTCATAATTTTGACGATGTCATCAACCCAATGCGATTTCCGTTTCCCAAAGCTCCCTGACCTATTTCATAACCATTTACCTAAGTCCCAAGCAATGTAAAACGTTATATATTACCTATTTACATAAACAAGATTAATAGCAACTTTGTATCTTTAATTTATTCATTGTGTTTTAATTCCTGTTTGTAAAATCGGTCGTTAGAATTATTTCCGAGCCGCGATCACGTCGTTTGAAATTCAAATTTTAAGATCATTTTGTCAAAATTAACGCACTCGGTGTTTCAAAAAGGTTTGCTGTAAATTTTCTCGTCAAGTGTGACGATTATATTTTCGTTCAAAGGTGACCTACGTAAATTATAAATTATTTTGGTTCAAAGGTGTTTCTACGTAAATTTAATGGAAAAAAAATCACTACGTGCTCTTTTTTTTTTACAATTCATTTACATTCATAACCTTGTAAATACGTCTTTCCAATATTTCTTATTTTAATGAGAAAATTTGATTTATTCAGGTAGGTACCTAATGTAGTTCATGCAGTGTGTTGTTTGCATTATAACTTTATAGGCGAGTCATTGAATATTTTCTTTTATTTATTTTCGACTTATATTTTGTTTATAAGTGTTTATTTGAGTTTAAAAATGATCGATTCAGTAATAATAATTCTTACTACCAACCTAAGTAACCACGTAAATAAAAAGACGTAATAAATGTTTAAAAATACACACATAAACATTACAAATATAAATTTAAATTATAATCATAAAACATGGCATACAACTTAACAAAATAACATAGATATTAATGCACTTCCATGAAATAGCTTCTGGTCTCAATTAGCTCTCAGTTGGACGTGGGTTGATGGATGAGAGAATAGTTGATCGATCTCTTGTAAACGAATGAAGAGGAGGTTTTTAATGTACTGTAAACAGGACACTGTGTTATGTTACTAACAAAACAGGAATCAACGGAAAATAGACCTTCAGCACTTAGTGATGATAGAGCTTTGGACAGGTAGCTTTGAGCCCCAACTTTGCCCGCCTGAAGTTGATCATTGATCCTACGAAAAGTAATTGGCAACACATAAATAAACTAACATCCTTTCCATTTTTCCATGGGGAAGGTGGAAACTAGAAAGCTACGTTCTTACATGCTCCTTTCGTCTGATCCACATTCAAACATCTGGTCATGCAAGTGCGCCGAATGCGAGTACTATACACCCGACTTTTCTGAAGTATTTCACCAATTAGTTAATAGAAATAATAGTAAATAGGAACTATAAAGATCTGATTGGACATCTTTAAGAAGCTAATAGACTAATCCATGGATGCATTATTAATTTGCAGAGTTGTTCACCCACGCAGAACTATTAAAATGGTAATTAATTCTCTCGCAAAATAGGCAAAAGTAAATGTACGTAAATCTTTGCTAAAACACCTTATTGGTAGAAACTCATCAAACGATAAATTTAAAATTTTAATAGCCTGACAATTATACGACGTTAAACATAGCATCCAATATTTTGGCAGAATCATCCACAGTTCCTCCATTAATAACTTTAATATCTTTGTATAAAATCACTACCCTGTCATATAAATGATATTTATTTATGGAAGTAGGTTCAGAATAAAACCCACTAGATGAGGGCGATTTCGTACCTACCTGACTTCTCTCAGAAAAAACAGAAGAAACATTCCGGACATTATATTGGACCATGCAGGTTAGTGTATGACCAATTTTATCTTCATTTTACCGAGAATAGACAAAGTTATTTCATGATTATTTCTATACAATTCGACTGTTTTTTGCATAAGTACACAAAGGCACGATCCGTGGACCATAGAAGAATGGAAACATGTCTTTTCTATATTTTATACATTGCCATGTTTAAAACAGTACACATCTTTCTACTTTCTGTCATTTTGTCTTCCGTCGACATAACTGGTTTCAATACTGACATGCAATGCGTGCTGACAATGATATTGTAAAGTCACCCGCATATCCTCGAATCTTAAATTCGAAGACATATGACATCTGCGAACTCGCAATGGGCTCCTAGGCTTCTTTCTTTGAATGGGATCATAGAGAACAGGCTTAAATTTCAATGGTGGGATTGTTGCCAGAGCGAATATGTCCTGGCACAAGAACATGTTCTTGTTTGTTGGCACAAGCTAAAAGAGGTCTATGCCCAGCATTAGATGATGACATTAGGGTCCGTATAGGGTCAAATGCCTGCCGGCGTTGCTGGACTTTCTTAAAAGACCACCGCGTTGATGGAAACCAAAGGGACAAGGTAATTTTTAGTCTGTAAGTCATTTCCTCTCCACCAGTAGGGTAGGACTAATTTGATGTTCTAGCCCAAAAAAAAGATGTAGATTATGATGCTAGGCAATCTAAAATCACCTACACTCAATGATGGAATGATAAATGTGTGTTCAATACAGTAGAACACGCTAATATTAGTTACAATCTTGGCTGAAACCCTTACCCTCAAAACCATAACTCTAAAGTGTTAATAGTTTGACAATTATATACGTACGTTCAACGTTAAACATAGTGTCTAATATTTGGCACAGCCATCAACACAGTGTGACCCTCCATACATCATTGGAGCATTTATGAGTTTAATAACTGCCATATCACAACTCGACTGTGACAATAATGGGCTGCGGGTAACATGTCTTTCTCGCCGCACATTTGGCAGGCAGTGTAGGTAATGGTTGCAAACAGTGTCCCCGATTGATATGCAAAAGATCTAACTATACTATCGAGCAAAATTATGGAATCACTTACTCCGATTACGCGCCATCTTAAGTACTCAATAAGGGGTTAAGAATATTAAAAATTGTACCGTTTTAAAGGTTTAACTGTTAACTTTAAATTTATATGAAATTAATTCAAACCATTTTGTCATAGCGAGTTTCCTTCGTGGCTTGGAAAGCACGTAAAGCCGTTGGTCCATGGCTGTCATTTGTAGATCTTTGACAGCTGTTACTGTTAGTCAGAAGCTCTAAATTCTGACAACCAGTCTTACCATGTGGTATCGTATTACCCAGTAACCGGGTTTTAGGGGTCCCATAGGCAGTTGCTCCATGAAAAATACTAGCTAATACCTATCCAGCTGCATCCGGTTTACCTGCCGACCCCAATATAGTTGGGAAAAGGCTAGGCAGATGAAAATGCTATGTTAATCTAAAGCCAAAAACAAAAATAAAAGAGCGATCAGAGAACAATAAAAGTAGGTCAGCTTTCCATAGTCAATCACATACATCAAACAACTATCTAATTTAGGACATAACACCGAAGATTTTACTCACAATTACTCATTACTGTTTTAAATAACCGTGATTGATGTGGTTCCGTACATAGCCCTAGTTTTCACTAATCTGTCGGTAAGTCAACGATCCTGCAAGATGTGTCATTGAAAAGAAAATAAGTAAGTTTTTAGACATTTTAGTCATTATTGGAATGTGGTGTTATGATTCACAGTTTGACATCGTTTTAACACTTATTTAGAGCTTCCATTACGAGTTAAATATGAATGCATGTTTTTCTAGTCAATATTTAATTCAATTACCTACCATTATATTCTTCTACTTAATAAACAAGGAAACTTTTCTTTCGGCTTTGTTTGGTAAATATTTCAGTACTGTTTATAAAAAAAAAAGTAGTATAACGAAATATTTTATATTGCGTTTTACTACCTTCCGTTTTTTATTCAAAGATGAAAGTTGAAAACAATTTACTTTCACGTTCGTCGTAAAATAACATTCTCTGAAGTAAAATAACGTGTTGATATTGACTTTGACTTAATTAACTCTGATAATAAAGGGTGTCTCTAATGTCTACACCTTCACAAAAAAAAAAAACTGGTTACTTTTAGTGTCACATATGAAAAACGATTTAAATAAACATTAATATTGTAAAACTCGCATTTTACAAAACGTCGCTCACTGGACGCCTCAGGGAGAAAAATGCCGTCGAGGTCGACCGCAGTTGAGGTGGTCTGACAATATGATCATGCTCGTGGGGCAGACATGCCCAAAATAGAGAGGTTTGGAAGGAGAAAGCAGAAGCCTTTGCCCAGCTGTGGGACACAGAATAGGCTATGAAAAATGTAGAACCCATTAATATGTGATCTTTTAAGTGGTTGGCAGTTACTAGCTGATAAAAATGCTCAATTTTATATCAGGAGTTGCAGCCAAAAGCAGGTCTATTTCGTGCAAAAGAAAAATAGAAAATGTCGGAAACCAGTTCAAGTTTGTGTATGTGAGTGAAAATGTTTATTAATGCACTCATGACAGACATGCAATTCTTAAAGTTGGGCTACTTTTTTGTAAATGTTTTATTACTTTAAGTGAGAAAGTTTGGATACAATTTTGGCTCAATTCCACAACTATCACACAACGCCATCTAGTCCCAAGCTAAGCAGAGCTTGTGTTATGGGTACTAGACAACTGATAAACATACTTATATATTTCTAAATACATACATATTATAGATAAATTACACCCAGACACAACAAAATATGATCGAGCTCATCACACAATCATTTGTCCTGGGTGGGAATCGAACCCACGACCTCCGGCATAGCAGTCAGGGTCACTAACTACTAGACCAATAAGTCTGGAATAAACCTAGGATGCCTTTAATCACGCTATTACTCTTCCGTAGTATAATTTCCGAGTTACACTTATTGGAAGCAGATGGAAACATCTAGTAACCCATACATCAAAGATGATAAAGCACACATAGACTCATACATACGCAATAACTTTACTGCTTTCAAAAAAAAAAACAACCCAACAACGTAATTAAAATCCGAAATGTCGTTAATAAAACCCGAATACTCCCGAACACAAACACGGAACTGTAGTCTGGTAAAAAGTAAAATCTGTAGAGGTGGACGCACTCTCTAAGTTCATTACCATTTGCCTCTTGGCAGGAGACAGGCGTCACCTGTAAAACACCTTTTACCACCTACGACTTGGCTCTCTGCCAGATCTACCTATGTTGCCATTCTCCATTCAGTATGAGGAATCTTAGGACGTCTGTAGACGGCCGACTTTTGACCGACGTTAAAGTTTTACGGTGAGAGTAATCGACGGACGCGGATGGACGTCTTTGATCCATAGAAAATAAGATGATGACAGGAATAAGCAACATTTTAAATAAAATAGATCCAGTCTACCTAATACAAAAACACTCAAAAAGACATTGTCACACACTTTCATATTTTGACAACGATCGGTCGACAATCTTTAAAATAGTTGTGCCAATCGTCTCTATTCTATTTTTTTGCTCCCATTCCACATTTATTGCTTTTCCTATATACACTGCCTTATTAAGTAATCTAATAGTTCTCAGTGGTTATCTTCTAAAAGCAGAATTTTTAGAAGCAAACAGAAAAGCTGAAAATTTCAACGATTGCGCTGTTTTTCAACGCGGCTGTAATATAGTCAGCTTTAAAACAACTTCTGTCAGCATAAATCTAATTAATCGAACGATAATACTCGCCAGCTAAAATGTAAGCATTTGACAGGGAAAATTTTTCATATGCTGCTCAATCCTAATTGCGATTTACTTCAAAGCCTCCACTGACCATTAAAATCGGACGTCTTTATGTTCTGTATATGTGTTACGTATACAGAACGCAAACTTAAAGATAACACATTATGATTGATGGCGGGTCCTATACGTCCCCGTACGGTATTATTGGGTCGAAAGGTATTTATACTATTTATGTTAGAGCGTACAAAGGTAGGCCTAGGATGAAAGGACTAGGAATTTAGGACGAGAAATTTGTAAAACATTGTGTGTTGGGAATATCTTTTACGGTAACGTTGGTAATTTTGTTTGAATGTGGAAAATTGATAAAGGGATTCACAAAACATACGAGCAAAACATATAGGCATTATACCTATAAGGTAGTTACTATACCACTCGTCCGCGCGGTTGGGCGCAGCCGGTGAAGCAAATGATTAGGAGGTGCGCCGCGCGGACACGCGGGCTTGTCCGCGCGGTCATGCGGTGTTCGTATAGTGTGTTAGGCATTAAACACAAGCCATTCTACTTGAAATTCTCTGCACCGCCCAACCACGCGGATGAACGGCACTATGTGAGAATCGCCAAAATATTAACTCACATTTTGCCAGTTTACTTAAATAAAATTTAATGGGGCAACGTCCTCAACTACATATACCTAACCTACTAAAACAATGTTAATCCGCATTTCATTAGGCTTTTGCCTATACATATACCCATATGGTAGGAATATAACCAGGGTCAATGTAAAAGTGATGTCGTTCACCTTGTTCATCCATCAAGTTCGCAGAAAAGAGGTCAGTGCCCAAAAAGGTCATCGTAGATATAAAGGACTAAAGACCCACCTTTTTTATCCTACCTCAAGACATGAAACCCTAGCATGACTTTTCTCGTTTTTGTGATGTAAACTGGAACTTTGACGGTTATTTGATGAAAAAAATAGTTCCGCAATTATATGCTAGAAGCCCTATTTCAATTTTCCATACAATAAACGCAGTTAATACTTCAAGTACGCTGTAAATGAAATGCTGAAATCTTTGCCTCTGTAGGCTTGCATAACCTGAAACGCACAAAAAAAATAGGGTGAAACGCACTTATTGAAAAGAAATTGATTTAAATGAATTCTAGATAGTGAGATCTAGATTATAATGATCGGAGTACAGAGAAACCGCCAGTGAATTGCGCAAACTGACGTCATAAATTACTTCTGAATTCACAATATAGGACTAAAAATGTACTTTGGTAAAACGTCATCCAAAAAAAAACCAGAAAGGCACAATTCTGTTGTTATAAACCTCGAGATTCAGTAACAACGAAGCTACATAAATGCAGAACAAACAACCTAACAAATATGAAAAAGCAGTAAGCTAAACTTCAGTTGAAGCAAACTAAGTTTAAACTAAAAACAAACAAGAAAGACAGTCATCCAAAGATTTAAATTGTAAGATTGCCCCTACTGTATCAAAAACTTTTGTTGACAATGATATTTGAATATTACTGTCTCACTCAAATATGCCTACTGAAAATCGTAAATTTAGTGCAAATACCTTTTAGACAACCTCTTTTTTCATAGTTTGGAATGAGTGCCTTCTACTCCAACCAGAGATGGGGACTCCAAGGTTAAAGTAGAGGAGGCTGGACTTGACTGGCTAAAGACTAACCTCTTCCTTCAGTCGCCCTTTGCGCAAACTAAGAACAAATTAACCTTGCAATGAGACTTGCAACATGACTTGAGACGTGACTTAGCGAAACATGCACATTGTGTTGATATTCTTTGTGCGAGTAACATCACCAGATATCGCGTGTCAAGGTGATCAGAGGAATGATCTTAAAGAACGTCTTCTACTTGTTTTATCTGTACAATCTATTACAAGACACACTCGATCTTGTAGAAAATCTCGTTGCTTAGATTTCTACGGTGAGAGGCTAAGAGCACTTCTATAGGTTTAAATCTTTGCAGATATTCTACGAAACCTTATACAAGATCCTCGGCCGTGATGTGAGATAAAACACACTGTTTTGTTGCTCAACATAATTCTGATAACGTTATAACTTGAGATATATTACGAGGTGAAGACTGCTTGGTTTACAAGCAAACTTTGTTTAATTTGTAAACGTAGATGTTCTAGATTTTAGTTTGGAGTTTTCCAGGAATTATGAACTGAGAATTATAGTTTAAAGGGAAATTGTTCTGTCACATACCTACTAGTAAAGTATTACCTGGGTCGTGGGACGGTCTAAGCAGAGTACGGCGGCCCTGGAACGCAAAGGTTATGTGAAGGGACAGGGTGGTTTTTAGTCAAGAAGAGTCTGAGAGTTCTTTCTTCTGCAGAGCGGGCGGACTCATTTGATGATTTTGAAAGAACCAAAGCGAGGCAAACAAATACATAAGTAATTAGTACATTACTGCCGCGGCCTATAATGGCTACTTTGCTGGTCGCACTGATGATGGCCGACAGCGCAGCGTAGCGCAGCTCCAGGCCGACACAGCGCGGTCAGCATGCAGCACTGGATGGACGAGCTGAGATAAAGGCCGAGGCCGTAGGCCGAGGCCTTTACAGCGAGGACAGCAAGGGCTGCAATGATGGCCAAGCTGGAAGGCCTAGAGCGTAGCTAGGCTATAGCTCGAGGCAATCATAGCGTGACCAGCGAAGTAGACATAGTGGGCCGAGGCTTGTATAGTGCTTTACTCAAAAATGCAAGTACCTAACCTACATAAAACCAGCAAGTGATTTAAATAAAATATATATTTGTCGGATCCGGTCAATAGTACGGACAGCAAACGAATCGTAAGCGCGCCATTTTGAGTATCACGTGGTCTGCGTGCGCTTATACAGAGTCGTGATGTTTCATCGGGGCTGGGAGGAGCGCATTCAGTGCCTGACCGCAGCAGTGTGAAGACATCCCGAAACTGTACTCGATTCGTTGTGCCCATTATAAGTGTAGTGAGTGATTAAATTAAATTGTGTTTGATTTAATTTGTGATTTAAAATTAAAATAACCAAGTGAACCGCACCCAGTGTATTTTCATTGCACGAGACCCAAACTCTGCCCACATGATGCCTGAATCTGACGGAATTACCGGTGGCTCCGACATCAGAATTGGGATCAAATCGTGCTAATGAAATTACACGCGGGAACAGTGACAATAACAATCAGTGGAAGTTAGTTACTTTTTGAAATGCAAAACCAGCAAACTTTGAAAACGCAGCCAGTGAAAAACAAGTTTTTATTGCCGGAATTCGACCCCGACAAACCGGATTCCGATGCGCGGTCGTGGTGCGCCACCACCGACTTGTTTTAACGGGAGTGCAGTGGAGGGATGCCAGCTTATTTTGACGCTGAGCGAGGCGCTAAAGGTGAAGCATCAACCTGGCTATCTCAAATAGCCTACAAAGGAATTTAAGGTACTTTTTACAACAAGATTTATTTCGAAAAGGCGGGTACCCTCATAAAAAAAAATGAGTGGTGAAAAACCAAGTGATAAAGAAACATTACCCACGTTCGCCAGTCGTTTCATATCTGATGCGAAAAATGAACTCTATCTGTGAATCATCGAAAACAAGTGACACCAAGCGAGGAAAAATAACGTCAATTAAGTGTTTTATCTGTGCTAAAACGCCCATAAGCGTATTGAGTGCAGAAGTAAGGCGATGGATACGAAGGGAAGACCTACAGCATCAAGTCAAGTGACGCAGCAGCCGGCATCGAAGACTTTGGTGTGCTTCAAATGTGGCAAGCCAGGTCACATAGCCGTGCGCTGTACGAGCAGTAGTGGCGGCAGTGGCAACGGACCAGTCCAAGGTGCGGCGCGACGCGTCGATGTCTGCATCGTGCAACCACCATCAGACATGTTCCAACACAGGTGAATCGTTTCATTTTTTACTTACGCCTCTGGTGCCTTGTGTTCTTTATGTTGACTATCGCTGGTTAAGCGTTAGTGAGTTAATATCGCTGGTTAATCTTTTGTTATTATTACTGTCTAAGTGATAGGATTTGTAACGCTGGTTAAGCGCTACAATGTTAAGAACTGGTTAAGTACTTCAGTGATTTACAGTACTGCGTAAGTAGTGAAGCATAGTGCTGGTTAAGTGCTGTGGATTTGGGGGGAATGCCTGAGGTTCAAGTACCATTTTGAAGTAGAGATGTTGAGTTGGATGATAGTGTGGAATCTTAGGTCGGCTGGTCGGACCGTACCAGTAGCTATTTCGTAGCCGTAATCCGTATCTTATTGACATCTCGGTGTCCATAGAAGCGCGGTGTGCGGATGGCACTGGCGGAGGTCGTGTATTGTGCGTTCATGGTGAACGTTGTGAAACAAACAGAGGTTTGTTAGTGGGGCTAGTGTTAGCCACAGGCCACGAATTTGATTCCTGCTGTTTTGATTACAATATTGCTGCATTGTGATAATACAATTGCAAAGGTACTTGAATGCTCTGGGATTTCCGGTCCGTCTTAATTAGATCCAAAGTTTAAGGGTCTGTTTAGAGTGATAAAGATTTTGAGATGGTGACCGTTACACATTGAAACCCTTGAATTCTAAGTGTACCTACAAACATTCCAACGGGTCATGTACCAGTCGAAGTTACCATAGATTCTGATTAAGTTGTGGTGAGAGGTCGAGTAAAACGGTCTATTGGCCGTCTTGTTTTCGACTGTACCAGTAGCCATTTCGTAGCCGTAATCCGTATCTTATTGACATCCCGGTGTCCATGGAAGCGCGGTGCGCGGGTGGCTCTGGCGGAGGTCGGGGTCTTGAGAGACCATAGTGTGTAGTCGGCGGGTGATGCACTCGGGCGATCCACGTGGTGGATGCGCACAGAAGTTCTGATCCATGCATTGGATGTGTGAAAGCAATGTGATTGCTGGTCGGCTAGAGAGCCGTGGCGTTAGAAGTTTTACTCGAAAGTTGAAGGTCACTGGAAAATCGGTAGTTTTTTGCAATAGAGTTGTGAAAGTAGATTCGAACGACTGTGGTACATGGCCCGGGGTAGTTGTTGGTGGCCCGGGGTGGTTGTTAGTGGCCTAGGGTAGTGATTGATGTATTTTCAATTGGCTATTCCCAATGTTTGATTTAGTTAAAGAGTATTGGTTTTAATGGTACAGTAGAGTTGAAATTCCCTTATTTTCAGCAAAGAACTGAATATAGAGTTTGGTCAGGAATGACCGAGTGGAACAGTATTCTGTCGTGGACTATTTTGTGTTTCAGAGTGATTATTACACGTGGACGAGTGAAAAGAGTTGAAGGAGGCCTACACTGAGGTGGTTGAAAGAGGCTGAAGAAGAAGATCACACGAGGACGTGTGAATCGCAGGATGGCCGTGTCGGATCCGGTCAATAGTACGGACAGCAAACGAATCGTAAGCGCGCCATTTTGAGTATCACGTGGTCTGCGTGCGCTTATACAGAGTCGTGATGTTTCATCGGGGCTGGGAGGAGCGCATTCAGTGCCTGACCGCAGCAGTGTGAAGACATCCCGAAACTGTACTCGATTCGTTGTGCCCATTATAAGTGTAGTGAGTGATTAAATTAAATTGTGTTTGATTTAATTTGTGATTTAAAATTAAAATAACCAAGTGAACCGCACCCAGTGTATTTTCATTGCACGAGACCCAAACTCTGCCCACATGATGCCTGAATCTGACGGAATTACCGGTGGCTCCGACATATTAATTAACTAGAAATTTAATTTAAATAACAATTATGAAAAATACAGTAACTAAAATTCAACACCGACTTTCCTGGTTTCATTATTACTTACTAATAGTTTGCGATAATTTTAATGCGATGTTTGACTGCTATATTTTCTTCATTTATTACTTCATTTACTTAAAGCAAAAAAGTCACTAAATAAAAATAAAAAATTCGCTGAACCGCGCTTTTGTTCCTTCTTTGTATTTTTTTTTAAATAATATGGAATACAATCTTTTTGTGCCTACCTCTTTATATACAAACAGCTGTGTTTTAAATAAAATCTTTTTGCATTTGTTTTTTTAAGACGTTGGAACGTCAAAATAGCGGCCGGCAATGTTCTTGCCGGCCTGGTAGAGCGGCCAGCAAAAACATTGCTGGCCGCTACTTGAAACAAACCGGCAAAGTCTACTTTGCTCAAACAAGATTGTCAAAATAATGACCACATTACATGTATTTTTGAGTAAACGTATTTTACATGAAGATTCTCTTCAAACTAGTCTATAATGTAGACTTTTGGAAACTGCTGATAGTTTTTTACTACATCTTATTTTTTTCCCTTTTGCCATTGTTATTTTCTTTATGAAAAACAATCGCAAGTCAGCTTGCTCACAACAAACTTTTTAGGGCTAACGACGAGACAAAAATAAAAATGAACGCTATCTCATACAAACCCAACAACAAAGGCAAAAATATCTGCGGAAACTACACAAAATTCATCTCAAAAGAAAATACAACAGACAATCACAGATCATATTTCTCTCAATGAAAAACAGCTGCGAACAATCCATTTTCGTGGTTTTTCTAGCAGATTAACCATCAACACAGTAAGAATAATAATCAGAGATGCTTGAACGAAAAATATATCAATAAAAACTAGGGAGGAGGAAAATTCGTTGGAGGCCAGCCAAATTTTAATAGAACTCATTTAAATTAATACTGATGAACCCAATCTTGTGGGCTAATAACACTAATTTCCGAAATAGTTTTAGGATTATATTCTGCTTTTAAACTTAATTTGTGTCATATATTTGATGGCTTATAGAAGAATGGTAAAAACCATCCATTAAATTAGTTGAAATGTTATGCTTCTGAATTCATAGCTTCTTTAGCGTTTTAGCAATAGATTTTTAAAAATACGGAGCATAAAGTTTCTGCTGAATTTTAATAGTAGATGAGTAGGCTTAAAATATCCACAGGTAGCAAAATGTCCCTTTCGCAGGATGTCCCTTTTAGTTTATAGAAATGTAGAGGGTCCGAATTATCAAATTTAATGGATGAATAAATTATTTCATACGTTGATTCATAATTTCGACAGCTAATTGGCTAAACTCACAATGTTCTTCAGACGGTTTAGAATCTCAGTCATTAGGAGAATCGAGTGAGAGACACAAATAGATAACCAGCTTCATCACTTCTATTATAAGCTGTGATGTGTTTTTGTCTTCCAGCATAAGTAAAGTTCACAAGGTTCTTTTCTTCAGGTATGTAAATTATGTTTTCTAAAATGACATCAGTGTCTTTCACAATGCCATCAGCAAAGGAGTGGAACTCTCTGCCTGGGTCTGTATTTCTGACCGCATACAACCCTAATCTCTTCAAAGTTAGAGTGCCGATGTGAGAGTCGACCTTCTCTTATTTTAATCTACACACATCAAAAGTGTCTAGGGATCAAGCATTTTTATGCGGATTTCTTGAGATTGAGATGTGGCTTTGTAATAAATTTATGATTTTATAAATTTATATGGATCCTTTTTGGTGCATTTCATAATTTGAATCAGGAACTGTAAATCAAATTCGAGTAAAAGATGAAAATCAGCTGTCAATATTTTCCCTATAAAAACATACAACGCATTGAAGACATTATTAGTACTACTGTTTCCCTACTACTGATTAAAACCAACGTTATTATGGAGCGGCGACGTCATTTAAGCAGGGAAGAAATGCTCAGAGCCGTGGGAATGATAGAAGCTGGTTCCCGGCAACGTACTGTGGCTTTAGCTCTGAATACAAGTCAGAGTGTTATCAGTCGACTTTGGACACGTTACCGAAGCACTGGTACCGTGGCTGAGCGCCATGGAGGACGGTATCGCTGCACCACACGGAGACAAGACCGATACATTCAAATCTTAACTCGAAGAGCTCCAACAATAACCGCCATGATGTTAGCCGTGGGGCTTCATCACTCTTCAGGGAACTTAATTAGCGACCAAACAGTCAGAAACCGCTTGCATGAAGTGAACCTTCATTCCCGAAGACCGCTACGGGTACCACCTATAGCAATGCACAATCGTAGGATTCGATATCAATGGGCTCTTGAACACAGAAATTGGGCAGAAGAACAATGGCGTTTCGTGTGCTTTTCTGATGAGTCTCGTTTTGGTATGAGACCGGATACAAGACGTATACGACACTGGAGAACCCCTGGACGCCAACAGCGATTAAAATCCTGCCAGGAAGTCCATCCTTATAGTGGTGGAACCATCATGGTATGGGCGGGTATTTGGATCGGCGGAAGAACTGAGTTGATTTGGATCAGAGGCAACCTCAACGCTCAAATTTATGCTGAGACGATTGTATCAGACGTCATCGTTCCTCTACAAGTGCAAATCGGTCCCTTATTTCAGTTAATGCATGATAATGCACGACCGCACACCGCAAGAGTTGTAAGACAGACTCTCGCCGCAGCTAACATCAATGTCCTGCCCTGGCCTGCTCAGTCGCCAGACTTGAACCCGATTGAGCATGCATGGGATATGCTACAGAGAAGAGCTCTGCCGAATATGGAGGGTATCCAGTCGCAAGAAGACCTTTTTTTGTTGTTGCAACGAACATGGGCGGCCATTCCACATCGTGATTTGGATGAACTCATTTTGAGTATGCCAAACCGATGTTCTTGTGTTGTTAGTGTTCGCGGTAGAAACACGGATTATTAATTGTTTAAGTTACCCAATAAAATTTTAAAGAAAACTGTTATTTCAGTCTTTTTTTCGAACTTTAATGTTAGTGGTTCAAATGTCAAAAATCCCTTTATTAGGAAAATGGCAAATTTCTTTATGAATGCAAAGGTGACTTGGTTTATCGTTACTGTGACAAACGATAACACTTTATTTGATGAATCCTTAAAGAACATTTTAATTAATATCAATCAGGAGAAAAGTTATTGCAAAAATATATGTTGATCCCTAGACACTTTTGATGTGTGTAGTTGGTTTGTATCACTATAAACAAAAGGTAAAATTATCAAATGAGTGCTTAGTCCTTAGTCCACCCAGGGCAGGGCGGGCGGGACTGTCAGACTCGTACTGACTAAAATCCACGGTGTCCTTCAATAGCCCTTTATGTTCCGGGGTCACGGTAATGAGATAAGTCCCGCGACCCCGGCAGGCTTTGGCCCTCTAGAGGGGGGCCCCGTATCACTACAAACCTAGACTAAATTCATGAGCAAACCCATCTTCTATAGAAAACATATATTATGAAGTTTAATTGATAACGCATCAAGTAACTACATAGATTATAAATCAGTAAGGTCAATTTTGTAACGATAATAACATCCATGTACTAAGTATAAATAACAACTAGGCATTTTTAAACAAAAAAATCAGTAATAATCCATCTATCACATTTATCCATCTTGTTGCTCTTTCTTTGTTTATCTCTGTATCAGCCTAAAATAAACTAGCAGTTTTATTTATTTAAAGGTTTATTCAAAGACACAAAAGCCGCAAAAGCTTAACTTTTCATGTAGAAAATTCAACCCATTCTCGATTCCACTCCAACGATAATCCTATCAAAACATTTAGAAAACGTTGGAATAAAAATAATATCAAACGCCGGTGAATAAGTACCTATCATTCAGACACCGTGTGACGTAGCGGAAAAAACCACCCCAAAAAAAAACTCGACTATGCAGTGATAAACCTTAGATTCACAGCAGACATACATAAGCAAAAAAGAAACAAAGTGACAAATTTGAAAAAAAAAATAGTAAACAGGTGGCAAGAAAACGTAGATAAATATAAATAAAAATAACAAACAACAATAAACGTGATACCCCGGTGAGTATCATTCAGACGTCGTGTGACGTAGCGGAGTTCACCTGTCTGGCGGCGCCCGCGCACGTGACGTCATCGAAGATTTATAGTACACGTAGACGCGACACCTTCGATGTTGTGACGTAGGGAACCTAGCTAAAGCTATTTTAGCCCTAAAGGTTTAATACCCCGGCGATATATTTGTTGTGTTTCCAGACATTTGTGTCTATGAATGTGGAAAAAACGTCGAATGTCGCGGGTTCCGTAACCGAAGGGACAAAAATATTTGTATTACATTGTCAACGGAAAAAAGACAAAATAACAGAAGGTGGAAAGAATTTTACCATTTCAAGCATGGCAATGTTTAAAACTTAGCAAAGGAATGTTTCTATTCTTCAATTGTTATGCCATAATTGTGCAGAAAAACAGTAAATTTTCTAGAAATAACCATGAAATAACTTTGTCTATTCAAGAATAGAATAGGTAGAATAGAGATAGAACTGTTCATGCTACGCGTGCTAGTTGTCGTTCGGGGTATCTTGAGTAGGTGATTCCTAAAGGGCAATGTTTAAAAAACATTTACTTTGCCTGTATGTAGTGTAGGCACTACATACAGGCAAAGTAAATGTTTTTCCCCCATCGGAAAAACGTGTGAGTTTAAATATATGGAATTTTGCACAGGCCTTGTATCTGTGAGAGCCATTCGGTTTTAATTCACCTCTCGAGCACAGTGCAGGTTGGTAGATGTCACATGTCTCCGAATTTTCGGTTAGAACTTTTGTGGAACTGGAAACTTTAACATTTTTGTGGATTGAGTCCTTTCTGCTAAGCTACGTTCAAATACGAGTGAACTTTAAAAAAAAATATTCCTGAGAAAGGTGATTAGTTCATTGCCATTGTTTCCTCATATTTTTCTTTTCCCAATGTTTTTTTGAAATTCAAAGACATGTGACATCCACCAACCCGCACTGGGCCAGCGTGGTGGATTATGGCCCACTCCCTCTCACAGAGGGGAGGCCTGTGTCCCAGCAGTGGGAACATTTATAGGCTGATGATAATGGTGATGAATGTTTTTTTAAGTATGTTTTGTGTCAATACATTGCCTTAGACATAAATTATTATTCGAGTATCCAAGTGTCAGTTCATTGTCCATAACATTAATTGTATTACGGAAGGTGTGATATTATTGGTATATCAGTCACAAAGGCCAATTAATTACGGGTTTGACAATAGGTTCATTATCTGATTAGAGTATTGATAACGATAACGTTCACAGAAATCACGGATGTTCAATGCACTGCTTTACCAAATCACAAAACTATTGCAAATTGGCGCTAAGTCGCACCTGAATCCGTGCACTACGTAAAGTAATTGTCTATAAGCCAGTTAGTTCATTTCAATCATGCTGAAATTTTAAAACCGGGTATTAAAAAATATAACAGCAAAGAAGTGAAAAATAAACACAATAGACTACAATTGACAAACAATTAACTATTTCATATTTATGCCAAACTCCATGTACTTGAGCATCGCATTTTGGCACCTACTTAAATGTCTGTGGTGTAAAGCAATTATCAACAAGATTTTATGTCCTTACATCTGCTGTAATCCGCCATGTATTCTTGGCTCTTATTTTAGGAAACTGCTACTAAAGGGCCATTAGGAAAATGGCCAGAACTACCAATCTGCGTACTAAGGCACAATTTATTTTAATAACTATTATGATCCTCGTGTAATTCTGAACGTTATAGCAAAAATTATACTTAAGTCTTAAAAATAAATGACCGTAGTTTTGCAAAAACAACACAAACCACATTGTGGTCAAGGATGATCTCCGGGTCCAATAAGGACCTCGTTAAGCAATATTCCTAATGATTCACTTCGTGCATTTCCAGCAACATCGCTGGCTATATATTCATTGACGAAGTGAACCATTTGGGATATTGTTAAGTGACCGTTTTGTCCGAAACAGGCGCAAAAGGGTCACTTAGCAATATCCAATACGTTTGTTCCAAGGAAATCCTGTACGTACTTCTTCTAAAAAAAAAAATAACCTACCATAAGAAGAACCATAAGATAATTAACTAAGAGTAAGTTCAAAAGATAAAATAAACAAATGACGCATACTTTGTGGCTTGAGTCCTTTCTGCTAAACTACGTTCAAATTCAAGTGAAATTCCAGAAAAGAAGATTCCAAAGACTTTGGAATTTGGGTTTTTGAAACAAAGGTAATCATTGTTTCAAAAAGCCAAAATTAGGGCAGACTTCAATAAAATTAAGTACTTAATTAAGATTTAACAAGAATATTTTCTAAGACAATCTATTTTCTAATAACTTCGTTCTAAAGACAATTATAATTATACACGTGCCGCTACTAATTGTTTAAGAATCTTAATAATTGGCTCAAGGACGAGATAGACAAAGCTTTTTGAAATCCATCTAATTTTGTAACGTTATACGGGATTACCTTGTAAAAAACAAAAATGTCTACCTATCTCCCTTCTAGTGTTGCCAGACATGACAACTTCCTCTAGATAGATGCAAGGCAATCTACAGCTTGACATAAAAATGTAGAAAACCGGAAGTCGCCACTGTCTTCGCGCTACCAGCACTTTGAATGATTTTATTTTTATTTTTTTTCACTTATTACGTTAGTTTTATCGCACAATAATAAATCTAACAAACCTGCGGTCTTTGTTTACATCAAATTTCAAAGATTTTAAAACGCTGCGCGCTGTCAGAAATAAAAATTTTAGTTCCGTTTCAATCCGTTCTGGCCAAGCTGTATGTGCACCATACTTCAGTGCGGTTAAGGCGCAAAAAGTCTAAATTCAATGGAGTCGCAAAAGAACAAATTCTCGAAATGGACAATTCTCAGAAAGCGTGATTCTGGCCTTGAAAACATTTTGCCCCTTCGTACACTAGGCGACGCAAGTCTCCGATACCTTGCGATTTTGGTATTCATTGACGCGTGCTTGTGTTCGAACCTCTATGGGTTTGTATTGCGATAGCCGCTTGGATACCGAAGTCGTAAGGTATCAGAAACTTGATTTGCCTTGTGTACGAAGGGCCTTAAATGTGTGCGTGGCGCTCACTTACACATTTTTAAAAAGTGGCTTCACTAAAAACCTAACGTTTTGTTTGGAACACGGAATCTAGACATTTTATAATCTATGGTTACAATGGCGGCCTTATTTTTCAAACCATCAATAAGAAACCCTAAACTTTCTAGATTCTAGACAAAAACAAAAGAATTCTTGTTTGAAACCATTTCTCATTCGACTAAAACCACGCAAGTTTCGTGACGTAACCTGATTGAAAAGTAGCGATGTAACGATAGATCAGATATAAATCTTCATGCAATCGGTTCCCTAATGTTGATTTACTAGTAAGACTTTTGGCAATGCGGACTAGTTTTATTGTGATTGAATACGTGTGCAAAACTGAGATTTGTGTCGATGAGGAAGTATATATTTGAATGGCAAATGGAAATTTGAGATAGGAATCTGCATGTTCTTTATAACAGTTTGGTTCTAACCAATCTTCACTATCAGAGTACTCTACTCTATCTGAGGCCATATCACGAGTTTTCACGTTTTTGTGATGTGAATTAAACGGGGACTTTGACGTTACTTTGATAAAAAAGTTCCTCGATCGAGGAACTTTTTCGTGCACTAGAAGGGCTTTTTCATTTTCCGTACATCGTTATAATACTTCAAGTATGTTGTACGGTAAAATGCAGAAATCTTATGATAAGACCCCTGCATATTTCTGTAGTACACCTTGATAACTTATACTCGTAAGTAGAGAATAATTATCTACTTATTATAATAATCAATGCTGCCAGCGTTCTGGGCACTTTCCCCATTGACAGCGATGTGGATGAATTTTTTGACGCGCTGTCAATTTTTTTTTAATTTATTCATTTTTGTTAATATTTTACTTTTAATTTTAGTATAAATTTTAGTTAATTTTAGTATAGTTAATTTAGTAGGTATATGCCGCAAACGCGGCGGTAAGACCCCTCTTTGAGGAGTGGCTGGATAGGCGTCACGGCGTCCTGACCTACCGCATGACGCAGGTCCTCACCGGACACGGAAGTTTCGGGAGGTTCCTGTGTCTGTGGTGACACCCAGGCTTTTCTTTCCTCCCTAGGAAAGAAACGCCTGGGTGTCACCACTGTAAGGATCGCCCGGAGGACACGGTGGAGCATACGGTGCAGGACTGCCCCGCTTGGGCAGAGCACCGCCGTGTCCTCTCGGCGACGATAGGCGGAGACCTCTCGCGCCCGGCATTGGTCGAGGCCATGCTGCGGGGCGAGACGGAGTGGGAAGCGGTCGCCTCCTTCTGCGAAGCAGTCATGCTCGCGAAGGAGAAGGCAGGCCGCGCGAGGGAGAGGATAACGTCCTCCCTCCCCCAGCCGCAGTGGTAGACGCCCTCGGCGTCGGACGTCGGCAGACGATCTCCGGCCACCGTAGGCGCGGGCATGCGGGCAGCGAGTAAAGGGCAAGTCGCTGCCCGACCATGGACCATGCCCGGGTCGACGGCGCGTTGTGTTCCACGCGCGCCTCAAGGAGTGTCAGTATCATGACGGGGTCCCCCTCTAGAGGGCCAAAGCCTGCCGGGGTCGCGGGACTTATCTCATTACCGTGACCCCGGAACGTAAGGGCTATTGAAGGACACCGTGGATTTTAGTCAGTACAAGTCTGACAGACCCTCCCGCCCTGCCCGGGGTGGGAGGACTCATTTGATGATTTTAGCAAGATAAAAAAAGTATAGTTTTTAGTTATCTATTAAAAAAAAAAAAAACTTAAATATAAAATAATGTAGTCATTTCGTCTTTTGTCAACTCATATTACGAACTTATATGCGAATGTATTGATGAGGGATCGATGATGATTTTTGTTTAAAAATTACTTTGCCCCAAACTAGGATTTTTTCCTGGATCGTTTGTTCGTTTACGTGGCCCAAACCCGGCCAAACTTCTTATAGATCATAAAATACTTGTTTCATGCGGGGATCGAATCTGCGACACGCTATGCAGTAGTCGATCGCTCAGCCACTGAGCCAATCGTACCGTCAATACCGTACCGTCGTATTACGTTTTTGTGGAATAAGTTTCAATATAAACACGGGAGAAGCCGCTAGCAACAGCTAGTATTATGTAAGGGTGACCTTAACCTGTTTACTGCATCATCACAAAGTCTGGTTTTCCAAAAAATAAATAATCTACAAATTGTGTATGTTTGTTAGAACAAAGTTTAGGAATATTGTTAGCACAGCAACCACGCGGTGAGATCATTCTCTGTTTAGTTCGTGGCATTGAGCCGAAAAACTGTGTTTTTCTACTACACTCCAACGAAATAAACTATTTAACAGTCAAACAACATGTGCATCGATTGAAGTGTTTAAATACGATTTAACAGGTTGCAGATACATTGAAATTAATATCTAAGAAAATTTACCATCAGAAATTCGTAACAAGAGAACAGTAATTCTCTAAGAACACAGCCAAGTGCGCAGTGTTGAAACTTGCCTGTCCACAATAGATTTTCAACTGTTATGTTAAGAGCATAAAGTTGAAAACTCACTAAAGATAGGCTACGTGTTAAGCAATCAACTTTGTCTTATAAGAAAGAAAAACGCAGGCGTAAAAACAACTCCATAGATATCTTAGCACAAGTTCTGAAAAAAAAAACTGCATTTCAAACGATCTATTCATTCGTTTTCAGACGAAGACGTAACCTATTAGCGTTGCGTTGTTATACATGATATCATACACGTCGAAATGCAAGGCTGAAAACTACATAAAACGGGTTAAAAATATTTTTGATATAACTGGCGGGATTGGGGTTTCCAACTCTATGATGTTTTTCGCCGGTGAAAAAACAGACATTGAAAACTTAGCACATTGCGTTCTATAGTTTCTGCCAACTTCCAAGGGAAAAAGGCATAAATCTATGTATTTTAATATCCACTATTTTACTTTTAAGTTTTTTTGGAAATCCAGACATATTACATTTTTTCTTCACTGAGCTAAAATTTTCAGACGTGGGGCAACCCTACGCGGATTGTCTAAATATCCGAAAAGTTTTATAACTGTCGGATATCCAGTATTTGGAGACGACCTTCAGTGTCCAGGGTCGTGCGTTTGATTCATGGATTCATTAATGTTTGATTGACCTAGACTAGTGTGTTTATGAGATTTTTTAGCGAACTAGAAGTAATTCCGGTCAACCTGAATATTACGCACCCCCAGATCAACAAAGACGTAAGTGCAGATACGTCAAATTTTTTTTATTGCTGTTTTGGATAGCATACGTAAAGATACATGTGCTCAATTTTTTCCGTGCCGTTTAGACTTAAAATAAAGGTTTTATAACAAAAAAAAAAATTTTGGCGTCATTTAACTTTAATATTTTTTCAAATAATAAAGTCGATAAACCAACATAAGCACGTAAAATTTCATTAAAATACACCTAATCATGCTTAGGTTTTTGTTCCATCAAAAAAAGCAAAAAACGTATAATTATATCTCGTATTATGCTTTTTAATGCCTAATAAAAAAACGATTTTCTTAAAATAATACCGATTACATCCCATCACAAATAAAAATAATCAAACAAAAAAAGCCGTATTTCTATGTTCACGGGTGCACTCGCACACAGTTTCGAAATAATCATGCTTACGCCTTTTTTCTTTCGCCTATCTTGATCTAGTTGGCGGAAGTAATCATGAACTCGTCACATAAACAAATCGAAAGGTCTGGGTACTTACCCTTACATCGCATGCGCGGGTGTGGATTATTTGTTTAGTTTTCATAACTCACGCGCCGCTCAGAGACAACTGCACGTAACGATTTGTATTTCCGAGTTAAAAAGAAGTTTAAAGAAGTATTTAGGTACTAATCGGAATTAAGTATCCCTTTTTTTTTTTCAGTCTACACTGTCTCACTGCTGGGCAAAGGCCTCCCCCAAGTTTTTCCAAGTTTTATTGTCCAGCGCCACTTCGAACCAGTCCTCACGGTGTGAATCCAGCTCGTCTCGCCACCTTTTTCTAGGCCGGCCTCGGCGGCGCCGTCCATCTTCAGGCACCCACTGTGTGGCGGCCTTCGCCCAGCGGTCAATGTTCATGCGGCTGACGTGACCCGCCCAGTCCCACTTCAGCTTGGCAGCCTTCTTGCCGACGTCCAGTATGCCTGTTTTGGAACGTATCGTGGTGTTGCGAACTCTGTCCTGTCGTTTGATGCCCAGAATGCTGCGTTCCATTGCCCTTTGGCAGACTCCAAGGCGGAACCTCTGCGACTCGGTAAGCGATCAGGTTTGAGCACCGTAGGTTAGGACGGGCAGGATGCACATGTCGATGAGTTTGCGCTTTAGGGAGATTGGTAAATCACCCTTCGGCGTCTTCTTGGACCAGTAGCTTTTCCAGGCGTTTTCGATTCGGTGATCGATTTCTCTTTCTTGCCTGTTTTCGAAAGATACTAACTGGCCCAAGTAGATATACTCATCGACACATTTAATTTCCTGCCCATCTACTTCGACCCTACGCTTAGTGCTGTTTGTCATTATTTGTGTTTTAGACCGATTCATCGCAAGTCCCACCAAGGAGTTAGCCGTGCTCAGTTCTTGGAGCATGGTTTGTAGTTCAAAAGCTGTAGAGGCAAAAAGAACAATGTCATCGGCAAAACGGAGGTTTGTCAGCCTCTTATTGCCGATTTCTATACCTTTAGTCGCCCAAGAGGCTGCCAGAGTTTTAAATATCTCCTCAAGTGTGCTGGTGACGGGCACGCCGCGATTGTGGCGGTAAGACCCCTCTTTGAGGAGTGGCTGGAGAGACGTCATGGCGTCCTTACTTTCAGCCTGACGCTGGTCCTCACCGGGCACGGATGCTTCGGGAGGTACCTATGTTTGATGCGGAAGGAGGAAACGCCTGGGTGATGTCACCACTGCGAAGATCGCCCGGAGGACACGGTGGAGCATACGGTGCAGGACTGCCCCGATTGGGCAGAGCATCGACGTGTCCTCACAGCAGCGATAGGCAGAGACCTCTCGCGCCCAGCATTGGTCGCGGCCATGCTGCGGGGCAAGACGGAGTGGGAAGCGGTCGCCTCCTTCTGCGAAGCAGTAATGCTCGCGAAGGAGGAGGCGGGCCGCGTGAGAGAGAGGACAGTGTCCTCCCTCCGCCCCACCCGCGGTGGTGGACCCCCACGGCGACGGACGTCGCAAGACGATCTCCAGCCACCGTAGGCGCGGGCATGCGGGCAGCGAGTAAAGGGCAACTCGCTGCCCGACCATGAATCATGCCCGGGTCGACGGCGCGTTGTGTCCCATGCGCGCCTCAAAGAGCGTCAGCATACTGACGGGGCCCCCTCTCAGAGGGCCAAAGCCTGCCGGGGTCGCGGGATTATTTCCTTACCGTGACCCCGGAACATAAAGGGCTACTAAAGGACACCGCCGATTTTAGTCAGTACAAGTCTGACAGTCCCTCCCGCCCTGCCCGGGGTGGGAGGACTCATTTGATGATTTTACCACGTTATTCGGAGAGAGCGGATCACCCTGCGTGACTCCCTTTTGAATTTGAAATGTGGGTCCTTCATTACTGAGTTTGATGTTTTCGGTGCTGTTCTAGTAAATACTTCTGAGGAGGTCAATATACTGCGATTCTAATTCTTGGTTTTCAAGAGCTTTAAATATTGAGGAGTGTTTAATACTGTCAAAGGCTTTAGAATAATCTACGAAGGCTAAGTAGAGAGGTTTATTAAATTCTGAGTATTTTTCTAGAAGTTGGTTCGAAGTCTGCAGGTGGTCGGTTGTTGAGAACCTGGGGCGAAATCCAGCTTGTTCAGGTGGTTGATGTTTATCCAATTTGTCATATCTATACGGTTATGTATTACTTTAATGAAAGTCTTGTAGATGTGAGAATGATGTTAAACTTATTGGACGATAATTGCCGATGTCACTTTTGTCGCCCTTTTTATGCAGAAGGAATATGTTTGAATGGCACATTGTTTTTGGAACTTTTCCGGACGGTAAAATGGTGTTAAATAGGTTAGTAAGGTGGGGCAACAGAGTGGAAGATCCTATTTTGAGTGCTTCTGTGGTAATTCCATCTTCTCCAGGACTTTTATTGTAGCGCATAGTAGCAAGCGCTTTGTGCAATTCATAACCATTTATGGGGGGGATGTAATCGGATAGATTATATTCAGTATAGTTATCGTATGATGGATGCTCGGAATATAATGATTTATAATATTTTGTGGCAATTTCCATGATTTTACAGGCATTTACAGATTTATTGATTATATTTTACAGGTACTTATTTTGTAGGTGTTGTTTGTTCCGGTAACTATTGCATTGTATTGTTTTTCTGCGTCTGTTTCATCGATTTCAAGTTCCTTAAAATAATTAGACAGTTCCTGGTTGAAATGTTGGAAGTTATTAACGAGGGTCTCTTTAGACAGTCTTTTAATTAATTTGTTTTATAAATAATTTGGCTCGATGGATTTTAAAATCTAGTCCTTCCACTTCTTTGCCACCATGAACCCCACTCCGTGTTGGCCACTGGTTTCACCGAAGTGGAAGAACACGGCATCGTCTCTTTCCTCTGTTTGCACACCTTCTCGTCTCACTTCTGAAAGTCCCAAAATGTCCCAACTAATATCCTTTAGGGCATTTACAAGCTCAATCAACCGCTCATCTTTCAGCAGCGTCCGAACATTGTATGTAAAAATGTTGAGTGTACCGGAGTCCTTTATGTAATTTGCCGTAATTGTCGTTTGACGGTTAGTCGAATATCTCGCCGGAGATTCTTAGCTCCCCTGACACCAGGGCTGTGCTCGCGCCCGTCTACGCCAGCACACTTGCTGGAGTCGCCGGGCACTTGGGGTTTTTTTTTCAATACTAATATGATTAACATTCTTTTGTGTGAATGTTTAGTAATTGGTATAATAAATAATTTTAAGATTTTTGTTGTGAGTATTAATTTTAATATTTTGAGGTCTTAATAAGAATTTCTATTTAGTTACCGTTCTGATTTAATCACAAAATTAAAATTATAATTCACTGTTAATTTGATTATCTTTTACCACTAATAATCTGTTCTGTTATGACTATTATTATAATAAAGTGCAATTTTCTAAAAACCTTTTTTATTACACCATTGAAATATATTTTACCTAGAAACTTAATATTACTTACAGTTATGGGTTAATTGAACATACTGTTATAAAAAGGCCGTATTTAGGCTTAAAACTATATTTTACTTTTATTTTTTAACAAACAAAGCCGTAAATGCATCTTAAAATTCGATAAGTAAAATAAAATTAAGCAAAAAAGGGCGTAAGCAGTACTTAGCCTCTGTATTTTATCATAGTATAGAACTTCGTAACAGACGTAAGCATGAGTAGTTACAGTATTAAAAATATTTAGAAAGCGATGATTAGAATAAAAAACATTACATTTGAGGATTGGTCTTAAATAAATAAGGAAAACGTCTGTAAAACTTTAAACATTAAATACTGATTACCAATTTAATTTAAGGTGTTTCGAATGTAAACAAAAAAAAAGGTTGTTTTTTTTACTATTTTTTGATATATAACAATAGATCATAGAGTCAAAAACAAAGTAGATATACCTGGTTAAACAGTTTTTTTGCTCCCCTGTAAAGTTAGTGAATTCCACTTACGCCTTTATTGGCCTGGGTGTGCGATTAGTAACTGCGTTTTTTTTTTCAATGTGTATTGTCATTAAGTACTATAAAAACGATCGTTTTTGAATCTGGTTACTTTAGATTAATAAGCCTTTGGTCAGGACTCTCGACTACTTCTGCTCTTATTAAGTTATTTTATTGAAAGTGTTGAAAAAAACCTTTTTTATCACTCTGAACTTGTGACTTGGACTGTCTCATTCTTCCTAGCCCTATCACACTTTAGGTGGGGACGACTACCCCAATGAAATTCTTTAAAAACGTTGCACTTTCTAGGAATTTATCCTGTATCGTGGATGCGTTCACAAACATTGAAATTCGCATACAAAAACACCTAGACCGGGACAACTACTTGTAGATTATACAAATATTTGTTCCGTTTTGGAATCGAACCCACAACTCAGCGTAGCAGTGGATCGCTCTGCCACTGCACCAAGCGTGCCGTCAATTGATGGTTGGGATGTTTGTTTTTACTAACATTAGTTAAGTATCTGTTACAAAATAAAACTGTTAACATGTCTCAGATATCCGATCCCCCTTGTAACTAACATCTGTTGCAACTTAACTAACAGTCAATTAACGAAAACTTTGAAGTTTTAACTGTTTATCTGATTCCAAAATATCCCTGTCCATCATACAAGCTGACATATTAAAACTATAAACATTTTGTTTTTAAAAGCGAGAAGCTCATTGAGCCAGAAAGATTTATGTTCGGAATAGAAATAGATTTGATATAGAATGTAGTGCGCCAACGGAAAATGTTACAAAATGTCTCCTCCCACGCTTACTATTAAAAATATCCTATCATTTCTCGTAACTAACGAATAACACTGTCTAATTATATTAGTCGAAGAATTTTCTTGAATATTTGGCCCTTTGAACTTGGGAAAACTTAACATTTTTATAAGTAATAGGTTAATCGAGGTAACTAAATTATTTTTAGAGAATCTGAAATAGTTTTGAAGAAAGTATTTTTTATCATAAAATTAGCACCATTTTTAGAACATTTCCAAAGAACCTTAATATCTGGAGAAATGTCTAAAATCAAACCACTATTTCATAGTTGAAAAACGTTACTACATCGATTTAACCTTGAATAATTTCAAAATTAGATAAGACTTCTTATGCCAATGAAAAACAAAATACACTGAACGTTTTCACAAAAAAACCTTAAAAATAACCAACAAAAACTGTATCCCATCACGTAACTTAATTAAACCTACACATAAAAAGGTTCAAACATTACTTAGATAAAGAGTTGACAGTTTAAATTAAACACAAAGCTCAATCGTTGCAAGTTAAAACCAACACTGTTTTCTCTGAACCCACCACTTCCCCCCAGTCGTTAACATATTTCTCACTCCATAATTACTTCCTACATTTTAACAGCGAAAATTAACTCGTATTTTCGAGATTAACTCGCGTTTTTTCCGTGCCAACGACACAGCGGTGAATGGCCGGTGAGTTTTGAGCTTTGTTATCTATTATGATAGTGATAATGACATTGCGTTAGGTGAGACAGGTGTACCTGTGAGCAGTCTCGAGTGTCAGCGCCTGCGCACCACACGCCTCCAGACCTCCAGAGCAGAACTACGCAGCTCCCTCTCGACACACGCCCGCGAGACCGAAACGGCTATTTATAAACGTATCGCTTATAATTTTATTGTTTGAGCGAAAAGCCAGAACGCGACAAGTACGCGCGGCGGTCGTAACACTAATGCCAACTCGAATGTTTCCAGTTTCACGGCGTTCTCTACGTGCTACACTGATAATTCCAGCAGTTGTGATGTAAAAGAGGAATAAAAAGTCTCCAAGTCTTCTACGACCTTACCTCTTCTGTTCTTTCGTCCTGATCCGACCGCGATCGGCTGTCGCGATCAATGTTGACCAACCTAACGTTGTAGATCAACAGACTAAAGTCAAAATGAAAGTAAAAAGGATTCGAGCATAAATTTTAGAACACGGCGGCGGAGTTTCAGTGAAAAGTTACAAAACTGCCATACTTCACTTCGAGATGAAATTGAAAAAGAGTTCGCGTTTCATACTATTGATTTTGACTAAAACATTACAGAGTACGTGCGGCGACTTTTAGACTGTGCTTTTGAATATTTTAAAAGGTGCTGAAAAATTTGCGGTCCATTGAAATTTTGAATTTTGTTGAAAGTAAAATTTTGATAAATTTTTTTTTTGGAACTGACAACCTAATCCTTAGCGATCATTTGAAATTGCGGAAAGGTATTCATGTGATCATATAAAAAAATAACAAATTCTTCTCATCCGAGTATAACTTCAAACTTTTTTAATCAATTTCAATAATGTATTTTATTTTACGAGTAATACTGGCTACAGAAAAGTATGTAACACTTCAAAAAGCTCCTGAAACACAAACGATTTTGAAATCTGTTTGTCAGATCTGTAGGCGTGCATTGAGTGTTACGTTTGTTATGTTTTAAAATATGAAAATGTTGCATATTGTACAATAATTTTCGAGGACAATCCTCGTTTTTCGCATATTGCAAGGTAAAGTAGCCGATAGACGAGATGAAGAAATTAGGTAACGAAAGAACCTCGTATAAACACTTTGATTTTTTTGTAAGAAATGATGGATGGTCTAAGGAATGATATGAACGAAAAATAAAAAAAAAATGATACTGTGACGTCTGATAGAGGAGAATGGAAGAAAAAAACGTGTTGCGGCGACCACAAGTAAAATGGGATCGCTTCGGCAGGAAGATGATGACTCTTACCATAGAATATAACGGTATAAGTACACGATAGGGGCCCAATATCTGGAGGAATCATCAGTTTACCCTATGGCAGTCTACTGCTGGACATGGGCTTCCCCCAAAAAGCGCCACAGCGAATTTCTGGACGAACGGACTGCTTAAAAAGATACTCAATAATTTATTGCATTCCATAAAGTTAAATAGAACAGTTGGTATCTATGTTAAAACATTGAATCAATTATGGACCCTGTCGGGCACAGCAAGGATGAAGCAGACCTTTTTTTTTGTTTTTTTAACTTGGTAAAATCATCAAATGAGTTCTCCCACCCCGGGCAGGGCGGGAGGGACTGTCAGACTCGTACTGTCTAAAATCCACGGTGTCCTTCAATAGCCCTTTATGTTTTATGTACGCCGACCCTAGTTAAAAACATAAAAGCGGCGCATCAAACGATACCGCACCGAACTTATTAAGAGTCTGTCATCTTTAGTTTCTTATTCGAATAATTTTCTTATGACAATTGTTAATTTGAAAGCGTGTTAATAAAGGATGCTTGACGTCACAAAATGGCGTCAGTAACTCTCCAACTGCAGATTTCCAATATAACCTTGATATTACCGTTTAGCTCACGTGCTCAGCCAGAATTTGGCAACCCGTTAGTTCTTTGGCAGTTCCAGGTTTGGGAACTATTCCGAACTTTCCTGTGACTTAACAATGTCTGTCAAACTTCGACTGGCGTTGAATTTCTGAACGCCTGGTTGACGGGGCGTCGATTTTGGCAGTAATCCGGTATTTTACCAGCATTTTGCGGTGTATTGTATAATAGTTTGGCGTACGTGCGTCTGCGAGTATTTTGGCGTATTGTTATTAGTAAAATAATGTATGTATAAGTATATGCTACACCGTTGATGACATTGTGATGAAAAGATGTCGGATTCTTCTTTGTACGCCTGCTAAAGATCCATGCAAAACGTCTATATCATCATCATCATCATCATCAGCCTATGTTCCCACTGCTGGGACACAGGCTTCCTCTCTGTGAGAGGGAGTGGGCCATAATCCACCACGCGGACCCAGTGCGGGTTGGTAGATGTAACATGTCTTCGAATTTTTGGTTCTGGGACATGCCGGTTTACTCACGATTTTTTCCTTCACTGTTTTGAGAGCAGTGGTGATGAAATAAATAACACAAAGTAATGCGCCAGTCTGGGTTCGAACCCACGACCTCGTAAGTCCAGGCTGATACCACTGGGCCATCACTGCTCAATTTTACTTCGAGGGCACAAATTATTTTTGGCTTTAATCAATTAGGTATGTTGTTTCTGAGATTTCTTCCTAAATATTATCTAAAAACTTACTCATAGAAACTCATCATCACCTGCCTAATCTTTTTTCAACTGTGTTGAAGTCGGCTTCCAGTCCAAACAAGTACAGTTGAATACCAGTATTTTACATAGAGCGACTGCCTTTATGACCTCCACAACCCACTGCTGTGTTACTACTGTACCCAGTTAATAAGAAGTACTTAGTAAGACTGGTCTGAAAGTCTGTTAGTCAGACTTTCCAAAACGACTGCCAAAAATCTACAAATGACAGCCGGAACCAATGACTTAGCACGATCTCTGAGGCATGACGTAAACTCAGTTTGGGCAGAATGATCACCTATCCACAGACGGACCTTGGCAAGCACGACTTAACCTCGAAGGCTGTTATTATTCAGCCACGAACTCCCCTTTTCAAAACAGATCTAATATATCTGTGCTACAGCAACAAAGGTCTCTCCATTGTTGCACATTATTTATTCGCTGCAACATACTCTGCATTCAGAGTTTTTCTTTATAACCCAAGGGATTTTATCTCTCAGCTATTATTGTTAAGGTGTTTTTTTTCCACAATAAATCAGTATAAACGCAGAAACATACTACTAAGATTATTTTTACTCAAAGTAAAACTAGTCCTTTTTTACTTACAGACTTACACAAGCCCTATATAGAGGCCTTACCACAAGATTTCTGTATTTTATTTATATCATATCGACGGACATGTCAAAAACCGAGGTTTACAGGACCGCGTTTTTTATGTTCAAACCACTCTAGAAATAATTCTATGTACACATAGAATTATATAGAACTATTATAGAATTACTTCTAACTATTATAAGTCTATGTACACATAGAGTTATTTCTAGAGCGGTTTGAACATTAAAAACGCTCTCATGTAAACCTCGGTTTTTGACATGTCGCGTGTCGGTTCGGTATGGAAAATTGAAAAAGAGCCTCTATTGTACGAACGTGGAATTATTTTTTTCCATCAAATTAACGTCACAATTCTAGTTTCCTTTACGTCACAAAAACGGGAAAAGTTGATTTTATCCCTTTTTTCCATAATATCTGAAATTCAAAATACAATATTAAATATTGCAGCGACGATGATAATAAAGCTCTATCCATCCACCCAATTACGTCTGAGTAAGTGGACATTATCATTATTATCAGAGTGATAAGCAGTGGCACCTGCTCACTAATTCATCACACGCGACCATCCATCGGCCTGCCAGCCACTAATTATGATATCACTAAACATGATTGTAAGCTGCTCATTATGTAGAGTAGATAAAAGCATTAGTACATAATAGAGTTGAGATTTTACAATAGAAAAACCTTGACCGTGTTTCTACAAACAGTTAAACATCTCTTGAACACCTTATCTAAAGTGTTACTGCAAAGCGACCTTTATATCAACGTCAAATGCCGTTTTGCAGTCGTCAGTATTTCAGACTAGTGTTCAGCCGATTTTTTTTTTTTTTGTAGTGAGACGGTAATTTGTATTGATGTAGATGTGTTTCTTGCGCATCATTTTCTTTTGAACGAAAGTTGGATGAATGTTTGTTATTCAATAACGTCAGAATTGCTGAATGGATCTTGACGAAATTCCACTCAGAGATAGGAAATATCTGGAATATAACGTACGATATCGTATTACATTCCTTAAATTCAAAGTAAGTCGCGGACGAAGCCGCTGGCAATAGTTAGCTGAAATGTAAATGGATCGAGATACCAAACGCCAACTTTTTAACTGACGGTTTTCTCGACAGCTTAAAAGAGCGTAAACATTTTATTTTTTATTTTGATACGTGAAATTCAAAGAGTAACTCTTTGACCTTTAATTAACAGCTGATTTATTTGTGCTCAGTACACGAGTACAGCTTATTATTGAAATACTTAAGGCAACCGCTCACTGGTGACTTTGTCGCGGTTACTTTTTATTTCCTCATCGAATGCTGTGAAGATATTTATACAAGTGCGCTGATTTATAGTGACAAATACTTTCTAGCGGCGGCGTCATATAAATATCATAAGGCTGAAGCCAAAAGAGCGTAAATTATTGAGTTGTGAGTCGCGTAATTTCGTGTTCTTGAACAGTATAGACCACTCACTTTGCGTCGCCAAAGACGTTTTTTTTTTCTATGAAAGTCACCAAAATTCTGTGACTCGCGACTCGCAAAATTACGCTTGTTTGGCCTCACCCTAACGCGTTTTGTTTTGTCACCTAGTCGAATGAATAGGTGAGAAAAAGAAAACAAAAATAGGATTCGACAACACATGGCGCCATCTATCATCAATAAGAACGTTACAGTAATTTTTTTTTTCAGAAAATCCTATTTTCGGCATGAAAAGTATCATAAATATATCCGTGTTTGTAAACCTGACAGCGTAAATGCAAGAGTGGTTTGGCGTGGAAAGACTATTCTTTTATTACTTGACTATTCTCTATGTTAGGAAATTAGGATACAGGTTCATTCATATTATTTCCGACAGCCATGAAAAAAGAGAAGTTTTTATTATGAAAACATATTTTTTATGAAGCTTACTAAGCATTACAAAGCTATAAAATTCGACTGAAATTGTTCAGCGATCAAACTATACTATATTTATGTAATTAACGCCCACGATCAGTATAATAAGTGATTAAATAATCGTTATTATTTTATAGCCAGTATCAATATTAGCATAGCCGTTTGAAATTATGTATCTGGATATTACTCGTTTACTATGTATTCACCAGCTCGTGATGTCAGCTCGCACTGTTCACCTGATTCAACTGGCAGCAGACCCCAATATTGACTATGTGCGAAGTGGGTGGTGGGGAACGGCAAATCGATCGTAGCGCAGGACGTGGCAGAAATGTGAATTAATTCTGGGCTGTCATGTGTCAAGTTGCTTTATTTTCATAACTTTCTTTATAATTTAATACGAAAACTTTAACTTTAACTTTTCCCGTTCGTTCTAAGCTCTTCCACTTCTCTCACATGCTATGCTAATACTAATTTTTTCCCTTTTTGCTCAGTTTGAGGTTGGAAATGTATTTTATGCTTAACCGATTCAAATCCCGTGCGTATTATAATATCCATATTTTCCACGAGGAAGAAAATCGCTAGGTATAATATACACACTCACTTTTTACACTATTTTTTCAATTTCGTTGAAAAACTAGTCGAAATTTAATATCACAAAGATATCTTATCATCTAGTTGACATGATTTGACAGATGACAAGTCCTGAATAGTTGCGGCCACTAGGGGCGCTGTCATCGCGCACACAACGAATACACTCGTGAGTAAAAATTTATGGAATCACTTACTCCGAATCCACGCGATCTTGAGTACTTAATAAATAATTAACAATAATGATAATATGTAGAACCATTTTAAAAGTTTAACTGTTAAGATGGTGTTTTGATACCAAATTCATTGAAATTGCGCCATTATTTAAGGATCTATCCCGGATTAATTCCAAGTAAACGATTCCATAGATACTTTTGCTCACTAGTGTAGTTATAATGATAACTATGTACAATAATCTTTAGTACTTGTACACTCCACAAGCCGGTAGAGAGTTCCGTAGTTCCAAATTGGTAACATAACACTATAATGTTCACGCCACACTGACGGAGCCGGCTGGCAAGCTAGTGTATCGATTAACGTATAGCGTGAAGTAGTATATTTTACAAAAAATAGAGTAAGGAACCGATGGAGTGTTCTTAAACATTGTAAAGTAATCCCAACAATCTTGTAAAAGTCATCAAAACATAAGTCGTACTTTAGGGGGAATAGCATTGACCAGTTACCATCCGTGGTTTTAAAATGCATCATTAAGTTAAAAGCTAAGTGATACTCTGATGTCCTTTAAACTATGTTATTTTTAAGTTTCACCAAAATAACTTCACTTTTTCTCAAATAGATACGTTGACTGGAAGAAAATGCCCAAGGCATTAAGTCCGCCTTTGTACTTCCATGTGCAAGAAGTTTTAAATAAATACGTCTGTTAACAAAACCACTGCCACAAACCTTCAGTTTTATGATAGCAGTAGCATTTTAGATGCAGTACAGTCATAGTAAAGGCCAATGTAGATACACGACAGTACATCACCAATTGTTCTAAGATTGTGTCATGTGTAGTTGAAAACAAATCTCACTTTCATGATAAAACTGTTTCAGTATTTATAGTCAACAGCGTGAACTTGTCACACATTATCACTCCATCTGTTCCATATTCCATGTCTCTACTCCTGCCTGCAGTCTGCACGGGGCTTACTCAGCGACTTGACGTAACTTTAAGTAATATCGCTTCTTGAGCGATTTCTGCAAAGTTCACGAAAGGCTAAGTGTTGTGCCACGCAGATTGTGTGCATATTCATACTGTACCAACTATCACTAGTATAAAGTTATCAAACTTTTAATGAGTTGTTAAGCCGGAGATAGTGATCGTTTTAGTGTATTTTCGCTCTTAAAACGTTCAGGAAAACATAGTCAGGAAACCTAGAACTCATAACTAGAGGATATGTGAAATATAGCAAAGATCGTGCTAGGACACTCCCTGATTCGTAGTGTTCTCCCTGATTCTAAGGTTTTCTCATTAAAATAATGCATTATTTTGTGTTATCTCGGTAACAGTCAAAAAGCTGTCTTTTTAATATTGGCAAAGATACGACGTTTTATTTCTATCAATGACAATTAAGACAAAATCGCACATTAAGATCAACAAGAATAATTTGTTTACAGCATGCCAGCATTGGAATTTCAATTTGCAACAGAATTTAGTTTCTATTTTATTGCTGGTCATAAGAATAGCTCTGTTAATTGGTTTTTTCTATCCTTAAACAAAAATAAACAAAATTCAGGAAATAGGTATTTTGGGGTAAATAAAAAATAGTTAGTTCAATGTTCCTTACCGTTCACGTGGGTATTTACGAATATTAACAGTAAAAACGCATATACCTGCTCCGTTCCGTCGTGGGTAAAAACAAAATATACGAACGAAAATAGCCCTTTATATTTCCAGGGTAACGGTTACCTGAAGAGTCAGTCCCGTGACCCTGGCCACACCCTGACAGGCTTTGATCCTCTAAGGCCCCGTCAGATTGCTGACAGTTCTTTGAGGCGCGCATGGAAAAAGACGCGCAATCGTCGACCGGGGCATTATGATCGGAAGGCGAGTTACCCATTACTAGCCGTCCTCATGCCCGCGCCTACGGTGGTCGGAAATCGCTTCTCGACGTCCGTTGCGTGGAGACAGTCCTCTCCTCTCCTCCTTCACTAGGGTGACTGCTTCGCAGAAAGAGGTGAATGCTTCTCATGCACGGTAACAATGAAAATAATACATACTAGAATTGGGCTGTCTTATTGCAACCCCCGGTATACATGAAATACGCGGCATACTCCATTTTATTATGTAGATAGTTCTGTTCCGTTTGCAGTACCAGTTATTTAATAAAGAGTTGTATAAAGTTGTATTTGTGCTTTAGAAGAAACATTCCTCCTTTGTCGTGATGCTGGGTACGGACTACGAACGCATATCTCAAAGTATTTAGCTTTGTCTTAGAGAAATATGAATATTGTTACTGTTTTATTGTTACAAGCAACGTGCTTATACGTTTAAGAATAAAATATATAAAGTTTTATTACGTAGGTACCAAGCAAGATAAAAAAAAGTCAAAAACCTGACAACATTAAAAGCAAACTGGAAAAATGGAAATAAAATATCATAATAAATTATGGCGCTCAAAATCCGCCATTTAATGTATCCAGTGCCACTCTCACAATTCAGACGATTCTAACGACAATTCACACAATCACAGTTTAGGCTACCCCGCGTGCCATGAAATATACATACATGCATACATAATTACATATATCATGATACACATACTCAAAAAACACAACCCTCCTTCTGGCGGAGTCGCGTAAAAATGCAAAAAACAAAAAGTTAAACATCTAAATTATATTTCAAAGACTTTTTTTATCTTATTAATCATAGACAATTCATTATACTTAATTCGATTAGACAGGTTTCTTCGTTTCTATTCTAGATTTTTAAACATTGGAATCAGATTTTCAGAAAATCTTACAGAAAATATGCATCCTAAGCTTGTATCTCGGAACTTTGTGCACAATAACAATGCATCTTACTTTAAAAATTCTTAGCATGCCTCGCGAACTGCTCCACTATTAACTTTAATTTATAATGGCTCTTAAACCCAGGATAGATAGTGTTTTGGGCAAATAAAATTACAATATTTAAATCACGGAAGCTTAGTTTTCACTTTAGGAGATTATCTTTCATCAGACCTACTTAGAAGTAGACTCAGGTATCCAATATGACCCTCTATGAGTCCTCCCGCCCTGGGTGGAGGTAGGAAGGAACTGTCAGACTCGTACTGACTAAAATCTATGGTGTTCCTTAGTCTTTACGTTCGAGGGTCACGTTATACACCCCTCATATATTTTTATGAAATTAATATTTGAACTGTAAAGTCGTGCTTGCGGGCTTGTCGTAGTCATCTTGTAGATCTCAGATCAATCACTAATTCCATTGACATCTAGAAATATCAGTTCTTTGAACCCTAGCTCAGCAATCACATTTATCACAGGAATGTTCTAGAATTCTGACAGTCTATCAAACTTCGGGATATCGGAATTGGCAAGCGTCTAATTGAACGACAGGAATTAAATGAGCCCAGTCAATCCGATAGATAGATTCCGAAACGAATCTAGTTAGTCGGTAGTATTAGAATTCCACGCTACATAGTAAGTTCTGTAGGGACGCAAGGTATGATGGTAAATCACACACTCAGGGCAAACTTAACACAATAATAACGTAGCGCAAGCGCCAACAGGACGCCGTCTGTTAATGGCCGCTTGCAAATGACGTCCTGATTAGGGTATCGAACCGGGATATCGCGGTCCCGAAAATCCCGGGATTTCCCGGTTCTTGAAGTATATTTTAAAACCCGGGACATGCGACTGAGAACCGGGAAATTCGGGATTTTCGGGACTCAGTAAAACAGTATAAATAATTTGTTTTAACTTGTTAATTCTTTTATAGAACAAAATAATCAAATTGGATGTAAGGTATTTATTCACTTCGTCGTTATATACGGGATAACATGTACAGATACAGGTGTGGTTGACATAGAAGAAAAGTTGATAGTAGTACTGGTTATATCTCGAAAGCCTTTGACAGGGTCTGGAGACAAAAAGCTTCCTTGCTTTTGGTATCCCAGTTGATTTTTGTAGCTGGATATCAGACTTTCTTAGTGAACGATCAATCAGAGTTGTCGTTGATGACTGATCCTTTGAGTTTTTGGTTATTGACTCTGGAGTTCAACAGTTATCTGTTTTCTTTGCAACTCTTATTTTGCTGCACATTTCTTACCCACTTCAGCCTGGTATTGTTGGATAGGTAGATAACAGTACTGTTTCAGTGACATACTTACGCACTGCAAAAATCAGTGGGGATTTTTTTTATTTATTTATTTAAGGATTTTTATACATAAAGTACATGTCAATTCCATCGTAACCTAACTTAAACTACATCTACTTACTTGTTATGGCTCACCTACGACTAAATAACATAAACAGCGCTTTAGCGGTTTCAGACAACGGAGAGGACAACGTCTCGTGGAGCATACCCACATTAGTTCTGCTCAAGTTGTAAGTTCTTATTAAGAGCTCTCGATCAGTATTGTAACGGACACATTCCACCAACAAGTGATGCACGTCTTCAATAACACCGCACACATCACAATTTGGAGAATCTGATTTTCTCATCATGTGTGCAAACTTGTTTAGTGGAACGTGACTAGATCTTAACCTGAGTGCTGTTACAATTAAAGACCTACTCAAACTTACATTAATGAACCACGGTATTCGAGGAGGCTCACTTTGTATTGTTCTGTACCAAAATCCTTTTACCAGAGATCTCTCATTAAAATATTCCGCCCAGTTATTGTGACAGTACTTTTTGTATTTATGCCAGTGGGGATGAAGTTCATTGCTTCAGACCATGGTAGAGCGAACAGATTTGATACTTAGTATCCCAGCGAGCGAACAAGAAACTTCTCTCTTTTAACGCCACCAACATACAGGCGTATATTTCCTTAGTGAAGTAGGAGTAAATCGAAACTACATCTCTTATAGAGTAATTTGTACCACCTCCTATTTTTCCTGTTTCTTTAACTGATGACCTTGAGCTTCTGGGCATGGAGCTGACATCCAGTGTCAACTTTGACGTGGGCATCCTAAATAGAGTGAAGCGATACCTTACACCTGGATAGCCTATGTGCAAGCCCATTTCCACATAAGGTGATTGCGTCGTAGTAGCCCGCGAAATTCAAATTTTCTTATGATTTTTCTTACGGAGTATTGCAGCAACCTTACTCAACTTAATCATTGGGATGGCTCAGATAAATACAACTTACTGCACTAGACCCAGTGAAACGCAGAGCTTATTAGACTAATTGGCAACGTGAAACTGGTGGATGGTTACTCTACAGCTTAGCTCATCTCATCGACGCAAGCTTACCCCCTTTTTTTTGGATTTTTTTATTATTGAGTTCGCTCGTGGCTAAGATGAGACCCAAAATAAGTCGAACTCATGAATTCTACAACCTCTTTCCACCGGCCTACTTGCATTACATCTAATGTCCAGTATTGGACATCTAGATGAACTGCAAGTTCCATCCATTTAAATTAGATATTATAGTTAGTACAGTTAGAGTAAATAGATTTGCCACCTCTGAATAGTTAAGAGGCTAGAGCAAACCCATGTCCATGAAGCCGACGAATAAGTTGGTTGTATGTTTTTAATCAGAATAAATACTATGTCCTAAAGTTATCTTATTATTTTCATTGTTTTCTAATGCTATGGAAAAAATGCATTTTTGTCCCGAAAGTCCCGAAAATCCCGGGATTTCCCGGTTCCTTGGACGCCTGTCCCGAAAATCCCGGGTCTTCCAACAAGGACCGGTTCTCGATTCCCTAGTCCTGATGGCGCTTGCACTACGTTAGTGTTGTGTTAAGTATGCCTAAAGAGTGTATGTCCCCATTATACCTCGCGTGGGTCTTATACACTGTTCGCCTAGTTGAACCAAAAAAAGTTAGTTGATCTTATCCATGTTTTTATTGAAACACTAGCTTTTGATTACAGCTACACTCACTCCCTCTCCCTGTTTAAAACAGCCTCCAGGTTCTCATTGATATTTGTACAAAATTAAATCAAAATCATCAAACTGGTCAAGTAATAAAATAAATAAATAAACATAATTTCCCACTTAAATATAATATTAGAATAGTCACAAAAAAAAGTGTGTCATGACAATAATACATAAAAACGTCAACTAATGGGTAAGCATAAAGCTTATCATAATTTCATTTCTAAAGACCACTGCTCGACTTGTGACGACCACATGAAAAATTATGATTGTAAGAACCTAATAACTCAGACGGCAAAGAAAAATTAAATTCCGACAACGTTAAAAAATATCGTCAAGCTCCCCGCGAATATGAACGTCCCGATATAAAAATAATCCATCAATAAAACTTCAAAATCAGAAACTACATTCAAACCAATTAGCCAATCAAAAATACTAACAAATCCATCGACGTACATTGAAAATACGTTAACAATTGCCGATAAAAAGCAAAAAATAAAAAACTTTGACAGCGCTGGCAACACAAATAGACAACAATAGTTATTGACATGGCTGCTGACGGCAATAGCTATGGCAACACAGAATATTGAGCTGCAGTTCAACTTTTCAGCTTAGAAAACAACAGGTTTTTATTGAGCAACTGTTTTATAGTTGTTGCATTTTAGGTAAATATAAAAATCTAGACAGGCGATGTTCGAACTTGCAACCATTATGCATTATGAGTATCTTGATTGAAATCTTTATCCCGATCTTTGTAACCAATCGAGGTCCTTTACCTATGTGTTTAAAAATGTCTTTAACGTTTGGGTACCATAAGTTTTTGAATAAAAAATATTTATCATAGGCTTCTGCCCGCGGCTCCGTGCGCGGATCCTGTTGCTTATGCCAGCGCCAACGCGGTCGTCTAAATTGAAGATAAACGTCTGATATCGAATTCTAATGAGGATGGGAAAACAACGTTGACTACAAAATTACAAAAACGGCAATGATTTCCACGTCCCACTTGAAAATTACATGTAGCAAAAATTTATGTTGTGCAAATAATTGATACCCAATTTCTTCGATTTCGGTTTTCCGATTCAATAGTGAAGAAGTGTAAAAAAAAAGTGCATGAACACAAAATAGCGTCATCACAACTTTATTCATAACTAGCTTCTGCCAGCGACTTCGTACGCGGATCCTGTTGCTTATGCCAGCGACAATGGGGTCGTCAAAATCGAAGATCTGAAATGTCTGATGTCGATTTCTTAGAACCTGGGGACGGGAAAACAACGGGACGCGCATGACGATTCCAGACGTTCCATATCTTTCATTTTTGTAAGTCAACAGGAAATGCCCATCAGACTAAACAACTCTTGCTAAGACGTCATTCCTATATTATGTAAGTATGTTAAAGTGTAGCTGGGCTCTTGGAGTTCCACATCAGGTGTTCCAGATCTTCAGTTTTTATACGACAACAGGGAGTGCTCATCAGGCTGAACAACTTTTGCTAAGACGTCATTACTGTTTATGTAATAGTGTAGCTGGGCTCTTGTAGTTCCACATCAGGTGTTCTATATCTTCAAATTTATTTTCTCAGCAGAAAATGCTCATCACGCGGAACAATTTTTACTATGGCGCTATTTTTGTGTCTCTTATAGTTTAGCTGATCTATTGCAGTTCTGCATCACGTGTTCAAGTTTCCAAGATAAATCATAGCCTATATGTTGCCCAGACTTAATAGCTATACAACAAAAAAAAAAACTAATCAAATCCGTCGAGTAGTTCCGAAGATTAGCGTGTATGGAGTAACTTCTCCCGTTTTCCTAACATTTCCCTTCACTGCTCTGCTCCTATTGATTGTAGCGTGATGAAAAGTATACTATAACGACCGCAGGAGTATGAAAAATAATTGTACCAAGTTTCGTCAAAATCCGTTCAGTAGTTTTTGTTTCTATAACGGTTATACAGACAGACAGACAGACAGACAGACAGACAATAATTTTATTAATTGCATTTTTGGCATCAGTATCGATCCCTAATCACCCCCTGATAGTTATTTTGGAAATATATTTCATGTACAGAATTGACCTCTCTACATATTTATTATAAGTATAGATGTAGTCGCATAATAAAATAATTATCGTTATATGAATTTGACAATCAAATTGCACAGATTGATAGATCAGAATGCGCCACAAACGACCATTCATCAAACGCCATAGCAAGCATAACTCGATTGATCTATGCCATAGACATTTAGCACTCATTACTCTATACTAATTTGTCTTTGGTTTCCAACAAACGATAATGACTCCTTTGACAAAGCCAAACTGTCTGATCAGAATCTTTGGCTCGGCTCCTAGTGTGAACGCTATTGATTGACGATTAAAATATTTATTAATTTGTTTTGTTACATTGATTTTTTAATGTGTGTTCACAATATCTGCTAGAATATTTAGCAGCAGGCAGGTTTTCCGCAATCCAATGTTGCTAGTGAAATCAGTTTGACGTAAATCAGGATCTGAAAACTAGTTGCATAATTTGGCTCGTGAAAACGGGTTTTATACCAAAATTGGTGAAATCTACCTCAGACATCACGTTTTCTTGTGAAGATAATGAAAACTTGAGGTATGAAATGCACATTAACCTCAGAACGGCACTTAATAATTTGACACAATAAAGGAAATGGTTTGAAGATGCACAGGTTAAGAACTCCTGGAAAGTATCTTGGGATGCCTTTGCCCAGCAGTAGGATAACTTAGGCTAAAGAAGAAATAAAATACAGGAAATGCGACATCAAAATACCAATTTGCAACGTTACGATTTGATTTTCAAAGAGAATATTCACTCATACTAAAATACCGTCTCGTATTGTTACATTGTTGAAATACTTGTGTACCTATGAATGTGTGGTACACTATGAAAATTCCGGTAAACTGTAGTACACTCCACTTATTGTTTACCCTAGCTTGCTCTCTGCACGGTTACAATACAAAGAAAATGATGCAGAAGGTCCAGTCGCAATCTAATGCATCTGGAATGTCTTATTTCTAACATCTTAGGTATAATTTTTTGGAGTGCAAAGATCATCAAATGAGTGCTCCCACCCTGTGTGGGACTGTCAGACTCTTACTGACTAAAACCACTCTGTTCCTATTTTATCGAGTTTAAAAATAGATCCAATTGCAATATTAGGGGCTAATCTGCTATGAAAAAAAACTCAAAAAAAAAAAGAAACGAAAAAAAAGATAGGTAGGTACTATAAATCATCAAATGAGTCCTCCTGCCCAGGGCGGGACAGAAGGGACTGTCAGGCTTGTACTAACTAACATCCACGGTGTTCCTTCAATAGCCCTTTACGTTCCAGGGTAACCGTGAGGATGAGGCAGTCCCACTACCTCGAGCCAATATTGGGTGACCTCTGAGAAACATCCTAGTTGAGTGGTTTTTTTTCTGAACTAAGTCTACTTGTCGCAGCCGTAAGAGAACTCAGTATCTTTTGTGTTCTTCTTTATTTTTTGTAACAAAATTGTCTGCCTGCCTTGCCTGTGTCAAATGAACGTATTTATTTTTTCTTTCTTTACGTAGGTAGTCTTTTCATTTGGACCTTCTGAAATTCTCATTCCAGCGTGTCAGACTACAATACATATTTTCCTTCAAGAATAAGTGACTCAAATGTTGCACTACTATGTTTGTCCATCTGTTTTCATGTTGTTACATGTTCCGACCCAATTATTTTTATGTAATTCTTGAGTGTAATGTTGTGTTTAAATCATAAAGGCAGATTAAGGTAAACTTTTCTCCTTCGTTGTTTACTTGAGTGATTTTCTTGAGCATTGTAGTGTAGATGAGTCTTTTTAATAACTATTATTTCCTGAGAAAGGTTATGTTCAGCTTTAGCCGGTTAGATAGGAATTAAACTATGAAGACATGTTATTTTGTAAACATACTAGGTGAATCAGTGAATGGTATTTTTTTCCGAGAAACCTACGAGTATGTCAAACAAATGTCTAAACATTATAAAATTTATTTATTTATTTATAATAACCAACTTGAATTTAACCGTTTAAAACCACACACTGACACACACAAGTTATTGGTCTGTAAAATTATAGTAATTATAAAAGAAATGTACATTTTTTTTTAGTATGGTAAATGAGTCCTCCCACCCCGGGCAGGGCGCTGTCAGACTCGTACTGACTAAAATCCACGGTGCCCTTCAATAGCCCTTTAAGTTCCGGGTCACGGTAATGAGATAAGTCCTGCGACCCCGGCAGGCAAAAGTTGTACCCAGCACAGATTAAAATTAGTTGTAGTAAAACTCCAGGAAAGCCCGCGCTCACTGAATCTATCAAAAACTATCTATTTCAAAAATCGAACAATTTTTTCGATTTTCAAAATAATATAGAGAATTGTTTTAGTATTAAAAAAGTTATATGAAAAAAAAACGATTGAAAAAATATAAACCTAACATAATTATTATAAATATTAGTATCCAGCTACAGAATAAAATGATAAAAGCCTTTTAACTTGCCAATTAGGTAAAATGAAGCGAGTACTTGATCATCATTTGTCGGTTACCGGTTTTCCTACCACAATTTATTTATGTAACCAATCAACCGAAATAAACATCCAGATAAAAACAAAAATTCAATCACATTTCAATCATATTTTCATTCAGCTTCGTACTGAAATTGCAGAGCTAACAAAAATAACATATTAATTTACAAAATATGTATGTTCGCAATGGCCTCCAGAGTAGCAAGATAATAACTTTTCACTACAAAATACCTATTGCAGTTTAAAAATAAAATCCAGCCTGCAACAATATGTCTGTTCCGTTCTATTTATAACTAATTCAACTTGTCAAATATTAAAAGCAGGGCTGCCGGCGCAAAAATTATAAAAACATAAAAACTTTTTGTTTTATCTGGCCAAAAAAGATTGGCATTAAGTAGCTGTTCAACTTAGAAAATTAAAAATACCAAATCATTCATATTATAACTGACAAAGTCGTAAATTGAGACAAGTTTCATGCATTTCAATTTACGTTTTACAACAATGTCATTTTGACAAGATAACAAATGGTTGTTTTAAAATCCGCATTCTGTTTTCGTAAAGAAAGTCCAACCCTGCGCGTGGGCAAGCACGATCTATCAGTGTCGTCACCAAGGTCGCTAGTCGGACGCACGACGAAACAACGACGGTATTTTGAGAACTGAATTGCGCAACGCGTGCGCCGACTTTTCGATTTTCTAACTCTGAAAAGTTTTCGTCGCTAATTAGCATTGATTCTTCCGCTTTCACGCGTCATAGTCGCTTTTGATATGTTAGAAAAAAAAGTAAATGTTTCTCATTTCCGTTGCTTTTTAAATTCGAATGTTTCTATTAGAACATTATTTGAATTTCGGAATTTCGTCATAAACAACCATTGGAATCTATTTTTATTTTTTAAACTTTTGACATCGCGTGTCAGAAATTCTTTTTTTACGATCTGTCATTGATTTTGACATGTAAGTATTGGTCTTTACAGCCGGGTGCATTTTTTTATTCGTTCCTCTTCTTAATGGTTTTGTTGGCAGCACGTAGACTACACGTGGGTGATGGAGCTGCATGTCAATGATCTCGCATCACTCGCATTCTAGTGCCACCCGCACGTACATGTATATAATAGCTAGCAGATATACATACATAATATATATGCATGCGTGTATAGAAAATACCACGCAATCCGCCAACGTTTTTATCGTAAGGCACATTTATTTGCCAATGTATTTTAATGTGGTTGCAATTTGGACTGTAATATTGTCGGGGGGATAGATTTATGACTGAGGTCAACCTAGATTCTTAAACAACAGATCTTTCTAACTCTCTATTAAATTAAACGTGGTCATTTTCATTCTTAAATATCTAGTAAAGACGAAAATATTATTAACTTGTCTGACAGCATAATCAGAGATTATCATGATCAGCATGGCAATGGCAAAGCTTGTAATCCACCATGCCGTCCCAGTGTGGATTCGTAAACGTCACATGTTTTCAACTATTTGCCATTTGCAATGTAAGAACATGACGATATTTTCACGAGGGACGCGAAATATTCCTGTGCCATTTTGAGATCAGTTTACCCACGTTTTTTAAACGCGCCGGTGCAGCGCGTTTGACGCGACAGGGACACAGACGCGATACGCACGCAAGTCAGACGCAGCCAAAAACAACGACAACAAACTGCTCTGAAGAAAATGCGCCGTCGACGCGCGTTTCTCAAACGCGCTGCACCGGCGCGTTAAAAAACGTGGTGTGCACAGGCTCTTAAAGGCAGTTTAACTTTTTTCGTAATTTAAAATGACAATGGAACTTATGAAATGTTTTGCTCAAATCTTGGCCTTTATCTAAACTCTAAACCAAAAGCAAATATGAGACCTATAGTGGATCCAGCTCATCCGGAAATAAACAGGTACTTCTGCTCACCAAGACCAACGGATCACAGTAAAAACTGTTTGGGGCCGGACTCTGACAGGATGGTGGTCGTGGGCCAAGCGGTATTGATGAGACCAACCACCTGTAGTATCGCTCCTCGCAGGTTTTAGGTAGCCTGTGGTTCCGTTGCCCGGGAATTAGATTCCGCCTATCCCAACATCCTTTAAGCTTTCAGGCCATCCTCAAACTTTAAGGCCCACTGCAGTTTTTCATCAAGATTTTCCTTAAACATGAAATTATCCTTTTTTAATTTTCACAATTTCACATGACCCATTTTCTCACAAAAATGCAGCCAAAATTAGCTACTAACTGCAGTTCCAGTTGCTGCCGTAAAAGTGAGATCATAAACGTTTAATGTGTTATTCTGCACTAAATGCCATTGTGCGAACAACAAACGCGCCTGAGCATCGAATTATTGTGAAGAGTAAATGTTTTTTTAATGTAGGGAGTCTATCTCTGGAAGACTGAGGCCTTTGTCAAACAGACTTTGATAGCGAACCGGACCGAATTATGTCATATAAAAATGCGAAAGCGATCCGATAGTCTATGTGACAGGCTTCAAACAATTCCAATACATTGCAAACAAAAACGCTACGCCACGCGTTCGGTTCGTCTGTCAGTTTGACAAAGGCATGAGGGTCAATCCACACGGAAACGCTACGCACATTTTTATAGCGCACACACATTTCCAGTATCGTTGCGTCACGTCGCGTTTCGATGTGTACTGACCCTAAAGAATTGCAAGCGTGATGGTAGCTAAAAACCTCATTGCAACTATGTTAACAGCTACTTTAACCATACAATTAGTTGCAGTATGTCCCAAATTACAATAAAACAGCTCTAATGTCCTGTAAAACCGTTACAGACGTGTCAACAATAAATAATGTCGGCTCTTAACTAAATTAGCCGCGAACCACGATACGACCGGCGTGTGCGCAGTTATGACGGGCGGCGCTCAGAATATAATACATACGTACAACTAAATAATTTTAGTGGTAAGGTCAACGTGTATTTGTAGATTATATCATAACATAACATCACGCCTGTGATTCCCGATGGGTTAGGTAGTACTGTACATAGTATACACCGACCAGTTTTGTTTTTAATTCTCCTAAAATAGGGGATCAACCTATTGCCATCAACCGGGAACAAATCCAGACTTCGCGGCAGTTCATGAAAAAGGCAACACTTCGCCCTAACTGGGAATTGAACCTGGGACCTCATGTTCAGCAGTCGCTCTTAATGAGTTTACCTGTCTTGGATCCTGCAACGAAATTAATCAGAAAAGAAAAGTGGAGGAGTAGGAAAAATACGTAGTTTCCACTGCCCTCCATATCAAGCAGGAGACAGAACAAAACAAGGCCAATAGGCACAAAGGGACATTACAACTGGAAGAAGCCCAGTTGCCTAGCACCTCGGGTAAAAATCACTACTACTAATATTTATGGGTCCTAAAATAGGTCATTCATTCTCCGGGACACGGCGAGCTTCATTGTCTCGGCGCTTTTTTGGTGGTTGCCACTGTTGATTCTGGCTTTCAGGAGTTGCAGTGGTTTGGAAATAGTGTGGAGGGTTTGCCCAAGTCGCTCTTAATAACAAAAATACATTTAATACCTTTAAAAACTACATATTAAAAAATACTACATTAATGATACAAGTGGGGAAAGTTTATTATTGCATTCGAGGCGGAATTCTCAGCCGAGACAAAGGCGAGGATATTATGAAGCTGTGCACTAAAAAGGTTTCCCCATTAATATCAAAATGTAGTATTATCGATGTAATAAGCTTTAGTTTCCAAAAAAAAATACCTGCCTTAAACATACAACAGTCACTAAGCCTTATAAACAAGGTTTCCCTCGAAAGTTAAGTTTGTATAGGTAACCCAAGTATTTCTTATAAAACATTGTTACAGCAGCTTGCTGAAAGAATGAAGGAATGCTGAAACACTCGAGATATGAAAACAGTTCAAAGAGAGAGCTGAGATTTTTTCTTTCTATGATTTTTTTTTATTTAGTCTGGCTTTTGCCTTTGTTGATCTGATAATGGCAAGCGGAACTGCATTTCATGAGCTTATTTTCTTAACTTTTACTTGATAACGAGGGATCATGATCAATTATAAGTTGGAAATTAAATTCTAATAATGAAAATGTGAAGCGAGCTGGACTACACCCCTGACCATAGGTCCACATTGACATAAGCCTTGATAATGTAATGGCAGAATTGAAATATCCAAAACCACGGGAAATATTATGAAAAAAAATCATTTACTTATCAAATCTAAATCGTTTCAACGCGTACCTAATAAACGCTATTTTTAAGTGACATTAAATTATTTTTTGATGCATTAATTCACAGATGTTTGAAAGACGCGAATTCTTGACACCCATTGAAGAGTGCTCGACTTTTGAAATGTGTAAACATATTTTTTTGACGTTTGTCGAGCTATTTGAGTCTATCTAAAATCCTAGATTTCATCGGGTCATTGACTTTTATTAAATGCTAGTTTATTTTCCCTGGTTCACTCGCTTTGCAGGGGTAGTTTAATTTATTTATCCCGATAAAAAGTATTTTGTGCTAACGGATATCGGATTTGCCCCAAATAATTGAGTTTCGAAGGTCAGATGGAACTCGCATGAGGTAAATTTAGAGTTATTTTCAAGGAGAGTGGAACCCAACCCAAGCAAGTTCGAAAAAGGCAGGTGAAATGCGCAAAATTACCAAGGGCATAAAACTCCGGGTAAGACCCCTCTTTGAGAAGTTGCTGGATAGGCGTCACGGCGTGGCGGCGTCCTGACCTACCGCATGACGCAGGTCCTCACCGGACACAGAAGTTTCGGGAGGTACCTGTGTCTGATGAGAAAGGAGGAAACGCCTGGGTGTCACCACTGCGAGGATCGCCCGGAGGACACAGTAGAGCATACGGTGCAAGACTGCCCCGCTTGGGCTCAGCACCGACGTGTCCTCACGGCGGCGATAGGCGGAGACCTCTCGCGCCGGCATTGATCGCGGCCATGCTGCGGAGCGAGACGGAGTGGGAAGTGGTCGCTTCCTTCTGCGAAGCAGTCATGCTCGCGAAGGAGGAGGCGGGCCGCGTGAGAGAGAGGTCAGCGTCCTCCCTCCGCCCCAGCCGCAGTGGCGGACGCCCACGGCGACGGTAGTCGCAAGACGATCTCCGGCCACCGTAGGCGGGGGGGCATGTGGGCGACGAGTAAAGGGCAACTCGCTGTCCACTGTTCCACGCGCGCCTCAAAGAGCTTCAGCACGATGACGGGGCCAAGCCTGCCGGGGTCGCGGGACTTATCTGATTACCGTGACCCCGGAACATAAAGGGCTATTGAAGGACACCGTGGATTTTAGTCAGTACGAGTCTGACAGTCCCTCCCGCCCTGCCCGGGGTGGGAGGACCTATTTGATGATTTTACCACGCTAAAAAAAATAATGAATGGTCTTGAACAATCAACACAACGTAAGCACATAGGTACATCTTCCTTTATTCGCCACAGTTTGGTCTACAAGGCCAGGTTTAATAGCATTATTACCGAATAGTTACGACTACGTACAACCTCGAGAACTGGCAATTTCAGTGTTGCAGCTGTCCATACTGTGTTGGTTATTGGGCCGATTATTTTAATCATTACAATATTATATAAACTCACGCGTTTTTTCAAGGCGAAAACTGCAGACTCGCACCTGTTTCTTTTAGCATGATTATATGTTTATTTTGCTTCGCCCACTCTCATTATTTTGCAATACTATTCTCTTAGAGCTCTAAGCGCATCATCGCCACCACAAACTGTTCTTAATAGATTTTGAACTTTATGCTCTAAGCAATAAGTAAAACTGCAGTTTCGAAGCCACAATCACGCCACACTATGGGAATTTTGCGGAAAAACGTCTAATTTGCAACATTCTACCTACGCAATGTCTGGTGGTATTTCTGAATTCTAAAGTAACACCCAAAAATAAAATCTAAAAGAGTCTGAAATCCGATCTATAGGTTTTAGTGTTCCGTAGTCTACCAGGAAGTCTTTTCTACCTAGCCACGGGACAATCGCTGCAGCGAAAATTCGTAGCGGGAACGGCGAGTGGTCTTGTGACGTAAGCAAATGTAAAGAAGTGTATTAGACATACATTAATTTTAGTCTCAAGACTAACATGGTGAAACTATAACAGTATTATACCAGTTTTGCCATGTCCGACGTCCATCCGTCCTTCCGTCCGCAGCTTAGTTCAGACACGCTTTGTAATATAAACCTGTAATATGGACGTGTATAAACAGATTATTTACGTCGACAAAGTGATAAAATAAACATTTTAGTGTAGGTACACCCTTTTTTTTTCGATGTAAAATCAGTGTAGGTACACCTAGTTTTTTTATCTTGCTTGTCATAGGGTAGGTTTTAATAAAACCTATACATATTGATTTGTGAAAACAATTTATTTTGTTCGTTACATATTATTATTTAGCGTTTTTTTTAATGTAAATGTTTATTACTAGACTCGAATGAATCCCCCCTTTACCTTTTACCAGCTAAATGGTTTGTTGTCCGAAAAAACTCAAAGGTAAAAGGAAAACCATTATTTTCCATTATCAAGGATATCCATTATTATACCTACGAGTATCTCCCATATTTCAGTTCCCAACTGTTTCAGTTTTCAGTTAAATCTGCTGCAGATCTAGGGAGCCTTTTAATAGCCATTTATCAACGTTGGAGGCAATAATGATGTATATCAACATTAATTCTGAAACTATAGTATGTATAGTAACTTTACAGGGTGTTTGAAGACATACCCCTGACACGGAAGTAATATGAAATTGCGAATGACGTTATTTCGACGCACGCTATTTCGAATAAAAATAAGAGTGGTACGCCAGATCGAAAACACATTAAGTCGAAAACCGCTATATCAAATGACGTTATTGCGACGCACGCTATTTCGAAAAAAATAATAGTGGTACGTCAGTTCGAAAACACATCAATTAAGTCAGGGATAGAGGGAGTCTTATTATTTCATTTCCTTTTCTTTGTTAAAAGTTTTGACCACACCAGGAATTTCTCCTGTATTGTTGATGCGTTTACAAACATTCAAACTCACATTCACAAGCATATAATTTGTTCCGTGAAAGAATGGAACTCACAACGCCAACCGTAAAACATAAAAACCTAATTTTCACCAACAAAATCTATGTCTTAGTATCGGTAATTTCGACATGTTATTTTGTTGGGGGGGGTCGCGGGAATGCCTTAGGAGATTACCGCGGCCTTGCAACGTAAAGGGCAACTGCAGAACAGGGCAGTATTTAGTAATTAAGTCTGACAGTTCCTTCCACTCCAATAAACCGGACGAACTTATTTGATGATTTTTCACCCCAAAAAGAGAATTATTCCAAAGCTTATAATAATCTTAAATTGACTTAATGACCCTTAACTTTTCTTTTTTAAATTGATATTTATATAAAGTTCTCTGTGCCTAAGAACTGTTTCCCCCGATCCTACTTATAAGGTGTCGATCGTTATAGCAACACCCTGTAGTACAGTATTTCCACTGCGTTACCATAAACAATACGACATGATTCATGGTCCAGACCAGCTTGCAACAGGAAACCAATAGTTGAGAATGTTGAGATCATTATTTACAATGCAGACATTATTTTAAGATACTCTGGTTTTAGAAGTTAGCGGAGACTTGAGGAATTTCTAGCAGTTCTCTCTCTACACAGCTCAAAACTTTTCTTTTACTTGTTTAGATCAGTGTTTTTCAAACTTTTTCATGGCACGGCCTTTTTAGCATGCATTTCGCGACATTTTGCTTCTTTTTTCATGTATTTTATTTTGTGACAAGTTAATATTCAATCCAACATAGTTATTCATATTCATAATGATACAAATGATTATTCTTTAGTAATAAATATTTTAAACTTTATTTTTACTATAAGTACCTTTCTCAACCTCTTACAACTCCCCTATAGAAGCTTCTTGACCCCCTTAGAGAGGCTTCGCGACCCCCAGGTTGAAAAACACTGGTTTACATCATGCTAACCAACTGCTGGGCAAATGCCTCTCCCAAATTTTTCTTGTTCTGCGCCACCACAAACCAGCCCTAGCAGTATGTCTGTCTTTCTGTGCCGTCCTCGGCGGCGCCGTCAATCCCCAAGCACTCACTTGTGTAGAGACTTTGTCCAGCGGTCAACGTGTATGCGACTGACGTGTCCGGCCCAAACCCACTTCATATTTTTTTTTCTTAATTTAAGAGGCAAATTATGTTTTTTTGCCGAAAAACAACTTTTTCACATTTGGGTAGACGTGTTCTTGAAAGAAATCAACTGGATGAAACACAACGAGAATCACTTGAAATGGTAGACAATTGAAGTAACCTAAGTATGAGTAGGTACAAAATATGTACCCATCCAATTTTGTATTCTCATCATGCGGTCAGTGCTTGACTATGAACATAATTTGATGTCAGATCAAGTGTCATGTAGGGTCATTACTCCACTAGGATTGGACTCTTTTTGCTTCCTAGCTCATTATAGAATATCCAGGTCCAGGATTTTGCTTTGTTTCAGACGCTTCAGTGAGTCAGGAATAGCAAGCTACACTGCTAATGGATTAATTTGACATTTTGTTCTCGTTTTTTTCACTTTTAGAACTCTGCCGATACCTATTTAAACTTTCATCCAACAATTACCGAAACTAGTTCGTAGCTTCATTTTATTTTTAAATCCACGTTGATATCATAGGCAATGCAGTTTTCAGTTGCATTATAAAAACTATGGGGCTTAAATCCATTTTCAGTGTTCCTTATTTCAAAGCGGAGTGACAATGCTTCAATCGGCACTCGGCATTCGTCGGGTGCGTTCGGCTCAACTCGGGAGCTATCGGCGCAAACGCCGCCACTAGCGAGTTAATTGAGCTTTGGCGACACAATCCGATCAGTTTGATTGTTTCCTCGTCAATTCATATACCTGCGGGTGCTATTAGATATGGTGATAGAAATTGTGGGCTATTGCTATTGGCATTTGGAAATTTCCATCGTGGTTCTGGTACTTTTTCTTACTTTTATAACTATAATCACAAGCAATAAACTCCAAATTGTTATAAATAAGTTATACACATTAAACATAGCGTATAATAGGCACTCGAGAAGCTGCTAGAACTAACTCATGAGAAAACTTAGATAACTAAGTTTAATTGCTTAGTTCAAGTGTAATCTTTTCAGATTACCTGAAGTTAGTACTACTTATAAGTTCAGAATAATACTTAATTGAGTTTGTGATATCATCATCCATAACGATAGTTTTATAACCTTGTTATCGTACTAGTAACCATTATTTTGTTAGGTTTATTCCAGAAATCCCCACTGAAGCATCCCACCAGTGGGGATTGATACATTTTATTCCGAAAATCCCCACTATTCAATAAATGCGGACTAGTGGGAATTTCAGGTGTTGTTTTATTATTAAAAAGGATACCTATAGGAGCCGGGTGCGTAGTACTCGCAATCCGCGTGCTTGTATGACCGATGTATAAATGTTGTGTAAAGTTAAACGAATGAATGCTTATAATTTTCAATCATTTAGAATTTTAGAAGAATTTATTCTACATTACAACAAACTTAAGTAAATAATTCAATTAAAACATAGAACATAAAATAAATAAAAATTCACAGAGCGTCACAAAATTCGTCAACTTCGTTGTCAACATGAAAGACGCCTAGAACGCTTGAAGCATTGCCACATTGAATGCCAAAATGCTGATTCGTTGACCAAGAAATAGCTCAGCCTGATCACGCGAAGAGTCAACTAATCGTTTGATAATAATAATAATATCTTGGGGCACTTGGACCCCATGACCCCATGTATGATTGATTGTGATATGGGTAGTTTTTACATTGCACCCTTTTGACATTTAAAATAGACTTATTTACAATCTGCCTTAATCTCCTTGCTTGCACACAATTGCTTTAGATATCACCCCCAAATACCCCCACGACGTCAACCCTTTAATAACTACCTGCCAATACAATAAAAGACATCCTAATCCTTCCCACACACAAAGTAATTATATCCTAACACCCCCAAGTTACAGGTTAAGATCCTCAATAAAGACCCCGGTCATTTTATAGGGATCTATTTGCCATCAACATAGGTAATAGTGTTGGGCATCATAATCCCGCGATGTTCGTCATGAAATTGTTAATCAACGGACACGGTATCGCTAGGGACACCACTATTTTATTGAACACAAGTTTCATAGGTTTCGGTGATGTTTTCAGTTTTGCAGCCCTGAATGCAAATGACAATTGAAGAAACAAGATAAGTTAGTCAGTTTTTTTCTCTGCACCCAGTGCGGGAGGCTGCAATCCATAAAAAGTCCTGTACAATCTCAGATCATAGAAATAGGCAGATAGAACGCTCAGAACACGCGAGTGTCACCACCAAAGCAAATACAAAATCAAATCAAATTACATTCCATAATATTGTTTTCTTTGTTTTTTGAGAACAACTTTTACAATGTATAAAGACACGAGAAGGCATATTTTGGCAAACAACAACAACGACGCGTAGCTTGGTACTGTCGCGAGTTTGTATTCGATTTTGATTTTGTATTTGCTTTGGTGGTGACACTCGCGTGTTCTGAGCGTTCTATCTGCCTATTTCTTTGATCTGAGTGTACAATGTTACAAGTCAGAAACTATTACAAATCGTCACGCCAGCATTCCATAGACGACAGTCTTCCTTCAAACATACAAGGTGTGACATGAAAATAAAACACAAGAAGGATTGAAAAGGAATAGGAGAGGGAATAACCGCACCATAATCGAGAAACAGAAGGGATACAAAAAACGGAAATTAGTTGACTAGATTTATCTCATCTTGTCCCCTAATCGTCCCGTGTTCGCAACTGGTCCCTCGGTAACATCCCATTCGCGGTCCGACCCATTCATAGATGTACTAGGATGACCATGCAAGAGGACAAAGTAGTAATAATTATTATGGTATGATATTGTTGGTTGAAGAGCTAGTTCCAGTATTTCAAGAGACCATATATCAAATTAAATAGAGTTATGTTAATATGTTCGTTATTAATTAATTTGGCAATGTCGTTGCAAAGATAATCCGTAGGAACACGACAAGTGCCCCACCTGCCCTCATTCTCAAGGGAGTTTATTTTGATCGCTCCCCTATAATTATATGACAGTACATATTTCTGTTTGGGCGTCTTCTCATGTTTAGTAAAATATAACAAAGAAAATAGTGCAAAACCTGAAAAACACACAAACAATTAATAACAAGAATAACAACTACAACTGAAGAACACAAACAACTCAACAAAATGGCAAAGAAGCTGAAATTGCATAATGAATACCTGTTGGTTTTAATTTTTTATCTACTATCATGCTATTAATACTCTATAACAATTAGCTTATTGCCAACATTAAAACACTCAATGATATTATGATCATTATAAATCATCCAAACGCGTGATATTATGAATTTAAAAAAAAAGAACATTCTCATGCAATGACATTTTCACCACCAGATCGCTAAAATTTTGAAAAAATAACAATAATTCTTTTACTTAAGTTTGTTTATTTTACATGCTTCGCAATTAGACTTTTCTTGAATTTACATAGTTCTTACAACACTGTACAACACCCTATGGTATGAGAATCTTTTATAGAGGATTCACATCATGATTGTAGATAAAGTCTTGTATGCAACTGTTATAATTAGGTATTAAAACACTCATGTGATACTATTATCACACTCGGCTAGGCCTCGTGTGATAAACCCACATTCGTGTTTTGATACCCCTGATTATACAACAGTTGCATAATTATCTATTTTCTTACTAGTAACTTCAAATTTCGAAGACATGGTTGGTGCAGTGGTTGAGCGATTGACTGCTGCGTTGCGTGACGCGGGTTAGATTCCCATTTTGAACAAATATTGTTGTAATTCCGGATCCGAGTGTTTCTATTACACCTTATTTTCACGACTTCCTGTTACCTACTCGTAAATAAATAAAAGGGGTCAACTCATCCGCTAGTTCGGACGAGTCGTCGCATAGCTATAATATTGATATGGTCAGTTCATCCGAATGGACGTAGTACAAACAATTGTGTAAAATTGCAGAAAATAAGAACACAATGTGGAGTCTGAAAATAAAGTACTAGGAGAACAGGGTTCTGTAGAAGGTGTTGGTTGATACCAAAAAAAAATCTAATTTCAAAATACTAAAGACGGATCACCGTCTTTAGTATTTCAAAACGTGATTTTGTTTAGAGTGACGTTTCATCCTCGTATGAATTATTTTGCGTATGAATTGAACCTAAAAAAATTACCACCTTAGTATTCCATCCAAGAATTACCCTACAGATCCGATCGAAGGGTAACAAAACATCGTCGAAGGGGTAACAAAACATTGACGACGATCTATAGCCAATATGGCCGCCGTTTTATACCCAGTGTTACGAATCACTGAAGACAGCCATTAAATGTGACCGGTGTTGCCAGTAATTGAGTTTGTCTCGCCGGAATTAAGACAGTTAAAGTTTCCTGATTAATCTAAGAGGTTATGGCCGAGAGTCTTGAGGTGAGCAGTATTCGTTTAACGGTTCAAGTTGATGTGGTTATGCGATGCTGTTGTCAAGTGAATTTCCTATGGGGATGTGTAAAGTTATGGGGTAACGGCTTCGCGTACCCCTTGGAAAGTACAAAGTAAGAAAGTTTGGTATCTCTTTTGAAAATATCTAATCCATGTAGTGAAGTTTAGTACAGACGCCATACATCAACATGTTAAATAGAGTTTCAACTTAGTCATAATTATAGGGTTATGAGAATTTTCTGGATTTACATTGATGCACTACAGCCCGAATTTAATATTTATTCTGTATATAATATTATTACATACATTCTTTATAAATAGGTTCTGTCACTGATTAAAGACAAAAATCAGAATCAAGATTGCAATCGAGAGAGATTACTAATTTTCAGCGTTAATCTCAGTATAATTGAATAACACAATACTAACTGTTTTCATAAATTATTTAGTTGAAAAAAAAATGAATCAATGTTCTTTCTCTCTTTTTCTGCGTTCCATTTTCTTATTCATGTCCTTCATTGTCTCCCACTGGGTATACACATTCAAACTAAGTCTAAAACACAGATTTATTGTCATAATAATTGCCGAACCCAAGAGACGACATGACCTAGAACAATGACCGTTCATTCTAAATGTTTATTTTAAACTATTTTAGTTTGTGGAATTATTAAACATTTTTCTTAAAACCCCTTAGCGATTTCGACGACATTATTAATCTCATAAACAACATTGAAAGTATAAAAGTAACATCAAGTACAATATTCTAGCAGATATTGATCGTCAATCATCGAATAGTTCTTATTAGCACTCATTTTGTTCAGGCACGCATTATTTTATTTTTCTGTCTGGATAACATTTTGAAGGGTTTTCAAGAATAAACATTTAGTGACATAGATTATTACTGATGAAGATTTATCAAGGTGGGTCCTCCTAGATCGCATTAATTGTAAACTATATAGCTGTTGATAGCGGCTTTACTCGCGTCTATGTCGAAAGTTATACCTACCATGGGACCGCATCTATACATTTATATCTGTACCAATTTTCATGAAGATCCGTTTAGACGGTTCCGCGACGGGACGAACGAGGGGCCCGTCGCGTCGGTTTGCAAGAAGCTCCATGAGGCACGCGTTTATCTACTCGTATTCTCTATTACAGCCTTTTGACCGCGCGGCCGTAGTGCTCACGCAGCGCTAGGACAAAAGTTTGCTATGCAGTATGCTCTGCAGACAGCGACACTAACCAACCGTGCGGCGGGTATGGATGAAGAGTACTTCTTAGAGTCCAGTGATGTAATTCTAATTCAGAATAACATCGCTGATCCTTGATCGAGCAGCAGGTAACCTATCAACCCCGCAAGCTCGTGTCAATCGGCAGGCGAGGACCACGCGATGTCCGAGGCCTTTGGTGTCTCCCACGACATAAGCCTAAAGGACAGATATTATAAAAAAAAAATCGACTCATCCTATGCAACCACAATTCCCGCAGATAAACTCTACCAACTCCAGCTTCCTATACCATTTCTATTAGCCTTGCACGATGGAGTTAGTTTCAATTGCAACTGATAACAGATAAGAGCTACAAGACAATGTGCGTCACAGTTCCGTTGGCAAGCGCCCGGTGATTGGATTGTGTGATGACGTAGAACTACTAGATGTGACATGACGGTAGAAGAAAGTAAACAATTTAAATGTTTTGCACACTAAAGCTATTGTCAAACAGACAGGCGATAGCGAACCGAACCGAATCATGTCATATAAAAATGCGAAAGCGATCCGATACTCTATGTGACAGGCTTCAAACAATTCCATACATTACAAACAAAAACGCTACGCCACGCATTCGGTTCGTCTGTCAGTTTGACAAAGGCATGAGTTTAAAAATGTAACAGAACACAACACAGGCAATAAAGTGAATGCATAATTGGACTTATTCACACTACTGGGGATCATTTTTTATGAAAAGAAAATGCAAACGTAAGTAATTGTTCATAGTTTGCAATTTTAATCTAAAATGAGGATGCATATTTATTTTAATCGCTATCAGCTACTGCTTCTGCCACTGCCGCAACAAAATTGGTTAATTAGAAGACCAAAAATCTGTTTACCAGACTAACCAAAGTGTATAATGGCACCGGTTTAATTTGTAAAGATATGACAGGCAGCCTCTTCATTATAACTTCTGGCATACACTGCCTCTGGTTTGACTAGAAGGTGACGACCCCAACCTAAGTTGGGGAGAAGGCAGGTATGCAAATCCGACCCTGGTATTAAATTATACGTACTTTCACTTTCGAAAGGTCTTAAAATAATTAACACAAACTTGTTTTTCATGCAAAATCAGGGTTTTCTTCCGTCCAAATCTGGAATCGATTTCAAGGGCAATCAAACCTTTCCAATCACCAATGGATATGGAATGCACCAGGGTGAACGGTCGTGACGATTTAGACGCGTTTATGCAAGAATGGCCGACCGAGCTACAAATAAGGAGGAATGGCAGGTTATGGAGGAGGTTTGCCCAGCATAGCAGTGGGACACTAAAGGTTAAAAAAAGAATTGAATAGGTACTGTGTATATGCTGGCCCATTTCATCCCCGAAGACATAACTTCTCAAATTGTATTAAGCGCTTGACATATCCAGCAATATTTCTAACATCCAACTGCACTATATCACGCACAGGACACGATCTCAAGAAATACCGACTGACAAAAAAAAACAGACGTCATCTTGACGTCACGTTATCGCCCCGCGAATAAACTTCGACGTCGACGTCGAAAATAAACATGTCCACTCCTAACATGCTTGTGATAGTATGTGGGCGAAGGAATAATTGCCCGTTTGTACCGTCATAGATATTATGTATGATGCCCGGCTATGAATATAATATCCGGCTATGTAACGTGACCGAAGATTATTGAAGCAAGAGAGATATGTTATTACTAGGTAATTGGTCCAGTAAGGCTGAGACTCCACCAAAACTGAGACGTGTGCTGTGTGCTGTGTAACGTGCGCGCAGAGCTGTTTTTCGGCACGGGTGACTCCACCAAAGCTGTGTGCGGTGTGAGGCGAGCGGCGTACTGTGTGCGGTGTGCGGTGTGCCTTGTGCCGTGAGCTGTGCGAGAAGAGATGTGTTGAGTGCTCAGTACGTATTCTGAACAGGTAAGATGATGTCGTTATTACCGCTACAAAAAAAAGTATCTCATTTTACTTGAAGAGGAAGAACTACAGTCTGAAGCAGAATTGATAGCTTTATACTACCTAAACAAAAGAAAACATCGGTTTTGGAGAAGAAGTCACTTGAATTACCATACCAGTCATGGAGAATTTTTTACTCTGTTTAATGAGTTAGATGATGAAAGTTTTACCAAGTCCTACAGACTACCGAGGAATACATATTTCATTTTAAGACTAGATCTTTTCAAATTCACCATTTGTAATGAAATATTAACAAAATATTATCAATGGAAAAAAAAACATCAATGTATTTTTGTAAAACACAGCATACAGCTCGCAGCAGACGTCTCACATCACGCCGCACACATCTCACAGCTCACGTCTCACAGCACACGTCACACAGCCCGCCGCACACATCTCACAGCTCACATCTCACAGCCCGCCGCACACATCTCACAGCACGCGCGGTCGCCACTGAAGCTGTGCGGAGTGGAGCTGTGTGAATAACGCAATTCTATTGGTTGTTCAAAACACATGTCGACTCGCACAGCTTTGATGGAGTTTCGGCCTAAGGATTAACACCCTTGTGTTTGGAGATTTTTTTTGTTGTGGTACGGTGGCGCAGTGGCGCGCGATTGAGCGCTGCGCTGTATGATGAGGGTTCAATTATCTTATCACACGGACCAGACGACCCATTGCAGGTATCCATAGCACGCAGCCATAGCACGCATCCTTCCATATAAAAAACACATCTTAGTTGAATCCGTTTCCACCAGTGCTGTGCTATGGAACCAATGAATATGATTGGTGGATACTGGATATCAAACTTACGTATCCACAGCAACGTAGCATAGCACATCTCTGGTGGAAAAGAAGCAGCCTTAACGATCCTATACAGTTCACGGTCAGTTTATACAGTTGCAATTATAATGTACCATAATACAAGCTTTTATTTACCTGTCCCGTTGTATGTAATCAAATCTTTCAAGTTAACCGATTTGTTGCGGAGGGCACGCTTCAGTGCCATCACTTTCTTTTGCGTGTGGCGTTAGGCACGGATGTGTGTCATCTTAGAATCGATGGTAACTCCTTCAATTGTGTTCGACGCCACAGGTCATCACAACGAATCGGTTAATTGCACTTCCCGGTTTCCGTTGGAGCTGAAATGCACGTAAATCGCGTGACAATGCAATAGTATGCTGACATGGAGCTGATCTGATGATGGAACTGGAAGGTGCACATGGGAACTCTGTAATGAAACGACGCAAACCCATCGAGTTTAGACTCGTTTGATTCGTCTTGACGAGTACTTTGTCTACCAAAAGTATTTTTTAACAAAAAGAGCTTGTTGTGAAGAAGAACATAGTTTTTTGAACTAACTTGTTTTAAGTGTATTAAAATCATCAATTAAAATGCACGAGATTAGTTATTTGGGACTTCATGTTTTCCTTTGCCAGTATTACAGCGTCAGCATTATGTCCCTCCGCTCCACCCACAAGAATATACGTCTATTAAGATTTATCTTAGACATGTTGAGAATCCTGAAATGACATGTACCAACCCACTTACGTCTCGATGTTTCTGATCGAAAATACGACATTATTCATTTATTTTTTTTATGGAAATGGGCCGACTGTGATTTTGGCCGTTCTGACCTGCAGGCCAAATATTCTTATAGACGACTAGTCGGCTATTCGGCCAGGTGGCTCACTGATCTAACTAAGTCGCTTACATTGAATTCGCTATACAAATAATGCATTTGATCACATTTTCTGTGTGTGATAATTTACTGTTTTGCAGTTGTTATTAATTCAGGTACGTTAAAATATTCAATACTAAAGGTCGAATCGATTCATATATTCATTGCATATTTATTAACTGAAAGGCTGATAATAAATAAACAATACTAACAAGAAAGGTTATTTTTTAAATAATAATAATAATAATAAATTTATTTCTCTAAAAACTTACAAACAGGAATTTACAAATATAAACTTTGAACAAATTCGTTTTATGGTTACAAAAGTTTTAGAACTGCAGCCGAACTAGGATTATCCTGTATCTCGGCTAGCAGTGCCATCCCCCCTGATTTAAATACATTTTTTTAAAGTTCATTAAGTGCTAATATTTCATAAAACCATTTGTATTTCATACAATTATTTGTGACAGTGAGTTAGTAAACTGAACCTCTCTTTTACTAACTCACTGTCACAAACAAATTTCATTCTAATCAACTACTCAGTACTCAGACATCACTAGTCATTTTTTTAATTTATTGAAAACAAGTTTGACCCACATGAATGGCATGGAATCTTGTTTATTTAAAATGGCCTTGAAACCATTTTTCAAATATTATTAAAAATAGAAGTACTTTCGAAGTAAACAGCCTTATTTCTAGATGAACGAAAGATATCTGTGCCAAGTCTCGGAAAGCTTTGATATGGATGTACGACAAAATAAAAACAACTATTAACTTTTGATGGTAAATGTAGCTTTTATCGAGCGTGTCCGCGTGCAAAACCTACGTAATACGCTCGTTTTTTGGCATAGGTACTACCGTAATCGTGTCAGTTGACACCTAAAATTTTATATTTACTAAAATCTTATTGCAGATGAGTATATCTAGAGAGAAAGATATTATCTACACACACACTGATATTGTTTGATCTGTGTATGTGCAGAGTTTTAGTGTTTGTAAATGCACCCACCACCACCAAACAGGAGCAATTCCAAGTAGATCAAAGTTTCTATTTTTTTTTTACTAGCCTACTCTGTCCCACTGCTGGACTAAGACCTCTCTCCACTCCACTTCTAGCGAGCCCGTGCCTCCACTTTTTAGTTCGGAAGGAAACTATCGAGTTCGTCCCACCATCTCCTTCGTGGCCTGCTGCGACCCCACTGTTTCAGGGCACCAGTTTTGAGTTTCTATAAATGTAAATAAGAAAATCTTTTTTTTTCATGAGATTTGGGATTAGTTGGGTCAAACATACAAGTACTTTACGACATACTCTCATGCCCACCAAATGTGCAAAAAAAAAGCAAAGACGTTTGATGTTTGTGAGTAGTGGTCGATTCGGTCGGCATTACTTTGTGTGATAGGTGAAGGAAAAAATCGGCATTTCCTAGAACCAAAAATTCGAAGACATAATAATTATGTGACATCAAAAAAAAACGATTAAGGGAATGAGAAATTCGGCTTCAAGAGTAGTGGTTGCGATGGCATAATTGGTTAAGGCGTCTGGAGTACCTATCCAGAAGACGCAGGTTCGAACCCTGCTCGTAGCTGAATTTTAATATCTTTGCGAAGACGCGTTATTGCATATAAAAATATAACCATGACATCTACCAATTCACACTGGGCCGGCGTGGTGGATTGTGGGCCACTGCTCTCAGGAGACCCGTGTCCCAGTACGAACATTATACCTTCGAAGAACTTCACGCACAAATATGTGATTTTTCTATAACAGATAAGATAAATAACAATTTCATAATGGCACTCGGGGTCGCGGGACTGTCTCATCAGGTTATGGTTACCCTGGAACGTAAAAGGCTATTGAAGATCACCGTGGGTTTTCAGTCAGTACAAGTCTGACAGTCACTCCAGTCCCGCCCTGCCTTTTTTTACGTATAAAATCATCAAATGTGTCCTCCCACCCACGGCAGGGCGAGAGGAACTGACAGATTCGTACTGACTAAAATCCACGGTGTCGAGAAATCATTTCATGATTATACCATGATAAAAAACAAAGTTCATCACATAATCTAATACGTGCGTACGTCAAGCTATAAAAAGTGTTTGATACCCACCGCCGCCGCCGTCCTCACTCGTACATATGTTAAATAAAAGAAGTTTTATATGTGTTTTTACTACCTGCACGGACATCGTAAATATCCATTAGACTAAATCAGGGATGACACGGGCTGATAAAACTGATTAGTTATGTTTTTATGGCCCATCAGTTGTCTCAGGAAAATATGAAGTCCTAAATAAAACTGATCAACATGAAAATAATTTTAATTTAATCCCACACGATACAGGAGCCTGGTGAGGGTTAATATTTAAAAAAAAAACATCACCAGGGGAAAGCAATGTAGTGCGTCTATTTTAAGTACGTTTTATTTTCAAGAGCAAAGTACTTTCTATAAATAAATAACATACATTACAGAAACGTACTTTTTCCTATCGGGGTAGGCAAAAACTAAATAACGCAACATCCGCTTTTATCCATTTAATAAATATTTAATTAAATAATTTATGATAGCAAAGGGACTGGGTACACTAAAAAGGATATATGGTTTAGGCGCATTAGGGCTAATTCTCATTTGGGCAACCGACTCCATAGTGGACTACTTCTCATTATGGCTACTTCTCATTATGGCTACTTCTCATTATGGCTACTTCTCATTTTGGCTACTTCTCATTTGGGCTACTTCTCATTTCGTATTTCAATGGCTACTTGAGTCCTGCTACGGAATTTCGTAGCTCGTAGCAGGCGTAGCGGTCGTAGCGGTCGTAGTACTTGTGCTCGACAAAATAATATCTACAATAATGTTTGAAGAATATAATCTATACATCTATACATATAATACATAATTATAAATAAAATTGGAGTGTCTGTTTGTAATATTGAAATAACCGTTTTTTACTACATGCATACGAATTTATATACGGTACATACATCAAAATAACATTTTTTACAATTTTTATCTGTCTGTCTGTTTGTAATGGCTAATCTCTGAAATGGCTGGGCCGGTTTTGATTTTTATTGGCAGGTAGCTGATGTAATAAGGAGTAACTATGGCTACATTTATTTTAGAAAATATCCTATGTTTAAAAATAAAAACATTTTTGAGTTCCGACATCCACGCGAACGAAGTCGCGGGCACAACTGGTATACCATATGAACTTGACAAACAAATGTTTTTCTTTGGAAGAGCATTCTTTGTCAATGATAGTTAATTTATAAACGTGCAAATAAACGCGCTGCGTTGCGAAAGGTGTATCTTATCGTGTAGTAAATAGAATTAGATTTTGAGTAGCTCTATTGAAATGTGCGCGCAGCGTTACGTCTCGGTCTGAGCTGACCCTTAGCTGTTCTGACGATCAAAATTGGAACTACAACCGCCAATTTAACAAAATTCTCCACTAGCGACGCAGTCATTGACGCCTGGCCCTTAGAGGGCCAAAGCCTGCCGGGTTCGCGGGACTATCTGTGGCCCCGGAACGTAAAGATAGACACTGGATTTTAGTGAGAACAAGTCTGACAGTCCCTCAAATGACTTTAATAAAGAGCCATCTAAAAACTAACATGTTCCTTTAGTAGACAAGCTTGTGGCTCTTTCCAATAAATGTGGACAGATGGCAGCACTAAAAACCTGTTCGCGCTGATCGCTTGCAAAACTACAGTGGCAAGTTTGTAACTGATCACGTAATAGATTGCTGTTGAAAACTACAGATGGAGTCACTGTGATGTTTCACAGTTCACTCCGATACAAGTTTTTAATACCTAATCAAATATAATTCTAATAGCGACCCGTCCTGGCCTCGCACGGGCCTATGTTTCTCAGTTTGACTCACTTTAAAAAAATTGAAATCGCCGCAGTAGTTTTTGAGTTTATTCGTAACAAACATACACACAAACAAAAATTCAAATCTTTTCTTTATAATATTAGCGTAAAAGTGTAGACTATGCAGAAAAAAGTGAAGATGCTTACTGTTTTTTTTTACCTTGTACTAAATAAATTATTTCTTTTTCGACCTACTAGGTTCACTTGAAACTGGGATATCCCTAACTCCTTTTAAATAATAAATACTTTTTTAGCAATTTTTTTTTCATTGTGAACAGACTACCAGGAAACCTCTAATTGCTATTGAAAATATTAAATATGTTATTCAATATGTACAAATTCAAATTCCTGTGTCTTGGAGACTAGTCTCCATCGTCTTCCAATTTTATAATTAGCTTAAAAGGTACAATACTCGAATTGTATACCAATGCAATAATTATAAAAAAAATATTATATTATGATATAATATTTAGGTGCGTTCAATATTATATCATATGTAATGTATAATTATATTATTATACGTGTGTGGTGTGGATCTTTAAGGAATGAGTGGGTTAAGATGGGTTCTATTTGGGAATTTTATTTGAAAAGCATTAATCAAGCTACAGCTCGACAGAAAAATATAAGACAAATACAATTTTAAAACGTTTTATTATAAAATTAAATTATACTTACATACTATTTAATAGGATTAAGCAAAATATAAAATCTAAAATAATTTTAATATAAAATAAATTGTATAATACCTAGGCGTATATGTATAATAATATACGTAATATACTTAAGAAAGATCACACTGACTAGATTGCCACACCCCTCGTCTGTTTTCAATATGTTTAAAACATTATAGTGATGATAACTGGCCGTTGTTATACATAACAATCGATTTGATACTTAATAATAAATATATATTTTGAATGTAATGACGTCATTTTTTCATTTAATTCATAAATAAATAAACTATACATTACAATAATATAATCGATTTCTAAACAGAGAAATCCATAAATTACACGTATTTAATAACTGTTTAAGGATAATGTATAAAAGTAGTTAAATAATACAATGTATAAAGTTATATAACCAGTCACATCACTACAGCGGTAAACAATAATTTTTAGTTAATCACAATACACAAAACATTTTTTTTCGGGAATTTCGGAAATGCCAACATTATTATGATAACACGAATCTTCCTGAATTAATTTGTTAGTATCTTCTAGATAACTTCGTTAATCCGGTCCAAAACCAAATATAAATAATAAAATAAATATATACGAGTATATTAAGAAGTTTTAACGATTAGTAGGAATTATAAATTATATAGTGAGCAAGAAATAAAAATGTATAATAATGAATTATATAAAATACAGGCCATAAATATAATATAAATATATAAAAGGGTGCATTAGTAATAGGAAATATAAATTCACTATTTACTCATTCTAAGTTCAGAGTAGTAAATAATAGATTGGGTAACTTTTATTTATAATAGCTAAAATTACAAAACCTACACTTATATCTATGTAATTTAATGATTATCCCGATATATCTAAGAATAATTTATTATTTATTATCTAAGAATTCTTTGGTAAGCTAGCTGTGTTCATGAGCATTAGTAAAATACCGAAATTTAAGCATAATATTTCGGTTCGCTATTATTATTCGATTTATATACAAAACGTTTAATTATTCGTCTGTTTATACATTAAATAAAATAGTAATATCGTTAATTAAATTAATAATACGTGTATATTTCTGTACTCCTCCACATATTAACACAATGATAAAGTTTATTTACGAAAATATAGATAAAAGCTAATTTTGTTTTTAAAGTTATAATAAAAATAATTATCATCAATCCGACGCAAAAAAAAAATATATTCTAGAGAATTACAATTATTAGGAACTTAGTTCCAAATTTAAAAAAAAAAATTACCAAAATATCATAATATCTGCGACTTACTTTAAATTATATTAGTAACACTATCAAATTTATATTAGAAACAATGATTATTCACATAATTTTTTTTTCAAATATTTAAAAATTCTAATTTTAAAAGTATTTGCTCGCGTGGATTGCCTTATTACATTTATTATGACTAACACCAAAATATATATAATAATTAATAGTAAAATTATGTGGTATATTATATTTACATATATATTTTATAAATCGCTGAATCCATGATGTTTTTCGATAACTTGGATATCGTCCAGATCCTCGGTACCTGTGATGATCTGTAGAACCCTGAATGCCTTCGACTGCCGTGGAGGCCCCTCTTGTGTGAACTTATGGTAGTAGACACTGGAAATGTATAAAATATAATTATATTTATTTTTTATAATATAAAATATATAAGTTTTAGTTGCAGCATGATGTTTTGTCAGTATGATGTGTTTTAAACAGATGTTTTTTTTTTTTGTTTTTTTTTTTAAATAATCTTTTATTGATATTGGTTGAAATGATTTATAGTTTTTGTTACATAGCTTCTAATATACAGCATCAGAAAGATGATCAATAGAAGTATTTGTTTAGTTTTTTTTTAACTAACAGAAGTATGAAAATTCGCTTTAAAGTTTAAATTTAAAATTAAAAAGTTTAAATTTAAAATTAAAAAGTTTAAGTTTAAAATAATTAAAGTTTCAAGAAAAAACAAAACAAAGTATAACAAAAAGCAATAAAATTTTAAACAAAATACAACGCGGTTAAAAAGTTTATAATTAACAGAAGTATGAAAATTCGCTTTAAAGTTTTTAATAATTTTAGTACGATTTTTATTTTATTTACAGTTTCAAGAAAAAACAAAACAAAGTACAACAAAAAACAATAAAATTTTAAACAAAATACAACGCAGTTAAAAAGCATGAAAATTACTCAAATTGAGCAATAAGTTAACCTACCATTAATTAGTTAAAATAGCCTTGACCTAGTCGATGAAATACAAAAGATCGTGATGAACCTGAATAGCCAATTAATAATTACGGCAAGAGCGTTAGAAAATGATTCGATTAGTGGAAAATATAATTAGAACGTGTTGAGGAGCGCTAAATATAAAGCAAGCGGAACACTGATTCATTAAAAGCGGTGCAGTAAAAACTGTTTACTTTGGTCCAGCTAACCAGTAGCTCCTTTAATACCGCCCACCAAAGCTGAAACGAGGACATAGAATATTGAAATGTGATAAAGTTGATGATATTTGGGTAATCCTTGATTTTGGAGGCGCATAATACAGTGACGTAGTTCCTTGTCCTTGGATTTTGTTTGGACTTATTATAATTACTATTATTTTTGAGAAAATGTTAGGTTTGACTCTGCATGACCCAAAGGAGGTTAAGGTCATGAATGTGCATACTTACCCAATTCATAAGCAATTCCAAAATATTAATACTTAAAATAATAACACCACTCTACTGTCTCACGGCTGGGCAAAGGTCTCTTCTCATACAGAGAAGATAATTATGAGCATTGTAAATATTATATTTGATAAAACATGAAATTACTTTCAAAACACTAAGACAATATTACCTTAAAAATCTGCTTAGTGTTCGTCATGCGTGATTGTTCATGTGTGTGCTTAGAGTGATAAAATATAGGGTTTTGATCACATCTAAATATGTTGTTGTCTATATTGTGTGTTCTCGTTATTTCTATATTGTGGCAGTAGCACGCTGAAAGTGTGTAAGTTGTAAAAAGGTTTACCATTTTACCGCCCTTAACTTAGAATTTAATGCCTCATTTACATTCAGCCCCTGCCGCTGCCCCTCGCGCTGCCGGCAATAATTCCCTAAATACTGCTGCAGCAGGATTGAGAGGAGTGTGTGTTTACATACTGCCCTACCACTCACTTCGCTTTCAAGTTTCGGCAATGGCAGACGTCGAAATAATTACAGCGGCCGCGCTGTCTCTTTTCGCGATACATTTATTATGTTCGATTTTTAAAAAGATATCGAATACAAAAAAAGAATGTTCGTCGTAGACGATGGTGGATGATATCTATCCGTCGAAATAGAACTTATGTTATAACAGACTGTTCTGTTGTTTATCCTTAACATCCCAAATTACTTATTCCGTTTCCAGTAGTTCTAAGAATTTTATTGTAATCTCATTGCTCCATTCGGATGGCATTTCGATGATCTAAAGTAACCTAAACGAACGAATTTCTCCTCCAGGCGCTCGGCAAGTACTGAGCGTCGGAGCAGAATGTAAAACCCCTTCTACACGGTCAGACCTGACCGCCTGACAGAGGTGAACTTGGTCGTGTCAACAGTACCCCACCGTCTGGAACGCTGTCGGCTGACGGTCGGGTCCCACCGCGGACGCAGCCTGTCGGGACGGCTGCGCTCGCGACTGACTCCGCCCATATTTGGTCGCACACCGGACCAAGGTCACCTCTGTCAGGCGGTCAGGTCTGACCGTGTAGAAGGGGTTTAAACACGCACTGCCGCTCGCGCTGCCGGTCCTTTGACTTCCGCACAAAAAACGGCCTTTTTGGGGAGCACCGGGCAGCGCGAGTGGCAATGGCAGTGGCATGAGAAGTATTGCGTTTACACACTCGTCCTGCCCACTTCCCTGCCCATTTCCCTGCTCACTACGGCTGAATGTAAATGCGGTATAAGATATTTACCTCTTGTTAGCTCCGCCATTTCCACCTTCAATCTGAATAGGAATTATCCTCGTCTTCGGCTGACTGTCTTGGAAACTTCTGTTCAGGGTCGGCAGATCAGGCTGCTGGTTTGACTCCTCTAACCTCACCAGTTGTGGTGACAACACCCTCATGATACGTTGGGTTGGTGGCGAGAATGGTGCACGAGCTTCTGGGTTCTGATTCATACCAATCGTAATCCTCAGTCCAGGCTGTGGATGACCTCCATGCCTGGAGTCCCTCGTCTCCGTTGTAGACACCTCCATCTGGATAGGAATCACCCTTGCGCCCGGAGAACCTGGTGCATTATCCCTTGGCAAGCTTTTACGGTTTTCTGAAGGCCTAGTCGACCATGATGGTTGTGCAGGCTGCTGGTATTTAGGAGGACTCACAACTTCGCGGGCACCTCTTTGCATTTCGTTGCTCTTTCTTACCCATTCTGGTTCTTGGTTTGTTTCACGAGGTGGGGTGTTCAACTCCCTAGAAAGACTCTTCCTGCCATCCAAAGGCCTTTGAACCCAAGTAGGAGGAGGAGTTTTTGTCTTTTCCTTCTGCGATTTGACCCATGGGGGCATAGCTTTTGGACTTTCAGGACAGAAGTATACTGGCTCCTCATTCACGTATACCACCTCCTTTTGAGGAGCATTATTGTATTCTGGCTGAGGGTTCGGCCTTCTAGGTGTCACAGGAATAGACATCGTCGATTGGTAACGAGGTTGTTCTTGCTGATTCCTTGGCGGTGATGAGGGAGCCTCGTGAGATCTCCAAGGTGCAGAGTTATTCTCTTGAACCCTGTTGTTGTTGGAGTCCTGTGAATTAACCCAAGGTGGGACGTAAGGCTGCTGTTGAGGTTTATGTTCTTGTTTCCAAGCAGGAACTTGTGTGTTCTCGTTATTTGCTGCCGTGTTATTGTTTTGGTTAACTTTCCACGGAGGGATGTACTCTTGATTCGAGTTGGTGTTATTATAAATAGGTTGTTGATTCTCTTGCTCCCTAGGATTTCTGTTGAGAGTAGCTGTCCTCCAAGGCGCAGCGTTAGACTCATTTGCAGGACTTGGTTTAGTATTATTGTATACCACATTATTGTTCTGTGGTTCTGCGTTTCTTTGCCCAGCTCTAGGTAGGGTATGGAATACTGGACCAGAGTTGGTTTGGGGGTTTTGGTTGTTAGAATACTGCTGGTTATTTTGCGAAAATTGCTGATTATTTGGCGAATATTGCTGATTACTAGGCGAATATTGCTGATTATTGGATGAGTACTGTTGTACATTTGGTGAAAATGGACTGCGATTTACGGATTGCGGACTGTTGTGAACATTTTGAGCAGGAGAGTCTCTCTTCTCCGGCTGCCTCCAGTTGTTATTAGGGCTAGGGGAATAGGGTGAGCTGTTTGAGGAAGGCACGCCACTAAATGGCTGAGGACTTTTGTTGAACTGAGAGTCCTGGCGTTGCAAGACTTCTCTCGTTGGTGGTGAACCTTGTGGGGAAGCAGAATGTTGATTACCATACTGAGCCTCGGGCTTATAGATAGGGCTTTCAGGGTTACGTTGATTATTGCCATAGGGACCACGTTGGAAGTTATTTTGTGATGGCGGTGTGTAGGTCTGGGGCTGCTGCTGGGTGAAAGAAGAAGGCGGCATTTTCACCGTCAGAGGACTAGGGACTTTCTCCACATACTTAGGAGTATTACCCAACTTCTGCAGCTCTTGCTTTTCAACCTCCCAGTGGTACGGGCTGTTCGTTTTTCGTAACATTCCAATTGGATTTTCGGGGATTACAATTTCGGGGCGTTCGCCGGGTGCAATAGGTTTAGGGGATTTTGAATTAGGAGCTTGGATGACTATTGGTGGCGGAGGTGGGGGAGGAACGGGCATTTTTGGTGGGGGAGGAGGTGGAGCTGGTCCTCCTTGAGGGTGGTAGCTACCATTAGTTGGCTGTTGAGCAGTTTGCTGCTGTTGTTCATGGTCTTCCCAAGAACGTTGTCTGGCCATTCTTCTCGCCATGCTGGGAGTTTTAATCTGGGACAGGTCAAGGCCACCTGGTGTGTATGTGAAAGGTTTCTTGTCCTTCGTCATCATGGCGTTTTGAATGCATGCTGGTGGTTCGACGGTACCCATTGGCTGGAAATTACAGAAAACAAGTCGTTAATATCAAGAATTAAAAAAGTCTACGTTTTTCAAGAGTTATAAGCGTGTTGAGCTGTGAAAACATGTAGACCACTAGCATTATATAATACCAAGAAAAATTCGAGGAAAATTGCTTTAATTTCATTCAAAGATCACTGAATCAAGATCTAGCACTCTCTCCATAATATCATACGGCACACAATTATTTATCATCCATCATCAGAAAGTATCAAAACTGAAAACTTACGTTAACATGAGTTTTTCCGTAGTTGGGAATTCTGCCGATGTGTCCAGTGGCTGGGCCGTACCTGGAAACCGGCCAAGATTCGCGTTATTTTTACATGGACTGACATCGTGGACCGTGGACACTTACTGCCCGACGAGAGGACTGCTGTGACCTGTTCCACTTTTGAGCCAGTTATCCGGAAACCGTTGTTGAAAAATTAAAATAGAATACTTTTATTAATCGTGGTATTAGTGTTCCCATTCCTCATTCCGATTTGGAATGGTTTTGTTAAAGATTTATGAGATCGAACTCATTAAAGTTGGTTTGCATGATATCTGGAATCGTAAACGATCACATTCATTTCGGAATTTGAAACAATAATACAACGGTTATTTATGTCTGCTATTTCTTGAGTAATATTTATGTCAATCATAACTTCTAAGTCAACCTTCAGTAATTCTGTAGCCAACAAAAATGTTCAACGTAAAAAAAATGTAAACGAGAAAATGTTCTTACCCGTTTTCAGCCATTTTCTTCTATTTCAGATGCAGTCAACAGTCCATACAAACACGGCTCTCGTTCCTGCGAAATGAGATCACGTCTTGTAATGGTGTAAACATATGTTTTTCGGAAAGCTTCGCCTCATGATGTGTACCATATGCTCCATTTGTTCAAGGTCGTGAGCTAGGTGAAAGTCTATTTGTGGAAACTGGCACAGTCATGCTATGCATCTCTGTTTAAGCCTTTTGCGTCTTCGGTATTTTGTATGTTTTGGTAGAATAAGAATTATCGTTATTTTCGTAAAATATTTTGATATTTTATTTATAACTTAGGTATTGCACCAATTATAGTTTATCTTGGCGGAATCACTTTTGTTACAGAGTTTTGAAAGAGTTATCATTGTTAAATAAATATGTATCTGTTCGTTGCAGTTTAGAAAAACCCTTCATTTTCATTCATATTCACGGTTTCCTGTGACTTATTCAATCCTAAGTTTCATTTTTTCTGAGGTGTTCTGCAAATAAATTGTTGTAGGTACTTTAAAATAGTTTGCAAAGACAGAGCATTCTTCATTTTATTTTTAATCTTCAGGTTTTTATATGGCAGCAACGACGATATAATACTAGACTCCGCATACACGATCTAAGGAACAAAAAATATTCTGTCAACTCGCTGAGGTACTACGTAAGCGAGGGGGACGGGGTACTGCGTTGTGATTGGCTAACTCAAGGTCTGTTCTTTGTTAACGTAAGTTTACAGCTCACAGGATTGGTCGAAATGAGACGAATATAAGACTTTTTTGCCTAATGTGTTGACAGACATCGGTCGCCTGTTATTAGGAGTCTAGTATTATATCGTCGTTGCATGGCAGCTTATAACATGTTTTCATTTTTATCATGTTTTGGCAACTAAAACTACTTCTTTTCCTCTAAAATAAACATTGTAATATACAATATATAACACATCCTTTCAGACAAAATACACAGCGGTCTCACCGGCCAAATATTTAGAATGATTGTCACAAAATATTTACGTCCCAAACCAGTAGGTAATTAGTCACAGTCCAGGACTGTAATGTCCATAAAGTATTGATGCCAGACAAGGCAAGTAATGCTTATAGAATTTTGGCACTCTTTCTATAATTATAGTGCATGGCTTACCGCCAAAATTATATTTAGATTTCTAACTGCGCCTTCCCATTGCTCTGTGTGCATAATCTTCATAGTTCTTTTGAGTAAGTACTTACTACCTAGCGTTGATTCTACTAATGGCACCTGCAAAAATATTGATAGGTGCCATAAGTGGAATACCTCAGATGCCATTTCACGGTTGCCCAATGTGGAATACGTCGAAGTTTTGTTTTACTGATTGCCTATTATTTTTGGTTTATTCCGCGTTCAACCCCCAAGATTTTCTACCCTCTTCCGCGTTCGACCCCTAAACGTTTCCACATTCAACCCCTGAGGGTCGAACGTGGAACTCAGTACATTGGTAATCTTTTCTTTGTCCAGATTCAACCCCTAGTTTTTATGTCACTTAAAATGACATTCAAGTAATAGTGAAAGCAAAAGTTTAAATTGTATTTCTTCATTTGTTTACTTATGGAAAACCTCATTAATAAAATTTTTCATCAGTCGCAACTTCGTTATTACAGTTCAACAAGAGTGTTTTGGCGTATGGCAACCAATTTGTTTGTCTTACATCTCTACCAATTTCGGGGAATGTTTACCTAAACGCCTCGACCCATGTAGCATAAGTAGCACGTATTATAATAAACTGAAGAAAAACTTGACTTTTTTTGACGTGGAAAGAAAATCGCGATGGACCGGTTGGTAAGGACAACAAAGGTATTTAATCAGATGGTCGCAAGAGTGAATACTGTTTGTAATCGAATGTTTTCATTATACAGCAACAACCTTACACGAAATGTCATTAGTTTTCGCGATAAAAGACTTTAAATGTTCGTATAAACGTCCATCATCGGTGATTGACGGCATTTCCCGTATGTAGTACCATAGTATAAGATTAGAAAGCCCGGGTACTCATACAACAATCACAGTATTAGAAAAAAAGACGTTTTTCAAGTGGGAATATATATTAAAATATGGATTATTTTCATAATAAACACATACAGAACTATTTATGGCAAGTCAGTGCATAAGAACATAATATCTTGTTGACATTATTTTACGTGACAGAAAGTGGGTGTTGTGTTGACCAAGAAAAGATGGCTCATGCTGTAGCAATAAAACAAATTGGAGTTATTATTATGTTCCAGGGCCGCGTGACTCACTTGTAAACATAAGAAGTATAGCTATATACTCTAGCTATTATCCAGACCGGAGTATCTTTTGCCAAAGGACACGAAAAACTTTGGATAAAGGTGCACTGTAAATAGTAATAGGTAAATAGTCTTTCTTCAGTCGTCCCACCCTGGGCAGGGCTCAGGGACTGTCAGACACGTACTGACTAAAATCCACGGTGTCCGTCAATAGCCCTTTATGTTCCGGGGTCACGGTAATGAGATAAGTCCCACGACCAGGTAAATAGTCTTGGTAAATGACATGCAAACAGATTTCACGGCACTAAATTTTAAATGTACAAAAATTGAATTGTATTGTATATCGGGCTGATGTCCGCAATTTCACATCGAAGGCGCGTACTTTGCGTAATGTACGAGTATAAAGGGATATTTTGTTAAGTTTTTTTGCCTTGCGACACGTAATAAAAACAGAAACAATATTCTTGCGATATCTGAAATTAATTCATTTTTTTTATTTTAATTGATAAGGTACCAATGTGCTGCTGGGAAGTTTATTCCGCCACTTCTTTCCAGCCATAACACTAGAAAGTGACGAACCGTCAATTTACCTCAAAACGCGAAGACCCAAAAGTTTCTCAGATAAAGCTCTTCCAATATCATATTTTTTGAACTTCGCTGAACATCGAAAGATGATGATGATCATATTTTAATTTGTGGTCATTTAACTTTTTTGCAATAGTTAACTATTTTGAGATGAAAACAAGTGCTATGTATATCTATTCCTTTTCATCGGAACACTTCGCACTATGCACTGTTATGAAACTTATGATAACGCTGGCAGCGCACGTTTGTGGACTATTGTTAGCCGAGGACGTGCAACTGGGCCGTGCCACCGTGCGCACACGCAGGTGAGAACTGAAGAGCTTTCTGAACGATAACATTGGAAAATAAAAGAAAACTTTCCTGCTATAAAATGAGATATGATTTTATATTCATCTTTTCTTTTACTTTTTACCAAGAGGTAATTAATTCAATGTTAATAAACTCACTTTCGCATTTAAAATAGTAAGAAATATGTAACTATTGCCAAAACATGAAAATTATCTTAAAAGTACAGATGCTGAAAACCGAAAAGCTACGGAAACGGAATTCCGTTAGTTCTGCTCGTCTCAAACAGACAGCCATTTTCAAACAGACAGGCGTGGCGAACGCGAAGCGACGCATTTTTGTTTGTAATGTATGGAATTGTTTGAAACCAGTCACATAGACTATCGGATCGCTTTCGCTTTTCTATGTGACTGGATTCAAACAATTCCATACATTCCAAATAAAAACGCTTCGGATCGCATTCGCTTCGCCTGTCTGTTTGACAATAGTTTAAAGGTTTATTTATGATTAAATCAATTCTCAAACACAACTATATAAGAAAAATGGTTTTTTTAGACGTTGCTTCACTTTACTAATTTCTCCTGTATCGTGGGTACGTTTACAAATATGTAAACTCAGACACAAACACCCAAATCCAGTATAACTAATTTTATGTCATACAAATATTAAAATATCAAACGAATATGTACAGTCAGAGGTCACAACTGATCTATTTTTATTATAAGTACATGCTTGTAATGCTTATAGCTATTTTTTTAATACTGATTTCTATATTCATCCCTTGCCCCCAATGTTCAATCATATCAATCACACACGTGTGTCATCAAGTTTATTTGTGAATGTTCAATGAGTGACGATGAACGGTATACAACGCAGGTTATGCAGGTGATAGCCAACTGATGAAATGGCAACAAATAATGAAGAGATTACTTTTTGGCCCTCAAAGGACGTTAATAGAAGCTTTTGGTAAAATGTTTTGCTGTTGAAAAACAAAATGGTTGCGTTAATTACAGATAAGTATGACCATTACAGTCAAGTTGAAATTCAATTAATCGTATAATAATTTTTTGACAGCAATAGGTACATCGTTTTTTCGATTGAATCTATCACTTGAATCGAAATTTTCACCCTAGAAAATCTAGATGTTAAAAAAAAAAGAAACTTATTCTGCGGGCAAATCCTTTTGAATGAAAATATGAAAAAAAAACTAATTTTCTCAGGTATGAAACCTAGATATATCAATTTTCCTTGATATGAGACCAAGCTAGATCAATTTTCCCAGATATGAGACCTAGCTAGATAAATTTCCCCAGATATGAGACCTAGCTAGATCCTTAATTAATAATCCCAGATATGAGACCAGCCAGATCAATTTGTCACCCACATAAACCCGTATTTCTTACTGAAAATAATCAATGCTTCGATTATTTTCAGAAACAAAGAATCACAGGCCAGAATTGTTTTGTTTGTATGTAAAATTTTAGCCATTTTTTTTTCTAATAATTTAGTATGCTTTATATTGCTTTCTTTTTGTTGTTCCAGGAACAAAACAAAACTTCAGGTAATCAGAGGTGGAACCGTGCACGACTTTAGCGCCACCTAGCGTTCGCAACTTTAGCCGTTCTAATTGAAATCAGATTCTTTCACAAATCACTTGGTTTTGGATTCCATGGCGATCCATTGGCACTGAACAAAATTAAATAAACATAGGCAAACTGTACTCTATAAGAAAAATATCAACTACGGGATTAAAATGAGGGTTATGATGTTATTCACTTTTTCTCTTCACGGCAGATAACCATCTCCTGCATTGTTCATCTTTCCAAGAACCTCTTGGGGATCAATAAAACTTAAATTTACTATTTCTGCTAGTATTCTTGCAGTTTACAACACAACAACTATTTTTTCCGGCGGAATAATGCGATTTTAAAAAATTACGTACAGACGACTGAGCTGAATGTTCTCTGAGACAGAGCCGTCGTATTCCGAATGCGCCCCAACACCTGCCGTTGAAGAAACTACGATATCTCGTCAGATATTAATTGAAATCAAATAATGTCAAGTGCAATTTTGTTCAAAATTAAATGCTTGTAATGATTAAAGCAGAGCAGTGGAGAGCAGTGGTGGCCCAGTGGTATCGGTCCCGACTTACAAGTTGTAGGTCGTGGGTTCGAACCCCGCCAGGCGCATTACTTTGTGTAATTTGTTTCATCACCACTGCTCTCAAAACGGTGAAGGAAAACATCGTGAGGAAACCGGCATGTCCTAGAACCAAAAATTCGAAGACATGTGACATCTGCCAACCCGCACTGGGCCCGCGTGGTGGATTATGGCCCACTCCCTCTCACAAGAGAGGAGGCCTGTGTCCCAGCAGTGGGAACATTATAGGCTGATGATGATGATGATGATGAATGATTAAAGCATTTTTTTGGATATGGATTAATACTATATTCATTAAAACATTGTCGCAAGAAATATATTAATATAAAAACCATTTGATTTCCATAAAAAAGGTTATGATGAGTTAACCTTAAAAGATAGACATAGGCTGTCACGGACTTTATTTTAGAACGTTTCATGAGGAACAATTCCGTCATACATCATTTTTGCGTAATATAAACCGTTTACGCAGCGCACGCAACGGAAGCTCGCAAGAAGAGTTTCCCGATTTGACAACATTTTTAATTGCTGCTCTGCTGCTATTGGTCATAGCGTGATGCTTTATAGCCTATAGCCTTCCACGATAAATGGACTATCTAACACATAAAGAATTATTCAATTCGAACCAGAAGTTCCTGAGATTAGCGCGTTTTTAACAGTTGGCAAAACTCAATGTCCTCTGAGATAATCCCACATTAGTTCTACTATTCGTCACCATGAGCGCTGCAATCGAATAGTACTACTCCCACCTAGTACTTGCACCTTCTCAATACTACTTGAAATTAATTATTTCTCCTTTCTTTGACCTGCTATCTTTCGTGGCCTACCCCTTGCACCGCGAAAGGTAATAAAAATACAGAAACGCGTAAAATAAATATCTTTTGTTTCTACTTTTTTATATTCTAACATTTTATGTAATCTTTCTTGCGATAAATAAGCTTTGGTTTATCGAAATTCAATACTTTCTTGCTTTTTGAAGGTCATTGTACCGGGGAGCGAAATTTTGTAAATACTTTATGAAATTTTTTATTTAGGACGCTGGTACTTTATCATAGTCTGACAGACCCCCTTCGCGCACCCCAGAGTGGAGTACATGGGGTGGCAGGACTTTCTTAGCAGGATACCGAAGCCCTAAAAAGCAAAGGGCTAAAGGAACAGATCGGATTTTTTGTCAGTGACATTCTCTTCCGCTCCACTCAGGGCAGGACGAACAATTTGATGACTTTAGCACCAAAAAAAAGAGTGGTGAACATACAGAAGGATTTCAATTCGTCAAAAAAGTTACTGAACCGGCTCAGAAATATTTTGTAAATAAAAAATTTCATAAGTACAGAGGTAAGTAAAAAAAGATAAATCCAGTTCACGACCAGCATTTTCATACCAAAATATAAACTATATGGAAGAATAAATATAACATAAATTCCCAGAATTATTCTCATCGCAAAAATTAAACATACGAACTCTTTACGACAGGAAACATCGTAATAATATCATCAGCGGTTTGGCCGCGAATACAGCTGAAACTTCAGGTGCGAACGGTTATTACAGGCGCAAGATGGCCGACTTATTAATTACATGCACCTGTGCCAAGACCTCTTTACAGACGGGTTTAGTGGAAGGAAGATAATTTTGTCAAACTAATATTATAAAGTTGGGTCGACGGCGCGTTGTGTTCCACGCGCACCTCAAAGAGCGTCAGCATGATGACGGGGCCCCCCCTCTCAGAGGGCCAAAGCCTGCCGGGGTCGCGGGATTATTTCCTTACCGTGACCCCGGAACATAAAGGGCTATTGAAGGACACCGTGGATTTTAGTCAGTACGAGTCTGACAGTCCCTCCCGCCCTGCCCGGTGTGGGAGGACTAATTTGATGATTTTACCACGTTAAAAAAAAAAAAAAAAGTTGAAGGGTTTGTTTGTTTGAACACGCTAATCTCAGGTTCTAATAAAAAAATTTTTTTTGTGTCGGTTGTTTCATTTCTCCAGGAAGGCTATAGGCTATAAAACATCACGCTTCGATCAATAGGAGACGAGCAGCGTGTGTGAAACCACGAGGTAGAGCTGGTAAACTTAAACTAAGCTTTCATTTCTATGTTTATTGATTTGACGTTTTTGGAACGTTCCCCATTCTAGGAATTTGTAATGTATCGTGAGTGCATTTACAAACATTAAAAGTCTTTTACACAAATAGCCAGACCCGGAACAAGTACCTCTAGGGTAGGTCACACAATATTAGGAATTTGTTCCGTGCGGGAATCGAATCCGCGACACAGCTTAGCAATCTGTTGCTCAACAACTGCACCAACCGCTCCATCAAACGTACCCAAAATTACCGGACCACCGCTAAAAGCCGGTCTACCTTAAACACAGGTACGAGTACCTAACACTGTGCTAACACCCAATACACTGATCAGTAAAGTTTCTAGGAATCTGTTGTTTATGTCTGTTTGCGTGCGCGCATCTAAATCCGAGACGCTGTGACGTCACACGTACCGAGCTTACATGACGCGTTAATGAGTCATTAACTCATTATAGGTTTTATTTTCGATTCCCCCCGCGGACCCGCGCACGTCAATACGTACTCACTGTGTGCTCGTACAAATTTTATCTTTAAACTATCTTGAAGCAATTTAACCGATCTAAACTATATACGATACTGTAGCTAATTCTAAAAGCTATCTAGTGCGCGTATCAGTTGTTCTCCAGATCGGGAAGTTTCGAAATAAACACAGTATTAACATAAATCGGTTGCAAAAATTTCAAATCACTGCTGCGAGGAGAGTGAGTCATCGCTTCAACGAGTCAGCTGAGCGACGCGGGCTAGTGCCGGACGGCGTGCGCTCGACAAAGTTCGGGCACCCCGAGGATTCACGAAGATAAGCAGCGCCTGCGCAGCGGAGCCGGGCCGTCTCACAGCGGCGCGTCGAGGAATTATTGAGGGAAGTGACTCATTACTGCTCATTAGTACAAACGGTGCATGTTATTGAATCAGTCTATGACTATTTTGATTTGCAAACTATCTGATACATATCGTTCCTATTAGTGTATTGTTCTGCAAAATAACAATGACTGGACGCTCACCCCCAAAAAGTTCACTCTCACCACTACATAAGTCTGAACCGGATTTAACCACGAGTTCTGACACTACTAAAAATATTACACAGAGGAAACGAAAACGTGGTGACGACTTAGATCTCCATCGAATGGAAAACATGATTATGGAAATGAAAACCATGTTTTCACAGATGGTTTCCCAACAAGCGCAGCAAAACCTTAAAATAGATTCTCTACAGTCGGCCCTCGATAATATCAAAACGCAAAATACCTTGATCAGTACTCAAAACTTGGAGATCCAAGCACAGAACGAAGAAATAAATAAGACTATGCAGTTTCTATCTAAAAAGTACGATGACGTTGTATTAGAAATAAGCCAGCTTCAAGCTAAATACACCAACAATAATAAACTAGTAAAATCACTGGAGCTTAAGGTAGACTTTCTGGAAAAAAATCTTAAATCAGCATCAATAGAAATAAGGAACATCCCCGCGTTGGTGCCAGAAAACCGAGATTCGCTCTCTAAAACAGTGCAAAAATTGGGTGAAGTCATAAACCAACCAATAGAAAATAATGACATAAAAAACATATTTCGCTCATTGCCTAAAAAAGAATCCCTAGGCACTATCCTTGTCGAATTCTCGTCTTCGACAATCAGAGACCAATTCCTGAAGTCGACAAGAACATTCAATAAAGACAACAAACTCAACCGTCTCAATACTACCCACCTGCACTTTGTAGGACCCGAAAAACCCATATATGTTGCGGAAGCGCTCACAACAATGACAAAACGCCTTCACTATCTCGCCAGAGAGTTTATTAAAAGCAGCAACTACGAAAAATGTTGGATTGCAAATGGAAAAGTATATCTCCGAGAAAAAGAAGGAATGCCCAGTCGTCTAATAAAAACTGAAGAAGATCTCATAAAACTACGCAAACAAAAATGACTACTGAACATCTTCCAATTGTACAATTTAATGCATGCAACCTTTTCATTCAACTTGTTAAAATTGCTAAAATTATTTAAAAATATGTTTCTAACAAAAAAAAATACTAACAGCTACCTCTTCAATGTTCATTTACCACTTTATCACACAACAATATACCTAGCTTACGCACATCCTATATCACTAAAAAAAATACGCAACACCGCACAATTACGATATAACACATACATACCTAAACATACATACACACACACATATATATATACATACATAATATACACTATACACGCATATGTAACATATATATTACATAACATCATACAAATTCTAAATTTACTTCGTTGTTTTCAAAAGTTTCGTAAACTACTAGCGAAAACTGGTTATGTGACGTGTTTTATTATTATACTTTTAAATACCAGAAAATATGCCATAATGATCTGTAATTCTCTAACATTTGTATTTAGGCATACAATAAAAAACTCCCCTAACAGAAACGTCAGCATTGGAATCTCCTTAAATAAAATTCGATAGTACACAAAATAATACAGACAATATAGACTCAGTCTCCGTCTCTGAATCTGCTATATGTGATCTGGATGATTGTATTCCAGCTAACTTCAAGCCCAATCAGTCGCTTACAATTCTTAACCAAAATATCAGAAGCATAACCAAAAACATATCGGGGCTTCACACCTTACTCGCGAGAACTAAGGTTAGTTGGGATATTATCACTCTGACGGAATCTTGGCTCCCCTGCACTCAACATATCCCGAATCTCTCAGGTTATAATTACTTTAAGACCGATAATAATCTTACTCAAAATGAGGGAGTTGTCGTTTATGTGAACGAAAATCTTTCAGTCTCTGTGGAGGAATTACTGCTTATGGAAGCAAATTGTCTTCAGGTACGTATCGATTCCAGCACCATTCTGTTGGCAATATATCGTCCACCAGGATATAGGGATGTAAAAAATTTTATAAACTCTCTAGACGCCGCCCTTAATAAAATCGCGAAGTATACAAATATTATAATTACTGGTGACATAAATATAAATATCCACGACCAGTGTCACGATCCAGCTAAGGACAGTTACCTAAACCTACTGGCCTCGCATGGTCTCCTACCAGCACATGTATTGCCCACACGACAATCGGCTTGCCTGGATCACCTCATTTTGAAGACAACCCTCCCTGCTTTTACGCTAGTAGCCCACTCCTCACTTACAGACCATGACACTGTGCTATTGTTCCTTGCAAAAATACCTCCGAAACAAGTGACAACAAAATCGGTCGTCCGCATCAATCATGACCAGATCGATGCAGACCTGAAAAATCTTGATTTCGGAGCAATATACACGTCAACAGATCCACACGAGGCAGCTGAAATAATGATAACACTCATTACTCAGTTGATAGAGACAAATTCTAAAACGGTAAAAGTTCCTAACCGTAAAAGGATTAAGAAACCATGGGTCACCACTGGTCTTCTACGATGCATACGGCATAAAGATAACTTACACAAAAAGCTAAAAAGGGACCCTGAAAACCACATCTTAAAAACATCGTTTACCAGATACAGGAATTACTGTGATAAATTACTCAAACAAGTTAAAACTGAATACGAAAAAAAAGAAATAAAAGACGCTAGTAACAACACTAAAATGCTATGGACAGCTATAAATAACATATCAAATAGGACCAAAAAGAATGACAATCCGCGAGAATTATTATCCATATCACCAACTCCAAACCAATCTATCAACGACGTAAATAGTTTCTTTGCAAATATAGGTAGAAACCTTGCCGAAAAAATGGGTAACCGGCCAATGGTCTCAACTAGTGACAATCCAAGTAGCGGCTCGCAATCCATGGTACTGATGCATACTGACGAAGCTGAAGTCACCCAATTAATATTATCTCTCCGGAATGAATGTGCCATGGGTTGGGATCGAATATCTTCCACCTTTCTCAAAAGACATCTGGCGTCACTAGTTAAACCTATAACCTTCATCTGCAACCTTGCTATCAGTACTGGTAAATTCCCAAAGGTCTTCAAAAGGTCCATCATTCACCCTATTTTCAAGGGTGGGGACAGATACCGTGTCAATAATTACAGGCCCATAGCTGTACTACCAGCCATCTCCAAGATTCTAGAACGCATATTGAATAAACGCCTCGTGGATTACTTAGAGAAATATAATCTTCTCTCCCCATCACAGTATGGATTTAGGGCTGGCAAATCAACTTCAGATGCGGTTCATGACCTCACCAATCATATCGTCACTAACTTGGATGGTGGCAAAAAGGTCTTGGGGATCTTTTTAGATCTTGCGAAAGCCTTTGACACGGTATCTGTTCCCATCTTAATAAAGAAGATGGAACGACTCGGGATAAGAGGAATCCAACTCGATCTTTTTGAGGATTATCTGAGTGGGCGCATCCAGAGTGTCAAAATAGGAGAGAGTGTAAGTGACGAGTGTCAGGTTAATTACGGAGTGCCTCAAGGCAGCGTGCTCGGTCCGACACTCTTTCTAATATATATAAACGAACTGGGTGCGCTCACTCTCCCGAAAGGGAAAGTGGTAACTTTCGCGGATGACACAGCCCTCTTATTCACTGCAGACACCTGGAGTGAGGTTTTTGTGTGCGCGCAGTCAGGATTCAATATTGTATTGAACTGGCTGCGTGACAATGTTCTCACACTAAATGCGGAAAAAACTAATTACGTCACCTTCTCTATAAAACAGCCAACACCGTCTCCATCCATGACGCCGAACACTATCCAAGCCCATACGTGTGCTTTTCCTGACTCCACTACTTGCTCGTGTATTCAAATAAACAAAGCCGATTGTATTAAATACTTGGGTTTAATTGTAGACAACACACTCAAATTTCAGAAACATGTAAACACTGTAAGTAACCGTCTAAGAAAACTGATTTATGTTTTTAAGACCCTGAGAAACGTGACAGACGATAAAATAAAAAAAATGGTGTACTATGCTCTTGCGCAGTCTTTAATAACATATTGCATCACGACTTGGGGTGGTGCACCAAAAAGTACCCTTCTAGAACTGGAAAGAGCACAGAGAGCCATTCTGAAGGTTTCTTTGTCCTTACCCTATCGCTACCCTACTGCACTACTATACCAAAAAGCAAAAGTCCTGACGGTGCGCCAACTGTTTATACAACAAACCCTCCTGAAACAACACAGTCTATTAACTTACAATCCTTCACTACCTCGAGCTAAGAGAAGATTTAATCCTGTTGTCAACTACCACACTCCGTCTTCAACATCCTTTTCAAAACGTTTCTTTTGCCACCTCGGTCGGTATCTCTACAATAAAGTAAACAGAATCATACCCATTTATGAACTCAATAAGATAAACTGCAAAATGAAACTGTATAGTTGGCTACAAGTACTTAATTATGACGACACGGAAAATATTTTAACAGTTGTAACTTAAACATCATCATGCAACGATTAAAACAAAATTACTCACACACACATACCACCCCACGCACACTCACAATCACTACACACACATACTATACACACACACACCCAAAACTCACAAACACGCTGTACACACTCAACCTCACTTCCATCCTAATACTAACCATACTAACTAAACAATAAGATGTCCAAACTATACCGATTGTACGAGTACATAACATAATTTGTTAAATTTAAATGGAGGAGTCCTGGTGACCTGAAATACAGGCCCTAAGCCTAGTTTAGGCACCAGTCTCCCACAATATAATGCGCCTTCTATTATGTCACCGTAGAAATAAGGTAAAAATTAAGAGCAATATTGTGGAGAAAATAAAAATTTATTATTATTATTATTATTATAGGTGCACAAAGGAGGCCTAACTAACTAATATTTATGCAACAAAAATACAAAAATAAAACCAACATTTTTACACTCACGGGCAAAAATATGGAATCACTTGTAATTGATCCAGGATAGTCCCAAACAATAGCGTGATTACAATGAATTTGGTATCAATTTAAACCTAACAGTTAAACCTTTAATAGCACATTATGATATAAGTGCGGTAAGTTGATAATTACAGCTGAGGCGATATTGGTAGCACGAGCCGTAAGGCTAGTGCTATAAGAAAGCAGAGGCTGTAATTATCAAACCGCACGTATGTCATACGACGTTTTATAACACATTTGTGAGTAAATAAATAAAATCATTACATCGAAAAGAAAAAGCAAGCGGAATAATTTTTACTTTTTCACAAATTAGCGATGCGCGCGCATCAGCGTCTTTTGTTTATGGCAAAGGCACAAAAAACAGCCAGTATTACTAATAAAGTAAATTAATTCTTTTGTGGTTTTATTACAGATAAATGGTTGTAATTAATTGTCAAAATTAATTAAATTAAAGAATACAATGTTTAGGGCATGTTTCACAATCGCTAAGTAAAGTTATAAGTAAGCTACTTTCAACATAACTGCTCAGTAAACAAGTAAATTGCGTTTCACAATCCCTCAGTAAAGTTAATCACCACTTCATCTGCTTAGTAAGTTAATCATCGGATGGACTGCCAAGTAGTCGTTTACTGGACAAGTAAATTTGGCAAATGTCATAAACCCAAGCGCCTATCAATTTATTTTCGTTTTAAAATGGATATTTTTGATATTATTGAAGATGAATTTGATGAATTTTTTGATCGCGTGACGGGACCACGTAGGGAATCAATATTTCGAAATCGTTCGAATAATAAATGGAAGAATATGACGATACTGATTTCAAAAAGAGATTTCGAGTCTCCAAAGTTGCTGTGAATAATGTTTTCTCTCCAATAAAGGACACAATAACTGCCCCTACATCCAGGTAACACGTTATTTATACCCAAAGACATTAAACTACATTTGTTTATACCTATTCATCTAATACTTATAGGTACCTATTGTAGGTGTTTTGCATGTGTTATTTTTTTTTCGTACTATGTTATGCATCTATCTAGTTTAATTAGCGTGTCATTTTCTTCACGCGTGAAATTACAACCCCTTTCCCGTTTTTGAGCCATTTTAAGTAAATTTCAACAAAGTTTTCGTAAAAACTCCAAATATCACGGTATGACATTTGAATTTAACCGACTGTCACATTATATGCCAACTCACTATTTTTTACATCAAAATTATCTTACTATATACTCGGTAAGTATAACGAGAAACATTTGTAATGATTATTCTGAGATTATTACACATTTAAAAGATACTTAAATTTTTCGTACATTGAAACGAAACGTTAAACTCTAATGTTGCCAGCACACCCTTGAGTTAGTATTGATTAGTTACTCTTTACTTTAATTTACTGATTGGGTGATTGTGAAACGCAAAAAAAGTTAACGAAAGGATTTAACCTATAAGTAGTTAACTCGTTGAGTAACTACTTAAACCTTTACTTATTGATTGTGAAACAGACCCTTATTATATTATATTTCATCTCCCAAATTTAATTTTAATAATAAAATGTTGACCGCTTTTCTGACATAAAAACTCTTTGCTAATATTTAAAAAAATACCGTTCGTTTTAGACGGAGCATCTTGATAAACCGTGCGTTTTACTTTACCATTACGCACTAGTGCGTTTTACTTTATCATTACGCACTAGTGCGTAATAAGATACATTACTATACTGAAATAGGTGCAGTAAGAGACCTTTTACGAGCAAATGTGTTATAAAATAGTATACCATTTTTAGGGCATGTTTCACAATCGCTAAGTAAAGTTATAAGTAAGCTACTTTGAACATAACTGCTCAGTAAACAAGTAAATTGCGTTTCACAATCCCTCAGTAAAGTTAATCACCACTTCATCTGCTTAGTAAGTTAATCATCGGATGGACTGCCAAGTAGTCTTTTACTCGACAAGTAAATTTGGCAAAATATGTCATAAACCCAAGCGCCTATCAATTTATTTTCGTTTTAAAATGGATATTTTTGATATTATTGAAGATGAATTTGATGAATTTTTTGATCGCGTGACGGGACCACGTAGGGAACCAATATTTAGAAATCGTTCGAATATTATATGGAAGAATATGACGATACTGATTTCAAAATGAGATTTCGAGTATCCAAAGTTGCTGTGAATTATGTAATGTAAAGGACACAATAACTGCCCCTACATCCAGGTAACACGTTACTTACACCTATTCATATAAGTATTATACTTATAGGTACCTATTGTAGGTGTTTTGCATGTTTTCGTACTATGTTATGCATCTATCTAGTTTAATTAGCGTGTCATTTTCTTCACGCGTGAAATTACAACCCCTTTCCCGTTTTTGAGCCATTTCAAGTAAATTTCAACAAAGTTTTCGTAAAAATTCCAAATATCACGGTATGACATTTGAATTTAACCGATTGAAACATGACATTGACAAGACAATTCGCTGCGTTCCATTCCTACAGAAACATTGATTCTTAAATATTGATAAAAAGGTGAAATTAGTCACATTATATGCCAATTTACTATTTTTTTTTACATCAAAATTATCTTACTATATACTCGGTAAGTATAACGAGAAACATTTGTAATGATTATTCTGAGATTATTACACATTTAAAAGATACTTAAATTTTTCGTACATTGAAACGAAACGTTAAACTCTAATGTTGCCAGCACACCCTTGAGTTAGTATTGATTAGTTACTCTTTACTTTAATTTACTGATTGGGTGATTGTGAAACGCAAAAAAAGTTAACGAAAGGATTTAACCTATAAGTAGTTAACTCGTTGAGTAACTACTTATACCTTTACTTATTGATTGTGAAACAGACCCTTATTATTCTTAACTATTGTATCGGAGTAAGTAATTTCATACTTTTGCTCACGAGTGTATCCAGGGCTGCGTTTAAATCAATTATCCAGTTTAATTTTAAACTGACTAAATGTCAAACACCCCGTTCAAGCAAACCGAGATGTGAAAAATGAAACTAACTTTTTAATCTGCCCCGTTTACGGTCGTCCTTATACCAGATAAGTTTTTACTGAATGGAATAAATTTTTGCGACCTTTTTACCTCGCAAATTTTTATCCTGCTGTCAGATTGACATTAAGGCGCTGGGGTGCGTTTAAATCTTCCAGCGACGTTTCGCCGGAAAAAAATTAAACTAGCGAGGGTTCGCTGAACGGAGTTCTATGTTTCTGTCAATGTTAGCTGTCAAATTCAATTGACAGCTCAGTTTTTTAAACAAATAATCAATTTGCCGGTGTAATATTAATTAAATCCATAATCCACAAATAATATTCACTCTCTAAAATAAAAATATTCGTTTTACGGCGCGAATGTAGCAAAACAACAAAACTTAATGTCAATCTGACAGCAGGATAAAATTTTGCGTGGTAAAGAGGTCGCAAAAATTTGTTCCTTTCAGTAAAAACATAGACCAGCGGACGACCGTAAACGGGGCAGATTAAATTTTAATTGGTATAATATTTCACCTCTCGGTGTACTTAAACGGGCTGTTTGACATTTAGTCAGTATAAATTTAAACTGGATAAAGGATTTAAACGCAGCCCTGGGGTGCGTTTAAATCTTCCAGCGATGTTTCGCCGGAAAAAAATTAAACTAGCGAGGGTTCGCTGAACGGAGTCATATCTTTTTGTCAATGTTAGCTGTCAAATTCAATTGACAGCTCAGTTTATTGAACAAATAATCAATTTGCCGGTGTATTATAAATCCATAATCCAAGAATAATATAAAATAAAAATAATATTCGTTTTTACGGCAAGAATCGAGCAAAACAACAAAACTTAATGTCAATCTGACAGCAGGATAAAATTTTGCGCGGTAAAAAGATCGCAAAAATTTGTTCCTTTCAGTAAAAACATAGACCAGCGGACGCCGTAAACGGGGCAGATTAAATTTTAATTGGTATAATATTTCACCTCTCGGTGTACTTAAACGGGCTGTTTGACATTTAGTCAGTATAAATTTAAACTGGATAAAGGATTTAAACGCAGCCCTGGGGTGCGTTTAAATCTTCCAGCGATGTTTCGCCGGAAAAAAAATTAAACTAGCGAGGGTTCGCTGAACGGAGTCATATCTTTTTGTCAATGTTAGCTGTCAAATTCAATTGACAGCTCAGTTTATTGAACAAATAATCAATTTGCCGGTGTATTATAAATCCATAATCCAAGAATAATATAAAATAAAAATAATATTCGTTTTTACGGCAAGAATCGAGCAAAACAACAAAACTTAATGTCAATCTGACAGCAGGATAAAATTTTGCGCGGTAAAAAGGTCGCAAAAATTTATTCCTTTCAGTAAAAACATAGACCAGCGGACGACCGTAAACGGGGCAGATTAAATTTTAATTGTTATCATTTTTCACCTCTCGGTGTACTATCGACAAAGTTGAATCATGACCCATTTTGACAAAAAATCGTTTGAATCCGTCAAATTGACAAAGATCAAAGTCGTTACCATGGATATGTACAGTCAGGTTCAAAACTGAATTATCAACTTCTCAAAGCAATAGACTGACACTTCACTTTGACTTACGACCTTTTGATATAAGTTGTTTTATTACTATACATATCAAATTAACTTTTGATATAGTTCATAATTTCAACTGTTAATCTACAAGTTATGCTGGCGCAATGGTAATCGTGCTCGGATAGAACTTCTGTTCGTTCGATTGCGGATCGAATCCCACTTTTTTTTCCCAAATACTTTATTTAATTTATTTTTTTATAATTACTTTATTCTTTTTGTTATTTTTAATATTTTTTTTAGTAGGAATTTGATAATTAAAATTGATTTTTGCGTAACTTCTAATATAAGTCATTAGTGTTGTGGGTCGTTCGTTATAATCACAGATATAGGTCTATCTATATCTATGGTTAAGTTTAATAAAATTTTGTAGGTAGATCGTAGAAAAAAAAAAGTGAATTATTTCGATTTGTGCGGTAGGCATAACTATGTTATCTCGTTTTGAGTCTCCTAATTGAACGTTGTTAATTCTTGGTTATTTTGTGTGACTATGTAAACAGCATATAAGTGTTACACTGTCCTGTGGTTTTGCAGTGAAATATTAACAATTGGATTTATATAAATATTGAGGGCGAACATTAAAGCCCTGCATAAATATGTGGATTAAACTTAAAACAAATATCAAATGAAACCAGACTAAGTGTGAGTATTAACATTTAAATTTTGATCATTCCACATGTTAATAATTATATTTTTATAAATAAGGTTCCCTATTCAAAAGTATTTGTTTAAAAGTAAAAAAAGTGATTGATACTTAGTATGTGGTTTTAAAGTTTTTTCTTAGTAGTAAAATAGATCAACAGCTGTTTTTGCATAAATAATATAATAGTAGTCTATGTTTTGTTCCAGTGACGAAATACTATGAGTCTGTGGGATGAGATATGGCATGATGATGAGATGAGTTGTTAAGAATAAACAGGGACGTCAGGGACGTCCGGGAATGGTGAATGAATACGAAGGAAAATGGTTTCCATATAACTAATTCAAAACAAAATTAATAACCGTTCATCGTGTACTCAACATTGAAGGCATCAACGACTATCAACTAAAAACTGTTATGTTTAAAGGAATAAGAAAAAAACGTTAAGATTGTCTCGAGGACCTTTTATTGATATGAATTTTGTTTATTTATTGTAAATAGACTGAAAACGTAAGCATCATTTGATAACTTATTATTCAAGGATTAAGAATTGAGGTATGGTTTCAAACATCTTTTCGTAAAGAAAACGATCCTTAAACTTACCTCAATAACTTGTAACAGGGTATTTTTTTATGTAGTTTGGATATTTTTTTCCGTGGTTCTATTTCAGAAGTAGAACACATTTCCTTAATTTAACTTTATTTCACTAAATCGAATTTGGTGAAACTGAAGAAACTTACACCGCGGTACTGGAACGCAAAAGGCAACTTGCCCTTTGCGTTCCAGGGCCGCTATGCCCCGTTACTGTTACAAAATAATCGCCTTTTAGCATAGCAGCCCTGGAGCTCAAAGGGCCAGTTGCCCTTTGCGTTCCAGTACCGCGGTGTCAAAATTTTTTTGTTATTGAGCATAACAAGTTTCTTCAGTTTCACCAAATTCAATTTAGTGAAAAAAAAAGTTATATTATGGAAATGTGTCTTGAGCGTAAAGGTCAATTGGCCCTTTGCATTCCAGGGCCTAAGATAATCTGTCTGAGTCAGAATAACCCAAGTCACGAGCTCACTTCGCTCGTTCTTGCGGACCTGGAAGGCAAAAGGCAACTGCTCTTTTGTGTTCCAGGGCCTACCTAACATGTCCGAGTCGGGATGACCCAAATAGCGAGCTCGCCTTCCTCGGTTTTGCGGCACTGGAACGCAAAAAGGCAACTGGCCCTTTGCGTTTCATGGCCGCGGTGCCTTGGTACTGTTTCCAAATAAACGGCTTTAGTAATGATAACTTTGTTAAAAATGTCCGCAATGTATAAAAATACCCTGTAATTGCTAATTAGCTTATATTAATACGTAAGTTACCCTTGTTAAAACCACTTATTTTAATTTGAAGAGAATAATAATGTTTTTATTTTGAATTTTTAAATTTTCTTATTTATTGTTTTATATTACTTATATTAATTTTAATAATTTCATAATTTTGTTTAATTAATAAAAAATGCATCTATGATTTTCGACATCTATTTCACATTATATCCAGGTCGAGTAATAATATTCATAATTTTAGCAGTTTTATAACTTTAAACATAGAATTATAATAATTTCAACTAAAATATATTAATATTGTTATTACATGTTTTTTTTATTATAAACCCTGTAGGTAATAAATTATCATCATTAGTAAAAATTGAAAACGAAATAAAATGACAATAAGTAGTACTAGACTAACGAAACGAGTAAAAATATTTGACTAACAAAAACAGACGGTGACGGTGGTTGCATTGCTTTCATTAGTAATGATCTAACAATATGATTGTGCCGATAGCGTGGGTTCACGATCAATGAAGTTTGAGTTCGAATCTTAACTTTTGAAATGTCAGTTGATTTTATGATAATATTTTTACTAAATAACTTATTTATTTTTATTTTGTTTTAACGCTTATTTATTTTTAAATAAGTTATATATTAGTTATTGAATTAAGTATTATTTTTGTGTTTATATTAATTTTTGCTTGCATTTTGAGAATATTTAACAATACCGTTATAATTAATTAAATCACACGACACTAACCAACAAATACAAGAAAAAACACACAGAAATTCCAAACAAACGCAATAAAATTTGTGTGTTGAAATTATAATTTTTAACAATCGAGTAAAAACCCACAAAAAGTGTATCAACTGCTGCGTGATATTTGAACTCGCTCCTCTTTCGACTAACGCATTTATGTCCTAAATGCCAAAACCACTGAGCCAACTGGACTCATATTTTGACGTTGAAATTATGAACTTAATAGTTGAAGGATTATTGTGTATCTCGAATGTAGAAGGTCATAAGTCACACTAAACGTTAAGCAATTTCTTTGATAGCGTACGCATGGAATTTTGATCGCCACTGTACATTTACGCGAATGTGGACCTAATTGTATTTGAAAGTCTGTAAGAAAATAAGCTTATGGTGGGTCATGATTCAACTTTGTCGATTGTACATAAACGGGATGTTTGACATCTAGTCAGTATAAATTTAAACTGGATAAAGGATTTAAACGCAGCCCTGTACCCACGCTCTATGTAGCAAAGGTAGTAGCGGAGGTGAAGCAGCTGCGCGCGGGGGCAAATTGTAAGAATTTTTTTAGAAATTTTGCAGTTTTAACTTAATAACTTACAAATATCTTTTTCCAATCGATAAATAAAACAACAGTTCCCTTTATTATTATATATTACATCACTGTTGTTAATATTATTAAGATTTGTTTATAAATAATACAGTTACAATTGCTACAATTTCAATTTAAATGGTTATTTTATGGTTCTTTTTTATCGAGAAAATTTACCGAAAACGTGTTTTGAACACAATGGTCCACTCATAAATATGATCAAGATTAACATACATTTTTTTAGCTGCTCTAAAATGTATACATTTGGCTAAAAAACTGTTTTGTGAAGCCTATTTTGACTAGGTACAGCGCCTTAAGTTTTATTGTTTTGCTCGATTCGCGTCGTAAAAACGAATATTTTTATTTTAGAGAGTGAATATTATTTGTGGATTATGGATTTATTAGACCGGCAAATTAATTATTTGTATATTAAACTGAGCTGTCAATTGAATTTGACAGCTAACATACACAGAAACTTATGACTCCGTTCAGCGAACCCTCGCTAGTTGAATTTTCATCCGGCGAAATATCGCCGGCTGATTTAAACGCACCCCAGTTTTTCTGACGTAAAGTAAACTGGAACTTTGACATTTTCAAATTGACAATTTTCAAGGAAAAATTAGTTCCTTCTTCGCACACCAGAGGCGCTGTTCTATTTTTCCATACAAGAAACGCTGTAAGAAAGACGCTTTAAAGTAAAATAGTGAAAACTCGTGATAAGGGTACTTAACCTGATTCCTTATGTATGATCTAAGTACGTAAATTATTATATTGTTAACTAATGACCTTAGATGTTGAAAAGCGACCTATAATAAAAAAAGTAGTAGAAGATCAGTTTTAGAAGTTGCTAAGCTATTCGTTACAAATTATTCGTCTTGTGCTTATGACTGTTTCGAGCTTTAAGACGCGTTAATGTGTAATCCATTATACAATCAGTACCTAATATTTATAATTAAGCTGTCATCGAATATAATATTTTGAAGAGAAGATCATGTTTTTGTAACATAATTGCACCGGGATTGTGAATTTGTGACGCATTTGTGTGCATATAAACCACCAATTGCAAGAACCGTAACACATTATTTAAGAAAATAATTCTTTCTTATTCATATTCTTAAAAATGCCTACGTAAAACTCCTACTCCAAAAAAAAACAACAACTTACTATTTATTCGCAATATTGGGTCTGTCAAAACAAAAGATTTTTTTCACAAATCGAGCATTTGACAGGATTCGTTAAAAACTACTGAAATCACTTACTGCTAAAAATAACTGCCGCAAATAAATAACAGATGAGTATGAAGGCTGGTTAATAAAAAAATTGCGCTCTAATTAATATCTAAATAGTTATATTGAATCCATGTTCTGTGATTCTGACCAAACTGAATAAAAATGTTTATATATTATATTGGTGCATAAAAAAGCCAATAAGCCATCAAGTTTCCAACCGTAACATACTAACGGTTTTTGTTTGTAATTGGTATGGTCAGTAAACGACAAGTGTTGCATACGAAGGGGGGCGCTTTGGGGGACAGTGTTATGTAAAAATCGACCTTCAAAAAGTGCTGATAAATCAGCCTGATTTGAATAAATGATTTTTTATTTACATACTGTAAACTACAAAAAAACAACTTTTTTTGGTAGAAAACCATCAAATGAGTCCTGAGTCTTAGGCGGAAGGGACTGTCGTCAGAATTGATTGTCTAAAAAGTATCTAAAAACCACGCTGTTTCTTCAATTGACCCTCAACAAATTACCCAAGGCAATTAGATACTCGTTTTATTGTTATTTAATTATTCATAAAGTGCCATTGACGGAGTTCTAATTAGGGACTTCAATGGTGTTTAACAAACCTTTGATTGTACACCTAAGTATATTGTTTTTGAAGCTAAGCTAAGCTATTTACTTAATTGCTTGCTCAACAATAACAAACAACTAAACAACTTGATGCGTAGGTAATAACCGACAAACAAAAAGTTTAACCTTATTTAATTATAAAAATATCTACTACTTTACTTCGTAAACTAAACATTAATTTCATGCTCATCATTTAATTTCATTAAAAGATGTAGGTACGTATTTGAAAGTTGTTGTAGAAATACAGACTGTTTTGTATACGATGGCCACTAATCTAAGCCTAATATCATAAATATATATAACAGACGATTAGATAGTGATTTTTATCGATAATACTTTAATACAAAAACACGATCTTGAATGGATATTTTTGATTCTAGAACATACCCACTCAGGTATGGTCTAGAATAGGAATAGGTACTCAGGAAGATCGTAAGTGTACTAATGCCGGTGAAGAAAAACATCAAGATGTCCTCACGATGTTTTTCTTCACCGGCATTAGTACACTGGTAATGAAATAACTTGCACAAGTGCCTGCTGTCATAGGCTACCATATCCTAGATAATACAATTGACATCAAAGACGAGACCTAACACCTGTCATCTGTTTCCACCTACTCCTTGATTTGTCATTATTTACATCGAAGTCAGAGCTTTGTTCTACGATATTTCAACCAGTCTATTACTCATCGTAAAGCTTACGTAGATGTGCACACACATACATATAATAATATACAATGGTGGAAGGTCAGCTACGTGGTCATAGTTACATACCTAAGTTCCCTAAGCAAATACGATTTTTGTTGAAATTAAATTGGTACATAGTTTTGTCGAGGTACTAAAACTGAAAAGCTCATTGTCAGATTGCTGTTGGATTTTTATTTATTAATTTATCCTTCACTGCAGGCCTATAAAACACAAGATAAATCAAGTTTGTGGAGGAAATAGTGACACTGGAACTCAAACGATAAGAAGGGACTCATTTTGATGATATCAAAACGCATGGGCATCAAGACATTCAAGACGAGAAGGAAGACAATAGTTATTTGTTATGCAAGGCTGCAAAGTTGATTTTTGGCGCGAGTACTTGAATTGAAAACTGAGCGAGCGAAGGATTCTAAGATTGAACCGCGAGAGAAACGAGCGGTTCAAATATAGAATCCTGAGCGATGCGAAGTTTTCAAAGGTACGAGACGCAGAAAAACTTTGCTGCCGAGTGCAACACACAACTTTTCACCTCACACAGCGAGGAAATGAAGTGGGGTCATTGACCTATACTGGGGGCGGCTCGCCTGTCAGTGTAGAAAACAATTGAATACAAGACGTGTTCGAATTTTAAACAACACTTTGTGCTCTAGAGCACAAAATGGAGTTTTGCGCTCAGATTTTGAATGAGAAATAGAATCTTTCCGAGCGGGTGAGGTGAAATAGTTATTTGTTATGCAAGGCTGCAAAGTTGATTTTTGGCGCGAGTACTTGAATTGAAAACTGAGCGAGCGAAGGATTCTAAGATTGAACCGCGAGAGAAACGAGCGGTTCAAATATAGAATCCTGAGCGATGCGAAGTTTTCAAAAGTACGAGACGCAGAAAAACTTTGCTGCCGAGTGCAACACACAACTTTTCACCTCACACAGCGAGGAAATGCAGTGGGGGCGGCTCGCCTGCCAGTGTAGAAAAGAAGAAAACAATTGAATACAAGACGTGTTCGAATTTTAAACAACACTTTGTGCTCTAGAGCACAAAATGGAGTTTTGCGCTCAGATTTTAAATGAGAAATAGAATCTTTCCGAGCGGGTGAGGTGAAAAATAAATGAAATTTAAGATTTCAAACATTTTACTCAGCAACGGAGATAAATTAAAATATGGGACATTTTAAAACAACGAACTGTGGCAATATCCGTGTGCAAAGCGTTCCGATTATGTTGATTTTCCCTATTCGTTAAGACAACAAAGATTTTTGATCAGTAGCAAACGTTTTTTGGATGATATATAGATTGTGCCACCTCTTCGGTGAGGCCTCATCTTAGTCCTTACTTTATATTCAGCGTTATGTCTTCGCTGTCAAGAAATGTTGTCAAAGTGGTCTTCTCCGCATAATAATCAAGACAAAAACCCAACTAGATCCCTTTTTCATTTGAGACGGATCTGCTCTTGACTCTAGTTCTGAGGTGACAAAGTCTACGATCAATTGAGCTTACTCAGTAGAAGCCGATTCACTCGATCTTTGAAGAGATTCGGCTTGTATTAGTACGGGAACACAGACAGAGGTAGTGTGTTTCACTCTTTTGCTATGCGTAGGTATATTGTTTAGTGCGAATTAGGTGGAATGGTAACTAAATACGGATGGTAATAAATAGTACGAGTACCTACGTCGGTAGAGCCAGTTCATTATTTTCTAATAATTGGCCAAATAAATTCATATTGTTTTAAACCAATTTTAGTATGTAGCACTTCACATAACGATACTTCTGCTAAAGCGTTAACGCCAATAGTGACGTAGACATCTAAATCACATGTCTAAGCGAAGTATTTATACATTTTATTAAGCTGTATTTATAGAAAACTAATATAGAATTCAAGGAAATGCTTCATGAGTGTAATTCGCGTTGATTCAGAAAAGTTTCTGAAGACCAAAGTTACTTGAAACTTTCTGCTTACTCTAAAAGTCGCATGGAATGAAAACACACGATTTACCTAAACATTCTGTTACCGTTTAATAGTTTTTTTATTTAAACCGTGCAAATAAGATTTTGACTTTGTTTCATTTTCAGGGCACACAAAAACGTTTTCAGCTGAAACTATTATTACTACCTGAATCATTCTCGTTTATCGTTTGATCAATCATAACGCTCTTTACCAGTTTAGATATTTGAGGAAAAACCTTGAATACGTTCAGTATTTATTGCGAAAAGCTCTTTCCGATTTAAATGGAAAATATCCTACATTTTAAAACTAATTGTTCCAGTTTCCAAAAGTATATTTTAATTGTTTTCAGACATTAAGTTAAGTTTAATTACACAAAGAATAAACACGGCATTAAAAAAATTATTTAAATTCAAGACTCACCTGAATCTCTTTGCTTTCAAGAAAAAAAATCCAAACTGCGTGGGCACAGCACAAAAAAAAATAAGACCAAAAATTTGTATAAGGTTAGAGAATATTTTTTTCAAAATAGGGTTGTAACAGGATAGTGCAGGGTTCGCAAACACGGCACACGAGTGGGACAGTTCGTTCGTTCGGATGTGATGCCGGCCGCTTGGCCAGTAGGGAACGCCGCCCGCGCGATCTGCTCGCGGTAGAATAGTGATGGGATATAGCAAGTATCGATATCGATGAGCGATTAGATGTGGTAAGAACTTTTTTATTTATTTTTGATATTTAAAACATATACAACACAAAACCACGTAAATTATTAAACACGTCCACGATACAGGAGAAACTTCTATTCGGTATTTTTTTTAAGTATTAAGTTAGTGTTATCTTTCACTTTTTAGAGACCACAGAAAACACAATAAAATTAACAACTAAGCTTACAAACTTATAGCAAACGTAACGACACGGGAACGGACAAGATAATACTGAACTTCTGCTATTGTTGATGGCGATCATCTGGCGGCGGGTTTTGCCCCCACCCGTACCTTTTACCCTATTGTTATGAAGCTTTAACAAAAGTCGAGATGAAGAAATAACAAGAATAATGGTAATTAGCAGTTTCATGTTTGAACATGCTCATTTCAAAACAAAGAGTCATTTAAATGCAAACATCAGAAGTGTAGCATGGTAATTTGTAATAAGTGATATCTTGATATGATATCTTGATATTAGAACTTCAGCAATTTGTATTTGGTCTTTTTCAAATTGTTTGGTTAACTAAAATTGTCCTTATTTTCGAAATATTTTTCTTTGTTTGATTTCAAAGCAAACCCCCCCCCCCCCCTATCAAAGAAGCAAGAAATAATAGATATTTACAGTTAGTTTTGTTCATTCTTTCGTTTTTCTTAAACAGAACGGTCTTACGCCCGCTTTTGGGTAGATTTTTCTTCACCCTATCGACAAATTTTCTGAAACTGAGCCCATCACTAAAGTCATGAAAAGTTTCCCAGTTCCCGCCCGCCCGTAGACTCGCTTCAGTCGACGTCGCGCGCACTTATCAATGTTTTGCAAATCACACATTATAATTAGGCTAGTTACTCATGTATTTTTATTAATCATATTTCTAAAAGTAACGCTGAGAGTTATTTTTAAATAGGTTCTGTGATGAAATGTAGGCGTTTGTATTGGAATATCGTTAGCTCTATAACGTGATTAATAATTATTGATTTATTAATTTTATCATGAAAATGAATGTTAGAAATCGTTTGATAGTCTATAAATTGTAATATTTAGTTAGTCTATAACAAAAATTAGTAACGATTTGGGATTTCATGGCATGTCATCTACACATGGCATAATTTCAACGATAAAAAATGTATTCCCATATTACTTACAGTGAGTTACAGCAACTCAAATTTGCGTCAGCACCTTTGCATAAAAGGTTGAATTTTTTAGAATACAAATTGATACATAAGATTTTATTTAGTTTGCTCAAAAGCAAGCTTTACGGGTAGTTGCTGTACCTATATCAAAGTTTAAATCTACGTAATAACTAAATACAAAAATGTGGGTAAACCACTTCGGAAAAACGTATTGGTTAATGGAATGTTGCATAGTCCAGAAATCTCACAAAAATCTTGATCTAATAAATAGTATTATAGACGAAGTTCCAATAGCAAATATTGTTCTGAAGTGGAAGATACCTAAGTGAGTATTTATTTTATAAACTATTTAAGTCCCAAGGCTAGCTGTTCAAACAATTCTAACGTGTAATACAATTGACTGAAATGCACAATGTAGATGCCTAATTGATTAAAATCAGACTCACTGTTCACTCCAACTCAATAGCGGTATGCACTTGCCACTTCTCAACTTATTGGCCAATTCTTGTGAAGATGTTTCAAGAGGATACCCAAATTCTTTATTTATTGCTTATTATGAGCCATTTGTAACCTATTCCATGGCAAAGGCTTCCCTTCCTTCGTCTCCTTCCTGAATCCCAAAATAGCCATTATATGAAACCCTGACACAGTAGGCGACACGGCATACTTCATAGAAGATGGCGGGCCGTGCTGGACGATACCAACGATCAGTGGTCGACATTGTCCTGGGTCAAAAGAGATGGAAGCCATGGCCCAGCAGTGCGATGAGGCTCGCTGGCTAACAGAAATGTGATTAGAATGAATTTAATGTAAGCAAATAAGAACTTTCAAAGACCCCTTTTCCTGTAGTTACTAAAAACAAAAATAATTCTTGCCTTATATTTCCATAAATAAAGATGACTCAAGCTTTGCATAAGAACTGCCTAAAGCCTTCAATTAATAAATACAAACTCATTTGCGGTATAAACGGATCGGAAATGCCGTGTGCCAATATCGCAGTGACCTGGTGAATCATGCGCAAACCTGTACCGTATCGATCTATTCACAGTCGAGGTTTTAAACTGGCAAGGACGAGGTATGACATAAACGAAAATAACGAGACGCATTTGAAGGTTGAACTCGAAAACATTTCAAGATCAAATTAATGTTTAGTGTTGTTTCTGGACGAAAGTGCTTTTCTGTGTCTTCATTTTACATGTTAGAAGCCAGCTTTTGAAGAACCTATGACAAGTGCCCAGACTGTGAAGAATGAGTTGCCCTGTCGCATATGGTAATTAACGATAGACCAGTGGTGCTACTCTGAAGAAAATATCTGGCTATCTCTGGTAGCTAGAACCCAGTCCACTGGTAACAGCATTCTAAAAACAGTAGCCGAGAGTGTGTTTTCCCCTTTCCTGAGGCATTTTGTGTGGAAGATGACTGAGTAAAAACTCTTGTTGCATCTTCTGTGCAAAATGATTCTCAAACTAAATATTATTTACAAACACTAGATGTAAGATAATATGTTACTAACACTATCGATCCGGAAAATTTAAAATAAATAAATAAATATTCTGTACAAGACTCAATGCCGCGGCGCGGCAGTGAGCTGAAGCTACGGTTTGTCTTTAGTAGATTTTCAATTTAATTGTCAGTATCATAGAATTGCAAACCTATTAGGCCGGCCGCATACATCAGTTTTCCTGATCAGGAATCCTGATCTGTTTTCTATCCGTACACACTGAATTCATATAAATGTGTGTGCATGTCACACACATTTGTATAACTTCCCGTACAATAATTTCGAAAAACGTTTTCCTGTACTTACCCTTAGCACGAGTTTTCACTCTTTTACTTTCCAGTATTTACAGCGTTTCTTGTATGAAAAAATGGAACAGCACCTCTGGTGTGCGAAGAAGGAACTAATTTTTTCCTTGAAAATTGTCAATTTGAAATTGACAAAGTTCCAGTTTACTTTACGTCTCAAATACTGAAAACTCGTGCTAAGGGTACAGACAAACCCAAGCTAGCTTCATCGCTGCCGCGGCGGAGTCTTGTAGAGAATAGTAAGTATAGCTGATCAATACACAAACATAATTTTCAGTTACAAACATGTCAACAATGCGTACAATATTTCAGGCATTCTAGAAAATGCATACGTATTGGAGCGAATGTAGAAAAATACAGTCACTATTTGTCGATGATGATGGACGACAAAAAAATTGGAAAGACAATTTAACAGAGTGTTAAAAAAAACTTCAATGTCTTCATTATGTTACCGGTTCCCGGCTACATGCCAAGTCTAATTTTTCATAATTGATCTGGTCATAGACTCATTAGTTTGGAAACTGATCCTTCCCTGCGTGTGACTTGATCTTTTTTAACGGTACTGACCTATCTAATGTATACTTTAATCACGAAGCTGACCTAAGCCTCCAGGAAAATATCATCATCATCGTCATCAGCTTATAAGTTGCCACTACTGGGACACAGGTCTCCTCTCTGTGAGGGACATAATCCACCACGCGGGCCCAGTGCGGGTCGGTAGATTCACATGTCTTTGCATTTTTGGTTCTGGATCTGCCGGTTTTCCACGATGTTGGCCTTCACCGTTTTGAGAACATCTTCGCCCGCGACTTCGTCCGCGCGTATATATATATACGCGCGATATCGATATGTTACTCGCAGATAATGTAGCTTTCTAATGGTGGAAGGAATTTAAAAAATCGGTCCAGTAGTTTTTGAGTTTATCCCACATTATCCATTACAAACAAACAAATTTTTCCTCTTTATAATATTAGTGTAGGTAAAGGTGACAAACAAAAAACATATGACCCTCCTGATTGAAAGCGGTCACCGTAGTTTATGATGTAAAATCAGTGGTATCGCTTCGCGTTCCGTACCGACCTTGCTATACTTTTGTACGTCCTTGTATACTTATTTAAGGAGTGTACTCCTTTCTACTTTCTTCTCATTTGTGCTTTCATTATCTTATAAGATAAAAGATTAAGAATCAGCAGCAACAATTTCTTCGAGATAACTAAAAGGGTTTCTTCCAATCTATACTTCTACACTAATATTATGAAGCTGTAGAATTTGTTTATTTGGTTGAAGGCGGTTATCTCAGGAAGTAGATACTAATTCGTTGTTTAAAAAAAATGTTATTGTGTTGGATAGTCCATTTATAAAGGCTATAAAGCTTCAAGCTATGACCAATATGAGCCAAGCAGCATTATTTAATCCACGAGGAACAGCTAGTGCTTTTATAAAACCACGCCCAACGACGATATAATACTAGACTCCGCATGCACGATCTAAGGAACAAAAAATATTCTGTCAACTCGCTGAGGTACTACGTAAGCGAGGGGGACGGGGGTACCGCGTTGTGATTGGCTAACTCAAGGTCTGTTCTGTCTCAACGTATGTTTACGGCTCACAGGATTGGTCGAAATGAGACGGATTTAAGACTTTTTTGCCTAATGTGTTGACAGACATCGGTCGCCTGTTATTAGGAGTCTAGTCGTTGACCACGCCTAACGTAGATGTTTAAATGTTTCACATAAATTTTACGTAAAAAAAGTGCCATTTAACAAACTATTTGCGGGACAATTGTCAAGCCTCAAATAAAGTGTTTAATTTTAAAATCAACAAAAAAATAAAAATCGTTGAAAATCGTTTGGGAAGCTGAGAAATAACTCGATTGTAAAGAGAAAAACATGTAAACAGGGCCGGCCTCGCCTGCTAAAAATAAAACTAATATTTCGGAATATTCTCGCCTCTCGCCATTCCACAGACTACACTTGTCTTGTAAATATTTAAACAGTGTCTTACTGTGCTGAAATATTTTAACTGGAATCAAAGGTTACACTTAAAAACAGAATTATGTTAGTACCTCCTTTATCCAACACTTTTGCATCCCTCACAGGCCCCTACGCATATTAGATATACAGGGTGTCCCGAGAAGTGTGGATCAAATTAAACAGGGACATATGGGAGAGGTCATTTCAGAGATACTACAAAGGTATTAATAATTCGGATACTAGTTTTAAATTTAGACAATTTAATTTAATTGCATTCTCTAGGCATTTGTTGCGTATCTGAACACGAAAATTGGTCATAACTTTTGAACCGTTAAAATAGCGCCTTTTTTACCTCTGAGACATACAGGTAAAATGTTTGACCACCCAATGACCTCTCTCATACCCCTGGTTAATTTGGTCTACACTTTCTGAGACACTCTGTGTAATTAGAGTATATGTCATATGTAATTGCAGGAACAGGGTGAGTTTTTTTCACGAGTCTGTCTGTCTCTTCTGCTCAGAGCGGGTAGAGTTATTTATTTCATAAAAAAAGATAAGTAGATGCATAATATAATACACATCAGCTGTATTTTTAAATTCATGTGTTGCTGCGAAGGAGATCTAACATTCCTAAAACTCAAAATTGCTTCCTTCTGACAATGAAGAATAGCAATGAAAGCGTCAAAAAATCTGAGGGCCAGTGCCACAGGTCACTCACGAAAATAGCGCTTGAAAACACAATTCCACCTACATGTTCACGAAAAACTGTGTCTCCAACAATATACACCATCATTGCTAATAACTATTGCGAAATGACACGGTGTCGCTGTGTGTGCGTTGTTGGAAAGGTCCAGTGCGGTGGATTGGAATGGTGCCGATGAGCGAGAGTGAGTCGCGCTGTATTTATAGTGGAGTGACCAATGTTGAGGTGTGGGATAAGAGAGGAGAGATCTGCGTTTATGAATAGAACTCTTGCAGCTACTACAACTACGCATACGAATTAAAAATTGACGACATTTAGATGGTTGTCCCGACTCCCGATGGAGTTTTCTGACTTTTAAATTCACTCAAAAGTTTCGAGTTAGTTTTGTACGAGCCCGTGATGAGAGTAGACCCCAGAACACGGACTTACGGGTCGGTACTGTTGCAAATCTGCCTGCTCAACCTGTGTCATAACTGTGAGAGCTAAGATGAGATGAGAAGATAACATGGGTCTATTTTGCCAGTAAACACCTGTACCGACAAACTGCTTTCTTTCTTTCTTTATTAAAGCATAGAGAAGACTAGTTCAGAAAGTTTTAAGTTTATTCTTCTTTGCATTTTCTGTTATAAAAATGAAGTCTCTGACCAAGAAATGGTTTGTAACCGCTCGTCTAACCTTGACTAGATAGCTGTTCCCCGAAAATCAAATTGTTATAACATTGTATTGAACTTCACGGTAATATTAAAAAATTAAGTTCAACTGTTTAGAAAAACCCACCCTTCAACCAAACCAAAATAGTTTTCGGAGAAACCCGACCGAATGCAGCCCCAATGCGTGTCTACCTACAATCAGAGAATAGACGCTTCCTCTCATGACTTACGACTTTTATTTGGAAGGACAATAAAGTTTGAAATACAGATTTCACTATGAATAATCACAGTTAAAATTGGCTTAGTATTAATGGCTGCAGAACGTGTGAGAAATTTTACTTTACAAAAATATAGTCCTGCGTCGTAAAGGTAACTTTAGAAAAACATTTGGCTATGCCTTTATGGCTAGTTTTGGCTTCGTAAAGCGCTATCTCTAAACACGACGAAGCAGCGACAAACTGCACACACTTGGGCAGTTCATTTATAACAGAAATAGAGCTTCACGACCCCACCTTTTTTTTTTACAACCCTATACTGTCCCCCTGCTGGGCACAGGCCTCCCCCAAGTCGTTTCAAGTGTTGTTGCTTGTCCAGCGCCACTTCTAACCAGCCCTCATGGTATGATTCCAACAATCTTAATTTTTTTATTTTTTATTTTCAACCCATTATAATGAGACCCTAAAACGGCTTAACCTTTGATACATGTTTATCGGTTCAACCGTTTTAGAGAGCTACAGACGTGCCTATACATACAAACAGTACTGTTAATACTAACTTTTTTTTTAGCGTGGTAAAATCATCAAATCAGTCCTCCCACCCAGGGCAGGGCGGGAGGGACTGTCAGTCAGACTTGTACTGACTAAAATCCACGGTGTCCTTCATCAGCCCTTTACGTTCCAGGGTCACGGTAATGGAATAAGTCCCGCGGCCCCGGCAGGCTTTGGCCCTCTAGAGGGGGGCCCCGTCATGTCAATACTAACTAGCAAATGCTCAATAGAAATTATGTGCATTACAATGTGGATATAAGGGCGAATTTGCAATGTAAGTTTCCAGAGTGACGCTTCGCTTCGACTATACGCTAGAATGAATTGATCCATAGCGTTACTTATAACATCTTTTTGTGTTGGGAGTTAAAAACTAGCTAATTTGGTCACATTCCAAATATTTATCGGTACATTTAAATGTACCTGTACATGAACTTTACGATCATAAAAATCGTACTTTCTCAGAAAGATAAAAGATGGACAAAAGCTAGGGGTTCCACACATTCTAAGAATGCAACCAATGGTAGATAAGGTTTCCTTCCCATGGGGAATTCCTCAATTGCACTACCTGAGTTCCTTTCTTTACTGAGCCGACGCGCCGTGTAGTCTGATAAACAAATTGGGAATATTTCTTTTTTCGTAAGCATTGCCCCACGCTAGGAATTTGTTCTGTATCAATGGGTGCGTTCACCTATAAAAATTGAGATAGATTAGAGGTCCAGATCCGGACCAACGACCTACAGATCATATAAATATTAGTTTTACGGGCGGCTATCGAACCAGCGACACGCTGCACAGCAGTCCATCACTCAACCACTGCGCCAACCCTGCCTACCTTCGACGGAAAAGAGAATAATGGAATGAATTAATGCATCTTTCTGTCATGCATCATCAGTCTGTACGCACATTTATAATATCTATAACTTTGATATTATAAAGGTGCGTACAGACTATATAACATAGCATGTGGACACAGAATCCAAACTAATATTATAAATGCGAAAGTAACTCTGTCTGTCTGTCTGTCTGTCTGTTACGCTTTCCCGCTTAAACCTCTCAACCGATTTTGATGAAATTTGGCACAGACAATCTTTACACCCTGAGAAAGAACATAGGCTACCTTTTATTGCGAAAAAGGGGATGAAGAGGTTGAAATAGGGGTTGAAAGTTTGTATGGGATTTCTAAATTTTAAAAGATAAAACCATGAAACTTTATATTTAAGCACTTGATAAGATATATTTAAACATTTGTTCTAGCGTTTTTGAAATTTCGACCAGTGAGGGGGTGAAATAAGGGTTGAAAGTTTGTATGGGATTTTGTCATTTCTGGGGATAAAACCATGAAACTTTATATTTAGGAACATGATAAGAAATAAATAACAATTTGTTCTAGCGTTTTTGAAATTTAAAATCGTTTGTTCTAGCATTTTGAAATTTTTACCACCGTGGGGGTGAAATTCTACAAACGGAATTCCCGAAATTCGAACGGAACGGAACGGATTCGGAACGGGAACTACGAAGCCAAACTTTTTGTATACAAAATTTTAACCACTGAACCTAGGAACATCATATTTAGAAGTTTTGGGTGTATCAAGTTAAAAAAAAATGGCTTTTGAAGTTAAAGTTCCTTTTAACGAATAGGTACTCTGCATCGCCGCCGCTGCCGTCGGTCGTCGGTCGCCGTCGCGCACATTCGCCGAAGTGTGGCGGCAGGCAACGACGCTGTCGTGTGGTGGGGGAGCGCACGAATCTAACTATGCCTACCCCATGGTATAATAATATGGCAGACACGTGAGGGCAGACATCATTGTCGGACGCATGCGATCAGAGAATGTCGAGTCCAAACAATCTCCACATTTTAACAAATAATAACAAAACAGCAAAGGTTGTGTACAAAAATGTTTTAAATTAGGTCATTTTAAAATATTTTTGTACACAACGTGATGCTGACCCCTGGAAGTGTCTCTTGGACATAAGGGACCAATAAATTTTCCTGGGTACTTTCTGCCACTTAATGGAATACATAGGTACCTTATACCTACTGTAAACAGATATTTTATAATTTTTTTAAACATACCTACTCTCTTTTAACCAAATGCTATACCCAAATCTATACCGTTCTATTAATATAATCCTTAATATTCAAATTAATTTACTTTAACTGTGTAAATGTTTGTTTCACGGCTAATTTGCTGAGCCGTTTGTTACAAAATTGGATATGGATAGTCTGAAATCTGAAAAACAACATAAGCTACTTTTTATCAAAACACCACGCGGGCGAAGCCGCGGGCGGAAGCTAGTGATAAATAACATTGTGGATAGCACTGAAGAACGACAAACGACAACTTTTATATAACAATGTTATATAACATTGTTACACTAATGTGTACGGTATTGTTTTAACCCTAGATTCATAAACATTCGTCTCACAGACCGCGCAAAACGTAAAAATGATTCTCATTTTTAGAGCTAATGAGATAGAAAGCTGATATTGCCAGTACCTTCCTAAGTCATAGGACCATAAGTATCGCAAGTGCATTTTTCTCACAATGACGTGTCCTTGAGCGGTTACAGAGTTTTATTCGTCTGAGGGACGAATGTTTATGAATAGATAGACGATTGACGAGTAGAGATGAGTATGAGATGCAATTTCTGAAATACGATTTTGAAGATTTCTAGTTTGATGAAGTAAAAGAAAAGTTTGTGATAATATTTGAAATTAGTTATAAATAATTCAACCACATTTTATTTAGTAAAATCGTGTGAACATGTAAATATTCGCATTTTTTCTTCTATTTCTTTTTTTTTACAAATGGACGCAAAAGATCGTCAAAAATCGCATCATTTGAATTGTTTATCAGAATTTGATGATGACGATTGTTTTACCTCGACTCAGCGAGGAGATGCGGGCTTGAGCTTAGCTTGTGAAAGGACCGAACCGTGGTTACACAAGCTTCGCGAAATGCCAAATTTCAGGCGATGCCTAAAAAGGAAGATGGCAGAAGTTTCAAATGAACTGCCTACTAGCGATACGCCTGGACCAAGTAACTCACGAAAAAAAAAATTTTGCTTCTGTAATTACAAAAAGTGTCGAATGACGAAGTTCCAATGTAACCACTGTAAAAAATGATGTATATGGACCACCATGGCCTGATGTGGTCTGGAATGATCAGAATGAATATATTTTTGTTTTATCTCATAAGTTTTAAATAGCTCGATATAGAAGTTAAACAATAAAATAATTTATTATTTTTCTTTTATTGAAAAAATCATAAATAACGATATATTTATAAGTTCGTCTCTGAGACGAATGTTTATGAATAGTGTTCTTCCTACATATGATTATGAATCTAGGGTTAAGGTGCGTACGGATTGCGCGTACCCTGGTACGCGTACTCAGTTTACGCGTATCCGGAACGCCTAGTCCATACCTGCAGCTACGCGTTCACTCTTGGGGTACGCGTACCGCGCGAGCCAACTCGCAGCCAGTGTTGCCGTTTTAGCCACTTTGTGGCTAGATCTAGCGGATTTTCAACGGTTCTAGCCAAACAGAAAACCATTTTAGCCACCAAAATAAATCTAGCCACTTTTGGCTGATTTTTCGATTGTTAAACTTTTACTAAATTACTATTAGAAGTCTACCGATTAATTAAACCAAACTACAAAAAAACAATTAAAAATATTAAAAAAAGCTTGCCACCATATGTTTTGCCTGCTGAAGTTTTAAACAAAGTCACAAAAACGGTCAAATCGGTCAAACAAATTGAAATACCACCCACATCATCACCCATTGACGAAGAGATTAATGAATCTCCAGATGTCACTGTAGACTTAGGAATTGATTTTTAATTTTAAACCAAATAATTGAGAATATTTTTCACTAGCTGAACGTTTATTAGCTTTTAATAATGTTAAATACTAAGTAGTATTAATTTTTTTTTATTTAACCCATTTATCACCGTGCCGAAATTGTAATACTTATCAATAGTAATTGGATGGATACCTAACAGTACCTGGCCAAAAGCACTTTAGCCACTTCTAGCCGAATTTTGAAAGAGATTTTTTTGCAAAACTGGCTACTTTTTACTTACATGTAGCCACAAACTACATTGTTCTAACGGCAACACTGCTCGCAGCGCGAGCCACCGTCAGTCGCAGGGTCATCAATCTTCTAACTAAAAGCCTGGCACGACTTAGATCATTATACTAAAAAATTGTGGAGTACCAAATGTAACTTATACATCTTCTTAGAGATGTATTTTTTAATTTAGTAGTATTATAATACGAGAGTTTCGATCTGTTCTATAGAGATGTCGCTATACCAAAAATACTATTATTTATCATGTATTTTATTACGTTCCTAGTTTAATGTTTAATTATCTTTTTAATTGTGTCGTTTTTCAATATTTATATAATATGTTTTTCTATTTCGATATTTTCCCAAATTATTAATAGAATTCTATAATTATTTGGGCTACCTACTGGTAACTTTAATTTTCACACATTCGCACCTTTGGTGCAACAAAGACGTAACAGCTCATTTTCAAATTTTACAGGAGAAGACTTTTAAATTTTTTTTGCATGTTTTTCCTCGGTTCTGGATAACTATCTAAAGAAGGTTTGAAATCTTTACATTTAATTAATTGTTTTTTAGTTGGCTATAGTTATACGTAAAAATCTTGTATTTAATTGCCAAAGAAATCCTAATAAAAGACATAACAAAAAAAAATGTCCTGAACTGTGTCTTTGTTGCACCAGAAGTTATTTAGTTTTATGACTTAATCCACATCACAATACACACTAAACACTCCAACTCACACCTCACACCCCATACATACCTCACCACACACCCCACATATCACCCATCTCATCACATCACGCACATTACACCGCATTCCATGTATGTAGTTTATAATGTAACAATAATAATTGTATGAAAGAGCGGAGTCCTCTAATACAGGAATTGTTTGCCTAAAGGTGGGCTCCAAACACGACTCATGTAAAATTATCTTATTGAGACAATAAACTATTTTGTATTTTTTTTTTGTATGACTGTTATGTTTTATAGCTTTGTTGCTCCAAGATTTTGAGCGAAAAAAGACCTCAATATAAGGTCGCGGGCGAGGGGGCACTACTTACAATGAAACGGTGTCGGCCCAAAACGCATGGAAAAACCGCCAATAACCACAAAGGCACTTCTGCCATCTAGTGTAGTTTCGAGATACTTTCGCGGATGTCTTTGTTGCCCCAAGTAAAGGCATGATTTAGAAACAATTTGGCATACTTAGGTCGATTTTGCAGTTTTGGCTATTAGTGACTTTGTTGCACCGAAGGTGCGATGTCTTTTCAATACGTCAATAAAATGTCAGTGTCACATTGCACTTTGCTGAAAAAATTTGATTCTCGTTTGGTGCGGTTCGTTATTTTCCTGCATTTTCTGCTTTTGGTGCTATTCTAAAGTAGTGTATCCGTGTGTTATTTCCATGCTAATAAAATTCTTACTGGAAAGCAAGATACTATCAGTGACACCGATAAATATCAAGTAATGGCTAGAAATTACTGTAAAAACACTGTAAAAGGCCTCATAGTTGATGAAATACATATAATTACTTAACAAATTTGTTTTATTTTTTACTAATGTAGGCATATAGTTATTAATAGTCAATCAAAACACTAAAAGGAATGAGCAAGCTTTGTATATACCTATATTTATATAACTATATACAGAAAAGTTTTCGTCGGTGAACACTAGATGTCGCTGTTGTCCATTGCTCGAAAAACCCGTGAAGTTAGATCTCTATGCCCTATTAATAAAAGTACTCTGTGGTCAGTCGGTTTTTGGTCGCGCGTCAAAGAGGACGCACGCGGCCGGCTACGCTATATTTGGACGGCAAAATGAATAAACACGCGTGTTCTTCGAGTTTCAATAATGAAAATATTATTAGATTGATTCAACTTTATGAATTTCATTTATATCTTCCATTAGCCTATTTCCACACTGTAATCTTTCACGAAACAATTTTTTAATCCACCATCTAGGTTTCCGTTTGTTTCTCTTTTTTTTATTTAAAATGTGTTGAATAATGACTAACGCCGCAGCAGTGGTGGTGCACGCAACCGCTAAGTTTGTCGGAGTCATGGCGAATGACTGGGGCTCGCGGAGCGCTCTGGATCGATTGACCTCGCGTACAGGTTCGCGGCGGTCCGTACAGGAGCTGTACGCGTATCCAATGTACGCGTGGACAGTGTTTCCCAACTACGCGTAACACAGGAACGCGCTATTCGTACGCACCTTTATGTTGCTATGTTATATAACAATGTTAGATGGTGTGGACGTGTTATATAACATTGTTACATGGTTTATACGCACCTTTTCACATCAAAATTCAAGAGTGGCGTGTCTCGTGACGTCAGAAGCAAGTAAAAACTGTACTGGCTCATGACGCATTGGCAATTTTTTTAAATAACTTTGGCAATTTGCTTTACATAACAAAACAAAAAATACGTATCAAATATTTTTTGATAGTGTAACTGACGGAAGTTATTTGTTTTTTTTTTATTATTATAGATAGGTTCGCGTTTGACCACATCTCGCCTGATGGTAAGCGAGAGATGCGGTCGACAGTGAAGCACGCTTGCCTAGAAGTAACCTGTTCACTCTTGACTTGAAGACCCCAAGGTTATAGCTGTCGGGAAATACAGATGGCGGCAGGGAATTCCACTCCTTAGCTGTGCGTACAATAAAGGTATTGGCAAAACGCTTTGTACGCACCGGAGGGATGTCCACCATATATCGATGGCGCATTGCCGTACGTCTTGTAGTCCGATGATGGAAAGGGCTAGGCGGAATCAGGTTGTGCAGTTCCATCGCACACTCTCCGAAATGCAACCGATAAAAAACCGACAGGCTGGCCACACGGCGACGATGTTCAAGGCTCTGGAGCTTTGAATCGACCAGAGCATCGTTACCGATTAGCCTCTTGGCCTCTTTTCTTTCCGTCAAATGCCCTGAATTCAAGCAAACAAAAACCAAGATTTGTAGTACATACAAGGTAAATAAAACGATTATTAGAGGAATAACCTTTATATTCATTTGTTTCATAGTTTCACTCTTAACTATGCGCTTAGGGCTATGTTACACGGTGTGCATTCTACATCCCTTTGTTAACAAACACCTGGTTTTAATGTGAAAACAACAGTGTAATGTGAAAAATACATGGCAGTTTCTTAATAGTACTAAATTCACAAAGTTCTTATGTAAAATTGCGAGGATATTGCTTTTTACAACAATTATGACAAGATTTTTACCCTATTTAGTCGTCAAACTGAATAAACTATTAATTTGTTATTATTAAAATGTCATTCTTTAGGAATGATTTCAGCCTGCCTTCATGAAATCAATTTTTTGTAGGTTGGAACACGTAACACGCTTACCAACCATGTAGCTACCGACAAAATATTACTAAAAATAAATAAGGGGTCCAAGAAAAATATCTGTCTTTGTATCAAGGAAACTTACAAACTGACAAGCTGAAAATTCACCTTTAAATTAATATTAACACTTTATGTCGCCATAGGTACCACCAATCTTGTTCTAACTTGGCAGACCTAACACTTAACACAATAACGTCTAAAATCGCTTGTAGTTACTCAAAAAAAAATCCAACGGGATATAGGACCACAACGATGTTACCGAAACAACGTTCAATCAACTTGTTTTAAACAAGAATACGACGCAATTATTTACAAAAGCCATAGTTTATTAATGTTCATATGAACAACAAACATTAATCTTCATACTTTGGATAACTTCGGTATATCTCCAATAACTGTTAGTCAATGGTTTACAATATAATTGTACGCGAGAGGTGAAACAGGCTCTCGATAAACTGTCCTATGTAGAATTTGACAAATAACTTTAGTATTTCAAAACTTCAACATCATTTAAAAAACTTACCACGTATTTAATATCATCTAAACCCTTTGAATCCTTGTCATCACTTTAAAGAGGTATTTTTGATACACGATTTTTGTGAGAAGCTTCTAAGAGAATTTTTAATGAATATAGTTTATACTAAGTACCGTCTCGCGATTTGTTTGCTTTGTAATTTAGGAGTGCTACCACACTTCACATTATAGTAAAAATATTCTCAATAAATTGTACTATTTACAAAACTTGCATAATCCGAATCTTTACAAAGACATTGGTAACAATATTAATAATTGTAAATTGTAAAATTCCGACGCATAAACTAAACCGTTATAAGCAATAACAAAAATAATATAATATTTTGTGATGATCACTCGTAAAATTGAACAATTATAAAAAAAAAAACTGATTATGTAAAAAAAGAAAACTGCAAGCATAATATTCTCTCTGTTAGAGTTAAAATAATAAACACTATATTAGTTTATCATCGACAAGTTCGATCGTATTCATCTTTATAAAAAATAGTTATGATAAAAAAATCGAAAACACTAACGTTCACTAACAGTAACTGTATAAAATCATTCAACACAAGATAATTATTAATTTGCCAAGTAATAATAATTAAAGCAAATCTTAAGCAAACGACAAAAAATCTCATATACTTTTTTTAAAACCATTACTAACCTTAATAACTATAACCGTTTACGCTTTTCGTACACAAAATATGTCATTTTATTCTTAGCTTAAAAATCTAGTGTAGACATTCACCGAAAATAATAAAGTCACACTTTTTAGTGAGAACTAGACACTAGCCGACTTCAGGTGCGCACACGCATACTATACACGTTTTGTTAGCAGATCACAGATCATCTAGAGACTTAGCGAAATTGCATGAACGTGTGTAATTTTAGAACTAAATAAATAACGAAATAGGGTCCTCGCACACAATATACACACTTACGCAAAATGTGAGTATGTATAGTGTGTGCAGGGTTCATAAGTGTCCATGCAATTCCTCTAATGAGGCACACTTCACGCTAACAAAAATACAGCCTTTCCTTTCGCACGCCTCGGCCTTCGCGCCTTAACGTTACAAATATCATAAATTACACTAAATCTACCTTATAACAACACGATAGCTTATCTCTATCAAAAGCTAATTCCCATTTGGCTTCTTTCAAGTTGAACCATATTTATGTCTTGTTTTATATCATCTACACTAGGATTTATTATAAAAAATGCCTTATTTTGGTATAGCTGTTACTAAAATTCGTTTGTTTATAGTATAAACAAATAATCACGAACTCATTTTATCTCGATTGAGCAATGACAATGTTTGTATTCGTCGTTCATATTTTTTTCTCTTTATAAATACTAATATCTTACATTATTATAACTTCGTTTAGGATTTGTGAAAAATATTTTACTGAGATCCCATAAATGTTCTTTAGTTTGTTCCGTCTCAATACTGTTACATACATATCTATAATATTTAACTTATTTACTGCAACTACTTACATTTTAGTATAAATAGACACAAGACATAAATGATAAGTTCACCTCATTTTAACGAGCGATGCACATCCACGACTGGTGCAAACATGTTTCTATAACCAACAATTTCTTTACCAAAACCAAATGAACTAAACAATTTAAGTGCCGGAAGACAAACAACAAATAAATTTGGAAGACATAGGCCAAATACGTTTGTGATCACAATTTTGATTAAAAATAATGACTTAAATAAATGCTATTCATATGGCATCTTACTCTTGTAGAATGAAAAGTATGGCATACTACTAGGACAACATAAAGCTACAACACATACAAGTTCCAACGATGCTAAACTGCCATCTTACCGCTTCAATGTCAAACAAGTAGTACGGCACACTCACTACCTCCCGTTTCACTCGATACAGTCACATCACTATTGATCGCACTATCGACACTGTCGTCCTGTTCTCGCACTAGTGTGGGGGTCGCTAGGGATGCGACGCGCGCGGTCGCTCGAAGGCCTCAAAAGAAGCCGATCAACTCCTACTCGATGGTGCTCCGAGGACCGTCGATTGGCATTGTGTGCAGGACCTCGTCCAGGAGTTGAAGTGCTCTGAGGAAAAGTGGGAAAGTTAAACGATATTATGTGACTGCGAGAAAACTCCCCAACCTTTTTTTTTCTTCTTCCCCTGTAGAAACACACACAAGTCTCATCTCTCTAAAAGTCTTAGGGTTTATGCAGTTCAGTTTTTATCCTGAAAATAAAATACATGAAAGTTTCCTCACCGATGCAGATGCACCTCACCCCAGCAAGGCGTCTCCTTGATGGAAGTCCTGGGGTAGTCAGGTCCCCAGCCCTTGACGAAGGAGAGTCGCACGATGCACAGTCGCCGCAGGTCGTCGACCCCGATGCCCGCCGCTGCCGACAGACCTGCGCAGGTCCACACTTCAGACACACATGGACTGGACACGGTTATCATGGTTTGGGCACTTTCTACTTAGCCCTGAAGTCTGGTTGGAGGTTAACCGTATAGTTCGGTAACGACCCCGAAAGGGGCGCGACAAGTAAACCTACGCTGGCTCAGTAGTGGGTCCAAAAGGGGCAGACGTTGTAGTCATACGACATACTCATTATAAATTTAAAAAATATTGTATTCTCTGCGTAAAATCGTATGAGTGCGCATTAATTAAGAATGTTAAATAAAAATCTGATTTGTTCACGTAATTAAAACTTTTACTTTTAGCGCCTATTTTCTTAATTTACCGTAAATCCAAAAGTCTAAATACGATATTCGCCATTTTGATGGCAGTGCTGGGTAGGGCTAAAAATCATAAAAAACGTGGTTTTCGGACATCCAACGGATCATTATAGGAGGAATGAATAACTCATCATTTAGTATTGTAACGAATTCATACGTATTTCAACATAAATTAGCAGTGGTAATGAAAAATTTGATATCTGAACTCGAACTTTCGCGCCACTTTTGTTTGTTTACATTTTTATTTTGCACTTGGATCACACACGCGCGCTTTAACTCAATAACAATAAAGATAAATATCATGCCAAATGTTATAAATAACGTAAAAAAGACCAGATCTTGGCGTCATTCTCTAATACAGGGCCAATAACACGTATTTTTCATTACCACTACTCAATTTGTATTCGTAATCGACATCCATGTTATTTTTTTAAATCGTAATGATGTGTGAAAGCGAGTATTCTAATCGATTCCATAATTGATTTTTTTGTCAAATCGAGTGAAAAAAATAAGGAAACTAGGAAATCGATTAATAAAAATTAAAATAATTTTGTTTTATGCTTACAATACAATTATTATCTATTATAATATTGTTTAAAGCTTTTATAATAATATTACGTACATTGTCATTCCCAAAAAACAATAATAGACAAAGGAACAATGTCAGTAATAAATGTTTGAATGCGCGGCAATTATTTAATTCAAAAATTTTGAATTAGGAATGCACTCGCTGTGGTACTCGCTATTCAAAATAATATGTAATATTACCTAACTTTTAATTTATTAGCTAATTTTTACTGTACATTTTATTTTGTACAATAATATAATTTTAAGGTTGAATGAATATAGAATGCCTTGGATCTTGATAGCCTTATTATAAAAGAGTTTGTTTCCTACCAAATAAAAGTTTTTTTTTATCGTGGTAAAATCATCAAATGAGTCCTTCCACCCCGGGCAGGGCGGGAGGGACTGTCAGACTTGTACTGACTAAAATCCACGGTGTCCTTCAATAGCCCTTTATGTTCCGGGGTCATGAAATAACTCCCGCGACCCCGGTAGGCTTTGGCCCTCTAAGTCATTATGCTGACGCTCTTTGAGGCGCGCGTGGAACACGACGCGCTGTCGACCCGGGCATGGTCCATGGTCGGACAGCGGGTTGCCCTTTACTCGCTGTCCGCATGCCCGTGCCCCGTGCCTACGTCTGCCGACTTCCGACGCCGCGGGCGTCTACCACTATGGTTGGGGCGGACGGAGGACGCTGTCCTCTCCCTCTCGCAGCTCCAAACAAAAGATAGCCAAATTAATTATTTTATTGTACAAATTTGTTTCGTGAGATTGGTTTGGTGTATTACACGTCAGAAATCGAGCTTTTGAATTAAAAAAAGAAAATGCTAGGTATTATATTTTTGGAACGAAGTTCCTTATCGCGCGTTGTGAAAAGGGGCTAGACGGAAAAAATTCTTACGAAAAGTTGTCACGACACTTTTTGGAACGAAGTTCCTTATCGCGCGTTGCGAAAGGGTGCTAGAGCGCAAAGAGTGGAGTGGAGTGGAGTGGAGCGGAGTGGAGTGGAGCGGAGCGGAGCGGAGCGGATTGGAGCGGATTGGAGCGGAGCGGAGCGGATTGGAGCGGAGCGGATTGGAGCGGAGTGGAGTGGAGTGGAGTGGAGTCGCGACGATTATTTTTGTTGAGTGTATACAGTAACTTCGTTCCATCCGGGTGTCCCTTGACACCTCTCAAGTTTTTTTTTACACTATTCGATGTCGCTGTTAAGGATCAAATTCGGTGAAGTAATGATAATTTGGTAAAATATGAACTAATATACCTACAAACAATAATTTAGTCATTGTACAGCAGATCAAAATCAAAATTCGCGCAAACTCACTTAAAGTTCGAATTTCAAAAAATTCGTTAATGTATTAACACCGCGAAGTGATAATAAAAATTTGAAATGAGAACACTATGTTGTGAACATGTAGCGAAAGGACATGATTTTTTTTGGTACTTTATTCTGAGAAAATTTAACCACTGCAAAGAAAATCATAACAGATAATACTGCACAATAGACTGTCTAATCTCAAGTTTCGAGCTGGAAATTGCCTGCATTTTCGAGAAAATAATATATGAAGATTTAGTACTTTCTGTAGATGTAGAGAAGTTTTAATCAAGTCAATAGATGGCGCTGTGCAGAGTTTTAGTCCAATTATAACTTATTATTACAAATACGTACTTGTGCTACTCAACTCACGTTTAGATACGCATGGCATTTAGTAACAGATTATTAAAAACCTGGTAAAGTAATAATCCATTCGGAAGCAATAACGATTAAATTGGAGTGCGGAAAGGTCAAACGCCCGTGGGGACTTTAGATCCCAGTGGTGCTCTACTGCAAAAAAAGTCTGTGGACTTAAGTCCCCAGTGTCTTTTGAGCGGTCTTAACTCTACAATATAGATGATGCGCTCTATTTTATTGCCAGCAAAGGCCAAATTATCCTGTAAACAAAAATCTCTAAGGCCACGGACACGAAGATAGCGAGCTGCGCCTGTTGATTGCACTGGATGACTAGTCACCCTTTTGATTTGATTGTTAATCCGCTGTGTCGCTTTGACAGTTGTATTTTCTTGGGACTGCTAATAGGTAAGAGATACGGAAATAAAATAAAAAAACAATACTCAAGCATTTTTTTATGTGAATTTATTAATCAAAATCCTTTCTTACTAATATCCCATCTAAAAAAAGGTGCAGGTGGGGAAAAATTGTCTTGATAACGTGCCCATCCCACCCAAGGAGCTCGTGGCTAAATAATAACAGCCGCACAGGCCGATCTTCCGGGTTAAGCCGCGCTTGACGAGGTTGGTCTGTGGATGGGTGACCATCTGACATAGTGAGTTTCCTCCGTCCCTCGGAAAGCACTTATAGCCGGTCCCGGCTGTCATTTGCTGTCATTTGTAGATCTTTGATAGTCGTAACTGTTAGTCAGAAGCTCTAAAAGTCTGACAACGTCTTACCATGGGGTATCGTATTGCCCAGTTACTGGGTTGTGGAGGTCCGATAGCAGTCGCTCCATGTAAAATACTGATATCCAGCTGCATCCGGTTCGACTGGAAGCCGACCCCAATGTAGTTGGGAAAAGGCTAGGCAGATGATGACCGTGCCCATCCCAAATACCAAACCATAGTAACAACATGACCATTCAAGAAAATTACACATGTTGGTTAGGTACCTACGTCCAGAAAACAAAAACACGATTTTCCCAGTCTTCGAAAGCCAAGTCAAGAGGTTAATCGTAGTCCAGTGTAGCGAGCCGGTAATTATCGTTCACAGAATCAATCGAATACAAAGAAGCAAGCCAGAGTCGTGAGAAATTAAAATGAGATCAAATATACACCAAACAACACATCGAACAGAACGCAAGCAGTCACAGGACTATCTAAGGCCACGTTCACACGGCGACCATTCGATTCGATTTTTTCACGTATACGGTTTTACCATATACGATGCAATCGTTCACACGGCAACCATTCGACTCGATTTTTTCATGTATATAATGGGCGAGTCGTGTGAACAAGACAACATGAACATAAGCGCCACTGCGTGTCGTATTCGATAAAATCGTTTCGAGACACGGCGTTCCGGTGACAACTTCGCACGGTATACGGTGAAATATATATCTCGAACACGGGATTTTCCCGTACGAACGCCGTGTAAACATTTTTTAAGTTTTCATATATATTCTGTTGTCACTACTCTATTCGATAAAATCTCGAATACGGTATACGGGAAAATAATCGCCGTGTGTTAACGGACTTATCTATCGTGACAATCAATGACATCTAGCTTTTTTGAAATGTCATTCAGCGCAGCGCGTTCCGAATTAGGTACGCTGAATGCATTCTCAAGTATATCTGCTCAAACGGCGCATCTTGTTTTTAATTTTTATTTACTTCTCCTCATTAATTTTCTTTGCGGAACCAAAGCGTGAGGGTAACCATTCTTATGACTTTGATTACTTACTACAAACTGCGTTTTAGTACGAGCATCCTCATAATTAATATTAGTGATTCGGTAAGCATAGGAACGTAAAACATGCAATGGTGTTGCCAAAATATACATGTGTTGCAATGTGAACTTAACTTTAACAATGAAAATCTTTATTTTGCAGGATATTTACGTGACTAGGATATAATTAAGATAAACTATATTTTATTCTCTTCCGATTAGTACAGTATTATCTGTGGTTGCATTTAATTTGAATAAAGTACCAGGCTCCATAGTATTTCAGTTTTCTCTTTTTATTTAATGGAAAAAAATCCTTATACCTAAAGTTTGTCGCATGTTACTACTTCACAGAATATTGATGTAGTTTGATTGCTGAATTAATATTTCAAAAAATTAATTTTTATGATCTTATTTAATTTTTATCAAATCGGCCTCGAGACTTCCTTCAGGATTTTTCGCTATTCTTCATAGTTTAAAATTTAGCCATACACGCCCCGTTGGAAATGGGCATTGTTCATTTTTTTCAATATGTTGTAATTGAAAAACCATTTCTAGGAATAGCGTTACTAATCATTAGTAACCAATCAAAAATGAAAAATGTTCATATTTGATTGATATTTTTGATAAAATACGCTTGACCTTCCTTGCCCTTCAAGTGACGTTATTATTGGCTGTACCGTTTTGTATCGTTGCCTCAGACAATAAAAAGTAAGTGGCAAGTATTTTCAACAATCTGTCAAGTGTCAAATTAAAAATGTCAAAAATGTAAACAAATAATAATGTTTACCCAACAAGATCTACATTGTCTACAACTGTATCAATCTGAGTTTTAGTTTATTTTCTTTTAACTTTTCTTTCCTATCTATTTTCAATCTCATGCACACTTGCTTTTCCAGTTCTCGAGTGATTGGCGGAATAGTCGACATCGGCTTGGATGCCATTAACCAAAAATAGAATAGAATAATGTTTAGTTTTTTATATATTTTATGATTATTTCTGCAACATGCCTCATAATCTCTTTATAAGATTTGCGAGAAAAGTGATGCCGTGATGTAGGCGTGTAATATTGCAAGGTTTATAAAATGTACCTACTGTTGCGAAGATCATTTTGATGTAAGTAAGATATCAAAGCTTTAGATACCTTTGTATATTCATTAAGTTAATGCTAAAGTATTGCTCAGGAAAACGAACAATAATGTCACCTCGTCGACGACTTTCCGTTTTAAAAAACAAAAATAAAAACCGATTTCAAAAATTTATTGTATTTTTATAGTAGGGGAGGCGAGGATTCTAATTTGCAGTTACTCGAGCATCATGGCGACCTATTGGATTTGAAAGAATAATTGTTCTAAAAAGAAAAAAGTTTCTGACAAGTATTTTATTAAGTATTTTAGTGGGGGGGAGGGCGTGTAAACAGTTTTAAAACTGTAAAAAAAACAGTTGTACAGAAGTACTCGAGCGCGTCAGCTATTTACAGTGTAAACGCGCTTTTCTATTTCTGATAACCAATACATATTAATCGGACGATTAACTCGAGGGGGCTGTCCGTGGCAAGCGGTTGAAAATCCAAAAAAAAAGTTAATCAAGCGCGTCAGATATTCAAAGTGTATGTAAAGTAGACCTTAAAAAGTGTCGTATTAAAATGTCTGACGATTTGGATGTGGCACAAAGTAATAATTCATATTTCTATTGGTAAAAAAACGTAATCTTGAAATACTCGAGCGCGTTCCATTTTTTTTTAATTGAAACTAACACTGTAAAAATCATACTCACTAATAATCTGACGTTTTCCATGGGGCGAAGTCGGTAGACTCGCGGAGAAAAGGTGAACTACTTGTTAGTTCGCAAGTATCGGTCGTGATTTAATGTCCGCCATCGTCAATGTACATAATCATATACAATTTTTTGAACGTAATTAATCTACCTTTTCGTAATCTGACTCACTCAAGTATTTCTGTGGATCGATTTTTTTTTACTAATCTGGCGGGTTCTCCCACACAACCAATGGTGGGGACCATATGAAGGGTTGATACTTGGTACAGGTACATTAAAGGGTGCAAGATTTCTCGTTTATGATAATCTGATGCGCTGGAGTCACATTAAAATTCCCTCCCTGGGCTCCCCGACTAAGGATGTTAACTGACGTATACTATCAGGAGAAAGTGACGTTGTGTTGTCAGGCAGTTTTTTAAATTATTCACTGGTGAGGCAACGGCACAACTTTTTGGTCAATGGTGACGTCAGCTACCTCAAAAATTAAAATATTAAAAATAAAAAAACTATTGAGCCAATCATAAAAATATTCAAATTAGTTTCTCAAAATGCTCTAAAAGACAATGCAACTTATTGGCCCAAAAAATTCAAACCCCTTGTGCACAATTCAAACCTATGCCAAACGTAATTCCTAATCATTGGTGATAATTTTTAATATGGGACCAAATAAATCTAACCCAGTAAAAAACAGATACAGGGTAACAAACATTTTCAAAAAATGTGGATTTTTTTTAAGTCATTTATTGCAAAGGCAGCGTTGTCGTATTGACTATCGGTACATCGAGGTGTTGAAGTGTTTGTATAATAACGCCACCATGTCGATCCGAGTACAGGAGCAGAGCACGAAGGCGATTTCATTCAGAAAAGGCGTAAGACAGGGGGACGTTATCTCCCCGAAACTGTTTACTGCCACAATGGAAGACGCCTTCAAGCTCCTGGAATGGCAAGGACTTGGCATCAACATCAAAGGCAAATACATCACTCACCTTCGGTTTGCCGACGACATCGTAGTCATGGCAAAGTCGATGGAGGAACTCAGCATGATGCTTGATGGCCTCGACCGAGTTTCACAACGGGTGGGCTTGAAAATGAACATAGACAAGACGAAAATTATGTCAAATGCCAATGTTGTGCCCACCCCAGTCTCTGTTGGAAACTCGGTACTCGAAGTTGTTTACTCATATAACTACTTAAGACAAGTAATCCAATTAGGTAGATCCAACTTCGAGAAAGAGGTCAACCGCCGAATCCAACTCGGTTGGGCAGCGTTCGGGAAACTACGCAATGTCTTTTCGTCCGACATACCTCAGTGCCTCAAGACGAAAGTCTTTAACTAATGTGTGTTACCAGTGATGACTTACGGCACCGAAACGTGGTCTTTCACTATCGGCCTCATCTCAATGCTCAAAGTCGCTCAACGAGCTATGGAGAGGGCTATGTCCGGTGTGTCTCTACGTGATCGAATCCGAAATGAGGAGATCCGTAGACGAACTAAAGTCACCGATATAGCCCACCGGATTAGCAAGCTGAAGTGGCAATGGACAGGCCATATTGCTCGCAGAGCAGATGGCCGATGGGGTCGAAAAGTACAAGAGTGGAGACCCCGGACTAGCAAGTGCAGCGTAGGACGTCCACCAACAAGATGGACAGACGACCTTATAAAGGTCACCGGGAGACAGGTCGCTTCCAACCGGTATATGTGGAAATCTAAAGGGGAGGCCTACGTTCAACAGTGGATGTCCTATGGCTGAGATGATTGCAACAGTGTGCGAGCGTGTGCGATAGTGTGCGCGCTGCTGCTGTACCAATTAAGCGACAGGTAGCCAGTCGTAAGCGTCACGGCTCCGCGCCTCCCAATGATTCGGAAAACCAACCAACAATCCGCTCGCGCCCGGCATTGGTCGAGGTTCTGCTACGGGGCGAGACGGAGGCGGGACGCGTGAGGGAGAGGACAGTGTCCATCTCACGACCCAGTCGTACGATCACCATCGTTGCAATCATCCATCGTAGGCGTGGGCATGCGGGCGACTCGCTGTCCGATCTTGACCATGCCCGGGTCGAAAGTGCGTTGTGGAACACAACGCTCTTTCAACCGGCGTGCGACCACGCGCGCCTCAAAGAGCTGTCAGCACAATGACAGGGCCACCCTTAGAGAGCCAAAGCCTGCCGGGGTCGCGGGACTAACGAGCTACCGTGACCCCGAAACGTCAAGGGCTATTGAAAGACACCGTGGATTTTAATCAGTACAAGTCTGACAGTCCTGCCCTGCCCTTGGTGGGAGGAGTCATTTGATGATTTTACCACGCTAAAAAAAAGGGAAGTATACCTGCATCCCTATTACTTGTTTTCTTTGTTACCCGATTGGATTGGTATAATGTGCAAGCTCTTCGCAGTCGTCCATAGCTTGTCTTTCGGTGCGTTGCTGTGCGATTATCGTGATTTTTCTTCTATAAGTGTGCCCTGGAGCCTTACCACGAGCTCTTAACGCGATCCAGTTTAGGCTTGTCATCGTCATTTTGGCGTCATTGAGAATATTACATTCAACAATCGGCGCTTTCACAAGATGGTGAGTTTAGTGATTACGGTCACCACTGATTTTTCTACTATCCTTGGTTCAGAGGCAGCGTTCACTACCCCTGACCCAAAAAATGTTTACATTTTTTAGCTCACATATAACAATGACGAAGACACATAAATGCGTTGTTGAATGCGAACAAACAAAACCTATAATAAGGTGGAAAAAAAAACAACACTTTTTAATACTTTTGTTACCCTGTATCTTTTTTTTACTGGGATAGATTTCTTTGGCCCCATAGTAAAAGTTGTTATAAATGGTTAGAACTTTCGTTTGGAATAGGTTTCAATTATGCACAACAGGTTTGATATTTTTGGACCAGCAGTCAAAGGAAAAGTTGCATTGTCTTTTGCAGAAAATAAAATAAAATCGAATGTTTGAAAAATTAAGACAATCCCCATTGTAATTGTTTATTACTGCAAGGAATCATTTAGAAGAACTCCCATCTCTCAGCATTAGATCCGAACCCGGTGTTTGTCTTTTCACGTTTTTTAGATCCGTTTTAAAAAGATAAATTGAAATTAATTAACGAAAACACAAAATGGGTATAGGTAAAACCCTGTGATTGAATTTAAGTTTAGAAGACACATAGGTATGTTTAGCCTCCATTGAAACACCGATATTTATGACTATATAAAAGATAAAATTAAATAAATTATTGCGTAAACGAAATAATACTTGAAAATTTGAAATATTATTATAAAATAATTCAGATTTAGTTTCATAGACTTATTGCATGGACTGAGCTTTCTATAATAATAGTCAAAAAGCAGATAAATCAGTCCATGCTCTATGTCTTGTTTTACTTTTTTTCCATGTTCGATTATGTTGCGAGTATCGATTAGGCTGAATGAACGTTTTTAATCGTTTTGTGAATATTGGGTTTACGGTCAGCACTAAAAAGAGTCATGTTGCAACATAGTTTTGCTAATTTTTATCCAGACTTTGATCGTTATTATTTATGAAATTATGTATGAACACTGGCAAATCTAGTAATGTATATAGTAAGTTATTTTATTTATTTCACTGTTTAACCATTATTATCATGTGATGAGCTTGTTTATGTACATATTTTTCAGCACATCTAAGTTACCTAGTTTTTGGAACGATGTAGCATTTTGTATGTTACACACATTTTACAACAGAACGAGGCAGTTTGGTAAACTTATCGCATGAAATAGCTGTGGTAACATATTTTTGATCAAAAATTGGATGCTGAAAGTTGACAAAAAATATTGTGTAATAGCTCAAATTTCGAATCACCCGGTCGACTCAGCTGATGTGTCATGTGTCAAAATATTGTCGTGCAGAGTGGTTAATTTACTTTTGACTTTACCTAACGTATTTTTTTAAGGTTCGTAAGTACATAATATTTGAAATTGAATAACTTTTTCTTTGAGGAGTGTCGGTCTAATGAATTATCCCGCTTGCTCTGAATGAAGAGAGATAGACTTATACTAAATAACCCCACCCTGTTCCTCAATTGTCTTTTGCGTTTCAGGGTCACGGTAATTCTTTCGAAAAATCCCGCTATTTGAGTAATTTGGAATAACGGGTACATATTTGAATATCGAAGATTAAAATATCTACGCTTAAAATATCGATGTTCAGAATATCGAAAATTAAAATGTCGATTGTAACAAAATATCTAAAAATGTTACATCTACGCTTAAAACGTCGAAGATTAAAATGTCGACTGATTTAAATGTCGAATGATTCAAAATATCGAAAGACGTTATGTCGAAATTCAAAATATCAACGTTTAATACATCGCAGTTCATAATATCTAATTTCATAATATCTACGTTAAAAATACCTACTAGTTGAAATATCAAAAAAAAAAAGGTTTAAAGTAACCTAACACGAAGAGAGCGTCCTTAGTCAAATTGCTGATTACTACCCAACAAGGTAGCTGGACGGACTTCGGATGCAAGAGCGAGCGAAGCGAGCTCGGAACTTGGGGCACCCCGACTCGGACAGGTTAGGTTCGAAGAGGATGGCGGGGTCTGAAAGACCCCGCCATCCTCTTCGTGTTAGGTTACTTTAAACCTTGCAAACAGAAATAGGGCTCTGTCGAGTTACCTTGTTAGGTTCGATATTTCGGACATTCGATAATCTGTACTTCGATATTTAAGAGTTTAGATAATCTGTATTTCGATATTTAGATCTTTCGATGTAACTTTTGTAGATATTTAGATATTAGATATATTGGACGTAGATCATTTAATCATTCGATATTTTAAACTTTCGATATTTTAATTTTCGATTTTATGGTCATTCGATATTTTCATTTTCGATATTTTGAACATCGATATTTTAAGCGTAGATATTTTAATCTTCGATATTCAAATATGTACCCGGAATAACTACTAAGCAAAATATGGGTGGAAAGCCAATACAAGGGCCCACTTTCCACCAAAGCTGAGAGAAGTGGAAGATTCAACCAATCACAGTAGAGAAGTGAGATGTGACGTAAAAAACCAATGTGATTGATTAATTCTGCCACTCCTCGGCTTTAGTGGTAACGGCGTTACAGCAGGAATAAATGAAGAGTATTATCGGCTTTTTTCATGTCATTAAAAATGCCAAAAAATGCGCTAACTGAAAAGAGCTAAAGGATCTAACTAACAAGCTACAGTCTACTATTGATACTACGGGCACTCAATTCTTGACCGCTCTGAACTAAACACTGAATGAATACTAATGCTGCTATAATCTTCTTTAATTTAATTTCTTACTAATGTAAGAGCTTTATTTTCTTACGATCTAAATGAAAAGCCCATCATGATCAGCCTATAATGCCCCCACTAATTGGATACAGACTTCCTCTCTGTGAGAGGGAGTGGGGCATAATACTTATTCAACCACGCGGGCCCAGTACGGATTGGTAGATGTCACGTTTTCGAATTGTTGGTTCTAAGACATGCCGGTTTCCTCATGATGTTTTCCTTCGCCGTTTTGAGAGCAGTGGAGATAAAATAGGAGGAGACAAAAGAATGCCAAGCGCATTAAAACCCACGACCTACAACTTGTAAGTCTGGGCTGATACCACCACATGGGTCCATCGCAGTGTCTATTTTTCCCACGTTTTTATACACTCACTTTTTATGGTTTTAAATGAACATAAAAGTTTTTCTGACTGTTTCTAGGCGATTCTAAGTCTTTCTCGTTATACAGGGTGGTGTTTCCAGAGGCGGGTTAATTAATTCTGACACAAAAGGGTGGCAACTCATACGAATGAAATAATTAAAAAAAGGGGTTAAATGTTACAATTCTTTCTCTAAAAGAATTCTTTCTCTAAATGAATTATTTCTCTAAGTCATAGTCTACTAGTCAGAGCGGTCTTTAAGTCCAATTATTAAGGTATCACGTACACTTATTCATGGTGGGATGCTGCGGCTGTATGTGTCCGGCCACGGCGGCGGCCTGCGCGGCGGCCGCGGCCTGCGCGGTGGCGGCCTGGGACTGCATCTGACGGTGACACTGACGGAGGTCGAATACCTGAGGGGAGGAGGTTACGGAGTTTAGTTTAACATTATTGTCTAACCAACTAAATTAAATCGACAAAAGTAGTAATAGTGTCATCTATAGAGCTGATAAAGAACTGAAATCAAAGTCTTACATTGAACTAGAGAGTTTTTGATGAGTTTAATGCGGGGGGGGCCGAAATGCCGTTAATTTTCGGGATAATAATCTTTAAATGTACTTAGAAACGTCCATTATCGCGATAATTAACGGCAGTTTCCGTTAGTGTGACTAGCAAGAAACATAAAACCCCAACAAAAATTGTCGAGCAATAGCCCACAAAACACAACACCCGTCTGATGGGAAAATTCTCTCTTTTTTCAACGGAATATGAAGGAACTTCACACCTTATTCCTAAATTGTTTTATAGTTATTTAAGTATTTTCAAGGCGTATGTTTTAAATTGTATTCGCCGTTTGCTATAGGATCGAGTCGTGTATTGTGATTAAAAATTAGGCAATCACGAAATTTCACGTGATGATTCTGTCTGCCTGGGCATACGTAACATACCTTGATGCAAGCAGAGGGATATATCTTATGCACAGCGTCCCCGGGCGCGCGGCCTGCCTCTCGGTCGAGGTAGTACGACTGTACGAACACGGAGTGGTCTGACAGACAACGTAGCCACACGTCGCCCTCGCCGCGGAGGTCTAGTTGCACGCCCTTGCCGATGTGTAGTCTTGAAATGAGAAATTAAAGTTTTATTTGGTGTAAACATATTACAAGCGCGTATGTCCAGGTGCAGAATGCAGGAGAGCCTCTTGCGATAAAGACGGCAGAAATCGGTGACTGCTACTGACAAATTCCAAATGGATTAACTCGACAACACTGCCCAACCAGGTAATCAAACCCAGGAACTCATGCTCATTAGTCGCAATTCCAACCACTAGATCGAATTCTGCATACTTTACGAGCGAACGGTAAAAAACTGGAACAATGTCGTTTATTTATTCTTACCTCGCACGCTCACTCTGCTCTGTCCTGTGCACGTTACTGAGAGCTCCCAAACAGAATCTGTTGCCGCCTGAGGGATCCACATAGCCGTCCACCTGGAAATGTAAATTACATGAACTAGCTGCTGGATGACAAATTTATAAACCCAAAACACTTCCGAGAGTGGATATTTTGGGAGTTGGACATTTTGAGACTTGGACATTTTGCAACTGACCGCCAAAACATTCGATCTCACCTATGTAAGTCTTGCAGCGCGTTTTCATTTGAGAATACCCCAAAGTAATTTTTAACTAACTTCAAAAAAAGAAGGAGGTTCTCAATTCGACTGTTTTTTGTTACCTCTGGGTGAACCGATTTCGATGATTTTTGTGTTTTTTTTAGTTTGATTAAATAGTTTTTATTTTATGAGCAACTTTTGTCGTGTACATGGACAATGTTATTACATGTACTATATTTGAGAGTTTGGTTTGAATATTTGAACTACACTTCACTAAAAACTTTTCTAAAAAGAGAGAATCAGTCAGATTTACTAACAAGACAACCAAGTTTTGAGAAACTTGAAGTAAATTGCAAAATAAAAGCAAAAACGTTTATCTGTAGATATCATACTCACGGTAACGTTGGGCCGGCTGGATGGCACCTTGAAGGTCTCCCCGACTTGAGTGTCCAGCTCGAAGTACGCCACCGAGCACCAGTACTCCGGCGCCGGCTGGCTTGAGAGGAGACCGCCAGGGTTGCCGTTATCTGAAATAGGATATCTTCCTGTTTAGTACCTATCAATAATAACTTTACTTATCTTAGTCTTATTAAATCCGGGTAAAATCTGGTACGTGAATGTAGAAATATGTACCTACAAGGAAAGAGAAGCCTTTTTTGACTACTACCTAAAAGCCACCCTGTACCTTCAATTGCCCTTAGCTTTTTAGGCCGGTGGTAACCAGTGACAGATTTACCAATAGGCTGAGCAGGCTGGAGCCCAGAGCCGTGTTTTTTTTTTTTTAATTTCGACATAGTTTCTTTTTTATGTCTGCCAGGGTTTTATTGTATGACGGGCTAGTTTCCGCAACAGCACGACATATGCGCGTATTTTGCGTGTGGGTCTGCCAGGGTTGCGAAAATGTCTTTAGAGAAGGAATCATAAATTAGGATGATTCCACAACCCAAAAAAGCGTTTACAATAACAATGACGCAAACGGCGGGCAAAATCACCATGCCATCGTTGATGGCCGGATAGCATGGCAGTAAAAGAAAGATGCTATAAAAATGCCAGGATAAAAATAAAGTTCTCGTTCTATTTGGCTTGGACGTTTTGCACACCATGTGCATTGTTAAGGGATCCCATAAGCTCTCGTCTATGGAACTACGTCAAAATTTACCGGCTTGTCCCGCTGCTTCGTCTGCCGAACAACCAAACGTACCAGCCATCGAAGTTTCTCGTTTAAAGTTTTCATACTGACGTACTATAAGACGTATGGCGTAAAGCTTATATTAACTTTCTCTTAAGGCGCGTTTCCATTATGCAAGTGATTTGCATACAAGTTGCAAGTTGCATGCAAATTGTATAGTGGAAACAACAACTTGCAAACAAGTTGGAACTTGTATGCAATTAGGTTTAAACTTGTACGCACAATAATCAAGTCGGCACATTTGCACGCAAGTTGCAAGCGCATGCGGTTGTGCATAGAGTATTACTTTGTTTATGACTTTATTACTTTGTAAAAATGACTGCTTAACGGGATACGGAGAAAACAATAATGTTTATTGAGGAATATCATAGACATGATTGTCTTTGGGAACCAAAAAACAATCTTTCTCAACTAGAACTAACTTGTATACCACTAAAATCTTGTATGCAAGCTGCAAGTTGAACAAACTCGTGTTTCCAATTCAAATCACTTGCACACATGTCTGACGTCATACATGTATGCAAGCACTTGCATAATGGAAACGCGCCTTTATTGGCTTTGTTATGATAACAAAGTCTAGGTCGAAACAATAAACTTCAGAATAACAATACTTTATGATTTTAAACACACACAATTTAATATTGAGATTGTTTTCAATTTCAGCCTATTGATTTGGTTTGGTTAACGGTGCTCTGGCGAAATATGATTGGCAGGCGCCTGATACGGTATATGTCTGACTGCTGACGATAAGCGAGAAGCGAGTTTATAGTTCAGAAGATAGTTTTGACGCTAAGCGAGGGGCGAGTGCGCGACTTCAACCGGTGACGGATTATTCGGGCACAGTCACTGCGTATGTTCTAGAGAAAGAGTATTTTGCCGCCAATCAAGTTCTCGCCAGCATTGTTTAAAGTCAATACTATGCTATAATACCCCCCTGGTCTGCCCCGACAGTTGCCATATAAACTTATCCTTTGGGTTTTCTCATTTAATCGATTTCTGGGGTCTTCACGAGGTCCTATTGGAAGATCTTGCAAAGCTGTGCTGTCCGGTTGTCGCCATCAGTTCTACGACCACAACCTTATCTATCTATTTTCAACTTACAATAATGATGATGTGGAGGGGCGTCCAGAGGTACAGGTGGCGCCGCGGGCGGAGGCGCCAGGCTTTGTGTGTATGTTAACGTGTTGTTTCCTGTCCAAGTGCCTAAAGAAAGAAATAATTTGTAAGGCACGTCCAACCACCGTGTTCTAAAGATTTGGTATCATTTGAAGACGAAGATACACTAAATTGGGGAAATAAACATTCAGGATCGCTCGGATTCCGCATTTTCAATTATTTTTTTTCTCGATGCTAAGTGGGAGACTACAGAAATTCAATGAAACGGCTGTAAAACAAGGTTATAAAGTGCAAATTCATTTTTTTTTTGTATCGTGTCTCGCAGGTCAGCCTCTAGCAGGTTGTGTGCTGCTCAACCGGACTTTTTTGTGGATGCCTTGAGAATTTAAGGCCTCCAGCCAGGGGGCAAATTCTTAATAATCTTGGACCAAATAAATACAAATAGTTATACCTTGTTGCTGCTGATGTTGCGTGCGATGTGGCAAGGGGCTGGGTTGAGGAGCAGGGCTGCCGTCATTCGTGAACCCGTTCTGTTGTGAACCTTCACCAGACCCGGGTGACACCGCGCCAGCTGCGTGCGTATCTAGTGATGTAAGTTTTAGATAAAAAAATAATCAGTAGCAACAAGCCCTTTTACAAGTATTTGCCAGTTTCTACTTAGTAATTTTATTGAAGTATAGGATTGGACATTTCATTTGATATGTAGGAATCATCATAAGTACTCTGACGAGATCTCTACCCCTCAAACGTCCTTATGATCCACCGTTGGATCATAAGGACGTTTGAAAGGTGAAGTACTAACATGCAGCTTGTAGGTTTAATTAATTCGATAGGATTACAAAGATAGTCTTGTGATATTCTAGAGTTCTAACAAAGAGTAATTGTGATTTCCCGATTCCTGTCTTTACCTCCTCCTCCCCCAGTAATCAAGAAAAATACGAGAATTCGGAGCAATCATAGTTTAAGGTTCTTTGAAGTGATAGTGATAGAGTTTGAAAATTATCTTATTCACAATTCAGTTATTTATCACTTGTTATTTGGAGTCTATCAAAACTACAAAAACACATGTCATTTAAATATTTGAGTGAACTTACTAGACAAAGTTTGCGTAAGCTGAGGAGAATCATTGGAGGTTTGATCCGAAGTGAAGAAAGTGGTGGTCGAGCCATCAATGAGCGGAGTGGTGGCGCCCGGAGACATAGTCACTGGCATGGCAGCTAGAACACACGCACTCATACAACACTCATACATATTTGACGACCCAGACATAAATATAAACTTTCGAAGAGCCTTATAATATCCAAAAACAATAACAAACACTAAAATAAAATAAAAAAGTGAATCGAAATGAAAATACAGTGCAAATCAAAAGAAAAAAAAGCTTACAATGGTTCATTCGTTTAGGCAGCCACATAGCGCGAGCGTCCATCGTATCGGGCGGCTCAAGTTTGGGAGCCACCGCGCGCTGCTGAGCCATGACCATCTGTTGCGGGCTGGGCAGAGACATCGGTCTGTTCATTGAGGGCATTTGAGGCGTCGCTGGAGACATTGTAGGGGCAGCTGCTAGGCGAGGAGACGACATCTGTCCTTGACCCATCCCTCCTCCCAGCGGTGACTGGGCTCCAACCATTTGCGGCCCCGCCATGGGCCCGGGGTGCGGGCCACACATCTGCGGCGCGGCCGCCGCGTGCCCCAGCGACGGCGCGTGCGGCGGCGCGGGCGCTCGCAGCGGCGTGCGCGGCGCGTGCGTCGGCGAAAACATGTTCGGAACGCCTTCAGGCGCTAGTAACCACATAACGCAAAATAATATTTAGCATGCAGCGAAAATAAAATTTTACACAGATACTAATGGAATTGACACTTTGGATGGGATAGGCTGGATGGAAGACTATCAATACAAATGAAGATGAACCTAAACATGATTTGTAGGACTGTTTTTGCACTTGGATATTTCTTGGCCTTTCCTTAGAACTGATACTAGCACGGTGCACTAGACCCCGACTTCGCACGAGTGGCAGTTTGAAAATAAAAAACAGTCCATACTTGCTGGTAATGTAGCTTATTATAGGTGACAGCATTTTCAGCATTGGATAAGTACTTTTTAAATTTCTCTTCAATGTATTCATTTAGATTGATTTACTTAACCAAATATGTCATCCCATTCCATACAAAAGTGTCTCCTTCCTTCAACTTCACATCACAAATAAAACTTCAACAATAAAATCCACTTACTTTGTCCCTGGTTTATAATAATATTTGTGGTCTGGAACTGCTGATGATGATGTGGCATCGGCGTATGATGATGCCGAGGACTTGTCGCATGGTGCTGGATGGTCACCATCTCCCCAGTATCCATGTCCATGCCATTTCCACTTAGGCCAGCCGTGTATTCATCCTTGACTAATCTACTGGGGCCTGACTGCAGGGTAAGACCTGATAAATCTGAAAACGTTTTCTTCATTGGAACAGATAAACACACACACACTGTATACTTAGCAAGAACCCAAGTTTCTATGGAAGATGTCGCTGTGAGAGAGGTCTTGATGCAACTGAAGTGAAAGTTTTGAGTAAAACTTTAGGGTTTTGTTAATAATAATATGAAATTTTACTATAGTAGGGGTCTGTCTAGACAGGCCATTGTCTAGTCCTAGCCTAAAACCGGTTCTACACACAATAGGCCCAAATACAGGCCAACAGCTTAACTGGGACATTGTCTGAGGTAGCTAAAGTGGGTGTTAAAGGGTGAAAATTGCATTTATTGGACAGATCAGGATTTTCGAGTATACAGCGTGAAATTCTAATGGTTGTTCTACCGAAGCGAAATGAGTTTGTATCGGTAATACAATCGATTCATATTTATAAAAAAAATTAGACTCATTAAATGGCAGATTTACAATTGTGATAAACAAAACTCGAAAGTGACTTGAACCAACAGTAGGGCATCGCGCGATATGATACGCGGAACGCGAGCGGGCGCGTGGTTGGCCCGGTCCAATGACAATAAAGCCTCTTGACTGCTCATACGGGCGACTCAGGCTCACGACACATCAGTGAAATTGCACTTATATTAGATGAAAATATGACTGACCATTTTAGTTTTGACCAGTTAATGGATCTCTCCACACGCGATTATTTTGATAACATTTTTAAATATTTCTGCTTAATATCAAATTAATTATGAGTTCTTGTTCAATTATATGGTGTGGGAAATCGTCTAGAACATCCAGCTATAAAAAGGATGGCATAACTTTTCATCGGTTAGTAAAATTTATTTAAAATTTGATAATATTATGAATAATTGCAGGGCTCAAGCTAAACTGGTTGTTTACGTTTAAGGCACACAAAATGTACACCGCGTTGATGTCTTTTTGAAAAGTCCCTTACACTCACTAGGTATTTCAATAAGTGTGTCCCTTTCTATTTGTAGGCATAAATAGAAAGAGACAGATGCATTGCTGTAGTGTTGTGACAACTTCGAAACTAAGTCTTTAAAATATTGTCGATAAAAAAAACGATGTTCCCTAACTGTTAAAAAGTAACGTTACTTAATGTTTACATTTTAGATTTCCAAATATTCCAGAAGTGAAAGAAAAGTGAATCAATGTTGTCAACAAAGAAAATATTTCAGTTAAATTTTGTACGTTTTTAGAAAAAAAAATAAGAAGTACCTACATGTAAAATAAAAACTTTGTAATTTACAGGCTTTACCAAATAAGACGGCTGATCTATGTATACATGGTTCTAATTAACCCGGGCCTTCCCATCTAAATATCTCACAAGTAAGTTAATTTATTCTAACGACGTGATTCGTGATCCTAGGCCGCATTGTTACAATATTTAATGCCTGATGTATAATTACAGGATTTAGTATCAATAAATAGGACAAACTTACCATCAAATACCCTCCCAGAAACGCAAATTCGATGATCATAACGTACCTGGAACTTCCTATGATAATGTCCTCGTTGTAAGTTAATTTTAAAATAATTGTCTCGTACAGGAGGATCGTCCAACCTAGGCGCAAAATTTTTTCTTGATTTTTTTTTACGATTTTATTAACCTTTTTTTTTTTTTTTACGTGGCAAAATCATCAAATGAGTCCTCCCACCCCGGGCAGGGCGGGAGGGACTGTCAGACTTGTACTGACTAAAATCCACGGTGTCCTTCGTTAGCCCTTTGTGTGCCGGAGTCGCGGTATACGTATGTCCCGCAACCCCGGCAGGACTGTGGCCCTCTATAGGGGGGCCCCGTCATCATGCTGACACTCCTTGAGGCGCGCGTGGGACACAACGCGCCGTCGACCCGGGCATGGTCCATGGTCGGACAGCGAGTTGCCCTTTACTCGCCGCCCGCATGCCCGCGCCTACGGTGGCTGGAGATCGTCCCGCGACATCCGTCGCCGTGGGCGTCTACCACTGCGTCTCGGGCGGAGGGAGGACGGTATCCTCTCCCTCAAGCGGCCCGCCTCCTCCTTCGCGAGCATGACTGCTTCGCAGAAGGAGGCGACCGCCTCCCACTCCGTCTCGCCCCGCAGCATGGCCGCAACCAATGCCGGGCGCGAGAGGTCTCCGCCTATCGCCGCAGTGAGGACACGGCGGTGCTCCGCCCATGATTTTATTAACCTTGATTTAATTTTAGCATTAATTTAAATAAAGTTAAAACAGAGTTACGTAAGTGTTTTTTTGCACCCAGTTAACGCCCAATCACTATAGTTAATAAAATAAAGAATAAGCAGACATCGTTATGTTCGATTTTATCGATATTGGGTATTGTAGCAAAACTGACTTGTGCATCACTATGTTTGGAACATTCGTCCTGACATTGTTGCATCGGCCAATCACAACCGCTGTTTTTTCTTCGTCCCCCGACCCGCAGTGGTGAGTCGTGTGCCTAGGCGAAATCGGTCTATGAGCTCTCAAGTGGTTTAATTCTCTTTGGCCCGGTCGTTGCACTTTTAAATCAGCTGATCATACGCCTGAGTCCTGACTTAATCAAACACAAAACCCAATAAGTTATTCCAATTTTCCCTTCATACTTTAACGTATTTAGGACCGTCATAAATAATTATCTTTAAAAAAGTCTGATTTAGATAATTAAGTATTTGAGGCGTATTAAAAAAATGGAATCTACTTAATATTTACAATGATTTTGATTACCTAACCTACTTTTAAATGTTTATTTACGAGGTACGAGTGAGTAGGTACTTACATTTCCCGGTAGCGGAGTTATTGTTCGAAATGCAAACCACTATTTTCAATGCACAAACGAGCACGTTTTAACTGGTTGTCTTTCAGTTTGATAAGAGTGTCTCTATCACGTCTCACGATATTGAAAGCGTCCACTATCGCACATAACAACACGTCACAAGTTTGATTTATACCTCACAATACACCAGGCGTTTGAGCTCAGACCACAAATAAAGGTCAAAAGTCACAAAAATTTTAATGACAATTCAGTTTTGAAAAGATGTCGATAACGTATTACACTTATGACGTTCGAGGAAGGACTAAACTAAACGTAAACGCAGAGGCGCGGGCGCGGGTGAGGGAGGCCGCGGCCCCCCCTCACCGCCGCGTTCGTGCAGGCTCGAGAGAGCTTATTTTGCTCTGAACATTTATTTTATTATTCACTCTTCTTTTGTAGTTTGCCGCGTCGTGAGTTTCGTGAAGGTACCTACCTACGTCATATCTAGTGCTGACTACTATCGATTCTCGCTCTTTCGAGTTTATGAATACTTTTTTAAAGATTTGAAAAAAAAAAGAACTTTTTTTTTAAAGTTTAACTTTGTGTTTCGATAGTACTACTGATGGGTAATCGTCCTGCCGCGGGAGAACAACCATGAAAATTTCACCCTGTATATATCTCATTAGACTTAATAATTGATGGCATCTTCACGTGACTACGTGACAGTACCATTTAGTGGAACGAAAAGTCTGGTCGCAAACGCATTTTTTCAACGCGAGCGCCTTAATGTGTGATTAAACCTCTCAATTTAATTAGTTGCAATTGTTAGTGAAAGAAAGGAAAAAGATACATCAAAATGAAATGAATATAAGTCATCCATCACATACAACTCTCATTCGCCAGTTACATTCCCATGTAACCGGCGCAAGTCCCATATAAATGCGAGCATATTAACATCCACACTACACATGGAAAAACCCAATATCACTTTGATCGACCTAGGAATAGAAGCTGGGACCTCATGCACAGCATTTGCGTTTGCGACCACTAGACTACCGAGACAGTTTAAAAAATCCTGATTTGGGCATATAAACAACATGATTTTACACTTCACGATTCACTTCACCGCTCTACCCCGGGCGGAAGGCATACCTGTAAAAGTAGATATTATTACTAATACTGACCGATTCCTGGGGAGACCACCCTCTCATAATGGTAAGGGTTCACACACACAGAGTCACATTTTAGGTCAAAAGCAAACTGGCAAAACTTGACGTGTTTTAACTCATTTTTGTGTAAGTCGGGCCACCGCCATATGCGTGCGTATATTACGTGTGGGAAACCTTTACGACCGGCCACCTGAAACAATAATAGGGTATTTAATTGAAAAAATCTAATTAGTCCAGCCTAGTTAAATTTCTCGCGCCCGGCATTGGTCGAGGCCATGCTGCGGGGCGAGAAGGAGTGGGAAGCGGTCGCCTCCTTCTGCGAAGCAGTCATGCTCGCGAAGGAGGCGGGCCGCGTGAGAGAGGACAGCGTCCTCCCTCCACCCCAGAGCCTCCGGCCACCGTAGGTGCGAGCATGCGGGCGGCGAGTAATGGGCGACTAGCTGTCCGACTATGGAGCATGCCCGGGTCGACGGCGCGTTGTGTTCCACGCGCGCCTCAAAGAGTGTCTGCATGATAAAGGGTCAAATTATCGTGTCCCTGGAACGTAAAGGGCTATTGAAGGCCACCTTGATTTAAGTCAGTAAGAGTCTTACAGTCACTAGTCAATAGTACAGGTGGGAGGACTCATTTGATGATTTTACCATGTTAAAAAAAAAGCCCAGTTAGATTAACAAAATATATTTAACATGAATTTTTTCTTTTGTAAACCAATATAATGCCAATACGTCACAAGCAAGTGGTTTTCACTTGCTTCTGATGTCACAAGCCCCCCACTCTAAAATTTGGATGCGTTACATCTTTGTAAATATGCATGCTGAATAAGGGTGCGAAGCCATAGCACAAGTGGTGGTATGGTCCATTAAGTAATGGACCGGCTACACGCTCCGTCTTGCGTGAGCAGTCCGGGTCTGTGCAATAATGACTGTACAAAAAGACGGAACATTTGGGGACTGCGTGAGCTACCGTCTTGCCGTACACATGCACATAATAATAATACAGGCTGTATCAAAAACTCTGTTGTTCCTTCTACCTACGTTTTAAGAATTGGTATACAAACGTAATATAGTGAGTAATTTATGAAAAACTATTAATAAAATTAATTAAAATAAATATTTAATTATTAATGTTTGTAATATTTAACTAGTTTGTTACCTCTGCTGCAATACTGCATGAAGCGATGTCGCGAAACCACAAAGAGATATAACGCTACCGCCACTCTCTTTGATCGATGCCGCTGAGCCGCCGCCGCGCGCCGCTGGCGCAAATAGGTATCCAACAATTTTTCTACACAAGTTGCTATAATCACTTTTACGAACCAGTTTTTGAAAATGTTGGATTAGTAGGCGGTATTTTTATGCACAATTGATTAATTTTTAAAATTACATTTAACACTTTCACTACACTTAAAATGTCTTCGAGTGTGTGTGTCGAATGAACCTATTAATTTATTATGACATCAACTTGACGGCCACGGAGATGCTGTTCGATGTGACCACCTTCTGCCTCTACACATTTGTGACAACGTCTAATATTGTTTTCGCGCACGCTTCGCAGAACGGAGGTATCGGACTTGATGTGGTCAAATGCTGCTACTATGCGTGCACGCATTTCGACCTCCGTATCGCACACCGTTTTGAATACCTGTTGTTTTACAGTACCCCAAAGGAAAAAGTCTAATGGCGTCAGATCAGGTGATCTTGCAGGCCAATTGATGGGTCCGGCGCGACCAATCCATCTGTCTCCGAACTCGGTATCCAAATAGCTTCTCACATCGCGGGAGAAATGTGGCGGCGCGCCGTCATGTTGGAACCACATACGTCGCACGATATGGAGGCCTAATTCGTCCAGTTCATCACTCAGCTGTTCTTGAAGAAAACGAAGATAGTTGGCACCGCTCATTGATTGGTCTAAAAAACAAGGTCCAATAATTTTATCACCAATAATTCCAGCCCAAACATTAATCCGCCACCGATGTTGAAAATGACTGGGTTTAATAGCATGCGGGTTTGTGATCGACCATACGTGTTCATTGTGTGAATTGAACACACCTGTTCGAACAAATGAGCACTCGTCGGTGAACAGTACAGAGTTCAGGAAATCATTATCTTCTGCAAACTTGTCTAGTACCCATCTACTGTATTGTAGTCTTGGCTCATAATCTGAGGGAAGTAATGATTGGACGCGTCGATAGTGGAATGGGTGCTGGCCATCTTCTTTGAGGACTCTCCACACGCGCATATGGTTTACTGCGAGTTCACGTGCCACTGATCGCGTACTTCGCGTTGGATCGTGCTCAAACAAATCCAAGACTTGCTCTTCAATATCGTCTCGAGTCCTCGGTCTGCCTGCGTCAGCTCGACGTTGGTCTCGTCCGTGGACACTGCCGGTATTGAACTGGCGCATGTGCAAACGTTGGAATGCCATCGCCGACGGTAATGGTAAATTCGCAAAACGTTCTTGGTAGAGTCTGCGTGCTGCTGCATAATTGCAATCACATTTCCCAAGACACATCAACATATTAAAATATTCTGCGTTAGAAAAAGACATGTTTACGTAAACAAAACACAAGTCACTCACTACGCGGGTCAACAATCACATCCGTTCGATAGGAAGTTGCGCAGGCGACTAAGGAAGAAGGAACTAGGAAGTGATTTGCGGGGCGGAGGGCGGGGGATAAAGGGTTAGTTAGGCACGTGCGCCGCCCGCGGTAGCGTTTGTCGGCATTTTTTGTCAAAGTCAAAGAAAGCCGCGGAGCTCGTTGGCTATTTATTATTAAAAATGTACTTTTAAAGTCAGAGATTGTAAACATTTTTTTGAATATGTCGATTTTACTAGTTATTTGATTATGACAAACGGACTAGTAAATATTGTTTTTTTTTTAATTCTATTTTCATAAATGTTATCCTTATAGGTATATGTATACGTCCCTAAAAGGAACAACAGGGTTTTTGATACAGCCTGTATAATTGATTTATTAGTAGATTTAAATGGCTAGAATTTTCCTGTGTTCAGGTTAGTTTCTAGTCTAACTAGTTGCACTAGATTGGAGTGATTCATCATCATCATCTCAGCCATAGGACCTCCACTGCTGAACATAGGCCTTCCCTTTTGATCTCCACAGATACCGGTTGGAAGCGACCTGCATCCAGCGTCTTCCGGCGACCTTTATAAGGTCGTCTGTCCACCTTGCTGGTGGACGTCCTACGCTGCGCTTGCTAGTCCGTGGTCTCCACTCTAGTACTTTTCGACCCCATCGGCCATCTGCTCTGCGAGCAATATGGCCTGCCCATTGCCACTTCAGCTTGCTAATCCGGTGGGCTATATCTGTGACTTTAGTTCGTCTACGGATCTCCTCATTTCGGATTCGATCACGTAGAGAAACACCTAGCATAGCCCTCTCCATAGCTCGTTGAGCGACTTTGAGCTTTGAGATGAGGCCGATAGTGAAAGACCACGTTTCGGTGCCGTAACTCATCACTGGTAACACACATTGGTTGAAGACTTTCGTCTTGAGGCACTGAGGTATGTCGGACGAAAAGACATTGCGTAGTTTCCCGAAATTGGAGTGATTGTAAGTTGAGAATTACAAACCCCCAGAAAATCAAAGTTGTCAGAATCGCAGGCTTCTGATTACTGAAAACCCGAACTATTATCAAAGTAAAGAATAAAATCATTCAAAATTACTCTGTGAAATTGACCACTGCCTGACGGGACCTGAATGGACACATTGCAGATGTCATAATGTTAAAATTTTGGTACTAGCTTTCCTCACAATGTTATTTCAATGTTTTGAGAGCAGTAGTAACAATATATCAAAAATATATATAAATAGAACAAAGTAACACGCCTGGCTGGGTTCAAACTCACAACCTACAACATGTAAATCGTAACATTGTGTAATCTTACAGGTTTTATTCAGAACATTAATTAAATGTTAAATGGGAAATACGAAGGCCAGGTGGATTAGTCATCCTTAATATCGTTCGAGCCCCTAAATTATGGTGACTCATAGTTTAATCATGCATGCAAAACAACTATTGTCATAGGATAAAAGTCTGATACACCAACAATAAATTTTACAAAATTCTAGGAAAAGATAAAATATAATATATATTTTTAAATAAACAATAGGCTTACTAAGGGGTTTATGATAGAATAAAAAATTTATTTTAGAGATGCACTTCACTTCTGATCATTAGATTGACTGTGGTGTAAGCTCATTTGTTCCCAAAACTGTACTGAAAATGTAAACATGATACTGGCGCAAAGACGCTAAATACTGAATACAAAAGATTTTTTTAAATGTAAGTATTGGGGAATTGTCTAATAGGACCAAATATTGGGTTACGTAAATACCTGTAATCTGCCATCAAGGGTCCTCTGTATCGTTACACATTTACTGGGGTGTGCTCCATTGGTAGTTATTGCTGTTATCAAAGAGTCTAACTCATCTCGCTTCTCCTTCAGTTTCTTCACAAGTGACTCTATGGCACGTTTGGAGAAGCCCTCACTTTCTCCTCCCTGTCTATGGCACATCAGCGAGTGCACGATGCTCAGGCATGCATCCGCCGACGTTGGTGCCGTGGTATTCATGACTGAGGATACAATTTACAGAATTCTAGGTTACAAACAGAAGAAATCTCGGATAAAATACTCTTGTTGACAATATTAAATGAAGGAGCAGTCTACTTGGCATGATAAGTGTTAATTTAATGCAACTATTCGTTAGATAAAATAATAAGACAAAGTAATCAGCCTCTATTTGATTTCAAATCAAAAAATATTAATGAAAGTCAATATTGTGTAATGTATTTGTTAGACTTTAATTTAGACCCTTCGAGATACGGACAGAAACACAATTTCGATATGAAATGTACAAAAATAAGTCTTAATAAAACTGAAAATAAAAGGAATTATTCACATAACGAAATGATCTGTTCTAGGATATCTAGGAGTTAGGAAATTACCTGATTGTTGCACCAGATTTGCTTTAAATATTTATAAATGAAACCATTTATTCACTTTGCTTTTATTCACTAGAGTAATGAGTAAATTACCGAAATCAATTTATTTTAATGTGAGAAGATACCAAAACAGAATGCGACATTTTGGCGGTCCATAGACACCATAGAGTGAAGAATGTTACCAGTTACCAGCGGGCAGCGGTCTTTACGGTTAAGCGCCTCACACACGATCTGTCACGGCTGTACGTCAGCTCAAGGTCGCGGTGATGGATGTAGCATACAGACTACCGTGCGCGCATCAAGCGAGCAGAACAAATCAGACGAATTAAAAGAGAGGACGTGTTTTATTCACTTAAAATACCAGCTGTTTTAACAAAACGCAAAAAATGGGAGTTCTTCTAATGTTGTCAGCAGCAACATAAGTGAGGAAAAAAAATAGCAAGAGGTTTTGGATGAAAATCTGCTGTACAGCAAGCCTATACACGATCAAGCATGCACGATCATATTCAATGTACTCTGTGTGCACGATGCTCGACTGCTCTGACGTACGTCCGCGTTATTCACTGTCCATCTGCACGTCGTTCGCGGTGGTGGGGGTGCTCGCTGGATGAAAAATGGGTCGTGCACATCCAGCAAACAATTAATATAATTATTGACGTACGTCAAGCCTATTCACGGTGTTTTTGCGTCGTGCATCGTGCATGACCTTGGCGGGACGTCCTGCAAGATGGACCGTGAATAAAGCGCTTTATAGCCGATACAAAATGGACAGAAAAGGCTGAACAGCCAGCTATCTCTCTCTGTCGCTCTCGTCTGAACTCAGCATGGTTTCAGCTCAGCATAGCTAAATTATCGGCTGAAACCATGCTGAGTTCAGACAAGAGTGAAGCATTTTGACAGCTGTCTCAGCTTATGCTACTTTATCTTTTAGTGCTGCTCAGATATTGTATCGGCTAACCGTACCCATTATTATATTGTAGATTGAACAACCGCGTACATAGAAGGTGCGTAGAAGTCTTCAAGATTTTAGTGTTCTTCATTGAATCATGATTGAACTCATTGTACAGACACCAGCACATCAACCTACCTCAATATGTCAAATATCTTTAATATATTTTTAACCTTATCACAATAGTAGAAGGTTAATCATTGATTGGTAAAATTTGACAGATTGGGGTGGATTGACCTGCAGGCGTCTGTACTTTTCATAAAGAGGCACACGCACAGCAATAATCGTGGTCGGCTTCGCTGCCAAACCAACGGGGCTATTGCGTATCTCGGTGTCTATGTGGTGATCATCAATTATGAGCTGTCAAAAGGTAAACTTCGTAATGGATTTTGCATTTGCAATGAAACGTGTTCTCTACTTAGTCTGTGATCATTCACAGACTAAGTAAGTAGAGATCATACACGTTTCTGTTTCATTGATAAATGTAAATGTTCCCTAAAATCAACTATTCTGGGGTGCTATGACAGGAAACCTCCACGTGCGCCCGTTGACTGGAGTTCCCTTTCGGATACGTCCGGGGGGAAGACCAGTTTTTCGGGCCGGTGCACCCTGGGATGCGGGCAAAAACTCTTCCTTAGGCACTGTGTGCCTAAGGGGTCTCTTCGCCCGTATGTGAATAGCCTGTCGTGTGGACGCTCCAACGCGTGTCCCTCTGATCAGCAGAGGGCACAGCGGCGGAGCGGGCTTGTGGACGGTGAGTAATGGGTAGCTCGCCGTCCGACCAAGGAACAAGCCCGGGTCGGTGGCGCGTCGTGTTTCGCGTCAAATGCCTGCTGGGGTCGCGGGTTTTTTCTTAACCCAGGATACCGTGGCCCCGGAACGTAAAGGGCATCCGAAGGAACACGGGTGGATTTATAGTGTGTCGATAGTCAGTAAGAGTCTCACAGTCCCTTCCGCCCCACCCAGGGCGGGAGGACTCAATTGATGATTTTACCACCTAAAAAAAAAAAAAAAACAACTATTCTAACGCTTTTGAGGCACTCCACTCCTCAATTTAGCCTCACAGCAGGTATCAAGCCATCCAAGTTCAGTGGACAACCGCTGCTGGTCAGCTGGTCAGTCACTATCAAGTTAGCCAATAGCCACCAATAGCCCTGCTGACCAAACCAGCACAACCATAATTATTATTATTTCAATAAAATTAATTCATAGTTGAAAAATACATTCAAAATCTTGTATAAATACAAGATCTATGAGGTATTATTGGTTGCCTGAAAAATCATAACAAAAATATAATGCCTATACTATTTTGTAAAACAAAACGACAAAAACATGAAACGAAACGCAATTACATGTCGAGTTGGGTGATGACAGCGAGTTTTGACAAATTCTCGTTTTTAATTTCTTCAAAAAAGTCAAAACGAGTTAAAAATAATGAGAATTTATGAAAATATCCACCGTAGTTAATTAGCAGTTACGGTAGAATTGTTGTATCCATATGTTCGACGTAAATTAATATTCGCGAATAAAGTGGGTGGATACTGGATTCCGTTTGGACTAATAATCGGAGTGTTATTTGTGTCATGCCCGCAAAATCAACGGATTGTGCTGATGATGAAAAGCAGATGAAAAATGAAGGGAGTCGATAGTTTAGCAGGCGACCGAGAAGGCATGACACATAAACCTATTGTTACATGTAAGTTTTCACCTTATGTTTATGCAAATCTTTGAATATTTTTATTTGGATAAACAAATATTTTTTATTGATGTTAGGTGCGGGAGACTGGAACCTGTTCTGTACCCTAGAGGCGCCCCTAGTGGCCGCCATACCACAAGACTCATGTGAATGGCGACGGTCATATGGACGGGCCACCAAGTCGGTGTATTTGGAGGCTTCGTTCACAAAGTATAATAAAGACAGGGTGCAACCCGAGCTAAACTTATTGAAGAAGCCAATATTCCATATTTATTGGACAGACTGTGTGGTTTGTATATTTTTATTTATAACAAATCAAGTACAAGTGTTTGTTGCATTGTACCCTATTTTGTTTATTTGTTTTGGAGGATAAAAAATATATATTTATTCATTAGCCAAATGATAAGCTACCATTCATTGAAATTTAATAAAATCTGTCCTGTTTTCTAAGCTGCTGTTGTATCAAGCATGTGTTTTGTAGAAAACTAGACTTGTTTTTTTTTTCTGTGCTGAATAGGATTTTTGCCAGCCAGCCAGTATTTTGGTAAGCCAATGGCTTTAATTCACATCAATATTGTTAATGCTCACTGATTTAAAAACCACACAATAATGGTCAAGTAATAATCAAACACAGATTCATGAAATGTTTTTGTTGTGTTCTGCTGATAAGGATTACTTATAGGTTTTATTTATAACTGAAGTTCATATTTGATAGCATTCATTCTTAAATTTAAAAAATATTGTTGATGATAAAAACAATGATAAAACTATTTTATTTATTTTTGCCTAATACACTCACTATAGTTTTGTTATCTAACTGTGGGTTTCTTGAATTTTTAATTAACATTCCTGGCAAACTTTCATAGTTAGTGTCCAGAAAAAGCTGTTTGTTTGATGGCCCATAAAGCAATATTATGTAATACACCACCATGCTCTTAAAAATATTCATGATTTTGTTTAGTAAGCAACCACATTTATGACAAAAAGATCAATGACCCCCATCTCTCTGCCTGTAACTTGAATATTATGTCTAACGAAGAATACTTAGTGTACATTTTTATAATATTTCTTTATAATGTCTATAATATTATTTTCTTATGTTTATGTACGAGTGTGAGTGTGCAGGTATTAGAAAAGCTTTTATGATGTGACAATATCATTCATTTCTAAAACTTCTTTTTTATTCATTGAACTGGTAATAGTGTGTAAATGGTGAAATAGGTCAAATATAAAAAATAAAATTTGATTATTTGTTTTTTGTAACTTTTTTATCTCAACATAAATTGAATTTCATACTTCAATCTTCTTTAACAGGACATAGAATATTACAAGACAACTCTAAGAGAAGATATAGAGGCATGGCTGAAGCAACTCGAAAAGAACGGCGTCACAGACTGGATGATAGTGCTAGTAGAAACTTATGACATACGAAAAACAAACAAATTATTACCCAGAACCACAGTCTTAGACAAAATTAAGGGTGATTTTGGCGTGAAGCAAACAGAGGATAGATTTATATCTGTTATAAATCCTATTAAATCTGAAGCGAGGAGTGCGGAGTCATGGCGGGCGCTAGTAGCAAAGATTAGACATTTTATCCTTGTGGCATACAATAAGGCCCTTATTAAATTTGAAGAGTATATGAGGGAACAGAGGGAAAAAAGAAATGATCCAGATTGGGATTTTTGTAAATATTTTATTCTGCAGGTAATGAATTTGTGGCTAAATTATTCAAATAATTTTCCTACATAAATGATTTTTTCAAATTAAAAAGGATGTTATGTACATCACAGAAATACCAAAAAACATTCTCAAGTATAAAAAATGTGAAAACAATAACATACTCATTTTCTGATGTGTTTTCAGGAACAACTAGCATTTGTACTTGAAATGTTAGGCTTGTATGACGAGGCGTTAGTCCAGTACGATGAATTAGATGCTCTGTTCTCCCAATTTGTGCTCAATTCTAATGTGACGGAGAGTCCAAAATGGCTTGAGACATTCAAGCAGCCAGTGACGTCTTGGCAGGCAGTCAGGTTGACTGCCTTGGTTCCCCAACATCTCAGAGAGCTGATTATAAAGAAGAAAGCTTCGCTGTTGGATTTTAGAAGCTATTTGTTTCAACGACAAAGTGCCATGTTACTACCTTCATCAAAACCTTGGGAGGTATGTATAGTCAGTTTTAGGGTCAATTCATGCTAGCGCAGAGTAGAAGCGCATTGAAGCAGAGTAGAAGCGCATTGAAGCGTCAATCTGAAACTTAACGAAGCAAGCTCACCCATAACCCCCCAATGTAATAAACATTGTTCCTACTGAGTTAAAAAGAAAGAAAAGGCTATTCAAGAGGATTTGAGCAATCACGAATTCTCTCAGAAAAAAATATTGTGTATTTAACTGTGGAGAACAAGGATTAAGTTTTTGTGTTAAGTTTGAGATCGGCGCTTCGATGCGCTTCGACTCTGCATTAATGTGAATAGGCCCTAACATGCCTTTTTATTTTACAACATAATTTTCCTTACTACTGTTTTATCGATCTATTTTCCCACGAGAGTATGAGGTAAAACATGGAATATATAATATATGTACTACAACAATATGCATAAATAAGTATAGGTATTTAACTTATCATTCTGTACAATGATATGTTAAATACCTATACTTATCACATAGTATACTTATGCCAAAGCCGATCAATCTGCTGCTACGGTTGACCCAATCAGAAGGAGAAGATTTAATAAAATTTTAACTGATGCCCGACAGATGGTTCAGTTAGGCCGACAACTAATTCGGCATCAGTAAAAAGTTTTTGCAATAGCTGCTTCGGGTCGACACTAGTTTCTAGCGAGTAAGCCGTTTAGTGCCCTAGGCCTTTCACTTTCAAATATGAATGTGTTTAAAAATAGTTTTGCGTGACTCCAGATTGCGGAACTACTAACAGTCATTATTATTATTGTCTGCAATCATCTTTATGTCATTACGACGTAAAATAATATGGGTGAGCCAAAAGCCGTCTTTTTATAAATGCGAATAAATCCTAACCAAAGCTTTCGCCACACTATCACCACATCATTTTATTCGGCAAGTTCCATTGCGTGGTCGCACTTTCCGGGTGCCTTACTGATTAGCACGATGTTTTCCTGCCTCAGGTCATACTTATGCTACCATCATCCATATCATCATTATCTTCCCGCCCTCATGATCAAGTCAAATGGGGACTTAGGGTCGACCCAACACGTTTTATTCTCTTTCTTCCCTATCAGACGTTTTACAATCCCTTCATGCAAATAATGCTGTATTTCACAATGAGCCAGCTCGCCTATCATCATCATCAGCCTATAATGTTCCCACTGCTGGGACACAGGCCTCCTCTCTGTAAGAGGGGGTGGGCCATAATCCACCACGCGGGCCCAGTGCGGGTTGGTAGATGTCACATGACTTCGAATTTTTGGTTCTAGGACATGCCGGTTTCCTCACGATGTTTTCCTTCACCGTTTTGAGAGCAGTGCTGATGAAAAAAATTACACAAAGTAATGCGCCTGGCGGGTTACGAACACTACTATTTTTTTTAGTTCGACCTACAATTCGTAAGTCAGGACCGATACCACTGGGCCACCACTGCTCTCACCTCGCCGATGCGTGAGCTAAACCATTTGTTTACGCTTCAAGCTATTACAGCGATTCTTAAATAAGGTACCATAAATATCGACTGTTTTTTAAATCTATTACAGTATCCATGATACTAATATGCATCTTATAACTAATACTTCATGCGTTACATGAAATATAACCCCGTTCTGGCGCATTGTTAGAGTAAAGCCACACGGGGGTTGCGGTTCCTTTGCGTCGTTGCAACGCTTCGATTTCAACGCACTGAGCCACCCGAGAAGCGCAACACACGTGTGGATAGCGATGCCACTACATCGCCGCGTTCCCAAAAACCTTGGATATTTTTATTATTTCTGCGTGTCCGTTCCAGCGTCACACCATAGCCAGCTCCATCTTCGTTTCGTCTCTCTGCTGCTTTGTGTGTTGTATCATCGTTGTGCCGTATAGCATACTAGCTTTTCCGCGTAGTTTCACCCCCTCTGCACGGCTCCTTTCGGCCGTAGCGTGATGTTTTATAGTCTATAGCCTTCCGCAATAAAAGGACTATCCAACACAAAAATTGTTTTTCAATTTTGATTAGTGCGTTCAACCAAACAAACAAACTCTTCTGCATAGAAATGTTACAGTAATAGATAGGTTGTTATTTTGATTTATAAGATCTCCTAACGACGCGACGCAGCGTAAGTGCTCCGCCAACGCATCTTTTCGTGTGGCATGCCTCTTACCCACGCACGTAGAATACTGCAATTATGAACACATGGCCGCGTTTTCTGATTTATTAGATTAATATCTGCTGGTTTTACATTGCTTAATGATGCCTGTAGGCAATTAGTGGACATGATATTAGATGCTGATGAAACTTAGGAGGGAATAAATGGTATATTTTAGGCAAATTAATGAAGAAATCAAAATAATTGTGCCGACGGTCACTAGGTGCTTTCCACCTTTGCGATTTTAATTTTCTTGTCTTGAAGGTCAATCACTGTGTTTTTGATGGCTCTTCTCCGAAACGGCTTAACCGATGTTAATGATATTCGGCAGATATGAGAATAGGTTGCAAAGTATTTTTCACCCTCCAAAACACCCACCACCCTTTTAAAAAAAAATGTTTGACGTCCAGCAGAGTGGGCACAGTTTAGCTAAAAAGAAATTCCCATGAAAAAAAATACTTAAGTGCCTAACAAAAATCTTTTCTCTCAAATTATCTCCTATGAACACTAGAACCTAAGTCTAGAACATAAAACAAAATAACCAGCCATTTTAACTAACGATATACAGTTTACATGTATGTGCGAACAATCAAACGCGAGCATTGAAGATAATTACGAACCAATTACTGTCCAATAAAGTGTTGCAACAGTGAATTATTTATAACGTCGAATGTTTGGTCCGAATTGTTCGTAGAGTGGTTCTTGGTAAAGATTCCATAAGTGGACTGATGGAATAATTGTTTTTACTCATTAGAACTGAACTGAGAGCAGTGGTGGCCCAGTGGTATCGGCCCCGACTTACGAGTTGTAGGTCGTGGGTTCGAATACAGGCAGGCGCATTATTTTGTGTAATTTATTTCAACACCACTGCTCTCAAAACGGTGAAGGAAAACATCGAGAGGAAACAGGCATGCCCTAAAACCAAAAATTCGAAGACATGTGACATCCACCAATCCGCACTGGGCCCGCGTGGTGGATTATGGCCCACTCCCTCTTACAGAGAGGAGGCCTGCGTCCCAGCAGTTGGAACATTAATAGGCTGATGATGATTAGAACTGACAAATGGCGTCAGAATTGAGCAGTAAGTGACGTGCAGTTTGTTTTTTTAGGGTTACGTACAAAAAAATATTTAAACAACAAACGAGTTTCTTTGCCGTTTTATAGATTATGGGCGGAACCCTTTCTGCGCGAGTCCAATTTGCACTTGGCCAGTTTTTAATCATTAGAACTAGAAATTGAGCCAGAATTGAGCAAAAAATTACCAGTAGGTACATATGTAGTTTTTTCTTCGTATAGTGGCTTCTCGTATACCTTGGCTATTATGTGAACCTTGCGTGTTTTTTTGCTAAGAACAACTACTTAACTCGGAATGCTAGGTCAGGAAATCCAATTATTAAAAAATACTTAGCTCCACTCTAGGATTTTTTTCAGTTTGTGAATTCAATGCACCCACCAAACAAATCTGTAGGCCATACAAATATGAGTTCCATGCAGGAATCGAACTCATAACACGCAACAGCCAATCGCTCAGCCGCTGTGCTGCATACAAACAAAGAATACACATACAGTAGAAACAATAACAAAACGAGCGTGTTATTTTTACGTGTGTTCCATTAATTTATAACAGCCGAGGGCAAATAAATTTATTATTTTTACTCTGTTTTCATAATTAATCTTTCTCCTGGTTACGCCATTTTTTTTTTAGTCTAACATATCTATGATCTAGCCATTTTTTTTCACATGAAAATCATTAGCCGGAAAATGTCGGTCTCTGATTGATCTAATTAACTGAAGTTGGGCTATATCACACTGCAAATATCTAACGTAAAAAAAAAAATGTCCAAGAGACATTTCTCTTCATTTCAGTTACGGTACAACAGTAATACCTCATATTGATATCCATGTCCACCTGTGTATTTATTTCAAGCCAATAGTTTCCCCATGGCCAGCCATGTATAACGCAGACACCTTATTATGACTAAAGCTCTGTTATTCGCTCGTATATTGACTGTTGAGGTGGGTCAAGTGCAGGCGAAAACCACAGTATAATAATAATAACCAGTAAATCAACTAAACTGTCATCTGTCTAGCCTAATAGGATAATTGGCTTTAAAAAAAATCTGTGTCCGTCAGTTAGATTAGGTATCAAGAAATATTTGACACTATTTTTGTTTTGTTACGTAAACTAAAATTGACGAAGATACGAGACTTTTAAAATTGGCGAAACGTCACAAGCGAGTACAATTTTTACTTGCTTCTGACATTTCGAATTTTAATGCGTTAAAACTTTGTAATTATGCATTGGTTTAACGAAAGAACTTGTCCATTATTTTTCAAAACTAACTGACGGACTTATTTTTATTTGCAATTTATTGATGCTGTCTAATTGCCTATTGCAATAAAGATGGAGTTTGATGAAAGTTGGCAGGAGTAACTGCCATAGAGCCGGACCACACTAACGGCATTTCCTTATGATTTTCGCGATAGAATTCTTTAAATGTGCGTATTTCCCGTTAAGTCTGGCCTTAGTGTTACTGCGATTCTAAAACAGCCACTTAGCAATATTCCTAATGGTTCACTTCGTGAATGAATAATAGAAGAGTCAATGACGTCATGAAGTGAATCATTAGGAATATTGGTTAAAGACCTTTATAGACCCTCTGACCCCCACAACCCAGTAAAGTTAATCTGTAAAGGGTTCATTAGATAGTAAAAACGTTTCCACTTATCTTCAAGGGAAAGCCTCGACCAGAAAGTATGCTCAGAATTCGAATAAGGGCTTTGTATCTATAAGTTTCCGATTCAGACTTTTATTGACATTTGAATTGTTTTACTTGAAATACTGAATGCATGTGCACATGGTAACTAACGGTGGAATTATGTCATTCGTCAGGAAATAAGTCATTACTCCGTGATGGTATAATAATAGACCGGATGAGCGGTTAATATGGTAACTGTTGATGTTTATCATGGTGGTTATATTGAGAACAATACAGGGTGATGAATTTTATGTCAGTATACATTATTGTAGTGAAGCTTGTATGAATAACCGTCATTTCTTGTTGATTTCAAAATGTAATCGACCCTACATAATACCAAAGAATCGACCTGCTTCTTTTTTATAGTTAACGAGCTTCTTGCCGCGTCTTCGTGCGCTTGAAGTTTCGACCTCCGACCCATCGCTTAACCGTGCTATTACTTTTTCCGGCGTTGCTAGTCAAAAATCGTGATAGCCCGGCTAATATGCATGTTATAAATAAAATATATAGCATGGAACACTCAAGAAAATTGCAGCTACAAACATATAAAACCAGCTGCAGAGGTTGCCTTCTAAATAAAAATAAATGTTACCTCCTAATAAAAAAACATAGTTGAGTTATCCAATACCCTCTACATTTTTTTTTACAGATCGCCTCCCGATGTCTATCCACCGTCCACAACACCCTAGTGGAGTTATCCCTCCTCGGCGCAACTGCAGTGGAAGGTGCGGCCGCATGTTGGGCGCAACTGGCATGCGCGGAGACTTTGCGCGCTTGTGAAAGACTGGCAGCTAATAACAACGCGTTGGATATGTGTACTGCAACGCAAGCTCCTCTTCTACATAATGCGAAGGATAAGGTAAGAATGTAACTTTTATAGTATCCTTGGTGCGGCCGCTTATTGGCCGCAGCTGGCATGCGTGGGGACTTTCTTTGCATGCGAGAGATTGACAGCTAACAACAACGCGTTGGATATGTGTACTGCGATGCAAGCTCTTCTGCTACATAATGCGAAGGATAAGGTAAGAATGTAACTTTTATAGTATCCTAGGTGCGGCCGCTTATTGGCCGCAGCTGGCATGCGTGGGGACTTTCTTCGCATGCGAGAGATTGACAGCTAACAACAACGCGTTGGATATGTGTACTGCGATGCAAGCTCTTCTGCTACATAATGCGAAGGATAAGGTAAGAATGTAACTTTTATAGTATCCTTGGTGCGGCCGCTTATTGGCCGCAGCTGGCATGCGTGGGGACTTTCTTCGCATGCGAGAGATTGACAGCTAACAACAACGCGTTGGATATGTGTACTGCGATGCAAGCTCTTCTGCTACATAATGCGAAGGATAAGGTAAGAATGTAACTTTTATAGTATCCTTGGTGCGGCCGCTTATTGGCCGCAGCTGGCATGCGTGGGGACTTTCTTCGCATGCGAGAGATTGACAGCTAACAACAACGCGTTGGATATGTGTACTGCGATGCAAGCTCTTCTGCTACATAATGCGAAGGATAAGGTAAGAATGTAACTTTTATAGTATCCTTGGTGCGGCCGCTTATTGGCCGCAGCTGGCATGCGTGGGGACTTTCTTCGCATGCGAGAGATTGACAGCTAACAACAACGCGTTGGATATGTGTACTGCGATGCAAGCTCTTCTGCTACATAATGCGAAGGATAAGGTAAGAATGTAACTTTTATAGTATCCTAGGTGCGGCCGCTTATTGGCCGCAGCTGGCATGCGTGGGGACTTTCTTCGCATGCGAGAGATTGACAGCTAACAACAACGCGTTGGATATGTGTACTGCGATGCAAGCTTTTCTGCTACATAATGCGAAGGAAAAGATAAGAATATAACTAATGTCATCTGCTAGGAGCTGCCTCTTGTTGCCCGCAGAACATAGCGCGCATAATATGACCTCGTGTGACTGGCTGTTGATAAAAAAGATTTGGCAGTGTTTTTAAAATATCGTATATTTTCGCAATATCTACTGGTCCCGGCGAGAAAAACATGCGTAAGTACATTTCATAACAAGACTACAACAGTTAGTTTTTCGACGTCAGAAGTTCAGAAGCATAAATAACAATACAGAATTCTTATAATATCGATATGTCGGCTTATTATGACATAATCCTAATGTAATTTTTGTTACACAACTTAAAATCGATTGCAGACAGCCGAGCCCCTTTGACACGCCCTTGGCTACAGTGTTGTTGTTTTCAAAGTTTGGATTCGAGCCAAAACAGTTAAAAACAAATGACAATTGCTCTGTTGAATGATGTATCCTTGTATAACGTTACGAATGTCTGAATAAACACAACTGGCCATTTTTCGGATTATTCTAGAAGAAAAAAAACATAACATGACTCCTTCTAGTCATTATTGATTGTTTTTCCCAGGCCCAAACTTAAAAATAACAATTGCAATAAAAGCTTTTAGTAAAAATAGGCAGACGCCAGAATTAAAAATTGAAATACGGCAACATGAAAAATCCAAGGTTTTCATTAACCACAACATGGGGCAATGCTCAGGCAATGGGTGTTGCAGGCGTTCTTTCGCTATGGTGATCACTTCCCATCAGATTTATTACGCCATCTGCCGGAGTTTTTTTTACCGAGTACTCACGCGTTTTTCCTGCGTCGTGGGCGCGTTTACAAACATCTAAACTCACATACCTAAACCAGAAAAATCTATATACCACCCGCCACACAGCGCAGGAGTCGATCGCTCAGGCACTTTCGCAAATTATTGTAAGGAAACAAAATTAATAAAAAAATACCTACCAATCTTATCCCTTGTTCCAGCTCCACGAACTAGGCAAGCTCTGCGGTCTCCTCCCCGGCTCTCCGGACCCTTCATCAGAACAATTGCACCTAGTAGTGATGCTATCAGCCGGCATGGGTGACAATGAGACCAACAACCAACATCCGACGCCGACTGATCGGTTGAAAGAGGCGTTATGTAGCAAGACTTGCTTTCAACAGTATTATCTGGAGTTGGCGGAGTTGGCTATGGGGACTTATAAGCATATTGGACGGTTAAGGTAAGTTGACAAATAACTTTTTCTTTTGTTCAGCCTACACTGTCCCACTGCTGGGCAAAGGCCTCCCCCAAGTCTTTTAAGTGTTCTTGATCACAACCATTTCGAACCAGCCCTCACGGTATGAATCCAACTCGTCTTGCCACTTCTTTCTGGGTCGATCTCGGTGCCGTGTGTCCAATTACTATAAAATGGTCTTAAAAACTTGGAATGGTAACGTCGCGGTTCACCCAATCTCAATGAGTGTCTGTAGCGAAAGATTTTTTCTATGAAAATGGTGACAGTCGGTGATTGCGCTATCTACGGTACTCCGATAAACCTTTCATGTTCAAATCAATTGTTTTCCGCAACTTTCATCAACCAATGACTTGAGAGTTTTTTTCAGATGCATGTAAACGTTAGTCGAGTTCTTAAGTGAAGCTGATTTAGGTTCATTTTACAATGATTCAAGATCTAATAATAAATAATGTATACAAACGTGACTAATCTACTTCATTAAGTGATAACTTTTGTAAAGAATAACAATGTGCTGCTCTACTACAAACCTTTTTCAACTCTTCAGGTTTGCCCGTCTAATAGGCCGGGATCTAGCCGCCTTCTACTCAGAGCTCGGCGAGACTGGTAAAGCAGTGGTATTCCTCATGGATGCTCTCAGGTCTTATGAGGAGCAGGGCTGGAAAGACCTGGCCGCTCAGACGAGACTTGAGCTCGTGGCAGCTGCTAAGAAGATGGAAGATATGGATAGGTGGGTTACTTTCTTTTCCTATAGTTTTGTTTCAAAAAGGGGTAGACATTTTTTCAAGCTGACTGTAACAATAAAATAGTTCTTCTCAAGGAATGGTCAGAGAAGACAAAAGATCCACTTACGTCGCCAAAAAGTGTTTTCCAGAAACAGCAAAAAGCATTAATTTGTCTTCACAGTTCATCTTTATATTATAAGAGAGAAGTCAAGTTTTTTTTTTCTTTTTAGATATACAAAGCTTTCAGCAACAATAGCAAGTACAGCCGAATTAGAAATCCTAGTCAGAAACTTCTATTTCGAGGAAATGATGAAAGCAATACGAGAGGATCTATCCAAAAAGACCGAAACGGTCCTGACCGAACTAAACGAATGTTTCAAAATCGTATCGGTGACGTTAGTACCATCAGAACGTGGTGTTTATATAACTGACAATAAGGTCCAATGTCGCATGACAGTGGTGAGTTACTTGCCTAAAGATGTGACGTGTACCAGGGCAGCAATAAGTATAGAGAGATGTAAGGACGAGAAGGCGGAGAAGAGGACGCCTGTTAAAAGTTATAAGACTGATTTAAGTGTTAGCGGTAGTGTGGGCTCGCCGAGACGGGGGCCCGTCGAGCCTGAGTGTGAGACTACTAACTTAATTACAAGGTAAGACTGGCTTAATATACCTAATAATATCTTTCTGCTATTTACAAACTTTTATTCATGTACTAGTACGCGAAACTTGAGTATTTTTCGACATTCCTCATACTTTCGGATTTGGCCATCTACGTGCATTTGATGATTTGAAGAAAATATCCCATATAGGAGTATTTTTGCAATGCAATAAAGCCCGCCTATTCTAATGCTGCAGTTTTATATTTATCAATTGGGCTGGAAACTCTTGAGATTTTTTCTCTATTCTGAATAGTTCCCATTTGACTACCCACTAGAAAAAATCAAAGCCTTACGAAGTGGGCGAGCGATTATTTTATATTGAAAATAAATAATGGAATTCACACATACCATATTAGTTGTCATTATCGAAAGCATGAGTGACCACATCGCAGCCACTTTGCAACTACTAACGCCACTGGGGCCGGCCACATCGCAAAATAATAACTATATTTTGCCACCACAACGCAACTGCAAAAAGCTGCAGCGACGCTATCTTCACGTCCACCACCTTTTTCGCTGCGATGTGGCGCGGTTGTGTTACGCGTCAATAGACTATCACATTACTATGGTTTTTCTATTTCAGCATAAGACTGGACGACTTAAAACCCAAGAACCCTTTACTAAATCCTTTACACATAACGTCACAACTTCACTACAAAGAAGACAGATCCTTACAGAAAGTTACCGTTGAATGTCAGAACCCTAAAGTGACGCTCAAGCGCTCCGACAGTTGTAAATACCGAAAACCGTCCGCAACGATGAGGAATAGTTACGAGAACTGCTTTTCTGTTGAATTGGTTGTTTTAAAACCGGGAACGAATGAGCTGTTACTCGATTTTGTGACGAGTAAATGTGGGGTCTTCAAACTTGGTCAGGTTAGTGATGAATTGTTTTGGATTTGCTATTTTAATAGTTTAAGACCTGCTTGCAACAAATCACTAAACGCGTTTTTTTCTGACCATAATTTAAAGGCACTAGAAAGGATGATGTTTTATGCATTAAAACCGTTCAGTGACTGGAGCGAATGAGCTTGTTTCGCATCTAAAATCTTTTACAGATGTTTATACCCTGAAGTTCAAAAGTGTTTAGATACATTATGCTAGATAGCGACCGCTCGACACTCGTCAGTGTGCTTAGTGCGAGTTTTCTTACGTTGACGCGATAGTAACGTTTATACGCGTTTGACCCTCTCATTGGTTGAGAGTTCTCACGACCTTGAAGCGGGCCAATAAGAGCGCCGAACGTAGTAAAACGTTACTAACGAGTCAACGTAAAAAAACTCGCACTAAGCACACAGATTGCTGGCATCTTATGAGGCGCGCGTGCACCATCAGTCAGCGAGTCACCTACTCGCCGTCCGCATGCCCACCACCTATCGTAATCTGTAAAATTTCCCAACTGAAAATTAACCTTCTTGTATTGTAATAAAGTTTAAAAAGCTATTAAAGGACAGATTATGGTTGCATGATGTACTACAATTCAACCAAGTTAATTTTATTACAGGTTTCTTTAGTAGTGGAAGGAAAATTAGAATTCTTGTCAAACATTCTCATTGGTACCAAGATGGGATGTGAAGTGGTGACCCAGGGGGTTAATGTGTTCTTAAATAAAGTGGAACCGAAGAAGGATCTGGTTGCTGGGTTGGAACAGGCGATGGAGTTGGTGGTGACCAGTGGGAGCTCGCACATTGAGGAGGTTTGTAGTTTTCTATACTTACTGGCATTAATTCTGCGAAAATGTTGTAATTTCGGTCGCTCAGAGGCAAATAATATGTACAAATATGTCTTGCCTTTGAATTTGCTCATATCAAAAATGGACGATGTATGCCATGTGAGAACAGCTTGGTTCTTTCTTCTTTATATTTTTCCCAACCTATAAAAATGTGACTGGACGGGAATAAACGGTCCTTTTTGCAGCAAGCTTGACTGCCATATGAATCGAAACTCAAAATCGCAACCACCTATTTGACTTTCATTCGGCTCGTTTTCCAAACACTTCATTCAACACAAAAGTGGGAAGCACTTATAAATATATTTAATTTAATTTTTATTTTTATTTAATTTTTGTTTTAATATTAATTTTAGAAATCAATAATTTTGTAATTTAACACTTTATTTTCAATTGATTTATTTTATTTTATTTGTATTTAATTTTTGTTTTAATATTAATTTTAGAAATCAATAATTTTGTAATTTAATTCTACTTTATTATTTATTTATTTAATTCCCAGGTATGGGCATCTCGCCTGAAATTTATTTTTATTTTTATAAAGGCCTTTTTTTAATCGTGGTAAAATCATCAAATGAGTCCTCTCGCTCTGAGTGGCACGGTAGTTACTGTCAGATTTGTACCGACTAATAATCACCCTATTACTTCAGCTGCCTTCACGTTCAAGGGCTGCGGTTCCCTGTTTATTCTACCTCATGTATATTTTGGCGATGCTGCCTTTCATAGGTCTGATAGGAATAAATATTTTCTTTCAATAGAACACAACAATCCTCCTCAAGACATCATCAGGCCTGCTCATCCGCTTCGCCGACAACGACACGGCGATGTGTCGCGAGCTGTCCATCAAGGTGGCGGCTATGGAGCCTTTTCAGACTACTCGGGTGCCGCTGCGGTTGTTCGCGACCCTTCAGCCGAGGAAGGAGAAGAGTATTGAGCATACGGTGAGGTTTTATAAGCAATATACAGCAGTCGCAGTCGTTGAGCGACCGACTGCTCCGGAGTTTGTCGCGGGTTCAATCCCCGCATGTTACAAATGACCTGTATGTGTGTTTCTATGTTTATAATCGCACCCAGGACACAAGAGAAATTCCTAGTGTAGGGCAATGTTTAAAAATAAAGTGATTTGGGGACTTATACTAATAACATCAAACTGGTTGAAAAGTCCTTCGTTATAAGTAATCTATGTCTATGTTGCACACTATACCACGAAAACTTACTAAAGTGAAACAAATTTTACTTCAGACAAACATTTATGGAGAACCGTAGGTAACTGAAGAAGACTAAAACAAAAATTCCGCCATATAACATTAATAATAATTAATGTTATATGGCCTAATTCATTTTTTTAACCGACTTCCAAAAGGAGGAGGTTCTCAATTCGGATGTTTGTATGTTTTTTTTTTTTTACAATAGATTCGCGTTTGACCACTATCTCGCCTAATGGTAAGTGACAATGTGGCTCAGCTCAGTAGTTTAAGTTCAAGAACATACATGTAAAGACTACCAAAATTCTTCATTTTGACTTCGCCGTAATCGGGTAAAAAACGTCTCATGATTCACAGGTCTGGCTAACCTGTCCCTGGTGGGAAGCAGTAACAGAAGTGCCGCTCCATTTCACTCCTCCCATGGTGGCCTCCTGGAGACTCCTCACCTCCAACGCGAGGAAATTCATCCACGTGACCCTCAAGTCTACCGTGGTGCATCTGGTGCAGTTCTCGCTAACTAACCCCAAGTTGGATACGGTTGGAACTGATAACTCAGTGGCTGATTTGAACCCGAAGAATTCTGATGATATGGTAAGTGGTATACTTAACTTTTTTTTTAAACAAGTGCCTGTATACATACGGATGAAAAACATTTCTCATATATCTTTTGAAAAAGATAATCGGCTAGTTTTGGCTTCGTAGAGCATCTTTGTCGGACGAAGTATTAACCAACCACAACAAGCGATGAACCAGTGACAATCTTCACAAAGGTAGCGTGGACAATATTTATCGCAGAGGTACTTGTATAGCGTCACGATGTGGTTACCCCCTTTAAAGGTATAGATCCTTCCACATCGCGGCGCTGTATGTACTACGGCTACTGTCGTAATTGATTTTCCTAAAAACTAAATCATAAACAATAACTAAAGTTCGGCCGTTCAGAGAATGCGTTCCTGACACCTATCAGTTAGTCACGACTAGTGATGGGCACAACATAACACTGAGTTCGTTACCGTTCCTCCAAAATGAACCGCCGCATAATTTTAAGATTATTTTCGTTTTAAATTGGCAGAATCATTTAAAATTTATATTTTAGTTATTTATGTGGAAACCAAAAAAAGGTAATATTCATATAATAAAATTGTTTTATTTATTCTTTGTTACAAAGTTACAATCTGTATTTCTATGCAATAAAGTATGCGTTTAGCCATGACTCGTCAATGAACACGACATTATCCCAGTTATCAATTTTTTTTGCTTCTCTCAAAAAACTTATCCGTTTTAAAATTATGTCGTATCGTTCTAATAAAATTTTTCTTTTGTCTGTTTTTTTTTATACGAAAAACCAATATCTTTTAAGATTTTGGTTAAAGCAGTTTTACCCCCGCTAAACAGTCCAGCTTCTCTTAACGATGCCAAAAGCTTCTTCCTGTTGAGATATTCATTTCTGGAATAGTAACCATATATATGATTTCTGATTGCATCGGCGTCAAAGGTGTCAATATCTGTCACGGGTTTAGTTCTACGTTTCTTCTTCGGAGTACGTAAAATATTATCTTCCATGCCAGTCGAGCCGAACTTTTCTTTATTAATATTTGTTATCGTACGTTTGCTAACTCCAAGCGCCTGAGAGACGCGTTCTTGTACTTGTTCGACAGGTACCAGGGGTCCGCAATTTTGCCGCTCCCGCTCAAAGTAATCTTGCAGCTTGATGATTAACTCACGGGCTCCACTTTTCAATGTTTGTCCACGTTTAGGCATTATTATGCACCAAAAGTAAAAAGAACGCAATACAAAACACAATCGAAGTTCGATTTAGCGTCGATGTCAGTTTGAAAAGCAGAAACAGTCCATTAAACGAAAGCCGGGTAATCAAATAAAAACAGATCGAAAACACGTCTTGAAGAACGTTGTCTATGCGCACGAAACGACAACAGACGACTGTTTTAGCGTCAAAAAATGGCGGCCCATAACGCCATTTAGGGTTACCATTTTTAATCTAAGTATAAAAATGCTAGTAACGCCATTTGGGGTTACCATTTTCAACCTAATATAAAAATTATTCTTTCGCGCGTTCGGTTTGGTCATAGTTTTATTTTTATATTTCATAAAAGTTATCTTATAGTCCATTATTTTCAAATTCTTAAAAAGAAAAACAAAGCGTATTATTTTATAAGTATAACTGTATAAGAACAGATTACGATACTTGCCTGTTATTTTTAGCACAGCACTACAAATATAAAGCACTGACATAACCTTGTAATAGCGCAGTATAGATTTAGAAAAATATTGTTTACCAAGTTATTTGACACTCAGTTTGGCACAAAATTATAACATTCATTGATTATTGATATAATAATGTTGTTTTAATGCTCATCAATTGTTAAAACGGTAAACAACCAGCAAAAATATTTTTATCGTAACTGCAACGCCATTACAAAGTTACGTCGTCAGTTCAATCGCGACGTGTCAGGAACGCATTCTCTGAACGGCCGAACTTTAAATCGTAATCACAATGTATAGTTGAGGGATGGTTGTTGAATCTGCACACGTAACATGACGAGATTTATTTCTACTCTACCATAAATACACAAAGTGAGTTCGACATTTTGATTGCCCGATTTTATGGCAGAAATGAAAATAGACTCATTTTTTCTACATCAAACATCGCCTTGCTTAGAACTAGTGATGGGCAATGATAATAATCCGGTTAATATCATTTGGCTAATAATCGATTAATAGCAGTTAGTTGCCAGTTAATAGCCATTATGGATGATAACCCTGCTGTTAATGTTATTTAATATTTTTAGTGATTGAACCCATGGTTTTCAGGCTTAGGCCTGTCAGATTAGACTTCATTTTCATCATCTTTCTTTGTAGTAAATAAATGTGCAATTTAAAAATAATCTGGCCCTTTTAAAAAAATTAATCAGCTATTTACGGGTACACTACGATAACATGAATTTCAAAATACCGATTTTCATAATTCCGAGTGGTTCAAAAATCCTAATATACCAACTCTAAATGATCAGTATTCGTTTTTTTATAAAAAAAGAAAAACAATATTCCTAACGTAAACTTCTCAAAATACCATGTTTGAATAGATCGAATAACAAAAAGACCGACGTATATTTTTCAAAACATCAAAAACATGAAAACCGATTATTAAAATACCGATTAATTAGAATTCCGAAAATTTAATTACGTTCGTTCTTGCATCCTTAGGATAGTTGCTGATTACCTCCTATCAAGGTGGCTCGACGGAGCCCCGCTTCGCGTGCCTCGTATTTCTGTTTGCAAGGTTCCGAGTCCAGGTGCTCCAAGTCCTGAGCTCACTTCGCTCGCTCTTGCATCCTTAGTCAAGTTGCTGATTACCACCTACCAAGGTGGCTCGACGGAGCCCCGCTTCGCGTGGCTCGTATTTCTGTTTGCAAGGTTCCGAGTCCAGGTGCTCCAAGTCCTGAGCTCACTTCGCTCGCTCTTGCATCCTTAGTCAAGTTGCTGATTACCACCTACCAAGGTGGCTCGACGGAGCCCCGCTTTGCGTGGCTCCTATTTCTGTTTGCAAGGTTCCGAGTCCGGGTGCCCCAAGTCCTGAGCTCACTTCGCTCGCTCTTGCATCCTTAGTCAAGTTACTGATTACCACGTACCAAGGTGGCTCGACGGAGCCCCGCTTCACGTGGCTCCTGCAAGGTTCCGAGTCCTGGTGTCCCAAGTCCTGAGCTAACTTCGCTCGCTCTTACATCCTCAGTCAAGTTGTTGATTACCACCTACCAAGACTGGTTTGCAGCGATTCGTTTCTGTTAAGGCGCTATCCCTCACCGCGAGCATTCACCTGTAATCCCTACTTAATATTATAAAGAATCCTTAGTGAGCGAGGGATTCAAGTTAGCCCAAGACAAGGCAGTTTTACTTCCGAGGAGCGTACTCTGCTTTTCACACCTACTGCGAGGAAATGAATTCGATTTTTGAAATTTGATGTGGTACGCCGTACGACAACTTTCGAACGTGATGTGGGCACACAGCAAGCGATCAGCTGTTGCAGCCAGCGGCCGCCATTACTGCTCCAACTCCTTGGTGAAAGTTTTCATTCTATTTTACTTGAGGTTCCAAATTCAAATCACATTATTCCCACGGGCATAATGAAATTCAGTACAATATTATTGCCCGGCTCGAATGGGGGACAGCAATGCCTTGCTTTATTCCTTGTTTGCATGACATATAATTTTACATTTACGAGCAAGTGGTGTGAAAAGAACGTTATGCGCGTACGAAGTCGCGGGCAAAAGCTAGTGTAACATAAAAGTGCGCAATTTGATGCTCTATTGTCTTCGAATATTCGAATCTGTAACGTTACATTACAGGCGAATGCTCGCGGTGAGGGAGTGTCCTTACTGACTTTTAGAATGGGATGTTTATTTTTAAATATTGGCCCAGTTCATAAATAATATTTTCTTAGATTTCCCGAAAAATGTGTACTTATTTTCTTATTAACACTTTTTCACATACAAAAAGGTGAAAATAAATAAAAAGAATAACAATACATTTAATCACACTGCGTACACGCACCCAATTTATATTCACACCCACAGATTTACAATGAAACAAAAAAAATAATTGTTTCTTTGACAATACATTAACAGCAGGGTTATTAGCCATTGGATGGCTGTTAATGGCTGTTAATGGATTATAATCGATAATAACTCAAAGCATCCGGCTAGTTACCCATCTCTACTTAGAACAATCTTTCTACATTCTGTCATTTTGTCTATTTCTCCGTCGACAAAACTACTGTTACTACGGTGTCGTACTACGCGTGCTGGAAGACTGATTTACGCCGAATTTATGCTTTTCGCCGTTTACTTACCCTTCTAGTAGGAATACAATAAATGATTTATATCAAAGTAGAATCGCATTTAACTCGACTCAAAACTCGAATATGTCACGAATAAACATTTTAGTGAGTTCCAAAACTTCCCCCTTCATTCCAGGTGGTAGCATCAGACGGAACCACAGCCTCCTTCATGTGGGAGCTCCTCAAAGACCCCCTCGTGAAAGCAGGACCGATGAAGGCCACGTTCTCCGTGCACTACCACCCCTCAGACACCCAGGGGCCGGGCAGGTCCTTCAGTTGTCCGTTTGACATTCAAGATTATACTACACTGTTTGTTATAAGGACCAAGTTGGAGCCTAGTAAGGGCTCCGACTTCTGTAGGGCTTCGCAAATGTGCTGTTTGCAGTTGAGTGTGCAGAGGGTAAGTGGAAATTATCTTTTTATTATGTTCTGAAGTGTGTGAATTTAAATTATTTGGAAACGCACTCACGATATAAAAGAAATTCTTAATTGGTATATTAAAAAAAGTAGACCTGCACACTTTCTGGAACAATAAGAAATATATTGAACAAAATTTACATATTGCTTGAAAAGAAGACGTGGTGACAAACGTTGAAAAGCATACCTTGCTTAGATGGTTTGGTCATGTTGCGACAATACGCGAAAAAAGAGTAAGAATACTCACAAGAGTTATTGATAACGCCGGCAGGAGACGCCCTAGAATCTAGAAAGACATACACTGACAAAATATCAGTTGCGTAACACTTCCAACCTGCATAAGTTTATGGACGAGACGAAAAGAGTAAAAATCTTAGCATATTTAATGCTCTGTCTAACTGAAGTAAATTAAATTTCAGGTGAATGAAACGGAATATACGTCTCTTATGTACGAAGTTCTCGCTGATCAGACTATGTGGGCGGTTCTTGGTCGTACTGCAGGTAAAATCCCATCAGATTAAACCCTTTTCTTTTTCATCAAATTAGGTCTTCCACTCAGGGTGGTGCGGAAGGGAGAAACCCGTAGTCGCTAAATACAGTCCTGTTTCATAAATTGCTCTTTGAAATCCAAAGCTGCGGTAATCTCTAAAGGCAGGTACTGATCGGCGTTACGGGGCGTAATGTAACGTGTTACACAGCGAGCGTTCGTGCATTCAGTACGTGGGAAACAAGGCGCTTTTAAAGAGGAACAAGTGACTCGTTGCACGCTACGAATGGTACACTACTACACGTAACACCGGCTCACAGCTTGAACCCTGGCATCAGATTGACCTCTTTATTACGTGGTAAAATCTTCAAATGAGTCCTGCTGCCCTGGGTCCCTCGGTCCCCTGCAGACCGGAATAAAATTCACGGTGTTTCTTCTATAGCCCTTTATGTTCCAGGGTCAGACTTACCTGTTTAGGCAGTGCTGTGACCCAGATAGTCCCACAACCCCAAATTGAACTCCGAGTCTTTTTTCGTCTGTATGTTGTGTTTATTATGAAACAATAAAACGTGTTTTGTAGGTGTAATAACAATGGAATGTACGAGCACGGAGCCTCAGAATGTGACCCTAGATGTGATGCCGTTAGTAGCAGGATACCTGCCGCTGCCGACCGTCCGACTGTCTAAGTACATCGCGGCTAATACCAAAGGTAAATTAATAATGTAATTAACCTTTTATTGGAGGCATTGTTAACATATACAGCAAAAGAACATCAACGGTTCTTTGATCTCTCGAGGTGCCGTTTGCCTCAAAAAGTTTAATCTTCATCTACACGAAGAGAGCTTCTCAACCATCTGGAGCAACGGTCGGCAAACTTTAGGTAGGCAAGGACCACAAAGTGTCAAAATCAAGTAACGGTGGGCCGCATTTTTTTTTTATTAATACAAAGATTTTTCACTTGAATTTTATTAAAATAAATAAGATTTATCTCCTTATTTATTAAAGAAAATCTTCAGTTAACAAAACGACCACGTGCAATCTAAGTGGGACCCAAGATGCCACTCATATGCAAAAATATACCTAAGTGTCGCTGCACACGAGCCACTCGCGTCAGTCACAAACGCCGCCACGTGAAGCTAGAAGCGGCCACAGAGAAGCTGAAGCGCGCGACAGCCACTTGTGGCCGGTGGTCGACACTTGTGGTCGCTGGCTGCTACTTTTTTTAACCAATGCATGCAGTCAGGTTCACTGAGGTAAGGGAGAGAGGGGTGCGGAATCGCGCGAGTGGCGTGTGGCGGCGTTTTGTGTCGGCGTTTAGTGGCCGGTGCGGGCCACGAGAAGCGAGCAGCGACGATTGTAGCGTATGGCGGCCACCGGCGTCTACCGTGTGCGGCGAGTCCATATAAAATGTATGAAAACTACAAGAAATATGCGATAGCGGCGTTTTGTGGTTGTGGCCGGTGGGCTGTGTGTGGGAGCCACTTTAGGGATTATGTATAAACGCTGCTCAAAGTCAATTTATCGATGTTTAACAGAACCTTACACTAGCATATCCCTTGCATATCCTCAAACAAATTGCTCTCTTGTACTACGTGACTTCTTAAACTGATTATAATGACGTAATTTTCTAGATCCAAAGAAAGACATCTCTGCCCACCCTCGCCTAGAACCATTCAGTCCAGGACAAGTCTACCACGCAGGTAAAGCGAAGCAGGTCCACGTGTTACCTCCAATGCCCAAGGAACATCTGGATATCATAGCCAACTAACGTAAGTCGACATAACTTTGTCGCGTTATTTCGCGCTGGAGTGAGCGAGACGTCGATATGTTTATGCGTGGAGGCCGCGCCACCACTCATGAAAATGACCTGCGGGACATTCGAGGTACTATTAATGGTCTCCGCCAGAAAAATCTGGAATAAAATTCGTTGACCCAAGGGGTACCAATGTATTCCAATATTTCAAAAAGATAAGAAAAATGTAAAGAAAGTGTAAACGTATTGTGGTAAAAGGCGACTTTAACCTTCTATTTTATTTTGAAATTCGAACGATGGTATTATGAATTTTGAACGATGCATTAGGGGCTTTGCCCAAGGCGCGACGCGATTGCGGTAATCGGTCGAATACCGATTCCAACTACAAGTGAAAATCAACCTTATCTCTACGACATATGACATAAAAAACGTTGTTATCTACGGTTAGATGAAAAACAAAACACGATCGCCACGACGACGTCAAGTCAATCAAATTGCATCATTATTTCATAGTAGCAAGGTTGAATTTCACTTGTAGTTGGAATCGTTCGAATCGCGTCGCATCGCGCCATAGGTAAGCTCCCTTTTTTTTTTTTTTTTAGCGTGGTAAAATCATCAAATGAGTCCTCCAACCCCGGGCAGGGCGGGAGGGACTGTCAGACTTGTACTGACTAAAATCCACGGTGTCCTTCATAGCCTGTTATGTTCCGGGGTTACGGTAAGGGAATAATCCCGCGACCCCGGCAGGCTTTGGCCCTCTGAGAGGGGGGCCCCGTCATTATGCTGACGCTCTTTGAGGCGCGCGTGGGACACAACGCGCCGTCGACCCGGGCATGGTCCATGGTCGGGCAGCGAGTTGCCCTTTACTCGCTGCCCGCATGCCCGCGCCTACGGTGGCCGGAGATCATCAAGCGACGTCCGTCGCCGTGGGCGCCTACCACTGCATAGGTAAGCTCCCTTATTAGGATCAATGACTTTTATTCCAGACTTTTCTGGCGGGAACTATACATCGACACTAGCGCTGCGTCAAAAGGTCATGAGTAGTGGTGCGGACTTGACTGTAAGTCGTTTCTTTAAACGACTTACAGTCACTAGACACTATCTCACTTTTGAGATAGTGTGATGTGAATATTTTGTCGCGATTTTCAGGCTGGGTGGAGTAGTTATGAGCTTAGTTATTATGCTGGTAAGGATATGGAACTCGTAAGTTTTTACAAGGAATCTTATAAAAAAAGTGACTAAATATTTAAATGAGTGTGTTGTCTTGTGGTTGAGGTCAGAAATTCTTATGAATTTTTAACATGTTTTTTTAAAGCGCTTCCATTGCTGAACTCTCAGACAACGCACAATCAAAGTGCATGTTTTGCATAACAACTACTTCAGATTACATCAGGTTCGAGTAACACAATAATGTTAATAACATTAAAAAAAAAACATACTTGCGAGTTTCACGTCCTGAAGGCCTTTACCGACAGAGCGCAATCCGTTCCTCCGATACGATGAGCCCGTGCTTTCACACTACCGGCGTCAGATCGTGTCGCTGAGACGGATCGCTCTCGCTCTGTGAGTTAAGTCCTTCAGATATGATTTAATATATAAAACCGACTAATCATGACACACTACAATAATCGACTAAAGTAAGAAAAATAACAACACTACCTGTCAAAGTTGTCAAAAATACACAGATTGTGAAAATAAATACGTCCATTGCGTTTTTTGAAATGTTATAACATTAACAGGCTCAATAAATTATGTTCAATGTATTCACTAATATAAATGATAAAATAATAAAAATAAATAAATTGATATTTAATATTGATGTTTCGTGTTAGGGACAAACGAATTATTTGTATGCATAAATGTATTTTAAAAGTACTTTTAGTAATCTATGGCATACAAGACTTTAATAAATGGGTGTTATTTTAATGTGCGTTATCTTAGGTATTCATAAAAATTAAAACGCTTAAAAAATTGTTTACTTAACGCACAAGTAAGTCGCGTTTTATTAAAATTACGCACAGTTTAATACCGCCCATATTTTGAACACAACTGCTAATGGTCAGCTCAGACCGAGACGTGACTCTGCGCCCACATTTCAATAGAGCTACTCAAAATCTAACTCTATTTCCTACACGAAAAGATACACCATACACAACGTAGCGCGACGGTAAGATACACATTTGCAGTATCGTTGCATCACGTCGCGCCCCGTCGGGTCTCGGTGGGAACTGACCGTAATAGCGGCTCCACATTAGTGCCGTGAATTCACGCCGCGAATTCTCGCCGTGAATTCTTGGCACAATAAACGAACAAAAACGAACGCGCGTGAACCCCGCGAAAACCATCCACATTCTCGTCCGCGCCTGTTCACGGGAGTTCACGGCACTAATGTGGAGCCGCCATAATGATATTGTACTCAAAGAAAAAAAAAGCTTTTGTTAAAGCTCCTGCATACTATGCCGCTGGCAAGAGCGGGTTTTGCCGCGCCGGTATACTGTCACACTGTCAACGCTTTGTTCAATAGCTGCCGAGCTTGGCAATGTATGCCGCTGGTGTAGTGTTAAGAGCCTTTAGGTAAACTAAAGATATATGAAAGATACTGGATGTGATTGAAATGATTACCATCCTTCAAGACTTTTAGTTTCGATCTTTTTCAGATCGTCAGCAGAATAATTTCCATTGTGGTGATTTCAATTACACCCTGTACGGGATATCTGATAGTAATGCTTACGAAATTCTATTCTATGACTAAGAATCGGACCACCACATGTGATATCTCATATGCTTCGTAAGGTTGTATGTGTTTAGGTAACGATATTATATTTAAATATGTATGTAAAATACGTTCAGATGTTGCAACTATTTGTTACTGTTTTGGCATCGAAAAGTATCTTGAAAAATAAATCGATTAAAAAATCTTAAAATAACACCAAAAATACAGTGAATGGGCTCAAAAATACTTGTTTAATTACTATGAATTGGATTATTACTTTCGAAAACTTATTTATTTACAGTACAAACCAAGAATTTGATAACTTATTTTCCTATCTAGTGCCATAAACTTTAAAACAATTTAAGATGAGTTCTTTTCCTTCAAGGCACATTTTTTTGTTCATCGATATTTCAAATCAATGTCTTCAAAAACGAATAACTTAAAAATTGTAAAGTTTATCGCTGCCACTCTACAGGGAAGTCAATACTTATGCCTCATTCAACATTAGATCTTATTCACTAACATTTAGATCTAAAGTTAAATAGCTAGCTATGTGTTAGAAGTTTATGTGTGTAACGTAGTGTAAATGTACTGACAATCATTTTGTATGAACTCGTCACACTTTAATCATACCTAAATTTTTTATTAATGGTGATCATATTATAGTTCAAACTAAGGACTTGACTCGAGATTTTTTGAACGTTACTTTGCGCGGTTTTACGCAGTAAGCGTTATTTCGTTCGCTGCCGCTCAGCTTTTAAACTAACGGCCAGACATTTTGGGGACATTACATTTTAATGAATAGGTTTTAAATGCAAGCCTTGGCCTTTATACTTCCATAAAGGTTATTTATTTATTGAAATATAAGGTTCCGCCTTTTTTTTACAAAAATGCTCACGGTTACTCTCTGACTGGAGCGAGCGGAGGGTTCTGTCGGACTCAAATCTAGGGTCCAGCAAATACGAATACATTTGCGCGCACCCCAACTGGTCCCGCCATTCACTGTGGACCCCTGTCTCCAAGTGCGGTCTGTCCAGCGGCCACACGTTCTCCTTAAATACTCCGCAATGAGGTTCTTCAATTAAAAAAAAACTGGTTAAGTTTTTATCAGCAAATCCGCTGTGTTAAGTTTGAAGGCAGAAATATCAGCTAAGAAAATCACAAGAATTAAATGAAAATTCTTTCAAAAATTGTGATTTGTTCTAGAAATGTAAACTGGGCTTGACATTACTTAATACAAAAATCTGTAACAAGACCCTTGCAGTCCGGTAATAAAAAAACTTCTATCGTCGCCATACTTATTTCGCCACAACGATTATGTCTACCTAGTCTGTTTCTCGTCTCTTCTTTTCTCATATAAGTTGTAAATACAATAATTTGGTGCTAGAATTATATAGAGTTAACACCAATTTTTTTTATAGCCAATTACACCAAACTGATCACGAAGAACTTCTCATCTAAGTTCTAGAGCTGTCACTGTCGTTATTGTTATTGAATTTAGTCAATGCCAGCTTTAAAACCTAGTTATGTATCTTTGGTATAATTTGCCCAAAATATTCAAGTTATTAAGTTATCTGTGTATATCTTGTTACAATAATCTCAGTTAAATTATACTGGTGCACATATTAATAAGAGCTGTTTTTTGGTTATATTTTTGACAAATAAGATAGTATATCGATGTTTATTTACTTCGAAATGTAAAATAATGATACAGAGTGTATGTTTCAGTGTAGGTTGAACGAAACGGACTGGATATTTTTGGAACTAATTTAAAGAAAAAACCGAGAAAGGCCCTGAAGTTTGCAAACTTTTCACATACATACCTAAATCGAGTTGTACAGTCACGAGCAATACATGTATACACTTAACAAAATTCAAAAGCAAATTACTCGTGAAATACTGGTTTCCATTTTGAAAAAAGATCTATTTCGTAATAGTATAGCTTTCACAATAGAAGTCTAATGAAAAGGCAAAAGTTTTATCAATATGGTAGCAGAAAATCACTTTTGAATACTGCTTAGTGTGAGTACGTACTATTGCTCGTGACTGTACAGTGTACACTCCTTTTAAGAAAATACACACCCTGTATATGTAGCATTCTGTCTACATTATTATTTATGAGCTTTCCTAAGCATAAGTTATCCAAAGAATAATTTGATGTACACAATCTGTTACTTTAGTTACTAATGCTAGCAGTGGCGGATTTGCAGTTCTAGCCGCTCTAGGCCCCACACCATGTGCCGCCCCTTTCTTACTTTGCATTTGAGTTACTTATTTCTTTTTTTATTGTTACTATCAGTGATTTTTTGGCGCGATTTGCCGCCCCTAAAATCTGTCTGCCCTAGACCCGGGCCTACTGAGCCTTAGAGCAAATCCGCCAGTGAATGCTAGCCATCATTAATTGTTATAGCTGAAACTAACAATGCAAGAGGCAAACAATATGTTTGTCACAATTCCACATTAAAATATGACTTTGTATAAATTGACAAAGAAAACAATGAGTATACTCAGTAGGTGTGACATATTTTTATTATTTTAAGAAGCTTAGATATTTTTTAACTATTGCGTTTCAGGAATTTGCAAATTGATAATGTTGGCAACTCGTTTCAGTGTTGCAACTTATTGAAATGGTAGATTTTTTTATCTTGTAGCATGGTTAGAGTAAATATTAATAAAGTTAGCTAGTTCTCATTAAGTTATTGAGATTTCCATAAAGTGTATTTATTATGATTTTGTAAGCGAATAATGAATGATCCGTTTTCGACTATTTCAGTTTTATAATAGTGCGGTGCACCAACTATTGGGTTAAAAAAACATCTATCGATTAACTGTTTTAGAAGTAAATTGTGTATGATGGATCTTTTTATAATCTTTACGTTTATCAATATGTTGACATGTTTCGGTAGTTAAACATACGATAAAAAAGGAAAAAGCTCTTCAAAAATAACTTGAAACCAGTTAATTTGACAAACAACTCACAATGTCAAACTTCTTTCTTATAATTTATTAGTTAACTTATAACATTTGACCATTTACTCCTGCTGAAAGCTATACAAAGCAAGGTGTTAATGTAAATAGACGTAAAACTGTATAACTGCAGATTGTATTTATGTTTCATACTATGTATTATATCTAGAACTACGAATATAATGTTTATTGTTAGCGTCATTGTTTTATTTATACAACCAGTACATCCCTGCCCATCTAATGAGAATGAAAGTTGGAATGGATGGTGGATGTTTGCTAATCAAACTAGCGAGGTCTATGTGTTATTGCAGTACTAATAATGGGACAAATATAACACCAGCGCAGTCTTACTATGAGTAAGTCTATTGGAAAGGAAACTCCCAGTAATACTACAGATAAGACTACTCCGTAAAAAATTACTGAGAGCTTGTCAATGCAGCTGAAAAGTCTTGTAGAAGTTTGATACAGAGGATAGAGATAGATTTTATAGTATGAAAACACCCTTTAAAACTCTTTCTGTGGGATAATATTCAACCTCCAATCGGTTGAAGCTACTGGCAAAAACCTATTAGGTACTCGTGCTTGAATGGATAAATCTATTTAATATCAGCATTCAAAGCAGATCTGTATAATATTAATAATACTTCCCTATTGGAAGTATTATTAATATTATACACGTTATTGGAATTAGTATGAAATACTACAAACAGGTAATAACTTGGTATAATTATAATAAAAATCTGCCTTGACCAATTTTGTACCTATGCATATTTGAGCACATATTTGAATTATTTTCTTGTTTCGTGATTTTAGACCCCTTTATGGGTTTTAGTTTTTTTATTTGTTAGCTTACTTCGTAATGTGCTACTGGGGCAATGTGGCAAAATGGTGGCAAACAAGAAGAAAAGCCGTTAATTTTGTTTTCTTTTTCCACTATTTTAGTCGATTAATTTTTAACAACACTAAAATTAAACAACGTTTGCAAAAGAAAACGAGCTCACTATTCAAGGATACCAACTTTCAGAAACTAACATTCGTGTTCGTCATTGGCTGATTGATTTTATGTTGGCAGTTGACTTGCGATTGTGATTGTGAACTGTCGAAAGAAACGAAATTGATAAGTTTTGTTTTGTCACAAAAATATGGTCATAGTTTTATAAATTCAGCGGAAACATGAAATAAGTTGTACCACATGTAAACATACATTAGCAATGCGTCAAGTGATAGGAGAAATACAATGAAAGTCGTGTGGATAATGTTGTGAAAATGCGAAGTGTTACATTTGGATTATTGGATGTCACACGCGATTGTAATCTTCGAAGTGGTCTCCTCGAAGAACCATAAAGTTTTCACGGTGGATAAGTTACATGTACGCAGCGGGAATGACAATAATGGCAGTTTCTGTTGGCGAAATTTGCGAGAACACGAAGCTGGCACGGGAGATGGCCCTGATGGGGAACTATGAGTCGGCTTTGGTTTACTACGAGGGCACGGTGCAGATGATCCACAGACTGCTCATCACTATCGCAGACCCCACACGCAAGTCCAAGTGGCAACTGGTGAGTACCTGCGATTATTTTGCATGTTTTCCAAGTATACGTCGATCGTTGCTTACCTTGAATATTAACGTTTCCTTTTATGATAAGCTGTGGTGCTAATTAGTGGCGCGGACGGTAGGAAGGCGGAAGGCCACCCGCAGCGTTCACATCATTTTCCATGTAGGTTTATGTCCTTTTTTGTTCTTGAATCTAGGTTATCTTGGTTTGTTGTGGTCCATGCTTTGGATACCACACTACAAGAAGTAAGTAGCACATTATAAGCTTGGATTAAAATAGAAAAAAAACAGCATCACCAAAAAGAGTTTGTTTACATTGACATGTGGCCTTATACCATTTCAAATATTTTGCATGTGGCACTCTGCAATTTTATTATATCTACATGTGGTATGTGAATAATGAAACCTGCTCGCTATGATATTTATTTCATTATGAAATGAAAATAAATATCATAGCGAGCAGGTTTAGCAAAAGCAGCAAAAATAATTGCGATGGTTATATGACAATAAATTATATCTATCTCATCATTAAAATCTTAACAATACTAGGTCATAGTTTCTATTGCTTTAATATTCTACATTTGAAAGAAAAGGTGATTCACACCTTTTCTTTTTTCATGACACTAACAAAATATGTTGTCTGCATTTGTTATAGCAGTACCTGTGTCCTATAAACAAAGACACTGACTTAAACTAAGCCATAGAATGTAACTTGAACAAGTTTCTGAATGAACAAAATTATTCAGTTACGAAAGGTAGGTAATAACTATGCAACTTTAACATTTACAAATTAGTCTTTTAACAACATTCCTAGAATTTTAACAAGTGTAAACATATTGACAGAATACATAATAACTTAATTAGCACTTATGTAATTGAACTTAATACAGTGGTGGTCACATAATTAAAGACACTTGATAGGATATAATTTTTTCAAAGTTTACCTACCCTATATTTTTTTATTATAATGCAATAGGACCTTGCGATATTATTTAAATTATTCTAAAGGCTATCGTGAAATGTTTGAAATTAAGTGAAGAGATCAAAGTGTCGTATTTTAAATTTTTATCAAGTTTACTTTATTGCAAGCAGTTCAAATTAATAGAAAAACTTGGCCAACTAATTAAAGACACACAAATTATGCAACTATAAAAAAATAAATGTTTCGAATCTTGGGACGAACTTAACTATAATTACTTTTAGATGTGTAATGAAAACATAAAACCACCTTATTAATATTTTGTCGCACGTCCTTTAGCATCAACGACAGCCCGACACCGTTTAGGCATTGAAGCGATCAAATTATTGCAGATTTCAATCGAAATCTGCTCCCATGCCTTTTTAAATGTCGTGTTATGTTGATGCACAATACTTGTACGTTTTTTGCAACTATTTTCTTCACACGGGACCACAAGACTTCGATCATGTTAGTGTAGGGACAGTACGATGGCTAATCTAAAACTGTTACTGATTGCTTCTAAGAACTTCTTTGACCACTGCTCAAGTGTTCTTTGGATCGTTATCATGTCGAAAGGCTCGTATCACCTGCAAATGATCCTCGGCATAAGGTAACATGCTTTCTTCTGAAATATTCTTTTATTGAAATGTATCCATGTTACTTTCTATTTTTTTAATAGGTCTTACACTGTGACCAGAAAATTATACCTAAACTGCGTTATTACTCCTCCATGTTTGACTGTTTTCTTTGTGCATTTTGGTCAATTGCTTTTTTTGCAGGGCTACTCACTTTTACTCTTACATCAGAGTTATCCATTTTAATATTAGTTACGTCGAAAAAAAGCATATTTTTCCACTGTCGTTCTGTCCAGTGTGCATATTTTTTGGCAAATTGAAATCTTGTTCTGATATTTTCTTTCTTCAAAAGTGGGATGTTATGAGAAATTCTCCCAAAGAAGTTTAATTCTCATAATCGTCTTCTAATCGTTCTAGCAGACTCTTCTCTAGACCCCTGTGCACCAAATACTACTAAGCGAATCACTTCTGATCCTTTGAAAGGTTCTTTTTAGCCAGCGATGTTATTCTAGAGTCTTCTCGCTGGGTTGTTTTTCGGGGTCTAGGTATCCTAGGCACATTTCCCGTAGTATTAAACTTCTTAAAATGCCGGATGGCGTTTTAACTATTTCTTTAGAGAATCGTAAGTAATCTGCAATTTTATTTAATGACCAACCCTTGTCATAAAAATTGAGAATTATCTTCCTTGCAGAAGGATCGCAACTTCTGCTTTTCCCACATATTAATTCAATTTAAATTTCACAATCGAAGTTAAAGGAAGGTTTAAACTGAGCTATTTTTTGCTGTGACGAAAATTCGTGGCATAATATGGTAAAAAATGAGTGCTTCTTTAAAAGAAAAAAGTTAAAATACGCACTGTCTTTAATTAGATGACCAGCGGAAAATGTACAAAAAAGTTTGTATCAAATTTGAAACACGAACTATGACTAAACTCTTGTTATTATAACTTAATACTGTTTTAATTCTTAAAAATACGACTTTAGTGTACACAATAATGACAATTAAAATGGAATTGATACCTATCTTGGGTCCATAAATATCATTTATTTTGTTGTATGTGGTCAACATGAAGGGTGTCTTTAATTATGTGACCACCACTGTATATGCACCTTGTAATCTTTGAAATCCACATGTATGATAAGTAATATTAATTATAATTTAGTGACGCCAAATATTTTTATCAGTGCCTTAAGAATAGTAAAACATTCTGATAAAAATCTTATGAGAATCTGTTATCTTTGTTTGATTTTCATATCTTTTATGACATTTTAATAGTGTAGTGTTTTCAAGCCCTAACATTGTGTTAGATAAGAGTTTCAAGAACTACTTGAGAAAATCTTTAACTCCTTTATTCAGTGACGGACAAAGTATGGCCTGAATTAATTTAATGGCTAAATACAAAATTCTATATTGTTTTGCATTACCTTTTTATATTACAATATATTTTATATAATTTTGGAAACACTTGTCTCGCAATACCAAAAATTATTTCACATCTTTTAAATGATTTAAACCAGTTTCAAGTACTGGCCATAAAGAAAACACATCAACTTTATTATGAAACAGTCTTATTTCAACTAATAAACAACGAAACAGCAACAAAAGCCACACAGGTAGAGTGTAACAGAGATAGCAAGAACTAGAAGCGAAAACTAGCTTGTCTTTCCATATTTGATTTCCATTACTTATGGACTACTTATTAGTTGTAGGAAATTATTTGTTTTATTAAAAATCTCACCTCATAATTAAAAGCTATCTATCAAATAAAACACTGTAATTTTGCCTGTCCGTGTCCATAATTGCGAACAGACTGATAAACTATTCATGCATGCATAATCATACTCAATTATTGACTTAAAATTTCTACATAATATACGAGTAGATAACTGTAAACTATTGGTTTGAAAACAATCAGTTTCTGTTATTTTTCTCATGTAAATACTCTTGTGCTAGTGACATAAAACGCGTTGTTCTTTTATGTGTTTAAGGGCTGGTTTTTCAATAGTCAGATAACCGTTAACTGAGGAGTAAAAATGGCGGTTTGACAGCTTATCTATGAAAAATATGTCATACCGTTATTTTTATTCCTCAGGTAACGGTTAACTGACTATTGAAAAACCAGCCCTAAATGTTAGTAATTGGTTTATTTTTAGCATGACTTTCGCACTTATTTGAAGGTTTACTTAACGGTTTCAAACTTTAGTGAACATATAAATATGTCATAGCAATCTGGGGTAAAAATAAACGAAATAATGCTAAATTATTAAAGAAGAAAATTGTAGTTAACTGTTAAGAGCGTATATTCCGAAAGCTGGCAACGTCGCAAATGGTTGTCAAATATTAACAAGTTTTAATTAATTTAGCATTGTTACTGTATGAAAATAAGAAATATGGCTCTGTAGTGCACTAAAAAATTGATAAGGGAATGCAATAATTAATATCGTAACACCGAATACATAGTTTTAGATGTAGAAAAAGCATTTGGAAGCTTTCCAAATGTCTTTTATACACCGGAATTGGTTACAACATCAAATTCAGTGTTTTAATTGCATTCCTATATCATTTTTTTAGTGCACTACAGAGCGATATTTCTTGTTTTCATACAGAAAATTTGCCAAATTAATTAAAACTTGTAATTATTTGACAGCTTTTTGCGACGTTGCCAACTTTCAGAATATGCAGCCTTAACGTTGAATACAAAGTTTCTTGACCATATTATTTACTATGAGGAGTTCTATAGTGAAGAGGCATACCTGGATGCAGGATCAGGCCATATCTGTCATAAAAGTGAATTGTCACCAGAACCAAAGGTATGTGCCCAATTTCAGCTTTATCATTTGGGGGCAGAAGGTTTAAAATTGAGATGCATGTTTCTACCCATATTTAAACCTTTTATTAAGTATCACCCATAATTATAAACAAAGATAACACTATGTAATATAATTATGTTTTTACTAATATCTTTAAATGCATCTACCTAGTCAATTCACATCTGATCGACCATAAGGTAGCAATCTAATTGAACATCCAGGCATAAACAACCAGACATTCATTATCATAATTAAACATCTCATATCTCAAGCGTAAAGATAAACCCTAATCATATATCATGCATTTTATGAGGACGAAAGTGCAGCTGACTCAGACTGCAAACTGAGTCAGTTGCAGTCATAAAGAAGCAAAACAGATCCCTGTTCACCTGATACTGGCTGTCAATGTTCTGTTTACTAACACAAACTCTGGCTTGTCTATGGAAAAATGTGTGGAAACATCCTCTTTTGTTGATAACCTTTTTTTTTGTTTTCATGTTTCCTTATTGGATTCTAAGAAACTTGGAACTCAGTTGTACAATAATGCGTTTGAACAGTTACTGTTGTGAGTAGTTGTTAGTTTACCTGCAATAAGAGTTTACGTTGAACTCATCCACAATCTAGGATTACTGCTCCATACATAAGTTCTTTGGGATTTGTATGAAGACTAGCCAGGAAGCCAATTCAATGCAAAAAGTTTTATTATCTCTTAAATGATCTCAATGAGTTTTTTTTTTACCTTGAAGTTTGATCAAAATGGATCTCAAATAAACATTTTTTTTTTCTATTATTAACTTTTTATACAATCCATTACATACATTGTGCTCATAATACAGGTTTTGCTCCAAGTCTAGAGACTAAATTGGCATTGAGCATGACTATTAGATATATTTCTTTAGTTCTGAAGGTTGTTGTAATATTGTACATCCATCAAGCATCTTCCTTGCCGTTTTTATTAAAATACCTTTTAAAGGCTCGCAAAAAAAGTTTAAACAAAGCACTTTATTCTGCAAAGTAAACTTCTTTTTGTACGATAAAGGAAAATGAGTGCTTTATGGCCATCAAATGTTTTGAAATAGGTACTGTTGGTTTAAACTTGACCTGGATTCATTTGGGTCACTTTATCTTGTTGTCAATGACCATATTTGGATCAACGGCATTTACTTTAGTTACAACAGCCTTGTCCTTGCGCCTAAAGGTTTCGTTAATTCGATAGCCGAAAACGTTTAACAGTTAAAACAACAGAAGATAATTCTAATCAGTCTTCCTGCCCTTATCCTTATTTACTTTTATATAATATGTAGCATGCTTTTTCGCCCATTTCAGAGTTATTTCTTCGTACCCATAATTCTTTCTATTTTTCACCCCATTACCTTCTTTGCTACATAATTTCAAGTTTTGCTAAACAGAAATCTTTCCAGGTTGTACTCGCTTCTAGCGATCTCGAGGTATACGATCAGATCATCTCGCTTCTTGTTAAAAAAAATACTAAATTATTTAAACCGGTTTGAAAAAACGCTTCCTCCTCCAAATCCGGTAAGCGCTTAGATCAACCAGCTCCTGAGCTAGACGGCTAGACCGAAACATGTGTTTCAGACAAGTATAACAAGTACCTTTACTTATTTCAAAACCTCATGAATACTTGATTGCCTAAACATGTAACGCATTTGCATAGATTTGCATGCATATTTCACAAGAACAACCAAGTATCTCATTTTCATTCATGTAAATATTCGCCATTTTGCAGTTTTGCATGTAAAAACAATCAATCTCTTTCCTATCTAATTTGCGTTGTCAATGTGTCGTTGGAGAGTCATTTGTCTCAGTAGAAAGCTTCATGGAACGTTTTTTGATGAGGTCAATGGTATTCTGAGTCACTTCATCATACGCCCACGCGTAATCTCGCGTATAATGATGCATATGAGAGTAAGTGGCTTTGTACTTGATGTTTGAGAGCGAATGTTTGGCAAATATTGATTTAAGACTGCCCTGCCATGTCTGTCTCTTTTGGGCTGTGGCTGTAATAAATGCACCTGCAGTGCTGATCGTGAAGTTCTGATCTCCATGAAACTATCCATAAGGAGACTCAGAAGCACCCCGAAGTCTGTATTTATGCGTTTGTGACTCCCTCCTTAATATTACAAAATGTGGTGCTACTCCAAAAAACACGGGGCACGTAATATCGTGTCCTGCGTAGGTATCCTGTCTGTACTGATGGTCGCTGCTGAGAGTGCTAAGCTTGTAGTCCACTTGTAATTGGTCCGAATCGATCTAGATTGCCATCGACAATCTAAGAACATAGATCTTATTCAGAACTGGCTAAATGCATAATACATAATTATACTTCTGCCTACACTTTCGTTGAGAACAGGCGCGTGACTTAAGTTATGGCGGTTGGAATGTACCACCAGAATTCGGACTACCTGCTCCTAAAGCTAACTTTAGGAGCAGGTAGGTAGTAAAACGGGAGTGATCTTTCTGAGTCTCAATTATTTTTATTTGAGACTCAGAAAGGTCACTCCCGTTTTTCTTTTCTTTTAAGTTCTCCGTCCGCACGCCGTTTAGTAGCTGGAGACTTCAACCTGTGTAATCCCACTTACTTTGGAAATTATTTATGTGAGTGTTCAAATCAATTCCTTGAATCTTTGTTAGTTTGGTTTTTCTTTTGGCAAATCCTTTATACACCTTTTATTACCTTCAACGCGGTTAGCGGCTAGCGGTTTCCCTGTGGCTTATGAAGGGTTTTGAGAGGTCTTTGCCCTGTAGGTAGTATGAGTACTAACAAATTGCAGCGAAGTATAATTATTATTTGAACTTTGATTCCTGTCATCTTGATCAAGTTAGTGGACAAAATAATGCGATATGCAAGACTTCGAAGAATAGACGCATAATGCCAATTACTTCTTGCACTTTTCTCCGATATAGCGAATGTTTTATAAACCTACATACCAGGAACACAAAGGGCGATCAAATTGCACGTCACAATTCAGCTGAAGCCACGCATAGCCATAACGTATGGATTTAACAATTTAACACGCGCATAAGTGGCTATTGTGTTAGTATTGATAGAAGACTTACAACAGTCGGTTGTCCTAATCCCAGCTTAGTTCCACATCCGCTAGTTTGGTCATTAAAGCCCTGAGGAAGCAAAACAAACAAAAAAGGATACTAGAATATCTTCGTTTGGTTTTTAAACATCTACCGAGGCCGAAAAAGCACCGAAATCGAGATACAAAACTCGTTGACGTTGACTCTTTGAAAATTATGTGTATAATTGCACTGCACTTGATTTTTCAAAACATGCTAATTGTAGTAAATTTTTTCAGACTTGTAGGTCGGCGTTGTTCTACACATTTTTTGTTCGAATGTGAAATGACGAAAAACTCCTTCTCTTTGTTCCAAAATCTCTTTACATTGTGCAATATCTGGACCATGTTTGCTGCAATATATTATCGGACGTAGGTATATTTGGACAACATAGACTCAACAAAAACCAGGATATTACGAAATGTTTATCTCAGAACACGTATTTTCCCTTACTACGAAACCGCTGAAGCATTAAAATTAAATTGAAAATAAAAAAGTAATAATGCAGCGAGCAATAAAGTTAACCGCAACAGTTAATTATGAACAATTGAGGTAGAAAACATCGCATGATCAAATTATGCACGCCATCATTAGTTGATAGAACGCCTTGGAATATACAGAGACATGTGTGTGAGACTTTGATCGCGGATCTAGCACATACTCAGCCTTTAACGTTGTCATTGCTGAGATCCAGGTCTCCTCTCCTCTCTTTAACAGAAAGCAGGCCGTAGATGTCACATATTTTTGTTTCTAGGACATGCCAGATGATGATATTATTGACTGCACCATTTTGAGAGAGTGATGATAAATGAATTTCACAATGTAAAGCGCTTGCCTAGGTTCCAAGCTCAGCTTCTTTTTATAGGTCGTGGTTATTACTAGCACTGCTAGCTAACGATGCTGTATGGAAGATATCTCCATAACTGCTCATCTCTTCATTTGCCTTTTACCAACGCACTTCCTAGCATATTGAACGTTAGTGTAGGGTTTTATTCGCACTTGTTTAATACCTAAATATCATTCAATTTCTTCAAAATATTGATTACATGCACAGTCAAAGAATGGAACTCCTCGTCGGCATCAGTTTACTTCCTTCATGGTTAGGACAAAGCCTACATTTTAGCACACTCACAGAGCAAAATAAGGTGGCTTATCTTTACAAGAAAACTCGTGAGAAAACTTTGATAGAAATCTTGTATTTATACGAAGAAATTACATAAACTATGAAGCTAATGTACTCGTACTAGATACTAGGTATATCACAAGAAACAGCTTCTTATGTTGTTAAATGACTCATCTTTGCTTTTACGGGATTCGTACTCGTAGGCCGGAAGTGTGAAAACAAACTTGTTTACATTTATACTAGACGGTCATAGTAAGCAATGTTCTAATAGTTTATGAAACGGCATGCGTGCTTCACCAATCAATGGACTGTTTAGAATTAACGTGCAATATTAGCAAACGATTACAAATCATTGTTATTATTAATGTTGTTATAACTATTTATTATATGAAGCGTAGGCAGGGCACTAGGTGGACCGACGACATCGTGAGAGTCGCGGGCAGCTGAAGGATGCGAGTGGCGAATTGTCGTTCGCCATGACGGTCTAAGGAGGAGGCCTATGTTCAGTAGTGGACGTCTTCCAGCTGATGATGATGATAAACGTATGTGTTACATGCATTGTATAATTTTCGCTTATGCTTCCCTTCAGACCAAAATGCTGTTCTCTGTTACTTTTCCAATGTATTTTATCTGCACTCTGTATTAGAGGGGTCCACCCTTTATAGCAGAACTTTTTACGTCATAATTTTATTTTGCATAGCAACGGATAGCATAAACCTCTTTTCGCAGAAAATCGTTTGGCATACACTCATTTACCATAACACCGAAACCCATAATTTTGTAAGTCAGAATCATCTTTAGGCATAAATTTCATTTCCATAATAATCAATAAGTATAACCATCATTTCGTAGAAAGTTCACAACCAGAATCATCTTTTGCATAATTGTGTGGTTTTTATTTCCCAGACAGTAAGATGATGCAGTAAGCATGCAGCAAGCATTCAGCACATGCAGCAGGCATGGCTTCTGTCACGGCTCCGGCGCTGCGGGTCTCTGGCGGTCCCACGCGAGCGTCGCAGATGATTTTACGCCCACCACCGCAGCTTCGGCTTACTGGCCGGCAAGCCGGCCAGCCTCAGCCGCGGCGGTGTGCGTTAAAACCACCTGCTCCTCAGCTCACGGGCCGCCTCGCCCCTCCGCGCCTACGCGATTATAAATTACACTCTAGGGGTAGGGCAGACAAGACTACGTGAAGTCGGTTTTGCAGCGATTCATTTCTGTCACTAACTTTTGTAGCACACCATATTGATTATATAAAACAATTTTTTTATTTTTTATTATGACTATTAAATTATTTCTATTCTGAAATTCTGTGATCTTCGAAGTATACCAAGTCAAATTATTCCAAATAATCGGCGCTCTAAATAAACGTTATGCTAAATGAAAATATGCAAAATTGTAACTCTGACAAAAGTAATTATGCCCAATACAATTCTGCCATCTTAAAAGTATCCCAATTTAAATTCGGACATAAAAACATTAGGCCAAAAAACAATTATATTAAAAAAAAATTATACCATAACAATGTTCGTTTAAAAAAGTTTCTGCCAAGTGAGTTCTGCCAAATAGGTTTCGGAGAAACAAGTTTCTGCCAGATAGAGGGCACCCGTATTAGAGCTGTGACCAATTCAACTTAGAACTCAAGCTTGACATCACCATGCTGATTCCTGTTGATATGGACGTTTGCTCCCACCCACAATAACTTTTGCATATTTCTTCGCCTCCGAGTTTTGAACTCTGACCTGTAAACTGTTCTATTCAAATGAATGAAAATACAGATTCTTCAGAATTTCATGATCTATCTACGTCTTGTCTTAGCAGAAAATCCTGTTGTTTCTTTTTTAATCACTAATTTCGTGTTGCTAATTGAACGCAGCTAATAGCGCAGTTCCGTGACTCACGAAATTCTCAAAAACCACATTTACCATTTGGCTGAACAAATCAGGTTGTTTCTGGACTAAATCTTTAGATATTAAAATCTTTTCCTCATAGCCAGCTTGATAAATTGATGTCACGCCTTCAAGGACCAACCAATATGGCGTGCAGTTAATACAATTAAAAACAACGATTTTACACACTCAATACACGCTTTATTTGCATACAAATGGTTTTGCTAAGTCACACACGTATTTTATTATTGTTCAATCTTCACGCTGTTTATCTTGCGAGGGTCTGTTCGATTGAAAAGAATAATTTGCATCTGATGGAATCACGTAGTGAATAATGGTCTGGAATATTACCAACTTGAACATTTGTGCATTTATTCGTGCGTTTCCAACTTTTTAGTGTAAATTCTTCTTTGAAACTGGCAGCAGTTAAATTAGGATAACGCCACCCATACAAGGACTACTCGAGCAGTCAGTACATAGTAGATAGCTACTAAGGTATGGTGTGGTTAAGCATAGGCTTAAACACACCGACGATCCGAAACAGTTCAACTGCTCGAGTAGTTCATTGTATGTGTACGCTGTACGATGACTCTAGTTTGCTATGCGGTTGGGTTCATAGTCCGTGTATCGCCAGTTTAAGTCATGCCACACTTCTGTGAAAAACTTGGCGGAGGCCTTTGCTTAGCAACGGGATAAGAATTAGATAAAACAAGGTCTTTTTGATTAAATAACCCAGTCAACGAAATGTTGGCAAGGCTAATTACGCAAGATGCGTTGAACGCAAATATAAGGCATTTGAGATGAAGATGATTGTCAGACAGAGATAACTCTTTGTCTGCTAATAAAAACCTTTTGCGATCGCCAATCAGTCTGCCAAGCGTTGTGAAATATGTGGCTTCTGGCCATTGCCCCTTGACCTTTTGAGGTAGCAATTACTCGGAGGCAAATGGAGTTTTATGGGCTGTAAATGTAATGTTGTATTATTATGACCTTCCCAATGCCCTTTTAAAGGATTTGTCATAAGTGACCACAACAGACGCTCGTGGGCTTCAATTGAGTAATTACACAGTCGCGGTAGACCAATGACCGGGGGCACTATTTATCTGGCAAACACAATATTTAAATAAATTAATAAAATATACATACATGTTCCTCACATGTGCTTTATAATAAATGTATAGATTTTAAATTGTAGAATATGTTACTGTCGTTTTATTAAATAAGCCCCTGAAGGTTACAGGAAGCCACTGGAATGGGAAGCCGAAGCACTAGTCGCTGTGGTAAAGTATTGAGGGAGGGAGCTATACGAGTTTTTAATAAAAACTTTTTCAAAAAAGTAACCGACTTCAAAAAAAAACAACAAAAAAGGGTGAAATAACCTAATTAATAACTTCTTTCGGAAGTCGGTGGCTATATTTTTATTTTCATTGATTTTTGTAGTTCCGGAGATATGCGAACACAAACATAAAAACATACATACGCTTTCGAAATTTGGCACATTTGTTCAGACGCTCATATAGACCAACATATTCGAAAACTGGACAGTTCTGGAAATATTACATACATACGGGTCGAATTGATAACCTCCTTTTGAAGTCGGTAAAAACATGGCTAATGCGTTGATAGTGTGAGAGGTTCATAAATTGACAGCACCAGAAAACGACTGGATAAGCTAAGGCCTAATAACCTTATAATAATCCTATTGTAGCCACTTACGACACTCACGATAATCCACTTTTAAACAAAATACAAAATAGACAAACAGTTGTTGTACAGTATGTCCTTGCGATCGATACAGCGACGGTTTTTGTGCTAGGCAAGTGAAACCCGACAAATTCTTTTGTAAATGATCGAGTTTATTCATGTTGGTTTAACTGATTTAATCCAGATGTCGACCTTCGCATTAACAATGATTTTTTTTTGACAGTACCCTTGTCAACCACATTGGAGTATTCGATATTTTTAATCTTTATGAAAATATTATTTTCATGCCATATGCCGGCCATATAGAAAATATTCCACAATCATCCCAAATGCACTTTGCAAAGTGTCATCGAGATCGTTACAACAGTTTTCGAAAAAATCATCGCCATAACAGCACATACATTGTCCTTTTTAAGTAAAAATCCGAGAAGCCATATTCTTAAGTTAAGGAATGCTTTCTGTACTATGAAATTCCTTTTAGTTCTTATGAACCGATAAAGGGAAAGGAATATTGAAGCAATATGACTGAACCAGTTTACTCCGACCGGCATTTGAAAGGGCCGATAAACATTTGAAACAACGGTAACCCAGAAACACCTTTATTTTCGTTGAGTGTTATTGTTATTAGCTACAAAATACAGAATCTATACTGTAATACATTCGGTGGCCGGATTACAAACGAATACCCGAATTTTGATCTAGGAACCTCAACTATAGAGTTCAAAAATGATCTTTTGAAATGTGACCAAAAGCGTATCTAATTTAGCCATCTTAAGTTTTTCTGTACAATTTTGGGAAACAATTTGTCTATCAACGCCCCCTTCTGAATGCCATTTAGGCGCAGCGCTGTTTACCAGTTTCCCAAACAATTCTCTTGTTCATTTCTCTTCTCACTACTTGACTGCAAGTTATGTCTCGTTTTCTAAATCTTGCATTTACGACAATTGTTTTATGGAACATAAAACATTATGTTATGCGAGATTTCCTTAGAGGAATTTATAATATAGAATCATGTTCTCCAGATAAAGAAAATAACCATCCTTTTTGTCAGATCGCAGTCGGCTAATCAATCGTGGCCAGACGTGTCTGTACGTTAGCGATGATTCCCGATGTCCACCCCCAGCTTGTCCCCCGCTGGGGGACAGCGCCCCGGGGTGGACATTAGGAACATTTTTTAGAAAAAGTTGCGCTGTCCCCCAGCGGGGGACAGTGATACGATTTTTTAAAAATATTTACGTTGTCCCCCACAGGTGGACAGCGCTATAATCTTAAAAATGATTTTTTTTTTTGAATTCTCAGTGTCCACCGCGGGTGGACGGAGATACTTTTTTTTATTTATTCCCTTTTAATTGTTTTTGTAAACTTTGAGTGAAGACTCGTTACAGATTAAAGACTTTAGAAGGAAGATGATGAGATTATTAAAATAATAATAAAAACAAATTATGTATTTTAAAATCAACGTTTATTTAAAAAAAAAAACTTCTAATTAACACCATAATTAAAAATTCAAAAGTAGGTTTATTTATTGTAATAATTTTGTTTTAAAATTTTCTTTTGAAATTGACTAGGATATGACATTTATTTCTGTATATATACACCTGAAAAGTATTTAATCATTTAAAATGTTCATACAAGGTAGAGTAACATTATACCAATTTTTCTAATCCAATTTTCAGGCTCGCTTTATTAAAAGTTTTCATCTAACAAACTTATAATAAAACGAGCCCAGAAGAATGCTAACTAAAACTTTACTAGTACACACGGCTAGTTAGTTTGTTTGTTTGTGTAGTAGTTAGTTTGTTTGGTTACACAACAACCTATACAATACCAGTTTGTCTTGATCTCGCTTTGTGAAATCTTTCCGCACACTCAACGGTCAGCTTATATTGGTTTTGCATAGTTTGATGTGTAGCCAAACAAACTAAGATATGTGTGTACAAACTAAGATATGGTTTTAAACAAAATGATCTAAGTATGTGAAATTGTTAAAATAGTATTTTTTCATAACTAAGCTTACATTTACAATCTTTATATTTCATTACTAGTTTTTTTTTTCAGTCAAAATATTAAAAATAGTTAAAAGGGCCCGCTACCGGGAATAAATAAAAAAAAAGTATCTCCGGCCACCCGCGGTGGACACTGAGAATTCTCATTTTTAAAATTGTAGCGCTGTCCACCCGTGGGGGACAACGAAAATATTTTTTAAAAATCGTATCACTGTCCCCCGCTGGGGGACAGTCCAACTTTTTCTAAAAAAAGTTCCTTATGTCCACCCCGGGGTGGACATTGGGAACATTTTTTAGAAAAAGTTGCGCTGTCCCCCAGCGGGGGACAAGCTGGGGGTGGACATCGGGAATCATCGTACGTTAGTCGATAGTAATTAAATTGATACGGTTCTAATCTCAGCATTTATATTTAGTTACAGTAAAAATGTTATCATGGGTTTTACAGAGGTGTTCGTTACGTTGTTAAATGATTCATCTACCCACGGATTTCCTGTTCAGAATCGAACCTACCCGATCGAAAAAGATAAATAAATCTTATGGCCTCTCGCCATATCGTATCGATCAGTAATCGAGACATAATAACACCGAGGAAAATCATCGAGTCTGATATTTTTCTTTTATTTCTTTCATGTTACTCCACAAGAAATATTCAATGCTAATTCACTGGAACGTAAATCGATCGATTAAATGATTATTACCAATCATTTGTAATTAAATTGTTACACTTTTACTAGCTTGCCGTCATGCGTCGGTTTTTGCATCTCCATGCATTTGCATATGAACACGTAATTCCGTACTAAATGATTTGAGTCAGGCGATTTCGCTATTAAGTCATTTGTTTAAAATAAATTATCTTATATGAAAGGCGAGTGACCGATCCAGTGATTCTGAACCCATTGTTTCCATGGTCTGCAAAAGAGATGGTAAAAAAAGTAATGTCTGCATTTCTATTGTTCTTTTAGTTACGTAAATATTACGTTGTCAAAATAATGGTTCAATTTGGTGGGTTTTTGGTTGTAGGCACTGTCTTCTTCTACATCAACACTTTTTGTATTCGTAGATAGATCAGAGAATATATATTTTGTAATACAGACAATCTCCTGTTTGTTCAACTCCAGACTACATATTTTACGGGCGAGTGAGACAAGTATTGCCCCAGCACTATACCGTCCAACATGAACTGGTTCTTGAACCAATAAAACATAATACGAGCGTCCACTCATCTCGTATATTAGTCTTCATTCGCAATAACTGTCTTGATTAACAGCAGGACTTTATGGTGCTAAGAGCTGCAGGCTTTTTACTTGAGTTTAGGTCACCTAGTCTAAATTAGAGACTGGAAGGACGCCAAGCGTTTGTTCTATTGTCGACGTAGTGTCGTCGTGCTTATTTTATATTGTCATGCGTGTTGTTGCCTCCGTCAGGCCGCGAGGTGTTGACGACGCGGGTCGACGAACCTTCTCCGCGCAGTATATCGGTCGTTCGGTGACGCGTACGGACTGCCCAATTTTGTACAACATTGTAACTGTGCCGATCTGTCAAAATTATGCACGCCACTTCCACCTTTACCCGAACAAAATTACGGCATATATTATTTTGACGGACAGTTTTATTACTACGTCGTTGTGAGTTGTGAATATCGTTGCTCCAATTACGAGCTCATTTTCTTAAGTTTGTGGGTAGTTTTAATTACCGTTCTACTTAAATTAAAGTTGTTCATATTAGTGGCTCCTAGAAGTCGGTCAAGGTATTTAAGCTTAGATTAGGTGAAAATAAGCACGTTATGTGGCGTGTGATCGCCGGATGTTACTCAACGAATTGGACTTTTTGTGTGGGAAGTGCTTAAGATATTTTTTATTGTGCGCGAAGTATTGTGTGATAATCGTAGTGAGAGAGCGTCATTTTCACTTTTGTGCCCACATCAAGAAAATCATGTGCGTATCTATGATGCATCTTTATCCATTATTGAGTTAATGTATATTAGTGTTTTTTGTTCAACTGGCTGAGCGATCGCTTGGAGGATTAGATTGTAATTTGATGCTAATGCAGAGATTTCACATGTGTGCACTTGGTTTAATCTTAACACAATAAGCTATTTATGAAATGAGTTTCTATTGAAACTTTATCATTAAGAAGTTATCAAGTTTCAATCAACTTTTCAATGCAATTTACTGCCTAATCTGAACTGTACTTGTAAAAGTCGTTACATGTTTAATATTCAAAACCATGCAATGACAAACATTGATATTCAAGGCACTGTCTTTCTCTTGAAGGCGTTACATCTCACATATTCATCTCTGTTCGTACTCTTCATAACAAGTAGTTTACCGACTTTATTCATCATCGTCGCTGATAAGATTTAGAAATTCAAACAAGACCTCTTCAGACAATGGCGGTTCTATGTGTACTTTGAGTCTAGACATAAAATTAGGCACAATTACAGATATACGGACCGACCTGCATTTCTGCATAATAAACTAGGTACCAGTAGCACAAGACTGGTGAATGGTGATTAATATCGTATTTTACACCCACATACGAACTACACACAGTACTGGCCGTAAAGAATGCGTATCGTTTAGGGGCGCTCCCTCACCGCGAGCATTCACCTGTAATGTCACGTTACAGATTCGAACATTCGAAGACAATAAAGCATCAAATTGCGCACTTTTATGTTACATTACAGGTGAATGCTTGCGGTGAGGGAGCGCCTTTAAAGATACAGGCGAGCTTGGTTGAAACTAGCATAGACATAGAGCAAGGACCTAGTGAGCATCATCTGCTAATTGCCATATACTGTCTATGATTATGCAAATGAAAGATAATGTAATAGTTTCTTTATTGTCTTCTCTCTCTTTTAAGAGATAAGGTCAATTTTATTTGACATTTTAGCTATGAAGGCTCAGTCCATACAATACGTCTATGGTTGATATTTATCTTTGTCAAACGACACCCAACAACGACGAACCAGTGACAAACAAATGTGACAATTATGTAGTGTGCAACAGACATACAGATTTAAGAAGCCGAAACTAACCTTGTTACTAAAAGCAGATGTCCATTATTTATTGCTGGTACCTGTACTTAAGCAGTTAGCACCTCATTAGGTTACAATCGCTAAGCTCCTACAACTTACTGCACTCCTGGTACCATTAAAATAATAACGGACTGTTTTAAATAATCCTATGGGAAAAACATACGTGTCTTGTTTAGTAATCTTTTAATACAATGTAACTTGTTGCTTAGGCTTTACTTTGGGAACTTTTGTACTTATTGCAGTTTTCGTTTTGTAATTTATGAGCTATTGTAAAGAGAGATAATAATATGGCTGTAGGCTAATGTAGGTGATTTTCTGACATGATTCTTTGCAAGGCAAAAATTATCTTTGTTGATTTTGTCTTCTATATGTACAGACGCCAGCACATCAAGCTACCACAATCTGTCAGATTTCTTTAATAGAATTTCAACCTTATCACAAGAGTAGAAGGTTAATGTTTGATTGGTAAAATCTGCACATTCGGGTAGGTTGACCTGCTGGCGTCTGTACATAAACATATAATGATTATCGTATTCTAGGTTCACCTTGTTGATCTCGTGATATCAACATAATCTTAAAAAACCGGCTAAGTGCGAGTTAGTATTTTTCTAAATGACTGATTCAATCCAATTTTAATGAAACTCTAAAAAAAAGTTACCAGAGAACATTTTGACTTCTAAAGGTGGACGCGTCGAAGAACTCGAAAGAAACGAATTTTAGAATTTTGTAATGAAACCTCGCACACTTATCCGCGCCGAATCGAACGAAAGGCTTTTTAGATTTCTTATACAGAATTTTAAAATTCGTTTCGTTCGACGGGTTCGGCTCGGATAAGTGTGCGTTCACCTTTTTCCATTTCCAAAACCTTCTTATCGTATGAAGTCGATTCTTTCTGAGCCTATTTCCATCATACATAACACTAAAAAACACGCAATGCTTTCTACAGGACAGTAGTTGATGATGGACTGATGGGCTATCCTCTTGGTTGTGCAGGTTCAGAAGCAGATGGCACGCGAGTACGAGCAGCTGAAGGCTACGGTGGCGACCTTGCAGATGTTCCAGCACGACGGAGAGAAAGCCATCACACCACTTACAGGCAGTAAGTATCTTCATCCGTTTATAAATATTAAGGTAAACCTGCAGTAGACTGGTAAAAAGCCTTATATACCCTCTGGACATGTCTTCAGAGCCTGTAGCCAAACGGCAAGCGACAATCGTTAACGTTCAGCAGTCGCTAATACATTTTCAACTTTATACCCCATTGCATAAAGTTGAAAATCTATCAAAGATTACAGATCGTTTTCGTTTGTTTCATTCGCTATCGATCAGCAGTCTTGACTAGATTTTCAACTTTATGCGATGGGGTATAAAGTTAAAAATGTATTAGCGACTGCTGAACGTTAACGATTGTCGCTTGCCGTTTGGCTACAGGCTCTGATCAGATCATACTCAACGTCTAAAGTGTGCTCACACATCTATCGACGCGGAATCGGATTTTTCCGTCGCCCTTTCTCTTTCTGTCGCTTAGAACTGCAATTTGCTAGACCGAGACAATGCGATAGCACGCGGCCGCGTCGAGGATCCCGCCGCGTGCAATCGCATAATGCTTTCTGTCTCGGTCTAGCAAATGGCAGTTCTAAGCGACAGAAAGAGAAAGGGCGACGCAAAAAGCCGATTCCGCGTCGATAGATGTGGGAGCACCCTAAAGTGAATGGTTAGTTATATCCATTCCTTAAGTAGATTAGAGCCCATGTTCCTCGTACTGCCTTAAAACAGCTACGGTGCGCTTCATCAATTGGTTACCCCAGTAACTTACTAATAGCGGAAACTACATCGTGTCGCGGACTGTACATTCGATTATGAGTTTTTTTGAAGGTTTGAAAAATCATTAGAAGAGGATTTTTCACATATTCAGTGGTAGTTAATCAGCTTAACAATTGTTCTTAAATAAATTAGACATTTGTTGGTGCGGGATCATGATCATAAAGGACAATTTTTATGGTCAGTCAACGCTTTCCCTTCTTATATCAAATATAAATATTTTACGCAATAATGCCTGCGTCACGTCCCTCTAGTAGTTAATTATTTTTTGTAATTCTCTACCCTTATATGACCCTATGTCAGACTGCGTTTAAGAGCGCTATTTCATACTGAAAGAACACAGTTTCTGTCAATTTGACATCGTGATGCCCCCCGCATAAAAACAAAACACTAACGAAACAGCTATGCCTCGTATACCAGGAAGAAAACAACATGAGCTTTTGCCACTTTTCTTTCGAATAAACAAAGTAAAATCCCGGGCTTCTAGACACTACTTATATTCATAAACGAATGGATAATATGATAAATGTATACCTATCAAAATTAAATAAGGACCACTCATTAAACTACACTTTAAACCGCACATTGTGTCAATCTGCAAATTGGATATATTTGTAATTTACAAAGTGTGCATTTTAAAGATTATTCAATTCTATTCTATAATACGAGTAAATTATCTTGTTATGATATCTTTCAAGTGTTAATTTTGTTTCTAGTGGCTAATTTGAATTCATAACTTATTTAATTAGATTTTTGAAATTATTTAGAATTTACGATTTGGTGTTTAAAATTTTTCAAACTTTTTCTTTGACTTATACATCAAACAGTCATTTAGGCCATCTATTCAGAGACATAATGGACGCAAAACCAGCCACTTGGGGTGATTACGTGGAAATAGAAAAGGAGATATAGCCAGAAGTGGTCGGTTTAATGCTCAAATATTTCCAACCAGTGGCAGTGGTACAACATATTTGAAACTAGTGTCAAAAGAGACGGGTAATATCACCACACGCCGTGATCCAGGAAGAAAGTGAGTAAGGCCCAAGAAGACCATCAAGTTCGTTAAACCGCGCAAAGAGAGCGATAATCTACTGCGCGGATCATACAAACTCCATTGCGACCAGCCACAAGCTCTCCTATAATTGATAAGACAATTTCGAATCGACACCATGAAGATTAAAAATTAATATTCAAGAAGATTCTTGGTTCGCCTGCAGTTAACTGTGAGCGGATGGTGCAAATCGTTAAACATTTGCAAAGGAGAAAATTTATTGAACTGTTTTGACTGGGCTTCAGTGCTTCTTATACTGGGTTACAGCTGGTTTATTTTTTTAATAAAAACAGATCTATCAGAGTTCAACAGGTTTCAGATCATTTCACTCTTGAAACAGAATGTTTTGGTGAGCTTTAAATTATAATCTCTAGAGGGGGAGGACACCGTAACCCTGGAGTCTGGTAACTTGCTCTACTACCGGGAGGGCGACCAACAGTCCCCAGGTGGTGTCGGGTTTCTCGTTCACAAGTCCCTCGTAAACAACATAATAACCATCGACAGTGTGTCGAGCAGGGTGGTATAACTAATACTCAGAATATCCAAAAGATATTTGCTGAAGGTCATTCAGGTATACGCACCGACCTCGTCACACTCCGATGATAAAGTGGAGACTATGTATGAGGACGTAAGTAGGGCCATACATAGCTCCAAAACCCACTTCACTGTTGTTCCCATAACTTTAACGCAAAGTTAAGAAAAGCAGTGATGAGTTGAGAGTGGGGCAATTTGGGTATGGGCAACGGAACCCTAGGAGACAGAGGCTGGCCGACTTTCTGGAGAAAGAGGAACTCTTTATGATGAACTCTTTCTTCCAGAAGCCGCCTCACAGGAAATGTACCTGGCTGAGTCCCGATGGTTTCACGAGAAACGAGATAGACTTCTTCATGACCGACAAGAAACGGATATTCAGCGATGTCTCTGTGATCAACAGGGTAAAAACCGGTAGCGATCACCGAATCGTAAGAGACTCGCTGAATATCAATGTTAAACTTAAAAGGTCCAACCTGATGAAGTCTACGCTCCGACCTACTCGGCCCCATATTCAAAACCCCGAAAGCTTTCAACTCGAGCTCTCTAATAGCTTTGCTTGCCTTGAGAACTTAGTGTCAGTGGACGAGATCAACGACGGGCTAGTGGAAACTGTCCGCACGGTAGGGTCTAAGTTTTTTAGACCCTGTCGTAAAGATACCCCAGAAATTGACCGAGCAAACCTTAAACCTCATGGCTGAACGACGTTTGCTACAGTTGCAGTCTTCCGATGACGCGAAGTCATGAAGGCAGTTCAATAGACGGATATCTAAGTCCTTGCGACATGATCTGCGTCTCTTTAATACGAATCGTGTTAAAGAGACCATACAGCGAAACCAAGACTCTAAAGTGTTCGCAAAGGACAAGTCTATTGGGCAGAGCCAGATGACAAAGCTGAAACGGGAGGATGGCAGCATAGCGTCGACCAAAGCAGAGGTTTTAGGCGAGATCGAGAGGTTCTATGGACAGTTATACACTTCGGTCGCAAAGCCCGTTGACCGCTTGGTAGGAGATCCAAGAGCCAAGCTGTCCCGACATTATACCAAAGATATCCCGGACATCAGTCTGTACGAGATTAGGATGGCCCTGAAGCAGCTTAAGGAAACAAGGCGCCGGGCGACGACGGAATCACTTCAGAGCATCTGAGAGCGGGTGGAACACCGGTACTTAAAGTCCTCCAGAAACTCTTTAATTCCGTCCTCTTTGAGGGCAAAACGCCAGAAACATGGAGTAGAGGTGAGGTGGTGCTGTTCTTCAAAAAAGGTGAAAACAGCCTATTGAAGAACTACAGACCCATCTATTCTCCATTCTAAGTCATGTTTATAAGCTGTTTTCAAGGGTTATCACGAACCGTCTCGAACACAGACTTGATGACTTCCAGCCTTCCGAACAAGCCGGTTTCCGAAGAGGCTATAGTACCATAGACAACATCCATACGCTGCGGCAAGTTATACAGAAGACCGAAGAGTATAACTTGCCATTATGCTTAGCGTTTGTGGACTATGAGAAAGCCTTTGATTCAGTGGAAACATGGGTGGTACTTGAGTCACTCCAGCGATGCCGTATTGACTATCGGTACATCGAGGTGTTGAAGTGCTTGTATAATAACGCCACCATGTTGGTCCGAGTACAGGAGCAGAGTACTAAGGCGATTCCATTGAGAAGAGGCGTAAGACAGGGGGACGTTATCTCTCCGAAACTGTTTACTGCCGCAATGGAAGTCGCCTTCAAGATCCTGGAATGGCAAGAACTTGGCATCAACATCGATGGCGAATACATCACTCACCTTCGGTTTGCCGACGACATCGTAGTCATGGCAAAGTCGATGGAGGAACTCAGCATGATGCTCGATGGCCTCGACCGAGTTTCACAACGGGTGGGCTTGAAAATGAACATGGACAAGACGAAAATTATGTCAAATGCCAATGTTGTGCCCACTCCAGTCTCTGTTGGAAACTCGGTACTCGAAGTTGTTGACTCCAAGTGTAGTCCAGTTAGGTAGGTCCAACTTCGAGAAAGAGGTCAACCGCCGAATCCAACTCGGTTGGGCAGCGTTCGGGAAACTGCGCAATGTCTTTTCGTCCGACATACCTCAGTTCCTCAAGACGAAAGTCTTCAACCAATGTGTGTTACCAGCAGCGACTGATTAAGGGTTCTCACCGCCCTAGGCTTATTATGAAGACGCGCCCCCCGCCAGGCGTGTTACGGAGGACGGCCTAAAAAGTAGTACTCGTAACTAAGTAAATAGTAGTGTGAAAATTTTAACATGGTCATGGTTCACTGTTTACATGGTTTACTCGCCGCCCCCATGCCGCGCCTATGGGGAGGCCGGAGTTTGTCTGCCGACGTCCGTCACCGTGGGCGTCTACCACTGCGGCTTGGGTGGAGGGAGGACGCTATCCTCTCCCTCACGCAGCCCGCCTCCTCCATACACAGCATGACTGCTTCGCAGAAGGAGGCGACCGCTTCCCACTCCTTCTCGCCCCGCAGCATGGCTTCGACAAATGCCGGGCGCGAGAGGTCTCCGCCTATCGCCGTCGTGAGGACACAGCGGTGCTCTGCCCAAGCGTGGCACTGCTGCACCATATGCTCCACCGTGTCCTCAGGGCGATCCTCGCAGCAGTGACAACCAGGCGTTTCTTCCCTCCTTATCAGACACAGTACCTCCTGAAACTTCCGTGTCCGGTGAGTACCTGCGTCATGTGGTAGGTCAGACCGCCCGGAGGACACGGTGGAGCATACGGTGCAGGACTGCCCTGCTTGGGCGGAGCACCGTCGTGTCGTCACGCAGGCGATAGGCGGAGACCTTTCGCGCCCGGCATTGGTCGCGTCCATGCTGCGGGGCGAGACGGAGTGGGAAGCGGTTGCCTGTTCGTTCTGCGAAGCAGTCATGCTCGCGAAGGAGCAGGCGGGCCGCGAGAGAGACAGGCTACCGTCCTCCCTCCGCCCTAGACGCAGTGGTAGACGCCCACGGTGACGGGTGTCGCGGGACGATCTCCGGCCACCGTAGGCGCGGGCATGCGGACGGCGAGTAAAGGGCAACTTGCTGCCTGACCATGGACCATGCCCGGGTCGACGGCGCGTTGTGTTCCACGCGCGCCTTAAGGAGCGTTAGTATCATGACGGGGCCCCCCTATAGAGGGTCACAGCCCTGCCGGGGTTGCGGGACATATGTATACCGCGACTCCGGTACACAAAGGGCTACCGAAGGACACCGTGGATTTTAGTTAGTACAAGTCTGGCAGTCCTTCCCGCCCTACCCGGGGTGGGAGGACTCATTTGATGATTTTACCACGAAAAAAAAAATGTGGTAGGTCAGGACGGCGTGACTTCTTTCCAGCCACTCCTCAAAGAGGGGTCTTAATCCGCCGCGATTGCGGCGTGCCCGATGACATTCAACCTTAGGGTGGCAAACCATTTTTTAAGCTGACCGTACATAAAGGCATCTACCTCACGCATTATAAGACCAAAATCATGACAAGTGACTGCAGGCTACCAAGTAGAAAACCAAATCTATGTCGTGTTTGACCGCATGACTTATATTGGCTTAGTTTCTTTAGACAACTTAGTTTGCAATGCCATTGACCATGAGCGTGGTCATCTAGTGCGTGAAGTTGCTTCGACTCGAGTATTTTTTTTAAATATATACTCTAGAGAAAAAATAAAAATTAAATATTTAAAAAAAGAGGAGAGGTCATCATAGACAAGATTTCAGCGCCCCCCCGATCCTCGCGCCCTAGGCTGCAGCCTAATTAGCCTAAGGGTAAATCAGGCCCTGGTTACCAGTGATGAGTTACGGCACCGAAACGTGGTCTTTCACTATTGGCCTCATCTCAAAGCTCAAAGTCGCTCAACGAGCTATGGAGAGGGCTATGCTAGGTGTTTCTCTAAGTGATCGAATCCGAAATGAGGAGATCCGTAGACGAACTAAAGTCACCGATATAGCCCACCGGATTAGCAAGCTGAAGTGGCAAAGGGCAGGCCATATTGCTCGCAGAGCAGATGGCCGATGGGGTCGAAAAGTACTAGAGTGGAGACCACGGACTAGCAAGCGCAGCGTAGGACGTCCACCAGCAAGGTGGACAGACGACCTTATAAAGGTCGCCGGAAGACGCTGGATGCAGGTCGCTTCCAACCGGTGTAAGTGGAAATCAAAAGGCAGCCTATGTTCAGCAGTGGACGTCCTACGGCTGAGATGATGAATTGGAATGTTTGGGAAGTTAGCGAGTCTGAATTACATTTAATTACCAATTCAGAAAAAAAGGTATCAGAATTATTTACATTATTTTATTATCTACAATTATATCCACATTCGAATATAGTGGGAAAATACAATCAACACATTTATATATTTACATTGCAAACAGATCAAAATTAAATTAATTCAAAATAATTATTAGCTTTTATCAAGAAAGGTAGGTTATGCTGTATTCTTGGCGATTGGGAAAATTACTGGCCACGACTCATGACCTGCGGAAAATTCGAGGTACTACATTTTTCACATGGAATTTGATGTCATGACAAAGACACTAGCGCCGCGTATAAAGGTCATGAATGGTGGCGTGTATTTTAAATTTTAATAATTACGTGACTAATGTCAAAATGGTTGCGAGCGATACGTCCTCCCTCAAAAGGCGCCCCGCGCCGTCTAAATCAAAGAACAAACCGTTCTTGGTTTTATGTTGAATTTTGTCATTGCATATTATAATTGTTTAATACTATTATTTTACTTTTAAATGAGCTAATTATTTTTTTAATGCAAGCTAAGATAGTAACCTTAGTTATTCAATACTTTTTGATTGAATATTCAGTAAATATTGATAGTTAAAAAATATAATTTCGGACGAAAAAATGTCTAATTCTTCCTGTTTTAAAAATTATTTTTGGTGTATTTCTGAATGAAAAATAAAAAAGTGATTAATGCAGTCCAAATATAATCTTTCAGATGTACCATGGACATTTTCAAATATTATTTTACTATTATACCTTCTATGTAATTCGGTACCAAAGTATGACAAAAAGTAGAATTTTATGAAACATCCTTTGCAGAGACAAGGTTTTTACTCATGTATGTAAACAAATCTAAAAATTTGTTTAAAGCACTCCACGCAGAAATAATCAAACTTTCTCGAGTATATATCTTTTTTTTATTTGTGGCAATGACATGCCCAGAATCAGGTTCCAAAAGTCGCACAGAAACAACGAAACGTGTGAAAGCCCTCTTAACTCAAAAACAACGCTTAAAAACATTAAATAATTATGCATAATTTAATCGTTCACCAATAAACACTACATTCACGCCGAGGTCAATGCCACGGTCTGATAAAATAATATAAACATTGAATTTATTTTCTAACTAGTTCATCTGGAAATGAGCTATCACACTACGTTGGTCAACACTTCCGAAGGAAACAGACGACCATTGTAAAACTGGAAATTATAAATAATTTCGCGCTATTAAAGTTACTATAAGGTTAGACATGCGGACGGCGAGTAAGGTACGATTCACACCAACCGGATGCAAATATGAACTGTATTTACTGTTGATAGATTTCAATGTTCTTTACCGCATTGTAAAATGCCGCCGGTCCCGGCCGGTTGGTGTGAATCTTACCTAATGGGTGAGTCGACGCCCAATCATGGACAATGCCCAGGTCTACTATAGCTGTTTGCAATCTGACGGGGCTTTCCGTGAGAAGGCCAAAGCCTGCCTTGGTCATCAGGTAACCGGGACCCTGGAAAGTAAAGGGCTATTGAAGGATCACCTTTAGTCAGCACAGTCATGAGCAATAACATGTATACATTTAACAAAGTTCAAACGCAATTTACTCGTAAAATACTGGTTTCCGCTTTGAAATAAGACTTATTTCCTAATAGTAGGGCTTCCAAAATAGAAATCTAATGAAAAGGCAAAAGTTTAATCAATACGGTAGCAGAACATCACTTTTGAATACTGCTTAGTGTATACATACTATTGCTCGTGACAGTCGTGACTGTACAAGTCTGACAGTCCTGGTCCTGGTCGGAGGACTCATTCGATGATTTTTTTTTTGAGCCTACTCTGTGTCCCACTCCTGGGCAACATGATTTTAACATGGTAAAAAAGGTTAGCCATTGGTCACAATGCTAGCAATTAGCGGATTCTTAAACAGGGAACTGGTCAGATTCCTCTCGCTAAGCATACGGTAAGAACGCGTCCTTATGTGGAAGAAAGAAATTAGGGAAATATCTCAAACCGGATGGTCTCACAGGATGTTGTTGATAAATGCAGGATAAAAATACTTTTTTGTACCGCAGGTAGATTGGTATTTCCGTTCACAATTATGAGTAAATTGTCCCTTGTTTTTTTGTTTTTGAACAGACTGGCTTGTATTCTCTGAAAAATCGAATATTAACTTTTTAATATAAAAAGTCTCATGTTATACAATCTACTATTTATTAGTTGATTAAAAATTAGTTCTCCCCTCAATTACCACTGCTAACACTAGAAAGTAAATTAGTTCAATAAACTGTTGTTATAAACCCAATCAACACACAATATGCTAACTTAATTTATAAACTTTTATTTTTCCATACTGCTGGCAGGGCGTAGACTTTTTGACTCATGTTTCTATAGCAAACATTAATAAAAAACTAGAGTAGGTTCAATATCCTAACACAATGGACTTAGCCTAGTCATGACTGAAACTTAATTGCAGTATTTATGCCTCCATAATAGATATTTGATTTTAATAATTTCCGCAATCTGTTTCCTGGTCTAAGAAAAACAAAAAATGGCCACTACCGTATTGACCTTTTGACACGGCATGATATTTTCCTTGGAGAATAACAGCTATTTCAATTATTTTAACTCAATTGCCCAAAAAAGACAGTCCCTATGGCGATGAAGTGACGTCACTACGTTTTTTAATGGCGTCACCGACGTACCAAGAACTGAGGTGATTGGCCCAAAGTTTGGCCTAAATGATAAATAATGCACACTTCGTGGAAAGCCTTTCATTTCATGTCTATTATAATTTGAGTACCAGTTGATAATGACTGGTAAAACATATTATAATATCGTCTATAACCCACGCAGTTCGATCAACTTCAGGACAACTGGTCCCACTAAGTTTATTTCCCACCCTTGAATTATTAAAGAAATACCTTTCTAAAGGTCTTGATTGACTTGATTGACAGGTCTGGTTCAACATTTATGGTCGAACAAGAAACTCGTTTCTTTATTTATGGCTTGAATGCTACAATAGTAGTTCTTGATGTGCTTCATGTTGCAAAAAACTGTACTAATTCCGTGGGATATTCTAGCCTATGTAGTCCCGATTTCTTAAGGGTTTTCAAAGTAATCTGTTTTTTTTTAAATCTCATGGCAACTAGTTCTCTCTAGAACTCTTTTCTTCTTCTTTCTTTCTTTCTTTCTATATTAATAACTAGCGATCCGCCCTGCCTTCTCACAGGTGCAATTTGAGAATAAAATGTAGTCTATGTTACTCGTTGTTAATGAAGCTTTCTATAGATAAAAGAATTTTGAAAATCGATTCAGCAGTTTTGAGTCTATTCATTATAAATAGAAAAGGATATGAGTGAGAATTGAAAGCAGATGTATCGACTAAAAATTCTATCAGTTTTCAATAAAAACTAAAAGAAAGTCCAAACTATTCGTAAACCAAAGAACAACTTCACCGCTTGTAAAAGTAATTAACTCGAAGACCCATTTCTTACACCAAAACGAACACTAAACACGAAACCGTTTAAAAGAGAAGAATGGTAGACAAATCAAAACACGCAGATCTAATCTGGGCTATTGTTCGGGTATCTGCACAGTCATTCAATAAACTCCATACAACTGTAATTACCAAATTCAAATTCAAATTAATTTATTGTTTGTTACATGTAAAAAGAGATCTTAAAGTAAATATATATAGTATCAGTGTAACATACCATTAAGGTGTACAATATTATGGGGATATGTGGGTTACATTTTATTAATTTATGTCAATATTATAATCAGTTTGATATTACTTGGTCCAGTCACTCTTACATTAATCAAATTTTACATTAAGTTATACATTAAATAATAATTAAATTAATTTTACATCAAATACATTAAATAGTCCTAAATTGTCAATTAACCTGTTACATTATTATAAATCCTTGTCGTTAAAAAAGTTATTAATTGTGTAGTATGCTTTACCTATTAAAAATTCCTTAAGTTCGTGTTTAAAAGTATTGAGTGCTGAAATAATTTTTATACGATTTGGTATTTTATTATAGATTTTTACTCCTATTCCAAATATACTAGATTTAAATTTAACTGTTCTGCATCTGATTCCGGACAGTACATTTTTGTGTCGTGCACTTTTTAGTGTTTCATATTTATCAATATCACTTTTTATCATTACTGCCGCTTGATAAATGTATAGTGAAGGCAACGTTAAAATTCTTAACCTCTTAAATTCTTCTCTGCATGAGTCTGTCTGTTTCAGTCCGCAGATACTTCTCACACATTTTTTTTGGGCTTTAAATGCATTTTCTCTGTTTGAAGAGTTTCCCCAGAACAGAATGCCATAATTAAGCTGGGAACCTACATACGCGTGGTAGGCACTCAACAATGCATTTTCGTTTACAACTTTTCTTAGCATGTAAAGGGCATAAGAATGTTGGTTTAATTTTTTACACACCTGATCTACATGGATTACCCAATTCAGTCCATGATCAATATATAATCCTAGGAATTTTGTGTCATTGACTTCTTTTATTGCTTCGCCCTTATAACTTATTTGCATTTTTTTTGGTTTAGTGTTTTTATTAGAAAACGTCATGTAATTTGTTTTGTCAAGATTGATTTTAAGGTTGTTTTGAGTTAGCCAGTTAATGATAGCTTCCAATGATTTATTAATATTTGCATTATATTCCTCTTTATCCTCGTCAGTATAAATGGCTGTACTGTCATCTGCGAATAATATCATTTGCTCGTTTATGACTTTTGGGAGATCATTTATGTACACTAAGAACAATAAAGGTCCAAGGATGCTTCCTTGTGGCACACCATATTGTACTGTTTTTGGATCTGAAAGATAAGTATGTTCAAACCTTGTATCACTTGCTATTCGTTTTATTTGCGTTATTTGAAGTCTATTTGTTAGGTATGATCGTATAAGGTTTAGTGCATTTCCTCTTACTCCATATTTTTCTAACTTAGTCATTAGTATCTGATGATCCACATGATCAAAGGCTTTGGACATGTCCATAAAAATCGCTGTTATATGTTGTTTTTTAAAAAATTAAATAGTGCATCACCTGTTGACCTGCCTGTTCGAAAGCCAAATTGCTCATTAGCAAATATGTTGTTAACTTCGAAGTACTTGTATAAGTTGTTATATATGACCCTTTCGAAAATTTTAGCAATAACAGGTATTAAAGCGATTGGTCTGTAATTTCTCATATCATCTTTATTTCCTTTTTTAAGTAGTGGATTTATTAATGTAATTTTGAGTTTTAAAGGAAATACTCCCTGTTCAAGGCTGAGATTTATAATATGACTGAGTTCTAATGAAACGCTCAATTTTAATCACTTGATTAATTACTAAAAAGTGAAATGGGCGAGTAAGCAATAATATTTTAATACATACTAACTAGTATTATTAGAGGTATTTTTGGGTTGTATGATTGGGTTAATTTCCTAAACTAAATATCCAATTTAATTGTCTCTTTGGAATAATCTTTCCTGTGTGTTATAGGATTTGAATTATATATTTATATCATGCAAATTAGTCGAACTTTCAATCAATTTTTGTCTAGTGAGTCGGAAAAAGAAACAACGCGAATGGGCAATGGTGCGGGGGCCAAAACTTAAGGCAAACTCTAGCTAGTAAACTACAAAAACGCTCAATTTCAATCGCTTGATTTCTAAGTAAAAAGTGAAACGTTGGACGAACAAGCAATTAGCAATAAAAGTTCGTTAACCTACGTCAGGAGGCCAAAGACGTCGGTAATCGTCTGTGACCTTCGCCAGAACCATTGAACGATCCATAAAGGCCACCATGTCGTCAATTATGTCACCATTCATGGTGGTACAATAGGGGACGATACCGCGACTTATGTTCAGTATTCACCCGATACCATTGTTTATTTTGTTTTGGTTTCAGATTTATGCTTTGTGGTTTGAAATTGTGGATCTGCTGGTTGAATGGGAGAATGGGACAGTTTATTGTTAGCTGGTGAATGATGCGAGTGATTTTATTGATCAAAAAGTCAAATCGAATCAATCTGTTAGGACTAAATTATTCTGATCAATTCATTTTCAATGTTCAAGTTGATTTTCCCAAATCATGATGTAGTAGGACTTCCCACAGTTCGTGTAGACCTTAGCTCTCTTGAAATGGAAAAGTAGGCGCAAAGGTGTTTCAACCATAGCTATAGAGGATGGACTGAGCAATTAACCGCTCTGGAGCGAAAACCATAAATTGATCCATCTATCTTTCCTGTATGACGTAGAAAAAACAGGGGAGTATTCGCTTGTCTTTCTCACACTTCTACCCGCTTCTAATTGACATTTGGGTTTATTCAAGCTTTAGGCCATTCTCTATGTCTATGCTTTCAACTGACTTACGGGGTTGAACGAATTCATTTAATTCAGCTTTAGTATCACGGAATAATGATATTATATTTATCTAATCGTGGACAGGTGAAATTGACAATTAATTATATTCAATTTCATGATTGATCGATATTTTTAGTGTAACCTTGTGAACGATTAAAAAATGCTCGTAATTTTATCATATATCCGAGATTTTCTTCACCGGGAAATAATTAAATAACATGTTATAGATTTTTTGATTATTTTACCATTGGATAACTTATCATTTTTATCAATCATCACAATGTAGCTCTATAGATAAAAAATACAAAAGTACTCTAGCGCGATCTATGGTGCAAATGTATAACTAAATTCCTGCATGAACATTTAGAAAAACCCGCTTACAACAGCTGTCGGGATGAGCAACTTTACCCTGTTCCTCATACTCCCAAAAATTCCAATAAAAGTCGCTTTTATAAACGTACACTTTAAAACTCTGCACTTTAACAATGTCAAAGGCTACAGATAAAATTAAGTCAGTCTGGCTCTCATCCTGTCTTCTTTGTGTTCACAATTCTTATATTATTATCAGCTACAACATCTTACGAGCCAACTGCAGACAAAAATGTTCTTGTATAGTGAGTTTGTGACGAAACTAGGGTTGCCAACTATACTGTTTTGAACAGTATTATACTGTTTTTCACTAAATTATACTTTTTACTGTTGAACAAAAAAAAAGTATTCAAAATACTGTTTTCAGCATCAAAATGCAGACACATTATTATGTGTTACACTTAGACGCTCACAAATTTGTTTTTATTTAGTCAGAGGGCGCTCACTGCTCAGTGCAGCGCAGCCACAAACAAATCACACTGAGTTTACAAATAAAGATTTTCTTGAAATGAGTACTAGCCAAAAGTGGTGCCATAGTTTATTAGTAAACACTTCAGAAGAATTTAAAAACATAACTAAAATTGTCTCATATCTACTTTCTGTTCCTGCTACCTCAGCATTTACTGAAAGAGTTTTTTCAGTAATGAATTCTAAGTGTCGGGATGACAGAAATAGAGCATCTATCAATTTAATAAAAAATGAGCTCCTCATTTATTTTAATTTCAGTTTTAATTGTGATGAGGCGTATGAAGTTTTAAAAAATGATTGTAAATTAGTAAGTTGTGCGAGAAGTTCCAAAAAATATGTATTTAAAACAATAAATAAATAAAATACTGTTCGTTTTTCTAAAATACTGTTTAATTATCGTCATAGACCTGAAAATACTTTATTTCTTGAAAAAATAGTTGGCAACCCTAGACGAAACTGACCAGAAACCATTACATACACGGATTTAGAATTTAATAGCTACTAATATACCCCAAAACGTATTTAGAGTTCCGTACAAAAGGAGGTCGGTGTCTTTGTGAATCAGTTCAGTTTTGTTTCTGATGAGTTTTTAAAGTTTCAGTTGCATAACCGTTAAATTTGATTCGTATCTAGAAACATTGTAGTAGAAAGTATGATAAATTGAATCGCGGAACCCCTGGTGCTTTATCGTTATACTTTTTGACTGTTTGACCGAATATTCCATTTCTTATCTTTTTAACAATATCTAGGTGTCTAGACTTCGTTTGACACTCATAGTTTCCGTTTAAAAGTAATCTGTATGCTTATTTTAAAGTAGATACAAAATGACAAACACGTTAACAAAAACTTGATTTAATACGTTACATTTACATAATTATCGTGTTTGGGACTCTTCGAAAAGTCGTTATGATGTGTAACGTACATTCCAAGGTCGTCGATGACGGCATAAGGTCCCAATTTGGGTCCATGTGATAAAAGGATGAACATAACGCGTTTTCTCGGGCAGTATGCCAATCCTGATGTAATTCGTTGCCATAGGAACATTCCTTGTCGCTCTCAAGCTAAGTTCCACCTGACTAAAGGGAGTAAAGGGACGTTATTTGTACTTTCTTGGGGAGGATACACAGGATACACTAAAATATCTTCAACTAGCTTAGTAACAAAAAAAATACTTGCTCACTGAAATAGACCACCAAGGGCAAAATAACTAATTAATTCAAACTAAAAGCAATTAGTTGTTAAAGACCACATTTGTGGGCCCCGCGATAACTGATTCCGTCCATTAACTTTTGACATGCGGGATGATAGGGAACTGATTGTAACTTACTAATTCCACTCCTTGAACAATATGATTACCTTTGTTTAGCTTTTGGCTGCCTTGTTGCTCCTAGCTATATGATATCCCGGTGTGAAGTAATCTTATTGGGTTTTTCTATTGGAAAATTCGCAGTATATCAATATAATAATAGGTTTCCATAATTTTCCTGGTCAATAAGCTCTCTTTTCACAACACGGGTCATGTATATCACGGTCATTCGACTCGAATTGTGTTTCACCTAAGCTATGTTTCAAGACCACAGGAAATACAGACGCCATAATTATTTTTCCATTTTTAAGATCTACTTTTTAGGTATTGGGTGTATAATGTTATTAAATTAAAGTGGGCCTCTCAATATCGTCCGGGTTTACACAGGTGACGGTTTTACGCGTAGATTGGCGCGTAATCGAGCGTGTCGGAGAGATAAAACTAAGTAACGGCTTTCCCTGGGCGTCATTAAATCTCAATAAACGCAATTACACGCCGACCGTAACCTGTTAGGTGACTATCGATTTTCGTAGATAATGAATTAATAACGTGCGTGTAATGGCCCTAACTTGTGTTGTTGTTGTACCTTGAACGTGTTTTTTTTTAGGATTAAGGGGATTTTCTGAGGCTTTGTCATCACCTCTCGTAGTTCTCGTAGGAATTAGTAAACGTCCGATGACAAAAAAAATATAAAAAAATTAACGTGACCTTAATAACTGATTGTTTCTGGGGGCCTAAAAACGGCTAATCAAAATTTGAATCATACCTAATATAAATGTGTAAAATGATCTCCAAATAATTGCAGATGCCGATTGGCTATCTGAACTTATCTCCTACGTTTAATATTAATGCTACTTGTTGTCCTAACTCAAGACTTATTTGCATTAGAGAATCTGACAAGTCATGCGGTTTACTTCAAAACTGTCCCAGTTATGAACAAACAGCCCAGCCCCAACAAAACATGTTTTATGCAAATTGAAACCTCCAACATACATGCACATCGCAACTCAATTGATATCTGCTAAAGGAAGGAGCTATTCTCCATTCCGCATAAGATTTTTTTCAATAAAACCTGTCAGTTCTCACATTTTACTGATTTCCTGTTCACTTTCCTATCTAATGACAGTAATTTATACCGCATTTAATTAATTTAAAGCCAATAACGACTTGGGTGCCAGGTAAAGGCTGAAAGGTGTTCGACAACTTTTAGTTTCCAAGCTTGCAATACAGCTGTTGTATGTATAGTGCCAGAGAACATGTTCGTGTAAAGGCAAGAATATTAAAAACAAAATGATTATTTAACCGTTCTTCTTAAAGGTTATCAGTGAGTTAAAAGGTTTGAGTTTATCCTTATCTGATAGTTAACGGTAAGTGCTCTTAACCTGTTCCGAAGTATCTGTTAATTTCCGTTCAGCATTAATTATAATAAAGCGGTTTACCTCAACTTTTGTTTCATTCTACCGGGCAATACTTATCGCACATACATAATTGAGTCTAATAGTTTGCAAGAGAATTGTGCAGCTGTTTGCATTTATGTTTTCAATTGCTGCGACTGCGTTTAATTTAGCTTCCCAGAAAATAAGTCAGCAATTATTACGGACTACTAGAAGTAGAACTACTAGTAGTTGTGAAAAAAAGTTGATCGATTAAGCGAACTATCATTTATGCTTTCACTTTCACTATCTTCTTATGGGTATCAAAAAAGCGTGGGTTTGTGGAACGTTTAGTGAATTGTATATTGAACCCTCGTCTTTTAACGCTAGAGAGAAGATCAGGGACATACGCGATAAATAAGTTATTTTCGAAGGTCTTCTCCAAATCCCACCTGATTCTTCACCTAGACTTTAATTTAGAACATTGACGCATGATTAATATTTTCTTTCTTTTTTTGCAGACTACGAGGATCTACCAACACGTGACCAGATGTGGGCCCCAGCGCCGCATGAAATAGACCCCGACATATGGCCCCCACCGCCTGACAGAGACCCCAATGCGTGGCCCCCACCCACCAGTGTAGAACACAAGTAAGTACCATCTACTGTCAACAAATCAATTAACTCTGCCTACGCAGTAGGCTTGGTGGAGGCCAGTTGAAGATACAGGCTTTCCTTAGTTCCCCAAAACCACTTCGTCCCACTTCTGCATACAGTCTCTACCTGCCAGCTTTTAAAAGTCGCCTTCTACTACGGTCAACGCTTATTCACTGCAAGACAACTGGGATAGTTGACGACCATTCAATGGCAGCCTATAACATTCTTACTGCTATGACACTGGCTTTCTCTAGAAGAAATGAAGTATTGTATTGAGCGGGATAATAGATGACACAATAATCTAAGAAATTTATTAGAAAGAGGTTCACTGCCAAAAGACGTACGTATTACGTACATTGATGCTAGCTTGTTGATTTTTCCATCAATCTCGAAATTATATTATTTTGGGGTTATTTCAAAGGAAGCCCTCCATGCAGCTGTAGAACCCAGCAAAACTGCAGAATAATTTGAAGATTGTATTGCCATTTTCTGTAATTATGATAAGTATACTGGCACCATATTGCCTTTTTCGTCGAAATACGTCGTCGTCAACGGTATTTAGCATAAATGAATCAGCGCCAAAAAATCCTAAATGCAATAACATTTAAAACCTGTTGACATCCTTTCCCTCTATTTTTTTTAGTCTGTGATGGTTTCTACCTGGCGAGTTAATTAAGCTGTGCAGTTAGCTTCATTTAGCGTGGTGCAGCTAAAAGTAACAGTTGAAGTTAGCACGTGGCCGCGGTGCATGTGTTAACTAGTTTAATAACTGTGACAAACCAAACTTTGTTGTTGAACTGACTTGCTGTTTGTTCTAAGTTGTCCTAAAAATAAATGTTGAAGTTAGATGGAATTGAATAGTATAAGGATTCTTAATTTTAATTTCAAAATTGGTATAGTCAAGATAAAGTTAGTCCTGCCTCTTATAAAGATGCGGTGGTGACACTATGCTCCAAGCTTCTTCTCTTTAATCAACATCAATCAGGTGTTTTTGGATCTACTCCTTCCATTCTTGCTGTTTTGTTATAAACGGTGGATGACCAAAAATAACCAAGAAAACGTGCGACACACACCAACTCACAATGGGCCTGCTGGGGCTATAGTAGACCACAACCGCCGTATTTATTTTCTTACTAGAAAATTCAAATAAAACCATAACGTTACAACATATTACCAAATAGCGGTCAAATTATGTAAATACCACTACAAGGATCTACCTTTATTACTCATATTGGGCAAGGCCCAAAATTGATCAGGCAAATCACAACATCGCCTATTCCAAAAGTAGTATCACTCCAAATGGTATCATTACACCTTCGTTTCACTTCGTAATCATTCGGAAATGAGTTGCGTAGGCGCCGATGTGTCGAAGGTCATTAATGTTTGCATCATAAACGTGTACTTTTGTGCAGAAACAGCTGTTTGTAACAAAGGACATTTTGACGCACAGGTGTTAGAATTAAACTCGCTTTTATGTTCTGATGAATTGATTGACCTACTTAGATTTATCGGTTTGGCTTCTGAATAAAGGACGGAGAAGGATTCCTAAGGTATTCTGCTGGTAGAAACGGACGGGAGGCTGTTAGATTCGTCCTGACTGAAATCCACGGTGTTCCTTCAATAGCCCTTTACGTTTAAGTGTCACGGTTACCTGTTAAGACAGTCCCGCGACCCCGGCAGGCTTTGGCCCTCTAAGGGAGGCCCTGTCAGATTGTTGACAGCTCTTAGAGCCGTGCAGCTAACATGACGGTGTATGGCTATCAGAAGTAGACTTGTCAGGCACACTGATAGCCATACATACTGGCCGTCGTTTCCAGCGCGCTGTGAATTTGACGATAAACTGGATCGTGTATGGCTGGCGTTAGATAGACAACCATTGCCACAGAAAACACTGCGGGATACAGTACAGCCTGGGTGTCTCCCATTCGATAGCATTCTTCACGTTCACAAAACAAAAACTCTTCCTCATCATACAAATAATTAAAATTACTAACATTAACAATACAATCATACTGTTTTTTAACCGACTTCAAAAAAAGGAGGAGGTTATCAATTCGACTGTATTTTTTTTTTTTTTTTTTTTATGTTTGTTACCTCATAACTTGCGACTGGGTGAACCGATTTTCATGATTCTTTTTTTATTCGAAAGCTGGTGCTTCCCGTGTGGTCCCATTGTCACCATTTCAGGATCTGATGATTGGATCTTGGAGAAATCGAGGGCAACCCTCAAATTTTATTGGCAGACACATAGTTTTTCGCAAATCTTATGAAGTAATTCAAGTATTTGCGTATGGAAATCATCATCTCATGTACCTGAGCTGATGATGGAAGGTACAACTCCTCAAGTAAGAAAACTATGTTTGTATTCGCTTATCTCCGGAACTACAAGTCCGATTTAAGTAATTCTTTTTTTGTTGTACTATGTATCGTTCAACTTAGGGAATACTGCAAATTTCATCAAAATCGGTTCAGTAGTTTTTGAGATAGGGAATGAATTAAAGAGATGTTAACGATGTTATTACCGGTGCTACGGATTACAAAATTCTAGTGCACATGTAAGAAAAATGATGTATTTGACAAGAATTTTGGTTGAATATTTAAACTAAAAAGAGTAAAATAAAAAGTTTTTCAAAAAAAAATGTGACCGCCTTCAAAAACAACCACAAAAAAGGGTAAAATAACCTACAAAACTTTTCTTTCGGAAGTCGGTGGCAAAAGAGTCAATGAAATTAATAAAAAAAGTCACCGACTTCCGAAAGAAAAGTTTTGTAGGTTATTTTACCCTTTTTTGTGGTTGTTTTTGAAGGCGGTCACATTTTTTTTTGAAAAAGTTTTTATATCTCGATGCATTTAAATAGGACATTAACTTTTTAAACCTACAGTTTTAAGACGATAAGACAAAAAATCGCACAGCTGTTTCTTGTTTTTACACAAAGCATAATGTTCTTGCTGCGGTTAAGTAATAAAGATAGTTAATTACGTAATGTGGGAAATATACTCGTACAGATCTATAAATAATGTAGTCATTTATGTCAAGATAAATTCTGCTGAAATAGAATGTTGTTTATATTTTGTGCAGCTATGATTTCACAACAATGACAATAAAGTAGTTTAATTCTCTTTGCTTCACAAGGACACATTTGACGATTAGTAATGAATGGTATATAACGGGGACGAAAGGATGGCTTAAATGAAGTAAACGTTTTAATAACAGTAGGTATACAAAGTTATTTTGGTCGCAGTAGGGAACAATTTGGGCTTAATCACAGCCTGCCTGCCTGCGGTTGCGGCAATGTCTAACTACCCTCCCATACAAAAGGGGAATTGAACGAAAAGGGTGGTTTTTAGTTAGTCAAGTCTGACACTCCCTTCATTCCAACCCAAAAAAAAACTGAAAAGCTTGACTTTCACTAACATAGACTGTTAGTGAAAGTCAAGCTTTTCAGTTTTTTTTTGGGTTGGAATGAAGGGAGTGTTGCTGCTTTTCATATTTTTGGGTTCTGTGTCTCCTATAGCTTACCATAACATTGATCCTTAGCCACGCCATTAGACAAGACATATAATAGCACAATATGAAGCATATCACTACAAATTGTGTGGTCGTTCCTGCCACTGTAATTTTTTTTAAGTCTGGGGCAAACCCACCACACTATTCCCAAACCACTGCAACTCCTGAAAGCCTGAATCAACAGTGGCAACCACCAGAAAAGCGCCGAGACAATTAAGCTCGACGTGTCCCGGAGAATGAATATAACTGTTTTGGATCCAATGTCCATACTGTCCACTATCCGTGTGCAAAGCCAACGTATGCATGAACACAGGCGTAATGTCCAATACAACCTGCATCTACATTCACACCCAATCCCAACCAATTACAGCTAACTTCCTTACAGGAAAATCAATCTAAATCACAGTACATTGTCCACAGAGGTCCCCCCACAATGAAATCGGCACGAGGTAACCCACGGACGGCTCGCACGGACAATAAAAAGATCGCGCCAGGGAACCGCAATGCCACCTCCTCAAATCGGAAGACTTCAGATTTAAGGAACCCTAAGACTGCACCAAATAAGGCACATAGCGGTAAGTTACATTTGATTTACTTTTCTACAGTAATACTACACACATCAAAAGTGTCTAGGGATCAAGCATTTTTATGCGGATTTCTTGAGATTGAGATGTGGCTTTGTAATAAATTTATGATTTTATAAATTTATATGGATCCTTTTTGGTGCATTTCATAATTTGAATCAGGAACTGTAAATCAAATTCGAGTAAAAGATGAAAATCAGCTGTCAATATTTTCCCTATAAAAACATACAACGCATTGAAGACATTATTAGTGCTACTGTTTCCCTACTACTGATTAAAACCAACGTTATTATGGAGCGGCGACGTCATTTAAGCAGGGAAGAAATGCTCAGAGCCGTGGGAATGATAGAAGCTGGTTCCCGGCAACGTACTGTGGCTTTAGCTCTGAATACAAGTCAGAGTGTTATCAGTCGACTTTGGACACGTTACCGAAGCACTGGTACCGTGGCTGAGCGCCATGGAGGACGGTATCGCTGCACCACACGGAGACAAGACCGATACATTCAAATCTTAACTCGAAGAGCTCCAACAATAACCGCCATGATGTTAGCCGTGAGGCTTCATCACTCTTCAGGGAACTTAATTAGCGACCAAACAGTCAGAAACCGCTTGCATTCCCGAAGACCGCTACGGGTACCACCTATAGCAATGCACAATCGTAGGATTCGATATCAATGGGCTCTTGAACACAGAAATTGGGCAGAAGAACAATGGCGTTTCGTGTGCTTTTCTGATGAGCCTCGTTTTGGTATGAGACCGGATACAAGACGTATACGACACTGGAGAACCCCTGGACGCCAACAGCGATTAAAATCCTGCCAGGAAGTCCATCCTTATAGTGGTGGAACCATCATGGTATGGGCGGGTAATTGGATCGGCGGAAGAACTGAGTTGATTTGGATCAGAGGCAACCTCAACGCTCAAATTTATGCTGAGACGATTGTATCAGACGTCATCGTTCCTCTACAAGTGCAAATCGGTCCCTTATTTCAGTTAATGCATGATAATGTACGACCGCACACCGCAAGAGTTGTAAGACAGACTCTCGGCGCAGCTAACATCAATGTCCTGCCCTGGCCTGCTCAGTCGCCAGACTTGAACCCGATTGAGCATGCGTGGGATATGCTACAGAGAAGAGCTCTGCCGAATATGGAGGGTATCCAGTCGCAAGAAGACCTTTTTTTGTTGTTGCAACGAACATGGGCGGCCATTCCACAGCGTGATTTGGATGAACTCATTTTGAGTATGCCAAACCGATGTTCTTGTGTTGTTAGTGTTCGCGGTAGAAACACGGATTATTAATTGTTTAAGTTACCCAATAAAATTTTAAAGAAAACTGTTATTTCAGTCTTTTTTTCGAACTTTAATGTTAGTGGTTCAAATGTCAAAAATCCCTTTATTAGGAAAATGGCAAATTTCTTTATGAATGCAAAGGTGACTTGGTTTATCGTTACTGTGACAAACGATAACACTTTATTTGATGAATCCTTAAAGAACATTTTAATTAATATCAATCAGGAGAAAAGTTATTGCAAAAATATATGTTGATCCCTAGACACTTTTGATGTGTGTATTATAAAGAGGAAAGATTTGATTGTTGTTTGTATTGAATAGGTCTGCACCGATTTCAAAAATTCTTTCACTATTTGAAAGTTGCTTTGGTCCTGAGTGACATAGGCAATAATCTGAGCGGGCGAAGCCGCTGGCAGATGCTAGTTTTAAATAATTTTGTGTACGCCTGGAATTCAGACAACAATCTGTGTTTTTGCAAGTGACGTAAAACCGTTTCAATTTCATATCAAATGATCAGTGGGACCAATGGGAATCCCCATGCAACTAATTTAAATGATCAGTGGGACCAATGGGTATCCCCATGCAACTAATTTAAATGACCAGTGGGACCAATGGGTATCCCTATGCAACTAATTTAAATGACCAGTGGGACCAATGGGTACCCCCATGCAAATTAATTTAAATGATCAGTGTGACCAATGGGAACCCCCATCCATGCAACTAATTTAAGGGCCGTGAAATTTCAGAAAGAAAGGAAGGGAAAACCATTGTGCATTTCGAGGTACATACTAGAATATGCGTTGTCGGTTAATTAGAAAATGTAAAATTTTTGTGTAAAAGTACTTATGGCGCTTCTGACAAAAGATGTATTGACAAGGATAAATACAGTTTTCTACCCTTGGTACTCCAAATTGTGGCCTTTTCAAATCGATTTATTATAATAATAGCTCATAAACTCCATGTACACACAACCACAGCTTTGTTTTTCCCTGTCGATAACCCCAAAGTTACAATAATTCTGTTTGTAGGAAAACATAAGACTTACACATTAATTTGTTAACGTAGGTAGTGCAAAACAAAAAGGGAAATAGTTATTCTCACTACTATTACGAAACAAAACCTAACTCGTGGATATTGTTGTGATATTTTACGTAAATGAATAACCACAGGAAGCAACAATGAGATGGTTTCATAATACAATACGATCTGTGGTCACTGGCAGCGGTTGATCGAATCAATACAAATTCTAAATACGTTTCATACAATCGATTTATAATAACAATGTTTTAACAATAACACGACTCAATGGCTTTAAAAGGTTTACGATAGCTATTTTTTATACAGAAGAAAAAATTGTAAAGGTAGGTAGTTGTAATAGGAAGTAGGTTGGTCTCGGTTACAAATATGGAAGTACATGACTTAGAATCAATGTTTACTGATTAATTATACGTGTATTTTGTATGCAAAGCACGGGGATTTATAATGTAAATCGTGCGCTGAGATGTTAACCCATATACCGCTTGGCTTGACAGTTTACGTTTTAATAGCTTATGCTTATCAAATAGCTTGAAATTGTCTGAGTGACCAGTTTAATTAATATCCAAATGTGTCTAATTCTGTGTAATGTGTCTCTATGACAAATCTTTTAAAAAAATATTTTCTGCTACAGAAAAATTGCACTAGAAAAACGAAATGACATAGGAATTCACTGCTTTCATCAAACAAAAATACTGCCTAATTACATTTATAATATCGAATCTTAGTAAAGTTACTCATAGTTTATCACTTCTTCTTAATATTTTTTTTTGCCACAAGACGTGCTCCGGATAACCTAGTTCATAAAAACTAAACTTTGTCACAAAAAGCAGGAATTGCCAACTCATAAAATGCACGTCTTATTGCTTGTGTCAATATTACATAAATAATGATAAATGTTTGCCAGTATGGACATAAAACGTGCTCGCCTCTACGGAGACCTTAATAAAAAATGTATACAAAGAGGTGATATGACAGGTACAAAAACACTTTATAAATACACAAGAAATTGAGAGATCAGAAGGCTAATTCCGTACCGGTCAACCGCTGCAACTTTGCCTGGATGTCCAACTTTGCCTTCTTTGTTTCAACGTGTGACGTTTATTGGTGATAACGCGGCGTCCACCCGTGGATCACCTGTCGACAGGTACTACTCGTAATACTATTATCCTACTACTATTATAAAGGCGAAAGTTTGTAAGTATGTTTGTTACTCTTTCACGCAAAAACCACTGAACGGATTTGGCTAAAATTTGGTATACAGATAGTTTATAACCTGGATTAACACATAGGATAGTTTTTATCCCGATTTTATGTTCCCGTGGGATAATTTTCGAGTTGTAGCGGGTGAAGCCGCTGGCAACAGCTAGTATTATTATAAATGCGAAAGTTCTTAGGGATTTTTGCCTGAATATTAGTTACTTAGTAAAGTGCATTATCACATAAAATATTTTTCATCGGGATATTTCATTCCAGTGGAATCGATTTTGACATACACCGCGGGCGAATATTAAAATTTACACGCTAAAATACAACGACGATATAATAATAGACTCCGCATGCACGATATAAGGAACAAAACTATTCTGTCAACTCGCTGAGGTACTACGTAAGCGAGGGGGACGGGGTACTGCGTTGTGATTGGCTAACTCAAGGTCTGTTCTGTTTCAACGTATGTTTACGGCTCACAGGATTGGTCGAAATGAGACGGATATAAGACTTTTTTTGCCTAATGTGTTGACAGACATCGGTCGCCTGTTATTAGGAGTCTAGTAATATATCGTCGTTGCTAAAATAAAAGCAAAATTGGAATAAATAGATTTTTTCTACGTGCTGATTCAGAAAATACACTGCATGTGACAATCACTGCTAAATGTGAAATTGTAAGCAAACTGCACTGCGCCTTCAAGTTCAAGGTGCATGACAATGTACAGTATCATGAAAAGAAAAGAAAGAAAACATTTGCACTAAACATGACGCATAACATAACATAATAGCAGGGGGAAGTATGCGTCATAATTCTGTGAGACATACGTCTGTGCTAATGTCCTTTTTGGAAGGTTTTTATTCCCTTATTTATTTACATACATATTATCATCCAAAATTCAGAAGTTTTTGTGTGAAATAGTAACAAATACCATCCATCTATCCTCAATAAAATTTGTATTTGGAATAGTTTAAGACTTAGACACTCAAATATTACAAAAATAAAATATAACATTAAATTGTTAGTATGACATTGTTAGAAAAATACCAATTATATTTCACTTTCAGAATAACTACATTATCAGAGGGTAAATTAGGGTCAATTATTTGCTTTTAAAATTGCACCTGAGTTCAGGTGTCGGAACAATGTTCGATAGTTATTGAACATTAGTTCCGAGTACTTCCGAGTATACCTTCTGATTTTAACATTCCTTGTGTTACTTACATAGACATGATATTAAAATGGTCTCTCACGTACTTCGCAGCTGGGCTTAGCAATAATGTTACATTTTATTGTTTAGCATTTGTGAGAATTCTGTTAACAGCCGTGCTGTTCCGTCGTTTGATGCGATTGTTACGTGATTTTTAAGTTAAGACGTACTTAAATTCATTTTAGTAGGTGCTTGAAGGTATGTGTAAAATTGTCTTTAAATTTGCAGTAAGTATCGTGTTTGCATTCTGTGTACAAACCCTTCCCCCAATCAGTATTTTCGCAATCAAACATGAATGTTTTTTTGTGATACTGTTGATAATCGATATAAGAAATTATACAGATTGGGTTGGTAGATGTGCCGCCTGTACTATAAAAACAGGTAACATGTGATTAAACAGGAGACGTGCGGGAATCAACCAATCATATTACTTAAAATTCTCTTCGCTTTTTAGAGAGATCTTCTTCATTTGTTGATATTAAATCCTGGTTTCCACTGGGAACAGAGTGGGCCCATTAATGACGTCTTTTGTCTTGCAAGAGAAAACTGCTTGATATGTGTTTCCACAAACAAAGAGTTGAGCGGAAATGACTCAGCGGACAAAAAGGGTAAAAATTAGTTCGCTCTGGAAATCGGACGATAAAACTCCTGATGGAAAGGCAAGCACAAACATGAAAAAGAAGTTTGCTCTGCGTATTATAACTCTTTCATGCAAAAAAAAAAGTCTTAACACGCCGTAGTAACAAGGATTTAACCACAACTTGAAACAGGGGATTTAGCCCCGTCCCAAAGAGTAGTGTAAAGGTATTGTTTAAAATTATACTGCTCGTCATAAGTACATATTAGTTCGAAATCTCCCGTTTTTCAGATTCTGTCGAAGTGTTCATGTTTTAAGACTTGATTTCTGCTTTATTCACAGCAAAAACAAAAGACACAAGCAATAAAGATCACGGCAAAGATAAACAGGACAGAGACAACAACAATGGCGACACAGACGACGAGAAACATAAAGAGGAAGAGAGAAGGTTCGAGCCCCCGTCGGCGGCTGACGGCGACCTCGTCGACATGCTCGGTACGTTATATTTTAATATACAATTCTTATGTCTAAGGTCCCCTAAGAGGAGCTCGTGGCTAAATAATTACAGCCCCACAGGCCGATCTTCCGGGTTAAGCCGCGCTTGCCGAGGTTGGTCTGTGGATGGGTGACCATCTGTCTTATTGTATAAAGGGCTGGTATCCGCAACTCCGCGTCATATGCGCGTATTTTGCGTGCGAGTGGGAAATAAATCATTCGATCCACCCCAGCTCGCCGAGGAAAGCCAGCAGCGCCTTCGGGTTGCCGACGATCTCGCTGAGAGTATCTGGGTTACCGAAGTACTTTGCCCTGTATGAAGCAATCTCAGGGCAGTGTAGGAGCACATGGGCTGCTGTCTCGTCCGCCGCCATACAGGCTCTGCACAGGGGGCTGTCTGTGATACCTAGGACAAAGAGGTGTTTATTAAAGGAGCCGTGTCCCGTTAGGGCGGCTGTAATTGTACGTAGCTACTGTTTGGTTAACCTGAGCACGAGTTTGGTGAAGCGGCTATTGATGGCGGGTAGCGCCTCCTTGGCTTGTCTGCACTCACCCTGATCCTGCCACAGGCAACGGTGTAAATTACCTGTGCGTTCCCTGACCAGAGTACGTATGTAACCGAAGGGGAGTGGCACTATGATCAAAAATCAAAGCATTTATTTCAAGTAGGCCAGTTACAGGAACTTTTGAATTGTCATAGACAATTAAAGGAATATTAAGTATTAAACACTAAAAAGTTATGGTGCTACAGTCCCAGTCACAAGACATAAAAACTGTGAAAGTACCGTAGATGCTCGTTCCAAGTCGTAGATCTCTATGGAGAAGAACGTGCAAGAAACTCCATGGACACTCTTTTCAGATCGCCAAAATTATTACAGAATCATTGTTACATCATTCATTCTTAGATGGTACATTATGTGAGAACGATGTAGCAAGTTTAAAAGTGTCCATAGTAAAATTTAAAACAAAGACAATTCAGAAATAAAAATCAATAAATTAAAATAAACCGTGGCAGCTAAGAGATGACCAGTCGCAACTGACAGCGCCCGTTCACGAACATGACACATGCATCAGCATCATTCGGCTCAACCATTTTGAAGGGAGCCAAATGATCCGACACACGCGCCACCATCAGCGAGACATTTGAGTGAGCATGACACACTCAACCGCCAGGGTCATTCAAGTCAACAAGAGACGTAGGTACTCAGAATGACAGCTCTGAAGTACATAGTACTCACACAATGTCGGCTATGAAGCTATATAATACAAGGAAGATTGAATCTATACAATGCAAATACAGTTGTACAATCTTCAGCAGCTCCAACAATGGTATTAAGTATACTTCCACTATCAATTTATTTATACATTCACTGTCTCATGGAGCAGGACCAGCATGGAGCCTAGCATTATTATCAGCGACTAGCTGTGCCCGCGACTTCGGTCGCGTGGATGTCGGAACTTAACAATGTATTTTTTTAGAGCGAAGCGCTGTGGGAGGATACCGATACAAATCATTTTCTTTATCCTTTTTTTTAGCGTCATAAAATCGTCAAATTAGTCTTCTCACCCAGGGTTGGGCAAGAGGGACTGTCAGACTTGTATTGACTAAAATCCACGGCGTCCTTCAATAGCCCTTTACGTTCCGGGGTCACGGTAGCTCGTAAGTCCTACGAACCCGGCTGGCTTTGACCCTCTAAGGGGTTTGACCCCCGTCATTATGCTGACGCTCTTTGAGGTGCGCGCGGAACACAACGTTGACGTCGACCCGGGCATGGTCCATGATCGGACAGCGAGTCCCCATTACTCGTCGCCCGAATGCCCACGCCTGTTGGCCAGAGATCGTCCTGCGACGTCCGTCACCGTAGGCGTCTACCATGGCGGCTGGGTGTGGGTCGTGAGGTGGACGCTGTCCTCTTCCTCACGCGTCCCGCCTCCTCCTTCGCTGGCATGACTGTTTCGCAGAAGGAGGCGACCGGTTTTCACTATATTTCACGTCAACCAATGCCGAGCGCGAGAGGTCGCCGCCTATCACCGTTGTGAGGACATGTGCGATGCTCTGCCCAAGCGGGGTAATTTTGCACCGTATGCTCTACCGTGTCCTCTGGACGATTCTTGTAGTGGTGACACCCACGCGTTTCTTCCTTGCCCATCCGACACAGGTACCTCCCAAAACTTCCGTGTCCAGTGAGGATCTGCGTCAGGTGGTTGGTCAGGACGCCGTGACACCTTCCAGCCATTCCTCAAAGAGAGGTCTTACCGCCGCGATTGAGGCGTGCCCGAACATCGGTTTCGATAGTCGCTCCCTCCATACTGCCCCCTTTTTTTTTATCGTGGCAAAATCATCAAATGAGTCCTCCCGCCCAGGGCGGGACAGGAGGGACTGTCAGACTTGTACTGACTAAAATCCACGGTGTTCCTTCAATAGCCCTTTATGTACCAGGGTCACGGTTATCGAGTGAGACAGTCCCCCGACCCCGGCAGGCTCTGGCCCTCTTAGGGGGCCCCCATCAGATTGCTGACAGCTCTTTGAGGAGCGCGTGGAACACAACGCGCCGTCGACCGTCGATCGGGCATGGTCCATGATCGACGGCGAGTCACCCATTACTCGCCGCCCGCATGCCCGCGCCTACAGTGGCCGGAGATCGTCTTGCGACGTCCGTTGCCGTGGGCGTCTCCCGCGGCGGCTGCGTCGTGAGGTGGACGCTGTCCTCTCCCTCACGCGTTCCGCCTCCTCCTTTGCTAGCATTACTGCTTCGCAGAAGGAGGCGACCGCTTCCCATTCCGTCTCGCCCCGCAGCATTGCCTCGACCAGAGCCTATCGCCGCTGTGAGGATACGGCGGTGCTCTGCCCAAGCGGGGCAGTCCTGCACCGTATGTTCTACCGTATCCTCCGGGCGATCCTCGCAGTGGTGACACCCAGGCGTTTCTTCCTTCCCCATTCGATACAGGATCCATACCGCCCCCTGAGGTGGCGCCGGAGCTCTTCCCGGCGCGCCTCGACTTGTCTGACTTGCAGCGGGGATTGGCCAGTGCTTCTTTATAAATACATCCCGTCGGACGGCAAGCTACCCTTTACTCCCCGTCCGTAAGCGGCTGAAATATGACCCACTATTTCCGACGCCCTGGGCGTCTTCAGCGGTGGCTTGGGTGAGAGGTAGAGGGTGTACTTTCCCTCACGCGCAATTATGATAATATGCTAGTATTGCCCAGGCAGTAATAATTTTGTTGTGACGTGACATTATTTTGAAACTATGATATCTCCTAAGACATTCATTGAAATCAAACGATGTCACGGGCAATTTTGTTCAAAATTAAATGCCTGTGATGATTAACGTATTTATTTTGATAAGGATTAATATCATATTAATGAAAATACCTTCGCAAATAATGCATTACTTTAAAACAAATTTGATTTCCATAAAAAAGGTTAAAGTGTCTTAATCTTAAAAGATAGATATATGCTCTCGCGGACTTTATTTTAGAACTTTTTATGAGGAATAATTCCGTAGTACATAATTTTTGCGTATCTTTAACCGTTTACGCAGCGCACGCAACGAAAGCTCTCGAAAAGGAATACATTTTCCCGATTTTGAAACATTTCTCATTACTGCTCCGCTCCTTTTGGTGATAGCGTGATGTTATATAGCCTATAGCCTTCCTCGATAAATGGACTATCCAACACAAAAAGAATTTTTCAATTCCAACCAGTCGTTCCTGAGATTAGCGCGTTCAAACAAACAAACAAACAAACTCTTCAGCTTTATAATATTAGTATAGATATAGTCGCTCAGTTTGTAATATCGTCGGCCTAATTCGTTAACCTGCTAAGTGCATTTTTGCAAAGTTTACAGGACGAAGATAAAACTGAATTATATCTTTATTAGTTTAACAATCAAAATTTTGAAAATCCCGTTGGTTTCTATATTTTTTCTTGATATTTTAAAAACATAATATTTAAAAAAATCTGAACAGATTCTTCAAAAATGAGGAAAACGTTTATTTAGCAGTTATTCGAGGTGAAATTTCAATTTGTTTGAGGACTTAGCAGTTTTTATCTTTTTGGTATGGTGTATAGATAATTGAATAGGGCAGTTAAACGAATTCAATCAGTAATCAAATAAATTATTTATTATTAAAAATTTAACAATCAGTCCCTCTTTAATAAGAAACAGGGTTAAAATATCTAAACTAAACTCTTCATCGCATTGGTGTGAGGGGTTCGCATCGGGGCGGCGGCGGCGTCGGGAAAACGATGAAGTACTTGAGACTCGTCCTCGACAGCCCGTAGAACTTCAGGGAACACTTCCTGCGTTTGGCCACAAAGCTAAACCAGGCAGCAACCGCCCTCAGGCGACTCCTGCTCAGTCTCAGCCGGCCAAACGCCTCTTACCAGAAGGTCATGGCTATGCGGATGATCCGAGGATACCGCACGATCGCCGGTGAATCAGCCAATCTCCTTGCCGGATGCTGCCTTGGGATCTGAAGGAAATTGCTCTCCAGCCCGTCTACGAGTGGCGCGTGGAGGCGCAGCGCCGCCTACCGCCCGCCGCGGTGAATCCCCGCTGCCTCGACTTCTCGAGGCGCGGCGGGAAGAGCTCCGGCGCGATCTCAGGGCAGTATGGAGGGAGCGACTGTCGCAACCCAGGTCCGGCACGCCGCAATCGCGGCGGAGACCCCTCTTTGAGGAGTGGCTGGATAGGCGTCACGGCGGCGTCCTGACGTCCTCATCGGACACGGAAGTTTCAGGAGGTACCTGTGTCGGATAGGGAAGGAAGAAAGGCCTGGGTGTCACCACTGCGTGGATCACCCGGAGGACACGGTGGAGCATACGGTGCAGGACTGCCCCGCTTGGGCAGAGCACCGCCGCGTTCCTCACGACGGCGATAGGATATTACACGCCCGGCATTGCTCGAGGCCATGCTGCGGGGCGAGACGGAGTGGGAAGCGGTCAGCTCCTTCTGCGAAGCAGTTATGCTAGCGAAGGAGGAGGCGGGACGCGTAAAGGTGAGGACGTGGCTGCGTCCACCTCACAGCCCAGCCGCAGTTGTAGACGCCCACTGCGTTGGACGTCGTAAGACGATTTCCGGCCACCGTAGGTGCGGGCATGCGGGCTCCGAGTAATGGACGAGTCGCTGTCCGACCATCGACCATGTCCAGGTCGATGGCGCGTTGTGTTCCATACACGCCTCAAAGAGTGTCAGCACAATGACGGCCCCCTTAGAGGGCCAAATCCTGCCGGTGTCGGGTCTTACGTATATCGTGACCCTGGAACGTAAAGGCTATTGAAGGACACCGTGGATTTTAGTCAGTACAAGTCTGACATTCCCTCCTGCCCTGTCTTGGGTGGGAGGACTCATTTGATGATTTTACCACGATAAAAAAAATGGTAAACTCTTCATAAACAATCAGTAATCGTTATAATATACGTTATTATAATGTGTTGTCTGTCTTGTAGTACGTGTTGTACTCCTAAGTATTTTACTTTTATTAATGACAGCTATTAAATATTGTTTTACTACTGCTACTGTATCACAATCAATTAATTATTATAACAATAAATTAAAATAAACAATTTTCCCAAACGGCACGTGAGTTTGGGAACGTTTTCAGTGCAAAACTGAGGCCGCAACAGGATTTAGCAGGTTTGCGTTGTGGAGATTGGCTAGTGGTAAGAAAGCAGTTTTTTGTGCGTAGCGTTTTACATCTTTTTAGGCTGATATCGCTGCTATTTCTTAAATGCTACGGTAGATATTAGGCTGAATTTTCTAACTGCATCAAAAAGTCAATTTTGCCAAAAATGGACTTAGCAGGTTAACGAATTAGGCCGACGATATGCCTGCTTACAAAGTGTGCGTTTAATGCATGTTTTGAATTTAGTTTCATTCAGTTCAAGAACGTTTTGTGGTAGCTTATTATAGCATTTTAAACAGAACCCCATGAAGGAAGAGTCTACTTTGGCGAGTCTGAAGCCCGGCTGAACTAATTGGTCCCTATTTCTAGTATGATAATTATGTCTGTCACCTCTTTTAGAGAAAAGATGCAGATTTTTCCTAACGTACATTATGTTTTTCATAGATATATTGACAAGGAACCGTCACCGTGGGTTCGAGTCCCACCGCCGCCAAGCTAGATCCCCTTCAAGCGAGTTCATCCGCTGCGTCGTTGTCTCGGGAGTCGCTGTGTTCTTTAATCCATTGAATGGTTATGTTGTTGTGCTCACCTACCTGGTTTAGGCTCTGGTGGCACTCGTCCAGAGTTGACCGTGTGGCTATCAAGCGCCGGCAGAACGGCCATGCTGTCTGAAAGTATGCATATTAAGTGGTCCTTTACCTCTCTGACTGCGATTGCTGCCGCCGCCAGAATGATGCCCATGCATTCTGCCTGGACAACTGTGTTGTGGACCCCCAGTGATTTGGCTATGCGGATGTTGAGGTCTTCAGAGAAAACTGCAGCACCAGTACCGCTACCTGTTTTAGATCCGTCCGTGGAGATCCGTAGCTCCACCGGGGTCAGCCCCTCGCAGCGGTGGTCCTCATGGAGTTGGATACCGACCATCTGTCATAGCGAGTTTCCTCCGTGCCTCGGAAAGCACGTAAAGCCATTGGTCCCAGCTATCATTTGTAGATCTTTGAGAGTCTTTAGTATTAGTCAGAAGTTCTAAAAGTCTGACAACCAGTCTTACCATGGGGTATCGTATTACCCAGTAACTGGGTTGTGGAGGTCCGATAGGCAGTCGCTCCATGTAAAATACTGATATTCAGCTGCATCTGGTTTGACTGGAAGCCGACCCCAATATAGTTGGGAAAAGGCTAGGTAGATGATGAGTAAGCTCCCCACACCCTTTCTGTGTAAATATTATCAAATAAGTCCTGGAGCTCTGCGTGAAGCGAAATAACCTTTCAGACTCTTACTGGCTGAAAGCCACTCTGTTTCAAAAGGTCGCGGTACACTGTTTAGAGAGCTCGCGATGCTTGCTAAGGTATTCCTTGAGTCGTAAGGTACTTATACCTTTGTGAAATCGCTCATCCGGGAATCGCATTTTTTTTGACATGCTGAAGACATAACTTATTATGTCTCAAATCAAAAAGGGATATATTGTCATTATCACAACTGTTATTTTAAGCATACATCGAACACCGTATTAAAATGTAGCGCGTCTGATGCTTGCTAGCCAATAAACCATTCCAATCCCAAATCCCCTTGTTCTTTAGTCTCTGCAGTTCACGATTTTAAAAGGACTAATTTCGTAATAGATTTAAGTTGTGTAATATTTTCAGAACTGCCCATATTTTAGTCTATATCAGCGTCTGAACAAATGTGCCAAATTTTAAAAGTGTGTGTATGTATGTTTTTATGTTTGTGTTCGCATATCTCCAGAACTACAACTCCGATTTAAGTAATTCTTTTTTTGTTGTACTAGGTATTGTTCAACTGAGGGAATACTGCAAGTTTCATCAAAATCAGTTCAGTAGTTTTTGAGATAGGGAATTTTTTGCCTATTTTTTTCTCTTCTAACACTACTTGTGTGCTGTTCCAGAACGTGACATAGTACAAAAGAACCCCAACATCCGGTGGGATGACATCGCGGACCTGGCGGAAGCCAAGCGACTGCTGGAGGAGGCCGTAGTCTTGCCCATGTGGATGCCCGACTTCTTTAAAGTTAGTATTTTTACATAGTACATACGGCTACACATCGTGCTACCCGAAACCAGATTATCGTGGTCTCGCTTTGTGTCATCAATCCGCACATACAACAGTTAGCTAAAACTGGTTTTGCAAAGCATAATGTGTAGCCGTTTGTACGACTAAAGGTCTCATTATTTTGTCTGTAAGCGCATAACTTCCGAACGACTGCAGCATACTGGATCATTCTTTTTTTATGGTTTCGTACCTCAAACGACAAAAAAGAAAGCTTTTCTCAAGAACGCGTGGAGGACTAGAGGCATCAAGCTGAAATTAATATCAAATATTCAGGTCTACCACCACTTTGAGCAGAGTAAAAACTTCTAAGTCAACGCAATCAAAAGAAACGTCCATTTATGCTCCGTTTTGGTATATTTTTACTTTTGCGATGTAATCAAAACCTTTGTATTGTGGTACTTTCCATTGATCTAGAATTATGAAATTTAGCAAGAAGTGAGAACTTACAGTACAAATAAAGGAATAAGTCCGAAATTTGGTTGTTTATAGCTATATCACAAATAATATATTGACTGTAAGTACAACAAAACACAGCTCGTCTACTTCTATAACTGTACTACATAAACGTTCCTCGTTCCAGGGCATCAGACGGCCGTGGAAGGGCGTGCTGATGGTGGGTCCACCCGGCACCGGGAAGACCATGCTGGCGAAGGCAGTGGCCACCGAGTGCGGCACCACCTTCTTCAACGTCTCCTCCTCGACCCTCACCTCGAAGTACCGCGGCGAGTCCGAGAAACTAGTCAGATTGCTCTTTGAAATGGTAAGATATATATCTTTTATATTTCTTCAAAAACGTTGCCCCACATTAGATCTTCTGTGTCGTGGGTGCGTTTGCAAACATAGAAACTTACATACCGAACACTCAGACCTGGAACTTGTCCCATGCGGGGATCGAACCCGCGACACGCTTCAAAGCAGTCGATTGAAATTATTAAATCTTGCTTTTCCTTTTTACCCGACTACGGCAAAGCCAAAAGGAGGGTTATGATTTTGACCGGTATGAATGTATGTATATATTATTATGTATGTATGTATGTTTGTCTGTTCCCTCATAACTTCTAAACTACCTAAATTTACATGACAAATGAGGTGTCGTTAGAAGCGTCTTAGTTGTCCGCTGGTTATAGGTTAGGTGACGTATCACAATCCAATAAGGCGCCCTCTAGGGGATGTAAAGTCGTAACCGAAAAAAAAAATATTTTCGCACAGTACCGACATGGGTAACAAATTAAAGGGCTTGATGTGCACATTTGAAATATAATTATATACATTATATAGCTTTTTCTAGCTACTTTGCCTGTTTCTAACAGTGTCAACATGGGTATCAAATGAAAAGGCTTAATAAGTACTCGTACATTAGGAATTCACTCGCTCCTTTGCTTTTATTATTATACTTTTCAAATAATTAATAATATAACCCCAAAATAGTGTAATGTGTGCCACCATCTGTGTAACGTGGTCGTGTGCCACCTACCTAATGAAGATTGTGTGAAACAACCGCAGGTGGCACACGACCACGGCTAACACAATATCGGTCAAATGAATATTGTTCTTTTTTTATACTTTTCAGTGCGCGTTTTTTTCGTAGTCGGGTTTTAGTTATTTTAACTTATTTTTTATTAAAGCGTGGTAAAATCATCAAATGAGTCCTCCCACTCAGGGCGGGAGAGACAGGAGGGAATGTTAGACTTGTACTGATCAAAATCCATCGTGATCCTTCAACAGCTCTTTACGTTGCAAGGTCACGGCAATCTGATGAAACAGTCCCTCGATCCCGGCAGGCTTTGGCCCTCTAAGGGGGCCCCCGTCAGTAAGATATAAATTGGGCCTCGCTTTACAACATGAAGAATTATTCTATAATCTCTATATTCTAAATATCTTGCTATTCTATAATCTAAATATCTTGCTTGCCCCTGGGGATATACGATTCCCCAGCAGGTCATTTTTTTGTAGATATTTATAGGTCAATGCACGAATACTAGCCAGTGATTCTTAGCATAACTTTTTTTGCTTCAATTATTCATCTTTCACGAAAAATGAATTAGAAAGTTTCAATAACACTACAGTCACGAATTTCAATAATACTATTTATTATTCTGTGTTGTATTCAGTGGCAATTTGCTTTTATTATAAACTTTTTTGTTTGGTATAACCTGGAATTGTCGTCAGAACACTGACTCACGCTGGAAATTAATAATCTATCTCGGTAGCTTTCTACGGTTGGATCTTTGCTTGTAACCAATCAACGACCGAATTAGCCTATCCGAGTCTTTAAGATGACTAAACAGCAGCAGCTGTCAAAAACGAAGGGAGGATTTGGATTGAGATTGAATATTAATTCCAGGCGTAATCCTGACCATCCTGTTCCTTGAATATTAATTCCAGGCGTAATCCTGACCATCCTGTTCCTTCGATTGCCTTTTGCATTCCAGGGACACTATCCTGTTTAGACAGTTCCATCAGAAGTTTTATTATAAACTAACATTGTAATTATTTCCAGGCCCGGTTCTACGCGCCAAGCACGATATTCATAGACGAAATAGACTCGCTGTGCTCGCGACGCGGCTCGGACAGCGAACACGAAGCCTCGCGACGTGTCAAGTCAGAGTTGCTCGTGCAAATGGACGGACTCGGCTCGGCCAATGACGAGCCTGCTAAAGTGAGTAACGAGATGATATTGATAACGGTTGGATGAGAGTGGTTGGTGATCAAGTGAAATTGTGGCTTAGGTCCAGCAGTGGGCTGCTATAGGCTGAAGATGATGGTGATGAAACTAGTAACTAGTGTTATGTAAGGATCGTAATGGGGAAGGCCGGTCAAAGCTAATTGTAGATGGCGCGACCATAGCTAAGTCCTAATCCGACCAATGAGGTAGTACTATTTTTGAAGTACCTAAAGATTTGAACCAATGACGATGCTTGGAACAAGCTATACTAGCGCCATTCGTTTCCCAGTTGCCATCTCCATTGGTAGCGTCCTCTTGCTTTAACTTTGGGAAACAGCGTACATTTAAAGTGTGTAATTCGAACAAAGATAATAAATATTTTGCTAAATGTATGACACGTCACAATATGATGTCAAAGCTATCCTATTCTTAGTTGAACTGCTTAGTATTTATCTCAAAACTTACCTATTGTCCAGGATGATTTCATTATCATGAGTTAATTGGGAATGGAATGTTTGCCGCAGTGCAAATAATGACGAAAATAGATACTTCTTTAGTGCAACACCATTTAGTTATAGAGATACCAATCAGTAAACAATCGTGGTAAAGTGTTAGTTCGCCGACAAGAGTTTTGAACTCATTCTTATTACAGCTTATTTGTATGTATGACCTGGCATCAAATAAAAACATAGGCGGAAACATTTCTCACGAGATTTCAAGCAGGTTCTCACAAACCATCATAATACTCATCAAATCTATTAACTATTCCAGGTAGTGATGGTGTTAGCAGCAACAAACTTCCCCTGGGACATAGACGAGGCGTTACGACGGCGGCTGGAGAAGCGGATCTACATCCCACTGCCGACGCAAGAGGGACGCGAGGCACTACTGGCCATCAACTTGAGAGAGGTGAAACTGGACCCCGAAGTGGACTTGAGAGCCATCGCTAAGAAGCTTGAAGGATACTCCGGAGCTGATATTACTAATGTCTGCAGGTTGGTAGTTTTGTGCATAGATGGACTTCACTTACGTATTAGATCCCTCTGTCCCCCGATGCAAGTGTGTGAGGTAATATCAGTGTGAGAGACCCATCCGCTCTTCCCAGGGCAGAAGGCATCCGATGAGGATTGCTATTCAGTAAAAAAAAAAAAATTGAATAAAATGAATTTTTAACTCGTAAAGATAAAAAAAAAATTGATGATTGAAATTTTAAGAGATAGGTATTAGTGCACAGCTTATATGTGACCTGGACATAAGCAACTGGTAAACCATGTATCACGCCAAAGCTATCCAGAAAACATGACTTGAATGTGTGTGTCATACCGTAGTAGAGAATAAAACTAATAATAAAAACTTCTTTTTAACTTCCAGGGACGCATCAATGATGTCGATGCGACGCAAAATAGCTGGCCTAAAACCCGAGCAGATCAAACAACTTGCCAAGGAAGAGCTGGACCTTCCCGTCACCAAGCAGGACTTCATGGAAGCCCTGTCCAAGTGCAACAAGTCCGTGTCCAAGGGCGACATCCAGAAGTACCTCTCCTGGATGGCAGAGTTCGGCTCCTCCTGATTAAAGCATTAACTTCGCGACAATACTGTCCAGTGTTCAATGTAACACAAGCTTCTGTCTCAAATGTCCAAACATTCTGATACAGAATCTAAAGAAACACGAAAAATTGCCTTATAAAAAACTCAATGTAATAAAATATTTAAGTTAAACGAAGTAACAATCAAACTGTTGCAGTATTAATACGGAAAGTATAAAATTGATAGTGGCATATCGAAATTGATAATATTATGTAAGTGAAAGAGAAATCATCTATTGACACGGTAGAGTGAAACATTCCGGTTTTCAAATGTAATGTAAATACGCTTCTAACACCATCCTAGCACGAACGCGCGAAGTAACACAAATCAAAACTTTTTCTGAATAGAAAGTCAAGTATCATGTAGCATATTGAGTTTTGTAAAACAAACCCAATTAATTAATATAAAACATTAATATGAATCAAGCCATCGAACTCATTAAATATTACGTGCAAACAAAAATATTCGAAACAAAAAAGTTCAGATTTAGTTTTTATGTTTACTACGGGCATTCGTGGTAGGCCCTCCGCTTTCTGCTGGATAATCAACATAAAAAATGAGCTAAATGTGTATTTAAACTGCTTTGATTGTTTGGCTGAAGTATCGACAGCCGATGAAATCTCTTTTTATGTAGCGTATGTTGATTGGCCTCACAGAAGCTGGGTTTAACTCTACTAATTGTTGGCATTTTATTAATAACTTTCAAGACGAGATATTTATACAAATCGTGATCATTATTAACTTGAAACATTGTATAAAACACAACAAGATACTCGTACTTCGTTCCATGTACATATTAAATTAATATTACTAAACTAACTGCATTCAATCGAGCTTACACCAGCGAGATCTGTCATCACATATTATTTCAAATGTTATCCTATAGATTGAGACCCGTGATCTTTGTACTTAAATTAGGTTAAATTTGAGATTTGTTTTATACTTAGTTAATAGATATATGCCATAACTAATTTATGTGTACTTTTATAGATTTTTTTTTATTAAAATGCTATATTACGTTATTTTATGAAATGAGATATATATTTGGCATTTATATTATAGAATTTCGCTCAATTAAAATTAGCATGTTCCCGTGTTTTATGTTGCGAGGTGTTTAGATAGAAATTGTAACGATTTTCTCAAGAAGCAACAACATCACCTCTTTGAGTGAACCTTTTTATCATTTTACTATGAAACTAGTTTAAAGTAGCAATAATAATAATCTTGTGTTCAGACATACCGGTACTACATGATTGAAATAAAACATATTTGGTGTAATAACATTGGGGAAGATAACGATATTTTTGCAAACAAATTAACAAAACTTGTATAACGAAGACATGAAAATAAATCAAATTTTAAAATATGCGCTTTGTATTTGTTTTATTGTAGATTGAGCATCATAAGTCGATGGATATAAGTCATAATTTTATAGGTACGTTATTAATTACGTTGTATTACATAAATTCTGCTGCATGCATGGCATTCGGTACACGAGCAGGTGCAAAACCTAATTTTCAAAAAAAAAAAACTTAAATCGGACTTTAGTTCCGGAGATATGCGAACACAAACATACAAACATACATACACTTATGAAAGGCACATTTGTTCAGACGGTGATATAGACTAACATATCCGAAAACTGGGCAGTTCTGGAAATATTACATACAAACGGGTCGAATTGATAACCTCCTTTTTTTTGAAGTCGGTAAAAACGGTCACGGCGGTGTTTGTAGCGGAGCGATTGACTGATGGGCTCGTGTCGCAGGTTCGATTCCCACACGGAATAAACATTTGTGTGAAATATTGTTCCTGGTTATGTAAGTAGTAATCGAGTGTGATGTGTAACATAACATCTGACATCTCACCAAGGCTTTGGTCACCCATCCAAAGACTGATCTCAGCAAGAGTTGCTTTACTTTGAGCACCCATCTCAAAACAGACCTTTTTTTTTGCGTGGTAAAATCATCAAATGAGTCCTCCCGCCCAGGGTGGGACGGGACTGAGGGATTGTCAGACTTGAGTGACTAAAATACACGGTGATCCTTCAATAGCCCTTTACGTACCAGGGCCACGGTTACCAGGCGAGACAGTCCTGCAACATCTCAAAACAGACCTCAAGTGTAGTTTTACATTGAGCAAATGAGCACCCATCCAAAGACTGACCTCGGTGAGCGTTGCTTTACTTTGATCACCCGTCTCCGAACAGACCGCGGAAAATTTAGCGTTGCAATGTTCATCCGGCCAAAAACTGACCTTGGCAACCGTTGCTTTACTTTGGTCACCCATCCCATCTTTAGAATGACCTCGGCAAGTGTTGCTTTACTTTGGTTACCCATCCAATGATAGACCTTGGCAAGCGTTGCTTTAGGGCTACACCACATCTGGCAGCACGGAATCGCCTTTTTCCGTCGCCCTTTCTCTTTCTGTCGCTTAGAACTGCCATTTGCTAGACCGAGACAATGCATAATGCGATAGCACGCGGCGGAATGCGCGAGGCGGCCGGCTGCTGTCGCATTGTCTCGGTCTAGCAAATGGCAGTTCTAAGCGACAGAAAGAGAAAGGGCAACGGAAAAAGGCGATTCCGTGCTGCCAGATATGGTTCAACCCTTACTTTAGACACCCATCTCAAGTCAGACCTCGGCAAGTGTGATTTAGTTTGGTCAACCATCCATAGTTTGAACTGAGCAAGAGTTGCTTTACTTTGGTAACCCATCCGATGACAGGCCTTGAAAAGCTTACTTAAGACACCCATCTCAAGTCTGACCTTGGCAAATGTGGCTTTACTTCGGTCACCCATCGCAAAATTGACCTTGGCAAGCGTAGCTTAACTTTGATCAAATGGTGACACATCTTAAGGTTCACTTCTAGTAAGAATTCCTTTACTTTGGTCACCCATCTAAAAACAGACTTCGGCAAGTGCAGCTTTATATTGGTCATCCATCTAAAGACTGACCTCAGCAAGAGTTGCTTTACTTTGGTAACCCATCTTAAGAATGACGTCGGCAAGAGTTGCTTTACTTTGATCACCAAACACTGACCTTGGTAATACTTTGGTCACCCATCCAATGATAGACCTTGGCAAGCGTTGCTTTACTTTGGTCACCCATCCAATGACTGACCTTGGCGACCGTTGCTTAACTTTGGTTACTCATCCTATGGCAGACCTTGACAAGCGTTGCTTTACTTTGGTCACCCATCCAATGACTGACCTTGGCGACCTTTGCTTAGCTTTGGTTACCAATCCTATGGCAGGCCTTGACAAGCGTTGCTTTACTTTGGTCACCCATCTCAAGATTCATCTCGGTAAGCGTTGCTTTACTTTTAATCATATCTAAGAACAGACTGGCAAGTGTAGCTCTACTTTACCTTGGTCACTATTCCAAAGACTGACCTCGAAAAAATTGGTTCAATGATACCATCTGACGAGATGATTGATTTGTAGTCTGATTTGTAGCAATGCGCTATGCAACGCAATCATGTTACAAATTGTACAATAGACATCATGAATTAACAGCTCACACGCTCGTACTTTTTAGTTTTTAGCGCTGCTCAAGTGCTCACACAAACAAAGTTTTCAATTCAAACACGCGAATATGCACCCGTGCCGTGCATGTTGGCTTGGATGGCTACATACATCCAAATGTATAACGAACTAGCTTCCGCCCGCGGCTTCGCCCGCGTGGTGTTTTGATAGCCTATGTTCTTTCTCAGGGTCTAAAGATTGTCTGTGCCAAATTTCATCAAAATCGGTTGAGAGGTTTAAGCGGGAAAGCGTAACAGACAGACAGACAGAGTTACTTTCGCATTTATAATAATAATTTGGATTGCGAACTTAATCCAAAACCGTCGTTTGAAGTATCAATATTCCTAGCCAGGGAACCTGATAATATTGAACAATATACAAATGTACTCTATGATATTGAAAAAAACAGACTGTATTTTTATACTATCCGATAGTGTCGCTAATTAAAAGGGTTGGAGTTAAGAGTAGAATGATCTCAAGTCGGACCCGATAACCAATTTTGTTTTGGCGGTCATCAACAAACGAGTCATTACGAGTCCTCCCACCCTAGGTAGAGTGGACCTTCCACTCTACCTAGGGTGGGAGGACTTGTTCCACTGTGGAAGGGATTGTCAGACTCATAGTAACTAAAATCCACCGTGTTCGTAAGTTCGTAACTCGTTTAGACGATCCCCGCAACCTCGGCGGGGCGGCGGGCGCGTTTGGCCATAATATGGGAGCCCCGTCAGTTTCCATCAACCATCGACCCGAGCACGGTCCTCTAACCGACGACGGGACGTCGAGATACCCACTCTACCTGAAAACCATGGTGCCGTGTTTGAAAATTGCTCTGTGAGATGTTCACGTTTTTTTTTTGTATAGCTTGGCCAGAACGGATTGAAACGGAACTAAAATTTTTATTTCTGAGCGTTTTAAAATCTTTGATATTTGATGTAAACAAAGACCGCAGGTTTGTTAGATTTATTATTGTGCCATAAAACTAACGAATAAGTGAAATAAAATAAAATAAAATCATTCAAAGTGCTGGTAGCGCGAAGACAGTGGCGACTTCCGGTTTTCTACATTTTTATGTCAAGCTGTATATTATACGCACAAGATTAATCGCCTAAGATCATCAAACAGGAAAACATGCATTTCCTGAATAACTGTTATAAACAATTATTATATTTTTTATGCTTCTGAAGTTTTTAATATTTCTGAATTAAGTAATTAAATACATAAGATTATTAGGAGAAAAGAACTCTGATACTTTTAAAAATCGACTAATGCTAGCTTTCAACTTTCCAATTGGAACCATAGACAAGATAGTAATGTAATGAACAGAGACAAGGCAAGATGTTTTTTTTATTTTAATAAAATTACAGAAGAGATCTCTGAAAAACATACATGCAACATGTGGAATATTTACAAAACTGAATTTATTGAGAGATGAGTTCTTGACGTGATTTTGAATCTTCTTGAAAAAAAACACAACTTCCATGTTTAAATTATTCTATAATCTATGCCTAAAATCTTTCCAGTTGTTACGTTGGTATGCAAACGGAAATGGTAACTGTAAAACACACGTTTTATTACAAAAAAAAATGAAGTAAACTACATATATACCAATCTCCGATATAATCAATAGGCATAAAAAAATATTTTTATAAATTATCGTGGATTCAAATAAACTATTTAATCAATATGAAAATAAAAAATCACAAATTACTTGAAATGAACTTAGCAACGAAAGCCTTGGCGCCAGCGGAACTTGTCACTTTGTCGCATGTTTTATGTTGGCACTGCCGTAGTAACTACGTGGTCGCAATAGTACAAAAATGTAAACATGCACAGATAATTTTGGGTTATTTTTCTCCAATTAGTGTACAATTAGCTAATTATTTAGTATAATCGAAACTCTAAAAATATCGAGATAATTAATAAGAGTTAGTTTAAGCTATCTATGGTAAAAGTTTTAACAAAAATATTTTTTTGTAACCGGAGTGAACATAGGCAGAAGCGTCGTCAAGCGCAGAATTTCAAGTCCGTAATGGCGGACGCTAATAATTTTGGAAGTTTCGTGATTCTATTGTTCTGTTTTTAAGTATTTTACTTGGTTGTTGGTTTGGGAATGAGTTTTGTCATAAGTGAACGTATACGGAGTGTTATTAACGTGATAGTGATATGAAATGTTCAGTTATAGCGTGACAAAATCGCCTTCTAGATATGTAACCTTTTCCCTAACCTCGTTTACGCCAATGGAGTAGATATGTGATCGATGTGTGTGCGTCGGTGAACGATAATTCGTCCGTTTCGCGTTACTATTTGTGTATAGTTCATCTTCTTGTTAGTGATGGAAGTGTCCGCGTCGCGGTTTTGCAATCCGACGCCCGATTCCGATGTAACGTAAGCGAGCCGGTCGATCGCCAGAGCGAGTGTAAGCAGGGACGGCCGTTGTCAGCCGAACATGGCTGCGACGCAGGCAGAGACTCAGCGTAGTGAAGCGAACGTTGAGCAGAATCCATCGGAGCAGCTCAGTGAATCTCGGAACGCTTTGTTGCAAAACGGCACCGACAAGTCCGTCGGGCGCGTTCCGCCCGATGGCGTCGTGAACACAAAGAGCAAATCGCCGATGTCGGCCGAACCGGGGCAGCCACGCGACAGTGGCGAGGCGCCCGGCCACGACCGAGGCATAGAGAGGCCAGTGACGGACCAGTACGGCCAGTATAGATACGCAGAAGGCGCGGATCCTTATTACGCGCCACGGCCAGGTTTTCCCGGCAAACCGCGGCCTCCACCGCAGCAGCCGCGCTTTTTCCCGGGAGGGCAAGCGGTGTCGCAGGCACCTGGCCCCACACCCACGCTGAATTCGTTATTGCAGTCAAGCGGGGCGCCGCCACACCGCTACCCTAATAGTTATGAGCAGCCGCCGGCGGGCTATGGCCCGGGCCCCGGCTGGCCGCAGCACAGGCCTATGCCGCCTTATAATCCTCAAGGAAGCCCATATAGAAATTCAACGGTAAGTGTAGTATTTGTAATAGTTTCAGTGTAGTATGGCAGGAACCTTATTTAAGAATTTCTAAATAATGCTACCCTTTTTGAAGCCAATAATTACCAAAATAATTAGATTTAACTAAGTCAATGACTTTAAAACAGTTTACAAGCAAATATGAAATCAACCAGTACAAAGTACTAAAATATGTTGTTTGAAAGTCTCAATACATGTTTAAAACAAATAATTAAATCTTGAAGAGTATTCTACAAGTTGTGTATCAAACTAGTATTTATCTTGTTTCTTGGTGAAAACGAGGGTTTATGACTGTCAAAATTAAACCAAAATCTTTTGTGGGAAATGCTGCACCTACAGATACTAGCTGCATAGCTTACATTTTTAAAAACTGAAGTACTAGTATTTTACAATACACTGATTCAAGAAAAGTCATTAATTAATAAATTGTGTAAACACTGCTTGTTAGAATTATTGTTTTTCCATTTTTTATTTTTGGAAAAACAATATTAAAACAATTTTAAATCTAACCTTAATAATTATGAAAACATTTTATGTAACTGATGATTTTACATGGTAATAAAGGGTATAAAATACTTGAAATGAGCGGAAAAATGGTTGTGTCTTCGTCATTGTGTATTATTTCAGAAAATTTTATACTCCATTCAGGTTTAATTCTAGCCTGTAGTCTGCTCTGGGTCCTAGGCTTTGAGCACTTAAATCCATGAATCTGTTACAGCATTAAAAAGGTAAAAACACTATTTATAGAGTTGCTTATTATTGCAAAAAAAATATAAATAATTTTATATTTTTTGAAGACAGCTCTTCTTAACTTTGTATTAAAAATCTTGTGAAAAAATCCCTTTCTAAACTTGAATGTTAAAATGAATTTAATTAGAATTTGACCTACTGCCTGTAAATTAATAAATAATCAGTTTGTATTTTTAGCTCAGAAACTCCAAAGGTTTCTCTCAAAGATTTAAATAAAAAAAATTTCATGCTTACATGAAATTGCAATGATCAGATTTAATAAAACAATGAAAATTTATGTCAGTGGGTCGTCTTAGGTTGAGACATAACGTTTTCCAGTTATTTGTTAAAAAATCATGGATAAAGAAGAGAAAATCCTGACAGACATTGTCGATATCAGCAATTTATTTTTTTTTTTTTTTTTTTTTTTTAACTCCTTTTATTTATTACAATCTGTCCTGGGACATTCAGTAATAGATGGATGATGGTTTCTGATCTTGCACGGTATGAGGCCACTGCCTCATCCGATCGATGCTACAGCTCATTTATGCTGGTTGTTATAGGTCTTGAAGTGCCCTTCTTTTCAGTCTTGAGAAGGTAACTGGGTTTGTCATTAATTTCGTTGCTAATTGATTTGGGTGATCTTTTAATCTGGTTGAGTATGTAATGATGTTAGCTTTAATTTCCTCTTTAACAGTTTTTATCTTTAAATCCTTATGTATTCTTTCGTTTGTGACATACCAGGGAGCATTTACTATCTGTCTTAGTGTCTTTGATTGAAATCTTTGGAGGATTTCGATGTTGGAGTTTGCTGCAGTTCCCCAAAGCTGGATACCATAGCACCAGATAGGCTTGAGAATGCATTTGTAGATAAGTAATTTGCTTTCCAGAGACATTTGGGACTTTCTGTTAAGCATCCAGTGTAAACTGCGAAATTTTTGCCCTAAGGCTTTGCGTTTGGTGAATATGTGGTGTCTCCACGTAAGACGTCTGTCAAGGTATCGAGTGACCTCAGCTTGCGGTACTTCTATGTCATTTAGGATTACAGGTGGGCATGTTTCTTTGCGTGTAGTGAAAGTCACCTGGACTGACTTTGTTTCGTTAGCTTTTATTTTCCAATCTTTAAGCCATTTGGAGATCATATTAAGGCTGTTTTGTAATTTCGCAGAGGCTTCTCTCGGGCAGACATCAGTAGCCAGTAAGGCTGTATCATCGGCAAATGTGCCTGTTAGGACATTTCTATCTAGAGGCAGGTCAGCAGTAAATAACAGGTATATGGGGGGACCCAGGACACTGCCCTGGGGTACTCCAGCCTGAATAGCACGTAGATTTGTGACTTCATCTCCTTTCTTAACTAAGAAGAACCTTTTGCTGAGGTAGGAGCGCAGGAACAGGTAGAAATTTGTTGGGAGCGATGTTTTCAGTTTCGCCAGTAAACCCTGGTGCCACACTCGGTCAAACGCCTGCGAAATGTCCAGAAAAACTGCAGAGCAGTACTCTTTGTTTTCAAATGAGGTGTTGATTTTTTCCACCAGTCTATGAACCTGTTCTATAGTACCGTGGCCCTTCCTGAACCCAAATTGGTGTTCCGGAATAAGGTTTCTTTCCGCCAGGATCGGCATGAGGCGCTTAAGATATAGTGTTTCCAGCAACTTCGAAACAATAGGTAATAGGCTGATAGGACGATATGATTTGACATCATTTTCCGATTTGCCTGGCTTTAAAATAAGGATAATCTGCGCGACTTTCCATTGTTTTGGAATATAGGTTCTGGTAGGTCTAGTTGGTAAACCGATGATAGGGTGTCACTAACAGAGTCCAGTTTACTTGAACCATCATCGGGGTGGGGTGTAAAGACATTTTCAAGATGATTAGCAAAGACTTCAGCCTTTTCGGCATCACTATTGGCCCAGGTACCATCAGGTCTTCTGATTGGAGGTTGGTGCAGTTGAGGTCTTTTGAGTTTTTGTGTGGCTTTCCATAAGGAGTAGTTAGAGCTTGCAGTTCCATCTAGTTTTTCCAAATGTCTCTGCACTTCTGCGTTTCTGATTTCTTTCAGCGCCTGCTTTTTTATGTGGGCATTCAATTTTGTCTTGATGCTGGGATACCTATTTACTTGCCAGCTCTTTCTTAGTTTGCGTTTCTCAGCAAGCAATTCTTGGATTGGAACAGGGCAGTCGATGGCGATTTTACCACTTCTATTTGTTGGGGTAGCTTCCCATGCACTTTGCTGTACAATCTTGTTAAAGTGTTCCACTCCTTCTTCTATGTCTTGGTCGCTCGAAAGCGGTAGCTTTAAGTTGATTTTTCCGGTCACAAGGTCTCTGAACTTATTCCAGTCTGTTTTGTGGTTGCACAGTTGGCATTGTGGTAAGGTCTGTGAGATATTTGTATCCAGGTGCAAGAGCAATTTATATGGCCTCACATATAGCCAACCTGCCAAACGCTTGCTGGGTAGTGGCACTGTCTAAACAGGCTACTATATGGTGAGTTTCAGTCAATATAAGTCTGATAGTAGTCAAAATATGAATTTTCTATGTGAGAGCTGATGGAGCGAATGTTTTGATCATTCTTGTATTTAAAATTATACTTGATAATGCCGCAGTTCATATTTTGATAAAGTTACAACGTGTCACTGGCCTGCAAATTGCAAAATGTAAGAAAATTTGAATTTCGCAGGCTGGTTGGAGCATTCACCTTAAACTGAATAGCTTGTATGACTAATTTAAAATTAAATTAAATTGCCTAATAAATATTGCAATATTTCTTACTACAGTTCTAACGTTACATGTTACATTAGGTTAAATCTAGTCTAAAATAGTTCACGTAAAAGTTTATCTGGATAGTAATGTATTATAACTGTGGCGTGGGCCTCTGCTAAACCTTTCCATACATCTCTCTCGCTCGCTTTACGCTTCCATAGGGTCCACATCTCAGGTTGAAGACTTCTTTCACCTTACTTGGTCTCCCCTTTTCTCTTTTCCTGTCCCTTGGTATACACTCTGTTAATCGTTCTGTCCATTTGTAGTTGAAATTTAATTTGAAAGGCTGTAATATTAGCAACACATTAAGAGATTCTTCGTCATGATCAGCCCTTTACATTTACAAAAACTTAAAATCAGGTCTTAAAGCTATATTTTTAATTCTTTCCTTGCTTGGCTGTACCATTGGCTTGAATAAAATCCTAGTACAAAAGCCTTTTTGCAGGTTATGCCTCACCTATCCTGCCAATCATCCTCAAATTCACAGTAAACTAATGATGAGAAAGAGTTGATAATACATTGTTTACTACAACTTTAAATTATTTACTCAAAGATCAGCATCACTACTTTTGTTGACTTTAGTACAAAAGTAGTAACCAACTAACACAGCCACATTCTACATTTCTGTGTCGTCCAAGTTTTTTGAATCCTACTTGATAAACATGGATTATTTGTGCAGTGAGCTCCATATTAGCAGTAAAAAAACCAGTGCAAGGTCACAAGGTGGCCTGTTACAAGTATTATTTTTAAAGTCCACATTGTACTAATTCCACTCAAGGTCTGCATTGCAATCAATATGTCTCTGACTTTACAACCAGTTTTTATAACTACAAATAACTAAAAACTTAATTATTTTGTATCACAGGGATTCCTTTTTTTGCCAAAGTAGAAGAAGTCTTACAAAAAAAATGTGCTTATGGGCTGATTATATTTCAAACAGGCCAAGGATATTTGAATCTTAATTGATAATAAATAGTTATCCTTGCACACACTGAGCATATTATGCACATTTGAGTAGTTCTGCAAGGGAACCAAAATTATGAAAGAACAGGGATAGTTGATATGTACACTTGTAATAATGTTTGCGAATGTTCATACAAAAGGCAAAAACATTCACAATACTTCACTTTTGTAGGTCTGTCATGTCATAGTCCTGACTTCAGTAGTTGAATATTGATAACATAAAAACTTGAGTGAGGACTCTCAAGTTTGTATGTTATCAATATCCAACTTTTATTTGGCATAGAACTGGGCTACAAGTTTAGCTCCCTTCAGAAGCTTTGCATCAGCGCCTATAATGAAAAATTTACAGGGCATGCCAAACATGATACACAGTGACACCCCATTGTTTATGGAGCAGTACCTAGAGTAAATAGTATACATATAGAGTAATACATATAGAGTAGAACTGTATAAATGTAGAATTAACATATATTTTTCTTCAAACTTAATATACAAGTAAAGATATAAACATTTAATAAAATTACAGCATGTCTTCCTAATCCTATAGCAATTAAAAATGATATATTATACACATCTTCAATTTTATTTACAAGATAAATGCATGCTAAAGAACATTTAAAACTTGTTTTTAAAGATGCTGAATCTGTCTTAAAATTAAATATTTAAATGACAACCATCCATGTGTGTCTGGCCTTTTTTTTTAGCGTGGTAAAATCATCAAATGAGTCTGCCACCCCGGGCAGGGCGGGAGGGACTGTCAGACTTATACTGACTAAAATCCATGGTGTCCTTCAATAGCCCTTTATGTTCCGGGGTCACGGTAAGGAAATTAGTCCCTCGTCTCAGCAGGCTTTGGCCCTCTGAGAGGGGGCCCCGTCATTTTTTTGCTGACGCTCTTTGAGGCGCGCGTGGAACACGACGAACCGTCGACCCGGGCATGGTCCATGGTCGGACAGCGAGTTGCCCTTTACTTGCTGTCCGCATGCCCGCGCCTACGGTGGCCGGAGATCGTCTGCCGACGTCTGACGCCGTGGGCGTGTACCACTGCATGTGTGTCTGGCCTAAGAAATAAATTTAGAAGTTTACTTATTAATGCTGCGATTTAAGGATATGTCTTAATGATTCGAACAAATTCAACAAATACAGTTCTTCAAAATTTACGCCGAATTTAACCATAATTTTTGTTTAGATGAATGACTCTTTGCAGAACATGTGTTCAAACAGTATTTAAACTTATTATTTATTTATATTTATGTGCACAAGTGATGTTTACTTATTCACGTTTTGTGGTTTAATTCGCCAATAATGCTTTTTAAATTCAAAGACACACCGTAAAACAAAATAAAACTAAAATAAGAAAAGCGGTAAAGTCGCGTTTATGCTTATCAAGGGAGGCTGCAAGCTCAATATAAATCGAAATACAATCTATGCTGTATCGGTTCATGTATTGAATCGGGCTCGTCATTCAAATTCCTTTCTAGACTTTCGGAAGATTACGTCGGTAGGAGTATAATAAACTGGATACAAGCTTCCAACAGGATTGAAATAAAAACTGGCGCAACAAACAAAAAGCAACAAACAAAAGTGAAAAAGTGCGAATTGGATTCGCGCACGAAGTTCTCCGTTCCATAATCTATAAAATCGGCAAACAAAATCATGTCTTGTATTTGAGCCCCCTTAAATATTTATTATAACCCTAAAAAATAAGCCATCCATTCTTCGTAACTCATCATCATCAGCCTATAAATGTACCTACTGCTGGGACACAGACTTCCTCTCTGTGAGAGGGAGTGGGCCATAATCCATCACGTGAGCTGGGCTCGGTTCAGCTCGCAGATCGGTTTTCCTTCACCGTTTTTAAAGCAGTGGTAATGAAATAACTTATACAAAGTAATGCGCCTGGCTGGCTGGGTTCGAACCCACGACCATGACTCATAAGTCGGGCCGATAGCACTGGGCCACCCCTACTTCTGCTTCGTAACTGTAACACAATAATGATTGCGATGCAGTAACATCACAACCCAAATAAGAAGATAAGTTAAAGCTCCATTACGGAAATGTAACACGAAATCCTACCTCTTTTCAATGGAATGCCCTTTAGAACTCAAGTATTAGAACCGCGCGGTCGGCCGCGTGATCTTTTTGGTCGGTCGATTGTAGCAAACACGTGGACTGCGCACGCTTAATAGTATGACGAACATGTTCTTCAGATATGTGTAATTCAAGCTAGGTTTACATAGAACCGCATTCTCTGAAGGCCTTGTTTTCCTATTGGTTATGTAAGATCCTTTAATTAAATCAAACTATAATAATTAAACGTAATACTGACTACCTATTTACTTATTCACCGCAGTTCCAGGGCTCTTAAAACGTGTGCCTCAATTTTTTCAAACAAAAAGATGTTACTGGATTTTAGGTCCAGGGTGTAAGGCGGAGGCCTCGCCAGATCCACTTTTGAAGCCTTCAAAAACGCTTCCGTTAATTTAGCAGCGATTTTGAGAATTAAGATTTAGAAGATTTGTCCTTTGGTCGGATTCGAATGCCGTTTTGTTTTGCGGTTGCATTGCTCGAGTGCATTCTGCACCAAAATCATGAAACTGTAGATATTGTATCAAATAGAAATTTACATCATTTTCACACTACTGACTGGTTTTTCTTTCGGGTTCAAATCATCATACTAGTTTCTTGACCTGTCACGTTATTATAGATAGCCAATGGCTGTCCGCCGTTAAACTATTTTATCATTTTACGGCACCTATGAAGACCATGAGACTAGAAGGACATATGCTACCATCGTCCAAGTAGCACGTTTTCGGATAGTTTCCAACCACTGCAAAGCCGGGGGGCAAAAGCTAGGCAGGAAATCACGCATTCCAACATAAAATTTTGAATATCTCCATTATTAGCACTTAGGGCGACTTTCACCAAAAGTTAAACATGTTTAAAGTTTTATTTAGTGTCAAAATTCAATAGAATTTTGACACTAAATAAAATTTTAAACATGTTTAACTTTTGGTGAAAGTCGCCCTTAGCAGGCTTCTAGCGATGGTAAACGTGTTTTACCGAAATCAGATCAGTCGTTTCAAGGTCTAATCCTCTTAACGGTTTACATTTTCTCGTGTTATTGCAGTTAGGGTAGTGTACTGACAATGAATCATCAAGAGAAATGCAAAAAAAAATTTACTTATGTGACTCCTGAATGATGACCATTCTTTTAAAATATTCATCATGAAAATCGTTACAAATAATGATCGAGCTTGTCGTTATTTCCGTTAAAGTGAGCCACAAAGGAAGGCGATCTATTGCCTGTTGGCTTCAGCAGCGTGTCGGTTGCGAAAAAAGTCAGACGCGAAAAGGAAAAAAATGTATGTAGGAATAACAAAGCGGGCCCGCCGCTGTTAGCAGATATAAAAACGAAAGCGTACGGCGATAGTGAAAGTTTGATGTGTAGGCAAATATTACTCGCTTCCAGGCGGAGGAGATTTGCGCGTTTGCCTCGGTTCAAAAACGGGCTAAAGGGTAGTGAAACGCGAGGCTTCGCCGCCGATCCAGTGCCGCTCCCCCTACATACATTATGTAGAGGCAACGCGCCGGGACCTGTGTTTGACGGAATCAACGTGAATGGAACTTGACATCTGACACGTGTATCTATCTGGCTTGACGTGAACTTTGAAAGGCTTTTCGTTTCGTTATCGGCTACGTTCGCTTCCAATTTTCAGCTCTGTTTATATAAAAGAAACTATAAAGTAATAGTAGGATTTTTAACTGGTTTAGTAGATTGATTGTTGATAATGACGTTGACAAATGACGCTATTTTGTTTGTATATTTGATGGAACTCTTTAAGAATCATTCAAAGACTGGTTTTTAGGAGATTCTAAGACTAGCATTGATAAGTACCAAAAGCAATGCTACCGGCCGTCAAAAGTAGTACATTGCCATAAACGTTGTGTTGTTTGTGGTATTTCACAACCAGCGGCTATAAAACAATGCATCGAGCACGTGCCTGTTTACACTTTCGAGTTCACATTCAAGGTCGTACGCATTTGTAAGGATGTACCCGTGTAGGCTGGCCATTGAACAAATACCGGTTACGTAACAATGTCCCACTTCCCACGATATGCACGTTCTTCCGTCCGTCACGGCCTTTTACAATTAGACGATTTATTATTTATGGACGCGTTGCATTTCTTTTGTCGACCGCGCGACCGCCCTGTGGGGTATCGATTTCTGGCCTCTACTATTGTTTTTGTTCCTACGGATGTTGATCGTACTCGCGTTTGATTACTTACTCCAAGTTTACGAGATTGTGAAACTTAAAGCTTTGGAGCAACATTGAAACTTGAGGACAATTTGTAATTAAACGTAGGATGTCCTACCTCATTGAGAATTCAACGTGTTACTCTGAATCACAGACGGGTATTGTCAACGAAATCGGTATGACGTTACGCTGATTATTTATGAATGGCTCAAATAGGCAAGCATTGTGGAATTAGTCATTTATCTCGGCATGTTGTTTACCCACAATCGTGTTAGATAGTTGTCGATAAGGAGACACGTGGTTGCGGGGTCGACGACCCGACATACTCGTGCTCGCCGACAGCTCGGTAATAATAATAAAATGTTTCCGTGCGACTGGTTCAAGGGCGAGCCGCTGATATCGGCGCTCGCTATATTTAGATTTAGCTGTGTGTGATGTGGGTATGTGTGTGTTTGTCTACATACACAATTGTCTTGCATCTGGAATCCTTCGTTGTGTTCGTTTTTGTCTATGCGGTTCATCTGTTTTCTGCATAGAACGTGTGGGTAACGCGGCATCGTCTGTATTGATCGGTGTAATGTTTTGGTCCTACTGGCACTACGTTTGTTGTCATTTGTTTACATCCTGTACTTCCCTCAACATACAGAAGAATGATTTGGGAATACGATACACATAGCGCTATTGACTAAATATAACGGAATGGCATTCGAGCTTAAAGTTATCTAGAATTATTCCATTCATAATACAATGTGCATTACGAAATTCTCATTGAAGAAATCCAGAATTCATTTGGCTGTCGTTTATGCGCACTACGTTTGTTACTATCAGATTGTATAAACACCTGCAGCAAGTTTTGTGAAAGTGCTCTGTTATTCCTGGCAACAAATCTACGTTGAAATCACCCTCACCCCAAATAGGATGATAATATTCAAATTCAAACGCTGTTAAATTTGTTATCAATAACCTAATGGCCGTTATCTATTCTCTCGTATTTAGGGCAATATACATGGCGGTTCTGTGCGTAGTTGCAGCCCGAGTAAATTTCGCTCTCACTTTCGTATCGCAATAGCGGCGGTGTGTACATGAAAACGAGATGAATGGGCCGACGGAGACCGTTCATTCTGAGTCCGTGATGTGGATTTCGTAAAATCAATGCGAGCCGTCTCGGACCCTCGTGCCGTCCGATAATCGTGTCATTGTGCTGTGCTTGGATAATGGGCACGACCTCGTTCGTCTACCGCATTGGGTCAACGAACGCTTAACTGCCATCTATTAAAATTTCACTTGGCATGTGCCAATTTTGATTCTAACATTGTGTAGTGACCTTCTCACAAAAGTTGAAATTGAAGCGTATATCGATGACGCTCGCAAATTGTTTTGACGTCTTATTGTCAATCTATAATAGTTGGCAACCATGATTTCTCATCGAACGTAATTCCCCTACGTATGAATGAGACTATCTATAGATAAACTTTGTTAAACACCTGCATTGCACCTCATCTGAGTGGTGGCGCAACTTGCACCTTACTGTGCGAGGTATCGACGAACAAAAACGTCAGCCGTCACGCGGCTTGCATTCATTCATACAATATGTTGAATGTTGTAATAGGGTCGTTAAACCGTGGTGACGTCACGTAATTGCCAGCTCCCTTCGTCGGTCGCCGGTTGAAATCAAAACGTCGGATTAATAACAAGGGAGGTCTGTGTAGGTCAAGCACATTATCACTTGGGCTTGTGTGCGTGACAACAGAGTGACGTGCTCTCTAATTACAGGAACTGTAGATTATCAAGACAGACATGTTCACTGATTGTGGTTTAATCAACATTAATTAATTTAATGTCTACCGAAATCATATTTGCAAATGGGTTACGTTAAACTAGTACACCGAAATCTACAACCGTCAACGAGCTTCTAACATCTACGAATTTCTTTCCTACATAGTTAACAGTTTTACGAGCAAAATTTTATAAACCAAACGTTAGCCAACATTAATGATGCAAACAATGTTACGTAACATCGATAAATGTGTATACTTGTTCGTATGTGAAAGGGGCCATTGCCAAGGACTGAGTCTGAGCGCAGCCGGAAAGGTAAATGACTTCCATACCTATACACATAAAGTGAATTCATGTTTAGATACTACACACGATGTATGTAAAAGATACGACCAGGATTCATGTTTATTACGAGTGCCATTATCAGACAGTATTATGGCGATTTAGAAGTCTATAAAAAGATGTTATTGTTCTACTTTTTATGTTTATTGTTTTTGAAGTTAAAGTAAGCGCGTTCTTTAGGAACTGAGAGCAATAAACTTCGACGATATCAAAAGTAGCGTAAAAGTAAAACAGTTACTAAAATGTTTTACAACTAACTACTGAGATACGCAGTTTTCTTGACATGGTTTGGTGAAATTTATGCCCTCTAGTGTTGTTGGTTACTCGTGGAGCGGAGGAGCTCGTGGCTAAATAATTACAGCCGCACAGACCGATCTTCCGGGTTAAGCCGCGCTTGCCGAGGCTCATAAAGCTCATAAGTCTGACACCCAGTCTTACCATGGGGTATATTTTCCAGTTACTGGGTTGTGGAACTTGTGGAGGTCCGATAGGCAGTCGCTCCATATAAAATACTGATATCAGCTGAATCTGGTTCGACTGGAAGCCAACCCCAGTATAGTTGGGAAAAGGCTAGGCAGATGATGATTGTTGTTGGTTTACTGTTTAGTCAAGAGTATTGCAAAGAGCGCACTGCGAAGCAGATGCGGCATCCAACGAATATAATAAATACATTAAATACACATTTCGACCGGTAACGCAGTAGTAGCTATTCGAGATGAAGTATTCTTCAGAAATAAAATAGTAATGTTTTATAAAGTTTTCTGCTTAGTTTTCTTAAGTTCGTTGAATTATAAGAAGTTTATCAAATCTAAAAGTCGTAATCTGTACAATGAAATATATACATTCATAACTACGCTTCAATTTATCTCAAATCTCAATTTAATGGGATCTTCTCGTCAAAGACGCCTTATCCATATTGGAGTGAACATTTCTTGATGTGATGTGTCAGTAGGTACTTTGTAAAGCGGGGAGCGTGTCTATACATTGGAGTATAATATATATTAAAAGGTCACGACCGCCACTCTTATATACCTACTTTAGATACTACGTACCTAAAGGGAGTTCTTTATTGAACCGTCTTGGGTGGAAAAGGGGTCGCCTTATTAGGTCAGTAACACTTGTTATCATTTGTTTACATTCTGATTACGTAATTAGTCGATTATTGCAACTTTTTAATGTTGTTGTTAAATTCTGATTATGATTTAAATGTCTGATGGTCCTGTCTGGTATTATCGAAGTTCGAACATGGTTAGTCGTTATTATTTCCGCTGAGAAGCGAATCAAGAGGTGGTTTCATCTTCGTATTCTAGACATTTCTTCAAATTCTGTACGTCTTGCAATTAGTGTATATTCAGCAATTTAGTTTAGATTTGACCCGAATAGTTACAGCTCTGGAACGAATCAAATATGTTTAGGCCAATATTAGATTTCTTGGGGTGCATGCAAATGTTTACTTGTCTAAGATCGCGGTGCATGCCACCTGTTGCCCAACCGCCGTGGCACCTAGTTAGAGTTACCGCGAGCTTGACATTCACGGGGGCTCGTGACGGCGCAGACCGAAATAACTTGCCGTAACCGACCGCATAACACGACGTAATGCTCTTTCTATTTATAGAGTCTTATAATTAAATACACAGACATTCGTATTTGCCTTCCGCTAGTCCGTGACGACAAAGTTGCCGACGCAAACGCGCGCGTTATCGTTTGCGGTATCCGCTAATGTAATGCTTCTTTTGTTTACTTTTTTCATGTAATTTACAACCTCGTAAAGGAAACCGTTGCCAAGTTGAAAACGAGAGGATATTTGTAATAAAAATGTTTGACGACAACTTGATCTTCTTGACACTCATTTCTGAAACATGAAAGATTTTTGAGTTTCTTTTTTCATTCAATCTAAGACAACATTTTAAGAGATTTTCTTAAAAGATTCAGTTTATCAGAAGAAAGACGCGTCAAGTCGTCAAATCTTATTCAATGTCAAGATTTCTGCAACCGTTATTCAAGGCACGTGTGGTCGGAAGTAGAAACAGATGATTCGATGAATACGGTTTACGTGCCATTGTTGATACACGACACGTATAAAAAGTGAACCGGTCAGTGGGCCTTTATCGTTCCTCACAGGAGCACGCTGGAGATAATAATAATAGCGGTAACAGAGAAACTCATTCATTTTCTTTTTCTGTTAACAATATAGTTATGGTTCGACTTTTTTGTGTGGGTACGCAAAGGGATAGCCCGACGGCGTTTAATATGTAAAGGAAGGCAAGGTTACACGCACACATCTGCGGTGTGTCGGTGTAAGCAAGATGCGCTTGTAGTGGAGGGAATCCCCAACTTTTTACAAACACAATCAAAGTTATGTAATGTTTGCTCGTATCCGTCCGCGCACGCTGCCACTGCTGTTTGTACGAATGCCAATGTTATACATTACAGGCCTCTTGTATTAGTCATAGGTCATTAACATCGTTGTTAAACGGTGTTTACTTTTTATACATAATAATATTGTTTCCTTGAGGTGTTTAACAATTCGTTTCGCTCTATATGTTGAATGACGTTCATAAATTATGTAACTGTTACGATGCTTCATTATATTGGAATTGTGAGTATTTTGTTACGATTAATTTTGGAACGAATTTGGCTTGATTGTAAACTAATGCGTCCGAATAAAATTAATCGGAAAAATCAAGAATGAGAGATTGTAAGGTTGGACATGTCGGAGCACTCGGGTTTTTAATGCATTACAAAACCTGCTCTGTCCTGCGCTGCGTGGATCTGCGTCGCCTGCGTCTCAGCATACGCCAAGCCTCATTAGCATAAGAAGCAAAAATTGGGAATCCCATACAAATAAGTTATTTGACGACACATGCGACAAAAATGAAACAAACAACCTCAGTAAAAATAAATCTCAAAGAACTGAAAATAGTGCAACTACTGCTACCTAGTTGGACGAAGTGAGATATTGAAATAAAATGAAATCCGACAATTCCATTGAAATCTACTCTTTCACGAAGCCAAATGGCAAAAAACGGAACCCTTATAGATTGGTCATGTCTGTCTGTCCGTCCGTATGTCACAGCCACTTTTCTTCGAAAGTATATATGAGCTATCCTGTTGAAACTTGGTAAGTAAATGTATTATGTGAACCGCGTTAGGATTTTCACACAAAAATAACCCCCAAAAAAGGGTTCCCCAATTAAATTATGGAACCAGGCGTTCCCCAATTCCCCATACTTAGACTCTCTCACTACACAACTCATTTTTTTTTTTCGTCTGATTCATACGTGTGGGATATCTATGGATAGGTCTTTAAAAATGATGTTGAGGTTACTAATATATTTTTTTTTTATGCAGATTATATTAGTGTCATGTGATTTGTATGCGCTAATAGTACCTTAAAATAAGATCAGAAACACCAGTTTCTGGTCTTATTTTCACCTTCTTTCTCCGATGTCCACATCAAGAGAAGAAGTTTAATAACAATAACAATTTAAATGATGCCCTGATTTACTAGCAAATGCTAGTATTATGAGTTCATGTAGATGTAGCGAGAAATTTTAATATTGGAACAGATAGACTCTTTGTCAGTCCTTGGAAACAACACACAATTATATTATTTTTGATCCAAAAAGTCCCAACAGATTTAAATACAGTTTTCCTTTTACTTTGCCCCAGAAATACTGGCTATCTCCAATGTGTTACGCAAAGCGTTGAATGGCTCCCACACCAAACAACTTTCCACATGTGTGTAATCATCAAGTTGCACGGCCACGGGCTATTAAAGCCCTTCACCTGCATTCCCCACTCCACGCCACTACAATTCTTCGTGAAACAAAAATAACACCTTTCGGAACGCCATAAAAACCGTAAGGCCTTTAATCTGCCTTTTGGAAAACAGAAAAATTGAGGTCTTTAAGTAAGCTTTAATCATTTGTGTAGTGTTCACACTAGCAAACAGCAACTTGTAGGTGTCCACATTTCTCTGGAAAATTTTCTATTGAAATACAATTCGATATCCAGGTAATTCAGAGAATCTACGTTGCTGCAAGTCATAAAATTCTTTCATAACTATTTTTAAATTGAAACCGGAGATTAAGTTCTAGACTCGGTATTTCTTTGGTAGAAGCTGTGGGCGTTCCAATTTGCAAGTTTTCTAAGCATCTTGCTTCTGCATAGCTTCAAGCTTAGTCGGCTTTAAAGAGGGTAGCATTGCCCGTTAAAGGATGAAGATAAGTTATTGCTGACATTTCGTTTTAATTTTACGTTGACGTATGCATAAGTATGAATAATAAGTAACTCTTTTGCAAAAAAACGGGCACTTTAGATTTTTTTCTCTACTTCAATGAAGAACAAGAAATAGGTTTTATTAATTTGTCGATGTATTGGCATGTTATTTGAAGCATCCTGGGCTCCTGGCATTATTCTTAACGTTCCAAATAAAAAAATTGAAATTAATAAAAGAAAAATAATGATTATTGTCGATTATTCTAAAATTGCTTTACTAATGGCGCGAATTGCTGAAACGATTTTTAACTATTACGATATTTTAAAACTTTTTGGATATTAAACAATTTAATCTTTCTTTTTACATTAAATACCACTTTTTGATATGAGTGATAAAGCGATAAGGGCTGGTAAAATAAAAGCTCTACTTGAAGAAGGTTGTTCGCAAACTTACGTGTCTCAGCGGCTAAATGTGAGTCGTTCAACTGTCCAGAGGACTTGGCAACGGTATCAAGAGACCGGTTCGGTCAAAAGAAGACCCGGTTCGGGAAGAAAACGATGCACAGAACCAAGAGATGACCGCTTTTTGGTGAGTCAGGCGTTGCGGAATCGTAAGGCGTCAAGTGTGGACCTGAAGAAGAGTCTTGAAGAAGTAAGAGGAGTAGAAGTTATCTTGTGGACGGTCAGGAGGAGGCTTTTGGCTGCCAATATCAGGAGTTACCGATTACTCCGTGAGCACCGTGTTGCTCGACTTCAGTTTGCTCGGAACTGTGCTTCATGGACTCTGGAGGACTGGAATAAAGTATTGTTTTCTGATGAAGCTAGAATCTCTTTGTGTGGAGAGGACCGACGCCGGCGAGTGCTGCGAAGACAACGGGAACGCTATGCGGAAGTGTGTTTCGAAGAAATTACTCCGCATGGCGGAGGCTCCGTTATGTTTTGGGCAGCAATTAATTCGACGGAGCGTACGGAGTTAGTTTTCTTAGAAAATGGAACATTAAATGCACACCGGTACATAATGGAAGTCCTAATTCCATATGCACAACCCACATTGACTGCACTTGAGGAAGATTCAATTTTTATGGACGACAATGCTCGCCCGCACCGTTCTGGCGACGTGGAAGCGTACATGCAAGAAGTTGGGATCCGTCGTTTAGATTGGCCAGCTCGAAGTCCTGACCTCAATCCAATTGAGCATGTGTGGGATGTTCTAAAGAGACGGGTAAGATCAGTGCAACCTGCTCCACAAAACATCAGGGAGCTAAAAAGAGTCGTCTCCTCAAAACGCTATTAAAAACATCGTGGAAAGCATGCCCAGAAGGATTCAAGCAATTGACATTTACACGCAATAATTTACACGATTATATGTATTGTATACAGACTACATCAAAGAAATAAATTTCATTTAATTAACTCAAATCGACCTTAGAACGTAAATTTTCTTAGGTGCCCGTTTTTTTTTTTGCAAAAGAGTGTATTATATTTATAGGATGAACACAATATTAATTTATTTGACCACGTGGTGGTCGACTAAGTATAGATCCTCCACGTATGCGGCTAAAATGACCACCCGGTCATTGAAGGTGACTAAAGCCTTACAGCCGCCGTACTCATATGCTTCTTCTTGGTATAGCTGCTGCATCGATACCGTGATCGGTTTTAATCAACTTATGTTTTACAAGGGGTGGTCTGAACAGGTGATTGAATTACGATCCGTGACGGTACTCCCTGGATACTGGCAACTAGGCTTGAATGTGCTCGTATTTGTATTGCACGTATTTGGCATGAAAGTAATGCGATCGGTCATAAAAGAAAAATGGATAGCATCGAGATGCCGAGATAATATCTATCTACGTTGCCATAGAAACTCCCAAGTTATCTTGCTAACGAACTCACGACCAGTTTCATAGACAAACATAACCTTGTCAATACGATGAGAACCCGGTTTCAAAAGTTTGTCAGTCATGGCCTAGTAAGCCAATTATTTTAAATAAGTAAATAATGCATTATGTATTATTTGTTCCATTGAAGTTATTAGGCCGTTTGTTGCTATTTTGTCATGTGAGGTCGTTCGAGGATTACCATTTTTGTCAAGCTCTGTCGTAACCCGTCATAAACTGATTTTAGAGGCGCACGTCTACACAGTAACGATGTTTAAAAACACATAGAACAACCCTTTACGGTTGAAATTCAACTTCCCGCGGCTGCAGCCGTGGGAAGTAGAAATTTCCACATCGCGCGAAAGCAGTCAGTGTAGTTATTTCCCGGAAAAATTGAATTCGTTAAGTTTAATTCCAAGAACATAGGACATTATACCAAATATGCATCAACTCAAGACTATAATAATAACACCGAGTAAATCCTATCCTATGAGTAAAAGGGTTAATGTTTAGGCCAGTGGTAATGACATAATAGCGATGCAAGTGGGTGAATGCTGTCGTGTCGACGAGCTGGATCGGAATCCGGTCACATTCCTAACGGCACTGCACACTTGCACTGTCGCGTTTGATGCACTTCGCGCGCTCCGTAATATCCACCATATTATCTCATTAAATTATGCCAATTAACTTGGTACACCGCGTTTCGCACCACGCTGTCTCATACCAGCTACTCAGCCGGCAAAACTAGTCCTATGTTTAGATTCTATCGTTTACTCGGTTATCGGAGTTTGAATTTAAAGCACTTGAATATTTATAGCTGTTTAACCCTCTGAGATTGCTATTTTAGATACTCACTAGCTCTAATTTTAATAACAATTATGTTATGAGATATGAAACGGGAAATACTATACATTCATATTAAATTTAGATACGAACGTAAAGTTGGCTTGATAAAATATTAAAACAACATTCCTTATTCGTAAGAGGTGTTTTACATTTCAGTCACAATGACACCTAACAGCTGAGTTTACTACGGAAAGCGTTATTCACGCACAATTTACATTGTTACATAGAACTGACACTGTCTATTTTGGTCACCACGTACGCAAATAATGTTTATTTTATGTGCTCACAACTAGAATTACTTCTAAAAGGCTTTTAGAATCTCAGAATGGGTAACATCATTTCGTGATACAAATTACCTGTATGAGATAAAACAAAAAGTTTTATGATGTGAATTAAAATTGTAGAAACTATTTTAATTGTAAAATGGATAGATGCAACCTTGCCATTCTTCTCTCGTAAGATCAATTGAATCACACAAGGAAAATGTACAAAACCTTTATAAAATGATAAAAACATTCTTTTAAAACATTTCAATGATCTTGTTTATTTGTGGGTAAAATTCTCTCGAAAGATGTATATAGTTATATTATTATTTCATCCTCGAAACTGTTTTCCACGGCTCGGCTGCTTTCCGAGCCGCTTGCGAAAATGAAATACCTTTTACGTTACGTTTCGTTGTGGTTTACGTTAGACTCTCGTGTTTTCAACCCGCAACCTTAACGATTACATAGCGGTTTTGTCTGTTTTGCTTTCCTGACTTGCGGTATTCACTGATCCCTGCAGTACTCGAGACTACAAAAAACCTTTCGTATCTCTAAATGAACTTTTCATGAGGCTCTTGAAGGCGGCTTTGAGGCAATGGGTCACCGAGATGTTATTTGGGTTTCACTTATTGTGAAAAATATAGGGCAAGCATTTCTTTATTAGTACTTCTGAAAGATGGACGTTCCGTATAAATGATGTTCACATGTATATTGGAGTTAGTTTATTCATGGGCCGGCAACATTACTGAGTACTATAATTCAGATGACATAATAGATATGATATACATAATATGAAACAAATAGGTGCGTAGGGAGGGCGGTGCGCGGGCTGCGCACCTACCCGCGGGTCATTTACTGCATAAATCAATACGGATGTCGCCGTATGCGGTGGCTCTTTGTTCCAGCCGACTGGAGATACGAGGCCCGTCTCGGCGGCTCCAGCTCTGTCCGGAAAACTCGCTGAGGTATCGCGGGGTCGGATGATTACTTATTAACGTAGGTGGAGGCTGGCTGGCGCGGGCGGGCCGCTGCGAGCTCGTCGTGCGATCGATGCCGAGGCGGCCAATGGCGCGCCGCCGCCCCCCGACGCCCGTACCCTGCGCAACCCTCACCACACCCCGCGCACGCCGCACCCCGGCACACCGCCCCCATAAATCATTGAATCCGCCATAAAACACCCCAATGTTCGTAAAAATGTAACTCTAATTGGCGAACACAAGTCTCATATCTCCTAGTCAAACTACATCCGGAAGCCTTCAGGACAAGGCCTTACTTTGGAGACGTAAAACATTGATCAAAGAGTAATACAGATCCCGCTCGCTCGTTTGCCTCGTCGGAGCGGGGCTCGTACGAATAATTGAATTTCCATCATAGAACAAAATGAGAGCTGAAAACTGAAGCGGGGCGACTTTGTTGGCACAGCGAATTATTTCGGACGTCAATTATTTAGTCACGGTATCTGTCTGAAAATTGATATTACAGTAAAAGCGCATTAATTTTACGGGCACATTAGAGGGGCTTTCGACAAAAAGGGTTTTATTAAACCCAACGCACATGTGATGAGTTTTTATAGCGTTGTCCGTAATGAAGTAGGAAATTAATAAATCGTTGTTTGTTTTCAGTAAAAGCTCTGCTTTGAATGAAATGATTTCCCTAAACCACCTTCCGCAAAATAATGTTTATCTTACGTAGTCCTAAGTGTATGATTGGTTTCTGGTGTTTGATATCACTTCCACTGATCAATCATAAACTAAAAGTGTATAATATATTTATGTAAAATAGAAATGTATTATGATTAATACATTTCTTAATTCTTCTCCTAAACTTGGCTCTAGAAGTAGTCTCAAATAAAGTCCTAAAAATTATGAATGACGACGAAAATAAATTCAGAACCTTATTTAACTGAAAAATATTCAACCTCAGTATCTCTCTCACGAGTTTCTTTCATAATGATGATATTAATATTTTAGAGTTTTTTAAGTGTTATTTTTACAACAACAAATATTATGGAAGCAAATATCTTCTTCTTTATCTTTAATCTATAATATAAAAATGGATCGCAAAATGTGTTGCTAAGCTCATAACTCGAAAACGGCTGGATCGATTCGGCTACTTCTTTTTTTGTTACGTTTTTAACCATCAGCGCCAGGTTTTAGAGGACGAAAATCATCATGTCCACCCGTGCGAAGCCGGGACGGGCCGCTTGTTTTATTAAAAATATTTGTGTTGGACTAAAGCATTACTGTCTTCTGGTGTTTCTTACGCAGTAAAGTTTATGTGTTATGTTCTAGAAGGCATGGAGATTTATAATTTAGTAGTTTTCTGTGTTATAATTAAGCATTGCACTTTTGATATACAGTCAGTTAAAGTTTCTCAATGAGAGCTGTGTAGGCTTCACAAACCCACAATATTTGTCGATTTAAATCCAACAAATCAAGTTAACCTAATCCGAATGGACTATCAATCCATTCCCTAAAAGCTATCTTCATTAATAAGTTTTGAACCAGCTTACCTTGGAACTACTTTGGCAATTCCTACGTCAAGAAAACCAAATATGACAAAAAAAAATTGTTTGGTCTAATAAACCGGTTGCATTAGCCGGATTAGCAATGATCATTATTTCCTATTCATAGATAGGTTTGTGTTCATCATCCTAGCAAAAACCTAACCTTCAGGTGTTGTCTTTTACAAAAAGGCCTCAATGATAGGATTAACATAATGCTGTCCCTGGTAAACTACCCACGAAGAATGTATTAGAACAGAGTCAAGGATTTGTCGGTTGAACTTATCTAAAGAAAGGCGCGTCGACTTCTTATTTACATTTGCACGTTATTCCGAATTCCAAAGGCCCCCGAATTCGGTTAACGACCCAGTGTTATTGCGCTAATATTGAAATTGACGGTAATGGGGCTGTTTCTTTATCTGCGCCTTTGTTATTAGCTTTTTACGCGTCTCGACAGACTTGTACCCTTAAGTTCTTTAAAGAAGACTGCTTTGCAATATAATCCCTGATTTTATTCATCTTGGGTCCAGACTAAGGTCCGTAACTCCGCAAATTCCGTAATCCATGCACTTATAGGTTTTGAGGAAGCATTTCAGTTCCTGTTCAAGTTTATCATTGCTGAGTCAGGTATAGATTTCATGTCATTGCCTAACTTTAGGTTTTCCTAAAGATGGTAAAAAATTGATTTCTGAAGATTATTGCTCAAGTGTCAATGTTTTGTTTCAGCCGCCTCGGGGCTACGGTGGGCCCCCTTACGGGGGTGCTCCAGGCGGTCCTCAACAGCCCCCGGGAGCGTACGGCCCGCCTGGATCGTACCCTCAGCGGTACCCGCCACCAGGACCTCCAGGCGCTCCCAACTCACGACCGCCTTTCTCGCCACATCAGGTATGTAACTTCTGTATCACCTATATTTTGTTAGTTGCGAGTTTGCGACCCGTTCGTGTCATTCAAAATATCCATGTGTATTTCAAAATAAAATAGGATAACCTTCTGTTAATCGCTGTTAATGTAGCTTTCTAAAGGTGGAAGAGTTATCAGTATCGGTTGACAAAAGTAATATTTTCCATCTAAATGGTCACAGTAGTTAGACTTCTTTTTGATACCTAAGAGCAAAACGAGCAATGAGTTATATGTATGAGTACTATTAGATGGAAAACTGAATCATTACTGAGTATACAATTTATTTAATAAAATATAGTTATCATCATGCAACTTGAATTTGCCGGTCTTCAAAAAATCACACCGCACACCTGACTTCTCTCTGCCCGCTCCTCTAGGGATGTACTACGGTGCGTAGGGTTGGGATTCCAGTTACGGATTTCCGTTTATTAGTACCAATTTCTTTTGACATGATATGCGACGTACATGATTGTACTGAGTTTTGGAATCTAGATAGGCAGTCACTCTAATGTGAAATACTGGTATTCAGCTGCATCCGGTTAAACTGCAAGCCGACTTCAACATAGTTGGGAAAAGCTGCGCAGATGATGATGTGATGTACCAAGATGAAATTGAACTTACCAGAGCACTCTGGCCCCTTTATGTCACCTTCAGCATTATAAATATTTTAAAGTATCTTTTTTACTACATGATCTTTAATATCGCACTCACAGATTTCTTGAGCGAACATTCTCATACTAAGATTTCTGCTTCATTTAACTTTTTCGAGTAAAATACCAGAATTTATATTTTTGCACCGAAAAAGACTCCGCATCTAGATTTTTGGAACAACGGCCAATAAATTGACTGCGACAAAGGCTAAATAAATTCCGATATTTTTGAAATAGGTAGCCGAGAAAAGTTTTTCAATCAGTAAACTGATTTGACTGACTTTATTAAATGCCCAATTTTATTATTTTATTGTAGAAGACTTCAATTTTTCCAATTTTATTATTTTATTTTAGAAATGTCTGGTAAAAGAAACTAGTTTGAGAACTAGTATATCTTGAAGCAGGAGACTTGTTCAGTTTTTGCACAACATATTAACATACATGCATGCAAATAAATTGCAAGAAGATTATGCCAAGTTTGTTTAAAGTTTATTATATTAGAACATCGTAGGAATCCAAACGTTTTGAACTAAAAGTGACGTGAAGTTGGTTTTACAGCTAGGTTAATCATATCGACTATCGAGGATAGCGACATAGCGTAACATAGTTGATTTTACGCTGGCTCTCATGTTAGCTATTACAATACTGGTAACTATTTCAATCTTATAGAATTGAACTGTAGTCACAGTTAGACGATTTAAATACGCTTAAAGGTTGATATTTTCATAAATCAATTCAACTGTAAAAATGGTAACAACTAATCAAATATGTGCAGAATACATCTTTTATGTGACATACATTGGTGCTGATTGATGGCCACATACCTAACCGTATATGTCCAAATCAACTATGCATGTAGGACACTATGTAGGGTCAAGGGTTAATGCCCTTTAGACGCAGTTCGGGACTGCGAAGCGTCTTAGCGTAAATTGTCATATTGTATCAATATCCATAAGTCAATGTGTGCTATTGATTTACCAAATACCCTCTGCCAATACAATTTCCATGTTTGTGGAAATGTGATTCTATGCAAAAAGCACTCTAATTTTATAAAAATGTTCCGAAGTTTGCCAGAAACCCTATTTAGATAAGTATTTATGCCTTGAACTGGCTCTTAAAGTATTTAGACAATTCAATTTATCTCCACTTTCTGCACGAACGATTGTAACAAATGTTGCCTGAAACGTTTCAAAAATACTTTTTGAAGTTTCAGGATTTTTGTAAGTTCTTTCCGTTGTTACTAAGAATAATCTTAGAAACTGTATACCATAATCAAACTGGTTTTCGATAATTGAACTGTCAGTAAATAGTCTCAAATAACATAACCTGTTTTTACCATCATTTCGCTCAGGATTTGTCATCTTACAAATATGTATTCCCTTTGACAGCAAAATGCGAGATAAGTTTTAAGCAGATACAGTGAGCACTTATAAAGCGATTCATGAGTGCACGCTGCCATAAGCTCCAGTTTATGCCTTTTTGAAAGACACGATATGTGAATGGAAACATATTTCAATTTATGTACATCGAAAATTGAGGAAATATAATGTTTTTATGAAACCTTACCTGTCTCTTGTTAAAAAGCCTGCCGGGGTCGTGGGACTATCTTATCAGATAACCGTGACACTGGAACGTAGAGGGCTATCGAAGGATCACGGTCGATTTTAGTCATTACAGCTAGAGTCCCTTCCGTCTCTCCTTGGGTGGGAGGACTCAATGATGATTTTACCACAATAAATAAAATATAAGTACATAATTTGATCTAAGTAATATCAAGCTATTAGGTTTATATCTTACAGGAAATGTTAAGTTCTAAAGAGGTCCTAGAAGGCATGCCGGACCGGTAGAGGTAGAGGCATACTACAGCTATAATGATAGCCGTATCCGGTGGCTACCCCGTCGACTACAGCTATTAAGAAACCTGTTTCTTTAATAGATTTTTGCATCCTACGCTGGAAAAGATTAAAGTTCTTTTTTTTAGCTTAATTATATCAGTCCAAAATAAATCGCAAGAAATCAAATATGTACTGAAATAAATCAAATATGTAACTAAAAATAAAATGCATTTTTTTGTATAAAAGTTCTACTCAATTGCTTTCATGAGCCTTTTCTAATAAAAACCCATGGAGAAGAAATTATCTGTAAACGATTCTGAGGATGTCGTCTTCTAAGAAATATGTTTATGCTCGGTCGTCGTGTTGGAGGATTCATATTCAAGTCCGAAACTAGAGAGCCGACTCGAACGTTTCTCAGAATCGTTGAGCCGGCGGCGGCGGCGCGTCGGAGCCTCATCCACTCACGTGAACATAAACGTTCTATCATACTTAAGCCGTCTTCGAAGGAACACGACTCTAAAAGCCATAGGCGCAAGTTCTAACTTAGCTTGGAGGCTCAAGATACGCTCGAATGACGTAAGCCGCTCCGCGCGCTCGCTGACGTAAGCTCGTTGTGCAACGGAGCCAGAGGTACGTTTGAAGCAGGGCTCTTGGAGCGAACTCGTGTAGAAATCGATGTTAAGAAATTATTCTACTACGAACAAGGCCGTTTTCAAAACATGACTGTATGTTCTTTGCTATATCCTACCTTTTATATCTACCTTGTCTTTAATATTGCAAATATTAAAAATTTTGGTACCTAAAAACATTGAATATCCAACATTCTGATCTTCCTACATTCGTGTCTGCTGCCTTAGTAATAGGATTTATGTCGGCACTAACATGCAGCATTTCTGAACTGAGTAAGGAGAGGGGCTTATAAAAATTACACATAAACAAATACTTACCCGTAATATTGTTTTTGAACAATATTTATTTTCAGTTAACTTATCCGAACCTTAATTAATACTGGTTATCAAAATCAGACTTTAATTTTATTAATTAAAAATAATGTTTCTGTTCTTTATCTTTCTATAAACTTTATTTGTTCCAAATTGTATGCTCCTCCATTTTTCCTAAAAAGGGCTAAAAACTTTTGCTTCGCCTATTGACAACTATAGAATGAGAAGATATCCCTAAGATTGTGATATGGTAAATACCTAGTTTGAAAGGGGAAATAGCCGGACATACTTGGAAGTCATGTTTGTTTTGTGATAAGATTGTTCATAGTAATGTACGACCTACTCTGCATAATAAGATCTTCAGATGAAAACGATTTTTCAAATTCTAAGTCAGATTTTAATTAGGGCCTCAACCGGTAGGATAATATGAACATTTTATGACTCGCGTCAATCAGTAGTCATCATCTGCCTAGCCTTTTCCCAACTGGGGTCGGCTTCCAATCGAACCAGGTGCAGCTGGCTATCAGTATTTTACATGGAGCGATTGCCTGTCGGACCTCCACAACCTAGTAACTGGGAAATACGATACCCCATGGTAGGACTGGTTGTCAGACTTTACAGCTTGTGACTAACAGTAACGACTGTCAAAGATCTACAAATGACAGCTGGAACCAGCGGCTTTACGTGCTTTCCGAGGCACGGAGGAAACTCGCTATGAGAGATGGTCACCCATCATTTCATTTCATTTATTTTATTCATATAACAATTTACATTGTGTTTGAAAGTGTTACAAAAAAAAAAGTTAACAATATGACAATATTGACATTATATCTCAGAATTATTAACCTAAGACTCATTACAATACAAAACATTTCATACAAAAAAAAAATTAACAACAATTCAAATTCAAGTAAAAATAAAAAAGGTCGTTCCAAATAATAATCAAAAGTCAACAATTATAATATTTAGACTAGTTCACATAAAATCAATTAAGAATTATACATGTCCCCACTGTAAAATAATAAATCAAAAAGAATGTCCAATAACAATAAATCATTTAAAATTAAGAAAATTTATAGGTAACCAAAAATTTAACCATTGCCAAGATCAAAAACCAAAAATTTAACCATCCATAGACCAAACACGGCTTAACCCGGAATATCGGCCTGTGCGGCTGTAATTATTTAGCCACGAACTCCTCCTCATGACGTGATCACTAGTGTTCGACTAAAATAATTATGAAGTAGTTGTTCGTTCAGCTGTTCAAGTCGTCTACGGTGATTGTTCATTGATCCGGTCGTACTACATCATGGAGTGAGCAATAGGATATTTTACTGCATATATAAATTAAAATACTGTTTAGTCCGTCAATTAGAGTATTGAGAAATAAGGAAAACGTATTGTTTTTTTTTTTAATCAATGAATATTGACAAAGATAAAAAGCTTCGAAATTCGGGAGTTAGTGACGTCATAACGCCTGTAAAATTATAATAACCGAGAGACGTTTTGTAATTTTCAGAAGCGTTGTATTTTGTTTAACCGTTAACGTAACAAAAGAAAACATACCCGTCAAATATATTTTTTATAATTTATCTTTCTGACATTTTTTTTCGAGTATTAAAGACTATTCTAAAATTTTAATGTTACCACGACATTGTACGGTCAGCCAAGAAAGTGGTGTACCAGTTTTGATTTAGTTTCCCGGTCATCGAAAATTACAACAAGGTTCGTTATAAAAAGATATTACTGAAAGAGACAACATTATCATGACGTAAACCTATGTATTTAGTATTCATACGTCATATGTCACATATAAGTACATGACATTTTAACCTTTAGTATAAATGAAAAGGACATTAGTTTCTACAAAGCAATTGAAATGTTTCCAAACAAAAGTAATAAAAACTATTTAAATAGACAACCGAATTCCATTTGAAAAAGAAAACTGACAATTGACATTTTGTCAAATATATGCAAAAAATCGATATATTTTCCGTGTTATTTTTCAATCAACTGCATATAAAATCATCTCAATGCCTGCCAACTTGACCATTGCCGAAAGAGCACAAATAATTGCCCAATTTAATGAGGGAAGCAGTATCAGTGCGATATCCCGGAATTTGAATATATCGAGGCGTTCTGTCCGCTTTTGGATTCGTCGTGAAGGAGAGGAGGGAAGTTTGTTGGATCACAGAAGAAGTGGTCGCCGGCCTGCACTCTCCAATAACGATAGAGAATTCATGAGACGGGAATATGAAATCAATGGTTTTAAGCCCACAAAACATTTTGCGGAGATGTTCGATGTGAGTGCCCAAACAATAAGGAATCATCTACATTACATGGGGTTGCACCACAGGCATTACGCCAAGAAAATATATTTGACGGATGCTCACAGACTTGCTCGTCTGAACTTCGCCAGAGAGCACTTAGAGTTTGATTGGTCTAATACAGTGTTTTGTGATGAAAAAACGTTTAAATCCAGTCAGCATGGACGTCTTCACCTTTGGCGATATAATTCAACACGGTATAAAGATGATCATGTAATTCCAAATAGAGAATCAGGTCGAATTTCCGTAAATATTTGGGGCTGGATGAGTGCGGATGGTGTAGGAGAATTGTGTTCTCTACCTCCTCGAGCGACGGCTGTAAATTATATCGACGTGCTTCAGAATGCAATGCTACCGACTAGGGTATCGAACCGGGAAATCCCGGTCCCGAAAATCCCGGGATTTTCCGGTTCTTGAAGTATAATTTAAGTCCCGGGAAGTGAAACTGAGAACCGGGAAATTCGGGATTTTCGGGACTCAGAAAAACAGTATAAATAATTTGTTTAAACTTGTCAATTCTTTTATAGAACAAAAGAATCAAATTGGATGTAAGGTATTTACGTATTTACTTCGTCGTTATATACGGGATAACATGTTCAGATACAGGTGTGGTTGACAGAGAAGGTTAAATCTCGAAAGCCTTTGACAGGGTCTCGAGAGAAAAAGCTTTCTTGCTTTTGGTATCCCAGTTGATTTTTGTAGCTGGATATCAGACTTTCTTAGTAAACGATCAATCAGAGTAGTCGTTGATGACTGATCCTTTGAGCTTCTGGTTATTGACTCTGGAGTTCAACAGTTACCTGTTTTCTTTGCAACTCTTATTTTGCTGCACATTTCTTACCCACTTCAGCCTGGTATTGTTGGATAGGTAGATAACAGTACTGTTTCAGTGACATACTTGCCCACTGCAAAATCCAGTGGAGATGAAGTTCATTGCTTCAGAGACACCATGGTAGAGCGAACAGATTTGATACTTAGTATCCCAGTGACCGAACAAGAAACTTCTCTCTTTTAACGCCATCAACATACAGGCGTATATTTCCTTAGTGAAGTAGGAGTAAATCGAAACTACATCTTTTATAGAGTAATTTGGACCAACTCCTATTTTTCCTGTTTCTGTAACTGATGTCCTTGAGCTTCTGGGCATGGAGCTGACATCCAGTGTCAACTTTGACGTGGGCATCCTAAATAGAGTGAAGCGATACCTTACACCTGGATAGCCTATGTGCAAGCCCATTTCTGCATAAGGTGATTGCGTCGTAGTAGCCCGCGAAATTCAAATTTTCTTATGTTTTTTCTTATGCTACTGCTCCACCTGCGTCTTAACGCGTAAATTAGTACGTTAATTTAGGCGTTACGTAAATGTGGCCAACGTTTTAATGTGTTAAATTACAAACGGCATTACTAATGGAATTAAACGTTAAGCGATAGCTCGGGTGTCGGTTTTTTGGACACATCAAAGAGTTTTAGCGCGTAGTTCAGCGCGCTAAGCGATGTTGGCTACATTAACGCCGTATCATTCTGCGGGACGCGCGCGCACAGCAAGGACGAATGTACTTTGTTTTAGGCGGGAACTGCATTTACGAGAACGACAATGGAGTGATCGAATGAGAAAGCTTTAGAGTTTTTAGAACTTTTTCAATCAGAGCCGTGCCTTTGGAATCCAAAGCTGCAATCACATAATAAGAATCGCTCGGCAGTTAGTGATGCGTGGCTATCCGATGCGTGGTTATCCAGTCTAAAATGCATAAAATAATTTATGACGCTCCTTGTTGCAACTAGTGTAACTGCTTCAAGCTCCATTGTGTGTCTTACTTTAACCTCCATTTTGACGCGTGACTTCTCGAAGAATTAACTCTTAACGGCATAGTAACCTAAATGTAGCCAACGCGCATTTTTAACGCCTTAATTAACAAGTAGTTGGCCATTATCATTAACGTTAACGCTAACCCAGGTGGAGCAGTAGCATTACGGAGTATTGCAGCAACCTTACTCAACTTAATCATTGGGATGGCTCAGATAAATACAACTTACTGCACTAGACCTAGAGGAACGCAGAGCTTCTTAGACTAATTGGCAACGTGAAACTGGTGGATGGTTACTCTACAGCTTAGCTCATCTCATCGAAGCAAGCTTACCCTCTTTTTGTTTTTTTTTATTGGGTTTGCTCGTGGCTAAGATGAGACCTAAAATAGGTCGAACTCATGAATTCTACAACCTCTTTTCACCGGCCTACTTGCATTACATCTAATGTTCAGTATTGGACATCTAGATGAACTGCAAGTTTCCATCCATTTTAATTATTATAGTTAGTACAGTTAGAGTGAATAGATTTGCCACCTCTGAATAGAAAAGAAACCCATGTCCATGAGGCCGACGAATAAGTTGGTTGTATGATTTTAATCAGAATAAATACTATGCCCTAAAGTAATGTTATTATTTTCATTGTTTTCTAATGCGATGGAAAAAATGAATTTTTGTCCCGAAAGTCCCGAAAATCCCGGGATTTCCCGGTTCCTTGGACGCCTGTCCCGAAAATCCCGGGACTTCCAACAAGGACCGGTTCTCGATTCCCTACTACCGACAGTCCGTAATGTTTACCCGGAGAACGAAGTGCCACAATTTGATTTTGTTCAAGATAATTGTTCAATTCATAATGCGAGGATCGTAAGAGCCTGGTTTCGTTCACACACTGACGTAAGGATAATTCAGTGGCCCTCAAGATCGCCGGACCTCAACCTGATAGAAAATCTTTGGGGCCTTATGGTCCAACGATGGTCGCATCAAAATGAAAGAACCAAACAAGCTCTTATTAGTCACTGTAATTATATTTGGCAGGAAATGCGGGGAACCGATATTTGCTCACGGCTTGTTGGTTCAATGAGGTCTCGTCTTTTAGAGGTTATAGAGGCCAACGGCGGTTACACCCGTTTCTAATTTTTAAAAATTTTCAATATCTTCTAAATATTACTATATATGCTATGTTTTTGTTTGTTATAAGTATTTTAAAATTGATTGTAGAAATTTAATAAAAGGATAAATCTATTTTTAGCTTGTTTTTTATTGATATTGTAATTACAAGTTTACAGAAATTGTAGGTTTGTGGATTCGCCTTGTGCCTTTACAATTTTATGTAACTTGTTGATTACAATTCTGAATTTGTAGATACAATTTTGTCATCAAAATCTACAGCCCCCCGCCGTTGATTTTACGACGTCATTGGTTCCATCAAGTTCAAACTAAGAACAGCTGTCACGTTACAAACAGTAATAGTCGTTATCAATAATCAGATAAAGACAGCAATAGAAGTTGTCAGATCGATCTGCAAGCGAAACTAATCTTTATCACCTATGAATCTGCAAGCGATATTCAACCTTAGGGTGGTACACCACTTTCTTGGCCGACTGTACCTACATAATTTTGAGACTGTATATCTACTTGAAAATGATTGTTGTAGTGCCAGCTGTAGTTGATAATATTAATATGTAAGACCCGTTTCCATTAGGCAAGTCTTGCATACAAGTATGACGTGACACTTGCATACAAGTAAGTTGAAATAAAAAAAATGTTTTCATCGTCGTGTTTCATGAGTGTGCATTTATTGCATGCGGGTTTTACTTTTCCCAATTGAGTAGGTTGACAGTTACTTGAAACAAAATTTACAAGTCCAAACTTTTTGCTTCGCTGGTCACGCTATGATTGCCTCGAGCTATAGTCCAGTCATTAAAGCCTAAACCCGAAAATAATTAGTAACTTGCTGAAATTTTAAGGGGTTCTTAAGGAAGGTAAAATAAGATACCGGGTGATTTTGCAGCGTTCTGGGGTGTACGGAAAGGGTTGAAAAGGGGTGAAAAGGGGTTTTTTGCTAATAACATTGCCAAAAAAATTAGTAACACGCTGCAAATTTGGAATAAGGTTGTTCTTACGGTTTTGTAACGTGTATTAAATTTGCAGCGTTTTGCAACATACGGAACATTGTTTTTTTTCAAAACAGTGCAATTAGTTAAAAACACGGGTAAGAAAATTAGTAACACGCTGCAAATTTGGAATTAGGTTGTTTTTACCGTTTTGTAACGTGTATGAAATTTGCAGCGTTTTGCAACATACGGAACATTGTCTATTATTAAAAAAACAATGAAATTATTTAATCACACGGGTTAAAAAAAATTGTAACTCACTGTAAATTTTGTAATTAAGTTGTTTTTACCGTTTCGTAAGGTATATCACATTTGCAGCGTTTTACAGCAAATGGGGAAGGCAAGTGTCAAAGTGACAAATGACAGTTTGGTCCCAAAAGAACTGTCAAATCAAAGGAATTTTCTAAAAAAAAAAACGATTTATTGATGTAAAATGACTAGATGTTGTGTAATAAGCTGTAAAAATGATGGAACATACAAATTTCCGACAATTCCCACTATCAAGAAATAATGAGTAGCTGCTGTGACTGCCTTGAGAACAAAAATTGAATTATAACTAAGGAAAAGCTATATAACAAACAAATATCCAGCCTTGCGAAGCCGAGACAGGCCGTTAGTTGAGTTTATTAATGAAATTCTATGATTATACCATAACTAAACAATCGAATACACTTTTCAAAATAATATCTACTTTTCTATTGGAGGTTAAGTACCAGTATTGCATCGCTCCATAAATCATGAAATGGTTCGTCTGGCGGAAGAATTATCACCTGGAACGAGTTTTGTGATAGTTGTGGTGTTAAGAAATTAAATATATTGTGATATTTCTCGAATCTAAATAGAAAAATGGGGTAAAATGAGTGACTTAAAACATTTATATATTTTATCAAAATAGAAAGTCAAAAGCAGCATTATATTCTTGTTAAAGGAGAGGAAGAGGACAGGTAAAATATACCTAAACTCAAAAATTGAAACCTCAACTACAAGTAATTGTGGATTTATTACGGTAAAATCAAATGTATTACTACTCAATTAAATCACTTTTTTTCCTCTTGTAGATGCACCGCGGCGTCTTAATTCTTCTTTTAGTATATGCACTTGTATTGACGAATAATTTCCCATATTTGTTTTGTATTTATACTCAATTTTTATAACAATAAATCTTGTTTGTTTTTTATACAAGGTAGACAGTAATCTGACGTAGGGACCAACTATCGCAGCGCCATCTACGATTAGCTTTGAGTTGCCATCCCCATTGAACATTGTTTATTATTAAAAAAACAGTGCGATATACGTTACGAAACGGTAAAAACAACTTAATTACAAATTTACAGCGAGTTACAAATTTTTTTCACCCGTGTGATTAAATAATTTCATTGTTTTTTCAATAATAGACAATGTTCCGTATGTTGCAAAACGCTGCAAATTTGATACACGTTACAAACCGGTAAGAACAACCTAATTCCAAATTTGCAGCGTGTTACTAATTTTCTTACCCCTGTTTTTAACTAATTGCACTGTTTTAAAAAAAAAAACAATGTTCCGTATGTTGCAAAACGCTGCAAATTTAATACACGTTACAAAACCGTAAGAACAACCTTATTCCAAATTTGCAGCGTGTTACTAATTTTTTTGGCAATGTTATTAGCAAAAAACACCTTTTCACCCCTTTTCAACCCTTTCCGTACACCCCAGAACGCTGCAAAATCACCCGGTATGTTATTTTACCTTCCTTAAGAACCCCCTAAAATTTCAGCAAGTTACTAATTATTTTCGGGTTTGGGCTTTAATGACTGGACTACTAGCTACGCTCTAGACGTTCCAGCTTGGCCATCATTGCAGCCCTTGCTGCCCTCGCTGTAAAGGCCTGGACCAACAGCCTCGGCCTTTATCTCAGCTCGTCCATCAAGCGCTGCAAGCTGACCGCGCTGTGTCGGCCATCATCAGCGCGACCAGCAAAGTAGTCATTATAGACCGCGGCAGTAATGTACTATTATAGGAATAAGATTACTGGCTTATGCCAGCGAATTGTCATGTTGTAGTCGTTAATTGTCCCAGTGGATTGTACTACTATAATAAAAAGTGTCCTATATGTTAATCCAGACAATCAAGTAAATATCTGCCTGTCCCAAATTTCATCAAGATGCGTTCAACCGTTCTGACGTGATTGAAGGACGCATTAAAAAACGCATTTATGTTATCAGTTGTACTATTTTGGGAGTACCGCAACAGGTACAGTACAGCACTCTATATAAAAGTAGAATGAGCAAAGCAAGCCGATATTCTGTATAGGTACCTGAATTATGGCCGTAATATCCCGAAATTAGCACGTCAGTAAATATAGGTAGAGGTCCAAACAATGTTGTTAGCTAATTAGCGCATTGTTTTTCTTTGTAACAAGGCACTAAGCGATGCGTTAACGTCCTCATTAAATATAATTGCGCTAGAATAGGTTTATCGTAGAATTTAGAATGAGCCAGATTCAAACTAATTAGCTTCTGAACAAGGAATCTGTGTTGCTTCCAAATAAATTAAATTGACAGTTCGGAATAACGGATCTGACGTACAATGTTTATGGTTTTTTTTTGTTACTGTTACATAAAAGGAAACGTTAATAGGTTTATAGTAAGAATCTGAGACAAAAACTAATTAAACTTGCCAAAAAAGGTAGTTGATTTAATTAACCTTTTTTGTTTTGCTTTTGATTGATATTTTTCAATTTTATACATATTATATTGATTTAAGTAGTTATGAATCGAAAATATGAACACTCAACATGGTTAATTGATTCATAATTTTAGCCGAATATGTTTCTCTTTTGGAAGCTGACGTAAAACAATCATTCTGCATAATATGGACGTCTTAAATTTGGGGCTTCGAAAAGTAGCCGTGGTGCTCGTATCCAGTCTCAACTTTGACACCACCATTGAGTTCTCAGCCCAAATCTGCGGGCCAAACTCGGCTAAATACCAACTCTCCGCGTTTAACTCGGTGGAACGTAGAACTAAGAGGCCTATTGGCGACATGAAACTGGTTTAAATCTCATTTGTAGGGTAGCTGGTAGACCAAATGTGTTTTCTCCAATGTGTCACAAAACGTGACTCACTACTGAAACACTCCAGACCCTTTTCCTAGAAACTTTCCCTAACAGAAAATCAAACCTAAGATTTCGTAAGTTGAGCTGCAGCTGGTAGCATTAACGATTAAAAAAACATGTATGTACGAGGGTCATTCAATAAATACTTAGCCTACAAAAAGTAAACGAAAATTTTGGAAAAGTGGCAATTTATTTTTCAACATAGTCTCCTTTTAGTTCGATACACTTAGCCCAGCGATGCTCCAACTTTTTTAACCCGTCCGAAAAATAGTTTTTGTCAAACTCTGCAAAATAGTCCTCCGTGGCGGCGATGACCTCCTCATTCGATCCATATCTATTCCCGGCGAGTGATTTTTTCAGATAAGGAAACAGAAAGAAGTCACAAGGGGCGAAATCTGGAGAATACGGTGGATGGGGCAGCAATTCGTAGTGTAATTCGACCAATTTGGTCATGGCAACGGCAGACGTGTGAACCGGTGCGTTGTCGTGGTGAAACAGCACTTTTTTCTTCGCCAGATGGGGTCGTTTTTTCTTTAATTCGGCGTCGAATCGGCCCAATAAATCGGCATAGTAAAGCCCTGTAATTGTTTTACCCTTCTCGAGGTAATCGATGTAGATCACACCTTGTGAATCCCAGAAAACGGTGGCCATAACTTTTCCGGCCGATTTTACAGTTTTCGCCTTCTTTGGAGCACGTTCCCCGGTCTGGATCCATTGTTTTGATTGATCCTTGGTCTCTGGTGTGTACCAGTGGATCCAGGTTTCATCGAGGGTCACAAAACGACGCAAAAACAGCGCCAAACACGTCTCCGATGTGGTCTCACGGTTGCGCTTGTTTTCTGGTGTGAGTAAACGCGGCACCCATCGCGCCGACAGCTTTCTCATGCCGAGTTCCTCGTGAAGAATATGATGCACTGTTCCTTCTGAAATGCCTACAGTCTCAGCTAGCTCCCGAACCTTCAATCGGCGATCTGCCAATACGAAGTCATAGATTTTTTAATGTTTTCCTCCGTAGCAGCTGTTTTCAGTGCACCTGGACGTGGTTCATCAAAAACCGACGTACGGCCACGTGCAAACTCGTTGAACCAATTGTTGACGGTGGCCACCGATGGAGAAGAGTCACCGTACACAGCATCCAAGCGCTCTTTGATTTCGATGCGCGTTTTCCCTTCCAAAAATAGGAATCGAATCACCGAACGATATTGCTCTTTTTCCATTTTTGTAAAACCGATCGACACGTTCGCTTCTATAAGTTGTCAAATTAAAACAAATGAAGGGATTGGAATGAAAATTTGAAATAGAATTAAAAAAGAATGTGCTACACTGTGGTAAAACTCTTTTGAAACTACAGCGCCCTCTGGCGATGAGGCTAGGTACTTATTGAATGCACCTTGTATGATCAAGATTTGTGATGTCTTTATCTTGCACAATTACCAAGTTACAATCAGAAGTACCTACTAACAAAGCAACCTCGAAAGGAATAGGAATATGTACTACCATTGCCATCTGTGATCACATTCTGACCACCTCACTTCTTCGATGTGGTCATCACATGGTAGTGTGACATCGACAGTTACTTCGGTAATTCATAAAGAAGAGTGCCAGTCTTCCAAAGTTGACCTTTTCAGTGATTTGTAAATATAATTCACACATCTTTGAGTCGAAATTCCAATGACATTTGGTTGTAAACTGAACTTGTGAAATGACAGCGCACACATAAGATCGACGATAAAGCTGTGCTACGTCATCAAGCACGTCGCACACGATCAGCTGAAATGTTTACAACTTGCAGTGTTTAGATGTACTCAAAGTGCTGTCGGGGGTGTGTCCCCGAGACTAAGATAGGTAGGTGGTGTCTTGAGTGCGAGTATTGCGGGCTCAGAGATACGGCCCGCATCCGGGTGCAATGAATGCGACGACGGTTTCAAGGGCGCGCCTCAGGTGATGACGTACGCGCACCCCTACCGCCCCCAACTCAGCTCCCGCGGGTGTTCCGGCACCCACCTAATAATGCACGTCTACGCCCTGTCTACCGCGTCCGCACTCGTTGCAACCTTGAGTGCTCTCAGGGACACCCCTGTTCGCACCTCCGGGTGAGGCCTTTAAAAAACCCGACGACCGCCACACAAATGGACCGACACAAAAGCACTCTATAAAACTTGAAACACCACAAAAGTCACGCTTAAGAAGTTATCTTATTTTGTATACAGGTCCATAAATTAGAGCCTATTGATATTGAGTGATACCGAGGCCGACGGCCGTCACGCCCTCGAGCTTGTCGTTCGTTAGCGTCGCTACAATTAGACTGTGTAGTTAATATCACGTTGATAGCTCTCTAATTATCATAATAATAGTGGAGGTACACGGGCGGGGTGGCGGCCCCGTCAGCTGAGCGAAAACGAAAGTAAACAGAACTCGGTCAAAGGGTTTGTACTCACCTACCCGCAATATTTATGTGGGTACGGGGGTGCACCCCACACCCGATCCAGTCACCCTCCTTTGATGGATTGGTTGGCGACTGGCGCGGATGTTCGACTGAAACTCAGCCAAACTCAGTTGCCAAGCATTAGTCTCGATTTCCTGCTATGTTCTGTTCGGCAAACTTTTACCGCGAAATTATTATTCAGTGAAAGTTCTAACAATTCTTTGTATTTTGTTTTGGACGCAGACGACTTACCACCCGACCCACCCTCGCCTCCTTTGAAACATAGTATGTACTGTGACGAATTGTTCGAATCGACTACGAAAATATTTATTTTGGCGAAGCTTTTTGAAACATAAATCTGGTTTGATTTACAGTGACTAGTTTAGTTGTTCTTGTCACTGTCCAGTGTCATTAAGCTATCTGTCCAATGTAATTTTGTGTGACACAAATCGTCTACCGTTCCGGTAACACTAATGGGGTTGACAATGGCTCTTAGCAGTACTGCCAGGTATTGAATAGGTTTCGGCTTTACCGGTAAATGAACGCAGCATATCCAATTACCACAGTAGCGGGCGGTCCTTTAGTCAGAGCCCATTATGCAAGAGCCACGTTAAGCTGATTATAACCTTGCTATTTTAAATCCAACTTTGGCCATACCCATGCGTACCTGAAATAAACTTTGCTACAATGAGTGAAACCCACGCAAACGTTAAGTGTCAACAGAATCCGGTTACCCGGCTCAAAAATACACTTCCATTATACAGACTAATCGATTCTAGAACTTGTTTGGTACTACAAATTACAATGTCACATGCGCTGTAATTACAAACATATTGTTTCGTTATCAAGAACAATAACACGTAACAGAAGGCCGTGAACTGTTGACGTCACGATTATTATTCAATTATCGCCAGCCGGTAGGGGGAAACATAAAAAGTGAATGACTCCTCTTGACCTGGATTAGTAAATATCAGGCCAACCTTATCTGCAGCCTTGAAACGTGACGCGGAAACTGGCTGCCGAGTGAAAGCATTGTGCGACTGACTGATGCAATGAATGTCTGCATTGTCAGCAAGATCTATGTCGAGGACGAATGTAGTCGATTTATGTTGACTGTTATAGACGTCTTGGGCATTATTTTTAACGTATTGCAATGATTGAACTTCAACTCAACGTGGCTTCTTTAACTAAATAAAGCAGCATTGAATTTGACCAAGTGAACGACAACAAGAGACACTACAAAAACCCTTATGTTTTCAATCAAGATTATCTTCCAAAAAACTCGTCACAATAACCCAAGTCATGTAATTGAGGCTAAATTGGATGCCAGCCTCAATCTAAACGCAAATTACTTCTAGCCAATAAAACCTGAACGATGTTTTTACGATGTTATTGCGTTGCATGTTTCCCTGCGAAACGTTCAATTAATTGAACAACGTGTGCATTGCATCAAAACCGCCGGCACAACTAGAAACGGCCAACAATACCAGCGGAACGGCCAATCATGTTACGTCATCCAATAGTAGTGGAGCTCTTTCGTGCTGGTTTATTATACATACAGACATATTTACATAGGCACTAGTAGGCGTAGATGCGTTGCGGTGCACTCGTTTGCAAGTAAACGGGTGTGCATAATGGATGCACGGTCAAGGCCGTTCGTGGTCGCCGACCCTGCTCTTGCACGTGCCCGTTGCTTTATACCAACTATGTATTTAATGTGCGTGTGTGTGTGAACATCATTAATAGTTATATTAGCATGGTGAACTTGTTGTTAAGGACTGTTAGCAAAACCCGTTTTGTGACAATAGCTCGCTTGTCATCGTCCTGCTACAACTCATTGTCAACTGGATGACATTTTCGAGGGGAGCTTAGATGTGATTTGAACGTGTGACAATAGTAAAAGGGGTTTGCTTTTTGAGTGCCTTCGGAAATTAATGTAAACGAAGAAGCAAGGTTCAGAACTGTCTGCTTAGTCTCTCCAAAAGAAGTCGTGAACTCGTGTTGGCAACTTGATCATAAAGTACCATAACAGCACAAAGTATCTCAAGCAGTTCCAAAACAGACAATGCCATACCCATTACGAAGGATTTGGTTAAAAGATTACTTCTATTTGTCAGACGGACAACAATGCTATTACCATAATACCTTCAAGCTTGAATGTCTCGAAGACCCCGAATGAGTGTATAACAAAAAGGTTGGTAATTAGAGTGAGCGTGCTCGCGATTCTGAGTCACGGCCAAGGACACGAGAGCTTTGTCGGCTGTGATTAATTGAGTGTTCCCATTTCAATTGCTGCTCGATTCATTATTACAACACCGGTTACATTTTATGCGAACCCCAAGCAATGAAAGTTTTATGCCGAGACTCGGAGACTAATGTTGTCACTTAAAATCTTTGTCAGATTTGATATTCTAGCTTATTTGTTGCTTCTGAACTGTAATTTGAAGTGATATTTGAATGGAAGTCTTAAAAAATGGCTCATTCTTGTAGAAAAAAGAACTACTTAGGTAAAACTAACGATTCTTAGAACACCGTCGCTGAGATTCCGAAACAAATTCTCTGAGTTCTACACGGAACAGAACAGTATAATTTAGTGACCGACTGAAATTTCGGTTTCGGTTTCGATTTCGGCCGGTTTCGGCCAAAAAATCTAGTTTCGGCCTTAGTTTCGCTTTCGGCCAAAATATAGCCGAAACTTTCGGCCCCGCCGAAAATCAAGTGTTCGTGCATTTTCGTGCGTCGTTCGGTAAAATTCGTAGCTAACACGTGCTTGCTCGCCGGCGCCGGCGGTGCCCCGGCTCTGTTTGCCACCGTCCATTTAGGCTGCGTTTCCACCAGAGATGTGCGAGGATGTGTAGCGAGGAATGTGTTTGTAAAGAACCAATAGAATCTTCATTTACCTCGCCTCGGTCAGCACAGCTCTGGTGGAAACGGCTCAGCGGAGCTTGATTTTTGCACATACAAAACACGCGAGGGATGTGTACGAGGGATGTGTGCGAGGGATGTGTTGCGAGGAATGTGTGTTGAGAATTAATGTGTTGCGAGGTTTGCGCATACTGTACCAGCCAGTCCATAGACGGAGTTTGTTGGAAGTAGACGTGCGCAAAATAGATATTATGGATAATAGTCCAGTCATTAAAGCCTAAACCCGAAAATAATTAGTAACTTGCTGAAATTTTAAGGGGTTCTTAAGGAAGGTAAAATAAGATACCGGGTGATTTTGCAGCGTTCTGGGGTGTACGGAAAGGGTTGAAAAGGGGTGAAAAGGGGTTTTTTGCTAATAACATTGCCAAAAAAATTAGTAACACGCTGCAAATTTGGAATAAGGTTGTTCTTACGGTTTTGTAACGTGTATTAAATTTGCAGCGTTTTGCAACATACGGAACATTGTTTTTTTTCAAAACAGTGCAATTAGTTAAAAACAGGGGTAAGAAAATTAGTAACACGCTGCAAATTTGGAATTAGGTTGTTCTTACCGTTTTGTAACGTGTATGAAATTTGCAGCGTTTTGCAACATACAGAACATTGTCTATTATTAAAAAAACAATGAAATTATTTAATCACACGGGTGAAAAAAAATTGTAACTCGCTGTAAATTTGTAATTAAGTTGTTTTTACCGTTTCGTAAGGTATATCAAATTTGCAGCGTTTTACAACAAATTGAACATTGTTTATTATTAAAAAAACAGTGCGATATACGTTACGAAACGGTAAAAACAACTTAATTACAAATTTACAGCGAGTTACAAATTTTTTTCACCCGTGTGATTAAATAATTTCATTGTTTTTTCAATAATAGACAATGTTCCGTATGTTGCAAAACGCTGCAAATTTGATACACGTTACAAACCAGTAAGAACAACCTAATTCCAAATTTGCAGCGTGTTACTAATTTTCTTACCCCTGTTTTTAACTAATTGCACTGTTTTTAAAAAAAAACAATGTTCCGTATGTTGCAAAACGCTGCAAATTTAATACACGTTACAAAACCGTAAGAACAACCTTATTCCAAATTTGCAGCGTGTTACTAATTTTTTTGGCAATGTTATTAGCAAAAAACACCTTTTCACCCCTTTTCAACCCTTTCCGTACACCCCAGAACGCTGCAAAATCACCCGGTATGTTATTTTACCTTCCTTAAGAACTGTTGCGTACGTGCGAATGAAACAACGAGTTGCTTAGCACTGACAGTTTACTATGAAAAAGTGACATATGTGTGAGGATGCAACCTACACAGACTAAACCTACTTACACATATATAACACCCCTCCCTTCCAAGTAATGACTTAATTCTAAAAAAACTGTTTATAATCTACATGAGGACGATTACGTTTCGCCCTGTCTTGTGGGACAGTAGGTGGTATATCCAGTCCCAGTACTCTAGATTCCGTTGACACAATCCCCTCGTCTGTGGCAGTTGTAGCTCCGCCCTCAGAAACCACTGTTGACGATTCTTCATTGTGAGTCTCCGTCTCCTCCTCCACAGCGCTAGTAAGATGAGCGGTGGTAGTTGGACAGTCTGGTTCCGACTGTGATGTGATTTCCGGAACAATTTCAATTTCGGATGCGTCGGAAACACTGTCGGTATCGGTTTCCCATGTTGAAGTCGTGTGCTCGCATTGGTCACTATGATATTTTCTTATCTGATTCTTGTGTCTTGTTACATGGGAGTTCGATTCAGGAACAAAAACTTTATATACCACCCTGCCTATTTGTTCTACTATTGTTGCTCGTATCCAAAAATGTTTTTTCTTATTTAAATATTTTTTAATCAACACTTCTTCTCCTAAGTTAAAGTCTTTACTCTTTTTACCACCGTAGTATTTACTCTGTAATGATTGTTTACATTTTACTGCTGCGGCGAGCTCCGGCGAGGAAGGCAAAGGAGTCGGTTTTAATAAGTCTAATCTACACCTGAGTGGGCGGCCATATAACAACTGTGCTGGTGATTTATTTGTCGAGCTATGTGTTGAGTTACGATAATCAAATAAAAACTTATTTATTCTATTGTCTAAGTTTTTCCTATCATGGCATGTCAATAATATACTTTTGATTCCTTTTTTTACTATTTTGACGGAACTCTCAACTTGGCCGTTACTGCTAGGATGGTATACGGGCGAAAAAAGTTGACGTATACCATTCAATCTACAAAACTCACTGAATCTTTGTGACGTGAAGGATGTACCGTTATCACTTACTATTATAGCCGGCACTCCCGTCCTAGACATCAACTCATATAAACGCTCAATTACCGCGTCTGATGTGATGGTGGACCTCATCGAAAAGCATTCAACCCATTTTGAATAAGCATCGACAACTATGAGATACATGCGATCATTTAACGGACCTAAGAAGTCGATGTGTATCCTATGAAAAGCATGCGGTGGGAACGGCCATGGCGCGAGCGGGGCGCGCGGCGGAGCCGGACGCAACTGAGCGCACACTGCGCAGGCGCGCGCCGCGCTCTCGATCGCAGCGTCAATTCCCGGAAACCACAGCCGCGCGCGCGCTTCGGACTTCATTTTAACGACACCTAGGTGAGAACTATGTAACTCCTTAATCACCTTGCCGTGTAATTCTGCCGGAATTACAATTTTATGTCCTTTCATTAGACACCCATTCTCTACAGATAGTTGCGTCTTGCAAAGATAGTAAGGTTTTAAGTCAGGGTCCGTAACCTTTCGCGGCCAGCCGCGCTGTGTGTACCCCACTACCTTTTGCAATACTAAATCACGGTCGGTAGACACACGAAGTTCATCCAGAGTGACCGGTAAATCTCCCTCAACAATAAAATAGACGTAGGCCGACCGATCCTCACATTCGTTCACCTCTTCATGCAAGCCCAGGTCCGTACTCAGTTCACCTGTGCTTGCAATTGAACGTGACAGGAAATCTGCTATATTATCAACGCTGCGAACGTAAGTTATTTTGTAATTATAAGCTGCTAAAAATATTGCGTAACGCTGTAATCTGTTTGCTGTCACTTCTGGAATCCCTTTGTGTGACCCGAAAATCGACAGTAGGGGTTTATGATCAGTGCGTAATATAAACGGATCCTCCCTACCATATAAATATTGGTGAAACCGTTTAACGCCAAATATAATCGCGGTCGCTTCTTTTTGAATTTGAGAATATCTCTTCTCAGCTGGAATCAATGAGCGAGACGCGAACGACACTGGCCTTTCAAGTCCGTCCCTGTCGATCTGCGATAACACCGCCCCGAGACCATACGGTGACGCATCGACTGTCAAAATAATAGTTGCGTTCTGATTGAAATGTGCTAATACATTATCTGAGATTAAATGCCGCTTAATTTCGCTAAACGCTTGTTGGTGTATGTCTGTCCATGACCATTTACTATTTTTATTTAATAATTGGTACAATGGACTAAGTATTGTCGAGGCCCTAGGTACAAAATTCCTATAATAATTAATTAATCCTAAGAAAGATTGCAACTCAGTTACATTTGTTGGTATCGGGGCGTCACGGATTGCTTTTATTTTCTCTGGTGATTTACGTACACCATTCTTGTCTATTATGTGTCCTAAATAATTAACTTCGTTCTGGAAGAAAACGCACTTGTCCTTCCTTAAAGTTAACCCTGCTTCTGCTAACCTTGCTAACACTGTTTTCAGCCTGTCCAGGTGCTCCGATTTGTTTCTACCTGTTACTAAAATGTCATCCATCAGACAGAGAACTCCATCTAAACCCGAAACAACACCTTGCATTGCCTTTTGGAAAATGGCGGGAGCACTAGATAACCCAAATACTAACCGCGTATATTTAAAAAGCCCTCTATGCGTGTTAATACATGTTATTAATTGTGTATCATCATCTTCCGCCAGTAATAATTGATTGTAAGCGCTCGACAAGTCTAACTTGGAGAACTGCTCACCCCCGTGTAACTTTGCAAAGAGGTCATCGACCGTAGGCAACGGATATTTTTCAATTATAAGTTGTTTATTTATAGTTGCCGAGTAATCTGCGCAGATCCTGATTTCCCCGTTCTTTTTAAGGACTGGAACTATCGGCGATGCGTGATCGGAATACTGCACCTGTGTTATTATGCCTAAAGACAATAAGCGATCTAACTCGTTATCTATTTTACTACGGAGTGCGTAAGCTACCGGCCGTGCCTTGCGAAAAACCGGTTTGGCGTCAGGTGTTAACGATAATCTTATTTTGTATTTAGTGAAACAACCTATTTTTTCTGAAAACACCGATGGGAAGTCATTAATCAGTTTGTCTAATGGAATATTGTCATTTTCCATGACACAATATTTTATAGGGGATATTTCTAATCTAAAAAGCCTTATAAAATCTCTCCCCAACAACGGAGGTCCACCATCGCGCACCACGTAAACATTAAGCGTGTGCGTGTGACCTTGGTACGTCACGGGCACTGGCATAACGCCTAAGGTAACAATCCTACCTCCACCATAACTTTTTAAAATTTTAGCTGACGGTGATAACGGAATGTTAGAAAAATATTTATGATAAGTTTTATTAGAAATAGCTGAAACGGCCGCTCCACTATCGATTTCAAATTCTAAATACAATCCGTTAATTTGAATGCGCTCAGACATTGGCTTCGACTCCGACTCACACCGAATATTACTTATGCATTTGACTTTACCTGTTTTGCCTTCCCCTTCGGAATTCTCCTCAACGTATTTCACTGAACTAGACGCCTTAACAGAACACATGCGCCGTAAATGCCCCTTTTGATTACACTTCCGACATGTAAAATTTTTAAAACGACATTCGGTCGATTTGTGATTTTTAAAACCACACACTGCACATTTTGCCACTTCGCTCACTTTTCTATCAGTAATTTTGAACACCGCACTAGACGCCGACGCTGCCGCTGGAGCCGCGGTAGCGGCGGCTGCGCGCGCACAACGCACGCTTTCCGCCATCTCCACCGCCTTCGCCAACGTCAGCTCCTTGACATCCTTCGAAAACAGCTTGTCGCGCTCGGGTCCGCTCATCATACCCATGACGAACCGGTCTAGCAACGACTCCTCCAAGTTCCCGAATCCGCAGTGTGCCGCTAGCCCTCTTAATCGGGCTGCCCATTGCGCGTGACCTTCATCTGCCCTCTGAGACGCCGCGTAAAATTTTGAACGCTCGGCGAAACCATGACGCTTAGGTGTAAAATGTTTATCTAAGGCGTCCAAAATGTTCTGGAACTCTTCTTCCTCCAATTTCTTTGGCAGCACGAGGTCGCTTGTGAGTTTGTAGGTGGACTCGCTGAGTGTCGTAAGCAATATCGCTTTGCGTTTCAGACCCGTTTTGTCAGAAGTCACAAGGTCGTTGGCGATATACCACTGCTGAAGACGGTGTTTAAATGACTCCCAATCTTGAGAAAGATGATCAAAAGTATTTAAAATACCGAAATAATTGGCCGCCATTTTGCACGCGTTATAATTTTTGTATCCTCGTCGCCACTGTTGCGTACGTGCGAATGAAACAACGAGTTGCTTAGCACTGACAGTTTACTATGAAAAAGTGACATATGTGTGAGGATGCAACCTACACAGACTAAACCTACTTACACATATATAACAAGAACCCCCTAAAATTTCAGCAAGTTACTAATTATTTTCGGGTTTGGGCTTTAATGACTGGACTATAATTGGAAAAAGAAGATACTTTTTTATCTAACAATTTGCGATGAAGAAATCCTCGCACCACACATTAATGCCCATTTTGACAGCTCCGCTACACAACCTCGCACCACACATTAATGCGCATTTTCACAGCTCCGCTACACATCCTCGTAGGCACATTTTCATCGCACAGCTTTGGTGGAAACGCCCACACATTTTCACAACACAGCTAGACATCCTCGCACGACACATTTCCTCGGCACATCTCTGGTGTAAACGCAGCCTTAATCGTGAGTTGAGGTTATGTTTTTGAGTTCACTGCCAATATATTTGTTACGTACGATAATTATTAAAAAACGTATCAATCGTCAAGGCGATTAGAAATAGGATAAGGCGGTATTCTAAACATAATTAAATTAACGCTTTCTCTTCTTTGAAATAATGCATTTTTTTTCAACTCAGTAATTTCGTATTGCTAAATATACTGCGATTGTTGAGACTTCAAATCTTGTGGAACATTGGAAACAATGAATTTTTATAATTTCGAATAGATTATGTATGGCTCAGTAGAAGTTATATAACTTAGAAAAATAGCAACTTCTTAAAATCATTTATCCATAAGTTTGTCGTATTTCATTACTTCCCAGAATTTGATCCTTATTAGCAACACTATCGAATGGTGTAATAACATACAGGTTGTGATTTTTATGATTTTTTTTACAAAAATTAGCGGGTTCGATTCCTGGCCAGGATTATTGATTGTTTCTAAAATCCAATGATGCAGTTTTGTTTTCGGCAAAATCGGTATCGAGATTATACAACGTTTTTCGATATTCATGAGGAATATCGAATAACGTTGATTATGGAGTTTGAGTTTTAAATGTTTTTAAAAGTTTCGGTTTCGGTTTCGGCCGAAACTGAGAGCAAGGCCGAAGGTTCGGTTTCGGTTTCGGCTGAAAAAGCAGTTTCGGTCGGACACTAGTATAATTATGCCTGAAGAGCCACAACAGATAGTCCTGTACAACAAGACACTGTAACCGTTCCTTGTAGTCTCGGGGGTATTGAGCTAGCCTATCAACTGACGGAAAGTCTCTTGGGGTGTAGTAAGAACTGCCAAGTAGGTTAACTGTTCACAAATTGTCGGTACATTATTATAGACAAGTTGCATTTGTACTACCTCATGAATTACAAAGAGAATTATTTTTGAAAAAAATAAATAAATTCGTTTTGGATTTGTGAGATAACTTTTAAAATAATTATGATTAATTCCCGAAGACCTCTTAAACAGCACAAAAAAGTGTTCTACAATTCTACTTAATCAGCGATTGTTTTGTAAAAGTTAAAAGTTCAGAAAATTAACCAAAAATTAATGTGAAAAACAGTTAGTTCACTCTAAAAAGTTTTAGTATATTCAATGAAAATTATCGTGTCGTGTTTCCGAGCGTTCCGCATAAAACGATCATTCTACTCCTTCAGCCGAATTTACACCAGACGCGGAGCGATATACACTCAATGTTTTACGGTCTTGTACGGAAGTAAAGGGGGTCAAAGTCATCGTTATATTAACCGGAACACTTCATGAATTTTCCGGTTTCCCCAATCTTTTATATTGCACGATTGTTCATTGTAGCTATCGTTCTCTTGAAGTTTCCGATCTTCGTTGGGGACTTTGTAACTTTTTGCGAGTTCCTTTTACCTGAGGAGAGGTCTCTTGATTAATTATTAAAATTGATCCTTAGGGAAAAGTCTTGAATGTGATAACTAAAGAGCGCAACTACATTTTGTCCCCTCAAAAGAGACAAAATTAGTGGTGAAGTATTCTTTATTTATTAGAGTGCTCGTGGAACTATGAAGTATTTCGTATGAATATGTTAAAATCATGGACAGAGGGAATATTAGAGAGTTTGAAAACCAACTATACATGTTATTGTAACATGCCACGAATTCGATCTGAACCAATAAATATTATATTCTTTTTAATCAAATCAATATTTTAATTTGTGCAGGGCTATGAGCGAGGCGGATCTCCACAGCCGCCGACGCAGCCGCCAGGCGCACCCAGCCCGGGCGCTGGTCAAAGTGCACCTGGTGCCATGTCACCCACCCAGGACTCGCAGCACCCGCCCCATATGCCGCCGCATGGGGCGCAACCACCGCCACATCAGGTATGATGCCAAAATCGATCAAAAACACAATGGAATACTTTGAAGAAATTATACATATAGTCAGTTCATTGAAGATCCGTCTTTGGAACACCAAAGATTTATGTACAAGTATGATGTAGAAAAAAAACCTTGGTCAAAAAAAGCTTTCTGAAACACATCGAACTGTATATTTTAACTAGGGAATCGAGAACCGGTCCTTGTTGGAAGACCCGGGATTTTCGGGACAGGCGTCCAAGGAACCGGGAAATCCCGGGATTTTCGGGACTTTCGGGACAAAAATTAATTTTTGGCATTAGAAAACAATGAAAATAACAAGATAACTTTAGGGCATAGTATTTATTCTGAATAAAATCATACAACCAACTTATTCGTCGGCCTCATGGACACGGGTTTGCTCTTGCCTTTTTTCTATTCAGAGGTGGCAAATCTATTCACTCTAACTGTACTAACTATAATAATTTAAATGGATGGAAACTTGCAGTTCATCTAGATGTCCAATACTGGACATTAGATGTAATGCAAGTAGGCCGGTGGAAAGAGGTTGTAGAATTCATGAGTTCGACCTATTTTAGGTCTCATCTTAGCCACGAGCGAACCCAATATAAAAAACGAAAAGAGGGTAAGCTTGCGTCGATGAGATGAGCTAAGCTGTAGAGTAACCATCCACCAGTTTCAAGTTGCCAATTAGTCTAAGAAGCTCTGCGTTCCACTGGGTCTAGTGCAGTAAGTTGTATTTATCTGAGCCATCCCAATGATTAAGTTGAGTAAGTTTGCTGCAATACTCCGAAAGAAAATTTGAATTTCGCGGGCTACTACGACGCAATCACCTTATGCAGAAATGGACTTGCACATAGGCTATCCAGGTGTAAGGTATCACTTCACTCTACTTAGGATGCCCACGTCAAAGTTGACACTGGATGTCAGCTCCATGCCCAGAAGCTCAAGTTCATCAGTTACAGAAACAGGAAAACGCCTGTATGTTGGTGGCGTTGAAAGAGAGAAATTTCTTGTTCGCTCACTGGGATACTAAGTATCAAATCTCTTCGCTCTACCATGGTCTCTCTGAAGCAATGAACTTCATCCCCACTGGATTTTGCAGTGGGCAAGTATGTCACTGAAACAGTACTGTTATCTACTCGTACCTATCCAACAATACCAGGCTGAAGTGGGTAAGAAATGTGCAGCAAAATAAGAGTTGCAAAGAAAACAGATACCTGTTGAACTCCAGAGTCAATAACCAAAAGCTCAAAGGATTAGTTATCAACGTCAACTCTGATTGATCGTTAACTATGAAAGTCTGATATCTAGCTACAAAAACCAACTGGGATACCAAAAGCAAGGAAGCTTTTTGTCTCGAGACCTTGTCAAAGGCTTTCGAGATATAACCAGTACTACATTATCAACTTTTCTTCTCTGTCAACCACACCTGTATCTGAACATGTTATCCCGTACACAACGACGAAGTGAATAAATACCTTACATCCAATTTGATTCTTTTGTTCTATAAAAGAATCAACAAGTTTAAACAAATTATTTATACTGTTTTTCTGAGTCCCGATAATCCCGAATTTCCCGGTTCTCAGTCGCATGTCCCGGGTCTTTAAATATACATCAAGAACCGGGAAATCCCGGGATTTTCGGGACCGGGATTTCCCGGTTCGATACCCTAATTTTAACCATAGCGCGATGAAAATGAGAATGGTGAAAGTCCCAAATAGAAAAAAAAAACTTTCAAACGATATCTGTGTCATATCATAAAGTGCCGTAATCACAACGAGGGACAAGCGTGTTGTTTGACGTGATGTAATTTATTGACAGGTAGATAAGGCCGGCGCCGTCCAGTCCACCTGCTATACTTTGTAAATAATCCTTTTGTTGTGTTTTACGACCTTGGGGTAGCCCCAACCGGAACCCAGCTGACGGCTGATATCTACTATTGAATCCGAGTCACCCCCAGAGATTTGTGCGTAACAACACTTAGAAAAAAAAAACAATAAGCTTTGGCAACGGACATTATTGTGGTTATGTTAGCAAGTCTATAGACTGATTCATAAATATGTCAGAAGTTTGAAATAGATTCTAATAGGAACCTGTTTTTTTAGTACATGATGATTCATGAATCGTAATGTTTGGCTTGAAAGGTAATTCCCAATTGATAAAACAAAGGACGAATTTTATCGCCTTAACAACCAAATTATCAATTGAAGTAAACCATTATTTTGGCTAAACGGCTTTCTGGACTTGTATTTCAAGTACTACTGTCCGCAAAACTTCCAAGTGACTTGAAGTGACCATAGCCGCAAGCGAAATCTCGGTTTATCGGAAGCGGTGAAGTTGTCCTATTTATATCCGGTAATCATACAGCTGTCCGGAAACATTGAGTGTTGTAAATAAGCACGCGCAAAGACATAAAATTGAGTGAGTTAGAAACAGGTTTTAAGGGAATGTGAAATACTTCGCCTAGCTCTATTTTCTGCTGCAAATAGAAAAATACTTTAAAATTAAACTGAGTCGCGTCATTTATCATAATCATAATCCACGACTTTTGTACCTCAAAAATGTGCTTTTGGAACCATAAATTCCAGAAGGAAAAAAACTTCGAGTAGAACCAACACTATTATCTCAAAAAAAAAAAATAAGATCCACAACCCTAATTGTATTTAATACAGTGAAAAGACAATGAACTAAAAATATTAGTATTATTCACAAAAACAAAATAGAATAATCAACAAGAAAGCCGTTTGAGCCTTCTTAAACACATAAGTTTAAGTTGAAACTAACAAAGTTAAGACGGTTAACTTGCTATTAGCCTTGAAACAAAGTTTTCAACCAGTTTGTTATGCATGATTTACAGTTTAAATTAAACAAAACTTTTTGTTAAACAGTGACCTATATTATGTAGGTTGGTATACTGGTTTGGTTAAAACTGTTACTATCCAATTACAAATACTTTAATACAATGTAATCACAACTTCACAAGTCATTGAAACTTAATAACCATTATGTTTTTTACTTCTGGCTAATATCCAATTTAATTGACGACAAAAAATATCAATAGGATCCGGAGCAAAGACAAGACAATGTGTAGAATTTTTGTTTCGAATTGAACCTCCTTTGAACCATGTCGTGACTTGTATATTCTATTGATTGTTTTTACTTCTTCGCTGTTATTTTCATCGATAAAAATAACAAATGGCTGTTATACATACAAAATTATACCGCTTTTGGAAGTTGTTATTTAAAGATTTTGTGAATTATGATAAGACATTTTCATTTTGAAAAGACGCCTTGTGTGTAGTTTAATTTGCTAATTTTTAAAACAAATATAATTATGTCAAAGATAAACCAAATGTACTTAAAAATATGAAACATAAAACTGTTATGAAAAATAAGTTTCAAGTAAGTAATACATTGTTATCTGAAGTAGTCGTGATCATTCGCGCAATAGAAATAATAGATTTGCTGGTAAAATATTATTTCTATTAAAGATTACGTGTTTACTCAATCAGTCGACATTATTCAATATTGAATTGAACCACAGTATAAACAGTATTGGATCTCCCTACAAACGGACGAAACGCGAGCTATACCTACGCGCCTCGATGTCGGGGCGCGCTCGAGGCGCAGACAGTCACGGCCGTACCGTAGTGATGAACGGACGGTGCGTTGTTTTTTTTTAGCAAATATGACAAGTAGAAAATATTGTGCTGTGTTTGGGTGTTTAACGTCAACAATAACGCATCCAGACATAAGTTTTTTTAAATTACCTGCAACCTCTGAAAGGTGAGTACTAACTATAAAATAATTTTACTTACTAGTAGCTAGTAGCCGTGCTAGTAGGTAGGTACATAATGTGTGACTTTTTAATGGTTATGTATTTTCCTTTATCTCACGAAAAAAAGGGTATTTGGGTTAATAAATACAGTAAAATGAATAAAGTAAAGGAAAGTTACTGAGGCAAGTTAAATAGTTAAGTTATAGGCGGTTCTGAATGAATCATGATACGGTAGGTACTTACTCTTGTGTTAAAACTCCAGTGCATGTGTGTTTTGTTAGTTTGTATTATTCAAAGTAAAGTCATGGTGTAACGGCGCGGTGGGATTGTCGGCGGGCACGGAAATGAAGCAGTGAGCTTCATTTACCTACGGTACGGTGTACAATCAACGTATATTCAGTGTACTACATAAACTTTAACACAGTCATGAATCTTGGAACGTAAGAGTTAGTAGCATTAGGCCGACTGCCTGCGCGAGCGATGCGCTGTACGAGGTAGCGCGAGCGGCGCACTGACCTTGAAGGAGCGGTTGACGCGAATCCACACGACGACGTAATCAGACCCTTGTTATATCGTCACGGGTGCGTTTTACGTAACGGCCGCGGCGCTACAGTAATATTAGTTTATTATCTGTGTTTTGTGTATGAATAATACTAGAAAAACCGGCCAAGTGCGTGTCGGGCCACGCACAGTGTAGGGTTCCGTAGTTGCCCATCAAAATACTTATGCGAACTAACTTAAACTGAGTCACTGAATTTAATTTTAAAAAGAAGAAAGCTTTTTATTAGAATGCGAGAAGCTTTTTATTAGAATGCGAGTTTATTATACTTTAAAATTCAATAATAAAGCATTTCGTACGAGTCAGTGAAGGCGCAAATATTTTTCGGTCGCAAATTTATAAGCACAATTTGTTTTTCAAACAAACATTTGTTTTTAAATTAAATCTATTAATAAAAAACAACACGCATTTTTATTGAACACTTCCTTTTCAATATACAAAGTATTTTATTTGTTTACTTAAATATAAGAAAAGTATATTTACAATCACAACATTATATAGAAACAGAAAGTAGGCAAATGTAATTAAAATGCTGGAGACGGGCGTCGGACAGCCCTAACGCATGTTTACGTACCGCGCGGCTGTAGGTATTTATTTCTATCCCATCAAAAACATAAATGTGAAATGAAAGCCAAGCTCAATAGTTTGATATTATGCCTTGGTTGTTGACTTCAACGAAAAAAGAAGTGAAATCTAAATGGGTGCCAAGTTCAATGGTCAGTCCTGAAATTTATTTATAACAACATAAACTATATTTCTTTTTATAACTAAGGATCATACATGTAGCCTAATTTCTGGCTTGGCTAGTTCTCATATACGAATTGTTCGATGGTTAGTACTACCAGCAAACCAAATTTTCGGAATAATAAAATAAAAACTGACAAGTAAAAGGTTTAGAACTTATGAAGGATATACAATTCGTATATGAGAAATAGCCAAGCCAGAAATTAGGCTACATGTATGATCCTTAGTTATAAAAAGAAATATAGTTTATGTTGTTATAAATAAATTTCAGGACTGACCATTGAACTTGGCACCCATTTAGATTTCACTTCTTTTTTCGTTGAAGTCAACAACCAAGGCATAATATCAAACTATTGAGCTTGGCTTTCATTTCACATTTATGTTTTTGATGGGATATCATTACTTTTTGTACAATCGACAAAGTTGAATCATGACCCACCATAAGCTTATTTTCTTACAGACTTTCAAATACAATTAGGTCCACATTCGCGTAAATGTACATATCCATGGTAACGACTTTGATCTTTGTCAATTTGACGGATTCAAACGATTTTTTGTCAAAATGGGTCATGATTCAACTTTGTCGATAGTACATAAATATGATCTTACACTAGGTACTGATCGCTAAATAGATTGAAACAATAATTATTATTTTATTAATAAATCCCAGTTAATAACTGTAGGGGATGTTAGACACGGATTTAATTCCAACAGTGTGCATCAATGAAATAGTTTAAAAATTACATGTTCACAAAACCTTATACTAATCGCCTGCCCATCTTAACACCGCGATTCAGGATCGTGACGTAATTGCACAACGCCATCTAGTGGGCGCTAGTGGTTGTAGAATACGGATACTTACGTGTAAAAAATACAAAAATCAACACTATTCTTAATAATAAGTACAAAGACGGGAATATACGGATTTAAAAAAATTATCTAGTGTCACTTGAATAAAACAATTCTTCATTTATTTAGTGCATGGTGCAGTGAGTTTTTGAAAATGATAATAGGTGGCGCTACTAGTTATAAAATCCGCTTAGTTACGCGTAATAATTACGAAAATCGACTTTTATCTTAACTTATAAGTACAAAATCGGGAATATTTGGATTAAAAAAAAAATTATGGTGGTGTTTAACTCGTTATATATTTACGTAAAGATCATAAAATCCACAAATAGAGATTTACAGGCACTAATTATAAGTTAAGTGAAAATTATAATAAAATAATAAAAAATTACCAGTTTCTGATTTTTTCCTTTGTATTCATATAATTACCTATCTGTATGCCAAATTTGAACTATCTAGGTCATCTGGAACTGGGATATAGTTTTGATCTATAGGTCAGTCATAAAAACGACGATTTTTGGACGTTAATATCTAAATAACTGTTTGAGATATGTTTATAAAATTTAGAACACATATGTATCTCGCCAGTCTCAATATATGTGCCAAATTTGACAAGTCTACGTTAAATAGTTTTTGAGTTATGAGGGGCTAAAAAGTGGCTCCAAATGGTTCGTGTAATATTACACACTGAGCTGCGCGCCTGCTTTGCTTGGCTCTGACACGCTCCCGCATGTCTAGATCATGCGGCCGAGAGCCACTACTGTAGATATTTATACTGTGATTGAACGAAGGCTTTTTCAATCTTTAGTCACGGAATTCAAAACTCAATTATTAATAAACTGTACAATAAGGGTCGAAATGAAAACTATTTCCTACGATTTTCTGTTGGTTTTCTTACTGTAAACTGAAGCCAGAATCCTTTTTTTATTTCAATGTATTCACACTTACCGTAAAACTAATTAAATTAAAGCAAACGTTATTTTTATAGCACACTGCACCTTCATTAAGCTAATTCGAGTGATTAGAATAACTCACCTTTACTTAGAGGGCTGAACACCACATGAAAAGTTCATTGCATTCCATTTGCGCTCGTGCGGATGAAGTAGCTAACGTTGAACAGCAAAGGTAATTCCAACTAGTAGTTGGCTCACGAGCATTTAACGTACGCCGTTCTGCCGACTCTGAATTGCAAATTCAGTCAATACTCCAGTGTAAAATCCAAATCAGAGAACCTTTTTGCTTACCATCCCAACAGCTTTTTAAACATTAATAAATTAAAGAATATTGATTAATTAGGTAAAGACAAATTAATCATCTCGATTGAAATGTAAGATAATGTTCCGTAAAATCGATGGGCGGTTAAGAAACTATAAAAGAATATAGTTTTTGCTTGACAACTAATTTATGCCCATGCACGCTTACCTGCTTTTATAATGGAGAAATCTGCAGGGGTTTTTATGTAGAAGATAACTGCTTACATTAAGGAAGATTAAAAATTATACAAATCCTGATAGCACTACATACTGAAATGATCTCCATTCAGCCATATCTTTAACCAAAACTTTAATAAGTAAAACATGTTGGTTCGAAGAGTCGGCGTCATGTTTGCATTTCGTTTATCGCGCCCGTATCGCGTAGAACGGCGTCGCCGACGGAAATTTTCGATAATTTTGGTCGAAACTCCACTGCTAGACTACGTAGTGTGCGCCTCGCAAGATAGCTACTCGAAAACATGATAAACGGTTTGTTACCAATCGAAAATAACCAACGCGAATATACTTGTGACTTATTGGCATTGCTTATATAAAATCATTCTGTCATAAAACCGAGTGTTGAGATTTTAGACGGTGAGCCATATTTTATATTTCTACTCTGTTATCTTTCTACTGAGAACAGTATTTGAAATTAATTATAATTATTCAAGGCTTTCTTTCGAGCAAGAATGTTATCAAGTTTGGTAAAAACGGAAGTTCTGGATGACTAAATACAGACGAAAATAATCGGATACCCAGTACTGTAAAATATATTTTTATGGCGTATGTAGAAGCAGTTATGTAAATGAATATATATTTTCATTTGTAATGACTTCTTACACTTATAGTTGTGTAGTCTTGTGTGAGCACGCGCGTAGATACGAATCTGTAAGCTTTAACGAAATTGAACCCACTCTATATGGAAAGTATAGTAATCCAGGGAACTCGGTGGATGGAACTTTGGCTATGAACTTTACTGTTATTGTTACACATTAAACTGCTGCCGAATGTACGAAAACCTTCGTTGTTAGCAATTTTTAAAAATTACCATCTCCAACCATAACTATTTCAATAAACCGTCTATGGTCATACCATACCCGCCACCTAATGGACGACTTTTACTTTCGTTATGTTTGTTTTCCTTCTTCGCTATTCTTTCCACTCTTTTATTTTACGTATAATAACCGTCGTTGTGGAATATAGGTTTGTTTTTTTCTTGTCAGCATTAACAATAATATCTGTATTCGCCCTCGAGTGAATATCTTCACACACCTTAGCTTTACTCATCTTGATTATATCAAAATGTTTGCAGCCCTTATTGAACGTGGATTATGTTTGGATGTTAAGTTTTACATCGCCCTTGTGGACATTCGACCTGGCCTAAAAAGTATGTCTCAAGAGTTCTCCTCTACTAAAACTTCTGCGACTTACAGCAGTCGATAAGTTCGATCAGGGAATTGAACGTTTACAGTACCGAGCGACAGCGAGTAACAGCATGAAATGAAAACAAATAAGTATCGTTCTCCAAGTGGTTGGTGTTACTACTGAAACTTCTTACTAGGATCATATGCTTGAAAAGTTTGTAAGTTTATGTGGAACTCCAAAGACATTAGTCTAATTCTCTCGTATGGTTGAAGTGTGCTTTTGGGGCCATTTTATGTTGGCTAGATTTGTTAAGAATGGTGGCACTGTTGAGGTTTTTCTTTTATACTGCTCCATTTAAATGATCTTCACAACTTGATTGCATATTATCTTGAAAAGACTGTCCATGCATGTTTCAATCATCTCAAGGACCAAGAGCCGTTCTATCGAAAAACATCCATAAAACGAAAGGATATATTGGATGAAAAAAGGAAACATGTCTTATACGAGTGTGTAATAATTGGTATCATGTCTTTCGTGACTCGTGGAGCGGCATCGTGGATGATCGGTTCGTCATAGTGATCAGCATTCATCGTGAACGTGAGGCAACGTTTTTGGTTTGCCGTGCGATTTACATATTTCTATGTCCTTACTCGCCGCCTCGCCCGGCGTATGGTTCGCACGTGGCCGGCCTAGCGACGGCTTCACGATATAATGGAGATGTAGCACATGTTGGCAGCTTTGCATGCGAACGAAACGTTTTAAACAAGTCGCAAGTTTCTCTATGAAACATTTCGTTTTGCATTCCGCACGCTTACTCACTCTTCTACTGCTTTTTTATTGATTCTAAAAGTTGTATATTTTGTAGCAACAAGGGTTTTCGATAGACAAATAGTACTGCACAGTTCTGTCCCGCGGTGTTAATAGATAAAACATTGTGAATACCTTTTCAATTCAACACTTTATTTGGGCAGTCTTTCCACATAACATGCACAAGAAAAATAATTATCACCGGAGGATAAAATATGTAGAAGAAGGTGACGCATTCATCTCCGAAATCTTATCGTGCAAAAAAGCACGTCGTGCAAAAATTAAACGTCACTCAAGATATCATGTAATCGACGTAGCAGAAACTCCGAGCAGTGGGAGAGCGCGCCTTGTGTCGATTTTATACAGCTCTGGAACTAAACGCCGCCAGGCTTCGGCTACAATTTATGCTAACATAAACCCGGCCGGCATCGGCGCCGGCTCTGAAGAGATGTAGAACTTTATTCCTTTTATATCTTAGCCTTCTTCCACTCCTATACGAGTCTTGACTAGCTCCTCAAGACTGTCCGTTCCAATTTGAGTAACACTGTAATTAAAAAGCAGACCTAGAAACACAGAATCTTTTCTTTAACTCTGAATAGAACCTGAATTCCCTATACTTGTTGCTATAGATAAAAAATACTTCACCTTCCCGCATCCTACTATGGTTGCTCCATTGTAACAAACAACATAAATCTATCTATACTGCGCGGGGGCTTAACTAAATTCTCGGCGAGCTTCGCTTGGTAATACTCCACGATGTCAGTAGAGAATTTTGAGAGTCAAGGGCCATTTCAGCATCGTGATCGCTCGAGAGTCGTACGGTCGAAATGAAACGTCGTATCTTATTTTATGATTAGCGGCTCGAAAGCGCTTTGTAATTTTGTTAGTTCCGCCTTTCTGGTGCTGGGGGCGAGCACAGAGAGTGGAGATCGATGCGAGCATTGCGTGCGAGTGCGATAGGGAGGGCAATAGTCGATGCTTGCTCCGTCCCTTTCACTCGAACCGCCTACCAGGCAGCCATGTTGCGCTCGACCTGCGCTCGCCCGACCGCCATTGTAGCATTCGTGGCTAGTGATGTTCACTGACTCACTCGATATTATTGTACGCGTGCCTACAAATACACGGAATATTACTAGCGAACGTGGTATAGCCGTTAATATAATTCAAACTCGAAAATTTCATTGCTGATGAATTGACGGTTATCGACAACAGTTTAGCAGTTTATCTCATCGATAGAAATTGAACAAATAATTTATTATTGTTATTTTGAATAAAAAATACTAAGTTTTGAATTGCATGTATTACAAATTACAATTCAATTTTCGTTACAGTTCTTTTCATAAAATACAAAGTAAACCACTCGCGTTATATTTATAAATAAAAGCAGCAACCGGCCTTAATCTGAATTTCCCGACAAACTTTTGAGGCTTTCATTTGGTACAACTTTGAAACAATATAATTTTATGCTTCACTGGCATCCAGTATAAATAGAGAAGTACCTTTAGGATGTCGACAAAATTGTCGATAGAAAAATTATGCAGTGGACTCATACCCGCGGCTCCGGAATTAAAATGTCAGACGTGCGGCAGCGGCAGCGCGGGCGAGCGTGGGGGCCAGAGGGGGCCGCGAGCGGGGCGGGGCGGGCGGCCAGCGTTATTAATAACCATAAGCCAGCAGACGCACGAACGTCCAGAGGGGCCACGCCAGCCGCGCGGTAATGAGGAATCACTAATTATATTTTACTGGACTTTCGTATTAAAGCAACATTAAATACACAAGAGCTGTACAAATATAATACACCTTGCGATACTTTTATACACGTCTACCCTCATTTACTTCATGCTTCTATTTGCAAGGCCCAATATCGTTAACGTTGACCTTTCGATAGTCGAATAGTAATGATACACAACATTTGCTTTGCAATCACATCGGTTGATAGCGTAGCATACTGGATATTGGATCCCGGAACTGGGACAGAATGGCAAGATAATAATAATGGCATGGCTGGCGGGGTACGGTCCGTTTAATATTCCCCCACAGTAGGCGCGCCGGTTGCACGAGACAGTTCTACTCGTTCTCTAGCCCGGGCGTTCGCCTTTGCCAGTAAAAACTCAGTATATTTTATTGTCAAGGAAATATATTTGTCAAAGGCCATGCGATTAATTGCTTGACTTTTCTGAAGTGCGCCTCCGGGAGATTTTCTATCAAGAGCTTCTTTGAGATTGAGTTCAATGCATGCAATTGACGAATTATCAGGTCGACTTACACCTATTATTAAGAATCTGAATGCTTCTTTCACTGGAGCACCCATCGCCATGATAGGAATATTTCCAGTCATTGATCTGTTTTATCCCCTCACAAGAAAACTAAACGCTTCGAAGTCCATGTTTCGCATTAGCTAACTTATTCTCGTAACTATGGCAACTCCAACATTAACTAAGAAGCGACTTTACGCTGTGTCCTTGTTTTTCCCTGTACATAAAGAGCAACTTATCGCTGGCAGCACTCCGCTCTCATAATAACAAACTGCAAAATGCTCCGGATTCTCCGAACTTTAGTGTGGCAGCCCCGCTCGCCGTTGGAAACCTCTAAAGCGCTGACGGTGGGGTACATTCTCTCTCCTGTGGCGGAGTCACGGTGGCAGGGCTGTCGGGAATTGCCGACTTGGATAAATTATGCCGCTCGCTCCCCCCTTTTGCAATCTCCGCAAAATAATGCAATTCAATTGTAAAGAGAAGAGAAACTGACATTTGTCTTGTCTATTGTGTGACTCGTCTACTTACTGCCCCATTATTATGATAAAGTTTTATTGAAGGTGTTGCTTGGGCAACCCTAAGCTTCAGCTGTGAAGGCTGCATCTAGAGATGGCCCGATTTATTGAGAGCATGTACTCGCAGGTGAGGTAGTCGCAGACGACTCGACACTCGAGAGCTGCCACCGGGTATAATCTGTAACAATACTCTCTCTCCAAGTATTTTAGCAGTACATTTTCACGAGTTTCGAGAAAAGGATGAATTATTTTCCAAATAATATCCGTTTCCCGAAATTATTTTCCTATCATTTGCTATTCATTGTACTGGAACGGGAACTCTTATAAATTAATCATTTTCCTTGTCTTAAACACCAATGAGGAGATACAAATAATGATAATACCAGTAAGTCTGCGAGTCAATATTTGTAAATGAGCTTACACCGTGTCCCTATTTGGAACGTGTCCTGTCTGATAAAGAGATCATGTCGTGGCCGTTTCACAAACTTGTTTGCAATTCATTATAAGTTTGGAACAGACTTACCTCTGTTACAGTCGACGTGCACTTTCCTCACTAATTTCGAACAGCTACTCCCGGAGTTAATGCCGGAAATATTAAACGGATTAATCCTCTTTTCGGACGTTTCTCTAAGTCAACGACTCGGAATTGAATTGGCGGATCCAGTTTAATGTGTATCACAAATTGATATTGAGCTGTTTAATTTTGGGTTACCACAAGTACCACCGGGTTTAAATAAATTAAACTTGTTAATTAAATGATACTGTTTATTTTGAAGTAGATCTAAAATACTTGTCCCTCTATTGATATCGTAATTCGTATGTATAAGGTTTAGTAAAGTAACATTTTAGAACTCTTCTTTCCCTAATAGGTAACAAGGTCTGAAAGGAAAGGCTTAAGCGAAATTAGATCTATTGTATGTAATTATTGTTTATACCTGTACAACGAATGGTTTGTCTATGCCAAAAACTGGACAGCTAGATACAGAACCATCCGCCCCAATTATAAAATCCAATTTTATTTACGGCCTAAAAATGATTAACGTAAAGTAACTGCAGCCAGCCGTTACATAAAATACCCATTTATCATGTCAACGAGGTAAAACAATTAGTATGTTTTGCGAGATAAAGTTTGAACGTTCCAAATTGTGGAGTCCGTTACAACTTTGTAATATTCGCGAGCACAAAATGTTGAATTAGATGTTTATTTGATATTTCGGAGAAGTTTGCCCTTACTTTCTATTCCGAAATATTCGAATTTGAAATCATAATATTTTGCCGTAAAATTATTACCACACTATTTTTAACTTTGATCAGAAGTTGCAAAGTAAAACAAATATTCCATTTTGAGAAACTTTAGTCTGACTTTAGAATAATGAATGTGGTTTAGCTTGAATGATTCATTAATAGACTTGGACTTTGAACTCGTGACGCAATGTGTTTTCGCATCACTTTTCTTTTCATATTTTGAAGATGTGGGTAATCGTTTAGAAATGTTGCTTATGTCTGAACATCCAAGATTTTCGTTACGTGAGTCTACTATTGTGTCCTTTCCATCGCTGGTATTCTGTGACTTCATTTTTACATTAAGTGTTTTAGTACTAGAGTTGGGTTGGGACGTAGTTTCAGTACGAAAGTCTGGCCTTCGGCTTACAGCGGCGCACGAAACTAACTTTGGGCTTGTGAACTTTTTGTTATCGTCGCCCCTTTGAAATTGCGATTTAATTCGAATCGCCGCCGACTTTGAGTTAAACACTTGGTGTTGCTCGCTACAATTTTTGTTTTTGTTTGTGTTATCTTTTGGGAGTTATTATGGCTATTCTGCCAGTAGATTGCATCGGAATTGTTTAGTCGGGCGCCAGCCGGAGTTGGCTTCAATTAGATGTCCCATGTCACGACCGGAGCCGAGCGGCGTCTAGTCATAAAACCGATATTGTTGACCGTAGTCCTTCATACACTTGCTTCCTATAGTTGACTAGTCTGGTTAACATTTCAAATACCCGCTCTTACTCCAGTACGATGATATTATCGTTAACACTGATAATGTTCGCAGTATAGGATGTTGTTAATTCGAAGTTACTGACCACGTACGATCATATCGGCGAGCTAGCTAAGCAATTGAAGTTACATTGTAACCTATTATAACTTGAATTGCACGCTTAGTTATAGTTGAAGCTATTCTAACGGTAACGTCTAGCTTACTTACAAGTTTATTTAATAAACTTATTGCCATGATTATATTACTTTGATACGTAACATAAATTTAAACAATTTTGTTTGCAGGGTTACCCGCCACCGCCTAGGCCAGCACAGCCGTCCACGCCAAACGCACATGATCCAGACTCTGTAAGTTATTAATAAACAGTCAATTTATCGATCAAGAAGCAATCATAATTGTTACAAGCAATGGGTATATTAGTCCGTTGCTAGAATGCTCCCCACAATCAATCAACGGTGTCTGCCGCTCGATGAATCAAGAAGGCAGGATATTAAAAAGCCATCAACCGCAAACCATTCAACCAACTAAGTAATCTCTAGACACACACCTACCTACCTACCTATTAAAAATTAAGTATTTCTAGTAACTCGACTTATATCCGCGTTGTGATTCATTTACTAAACATCACTGAAATATATTAGAATTGGCAAATATCCTTGAGGAACGCGACTTCCCTCATAGGTAAAACAACTCCGTTAAAACGGTTAGTATAATTTTAAATGTAAATACTTATCGTCATGATGTAGTTCGGTTTGACGTAAGACTTGTATGTCGTACAGATGAACACTAATGGCTGAATAATGTAGGCAGCTGGTCACGCAAATAACAAAATACAACGTCGGTTTCCGCGCCTAATGAAGCTCCTTGTACACTCTCACGTCTCGCCGAGTATGTTCATTTATTTTCACTGTACATGCGAGCAATCCTGCCTCCAAAGTTAGAATGTTTCAAAAATAGGTTTAACAGTACCGAAAGTGTTTTCTCCTATTATTATCATAAATTCATAACACACATTTTGTAATTCTGGACTGACGTCGTCAATTCACTCATTTGTTGATTGAATTGATAAATGAACTCGTTTGTTCGTTACGTATAGCATCATCCTACATCAGACACCGAGCGGACGTGAATAAACATAATCATAAACGTCGTGTCTTCATTAACGCACATATGGCCCACGAAAACGAGTGAGCTTCGGACGACTCTGCCTCTATTTGTGGATGAGTACTCCATATTCAGAGTCAGTACGCCGTCCGGTGCACGACACTTGACAATAAGCTTGTTTGCTGAATCTCGTCGCCTCAATGAAAAACCTACAAGTGTTCGTCGGAGTCTAATCCTAAATAGATTTTATTTACATACTACTGTTTCCAACTGAAAAATGAAAGCAATTTTCCCTGACATAACAATGTAGACGGAGGAAATAAACGTTCTCTTGTCAGAATTTGTTATTTATAGACAAACGTGCATGATTAATTTCGTGTTTACAATCTGATTTCAGTTTTATTTTTACGTCTATGAGCATGGATTTGCGTGGGTGGGTGTTGTTTGTTTTGAAACGCATGACTCGGTTATTTGATGAGAATGCGTCATGAGCAAATGTGCCCTACTACTAATGTGTTTGCGAGGATTGAGATGAGCACACATCCCGCGGGCGTTTGCTTATCGACGTTGGCTTGTGCATGTATAACGACTGTGATAAAAAGAATCGTTTACTACAGACTTCAAAGCGCATTAGGGCCGCCATATTTTATACTGAAACTCTACATCATAATTCAGCTTTAGAGCTCTTTAAAGCCAAATATTGGCTCTATCTAAACTGTGAACTGAAGTTTGTTGTAGTAGGTGCTTCTTCTTTATGAAGATACTAGATGTGGTCTATTAATGTTCGCCCTAGCTATGTTTGTCAGATTAAGGTTACAAGTGAAAGCTAACAGACTGGAACTATGACTACATTAGGACACTATGTAATCCAAAAGTTCTAGTTCGACAGAAAGATCACGTAATAGTATATACAAGTTCAAAGCCCCAGAAACTTAACATTGCGTGGGATTTTACGTTTGCATAATCTCAATAAACTAATATATGCGTGAATCGTACAACCCTAAAGCTGTGTATAGATAGAGCGTAGCGGGTTGTTTGATGTTGATTGATACCATTAGCCGGGCGCGCATTGTCTCGCCGAGTCGCCCGGGGGAACCCAAATGAGTGGAATTATTAAACCGGGGCCCGTTCTGCGATGTGACGCTTTTTGTAATGAAAGTACGGAGTGCTGTGTATCGCTCGAAACGAGGGGAACCCGAAACTCGCCGCTCCTATCAATTGTAGCAACAACCCATGGCTCCCCAGCCCCGCTGCCACCCAGGCCTTATTGTCAAATGTTTTAATGGGGAATTTTAAAATCACAATGATTGCGATTTATTTTTTGTTGTTGTTCATCTTCAAAGCATCAGCTGTTCCGCTTCCAGGGGGAGGTTAACTACACATTCTAGTGAAAAAAATGAGAGCGTTTGTACAAGATTTTATTAATTAAACGACCTCTAAATTGATTCCATGTCGGTTGTGTTACTTTAAAAAGTACAATCTACCATAAATTTTCATGGACGGTTATTATCCAGCCGTTTTTTAACCACTTGCGTGGGATGTCAATAAACATTCTTCTAGGAAAAACAGTTTGTTTACTATTTCTCTTCCATAGTCAGTGTTGATAACAAGACTCACCGAATGTTTCCTCCAAAAACATTTCTCTTTAAAATTCATCAATTGTCAGTTAAATGTCAGGTATTTACTGAGACGTTGAACACAAAAGCGGGTAAGAAATTATTCACTGTGAGTCTCGAGCATTCAACGTTTGCGCGCTACGTGAAGGGTTCTAATTCGAGTTATTTATTTATTTATTTATTTATTTATTTATTTATTTGTCATCAGGCAACGAAGGCCCATAGATAAAATACACAAACATAATCTTATAAGTAATAATAAACTAATACATAAGTATTCAATACAATAAGTGTTAGTAAATAAAACTTAAAACTATATTAGTAACACTTCACTAGCACTGCACTGACTTTGTGCCGTCGTGTGGAATAGGTCCGCGGAAGCGACGGAACACCACGTTCTGGGGCCAAAAGCTTTCTTCTAACACCAGGTTGAGGTAGCACGTCGGAATGCGCACTACAAACGCCTTGAAATTGACGTTGCGGTGCGACTCCAACAGGTGCACCCTTGCCGTGTAGTTCAACTTTCGGCGCACGTACTCAACGATGTCCTCTGCCTCAGTGGTGTAGTGGAGGCGCGAGATGTACACCGGAGTGTTCGGTTTCGCTGCACGTAGCTTAACGTTGGGCTCCATAGGAGCCTTGCCGCAACGGTTCTTACTGCTTCGCTGCCGGTGCTTCCTCCGTTGCACCGTCACGAAGCCGTCATCAACAGCCCGGTCCATTGCCTTAACAGACACGGGCCTCGCCGGGGGAATATCTGGGGTACTCGCAGTAACGGCAGCAAAACCCTTTTGTAAGGGTTTCGTCAAAGCTGCGGAAGCTGGCAGCGGGACAGGGCGAGAAACTCGGGCAGCGCTGCGTAGAGGAGCTGCGGGAACGGGCGCAGGGACGAGCGCGGGACTGTGGGGCACACAGGTGGAACGGTGCGCTAGCTCAGCATACGACGGTTGCGCCGGCGACGAAACTGCTGACGCGGAATTTGTCGACGACACATCGAGGCCGGCTCCGCGACACGTGTTTACGTTAGGCGCATCGACTGATGACCTAATTGCCGCCACACTGTTTCGCAACTCGCCAAATTCCTTGCACAAATCGGCGACGGTGTTCTGGGATGCATCTAATTTTGCAAAAACATCCGCGAGGCGGGCCTTTAGAAAGACAATATCCTTCAGAAGGCTCGTTACATCGACGTGGTCGAAGGTGACGGGAGGCAGCTTGTGAAGCTCCTTCGCCACAAACGTCGGCACGTCGTCTGGGTCGGTCTCCTTGAACAGCGTGATTATGTCTTGCAGGCTCTTCTTAGTCCCGTCACGCCGGCGGGGCACCATCTGGTCGCGCTTGTTCAGCACACTGAACAACATCAGCTTGGCAGCAGCTATGTCATCCTCGCTAAAGTTAGTTGCGCAGATCTGGACAGTGGTCATTTATGCAACTTTACCGGCATTGTGAATGCTCGGGAGAAATGTGCCGCTCCCATGACTTGAATAAAGAAATTCTTTATGAAAATGTCCTTACTTTACAATTTCTATACAGTGTCGCCCAATGCTCCCTGCTTCGGCGCCACATGACATGTAGTATTATCGAAATGTTAATGGTGTTCGCACTAATTTGTCTTCATTAGATAGTATTGATGATGATCATTTGTCAAACGTAGGATATTGGAGCTATTAGTGATGTGATTGTGCTTAGTGATTTAGTGGCGGAGACAAGCAATTCCTGTATGACTATATGTATAGTCTCTGTAAGATTTATTACCTCCAAGAGATTGGATGACAGATCTTTGCCATATTCTTCTATGCGGAAAGGAAAGCTTTATTATGCATTTAGAATCCTCGAAAGGCAAGTACACGGTATACATTTTGAGCAATCATATAAAACCAACACAATAATTTACTAAACATCATGCAACAATCTGCAATCTAATGAAACTCGTACAGGCTTTTGTCTTGTAGCAGTTTCTACTGCAGTGTTAACATAAGTTCTTATTTAAACTTAATTCAGTCCAGGCTGTATTTACAAACTGCCTGATTATACGGTGCAGAGCGTAAATGAGTGCTGAAAAATAAAACGAAATAATGTCAATTAGAAACATTCTGCGCGTAAATGAATGTTGCGACTCATGTACACTATCATCTCGTAAAAAGACTTTCCTAACAATGTAAAAGTAATGCATGAAGCAAAATATTCAAATGTGAAAAGCGAGAGGCAGGGTTGCTCGCCCGTTGCACGTTCATAATAAACGAGATTGAGTGGGGCGGTGTACAGACTCAAATGAATGACGGTAACAGCGCGGAGCGTAATCAGCCGACAGGCGACGTGCGTTCGCATGTAAAAACAAAGCAAATACATTTTACTCGAAATTTTCACATGAACATTTCTCGAGGCATGCCTAATAAATAAATGACTTTTATATTCAACTAGTGTTCTTCTATCACATTAGCTATGAAAAAGAAAATATCTTTTTCAGAGTCCGCATAAAATTTCTGTTTGTCACTCCGCTATATTAGCGACTGTAGCTTGCACTGAATTTAAAATGGTATTTTACTTCTTTATTTTCTCTTTGTGTGAGGGTTGATTATACAGGGTGTGGCGCTCAGAGAATAGTTATGCTTTACACTACTCGCAGGATTTCTTAGGTTTTAGACTTTATAACCATTAACTTCAAATAAATCTCATGTTTAATTTGTTTGACAAGTCAAGGGTAATGGGGCTCCTCCACGGAACACTCAAAACACTGCCTTGCTCATGTTTTGTTCACTTGTTTTGCATGCTTGTTTATTTCTAACGTGGCTGTTTACTGCTTGCTCATTCATTATATCTTTGCTTGCTTCTTGGCACGTTTGCTTGTTTTTGTATGCTTATTTTCTCATTTGGGTGTTTGCTTACTAATGAAGAATTTATTTTGCTATTTCTTACTGTCGCTTGCTGGTTTTCATGATGACGTGGTTTCATGTCCGCTACTAAATATGCTTCAATTACTCCATTACCTGCTTAGTGCTGCTTAGTACATGCCACATTTTACTCATCATAGGGAACTAATATTTGAATGTGCTTTAACGTCCGCTACTAAATTTGCTTGCCACTGCTTTCTTCTATGTTAACCCGCTTAGTGATGCTTAGTACACGACACATGTAACACAACATATGGAACTAATATTTTTAACATAACACTGGGGTTTACTTGTGGGCGAATCGGAAATTAACTCCCGGGAACGCACCAAAGGTATAAAAAGTATCCCATGCTCTAACCCTGGCTATGGTCAACCTGTGCCTTGCATTGAAATTTAATAATTTATTCAGCCGTCGACGAGATGAGTAGGTAACAGGCAGATGACACATATTTATGTGTTTCGTCCATTTATTTGCGTATTCTTCTTAATTTCTATATTCTAGAAAAAAATATTAAAACAACATTTAATGGCTTTGGTTTTTTTTTTATTTCGTTGTCTTTATTGCTACCGACTTCCGAAAGAAAAGTTATTTTGTAGGTTGTTCCACCTAGCGATGCATCTGATACCGATATATCGGCGATATTTCGGGTTAGCCGATATATCGGTATCGACGATATTTTTATAACCGATTCAACGATACTTTTTAATTTAAAAACGTAGTGTAAAAAAAGAAGTCGAGAGATAGGTTACCTAAGGTGTCTCAATATATTGAGAGATGCAAATCCATTCGTTTTCTGGCTCAATGACGTCTTATACCCAAACTTGACTAAAATTGCGCAGAAGTACTTTAGTTTCCAAATGAGTTCTGTCGCATCTGAGAGATTATTTTCCAGCGCAGGTCTGATTCAAACAGCCTTCAAAATAGCCTTTTTTTTCGAAAAATTTAAGATTACTTTGTTTTTTGAATAAAATATTAATGTTAATTTTAATTACTGTAAAATTATCTATTAATTATCAACCTATGTCACTACTTTTTATATTAATAAAAAATAATCTGACTTGCGATTTATTTATTTTATCTTAATTTTTGGAATCACGCTAAGCGTATCGGTATCGGTATCGCCGATATTTTTTTAAAGAGTATCGGTATCGTATCGGCAAAAAGTCCAATTCTACCCTTTTTTGTGGTTGTTTTTGCAGGCGATAATTTTATTTTAAGTTTTTTTACTCTTTTTAGTTTAAATATTCAACCCAAATTCTTGTCAAATACATCATTTTCTTACATGTGCACTAGAATTTTGTAATCCGTAGCAGCACCGGTATTAACATCGCTCATGTACACAATAAGCTAATAAAATACCCTATCTCAAAAACTATTGACCGATTTTAATGAAACTTGCAGTATTCCCTAAGGTGAACGATCCCTAGTACAACAAAAAAAGAACTTTGAAAATCGGTCCACAATTGGCGGAGTAATCGCGCAAACACACAAAAAATAAAGATCATCACACCATCCACATAGTAGAGTAAAAGTACTGAACCAAATTGGATGAAATTTTTGGGGGCCCAAATGGCAAGTATACTGCATCGAACAAAAAAAGAATCACACTAATCGGACTAGAAACCTCGGAGTAATCGGTGTACAAACATAAAAATACCAACTGAATTGAGAACCTCCTCCTTTTTTTGAAGTCGGTTAAGAAGCATCTATGGGATACTAAAAAAAAGTTCTTACTAAATGCACTGATCTACTTAGGTTTGAATTTAAACCCACTGAACAATGCTTCGTTGTAGAGCTTAATTATACCAGCTAAACAGTTTAACTCCGTCTATAGATTGGACTTGACTAGTGACGCGGCTAAAACGAATCTCATTTGTCAAATAGGATCTTCTGTATCAGAATTACGAGTAGTCAGAATGCGCGCTCGAGTACGTTTCCTTTTTAATTGAATAAGCCGAGGGTGCTACATAATCCGGCCGGTGCCGCCCAACGCCAAAATTCACGTTGCCTTCTGTTTGCTTTTGTTAGTCTCTGCTTTACCGTTTCTACTTTCCCTTGTATCTCTCGGTTGTGCATTCGTAAAAAAATTTGCGTGACTACGCTGAAGGGTCATGATTTGGTACCTGTGCTCTTGCTTTGTATTTCGAAAACAGAACTATCGATTTGGACTGATATGTTGCTTTGGTGGCGGATTTTTGATCTGGAAATAAATTCCCATTTAACAAACATCCCATGCATGTTTCGCTTTAGTTTTACCGTACTTTATAAAATATTATTTCTTCAAAGCGCGTACGTAATACCTGTCTCTACATTTTAAAAATTAAATTCTGCTCTGATTGGAATCGTTTTATTTGAATACCATGTTTAATTAAATGTTCGCTATTCCAGAAAACGAATAATATATTTTTCATTGATACAATTTTATCGCGGACGTATATTTTATTTAGTCGTTTGGACAGATGGATGGAGTGGCCGCATTCGGCTCGAATGTAATTATTGCGGTCCGATTTCGATAATGCGCCGCGAGGCCGGTTGCGAACAAAATGTGGTCGCCCACTCGTTTTGTTGCATTTTAATAATTTATAATACTCGCAGAGCAGATAAAGCCTTTCTGTGTTATTTCAATTTTGCATTATGCGTATTTTAAACATGTTTCAATTTCGTAGGTAATCTATCATACGTCAGGATGATGAACGAACTGCATAAATTATTTATAATGAGAACGTACAATTAAAATCGATTTACAGCCTGATTGTATATTTAAATCTATTTGCGTACACAATACGGTACGGTAATATAATTGTTAGCTCTAGAGACTTCAATAAAAAGATTTACCCCAATTACAGGGACCGTAGGTCGGGTGAGCGGTTTAATCGGGCTGTAAAAACGTTGGATCGCCGGTAACGAGGCAGTAAACTGGACCGGCATCCCATAACCAAACGAACTGCTCCGTGATAGCACTAAAACACTGCACGATTTGCGTACCCGAGTGTCATGCCAATCCTCTTTCAAGTACACGTATACCTGAAATATTTAAAGAGAACTTGAAAAGACGCTTGCACCATAGTAAATCGGCTTTACTGTTACCAAAACTCCAATATTCTGAAACGATGTTTCTCAGTGTGGGAGCCGCACAGGGAGAAATCTCAGTTACCTCGAAGCTCGTACATTCATATAGCAGACGATATTAGGAGAGTCCGTTTTAGACCACTAAATGCGAAACGTTCCGTGTTCCATGCGGTCGGTTGCGTGCGCCAGTACCACCGTTGCGGTTACTTTGTCAACTTTATGTTCTTAGTAAACTGTTTATATTAACATATTTTACTGCTCTATACCTGATGAACGAGAGTTTTATAGTCTACGTTCTTTATTAATCATCGTAAACCCACGACATTACCTATAACGATTACATCTAATGGCTTTAATACGGCAATTGCGTCACTAACCATAACATTCCCATGCCAGTCCCATACAAACATCATGCAAATGTTTTAATAACTTTTGATGCGTAGTATTCACAACAGCGTTAACGTCCTCTTGTTCTTTGCAATAGCCGTCGTAGAAGAGAATAGCAGTCGTGAATACAGTTACCAGATAGACAATTTAAAAGATCGCTCTAAAAGATTTTCTTAATCTACTCGTAATCCTAAGATTTTCTATAGTTTTGCGAATTCTCTTGCAAACCTAATATACAGCTATGACGAGTAGGCAGTCATGAACCATCCGCCTCTCCCATAGGTTTCATAGTTTTAATTGTTGATTTAATTTGTGCCATGATGCCACAAGACCAAAGTTCCTTTTTAAAAATGTCAATATTTTCTGAGATTTCTTAAATTCGCCCGCAGTCTGATATTGAAGCTTAAAATTCCTATAAAAGTAGTATAGTAATCCTATTCGTGAAGGATTTTTTGTAGCCTTATAGCCACCTTTTCAATACTTTTTTACCTTGTTTTGTAGGGTTGACTTGTATTTACACGTATTAATTATGATACGACAAACAATATCCGTGAAAATAAATAAATTATGATAACTGTCTGTGTACTCTTTTATTTCAAAATAAATCTATTTGACTCACAAAGTAATACTATCCTCCTCAGTAAAAAATAATATTAAAAAAAAGTGGTGATCACTTGATAATTATTAACAGTCGTCCTCGATTATATCAGTGGCCACAGTGAAAAAGCAAGGTAAATATGTACAATTGTTTAATTCATGCCTAGGCTTGAATTCCTGTTACGTATGTCGCGTATTTTTGTGAGAAAAGGCAATGTAGTACGCACCCTGCCATCAGCGTCGCAGTATGGTGCTATATTGAACACAATGTGTGACATGACATATTTTATCTGCTAACATTTACCTACACAGTCAAATGTAACTGTGCATAGTTTATATCCAAGGCTATTTCCGTGAGAAAATCGTGTCTTTATCAAAATAACAACGAAAAGACTCTTAAACTTTTCGTTATTCATTGTATTGCAGAATACAAGAGTCGAGACGGCTCGGCTATATAAATAACATCAGCTCGTTCTCGTTTTATGAAAACGTAAGACGGTATATGTAGTTTTCTTTCTCTGGATCGTACCTAATGTAATTCAATAGGTTTGTTTTCAGTCAATAGAATACTTGAATAACTGGAGTTCGTATCGTATCGTAGACCTTTACCGGATCGTTATTACGTTACAATATGCGGATGTGTGTTGTAGATGTTTGTCGTAAAAGCGACCGTGTCGTTTTATAGCACCGACCCTGCCTTCAGAATGGGGTCGAACAGCTACCGTGCTGGGTGGTCGTAATGTAACATAACCTGAGACCACCCTTGTTGTTTTATGAATTTTAATAAACTAAACAACATTGCTTCAATATGCACATTGCTTTCGCCGAAAGTTGTGTATCTGTACGATGAATACTGTTCCATCAAAAACTTTCAATCCCATTTTAAGAGGATCGTCTACCGAGCGCTCGTCCATACTAAAAGAGAAAACGTTTTCCTACCCCTAAATGTTATCCTATCTCAATGATTTTTTAGAATGCTTTTGACACAGTAACAAACTAGGTTTATAGGTTTTCTTTTTTGAAAGTAACTCTTAGGCGCCTGTAACTTTCAAACTATTATAAATTTTGAAAAAAAGAAAACCTATAAACCTAGTTTTTTACTGTGTAAGAAGCATTCTAAAAAATCATTGAGATAGGATAACATTTAGGGGTAGGAAAAGTTTTCTCTCTTTTATTCCATACTAAAAGAGAGAAAAGTTCCGAGCGCTCGTCCATACGAGGGCTCGGTAGACGATCTTCTTAATTGCTGCAAGTTAATTCAGAAACCGAGTCCGACTGTCTGCAAAACTGCCAAAAAAAAGGAAACAACCCTATGGCAACTGACTACCTAGACATAAACATCGCTCAGCTGGATGATTATTATTACATCCCGTTGGTTATTGTAATCGTGACGGCATTGACCCCGCGACCCCCGGCAGCTGACGTAAGGAATGTCACCACAACCATCAATCACTGGTTGCTTTGTGACGTTTTGCGACCTGCGCCTCTGACGACACCGAAGCTAAATCAACGTGACCCACGTCTCTGTGCACACTTTCGACAACCCTTCACCGGTAACGTTCACTCGTTGGTCGCAAAATTTTGGAAATTCTTATTCTTCTGAAAAGCTTAGTTAGCTTGTTTATTTTTAGCTTTGTTTTAACATGACAGAAGCTTTTACCTTCTGAATGCAACAGTCTTGCATCAAGGAGACCATTTACTGAATTGGAGTATGTGGAAGCAATATGATGTCATCTGATTGCGATGGGCGGGCACGCCTCGGCCTTCGTCGCTGATTCGTGACCAAGACTCTAAACGACTCGTGCATACCTAGCCTCACTCCATGCTGAACATTCGTGCAGTTCACGGAGCTTTGCAAACGAGAGTTTTTATATTTCAAAATTTCGACACCTACCTCGTGTGTACTTTCAGCAGAACGAGTTTGACAAAATTATTATTTTTATTCCCTCGAATAAATCAAGACTCAATAATGCACAGTGGTGGAATGTCAAAATTCAACCTGCCGTCAATCCACGCCGCTTGAACGCATTATTATTCTGAATTTATTTAAAGATGGCCCCTTCCTGTTGGCAAGCATCCAACGGGGTATCCCCAACATTTACCAGACGATTTAATAATTATGGTCTTTTATGTGGGTTAATGTATGTGTCTACTCATGTTTGTGTTTGTATTCATTCATTCAAGATATTCCAATGTTCAGAGAGCTACCGTCACATATATCGAAAATGTAGGTGAATGTCACGCTGCATCCATCTGTTTTATGTAAGTTGTTTGTGTTTATAGAGTTGCTGAGCCACAGTAACCAAGCTTTTCTTGTTTGAAAGCGAGAGTTCCAAGTTTCTCGGGAGCATGCTCTTTACGTCCGCGTCATCGTAGAATCGACCGACGACACCAGATTTGTATAGCTTTAGCACTTTACGTAGAATTGTATTTATGGGTTCCCCAATGTCTCCGTATGAATATTGATCGCAAACATCCTCGGTTTTACATAAAACTATTTACAACTAGCTGACCCGGCAAACTTCGTACCGCCTCAGAAACAATAAAAAAAAAACCCTTTAGACCTACCCTGGACTACGACAAACATTTTAAAACCAAAATTAGCTCAATCGGCCCAGCCGTTCTCGAGTTTTAATCAGACTAACGAACAACAATTCATTTTTATTTATATAGATTAGCTATGAATCCATACACATAATGAATTTGTATAAAAGTGTATTTACTTTAACCCTTGCGTTCATACACTTATTACAATGTTACGCATATTGTTTGTGAATATCAATATTTACTCGCACGTTTATTACGTTACCGTAACTACGTATTGTGACGTTGAGTCTGACGATTTTCTTCTTTTGATCTAGACCTTCAAAGCGATCACGCCTACGTTTTACATCTATCCGTAGTAATCTGATGCGAATTTCGTCACTCATTTCAATAGGTCAGGGTGTCGGTAATTGAGTCGCATCAGCTGTTCTCCGGATCCCTCACGTTACGAAATCCGTGTTTCATTAAATTCATTATTGTGTCGATTCCGTTGTCGGGTTCCGACGACGATCTATACATATACAAATGTGTAGGTACCCAAGACTGAAGGCGTTCATGAGCGGGGGATGCCTCCAGATAATAAATAACGAGTGCAACGATTGCGACCGCCGGGCTGGGGATAAGGGGGGTCCGGGGAGGGCCCGACCATTTTAATGTCCCGGCGCCAGACTTTATATTAAACATTCGACCTTGGCAGTGGCCTACATCGACACCGGGACACGCACACACGCCCACTTCTCTCGTCACGAAAAGAAAAGTTCATTCAATGTTTCGGCACTTCTCAACGCTATAAATAATAAGCGTGACGTGTTTACTCATCTAGCACGCTATTTAATCCCTCGTCTTATCTTTGTTGTGTAACGTTGACATTGTCGAAGGCCTTTGTCACGTACTTTGCGACTTCTGTGATAGCTCTACACTTTTTGTCCGTCTACGAATCTGGTCTAGTCGGCTTTATGCTTCACCGCCTTACAGCGGGAATTATGTTCTTCTGTTGAAAGTAGCAATGAACTTTACTAGACAGACCAGTAGGTTATTGGGATTGCGTCTAAAAAGATGACCCAGTCTTATCATATCGGCACTTAAAGAGCCAGTTGAGACAAGGGATAAACCATGAGCAATATCCAGAAATATATTACTGTGTTGTGAATTTTCTCAAAGAAACTTTACTGTCAACCATGACTAAGAAGCAGTGCCGAGCAATTCATAAAAAGTAATAAAACAATCTAATTGTTCCATCACCAAACGCGTGATCACTACTAAAATTTAGTTGCGCCATCAAATCTTTCACGATATACCTACACCCAATAATCAGATCCAGTTTAGTATTTGGTTCACCAATACCATGCTTTTGCATTCTTACTATACAATTCCACTGGTCGGAATGAACAAAAACAATTACACTGCTACGTATCATTGTGTTCTACATCTATGTTCAACAAACAAAATATTTGGATCGATTATTTTGGGAAGGGCAGTAGTCCACATTTTTTTAAACGTTTTCACCGAGAATCGTTCAAGACTAACAATAATTATTCTTTAAAAAAAAACAAAAACATCCAATCTTAAGGCGGCGCTAGTCGCGAGCTCGAACTCACTGACAGGCATGGTCAAAAACCATGATATTTCATCGGAAATCGAGCCATATTGTACATGTGTGCGCGAGCGTCATCCCCCCGTGGAGAAAACAGGGGAAAATATTATTCAGTGAGATGCACGATCATTCAGAGTACAAGGCGCGCGTAAAAAAATACGAAAAAGCCTTTGGAAGAAGGGGTTTTATGAAAAATCCACTGCACCAATTAATTTCAAATAAAATTTATTAAATTTTTCGATAAATTTGCTGTGTCGGTACGGACTTCGTTTTGGAAATTTGATGCTTCTTTAGCTTCTAATTTACACCTAAAGTTGTGTTAAAATTAGCAAAAAAAACGAATCTTTAGAAGCTCGTAACTTTTTAATAGCTTCATATTTTACAATTCTGCTTCCGTACAGACAAAATTAATAATAAGGCAAAACGATACCATGTTTAATTTTGGATGTACCTTGTCAAATAGTGGAGTAAAACCCCAACGAAGTTTCTATGGAAAAAATGTTGACTTGTTTGACCTTAAGGTAGGTTCTCTGGACACGTAAAGATGAACTTCAACGTATTTGTTTCGCCAATTTTTTTATTATATTGATTCATAAAGACAGCAAGACCTAACCACAGTCCAAAGGTACTTGGATTGAATATTTTCCACTTTTATTCTCATAAATCGTCACCCTTGTCAGCGCGTAAATCGTGAAAGAATTTATACGGGACCTTTTGGATGATATAGAACCATGTCTTGGAAGTGCCACAGAAACAGAATGAAGATTTAGAATGTAGTTCATTGCGGAAAGTTGGGATAGAATTAAGCAGAGAGTTGCCGTTTATCATCCTCCCACTACTTCACTGCATTAATATTAGAGTTATAAAATGAATTATTTTTCTATAACAGTACACAATATTCACTCAGCTAGTTTGGGTTTCAGAGATTTATTGCGTTGAAATAGTCAATGCAATGATAGTATCTTAGAGTTTTTTTTAGCGTGGTAAAATCATCAAATGAGTCCTCCCACCCAGGGCAGGGCGGGAGGTACGGTCAGACTCGTACTGACTAAAATCCAGTGTCCTTTAGCCCTTTACGTACCGGGGTTACGGTAATTAGTGAGTCCCGCAACCCAGTATCTTAGATCTTAGATGTAAATTATTACACTAAACAAATAGAAAACCTTCCTAGAAAACCTGAAAACAACTGCCGCTTTTAACTTCTGCAAAATAATGTAGAAGAGTGAATATTGTCGAGTGACTATAGCCATGAGAGTCACATCATAATTAGAAATGCTGTTGAAGAAAAATAGAAAAAACTAGACGTTACTGATAATAAAGAAATCGCGAATAAGAAAGAAAACAACAACAGAATTGATTTTAGATAACAAGAATAAAATTTTATTGTGCACTAGCTGACCCGTGCCCACTTCGTTGGGCGGTAAATATTTTAACTTGTGATGAAATTATGAGTGTGGTTCGGTTAGTACTTGTGCTATGATTTATTTCCTGACTGTCAAAAGGAGGGTTTTGTTTTTATTGTATACTGACTGTAACTGCCCGCTGTCTTTCTGTTGTTAGGCGCTGCGCATGTTCAGCGCTAGATTCCCGAGCACGGGCCTGCGATGTTCATACTCTTTGGTTAGCGAGCCGCTCTGAGCGCTTAGTGCTACAGTTCCTATCCCTTGTTGCAGAGACACACTGCCTTAAATCACTGTGTGTTACGCTGCGCACGTTCAGCGCTAGATTCCCGAGCACCTGCGATGTTCTCCAGCTTTGGTTAGCAAGCCGCAGGCTGCGCTGTGGACGCTCGGAGCTAGATTCCCCAGCGCGTGCTTGCGAAATATTTTCTCTATTCCTCGAGAGGCGCTGATGATTTTCAAGAGCAGACTCTTCCGTACGGTGTACTCGATCTGCCCTTGTCTGGGATGTCTGACGGGAATGTTGTGATTTCCTTTTAGGCATGATAAACAATCGCTGAAACTTTCCGATATCCCAAAAACAGAAATACCACAGCTTCGAACTCGAAGAATGACAACGAAGTAGTACCTATTTGTGTTTTAAGAAACCGAGCAATCAAAACAATTTTAAAGACCAACACGTAATTGCACAACGCCATCTATAGGTAAATGGATAAAACGTTCGTACAAAGCATGTTCTAATGCTGTTTGTGAATGGACGGCGGCATTTTGCGATTTAGTAATTTTATTTTATCTTCGAAACTAACCAATTGACTTATTTTGGGCAAATCGTATCTGTATGATGTTCTCGTGATCATAATAATATTTTTTTCGATAATGATTAAAATTTAGTTGTGTAAAAAATCGTCCAAAGGCAAGTACGTCGAGTAAGTAAGATAAAAATATGGTGTCGCGGACTTTATTGTGGAACTATTCAAAGCGGACATTTTTGCCATACATTGTTTTCATCAATTATATAAAACTGTTAAGGCAGCGCATGCTAATAAATAACTGTGTTGGAAGAGCAATTTTTTTTCCGCCTGGCTAGGCAAAAATTTAGATATTTCGGCTAATATGCATGATATCTTTATAATTTAGCCTATAGCACTCACGGATAATGTAGCTTTCTACCAGTGCAATTTTTAAAATCGGTTCATTACTTCCGGAGATTACCCCCTACTAATATTATAGTATAAGTATTAAAATCGGTTCATTACTTCCGGAGATTACCCCCTACATACAAACTTATAAACAAATGTTACCTCTTTATAATATTATAGTATATAGTATAGATAAATCAAGTTTGCTCATACAAGTTCTTCTAAAAGATTTGTTGAAGTAGCCATTATATTCAATCAAAAATTGGCTGTAGATATCAATCATAGAATCGATCATTATGAAATGTTATTAAACGATGGTAATTTATGCGAGTTACTGTAACGTAATCACAGACGGTGCAATATTATGTAATGAATGGGTTTACCGTTATTGTTATTGCGTGTAGCGAGTGAGTAATGTGGGTCAGTGACGAGAACAGAGGCAGGGTCGAGATGCCATTGACGCGTCTTTTAAACTTACGTAACAACCGCGTATTGTTTCTCCAAACAAGGACACAAGGATGCTCCACGCATATACATATAAAACCTGAAAATAAATTGTCTTACGCATGCGGACCGTTGTTATGCAAATTAAACTTTTGCTTCCAGTAAACTTTTTGAATGGATTCCGTTGAGCTTTCCCGTAGTTCTAAACTAAGTTTTATTGGGACTGCCCTATCTGGATCAATTAACTATGTATTAAAAGCGATCGGCTCTTGCTTTTATGGCCATTTCAAGTATCCTTTGTAGAGATCTATTTCGTTGATAACCCAGTAATGCAACCTCTTTAGGCCTGTATAAAGTTTTACGGCAGCTTTCTTTGCTTTACAATTTATTTTATTAAGAGTCGTAGTTAACTCGTTTTAACCGTTGTCAAAAAGAAAGAGGTTCTCAATTCGGTCGGTATAAGTCGATAGTAAGTCAATAAAATAAAAAAAAACAAGCCAGTTGTGTAATTGGAGTTTGCTATTTTTTTCTAAAAAATATCCTGCTACCTGTGATAGCAAGCAATATTTTGCTTAGTTCACAGTATTCACATGCGACGATAGCAATGGTTCTATCAAAACAGAATACGTAGGCAGAACAGTGGTGTCGGTTGTGCTTGCAGGTGTTCGATGTCACTACTAAAACGGGTCTGGCATCCGGTCTGAGCCTCGCAATACGCCTGACAGATGGCGCCACGTGTATATTACTTGTGCATCGTAAACTTCGTTTCTATATGATCTTATAAGTGGATCTTAAACAGCGTTGTATAACTTTGATCAAGCTTGACCAGTTCATCTCGGTGGCACTAATCATGTGCTGTTTCTGTTAAATGATATTATGTACCTACTCTTATAAAAAAAAACATTCCAAGTTTAATCCAATTTTGGTAAAATTTGCAAAAGGTCCCTGGTGAAATATTTTTATGACATTATCGGCTATAAGACAAATTGTCTAATTACGGTGCCGCCCGACCGCTTATGTAACTAATGGCGGCATAATCGGGCCCGAGGAATCCGATCGTAAACACGCTCGCTAACCCACTAAAACATATTTCTTTTATTTTGCGGAGCGGGTTGACTACGCGGCCCGGGCTTGGTCGGACCGCCACTTTACAGAACAGGTTCCTATATCGAAATTAACGATAAATCCGCCTGCGAGGTGCCGCCTCAGTCCTCACCCTCTCTGCATATTTTCCTCAGACTCGAGAATAACTCAACATTTTTGAAATAGATCTAGTAGTATTCGCTCCCCATGTTAGAGCTTATATTGATATTTTGGAATATAACTTGTAAGGACAAAGTCACCATGTATGTTTTCACTGGTATTTTTTAATAATATAAACGAAAACGAAATCAATCGGACGAAATGGAAGTTTACTTGAAAGTTTTTTCTTTTGCCTCGTAAACATTTTGTAACAGACATGAGACAGCGAGACCTATATCAACTTTTGGCTGTAACAGTGCTGAATCGTGGTTCTCGTTGGCATCAAACAATAATATTACACTATTCTTCTTTTTCTGTTTTGACATAATTTGCCTCAGGAATACTGCTTTTCTTTTTCTCTTATTTAGTTGCTGTGGTTATGCAAGTTACTAGTAATTCCAACTAAACTAAAGCTCTAATTACCTACTAAACTGTAAATCTTATTTTATTCGGATTCAGATTCTGATAAGATACTAGGTTTTTTCTCATCATAATTAATAAAATTAAATTTATTTTTGTACAGAAGTAAGCTATGTTTACCTTCTCGCACTCTTTCTGCTAAAGCATGATCTCTCTTAGTTATGTTTCTTCACGTGATTCTTTCTAATTTTGTTATTTTCTAAATTGTTTTTTTGAATAGCTTCTTCAGTGCATGAAGACTTAACAGATATACACATGTATACTCGTATATTTCTAAATTACTGAATCTCTCATTAAGACATCCGTAACGATTGCTGTTGAGATTATTTGTCAACAAAGCAATAAAACATCTCTTACAGCATGGTGTACTGAGAGAGAATTTAACTGTGATGTAAAGTAATGGTGTTGCGTAGACCAACGGGCGTCTAGTCGGGAGTCCCGTAGGGAGGCGTCGTTGGCGCCGTGTTCAATCAAGCTACAACCATTTCATTTTTCTCTCAGCTCCACGATTGAACTCATTTTATTATAGTTTTACTCGTTCACCACACTCGATACACGACGCTAATGGATTCACACAGCTTCAACACCAACATACACATAACTGTTGCGTTCGAACAAAGTTGGCACACATTACCCATATGCATGTGCCATTACCTATAATTGAAAATAAGATATTGGTCATTCTACAAAAGGGAATTCTGATTTCCTAATTTAGTAACATTTCACATTCATTTCATGGAAAATATAGAGATAACGTAGCTATCACATCTGTAGACTATATAAATGTCATGAAACGGACACAGTGCGCATATGCATTGACCCGCATTCCCAATAGGCCATCACTGTTTGCACTGCGACAGTAATGAGATGTAGTATATGAATGATAATATTACTATTGGCTCGCACAGTCCGATCAATATTTCCTAATTAGTTGTTAGGTGTATCACAGACGAGTTTGTGGTAATGAGAATTGTATTATCTGTTATTATGTTAATAACTGATAAGCGATTCTGTTCTGTTATTATCAATGATAAGTCTTCGATCTCATATTTATCTACTCAACAGTATAGTATCACGCTTGTGTGTGTAAGACTAAGTATATGAACAATTTCATGTTATAACGATATGTTACGGCTGTATAACATTTTACATACACGCACACCAGTTAAATGAATAACATTACAATACTGTAGTGTTTGTAAACTTTAGCCTTTATAATTCCTCGTGTACCAGAGAAGTTTGCTACATTTATTTTAAATAGCTCTCGTGGTAGTGCTTCATTGTATTTTTTTCATGATCGGTACTTTATTATTCTTTTGAACAATTCATAGGTTTCGAAGACTTCAAGTGAATAAATAATAACTGAATGTATCACAAAAAAGTAGTTACGTGCCTTCGGTACAAAGTAAGACTGGCTGAGGCGAACAAATAACTGGTTGAGTTGGATAGTTGGTTGAGTGCGTGCAGCTCGGCGCTCGGCGACCCCCCGCTCGAGGTTCGCTGGCGTGCCCTCGCTCGTTGTAGCTATACATATGGGTCGTAGCGAGCGGCGTGCCGTCGCAATATCAGCCCGGTGAAATCGCTCGCCCGCCCGCTTCGTCGCACCGCACGCCTCGCCTGCGCCAGTCGCCGTGCGCCAACTGAAACGCGCGCACTGCTAGCGCAATCGAACGTACAATATTCCACACGAGGCTCTCGCTCTCTGCTAGCTTCCACCGCCTTCGCCCCGGCACCGCTCCTATTACCGGCGCCGGTCGATGATTCGGAACATTTTGCTGTAAAGTAAAATTTGTCACCTTTTCGACATTTGTAATATTCCGTTGTGTGTGTGAGAAGTGCATGTGCGCAGCTCGCCCTAATTTGTGCTTCGGTGTAGTTAAGAAAAGGATTCAAGACGGCTGTCATCATAAGGCTGCCTGCGAACACAGTAAGTATCGCGGCGGCCGCATGACTCAATGTAAAATGGGACGATTCTTATCTACCGTACTTGTGTGCGTGGGTGTGCCGACGCGGAGTTTGTCAGTGTTTGCGTGACATCCGACCGCCTCCGTGCCTGTGTGTGCGTTGGCTCAATACTCGGTTCTATTTTGTGGCGGAGCGGCTAGATGTTTGTTTTTATTATCATATGACCCGGCGACTGCTGCTACTTGCTTTAAATTCAAGTACTGTAAGATCTATGCAAGAACGACCAAGGAGCGATGATAATAATTATTGTAATTTGAATAATAATTGGAATTAGTAGACTTTTCATTAATAAGCAAAAAGGTATTTATTTCCATTGTAACACAGAAACTGAAATTTTGCCACAGGAATAAAAGCAGTGAGTTAGTACATGTTCTGCCTGCTGGATACTTGGTTTTCATTTGCCGTCGGCAACGTTGTAGGCGTATTTGTGCGGCGCTTGGTATCTGTTTTTTGTATATATTTTACAAAAAACAGATACACACAGAGCTTATTTCAAGAAATAACTTTTTGATGTTGTTAAAGGAATGAGCATAATAAAATATTGTATGTCGTCAGTTGAGTCAAATGATTTTAATAGAGGCCATTTTTCAGTAATTACTATTGGCATTCACATCCGTATACAAGGAACACCATCACTGTACAATAGTTTGGGTAGTCTTTTTTAAACGTCTAGTCTTAATTATCACTAAATGTACAGTGAGCTATAGCAATTAGCTGACTCACCCTGGCATAAATAGACGAGAGTTAGAGAACATGTATTCTTTATATTTTATTTAATTTGCTAAAATAACTTTAGCAAGCGCAGGAATCTCCTATTTCAGAGACACCAATAAAATTCTTTCATTTGCATTGGATAGAAAAGAGTAGATATAACTTACAACTATTCCTCATAGCCCATAGTTCCTTCAAGTTAATTTTCTACTTTCATGGAATGAATAACAAACGACACCACCATTCAATGAAATCCATCAAGTATTTTGAAAATTGAAGCGAGTTTACAGTCTTCAGCTCCCACACTAGCTGTTTTATTAAAATCAAGAACTACTTCTACTAATAAAGGTCCTTACATTCTCTTTGTGGGTTAAAGTGCTACTTACTGATAAGTTTTTAGGATTTAGTCACTAAATAAAATTGAAATCGTTGATGGATCAATTCTTTGATATAAAAAATTAAAATTTAGACACATTAGCGTTTCTATGTACAGCTTGTCTGTTTGTTTAATACAATATCAAGTATGTAGCACTTTTATCGTTGAATCGCTGATTTTAAATAATCGATTTTCATTCCTATTATGTCCATGAATATGGTACAGGTAGATTTTCTTTGTTCAGTAACCTGGCGTCCTTAACAGCAGATCTACGGTTATGTTAGTTTTTCTGAAAAACTTCAATAGGGATATGCTTTAATTAAATTTTGCTGTCCATATTACTAGCGTTAGCAAAAAGCTCTTCAGTGTTCTTGTGGTGTGATTACTAAAGAGCATTGTTATCAACGCGCATGTGTTCGTAATGCTTGTATGCGTTTCTGATTATTTAATGCGATCTCACGCTCGACAAGTTCACTTGAATAAAGTCCTAACTGCCAGCAATGAGGCAGATCAGTCGTCGATTTTATTCAACTTGTCGTAAAAACTATAATGGCGGAGAAAACGTTGGCGTATCACACATTCCTCTTCCGTCGGTGGCTCATACAAATTATACGATATGTGTTACGTATAGCTAGGTAGGTGGGCCGTCATTATTTATGTTCTCTAACAGTCGGCTCAGTGGTGTGGGTTAAAATCGGAGCAGTCAGCTGATCGTCCATGTGTGTGTGTGCGTTCTTCGGGAAACACCTTTCGATGACGTGTGCTGCGAGCTCCGTTTAATTGGACATTCACATTGTTCCCTCTTGTTTTTTTTTCTGTTTAGTCATATTGATTGATATGCCTGATAAAAGCGTGAAGTACTATTTCTTGACGTTTGTTTCTGATTTGCAGTTATTGATAGGTTTTTTTTGTATTACATACATGTTACCTTGATGCATTGGGTTAGTGGATTAACTGGAACAAATGGTACTCAAATAGAAATTGTGTATGTTAGATAACGCTCACTCAAAATATTTAAGCTACGACCTCAGATCAAAGAAATAGGCAGATAAAACACGCGAGTGTGTCCACCAAAGCAAATACAAAATCAAATCGAATTACATTCTATATTGTTTTCTTTGTTTTTGAGAACAACTTTTACAATGTTTAAAGACACGAGACAGCATATTTTGGCAAACAACAACAACGACGCGTAGCTTGGTACTGTCGCTAGTTTGTATCCACTTTTGATTTTGTATTTGCTTTGGTGGACACACTCGCGTGTTGAGAGCGTTCTATCTGCCTATTTCATTGATCTGAGCTTACGACCATTAACTTAAACGCTGGTCTTATGTATGTATATGTATGTATTACATGTATTAATTATATGTACTTGATATGACCTTTTGTAATTATAAGGTGCAGCGCAGACGGCACACTATTTGTGCGATCGAGTCTGCGGCGCACAAAAAGTCTGCATAGCGGATTTTTCATACTTCTTTTTCTGCACTTCAAGTACAAAATAAAACTTCGCTATCTCTGCACGATTTCCATAGCGTCTACGTCCCTACAGCTCTGCCGGCAGAATGATCGAAGATGTGCGTCGTGTGCGTTGAGTCTGTGAAAAATCCGCGACCCACTTTTTGCGCGTCGTGTGCGTTACTGCATATAATTGCATAGGTTCTATTTTCACAGACTAAAAAGTGCGTCACGGATAGTCTGTCGTCTGCGCTGCACCTAAAGGTCATATGGGTATACTGAAACAAGAGCAGGTATTTGTTTCCAAGATATCCATTTCTAAGTTTGTCAGATGTAGTTTATCTTGACCAGTATTTGGGCATGATTGATAACTTTACGGAGCACGAACTCATTACCTAGCACACTGTAATTTCAAACCTGGCTTGCTAACTATACCCTATTGGGGTTTGCACGTAAACAGTCATTATGAAACATGTCATTTGGTAAAAAACATGACGTGGTCGGTGATTACATTTGCTGCCCGTGTAGCTGCTCAACGTAGTAATATTATAGCTTGAGCCTCGTGACGTTATTTAGATATGTAATTCTGTTTTTGCAAATATGTATATCTTAGAGCCTCTTAACAGAATACGGTTCTTGTAAAAATATTATTATTTCCTCCAGCAGACATCGTTAGGACAGTAATATTTTTGTGGGTATCTAGATTTCCGAATGTCGAATGATGTCAATCCCCGCGGTTATAGATTGCGTTTGACAGATGTGAAAAAAAAAGAGTTATATGTTTTCTATGATCCTAAGATGCTGTCTTTTAAGCTTTTATACATGAAAACCTTGCCGTCACCTTTGTTAAAAATATTCGGGTGTGAATTATATCAACTTATCCGTTTCTTAAACCGATGCACATTTTTTTTTAAACCAATTGCATACCTATTTTCAATTAGAAGTACATATTTTAATCACATTCAAGTCATAAATCTTTATACTCATAACTGCACCAGTAGTTGCATAAAATTTGTTACTTGTTAGTTGTTTTTCAGTCATTTGGGTTCACAGGGAATGGTAGCGTATGATAGAAACACTGATAGAATCCCATACTTCTGGCATCGATGTTGATATGTATACTTAAACGCATTAAGCGATTTACTGTTCTACAATTACTTTATGAGCTTATTGTTGCATATTGCTTTATTGACAGTTGTGACGAAAAGCTGCAGAAGATTGAAATCCCACTAAAGGAAGGTAATTTGTGTAGTTTGAACGTAATCAGTATCAAAATCACTTGGTGGATTTGATTAGAACTTGATAATAATTATGACTTCTCGACACCAGGAAATAAGCTAATAGCCATAAGGATAATGTACTATGTAACGTGTAGTGTATAAATAACGCGTGCTTTGTAATGTTTATGACTAAAATAGAATATCGAAAGTACCGTTTTCAATTTTCAGAAGATTCGTTGGTTGTTGGTTTTCACTTTCACGCTCCCCACGTGAAAACCCTATCGCTGAGTTCACTTAATTAATTCGGTGCTCTACGTCATCACGTTACAATCGAACAATAGTAGAAGTTGGCGGGGAAAGTTGAGCTTCGGCGTCGCTTCCCCCTTCCCACTTCAGCCCCCTTCGTCACAAATAAATAAGCCAGAGCCGACATCCGACAACAATAATAATAATTCGCTCGAGCCCGATCAGCTGTTTCGCCGACACCGACCCGAGTAACAGGTGGCCTATAAAGACATTCAATAAAGTGTGTACCACTTGCCTTCGTTGCGGAACCGTCTATTTTACACAAATACACTCACACATAGAAGCGGTACAACTACTTACCCAAGTTGAACTTTTTGCCATCTTTCTGATTCTTACCGACCGATGGTATTCCGATAAGATTTGAGCAAGTTACTCGTTCCATTTTTGAATACTGCTTTTTCTTTGATGAGGGGATTTTTTAATATTTCTACCAGCACACTTCTATACGTGCACTTCTACTCATCGCAATCTTTCTTCTGACATTGTGGCATGGGTTGTTGAAACACGTTCTTCCAGCGTTCAGTTGCAATTGCAAAGCGTGAATTTGAACAGTTGACTTTGCTACTCCATTTTCTATTATCTTTCTAATGCCTCTGTTGCACTTGCAGCAATGTCCATGACAAGCAGTTCGCGAACTTTAAGAGACTTAATGGAACTGTCTCAACTGAGTGATTCATCTGCCACACGGAGAGCTCAACGTAAATCGGAAACTGTAGACATACGTATGCAAATTTTCTTGAACGAATAAAGGTGTGGGGGTGAGAACGGGTCACGACCTTCTCACTGTCCCCCACTACACGTGGTTCGGTATGTATAATTGTAAAGATTATTGTAGGCCAAGCATTCCAGGCACTACGCACTACCCGTTCCTACACAGAACATCACTGAGCACCCTCTTTGTTTACCTTTCATTTGCACGCCCTTCGTCCTGTTCTTAACGAAGAACTTGTTGAATTCTTACATTTGGCAAACTGTGTTTTTACAAAAGATCTCGTGAAAATAGTGTAACCATCAGATCCTAAGTTCGATTTGGGTATATCCAGCGTTTCTATAGCCAAGGAAAGAAAACGCTGTAATGTTTAAGAGCGCTGTATTAAAACAGGGTAAGTTGGTGTATGTACGGTGCAATGATTTGTAAGAGTTGCACAGCATTTCGCTCTCAATAGCGCGCGGTCGTCGATGACGAGCCGGTTAAGTAATGTAAATGTTTACGTACCTACTACACGTGGTCGGTACCACGTGCCCCAACCGAGAACACTAGCCTTGTGAATTATTTATTTACGACAACATTTTCGCACGCCGGTCGACGAACTCTTGAATGATCTTGGAACGCATTTACGCCGATTAATCTCGATGTCTCTTATAACATTGATGTTATACTTTTGTTATGACTTGAAATGAAGAAAGGTGGTGCTCGATAACTTCGTTGAGTTTCATTCCCTTGGTTGAGGACTTTATGACTCGTGCACGTAGACCTTACCAATGCAATAAACTTGAACTAAATAGTTTAAGTATCACCATTAAATACAAATTTTATGCAACTCAAACGTTCTAAAAGTGTTAAGGTTGCTCGACTTCATAGCCACCTTAACATTCAATTGCAGCAGATGAAAAGCGTGCAAAATGAACGTTAAGTTTGCAACTCTGATGTATAGAACTGCAAGGCAGGGGATTTGCGGTTATTTAGACGAGCTCCAACGCCCATCTCAGGGCTATTTATAGAGTACATCACTTCGGAGAGCGGCTCCCGTGCCACTGACCTAGCCTACCAGATATTAATTATGAAGATCTATCTATCGTGCGTTGCTCGGTCAGTAATGAACGTAATAGAGACATGAGACGCGATAACTGATTGCGATCGCTCTGATTGCTAGATGACTCACCGTTTCTTGTTACACATATTATATATTCAAAGTTTAACAAGAGCATTTCGTGGAAAAGTTACTTGTGTGTAGAGACTTGTCAGTTTTTGCCATGTCCCAAGTTTTACTACGAAAGCATTTGAATTGAAACTTATCAAAATAACTGAGTAAAGGCTTGAAAGTTTTTAGTCCTGAAAGAAATAATGAACTATTGTATCTTCGTACTAACCGGGCCTTGGTTCTGTTACTGTAAAGCGTAGTGTTGTGAGGAAACCTTTGTGCTATAGCAATCCTCTATAAGTACCGCACATTGTTAGTTGGGCCCACGTGAGCGTTTCTCTCGGCTCAATAGCAGGTTTCATGATCGTCGTCGCCTCGTTCCCACTGCACCTCACCTATATAAGGTACTACGTAGGCTACGTAGGTTTGTGCGGTTGCGTTAGTCCCTCTATTTACCGTGCTGCTGGCAGCCTCCACACATTGTGTAGACACACCAACAAGAGCGATTTTGTGTTTATTTGCGTCGGGATTTGGGCCAAGTGCAGTCGGTCAATTTAAGCCGATCTCGTTCATTCGTGCTCGACTGACGTATCGCAATCGACGTAGCCCAATCATTCAAACAGCAGATCAATGTTTTGTTAGATCTTAATTGAATGCTTTGAAGTTCTGAAAAACAGATGTAGGTAAAACTTTTTGTTTTTTATTGGAATTTATTCAAACTTTCGCTGAACTTTTGGCTTAAAATGTTCATTTGGCCTTTTTCCGCTGTTGTACTGACTTCCTCATGGAGTAAGGAAGTGTGAACACACTATGATGAGACAATTTTGTTTCCTATTTACTTGTGGGCTACAGCGATGGATGTAAACATTTAATGCCAGATCGATCAAACAGTTCAAAAGGAACTAAAAAAACAGCCAGTAGTCTAGATTTGTGAATTGTTGGTGCCAAGAGACTAGGCCACTACGAAAGTAAGAACTTACCATAAAGGCGCGTTTCCATTATACAAGTTACTTGTATACAAGTCCCAAATTGTACGCAATTTGAACAAACGCGTACAAGCAACAAGTTGCAAGTAGGCAGCTTTATAATTTGTTTCAAGTAACTGTCAACCTACTTTATTGGAAACTATGCAAGTAAAATCTGCATGCAATCCACACATTCTTGAAAACTTGTTTTCAATTCAAGCTACTTGCATGCAGGTTTTGTGGAAACGAGTCTTAACAGAGGCTCTAGCACTAGTTTTCACGTCTTTGCGACGTGAAGTAAACTGGAACTTTGACATTAATGAGAGGGAGAGAGGCGTTTTTTCATTTTTCCATACAATAAACCCGTACATACCCCAAGTAATCTGTACAGTAAAATACGGAAATCTTGTGCTAGGGCGTCTGCTGAAATATGAATGTCCTTACAATGAATTAGGTACATTTACAGCGCAGGCACAGGCGTACCTATGTATCTTCAGTGAGGAACCACATAACAATTGTCCCTTAGTATAGGCTATAATTTTTCATTCATCGTTTCTATTTTAAGCCTTTATCGATGAGTTATTAGATTTATAATTAGGTATTCAAATCAATATTAAAGACTTGGATTGTTATTTCCTTTTTTGCCTCATTGATACATCTAACAGTATGTAAGTCATACTGTTTAGCTTAGTTTTGTGGCCCACATCATTTTTGCTTCTACATACTTTACTACATGTACATCTGAAAACAGTACAGCAGATACTGTATCTAGATAGAGCCGCCCAGCACGTCCCGACAGCTTCCAACAATAATAATTAATTGACTCGTCCGTTCGTTATCGTGCTTTTATATTGACGTTCCCGAGTGAGCAAGCGAGCGAGGCGCATTCGGAATGAAATTTCCATAAAAACTTTTGTGCTCCGGCGGACGTTGCGAGCGCACGTTAAAATCGTCGGCTGGCAATAAAACAGCGGCCGGTGCGGCGAGGCGCGACGAAGCGAGCAACGAGTGCGAGAGGGACAGCCTTAGAGATAATGGACTCTGTACGAAATGAAGAACGCGCCTGGTGTGCCGAGCGAGCGAGCTGGAGCGCTGGGCAAAAACATCGCCGCAGTTATCGCGCTCCCCGCCGCCCCGCGCCCCGCCCCACCGGCCGGACTCTGATCGACGCCGGAGCCTCTCGCAGGCGAGCTAACCTCGACAGCGGGGGGTCGTGAGTTGCCTCGTCGAGCCCGTTCGAACGTTGAGAACGCGTTGCACCGTCGCCGCTCTCTCTATAATACGACTCGATTTTAACTTTGAAAAAGCTTAAGGTTTACGCGTCTGTTGCACAGTTGCTCTCGTCCGCTCTAAGCTCACTCTAATCGCGTTTACCGTTGTATGTTGTAATAGAAAAGGACCACTGATTGATTTACGAGCTACCAACATTTACTGCACTGAAACGGTATGTACTATCATATGATTGTCAACTGTATACAATAGTTCGTCGGGTGAGCTTTTATGAGTTCGTATGAACTTACATTATTATGCATAACTCGTCGTTCCATTGTACTTTAACGACTGTTGGTTTACGTTACATAACTTAGTTACCGTACAAAAGATGATCTGCATCCAAGTTTAATATTAGCGCGAGGCGTGCCGCATTTGTTTTTATTTTGGTGTTGGTTGCTAGCGCATTGTTTGCGGAGATTCCGTACGTTGTTTTATTGCACGATTACCGCAAGTGGCCGTGCTCTATTGACTCGGCGTGCTATTGTTGCTCTTAACTGCCGAGGTTGCAGTGTCAAGGCATCTCACCTAGGCACAAGAATGCACACTTTATGCCGTGCAGATTATGCAAATGAGAATTGCCTTTTACATTATCATCTGTTACTGATCTTTTATGACATTTGATTGTTTATATACCTTTTTGTGTTACAAATTCTAAGGGTGTGTTCATGGCTGTTTCGGTTTTGATGATTTACGATACTAGACCTTATCAACTGTTTGTCTATTAGATGATTGACTTTGGCGGGCACTATCATTTTCAGACATATTGGACGTATTAATATTTAAGTACTACAGTAGTACAGTACAGATCTTAAACATTTGGTAAAGTGTCAAGCTGCATGAAGTAATTAAATACAGGATGATTGGTTATTGGGTACATTCCTTGATTCTGTATGATTCTTACAATCTTTACCCCCGGATAACTAGAGATCCAGAATAAGTTGTTTTGAAAAAATCAAACGCTTAAATAAACTATTATCCAAGCCAGATTAGCTTTGGTCATTAGTCAAACCCACTTACAGTTGACCTTGAGTCATGAAATTTGGCAAAATTTAGAATTTACTTTTATAGGAATAAGACCGTTAAACCATTCCATTAATTCGCACTAAGCGATTCCAAATATTCTTCTTATTGCGCACGGCAAAATAGTATACCTAACTAACTGCCTGCGTCTGTGTTCCCGAAGACATACAACTCTATTTTCTTCAAAGTAAGAGTGAACAGACTTCTTCTGGGTAAACTAGTAGACTTTATCTATGCCACCTCTGATATCTAAAAGAAACAGGGGAAAACCCAAGTTGTTGTTGACAGGGAAAAAAAGATGGCTGTATGATTTTTATCAGAATAAAAACAATTTTTAACAGTTGTCTAGTTCTTTTATTGTTATCTGATATCATGGAAAAAATCCATTTTTGTCCCGATGTCCCGAAAATTCTGGGACTTCCCGGTTCCTTGGAGGCCTGTCCCTAAGTTCTCGGTTCTTTCAGTACGAACCGGTTCTCAATTCTCTAATGGTTAAAACACGTAGATCTGTAGACAGCCTTAAACACTTGTTTTTAATGTCATTTATAAGTCCTATAACTCCGAACGGACAATTGTAACAACAAAGGTTTCTTAACAACTATTTTTGCAAATGAAAAGCCCTATCCAACGACATACATCTTATTGCTATTGGAAATGAAAATGGCATGAAAAGAGAATGGGCAAAAACTTGGGACCACCCGTCCCAAGTTTTATATATTTTTGCCCATTCTCTTTTGCTTATTTGTTATTAGTTATACAACGTGTAACGTTAATAGCGCAAAACCTCTCGTGGGCTAACTCAGCCCATGTTACTGAACAATGTTTGTTCTAAGACTTTTGGAAAAAAAATAAAAAATAAAATGGTTTTTCATACAAAATGAGAAATTGATCGAGCCCATCAGTATGATTTTTTTTTTTCCCAAAAGTTTTAGAACAAACATTGTTCAGTAACATGGGCTGAGTTACCCCACGAGAGGTTTTGCGCTATTAACGTTACACGTTGTATATGACAGAAAAAAACCATTACAAACTTATATTTGTAGTTATTTCATACAAAATTAGTGCATAAGCCTGCTAAATCTATCAACTTCTTTTTTTTTTTCAACTACAAATTAAATTTTATTTTCAGATAAATTATTTTCAACTACCTTCGGAACACGTTATGCGAGGTTCGGCCAATTTTTTAAAAAAGAGCATACAAATTCCAGTCGCCCAATTTCTATTTCAAGGATGACTTACAAACAGGAAAAAGTTAATAATTATTTTGAGGATATAATAATTCAGATACGGACAGATCTTTTTAATGTTATTGATCTGATTGATTAAAAAACCATCCTGTATCTGATCAAATTCATTAACTGCAAGATACCAAAACATGAATGATGAAGCGATAAAGATTTCTTACTATAGCTATTGCTCTTACTCGTAATAATTCATTAAAATATTTAGATTCTGCAAAATACGTTAAGTAAATTATGTATAAAAGGAACAAATTTAATTCTAGGTTTACATCCAAGTTCATGATCTTGAACTTAATGTACGTAACTACGTAATAGGCTAGAATTAGCAATCTCGATCGTAATAAATAATATCATGTATTAAACACATTCAAATCATAAATGAGAAATAAAGTCTCTGTGTTGTTGCTCATAAACTGTACTGATGAAGTTTAGTAAGATGAAACTGTGTGTGGAGTAGAGGGTTTTAGGATTATGAAATGGAAATATTTTAGACTAAAATATTACCATTTTTTGGAACCACCACTTTTCTGTTAGTAGGTGGAAACTTCATTTCATCTCTCACCAAATAAGTATCCCAGCTCTAAGTGGAAAAGAAGGGTCTGTTCTTGACTGAGTCAAAGCCGTACTGTTCCGTCAGTTGCCTTTTTGGACGCCAGAGCCACGAAAACTAGTTCTGATTCATATGGTTAAATCAAGAAAATGATTGATTGTGGAATGAGTTTAGTTCATCCAAATGTATTTTCTGCTTCCACGGATCCTTTATAGTTGATATTAATGTTGTAATGTATTGTTCCAGGATCTGACCGGTCAAAATAGCAATGACTCGGGCGGCAGCGGCGGCGCTGGGCGCGCTACCACGCCGCACCTGAGGCCGACGCCCAGCCCGACAGGCTCCAGTGGCTCACGCTCCATGTCACCTGCTGTTGGCAAGTAGTCCTCGATATTATTTTCTGTTTCAAGTTTTACTGCTTATACACAAGACTCCAGGATGTGTGTAAGCCCAACCTATGACATAGCTAGCCTACTTGAAGCTGTATATCGCATATCCCTCGCTTCGCATTCTCACGTCTGCTGGAAACAAAGTTACAAGTTGAAATTCATATCTTGCGGTTCCAGTCACAGACAGCCACAATGACTGCTAGTTATTGGTTGCAATCAGTTTGTGGCAGACTTTTTCCAAGACTGTCCGAAATTATTTTCTAAATGCTTTTTACACTACCTCTTACTTGCTGTAAGTTTACGTTTCTCGAGCACAAATCAAGCTGACGTAAATTTCGTGTATTCCCGTTCGTCCACTTGACTTCGTCCCACTAGTGGGACGAACGGGAATTCGCTAAATATTTTCCCGATCGTCCCACTAAATTTTTTGAGTGGACGAACGGGAATAATTTATTAATTTTTTTTTGAAGTTCTATTGGTCCCACTAAATAATATAAGACTGGTGGTTTTAATTGGTAAAAAAAAACAAATTTGGAATAAAAATCCGTCATTTATTAAGGAATAAAAATCACAGTAAAAATCACAGAATCAACTTTGCGATAACTCGCAATATTTTTTTAATTAAGAATAAAATTCTCCTTAAAACTAAATAAGGTTTCCTATTCAAAAGCGGTTGTTTAAAAGTAAAAAAAAAATGTGATTGATACTTAGTATGTGCTATTAATGGTTTTTTCATAATAGTAAAATAAATCAACAGCTATATTTTGCATAAAGATAAATAATAGTATTCCATGTTTTGTTCTAGTGATGAAATTCTGTTAGTCTGTGGAATATGAGATATAAGGAAAAGAATAATATAGCGCTTGTCGAGAACGAAGTGGAGTAAAGGACAAGAAAACTACGAAACAATGAATAAACATATTTCTGCACAAATCTTTTTAGTGGGACGAATGGCACTAATCGAAAAACATATTCCCGTTCGTCCCCTCTTGAATTAGGAGTGGGACGATCGGGAACAAATTAAATATTATTTTTGTAAATTCCCGTTCGTCCCACTAGTGGGACGAAGTCAAGTGGACGAACGGGAATACACCGTAAATTTCAGTTTCCATTGTGAAGAATAATTAGATCAGTTTAACACGAATGAGTAAAGCCGACAAAGCTTAGTTGTAAATCAAAATATTGAAAAGGATTAGCAAGGCAAGACGTGTTATGTGACTGCTGTTTTGTGAATAAATTAGACTTTGGAATAAATTTTTCACAACTGAGTTTTTTTATGAACTAGCTAATTAAACTCAGTGTTATTGCGAAGACTAACATGATTCTAAACAAATTATATTTTAGTGTAATTATTACCCCAGATTAGAGTTTTTGTGAACTGATTTTCTATGAAATTGCACTTCGTTTGTGTTCTCTTCGATTTTGAACCTTATTTCCAGGGGTTAAGGTCTTAATATATTCTTGAGAGGTTATGCCTTATCCTTTGTTTTGTCACGGGTGTGTTGATCAGATTCGTTGTGCATACTTCGTCACCGGTAGACACGGGCTTTCCCGACATTGACCCACATAGAACGGGCGCCCAGAGTACGCCGTATTTTGCCCCTTTTGCGGGCGCGAACCTCCCCAGCCCGCCCACCTTATGTACGAGTCGGGGTGGTCGCGGTATATAGGGCCTCGTGAAAAACTTACCCCCACCGACGGTCGGGGCGAGCACGCAAAACAGGACCTTCTACCCCTGAGGCCCACGAGGTGCTCCTATGTGCCGGATCGCCACCGACCTCACCATTGACAAACCTGCCCACCTATATAACAACATAAAAAAACGAAACTGACTTTTACTTTGCCGAACTTGGCACGATTTTGATAAGAGCTAGAAACCCGCAATCGAAAAGTGGAGCTACACAGATTGTGTTAAATGATGAATTCGCACAATCGATCAATTGGAACGGACAGCGTTATTTAATAGGCTGACTAATATGCTGCCAATGTATTCAATATTTGATGAATGAGGCGCGCATCGAATCCTAATACGTTTTAAAAGCGTTTGTTGACATTCCAATTTACATCTGGTTGTTATGTAGAGATTCCTAGAACACCCTTGTGCGGCTTCCCTCAAAATGACCTTGACGGGTTCACCCACCGGGGACGCCGCATCTTATATACTTACTGTCACGATTTGTTTGACGTACCTAGGTATATGTATACAATTATACATAGTTGAGTACTTTTGCCTTCCCATCTGATTTTAGACGGGTAATACCTAACCTTCTACAATTCCATTCATGAACACTTGAAATTATAAACTTTATCTAATACCTAACTTAATCACGAGTTCATAATGGCAGATATTGACTTGAATATATAATGTCGGCTGGTTTTCTTACCTCCCTTCTGAAGTAGTTCAAAATCCAAATACTCTCAAAATTATGGACCTTGATGGTGTTGCTATCAGACAATGTAAAATAATAAAACCATTCCAACCATATCTGACAGGTGACCCGTACAAACAAATGGTGTTAAATTAAAATACAAGTATTATGTCCGTTTTCTTTGATAGTAAACAAATAAAAGTTGTGCTTTATGGATATTCTACTGATTTAATTTTTCATGTTCTTATAGTAAGAGCTCATTTCACAGTTAGTCAATCATAAAAAGTTAATAAATACCATGGTATTCGCACACTCGAAGTATACTCGAAACGCAAATTGCTTTGTAAATGTATTCACGCATGTTCAATAACTTGCGATTGGTGACCATTCCGAACCATTAAAATTCGATTGTTTTATTTCACGCTGGATTTTTTCGCAATAACTGCCTTTTAAGAACCCATATTACGAACAAATATAAGATTTTCATAATTCAATTTTGGATTTCAATTGTGTATGCCAAGTCAAAGGCGTCCTTTTTCCGAATGGTAGAACTATTAATGACTTAGAATGTTATACAATGCAGTTTAATGCCTCGATTCCATGATTTCATTAACATCTCTTGAACATCATACTATACATTAAGACAAGACGTAGTCGGTTGTTGTTTCACTTTCTATGTTGTTGTCTAAACTAAACGCCGTTATAGAAGCCAGTACTGAATTCTTCAGACGTTTAGTTAACACCGATTTTGAAGCTAAGGCCATAATTTAGTTATTATTTTGGCTTATGCCAATTGGATAAACACCCAAGTCAGGGTTGATAAGTTCGTACACAAAGCATTAACAGTTATCATTTTGTCCCGGTTGAGTGAAGTAATTGGCCTCAAAATAAACATTTCATTGCCGCCCTCATATATGCAGGTATCCATAAAAAAGCAATTTGGTATTTTGCCTAAACCGGCTGTAGCGAACGGCAACCGCAAAAGCAATCGTGTTTTGTTAACGTCGCCGATTGCCGAACGTGGCTTTCTCAAAACATCGAGCTGTAGACCGGCCGAGCTCCGACTGCCGCGCCACTCGAATACCGGTTATATGACCGCAATACACCCTCACACTGTGTCTCCAGCGTTCCGAGCGAACTAAATAACTTCCAAGTCCAACGCTGCTCGTGTTCCTCGCCGGCAAATACAGCTAGAGCCGGCGCAGCAATGTATCAAAGCACGCCACATAAATTGTCACGAGCTGGTGGAGTGGTAGAAGGTTAACATGACTGTATGACGTCAACCGTTCGGCTCGTCGGACTTCTTGACTCTCGACAAACATCGAATGAATATGTGAAGTCTCGCGCTAGAAAATTATAGACGAAGCGTTTGAGGAAAAACACTGCTTTATTATGTTGCCTGCCTGTGCTCAAACGTGCACTAATGACTCATATTGTTTTGTTGTTAAAACTTTTACTTATTTTTAAAACTCGCCTAAATCTATAAATAAACTGATAGGTTATCAAACGACATGTAGGTACATAATAAATACATTCTAATTATAAATGTGACAAAGTAATCTAGTCACTATGAAAGAAAAATAAATATAAGAATGACCTACAATTTTATATCTTCTGTTAAAATATGAAGATCATTATTATTGTATGAAATTTGAATCAAGTAAATAATTATAATGTATTGGTATAGCTATCATTCGATCACATAGTCATAAGAGGAAATATTATCAAAATATGGGTAGGTAATATCTGCGTGCAAGAATTCGTTATCTCTTATCTATGCGGCAGTCTCATTGATTGATCGTAATATTCTTTATCGATGTGTAAATAAAAATAAATTTCTGTTTATCGACCGCATTGTGCTCGTTTCCAATCCAAGTTCCATCGTTATTTTAACACAATGAAGCCGCAATACCGCAACCCGACGCGTTCGAAGGTGAATTGCGTATTGTTTGACGCCCGCATACAACGTGACTTTCGAAAACGACTTTAATTTTCGACCAATAAGGTTTCTTTTGCGCGAAGTGTACCTACTAGCTCTGCTGTGGTATTTCAGACCTTGTGTTGTCGTCGTGTTGGGCGATAATTCCTTGGCGAAGTGGTCGGTTGTTGAGTATACGGGCGCTAAAAGCGTTTCGCAGTCGTCCGTCGTGCGTATCGGCCGCCGAGCAGTGGAATGCCATCAACTAAGATAAGGCTGGCTCTTGGGACCGAGTCGAACGCTGCCGCTCGCTGTTTCTCCGTGACATTTGAAACCTATATTTACTTCGGTTTTATACTTAGCTTGATGCTTAACATTTTATATAAAAGAAATATTTGAATTTTGTCCTGGTTTTTGTTTCAATGGTTTTAAAATTTACTACAATATAGAATTATAATATGTCTAGTGATCATCTAGTGACCTAAATTCAACAATAATCCTTTTTTTTTGGAATGTTTTAAAGGTTTTTATGTTAAAGAGCCCATCTATGACATCGATGATCGATGTTTAACTTCAGTGTTGATGATGATTAAAAAAAATAAGCTTTCCGCACTCCTTCTTCACATAAATTCTAAGTGTGCTGAATTTCACACTCCTCCGTCATTATAATTTTCGTAAAAAGTTGTACCTACACACGGCTGAACACAAGCTATACCAAACCAGTTTATCGTGGTCTCGCTTTATATATCTTTCCGCACATTCAACGGTCAGCTTATACTGGTTTTGCTTAATAGGTCATAGATAAAATAATAAAACTTATTTATTTAATTAGACCATATTTAGCGTTTCCAGGAAAAACAATATAAATGAATGAAAAGGTATAGATTTGAACAGTTGGTTTGTAAATCATGTGTCATAATAACTTACGTTGTATTATAGGATTTGCGTAATTCTAATTAATACGGTTTCATAATAATGCAATGCAGTTATGTGTTATCGTGTTTTATCGCTAGTTTACAAGTTGGGAAGTTATCTGTGCTTGATTGTGTGCATTTAGTATTCACCCTCACACATGTGTCAGTGAGGGTCGGAAGTTCGGAACAAGTGCTTGACGTTTAACTGAAATGCCTATAAATGTACAACCACGTGGTAGCACGTCCTTGGCAAGGCTAACGACCTCCAACTTACTAAAAAAAAAGGTAAAGTAAAACGCTTTTTGCCCCGATCCTACCATAATGTTTGTTTTGATCGTTTTCACGTAAACGATCCTTCGTGGTTTGTTTTGAATACTTTTTTATACCAGGATTAGGAACGACGTGGTCTTTATTATTATTTATGGTGTTCTTTCTACCAACTACCGCCCACCTACTGCTGTCGCAAACAATTTATTTCACAATTTATGCGATTTCTTAGAATATTTCCCTCTAGTAAAATAAATTTTCTTGTTTTAGAATTGTGTATCTATAAGTCCCTTACGACCCAATTTCTATTGTCTTCATCTCTGTAGTATGTGAGTCTTTGTTCTAGTCAACAAGTCCAGACTTCTTCAACGTTAAGTATCATTCACTTTGATATTGATCAAAAGTACGTACAGGTTTGTTCTACGAAGCACAAGTGCCATTCAATGTAAACATGATTCTCATTATTCTTGTTCGACTTTGAGATTTAAGATATGAATACATTGCGGTTCTGAGTAACGGAGGTAGCTCAAAAAAACACTTTTAAAAGAATATGATTCTTGTAACGGGAACCTGTTGCGTGTCTGCGGTCCCGCCGTTGGCTGCCCATCGCCTAATTGTATTCAGATTACCCCGGAAAAGTGATAAATCTCGGTGAGTCAAGGTCGGCGGAGGGTTCGACAGCCCATTCACCCCGTTCCGTCTGCCCCCTTGGCTAATGGTGCGGACATTCTTTCCCTAACCTCGACCAGACTTGCCCGGCTCACTCTATAGTATACTATACACGTTCACTAAGTGTACAAGTGTACCCAACCCCCTGCGCCCGATAACCAGATGTACTTACCTCACAGACGTAACAACCACCCTGTTTTCGGTCCCTCTCCCCGAGATTGTTGTAAGATTGAAAAGGAAAACGAGATTTAATTTGTCAATGAAACACTTGTAAAGGTTTCATTTGATTTGTTTTGTTTGTTACATAGCCATTGTGACAATTTGCCTCGGCTCTCGATATTGAATACCTAAATGAAATTTATTCAACCGTTCGTATGAAATCGCTACGGTTTAAATGCTTTTCTCTTTTTGGTATTCCCGTGATGACGTAACTAAAGGTCTTAGTATGCTGCTGCTGAACTGTTCAGCATAGCTCAATGTTGAATGTAAATTGTAGAAATGTGTAAATTGTAAGATAAATCAGCGTTGTATATCATGTGGTATGTGGGGACGGCGAGTGTGTTAGTGGTGATCAAGTTAAATGGGTCGACAAACACCGCCGTCGCTCCGACGCCACCGTTTGCTCAACTAGGCCGCTTGTTAACGCTATTGTCTATGTTCTGTTTATACTCCTGGCTCTTCAACACTACAGAATTTTCACAGTAATTTATTTAATATATTTTCTGAATTGATGATGGTGCCTTTTGGCTAATTCGCAAGTGTTTGACTGAACAGAATATTAAAAAAAAAAATCCTGTACCCTTATCACGAGTTTTCACTATTTCACTTTACAGCGTCTTTCCAGTATTTACAGCGTTTCTTGTATGGAAAAATGGAACAGCGCCTCTGGTGTGCGAAGAAGGAATTTATTTTTTGAAATTTGTCAATGTATAATGTCAATGTTCCAGTTTATTTTACGTTTGAATTGCTGAAAACTCATGATAAAGCCTCTGGTTTAACTAACTTTCATAAACACACACAAAAATAAACAATAAAATACATGTTTATTATGAATCCCTATGTACAGATAGAATACATGGCATACATAGTGTCGCTAATAGCGTCGTGTCTGCGTGACTATGAATTCTCTTAGTACAAATACTCATGTCATACCACTTCTGAACGACCACGTTGTGTCAGCCTGTCAGTTTAGATACATGGTGTAAATTGTGAGCACTTGACGCAACGTTTATATAGCATAAATTATCAAAAATATGCCGTATTTTATACTGTCAAAACGTTTTCTGATGCCTCAAAACTTGTTTATTATATTTTACAAATTCAGTATTATGCATCAGGCTTGTTAGAGTTGTTATGTATGGAATTTTGCAGTAAATAGATCTCATATCGATGTAGTTAAATAACTTGCCTTGTTGGTTTCTATGGAAGTAATTTGCGGTGGCGGTCTAGGGTTTGCAAATAAAAATAAAGCAAACATTTTCATTACAGTTACAAATATTGTCACCTGCGGCGGATACTATAAAAATAGATGATTATAATGCTTGAAGATGACACAACTAAGGTGTTAGTAACCTGATTTAACAAATCACACAAAATTAAAGAATCGGATTTGGTTCGGTTGAAGTACTGCGAATTGCGGACGCTACGCCGGACGCGGACACCTCCATAAAAATACTGAAGTATCTGCCAGTGTCTGGAGTCTGGAGCAGGCCGCAATCTGTCCAAACTAGTTCAAACAAATGATCCTTGTTGAAAACTTAAGCACTTCATTTACTCTACCTCTTATACCCTCTACTATTTGGAACCGTGGAACCAATGCCGGCTACCCCGCCCAATAGCTTTCTCGTTTCGTATCGGCATAAGAAAATAAGAGAACTGAAAGTGCATACGTTCCACAGAATGGCAACAAAACAGCGAGCTGAGACATTCCACACTTTCTACCGACAATCCATTTCGATTCCGTGCATTCGGTAGCCCTATATGCAGCTTACGTGGGCGCGGTTGATCGTATGCGCGGAATGTGTTGGTAGAACCACGGTGGGCCCGCGCTGTCCGCACATTGCTCGCAAGCCCGCGCCCTTCGTGCCTGACACTTGACTTTGATGCACGCCCTGTTGTATCTATGCTCTAAGATATTTCGAGCCGAATGAATACTTAACCAAGTACTTGGGCCCAAAATAAGGTATAATCTGGGTGAAGTATGTTAGACGGCCATTCACATTGTTAAGTAAGATAGATTAAGAGGATGGAAACGGAATTTTAAATTTAATCCTTACGTGTTGAAATAGCGAAAGAGGTTTTGTAACACCAGTTATCCATCTAACTTTTTAGAAGACTCGAATCTAATACATGAGTCATCATCATCATCATATCAACCCGGAATCATCCACTGCTGGGTATAAGCCTCCCCCTTTTGTTGCCATATCTCTCGGTTCTGTGCGTCTCTCATCCATTTACATGAGTAAATTAGTACAATTTCTTTTGGAGAATTGTCCATAAGACAGTCATGTTCAAACTTCAAAATATCATTAACAGAAACCTTGCACCGAGTTGCACGTGCAACTGTGGCGTTATTGTCGGATGGGAAAGTAAAGACCTCGGCTTGGTGCGTAACGCACGCGGCCGCGCGGTGACGGGCGCTGCCCTTGACAGAGCTGGTTCAGCTCCGCGACTGCGTTGCTCAATCAGACTACACGACTTTATTGCATTCAGGACGAATGTGCACGCAAACTATTTGACTTATTCTTTATGTGATTAGTGCAGTAACGTTCAGAAAGGATTGGAAGGAGACTATTTCTTTGATTTTGAGTTTTAATTTAGGCTCTTGTTATTTAGTTGCCATGTCTGTAGAATGGACAAAGTAACAAGTGAGTAAACGAAATGTTTTGGGAAGATTCCATGGGCTATTAAATAGAACATCTCTTTAGGTTCTGTCGTAAGCACTCACGTCATTCTCTGTATCTACACTACAGACGCTGTTGTTGTGACGTGGAAACAATGCACTCATATGCTGAAGATTGCGACTGTCTACAAACAAACAATGGAGATTACACAGCATTTCGTCCATTTGATAACAGTTAGCTAGAGCCTGTCAGCTGTTGTTTACCAACAGATCTTAGGTTTAGGATCATTAGTAAAACAGAATGTTTGTGTTGTCACGTACACGAATGCAAGCTATCTTTATTACACATTTCAAAATAGGACGCGTGCTATTTTTACGAGACATTGGTCGGATGTGAGCCGAGTCGGGACGACCCCATTACCGTGGCGCTACACTCATTAAAGGTCGCCGTAAACAAATAGATATATAGGTGGGCGCGTATGGCACAGCGCTGTTATCTATGATTCACCGGCGCCTCGCCGTCTGCCGGCCGTCTGATCGCGCCGACACAATATAATGGCCCGATAATAGCCCGCTGATGAGATTAAAGTGACGACCCTCGCACGTGTTTATCTTTATTCATACAAAACGTCGCGTCGTAAAGGGCGCATTTCAAATGCGCACAGAAAAACTTGAACGCGCAGCGCTTTAGTTGGCGCGCAGTTTTCGCCATTGCACCGACGTAATTGCAAATGTATATTAACTGTGTAACAGACGGTAGTCGCTCTCACGTAACACTAACATAACCGACTCCAAATCGACCTACATAAAAGCTGCAATACCACTTTCGTCGTCGCAAATCACTGCCGCTCGTATCTCGGCCTCGGTCAATGCGTTGCGTGCATGTCGTATGCACATATACGGATGCAATAAAGTGCAGCGAGAATTCGCAGGCTAGCGGCGCATTCTGCTCACGTGCCGGCAGAAAACGAAAGTGATCGGATGCGTCTCTCCGCCCTCGATTGATGCTCGGCCGGCTTAGGCGAGCCCTCGTTAACTGTATTATTCAAATTGTGTGTGCGAGCACCGGCGCCGAGCACCACGATCGATCACTAAACCGATATACGCCAATGTTTGTCGCTTGCACTCTCGAACACTATTTAATTGATACACTTGACACTCAACTTGGATTTGTGTTATAAACTGGCGCGACGCTAGTTCAGAGTTATGACCAGTGAATGTTGTTTACTTGATAGTACAACTAGTTATTTAGAGCGGTTTGAATTGGTGACTGCCTGTATTATTATCAGTAGATTTATGAAATGAATTGTATCTTATTGTTTGTATGTTTAATTACAGGCACGCAGAACGTAGCGATGCCGCCGCGAACGTCGTCATCGCTGTCGGATGGCAGCGGGCCGACGGCGCGGCCCGGGCCCGGCGGCGCTGCGGGCGCGCCCTCGCCCGGCGGCGGCCCGCCCCCCGGCGCCATGGTGGCGCAGCCCTACGCGCACCATCCCGGCTACAAGCCGCCGCACTACCCGCCGCCGCAGCCCTACGGCTACCCGCCGAGGAATCACCATCCCTACCCGTACGGGTACCGCCCTCCTCCGCCACCGCATCCGCCGCAGCATTACCCTCCTCTGAAGGTACACCAACTTGACTGTTAGCATACTGAGCCACTAATAAGATTCATTGACAATTTTATAAACTGAGACCAACAGATGCTCTATCACCAATGTGTTAAACGACATCTGATACCATTGATGTCTAATTAGCTATGTTCAGCTGGCAACTAATCGTGCGTGTGCGCTGTTTCAGCAGCAGCCCCGGCACATGGGTCCGCCGGGTCCGGGCGGGCCGGGTGGGCCGGGCGGGCCGGGCGGGCCTGGCGCCCCCGAGGGAGCCATGCCGCCGCCCACGGCCCCGGCCGAGCCGCACGACAACGGGCCGGCCGCGCCCGCCACCGCGCTTGTCACCACGGGACCCGACGGCGCGCCGCTGGACGAGGGTAGCCAGCAGAGCACGCTCAGTAACGCTTCCGCAGGTACGAACCTTCATTCAGTACAATGAAAGCCTTGTCCTGATGGACATAATCACATAAGTTTTCTGTCAATCTTTAAAAGCAAGCAAGCAGACGCCTATGGAGTTCCCAAAAACTTAAACAGCTCTGTCATCATAGCGTGGCCATGCACATCTTCACAAAGAAAAGAAAAATAGCCTTGCCGCCGTGATTGACAGATCCTGCGCTTCTCGAATTCCTTCCAATCACTTTGTCCGGAGGTCATGCTTAATACCTCCATATTATAAACATAAGAAAGACAAGAGACAATGTTCTAATATACTGTACACATTGTTGCAGCATCAGGCGAAGAGACATGTGGCGGCGGGTCAGGCTCGAGTAAGGGCGGGTCGCGCAAGGAGTACGGCGCGGGCAGCGCGGCACCGTCGCCGTCCCCGGGCGGCGGGTCGCACTCGTCGCTGCACGACGACTACGAGACCTCGCCGTCGTCGTGGCCGCGCCCGCCCTCTAGTCCCGTGAGTCTCGTCACACCGCACAACACACAGCCACACCTAGCAACACACCTATCTGTGGAACTCGCCAGTTTTATACCTTACCATTGACACTATCCTCTAATAAGAGTGCGTCATGGCTTATACTCGCCTAGCTGAAAAAATGTGGCTTTTGGTCCGACTGCCATAGTAGCCCTCCAAAAGAACTATGTAACACTAAAGTTCCCGGATATTCTTAAGCCTAAACCATACCTACCTAACAATAGGCGAGATCCACAGATATTACTATCAAGTAGTACTCTTCGTCTTCTCCATTTTTGACCTGATTCAAACATTATAAATCCCTAATACCTTGTCCTTTATCCAGTTTCTTGATGGCAACTGTCTGAAGGACATTTTTGTTTTCGTAAGTTCAACGAATATTTATTTCCAAAAGGTTTGATGTTCAATACTAATTTTGGAATAAGCGGAGAGAAATGATAATAGTAATATTTATTGACGGAAGTTAACAGGTTACGAGAACAAAAAAAAAAGCGATGAATGAAAATTTATTTTTGTAATCCTTCTGTATGTTTTTATTATTCACATAATAATTGTTGCATTTATGTGGATTCCATATCGAACCTCACTGGTCATGTTTGTTGATCACACGAAAACCATGAAGATTTGCATTACACTATGTATGCATTGTACATTTTAGTACACGCAACTTATTTGTGTGGTCAACATTCGTGCACATAATGGTAGCCATACACCATCCTGCCTATCGTATGACGCTTGCAATTGTTTCAAATTGGCAGTTCGTCCATATACACCTTACACCATACTGCCTATCGTACGATCGATTTGACACAACTTCAAATCTGCAGCAGCGATGCCAACTTAGCAACTTTATAGCTAGATCTAGCTATTATTTGGTGACCGATAGCTACAAAATTGTAGCTGTCGTCACCGATTAATAGCCAAATGCATCACTGCTGCCGATTTGACTTTGTGTCAAATCGATTTGATGACCTATCACATTGGCATGTCATGCCATCAAATACAACAAAACAATTGCAAGCGTCAAATCGATCGTCGATAGGCAGGATGGTGTATGGCTACTATTACATAGTTTTTTGTTCCTTTTCAATTGAGAGCCACGACACCGGCCATTTAAGTTGTTTTTGTAGGTTTACCACATACATTTTCAACTGTCTTGTTCTTACCTAACATGATCTGTGTGTAAGCGAAAGGGAGGCATTGCATTTTATCATGTATTTCAGGTATTTAACAGTCACATTGCGCCGGAGTCCTACAGATCAAAGGTTTATATCAAGTTAAAGATCATAAGCATGAAGTAGTGCTCGATACGATTAATAATCTCACTTAATACCGTGTTACGATTGCATGTTAGTAATTTTCTATCTGCATAATACAAAATGCATTGCCTTTTAATGCATAACATTGTTTGACTGCATCTATGTACATATTTTTTCAGTTCCAACTTTTGACACCAACTTTTAGCTTGAAGCTTGAGAAATATCCTTTAGTTTTCCACTTTTGTTTCGCTTTCTGCTACAGTATTATTTTTCTTTTTGGTTGTGGACTCGCTTCAGAAACAATTTAGGAACTTTACAACTGAGAAATGTTTTAATACTCTCAAACACTTTACACAACAAAAGGTTCTGTTGGTTCTTATTACACTTTTAAATAGCATTTTCTTATACAGACAGATATGAATGAATTCTCCGTGTTCTTGCCGACTGTTTACGGTAGCTACTTGTGAATAGCATGACTTATGAAGCCTGTTAAACATAGATTTTGATACGCACTGTGCATCGATTGCATGAGAATACCTAAAGTCCCCGTTTCGTAAACTATGTACTAGCTTGATGTAGTTTATTGAAAAGGGTTAGTATTGGAATGCAATTTCGTAAAAACTCCTTATTTTTATTATCACAATCATTTCACTTAATTTTACATTTATTTTATCATTTTCCATTCTCCTTTCTAATTTTTATTTTATTTTCCAACTATTCATAAATCATAAGGAGTTTTTCCAAACGAACGGGGCTGACGAAAGTAGTTTGTTTGAACATAAAATTGATACCAGTGGACTTTTTCATTCTAGGCTGAAAATTCAAGGCGACGAATAGGCGAGTCTTCGTCAGTCCCGGTAACACATACACTATCAATATAAATGCTTTCACTTGACTGCTGTGAAAATAGCTCACTACATATACAATATACTCTGCGTATAATAAGACTATACTCTATAAGCTAAGTTGTAAATGCTAGAAATTAAAATCCAAGCATTGGTTTTTATAAAAAAAAAAATTTTCGAATTGAAAATTAAATTATAATGTAATATATCAATTAAATTAATAAATGGAACTAAATTAGAGTCCAGTGATTTATTTTGAACATGTTAAAAAACAAATGCTTGGAATACAACAAAAAGTAGACTCGTGTAAAGATTTTTACGCATACGACATACTGTTTTACATTGCTAACTAAGACTATAAAAGACAGATTGTTTGATAAAAGTAGACCATAGAAAATTGTATAGCAAAATATCATCGATTACTTCGAAAAATAAATAAAGACAAAGAGGAAGTGATGCCGATTATTTAAAAACTGCATGATATTCAATTAAACATTTAGGACAAGGGGTCTTGTCACTGTGTACCCTTAGCACGAGTTTTCAGTATTTGAGACGTAAAGTAAACTGGAACTTTTACAATTTCAAATTGACAATTTTCAAGGAAAAAATTAGTTCCTTCTTCGCACATCAGAGGCGCTATTCCATTTTTTCATACAAGAAACGCTGTAAATACTGTAAAGTAAAAGAGTGAAAATTCGTGCTAAGGGTACTGACCGTGGACGCACTGGTACGGCAATAATGAGACATCTGTGGTCCAGTTTAAAAAATAAACTCCACATTGTTCTACTCTGCTACACCAATTTATCTCATACATGGGACAAAGTGGAGTACCTAAAATATTGATCTTCAATGCAATGCGGCGGTAAATTGCACGATATTGTACAGAGGATCAACCTACCCGAATCCGTCAAATTTTACCAATCGAACATTTAACCATCCACTATTGTGATACGGTTGAAAATCTATTAAAGAAATTTGACATATTGAGTTACGTTGATGTACGTCGTCTGTATATTAAAATGTTAAAGTTTCGGCTAAAAAGGCTAAAAAGAAAACAGATAATGCAATCAGCGCCATGTGAACTGGTCTTACCAGCGCGGCCGGTGACAAGCCACTCGTCACGCTAGAGCTACCATGACGATGACGTCTTAGAGTGATTCCACTGTGGGAAAAAGAAAGAGCTATACATGTCGTCTAGCACCATCTCATTCCTACACTAAAATAATAATTACTCTCGCTTTAAGGGGGCATAACCAGAAAGTTGGCAACGTCGCTAATAGCTGTCAAATATTTACAAGTTTTAATTAATTTGGCAATGTTACTGTATCGAAATAAGAAATATGGCTCTGTAGTGTACTAGAAAATTGTTATAGGAATGCAATTAAAACACTGAATTTGATGTTGTAACCGTTTCAGGTGTATAAAAGGCATTTGGATTGCAATTTTCAAATGCTTTTTTTTACGTCTAAAGCTGTATATTTGGTGTTACGATATTAATTATTGCATTCCCTAATCAATTTTTTAGTGCACTACAGAGCCATATTTCTTATATTTATACTGTGTAAAATTAATTAAATCTTGTAAATATTTGACAGCCATTTGCGACGTTGCCAACTTTCAGAATAAGCGCTCTTAAGACGTCATGGTAGGCCACCAGTATGTCGTATGTGTTGGGTGTCCCGTTGGTCGGGTGTGTGATGAGTGTGTCCCTGCGCCAGAAGTCGGACTCGCTGGGCAAGCTGTACGAGATGGACGACGCGCCCGAGCGGCGCGGCTGGGTGGAGCGGCTGCTGGCCTTCATGGACGAGAGGCGCACGCCCATCGCCGCCTGCCCCACCATCTCCAAGCAGCCGCTGGACCTGTACCGCCTGTACCTGCTGGTGCGCGAGCGGGGCGGCTTCGTCGAGGTAACTATAACCCTCATCATCTATCTCCCCTCATCCCATTCTACTTTTTTTATCTTGGTAAAACCATTAAATGCGCGAATCATCAGTACCCATATCACGACTTTTCACTATTTTACTTTACAGCGTCTTTCCAGTATTTACAGCGTTTCTTGTATGAAAAAATGGAACAGCGCCTCTGGTGTGCGAAGAAGGAACTATTTTTTTCCTTGAAAATTATCAATTTGAAATTGTCAAAGTTCCAGTTTACTAAAAGTCTCAAATACTAAAAACTCGTGCTAAGGGTACAAGGCGGGAGGACTTTTCCCACCCAGGGCTGAACCGGAGGGACTGTCAGACTCGTACTAACTAAAATCCACGGTAATCCTTCAATAGCGCTTGATCCTTCAATAACGCTTACGTTCAGAGGTCACGATTACCTGATGAGATAGTCGTGCGACCCCGGCAGGAGGGATCGGGGGACGAAAACGTATCGCGCCAAACACAAGTAGAATGGGAATTCTACTTGTGTTTGGCGCGATACGTTTTCGTCTTTCATAGTCACACGTATCATTTACTTCTTTTACATTCATATCAATCCTCACACAATCAATCCATCTTTTCTTTGGTCTTCCTATTCCTATCCATCCATCAACCTTCATAACCATCATTGTCTTAGTCACCTCATTGTCATCCCTCATAATATTTCCATGACGATTCGCTTTCATTTTTTTGTGGTAACTGCAACCATTTTTAGGGTTCCGTAGTCAACAAGGAACCCTTATAGTTTCGCCATGTCCGTCCGTCCGTCCGTCCGTCTGTCCGCAGTTTAGCTCAGAGACGCCCAGTACTAGAGAGCTGTAATTTGGTGTAAATATACGGATTTGTTGTGCCGAAAAAGTGGTAAAATAAAATCTCGTAAAATATTTTTTTTTAGGGTACCTCCTGTACACGTAAAGTGGGGATGTTTTTTTTTATTTCTGACGTACCCCTTAGTGTGGGGTATCACTAAATAGGTCTTTAAAAAATATTGATAGTTTCCATTAAAATTTTTTCATAAAAAGATTCGTTTGTGAAATATTAAGCTTTAAAGTGCTAATTTTTGCTCGACTCGAGTGTCCCCCCCCTCTACCAGCTAAACGGTTATGTTTGGGGGTGTGAAAAAATTCACAATAGTAGCATATATAACGAAGTTTGAAGGAAAATTATCATGACTAAGTAGGCTTTACAAGTTTACGAGTAATAGTCGACCAACTTATAAAACGTACTTGTATAGCATATTTTCCTAAACAAAATGTATCGCAGAACATGTTCTTCAACTGCAAATGTAAGTTTGTAAACTTTATTTTTACAGCTATAATAGGTGGGTATGTTTTGGGGATAGGTAGGTTTTTATTGTCAACTATTTTTAACTAACTTCAAAAAAAGGAGGAGGTTCTCAATTCGTCGTAATCTTTTTTTTTTGTATTTTCCCCGATTTCTCAAAGACGCCTGGACCGATTTTGAAAATTCTTCTTTTTAAAATTAAATTCAGCGAATCAGTTTAATTAGTTCGCATAAGTATTTTGATGGGCAACTACGGAACCCTACACTGTGCGTGGCCCGACACGCACTTGGCCGGTTTTTTGTATATGGTGGGCGAGTTTTTTCACCTGCCAGGGTTGTGGTATTGCCTAATCAGATAACCTTCACTGTGTTTTTAGTCAGCACGAGTTTAAAAATCCCTTCCTGTCCACGCTCACAGACCCAGCGCTGTGCTGTTTAAGAAAATTCGGTTGTCTTGACTAGCCTGGGTCCAAGAGAGATCGAGCCACTTATCCATGGTCAGACTGTGAATTAAAATAAGATGACAACATCTAGATCTTGATCTACGGTTACATTAGTCATGATGACAGGTCCAGTTCATTTCGTAAGCTAAAAGTAATGAATTCACTAGACGAACATGCTCGTGGGCAGTTTGTACGGAGATTTCTGTCACCACAATACACTACACAGACTCATCAGCTAGTTGTCTTTGTAGCAACCGGTTACAAGGTTTAGTGGTTGCGATACTCATGTTTGCGTACAGACGAAATGAGATCGCCTGGACGAGTTATGGGCAAGTCTGCCAGACTTACTGCGACGGTCTTATACTCGCAAACATTGCACAGACCTTATATCGTCTTACTTCAAAAAAAGTTAGACTTCGGTCGAGCATTTGACTAAAAGAAATGCTAACTGCAAAACGGCTTTTGACGTTGATATAAAAGTTTGCAGTTACAACTTTCTAGTCAAGTGTTCAATAGATGTTTAACCCTTTATAGTACGACAGATAGTAGCGAGGTTCGGCAGGCATGTCCGAGAAGTGAATTCCCCACTTACTATAGTCATTTCGATGATTGACACAATTTTGATGAACGCTGCAGGGCTATCGAACCGTCTATGTATGTACGATAGGTTATTATAAATAATATTTTCCTGGAATGGTTCCTGTTAACTTTTAATTAAACAAAAAAAAAACCTTTAAGATGTAAGTGTTACAATGTAGCGGGAATCAGTTACCATTCACGGCGCGAAAGTCGTGAGGGTCAGCGGAAGGAAATGCGTTATTATGTTACTTACCAGATACCGGTCTCATGTAGCAAATGAGACTAGACGATGTCAGGATGAATCTGAGCCTAGCTTTATTAAGATGCGTCTTAACGGGACATATTTTTACTGCAGAATGTGGCTACGACATTTCCGGCCAGCTCAAAAACAATTTCAATATTTCTGGACGTCCAAAAACTTTTAAATGTAGTATATATTTATCTTGGCATTATGTCTGAACCAGCATGGCTCATAAGTTTTGTTTTACAGCCAGAACATATGTGTGGCAGTAAGGGTGGGCTACACTCAAAACTTGGTATTCGTGCATTTGTTGGCTGCCATACATTGCAGTAAAAATATTTCTCATTTAGACGCACCCTTGGGTCTAAAGACAATTCACTTAAAATAATGACTTAGAAAAAAAAAAACTGCTCTCCTTTTACATAAAAACTAATATTATGCCAAACTCCTCCGTCCGCAAAATTTTCGTAACAACACGCACTTTTTCAACAATTTTCGTACGTTATATAGCTTGATGTGAAGTCGTGTGTACCCCACGACTTCACATCAAGCTATACAAAACCAGTTTCAGCTGACCGTTGAATGTGCGGAAAAATCATACAAAGCGATACCACGATAAACTGGTTCTGTATAGCTTATTAAAATCGGTCAAGCTGTTTCGGAGGAGTTCAACCACAAACACTGTGACACGAGACTTTTAGACATTATACTATGATGCACCTTTTCTATGTGAGAGCTGATGGAGCGAATTTTTTGATAATTTTTATATTTAAAATTATACTTGTTATTACCGCAATTCATATTTTGATAAAGTTACAACATGTTACTGGCCTGCAAATTGCAAAAAAACGTAAAAAAAAATGAATTTCGCGGGCTACATCGACGCAATCACCTTAACTTCGCTACTAATTGTTACTAATAAAAATATGGCTACATTCACATTATACGTCTTAACTGACTGTAGCTAACGTTCAATTTTACGTAGCTTTCTCTCTATTAGTTAAACTCAAACGTAAATCGAAACTATATTCTATTTTGCTTACCACACTAAAATGCATACAAATACATACAGAGAGGACGAACGCTGTGTGTAATTCAATTCGATTTTACAGTTTAAACGTTAACATTTGTAAACATTTGTATTCTTGAGTATCACTTGAGCGATGCTAGTAAAACCGAGGCTCAGTACACTATGCAACTGAGACTAATAGACTTTAGCGAGGATTTATGTTAGTGCATGTACCGCGCTTTATGTGAATAGGCGCCATAAACCCGCCGGGCCTTTAACGATAGTTAATAAATTTTTATCATTGTACTGTTGGAGCGGCGAGCGGCAGTCCGGCGCGAGTAGTCGCCCGCGTCGCACGCATCGCCGCCTCACCGGCTGGGGAATATCTCGCATTAGAGACTCGCCGGCATGGTCAGGTTTCCACTCGTTAACACGCGCGAGTTATCGCCTTTTCCACCGAGCACTAAACCTTCACACTTTATGTTCGAGTTAACTGTCGCCTCGTGTTCATTTGTTTACTTTAAAACTGCAAAGTTGAGCGTTTTACGTTTACTTATTATACGTGCGTTTGCAGGTGACGAAGAATAAGACGTGGAAGGACATTGCGGGGTTGCTGGGTATAGGTGCGTCGTCGTCCGCGGCGTACACGCTCCGCAAGCACTACACGAAGAACTTGCTCGCGTACGAGTGTCACTTCGACCGCGGTGGCATCGACCCGCAGCCCATCATCAACCAAGTTGAAGCTTCCACAAAGAAAAAGAGTGGCAAATCCAATAGCACGTCCAGTACAGGTATGTTCGGATAAATACATTTGGTTTGAATGTTCTTAGTTCGTGATTGTACATTTAAAGTAAAAATGTCTAATGAATTCTTTACGTGATTGTCAGTTACAATAAATATACTTATTTTCTATTTTACGATGGCTTCTTTAGTTTTCTTTTCTTATAGAATTAAATAGTGAGTCTCATTGACCACATAAGATAAAAACATAATTATTATGCATCATTTAAAAAAATATTATAACAATTTTAAAGCTACATTCGGTCATATAACATCTGCCTCGTATTTCCCAGCAGGATCATCAAATTCACAAGAGGCATTCCCTCCGGGCGGCGGCGGCGGCGCGGGCGGGGCGCCCATGGACGGGTACCCGCCGCAGTATGGCGGGTACCCGCCGCAACCCAACCACTCACAAGGTATGCACGACACAACACTACTATAATAATGATACTTATGACTAAATCTCTCTCAATGTCGCTTCAACTCTTGCCGTGCCAATAACTCTTATTTCTTGGCTATTTTATGATCAAAAACAAGTTTGATGCGCGTGCGCATATCAGTAATAAACAAAGTAGTTTTTATTCTATAAATCTGATCGATCGAAGAAACTTTAGATAAGAAATAAAATACGTGTGAAAGTTTAAACAAAGTTTCATACTGTTACGTTATAACAGGACACATTTCCGATATGAACTTTGAAATGAGAGTTGATGGTGCGTCCTTTTGACTGCTAGTGTGAATAGACAGTCGCTAGCTCCGACTGTAGAGGCACCGCGTCACTCGCACGGACGTGCACTCATAGGCGCTCTAGAACACCCTCGACAATACAGCTCAAGCTACACAAGACTCTGTTTTCGTGATAAAATAGCAGTTTTGACACTTGATAAATGAAAAAGATGTTTAGATGAAACACCTCCACGATACAGGGAAAATTCGTAAGAGGAACTTTAAACTCACTCGTGATTTTAAATTTGTTTTTTTTGTGAGGGTAGTAGCAAAATTTTCGCGTATTCTATTGTGTTTAGTACTTTTGGGAGTGTCCATGTGATTTCTAATATACAGATTCGCCCAAGTCACGTAAATAAAAAAATAACTGATATAGCAACATAATAGATACTAAGCTTCCACTATGATTCTATACATTCCATAGAGTAGCTTACTACGCGTTTTGATATTTTTATTAAAAAAAAAAAACAATCTTAATATCTGTCGATGGTGTTCGTTGAGTTAACCCCGTTGAGGTGCAGTCAAATTATTATAGACAGATTGCAGAACGGACCCTGGTCACCGGTATTTGATGGTACTGAAGTGTCTATCAAAGTACGATGTCCACAGCCAGTCCGCAATCTGTCTGTACTGGTTTGACTGTAGCCTTCAAGCTACCGCTAACTGGAGACTTTTTATCTCGGAGACTTTATTTCCCTGGGTCTGTAGAAACTATTTGTCATCATAATGAGCGTATAAATCTTGATAGCACTCGACAGGGAGTCAAAAAGTCTTCGAGATAAAAGTTACCAATGAGTGGATAGCCCTAGTCTCGCTGTACATGAGCTAGCCTAGCCTCGGCCGCGGCCGTGCGACGCTGACACCGCACGTCGCGCCGCGCCGTCGCTTCTTTTGTTTCTGTTGTGCCAACTAACTATCTAACCGTCTCCGAGTGGCCACTGCTAACCAATCATATGGCTCTAACCGCTTACCACTAACTTCAACACCTGGATCTTGAAAGCCTGGTCATTCAGGACCGCTTGCGTCACAAATCATCTAGTGCATTTTGCTAAACGTGTCTCACAACTTCAAACAAAGATACGGAACAATATTTTGTACATTTCTATTGGTAAATATAACTAGTGATTTGTGATGGAAGTCAGACTTTCAGAAACCGGGGGTAACTGTCGTATCTCAGAGGAATAACATTATATGTGAATAAACTCTTTTCTATTGTAAATATAACAATTCTTCTGTGGTTTTACTACCGATGTTACCCTGAGCACTTTGGTGGCACAGAATAAATAGTTACAGAATGCTCGGATCGCACAATGCACGATAGATTGCCGCATACTTCGAGATTAACTAATAAAATCGCCTTAGGGTTTTGTTATAAGCGATTGCAGCTGTGGTTGAGACTGGTGGACCTTTTGGCTATCCGTCATAATTGAGAGGAAACTTTTTTGAAGATCCAAGTCGGTTCTGTTTTGACAGACGTCAAATTCTTTCGTTTTTCGTTTGGGTTTTATATATTTTTTTTTTTTTTTTTTTTAGTTTTTCTTTGGTCGATCTGTGCGAATTTCCTTGTAGGGCAATGTTGGAGAGCATCTGTTCCTATTTATTCTGCGCTCGTAGTTTGTATGGAAGTGAATGTCTGCGGGTTAGCGTTCCTCTCGGGTACGTGTGGGTACAAAGACGTGTGGTTGTAGGCGGCGGGCCGGGCGGCGACAACCTAGCCGCCTCCAACCCGTTCGACGAGCCGCCGGGGCCCAGGAGACCCCCAGGTACTTAACACGAGCACATCTCCTCACTGCACGGGTACTAAATCAATTGAGAGCAGAGTAGACATTTTTATATTGGGGTCTTATAGGGCAGCACGTCCTCTCACGAGGACAATGTTGATACACGTCGTGAATTGGAAAATTTGATCAACATACAATATTAGACGGCGACAAAGAGATGTTGATCGTTTTGTGTAGCAACATCTCTCTGTTGCTAGGAAGCAATGATAGCTCACTTGATGTGTTGGAGCTGAAATGCATTATGTTCGAATGATTATTTATGCATCAGTAGGTCATCAATTACTGTTTGAATATGCTAGCACTCCATTGGTTTACTACTCCGTGGCTCTTATCTTTATCACATATTAACCCTTGTCCATTCGCATGATACCGGTATTAACGTAAAAGTAACAAACTACCATTTACTAATGTTCATACATTATTTTGTCTGTCTATAAAATAATTACTTTAAGAACCAACACCAAATGTACATAAATGATCAGAAATAAGTATCTAATGCAAAATATTTCATGGATTTTTTGGAGACATTAAAATATCCTAAACAAGAAAAAAAGTTTTAATTACGGTATCAAGTGAGCAGACGTTTGTACATTTCAAATCATTGTCTTGTCCGTGTTTTCATTTATTTTCTCTGACTTTAAATGTAGCTCTTGTAATGGCCATATTTATATAATTTTGCAAATAAAAATAATGTATTTATTTATTTAGTGTTGTTATTGTATGTTCCATTATATACAAAGACTGCATGTTTTTGTTGTAATATTTTATGTATATAATTATCATTATATGCACGATTGCAATGTATAATAATTTCAATTCCTGCACCTTTATATGATACATCGAATTTTAGAAAGAGGCGGTACGAGATCACGCTTGAAATTAATAATCTGTTTCGGTCGTAAATTCGTTGTCTTAATCCCGATTTTTGTCTGTAACCAATCAAGATGACTATTTGTAAGTTCTGGTGGCCTACCATGAAGTCTTAAAGCGAAAGTAGTTCCATTGTGAGAACGAGATGCCGCTAGATGACTTGTATAGCTCTGTCCTTTTCCCACAGCGAAACTACTCTCTTTAAGAGGTCATGCTAAGCTCCCTGATCGGTTTCTTGAAGGTGGAATATCATCAAATGAGTATCCGTCCTCGGTGGAGCTGACCAACAAAAAATCATACTTTTCTGAGACGCTGTCTAAAGAATTTATTCTAAAATTCGATGTGCGATATTTATCTATTTATATTTGTTCAGGATTTTTTTTAATCTATTATTTTCAATTGTGTAATTCGTTTGACAGGTTACCAACAAGGTTACGGGTATGAATACGGACCTCCTTACCAACAGAATAGGCCTGTTTATCCTCCTTATGGTCCCGATGGTGACAGGTGAGTTCTATTTATTACTAGCGACAGACCCCGACTTAGGGACTTTACCCCTTTTTCGACCGATTCCAACTATAAGTGAAAATCAACCTTGCCACTAAGAAATAATGATGCAATTCGATTGAGCAGCAGCCTTACTCCCGACACTCGATCTCAATTGAAATTGGGATCGAGATCTTGTCATTTGGCACTCTTGAATGTTACACTAGCTCACGATTGGAACAGTATTGGGCGGATTTTTTTGGAACTAAATGAAATCGACTTTACTCGAACGAAAATAAATATCAGCACACATTTATTTATTGATTTAATGAGTAATTCAATATTTTTAAGTTTAGTAATTAACGTTTTCATTTGTATGGCCACCCCATGACAATCAGTGTAGGTGTAGTCAAACATGCAGTCGATTCAAATCTCAATCTCGACTTCGTTCAAGAGTGCCAATTTTCTGAATATTGGAATTGAAACTGAATTGAATTGGAATACGATCGAGATTGGGATTGATTTCAAGAGTAAGGCCCCAGACGTCGTCGTGGCGATCGTGTTTTGTTTTTCATTAACCCATAGTTAACAACGTGTTTTATGTCATATTTATGTCGTAGTGGTAAGGTTGATTTCCACTTGTAGTTGGAATCGGTCGAATTGCAATCGCGTCGCGCCATAGGTAAAGGCCCTAACGGTTTCAAATCTTCTACTGACCCGGTTGATTTTCCGAAATCTTTGTAAAGGGGAAAACCAAAATAAATAATTGACTTTTATATACATATAGCTTGACATAAAAATGTAGAAAACCGGAAGTCGCCACTGTCTTCGCGCTACCAGCACTTTGAATGATTTTTTTTTTGTTTCACTTATTACGTTAGTTTTATGGCACAATAATAAATCTAACAAACCTGCGGTCTTTGTTTACATCAAATTAATATCAAAGATTTTAAAACGTTGTCAGAAATAAAAATTTTAGTTCCGTTTCAATCCGTTCTGGCCAAGCTGTAGTATAAAAGTCAATTATTTTTTTCCATATAAAGGGCCTAAAAAAGTACACTTTAGTCGTATGCGATATGAATTGATTTGCAGTTTCCGTTTTAATTTAATCTTACTCGCCACATATGGCATAGTATTATGTTATCATTTGGATTTACCTCGGGGAATACCTAAAATACAATCGGCCAAGCCTATCGAAGGGGAAGGCCCAAGTTCAGTAGTACACTCGAAAGAGTGCAGTGCGGACCTGTTTATGATACGATAGTGAAATCATGTTATGATCATTTTTATTTTATTTTAATACTAGAATAAATTTATGAGCCGTGTAAAAAGGTTTGTTATGAATGAGAATCGTAAATTATGCACAATTCGATCTCATTTATGTGTATTTTACGCTTGATTTCGGATATCACCAAGTTCGACCCGGTTTCATTGACCTGATTTACTGTCGATCGATAACAATGAGTTTCTTTGCAGTATTGTTGCACATTTTTGTCCTGGTGGCCTACCATGACGTCTTAAAGCGTGTGTAGTTCAGCTGTGGGAACGAGATGGCGCTAGACGACTTGTATAGCTCTGTCTCTTTCCTACAGCGGAACTACTCATGCTTGTACGCTTGTCGTGGTCCACCAGCTGTTTTTGTATTGGTGAGTGATGTTCCGTGGTGTGGTTCCAGCAGAGGGTACCGAGGCGGCGCCGTGGGCTCGGTGGGCGCGGTGGGCGGGCCGGGCGCGGGCGGCGACTACCAGCAGTACGGCGCGTACGGCGGCGCCTACCGCCCCGCCGCGCCGCCCGCCGCCACGCCGCCGCCCGCGCAGCCCTACCCCGACTACTACCGCGCGCCGCACCCGCAGCACCCGCACCCGCCGCACCCGCAGCACCCGCCGCACCCGCAACACCCGCAGCACCCGCAGCACCCGCCGCATCCGCCCATCTCGCCGCAGCAGCCGCCGCACGAGGTAACTACCACTCTATAACACTACACTACATTCCTATGTGTTTGTCTCGACTTAATTAAGAACGGCCATAGTCTGGACGCACCATTGAAGAAACGATGCGCAGGGGCATATACATTGACAGAATATGCAATTATTATTATGACCGCTATTTACTTCTTATTTGATACACTTTAAAATATTTTTTTTTTAAATCAAAGAAAAATATTACTGATGGTCCTTCCAAACTATTGGAATAAATTGACGCAACTTTCAATACATAAAACGAAAAATATCATGAATCAGATAATTTTGATAAAGAAGTTGCCTCAAATTAATATGTGTAGCATGAACTATAAGTTTAGTAGACTGTTAGATTAATTATTTTATAGAAAATGTTTTTGAAAGATATTTCCTCTTGTTCCAATTATATTCTAATTGATTTGAGATAGTCAACATTTTTAATAGAGATAAAATTCTTGAACGAAAACTAGTCTGGAATGTCAATAGTTACCTTCCTTGTAGCCAGTCTTAAGTATTGGCCTGCATGTGTCTAGCATGTAAGAAATACTAGACTAGTGAACGTTGCACTATTACATAATTTGTTGTTGTTCGATTTTAAAATCATGTCTAGAACTTACCTTCGCACTAATAACAGATAATAAAAACTACTTACAGATAAAAAATTGTTGTCTTGCAAAAATTTGAACAACATCCAATTACTTAGTGCCTTTTAGATTATAACGCTCCATAGAGTAACTAATTAAAGTTTATCGGTTTCTAAATTATTTAAAGTTCCAATAATGTCAGTAGACAAAGTTTCTTGTTCATTATAATGGTGTTATAATTCATAATGTAGTGTGACACCTTAATAGTTAAAGGCTCAATACTCAGACGTATTTCATAACAGTCTGAAATGGTAGGCATCGTAAACCTTGGTATGTCAGTTGTATAGCCGCACTAGGCAATTTATCGTTAGACATTTATAAGTGAGGAATGGAAGTCTTATAATTTTATTTTCAATTTGGGTACGTGACTATCACGAAGCATTAATGATAAATTGTTATGTGAACGGCCCATTCAAGATGTTTTAATATCGCACATTTCGAATGTTATCATCGAAATAATTTATTAACTGAAAAAGGGAAGCATCATAAATTCTTTATTTTGCTGATTTAGTGTGATATTTAGACATCTACAGCAATAAGTTAGACGTTTAGCAGTATAACTCTTGTTGTGTAACGCGTAATGTGTTATCGCGTCTTGTGACGTTCCCTGATGATGTCGTGCGTCGTGAGTGACGGTTCTGTCTGGTGTGTAGATGTCGGGCGGCGCTGCGTCCGTCAGTAACTTATTGAACTCGCAGCTCGCGCGGCAGCTGGTGGCTCCTCTGTCGCCGACGCCCAGGCCCTACGTACGGACGCCCCGTTTGTACCACGCACTCAACACCGCTTCCCATCGATTGGCGATACGGTCTCATTCTCACCCGCACGGACTGCTCACGCGAGCCCCACAACACGATTCTCGTTTGCACACGATTTTAAATTACTATCGTGTGTAATAAAACAAATACATCGTACTAAAGTTGCGATGAATTCTTCTTTGAAGGTTGTTGCCTAGTTAAAGTTAAAGATCGGGCTCTAATTGAGCGAATAAACTTCATCGCACACCATTTTTTTACAACAAATTAGCTATTTGTAAATGCACAGGGTAGATTTACTATTTATTCACTTCACTGATTCAGTTTCTCTTTAATTCACAAAGGCAACATTATTTTTTTTTAATTAGTGTATTATTAATTATCATCTCGGCAACATATAATAATTTTTGGGAGGAAATTCAGAAAACGATTATCGTGTAAGGGGCAAATCTCATTCGTGGTTTTGGCTTCATTTTTATTTTCAAATAATACCACTCGTTTGACAAAATTTTAAGCTATCACTGTTAATTTTTTTCTTCTATTTTATTTAACAAAATTTTTGGCTTGCGGTGTGATTAATTGGCTTTTCGGATTTTCATCGTCGCCGGTCGTTTGGCCGAGCGATGGCCCAACAAAAACTCGTCCACTAGCTCCTTCAAAATTTAACAAAAATAATCAAAACATGGAAGTAAAGGTTTAGAGTGTGTGGTGGTGGCTTTAAATGACAATTTAGTCACTAAATCATGTGCATGCATATTCAATTTTCACAAATCATGTAAGCTTAGCTGTAAGTTAACGGAATCGTAGCTTTGTTTTTACAGCAACAAGAATCAGTCGAATGTATCAGTGTATTATATTAATTTTACAATTTTGTACTAAATTCATGAAACCTTCGATTGATTTTCGTACGAAATAATCATTTTAAAGCGAACACATTTGGGTGCACGGCCAGTGTAACAAAGTTATTTAAATGTTGCTTTCTGTAACGACCACCTCGTTACGATTTGAGTTGTCAGTTTATGTAATGATGAAAAATAAAAAAAACGAGCTTGATAATTTGCTAGGAATAACATTTATTTATTTAAAAACAAAACTTTTACAAATGAAAAGCATATTTGAAACTAGCGTTTGGTAAAAATAGCAGTACAAAATAATTTCTTTAATCGAAAACTCACCAACTGATGACTCAAATCAATCTCCTGATTTCCGGAGTTCCGTTTTTCGGTTCTCACGTGTCAAAGGAGAGCGAGGCTCGGACTGTGCGATGACAAGCGCTCATACGTGTCGCTGCGTGTCCACAGTACGGCGGCGGTAAGGCGCTGGCGGGAGCACCCCCGGCCGCCGGAGCGCCCCGGCGACATCCGGACTTCGCGAAAGGAGAGCCCGCGTACGGCGGAGCGGGAGCGGGAGCGGCGGGCGGAGCGGGCGCGGGCGCGGCGGGCGCGGCGCCGGGAGCGGGCGCGCGCTTCGGCGGCGCGTGGGGCGGACAGTTCCCGCGCGCGCCCGCGCCGCCCGCGCCCGCCGCCGCCTGGCGCCCGCAGCCCGGCGCGCCGCAGCCGCCCAACTGGACGCACCCGCCCTACTCCAACACGGTCAGTACACACACCACGATACTCATTATAAAAGGGGACTATTATTATTCCTGTTTGTGCTCTTTCTACCTTTATTTTTTTGTGATAATAAATAAATGAAATTTTATATGTTCCAGCCAAGTGGAGGTCCCGCGTGGGGAGGTGCACCGCGGCCGCCGACGCAAGACCCCTACAACTCCACCGCGCCCTCACCGGTAAGTCGCAATAACCATTCAATGATTTCCAAACATTTTCATTCCACACATGGTTCACTATGTTTTCAATAAATTTTCTTTACTAATGTATTTTTTTATAATGATTCAGGGCTCGGCACCAGTTATGACTGCCCCCGGTCAATTAAAACGGGAGCTAACATTCCCTGCCGAGTGCATAGAGGCGGCCGTTCCGACCGGCGAGAAGCGGAGAAGACTTACCAAGGCAGACGTCGCGCCCGTCGACGCGTGGCGGATCATGATGGCGCTCAAGTCCGGCCTACTGGCCGAGACTTGCTGGGCGCTAGACATTCTCAATATCCTCCTCTTCGACGATAACTGTATAGGATACTTTGGCCTACAGCATATGCCAGGCCTGCTCGACTTATTACTTGAACACTTCCACAAAAGTCTAAGTGACGTGTTCGACTCACCGTCGAACGAAGAAGGACCCTGGTATGCGCCTCCTAAAAGTCCCGAGCCTGTGATCAAGAGCGCGAAAACAACGAGAGAACCGCGGGAACCGCCCGACCCGGCAGACCGGGTGCGCTTCCTGAACGGAGAGAACTACACGCTCGAGTCGCGGCGGCGGCATCCCGTCGTGTACAAGCCCGACGACGAGCTGTTCGCGCCCGACGACGACGACGGCAGCGAGCACGAGCACCACGACGTGCTGGAGCCCTGGCACACCGGCGGAGACACGGCCGGCGCCGCGCACGTGCTGCCCGTGTTCCGGGCAGAGTTCCTGCACCTGCCCTTCGTGCGCGTCATGGCCGGCCAGCGCGCGCCCTCGCCGCCCCCCAGCCCGCGCAGCCCCGCCTCGCCCGCGCCCGACAACCTGGCGCCCGAGCCCATGGAGCTGGAGCCGGCCGCGCGCCTGGCCGTGCGCGACCCGGCCGGCGTGCTGCGGCGGCGGCGCCTGGCCGACTACGAGGACGAGTGCTACACGCGCGACGAGCCCAGCCTCAACCTCGTGGACGACACGCGCGACGCGCTGGCGCGCCGCTGCATCGCGCTCTCCAACATCCTGCGCGGCCTCACCTTCGTGCCCGGCAATGAGGCCGAGTTCAGTCGCTCGGGCGCCTTCCTGGCGCTGGCCGGCAAGCTGCTGCTGCTGCACCACGAGCACGCGCCGCGCGCCGCCCGAGCGCGCGCCTACGAGCGAGCCGCGCGCGACGAGCACGACCAGGCCGCGTGCTGCTCGTCGCTGCGGGGCGGCGCCGAGTGGTGGTGGGACGCGCTGGCGCAGCTGCGCGAGGACGCGCTCGTGTGCTGCGCCAACATCGCGGGCGGCGTGGAGCTGGCGGGGCAGCCCGAGGCCGTGGCGCGGCCGCTGCTGGACGGCCTGCTGCACTGGTCCGTGTGCCCCGCGGCCGTGGCCGGCGACGCGCCGCCCGCGGCCGGCGCCGCCTCGCCGCTGTCGCCGCGCCGCCTGGCGCTGGAGGCGCTGTGCAAGCTGTGCGTGACGGACGCCAACGTGGACCTGGTGCTGGCCACGCCGCCGCGCGGGCGCATCGCGGCGCTGTGCGCGGGCCTGGCGCGCGACCTGTGCCGGCCCGAGCGGCCCGTGGTGCGCGAGTTCGCCGTGAACCTGCTGCACTACCTGGCGGGCGCGGGCGGCGCGGCGGCGCGCGAGGTGGCGCTGCACGCGCCGGCCGTGGCGCAGCTCGTGGCCTTCATCGAGCGCGCCGAGCAGACGGCGCTGGGCGTGGCCAACCAGCACGGCGTGGCGGCGCTGCGCGACAACCCGGACGCCATGGGCACGTCGCTGGACATGCTGCGGCGCGCGGCCGCGACGCTGCTGCGCCTGGCCGAGCACCCCGAGAACCGGCCGCTGATCCGGCGCCACGAGCGGCGCCTGCTGTCGCTGGTCATGTCCCAGATCCTGGACCAGAAGGTGGCGCACGAGCTGGCCGACGTGCTGTTCCAGTGCAGCCAGGCGCGCGCGGACGACGAGTGCGTGTAGTGAGGACAGTACCGCCGGTACGTGTACATATAGTGATACGGACGCCCGGCGCGCCCGCTGCCGCAGTGACTGACTCCGACCTCATTATAGCGGTGTCTCAAGTGTTAGGCTGTACGATCCGATTTTGTTATTTATGTCCATGATGATTTATTTACAACAAGAATGTCAATGTGCTATAATCGATTTCTATTGTTCGATTGTGAAAAAGATGTATTATAACACGTAATTTTGATTTTTATAATAAAATGGGACTTGAATCTGTTTATTGGTTTTATGATGGAGATTTTATACCGAGTACCTTTAGCGCCTTTGTCTATAAGAGAAAACGTAGTTGAGAGTGTGAGGAGCTTATGTGGGCTATAAGTTTAATTAAGTTTAATGTGAATTACAATAATCTATAATATATTGAAATTGAATCTGAATTTTATTTTTTTTTCATGAATTGGCATTTTATAATTTTGTTTACCTTTATTACCGAATTAAATTTGGTTCAGGCAATGATGAGATCATGACCATCATCAAAATTATAACATTCAAATTATTTTTTTTTCTATTTCGTTTGTGTAATTAAAGCCTGCTAACCCCCGTAAAAAGGCGAAAACAAATTAATATCATACCTTTATCGATAGGTGTACTTGATATAGTATGAAAATTTATTTAAGACCATAATTTCCAAATTCACTGGGGTATTCACATATATTTTTTCCATTTTCTCTGTTATTGACATATTGAATGTTATAAAGCACACGTGGATTTGGAGACAACAGCTCAGCGCACTGTAAGCTAGGCTCTATTAACATTGCCGCGGAATGGAAGCGAATTTTTATATCGAGAGCTTACGTACAGAATAGAAACGAGCTAAAAAAACATCGCGAGTCTTCCAGAGAATTTTGCAGCTCGAATCTTATGTATTATAGCTGTTGCCAGCGGCTTCACCTGCTTCAACTCGAAAATTCTCCCATGGAACATAAAACCAAGATAAAAACTATCCTATGTGATAATCCAGGTTTTAAACTATCTGTGTACCAAATATCATCCAAATCCGTTTAGTGGTTTTTACGTGAAAGAAAAAAAAACAAACAAACATCCATCCAACTTTCACGTTTATAATATTAGTAGGAAGCAGAATAGACAAAGTTCATTAATGTAAGGTTTTGTTACAACAAAATCACTTCCATTCTGTGGCAATATTTTGAGCCTTAACATTCATGTCCAAAATACAACAGTTCGCTTTTATTTAGTACTAGTTGTGCCATGTTCTAAGACATGCCAGTTAAGAACACAAAATAAACGAAAAAAATGGAGATCTGATCTAGATCCTCAAGAGGTCGCCGCCTATCGCCACAGTGAGGACATGCATAATGCATACATTCCCAGTCATTAGTTGAAACACTGAGATGTAGTAATTGACACTCACTTGACAATCGGATTTCCATGTCCCAATTTTCCCACCACCAATTTTCCCATCAAACGATGCTAAGAACACTCTCGATTAACTCATCAATATTACCTTTCACCCCCACTCGAGTATATTTGCAGACATACAACTTTTAAACGGCCCTACTGATTTTCATCAAACATGTCTAAGAACATTCGCACAAAAAAAAACTTAATTGAAATCGCTTCATCCGTTCGGGCTCTATGATGCCACAGACGGACAGACACGTGAAACTTATAACACCCCTCTTTTTCCGTCGGGGGTTAAAAATACATCTTAATTTTCTACGATGGAGAAAGCAATGTACAGCGAAACTGAAGTGGGGGCAATGACTTTCCAGTTACCACCGGTGTCGTCTGGGAATTTTAATTCCCATTTGCCTCCGGTGGCAATACCCGTGGGGGCGACTGGAAATTAATGATTAATAGTAACGTAAATTCCTAGCATGCTACATGCATCTTTTTGCTCTTGAATGACTTGTCAGGAAGGCGATTTACCAACGAACGCTTGTGGGGGCTTAAACTTAACATATTGGCCATAAATTAGTTTATGTCCAAATAAATGCCCGGTCACTGGGGATAAAAACTAATCACTTAGTTTAGTAAAAATGAAGCAGAAACTTAACTTGGCAACTGTTAGGTCCGGTATCCACCAAAGCGGAGAGGAGAGGAGATGTGTTTGAATAACCAATCAGATGTCCACTGAAGCTAAGCGGAGAGATTTGGACATCTGATTGGTTATTCAAACACATCTCCTCTCCTCTCCGCTTTGGTGGATACCGGGCCTTAGACTAGTACTGACTAAAATCAGTAGCTCAGAACGCCCCCGGATCTCGGTTACCTGATAAGACAGCCCTGCGAGCCCCGCAGGCTTTGGCCCTCAAGCTTCTGAGCCGCGCGAGGAACACGATGCGCCGGCGACCCGGGCATTGTCCGTGATTGGATGGCAAGTCACCCATTACTCGTCGTCCGCATGCGCATGGTTAGCGGTTACATAAATTATTATAACAATAACTTTATATGTACGTATACATAGCTATGGTTGATTCACGATTCCTTATTTTTTCCAAAATCAGAGGGTTCGGTTCCTAGCCAGGATTATTAATCTTTCTAAAATCCAATTATGCAGTTTTAGTTTTCGCCTAAGGGACTTTACTCATCGGTGGTAGACGCCCACGGCGACGGAAGTCGCTTGATGATCTCCGGCCACCGTAGGCGCGGGCATGCGGGCAGCGAGTAAAGGGCAACTCGCTGCCCGACCATGGACCATGCCCGGGTCGACGGCGCGTTGTGTCCCACGCGCGCCTCAAAGAGCGTCAGCATAATGACGGGCCCCCCCTCTCAGAGGGCCAAAGCCTGCCGGGGTCGCGGGATTATTTCCTTACCGTGACCCCGGAACAGAAAGGGCTATTGAAGGACACCGTGGATTTTAGTCAGTTGAAGTCTGACAGTCGCTCCCGCCCTGCCCGGGTTTGGAGGACTCATTTGATGATTTTACCACGCTAAAAAAAAAAAATGGACTTTACTCATGGCGCGATGCGACGCGACGCGATTCGTGCGCTATCGAGTCGATTGCCGATTTAAGTCGCACGTATATACTAATGGAGTGATGCGATGCAATTCGACCGTGTACTTCAAAAATCCACCTTATTACTACGACATAAAGGCTGCAAACCAAAGACAAAAGATGTCGCACGTGACGAGTGGTTGCGCAATCGAATTTTGAACAGAGAATCATGTGCATTGTCAATAGGACGTACATGCATGATGCAATTCGATATCGAGGAGATCTGTGAGCGATAGATATCGTCAATCCGTGTGAATCCATTAGCAAATACTAGCGACTGTCCATACATTTTCTTCGGCCGGATGCTTGTGTGATATCTGACCGATATCGTCAATCGATACAATTCGATATCACGTTGTCGCGCCGTGAGTAAAGTCCCATAATCGTCCTCGAGACTCCTTCCATTATTTATCGATATTGCGCATAGGTATCCACGCCCGGTTGGAATGGAGATGGCAACTGGGGAACTAATGGCGCTAGCATAGCTAGTTCCCATCATCGTCATTGGTTCAAATCTTTTAAATGTACAATCGACAAAGTTGAATTATGACCCACCATAAGCTTATTTTCTTACAGACATTCTAATACCATTAGATCCACATTCGCGTAAAACTACATATCCATGGTAACGACTTTGATCTTTGTTATTTTGACGGATTCAAACCATTTATTCTCAAAATGGGTCATAATTCAAATTTGTCGACTGTACTTCAAAATAGTACTAGGTCATTGGTCGGATTAGGACCTAGCTATGGTGGCGCCATCTACAATTATTAGCTTTGACCGGCCTTCCCCATTCTTCTGTTACCTAAAGAGTTTTATATCAAACTAGCTTCCGCCCGCGGCTTCGCCCGCGTGGTGTTTTGATAGCCTATGTTCTTTCTCAGGGTCTAAAGATTGTCTGTGCCAAATTTCATCAAAATCGGTTGAGAGGTTTAAGCGGGAAAGCGTAACAGACAGACAGACAGAGTTACTTTCGCTTTCCAGATCTTCAATTTTTATACGTTGACAGAGAGTACTCATCAGGCTGAATAACTCTTGCTAAGACGTCATTCACTTATATGTTATAGTGTAGCTGGGCTCTTGGAGTTCCACATCAGGTGTTCCAGATCTTCAAATTTTTATACAGCAATAGAGAGTGCTTATCAGGCTGAACAACTCTTGCTAAGACGTCGTTCCTGTATATGTCATAGTGTAGCTGGGCTCTTGGTGTTCCACATCAGGTGTCCAGGATCTTCAAATTTATTCTCTCAGCAGAAAATGCTCATCACGTGGAACAATTTTTGCTATGGCACCATTTCTGTATCTCTTATAGTTAAGCAGGTCTGTTGCGGTTCTGCATGAGGTGTTCAAGTTTCCAAGATAAATTATAGCCTATACGTTAACCGGACTTAATACCTATACAACAAAAAAAAATCATTCAAATCCGTCCAGTAGTTCTGAAGATTAGCGTGCACAAACACACAGACAAACAGACAGACGAACTGACAAACAGACAATCAGACAAAAAAATTTTAACTACATTTTCGGGTTCGGCATCGATAAAATAACAACCCCTGCTACTTTTTTTTTTGTATATTTCCATTGTACAGACACTTCTTTTCTACAAATTTATTATATGTATAGATATAAGATTAGGAGGAAATCATTCTGAGCCATTATTATCAGAATGCTCAGTATAGTTTCCTCGCTACTACTTAAATGTACCTTAACTTTATAAACTGTAGGAAGCAGTACATCTATATCTTTATATCTATATCTATCTATCTTCTATTTATCTATCTATATCTATCTATCTATACCTATCTATCTATCTATATCTATTCTATATATTATAATACTAGCTTCTGCCCGCGACTTCGTACGCGGATCCTGTTGCTTATGCCAGCGACGACGGGATCGTCAAAATCGAAGATCTGAAACGTCGAATTCTAAGAGCCTGGGGACGGGAAAACAACGGGATGCGCGAGACGATTCCAGACGTTCCAGATCTTTCATTTTTGTAAGTCAACAGGAAATGACCATCAGACTAAACAACTTTTGCTCAGACGTCATTCCTATACATATATGTTATAGTGTAGCTGGGGTCTTGGAGTTCCACATCAGGTGTTCCAGATATCAATTTTCATACGTCAACAGAGAGTGCTCATTAGGCTGGACAACTCTTGCTAAGACGTCATTCCTATACATATATGTTATAAAGTAGCTGGGCTGTTGGAGTTCCACATCAGGTGTACCAGATTTTCAATTTTTATAAGACAACAGAGGTTGCTCATCAGGCTCAACAACTCTTGCTAAGACGTCTTTACTGTATATGTTATAGTGTAGCTAGGCACTTGGAGTTCCACATCAGGTGTTCCAGTTCTTTAATTTTTATACGTCAACACGGAGTGCTCATCAGGCTGAACAACTCTTGCAAAGACGTCTTTAATGTATATGTTATAGTGTAGCTGGGCTCTTGAAGTTCCACATCAGGTGTTCCAGATCTTCAATTTTTATACGTTGACAGAGAGTACTCATCAGGCTGAATAACTCTTGCTAAGACGTCATTCACTTATATGTTATAGTGTAGCTGGGCTCTTGGAGTTCGACATCAGGTGTTCCAGATCTTCAAATATTTATGCAGCAATAGAGAGTGCTTATCAGGCTGAACAACTCTTGCTAAGACGTCGTTCCTGTATATGTGATAGTGTAGCTGGGCTCTTGGTGTTCCACATCAGGTGTCCAGGACTTCAAATTTATTCTCTCTGCAGAAAATGCTCATCACGTGGAACAATTTTTGCTATGGCACCATTTCTGTATCTCTTATAGTTAAGCAGGTCTGTTGCGGTTCTGCATCAGGTGTTCAAGTTTCCAAGATAAATTATAGCCTATATGTTAACCGGACTTAATACCTATACAACAAAAAAAAAATCATTCAAATCCGTCCAGTAGTTCCGAAGATTAGCGTGCACAAACACACAGACAAACAGACAAACAGACAAACCGACAAACAGACAAACAGACAAAAAAAATTTTAACTACATTTTCGGGTTCGGCATCGATAAAATAACAACCCCTGCTACTTTTTTTTTGTATATTTCCATTGTACAGACACCACTTTTCTACAAATTTATTATATGTATAGATAGATAACACTGGCAGTCAAGAATCTGTTTTCCGCAAAATTCTTATTTCAACTTTACGTACTTACACATTTGTCACCCCTCAATTTTGACCGTGTATTTTTGGTTATAATTTTTTTTAAATTCTTATTTCTTTCGTAAAAATATACTAAAAAGTCACAATTTATACAGTAATGAGAATTATAGAAGTAAATTAGTTAAGGAATAGTGGTCTTCAATGTCGGGAGATCCATTTGACTATTTGCGATGGAGTGTCAGTCGAGCGATAGTAAAAAATTGTTCAAAGTATTCGATGCGTCAAAACGCAAAACGGGCAAGAAAAAACGGGATGGGCTCGACGACTCTAACTCTGTAGTAACAGTTTCGACTGGCGTAAGTATTCATGATTACTATGCATCGGTGCTATCGCAGTCCAAAAAATGGGGATGTAGTAACAAACCCCTTTTTACTATAGCTGCCTCCACAGGAGAGGAGCGAGGTTGCGGATTGGAGTGCTGCTGATTGGAAACATATAGCTAATATTTCTCCGTTTATCCAATCCGAAGCCTCGCTCCGCTCCTATAGACAGGCTCCCGAAGCCAGATGGTTCCACCATCGCTACTGCGTGACCAAGACGTTATCTAAAAATGGAGTAAGTCAAAGGGCGTTCCTTTACAGATAACGTTAGAGTTAAATGCAAGAATCTATTTTAACCAATTTTGTAGATAGTGCAGTATGTGAAAGAATCGAAAGAATGCTGCATAAGATAGGTTTATGTATAAAACTTGTATCCTTATCGTATCTTGTCCTTGGCTTATCGCGACCGCAATTAATTACTGTCAGAAAAATTCTGATGCTCGCCGGAAGGCACTTGCTGCATACATTTTAAAAAGAAACCGCTCAATGTAAGAAAACCCATAAGATGACCCACTGAACAAAATTCTGACAGACTGTCCGCTTCTGATGTTTGCCGGAAGCAATGACAATAAAGCCGGAAGGCACACATTTTGTATTGTAAAAGTTGCCGGATCAAAATATCTGACAGCACGTGGGGTGCACAGAGTGCACGGGTGCAGGGAGCGTTAAAATTCTTCTGATTTTTTTAAATAATACGTTACACAAATACACAGTCACGCTTAGTCAGTTTTCAGTACGATCAGTAAAATTTAAGCAAGCAGGTTCGTTTCGTTAACGTAAAATAATATTAGTTTTCGTTAATTCCTATTCTTTGAGACAGAATAATAATAATAATGTTCCACAACTATCACACAACGCCATCTAGTCCCAAGCTAAGCAGAACTTGTGTTATGGGTACTAGACAACTGATAAACATACTTATATTATTTCTAAATACATCTATACTTCTATACTAATATTATAAAGAGGTAACATTTGTTTGTAAGTTTGTATGTTTGTAAGTTTGTATGTAGGGGGTAATCTCCGGAATTAATGAACCGATTTTAAAAATTGTTTCACTGGTAGAAAGCTACATTATCCGTGAGTGCTATAGGCTATAAATTATAAAGATATCATACATATTAGCCGAAATACTGCCCAACGAAGTGGGCACGGGTCAGCTAGTACTTAATATAGATAAATTACACCCAGACACAGAACAAATGATCGTGCTCATCACACAAACATTTGTCCTGGGTGGGAATCGAACCCACGACCTCCGGCATAGCGGTCAGGGTCACTAACTACTAGACCAACAGGCCAGTCAATTATTTAGGTGTTTAGAATAACCAACGACGATATAATACTAGACTCCTAATAACAGGCGACCGATGTCTGTCAACACATTAGGCAAAAAAGTCTTATATCCGTCTCATTTCGACCACTCCTGTGAGCCGAAAACATACCTACTTTGAGTCAGAACAGACCTTGAGTTAGCCAATCACAACGCAGTACCCCGTCCCCCTCGCTTCCGTAGTACCTCAGCGAGTTGACAGAATAGTTTTTATTCCTTAGATCGTGCATGCGGAGCCTATATATTATATCGCCGTTGAGAATAACTTTGAATGTATTCCTATTAGTTACTGTAATTTAGTTGATTCTATTTAATCCCAGGGTTGCCCAGCCGTCTGTCGTGAGCCCTCCGTAAAAGCTAGCATAATTGAGACGGCCACTGTGCTGAATTTAAGTGGACCGCATGAATCTAACATCACAAAGAGGTTGTATTTACTTATTCTATTTAGATATTCACGGTTCAATCCATACTTAGTACCTAATGATACAACAGGCTATGTTATTCGGTTATTACCACGAGGGCCCAGTGCGGGTTGTTGGATGTTACATTTCTTCGAATTTCGTTTCTATGCCCGTTTCCTCACGTTTTGTGAGAAGCGGTGATGAAATAAGTTACACTAGGTAATGCGCCTGGCTGGGTTCGAGCCCACGACCTATGATACTAGGTACCTACTAATTATAAAGTGGGGACCTTTAATTAGGCTTCCTTTCTACTGGAGTGGAACGGAGAAAAATATTAACCAATAGGATTGCACCACTGAGGAGAGATTTAGTGTAATCCTTCTTTCTTCTTTCATCCTAGCTTCTCCGCTCTGCAGCTGACTGCTACGGTCTAAAACGGCCACTTAGCAATATTCCAAATGATTCACCTTCGTTAATGGATAGTCAATAATCATTTGGAATATTGTTATAATATGACCGTTTTAAGGTATTCACACATTTCACACATATCAGTCACCGGCCTGGTCATATTTAGTATTCTGTGGCCCGGTTTAAAAAGTTTCTATACTCCTCCTAGTATGACCTTTTTCCCACACATCAGTCACCGGCACGTGATCTTTAAGTGAAGTCGCCGGTCAGGCATGTCTAATAATATTATTTCCATACAAGTTTCATAGTTTTATCCCCAAACACCCGGGATCATCACTTGTCATCACGTCTCACTTCCGTCAGCGTCGTGCTACCGTCATTGCTACACGTTGTCCAACCCGTAACTTGACTGATGTTATTGTTCCATGATTCAGTCAAACCGGCGACGTGACTGACGATCGACGTGACGGTGACTGGTGTTTGTGTATACGTACCTACACAAACCGTCACCGATCCGTTGTCGGTGACGTGACGTGACTGATGTGTGTGAATGCACCTTTAGGCCCTACCTGGTCTCTGCTCTTTAGTAATTGATAAGGTACCCGAACTCTGAGGTAAACAAGTTCTTTTGCTAGTTTTTAATAAATAACCACATCTATAATGTCAATAGGGACAGCAGCCTTTCGATATCGCGGTCACCAGTGGAGACGCACCGGCACACGCGGTCGCCGCGACGTCACCGCCGGTCGGCGTATGTTATTGTTGAATATTTTAGCGTAATTTTACTTTAGTAACTGTCGAGAGCCCTCCGCAAAAGCTAGCATAATAGAGACGGCCACTGTGCTGAATTTAAGAGCGCTTATTCTGAAACTTGGCAACGTGGCAAATAGTTGTCAAATATTAACAAGTTTTGATTAATTTTACAAATTTTCTTTAAGAAAGTAAGAAATATGGCTCTGTAGTGCACTAAAAAATTGATTGGGAAATGCGATAATTAATATCGTAACACCGAATATATAGTTTTAGACGTAAAAAAAGCATTTGGAAACTTTTTAAACGCCTTTTATACACCTGAAACGGCTACAACATTAAATTCAGTGTTTTAATTGCATTTCTAAGTATATCAATTTTCTAGTGCACTACAGAGCCATATTTCTTATTCCCATACAGTAAAATTGCCAAATTAATTAAAACTTTACAAGTTTTAATAATATAGGTAAATATTTGACAGCTATTAGCGACGTTGCCAACTTTCTGGTTATGCGCCCTTAAGTGGACCGCATGAATAATATCCAACATCACAAAGAGGTTGTATTTACCTATTCTATGTAAATATTCTGACGATGCGATGCAATTCAACCGATTCCAACTACAAGTGAAAATCATCCCTGCCACTACGAGTTACGACATTTAATATATGACATAAAACGTGCGGTTATCTACGGGTAGGTAGATGAAAAACAAAATACTCTCGCCACGACGACGTCAAGTCAATCGAATTGCATCATTATTTATCATAGTAGCAAGGACGATTTTAATTTTTAGTTAAGAAATAGAAATTAGAAATCGCACGAATCTCGTCAAGGGGAAGGTCCCTTATGGTCGATTTATACTAGCACAGAGTCGAAGCGCATCGAAGCGCATTTTCTAAAACTGAACATAACAATTTCAACCTTAACTCCACAGCGTAACGCACACTTTACTTCTAAGATTTTCACGATTCACGATCGGCGTTGTTCGCGCGCAGACGCGCGAATTCTGAAGAATGCGCGCGACTTTTTAAAATCTTAGAAGCAATTATGTGCGTTACGCTGTGGAGTTAAGGTAGAAATTGTTATGTTCAGTTTTAGAAATTCGCTTCGATGCGCTTCGACTCTGCGCTAGTATAAATCGACCCTTAGTCAGAAGGTCGTATGTCTGACATCCAGTCTTACCAAGTGGTACCTATTTTATTTCCAGTTATGCTGGCTGGTGAGGCTCTAGCATGAGTTTCACGTGTTTGTGACGTAATCGGGGACTTTTACGTTAATTTGATGTAAAAAAATAGTTTCTCGGTCACACACTAGACGAGCTTTTTCATTTTCAATACATAACGTCGTACCTACGTCGTACATACTTCAAGAACATTTATAGATAGGTAGATCGTTTGAAAAAGGCTAAGCAGATGATGATTAGCTTGCGTAATTTCGATTTGATAACACAATTAAGCTTTTAAAAAACAACTGAAAACTTTTAATTGACATCCCATAAACAAAATATACCTACATGAGTATTTATTTTGTACGATTTCAGAAGAGAAGACGTGTCGTTGGCTTTGAAAGCGGGCCTGGTTTCAACTCCACGTTCTGTATCACCTGATCCGGTTCTTATTTGATTATAATTCTTAATATTAATGTTTTAAGGCGCTCCCTCACCGCAAGCATTCACCTTTATGGTAAGCGTCCACAGGTCCGCATCGCACGTATCGGACGTATCGTACGTAACGGATTATAGTTTGCCTTGTATTAAAACTCATACAACTGCGTCCACTGATCCGCATCGTACGGACAGCTCATCGGCAATGCCTACATGCGATGCGTACCGATGACGTCATACGGAATGCCGATCAGTGGATGCGATGAAGGTGGCATCGTCAATCCGATTGCTGATACTCGCGTCGGCAATCCGATCGCTGCCGATACAGAAATCCGTTTGATGCGATGCGTCCGATACACACGTACGATGCCGGCCTGTGGACGCTTACCTGTAATGTAACACAAAAGTGCGCAATTTGATGCTCTATTGTTTCGAATGCTCGAATCTGTAACTTTACATTACAGGTGAATGCTCGCGGTGAGGAAGCGCCCTTAGACTTATTAAATACATTTTTAAATATAAAAAAAAAATAAGCAGTCCACCGGTTTTGGGAACAGGGTTCGGGTTACCGGTGGTCAGGGCTATTGAGAGAGGAACCTCCTAACAATATAACCTACCTACCATGACTTCTTGATCGACATGGTAGGTTCCCTGAAGTACTGCCTTCTGAATCAAGCGCTTAATCCAGCAGCCAAGCGAGTAGGAGCCTCAACTAACATCGGAGGAAACTTCCTCCGATTTTAGTTGAGACTCTTGGCAATTAAGCCATACGCCGACACGATTACTATCCTATTTCAGTGTTAAAGCGCTCCCTTACCGCGAGCATTCACCTGAAATGTAACATAAAAGTGCGCAATTTGATGCTCTATTGTCTTCGAATGTTTGTATCTGTAACGTAACATTACAAGTGAATGCTCGCGGTGAGGGAGCGCCCTTAGAATTTATATAAACGTTGCATAATGCCAACTAAAGTAAAAAAAAAATACGAAGAAGAAGTTTCATGAGATCAGTGATAAATCACTGATCTGATGAACGCAACGAGGACAAACTAAACATTAATTTTATGTAGATTCGATGTAGTTCAATATAAGCCACGTTACTTTTACAACGTTATTTGTAATGTAGTATTATTTCTTTTAGGATGCGGTTGTCGGTGAATCCATACCACAAGACCACGATTCATTCATTTACACTTTCTTAGAAGAAGCTATCAAAATGGACAAGAAGAAGTAAGTTAAATCTTTTGACTATGTCGCAGGCAATTAGTATGGGGACTCTGTTCACTGAATGATTTCAGAAATGACAGCGGCATAGTAGTGAAGTGCTGCCCTAGTGCTTAAGCTTAAGGTGACCTTCCTCTCACTAGGCATGTGCCCTAAGAAACGTTGCGCAAAAGGGGTTCCTGCGTGCCGCCTCTCATTTGTAAAAACCTTCAGAAGACTACTCAAACACCGAAAACGAAGGTACTGGAAACCTGTACATTTATGCAACCAATTCTACCTGTAGCCAACATTTCAGACAGCGCCACGCTAGACGCCGCGAGGAGAAGCGCAGTCGTGACGATGATGATCGCGACCACTCCAGCGGGAGGGAAAGACACCGGCATCACCACAGGGATCGACATCGGGGTGGACACAGAGATGAAGTGCCTTCTAGAGATCACGATATGTAAGACACCTGCGAGATAACATACCTAATGCTTAAGAGGTGCTGCGGACGTTGAGAATGGGTGACTCGCCGACATGGACCATGCCCGGTTGGCGTCCAGTTCCACGCGTGTCTCAAACGGCTGTGTGATTTGCGGGGACCCCTCTTGGAGGCCAAAGCCTGCCAGGTTCGCGGGACTATCTCATCATATAACCGTAACCCTAGGATGTAAATGGCTATTGAAGGATCACCGTGGAATTTATTCAGTACGGTCGCAGGTTCGAATCCTGTCCGCGGTTCGAATTTTTCTTTCCAAAGAAAATCTTATTCAGTACAAGTCTGACAGTTCCTCCCATCTCGCCCGGGGTTCAGGACTCAATTGACGATTGTATCACGATAAAAACCATTGACGAATTTGCGTCCAAAAAGGACGTAATAAAGGAACAATTATGTAAAGTTGGAGGAACTTTACACCTTGTTCCTAATTACGTCCTTATCACCATTGAAAAGAGATTATCTTCGACCTAGAAGGATGTTGTTTCTTTGAGGTTACTGCCCGATAGTTAGTTGTTTTCGACCCAAAAGGTTATCTGTTTCGATAAAGTTAAAAGTTGTTCATCGACCTACTTAAAAACTGAAATGAACAATTTCCATCAATCGAAGGCTTAAAACGTCGATGCTACTTGAAGGTCTTCTGTTTATCCATTAGTCATATTTGCAGCCAACCAAAAAGTGTACCATCTCCCACCGTCACACCGCTGGACCAATCTATGATCATCGAGACGTTCGCGAAGCTGTGCGCACAAATAAACAGTACCAAGAGTAACTATAAAAATACCAGCACACATAGATATGAAGTGGTATGTGGTATCCTTACATTTCATCATATCTACACAAACTTGCACTTCATCTTCATTCATCATAAATTCCTGTCCTTATCCCATTTTAGTTCGGAGCCAAGGCATTAAGTTTTCATTTTCTTTTCTCTCCTTACTTACTCACTTCATACTATATTTTTTTGGCCTTCCTCGTCTACATCCATCAACATATTCAATCTTCTAAAGCCACTTCATTTTCTTACTAAAGTCAAGTTAATATTTCAGCCTCGCACTCAGAGTCACAAGTCACTGCAATGCGAAGTGTCTACGAAACGGTCAGCCGCATACGACACTGATCACCGCCCAGTTAAATTAATTAATGAAAAATCGCATGACAAGATGAGTATGTCAAGAGTTCGGAGTCAGGAGAACATGTCGGCCAAATTCCGAACACGGGAAAACAGTAAAATTGTAATACCTGACGTTGAACGAGGAACGCAAGATAGAACTTACCACGAGAAGGACAAATATCCTAGCAAGTTGGATATTGCACAGTCGAAAATACGTCATTTGGAAGACGAGAGATTCCCCGAGTACGTACCGATCCCTGTCCCCACGAGAAGTTGTGTAGACCAGTTCAGAACATGTCCTCCTGAATACAGAGATTACGACCGTGAGAGAAGACATTATGATGAAGAGAAGAAAAAGTACTTCGAGCAGCAGAAGACGAGCCGAAGCTTCGATGTCCACAGAGAAGGTTACGAAGACGAGCGGAACTACCGCAGAACCGCTCGCAGTGATACGAACAGATTAAAGCGTTACGATGAGAGAGATAAACGATACGATGACGCGACGAAGTATGACGATGAGAAAACTGGGAGGTACTACGACGAGAAAACTGGGAGGTACTACGACGAGAAAACTGGGAGGTATTATTACAATGAGAAAACTGGGAGGTATTACGACGAGAAAACTGGGAGGTATTATTACAATGAGAAAACTGGGAGGTATTACGATGACAAAACTGGGAAGTTCTACGATGAGAAAACTGGGAAGTTCTACGATGAGAAAACTGGGAGGTACTACGATGAGAAACCTCTGGAGCCACGGCCTCGGAACAATGCGTCGAGTAAGGATCGACGCTGGAGACGGAATGTGGAGAGATGTGATAGGGTTTCAGTAGTTTCGCGAGAGGATGATTACAGAGAGAGGGAAAGAGATAGGTACTCTGAAAGGGAGAGGGATTCGGGTATGAGCGTGGCTGATGGAGAGACGAGCACCATTAGTGGAAGGAGTAACTATTTGAAGGTTGTAAAGGTATATATAACTTTTCTCCGAGAGCCCCTTCATGTCTTAGGATAGCGTATGTTTACCCTTTTGTTTGATCTTTTATATTATTTGAAGAAAACGTGCGATTTAAACAGGTTAATATAATTTATGACGAGGCGATAAGGGGGAGTACCTAGCAGTTCTTTTCGCTCATCTCATAAACTTGTTGATAAAAACTATGAAGTCATAGATTGACACACACAAAAAGTACACAAAAAATTAAATTAACAAAAAATTTAGAACTATATAAGGCCAAAGAAAATTCAAATTGAAGGAACCCCGACCCACTATTGTTTCGACTATTCTCGCTATTCCTTATTCCTATCCGAAAGCGTTTCGAGCTTTTCCAGCTCAAATTAGCAAATCAAATTAGTAGCTCCTTTAGGCTTTAGTACAAAATAATAACCTGCCGGCTTCGTCCCTCATCTCCTCTACGCTTTGGTGGAATCCGTGCCTAAAGGTCGGCGAAGGCCTAAAATATGAATTTAATTGGTGTGTATTTTTTTTTATGGATCATACATGTCTTTTCCTGCTACACTACATTGGATAACTTATTGCCTCATTTCCAAATTCAAACTTATTTCAAGATTCAAGACTAAATATTAATGGGCGTTTATTTTCCAGAGTCCTACAGGGACATCTACTAAGACGCGTGGCTTGTTGCAGCAAGAGATAGCGGAGCAGCGCGAGGCCATGGACAAGATGATGAAACTGTGGAAGGAGCTCATGCGCTGCTTCAAGGGCTTCTCACAGAATCAAGCGCAGGATAAAAATATTAGAGTAACTATCCCTCTTTTGTCCCTCTCCCTATGTAGCTTGTAACCGCCTCCAGAGAGACCCATCTATGTCAAATTGTAATGTAAATTCACGTCCTTTCTTCTACCTCTAGTACTAATAGCCACCCAGTCAATACAGAGTATAAGTTTCTTCTAAATTCCTAGTTTCTGTCGTCTAGCTGGTGTCCTTTATAAGTGCGTGGTGGTTATTATAAAGGGTTTTTTGTGCAGACAGATCGGCACAGATACGCACCGAGCGCTACAGATAAACCATGTTAAAAAACCGAAAAATCTGCCTAGAGTAACCATAATGACTTGCATTTCTTTGGACAACGGTTTTCACTTCTCACGAAAGGATATAATTTTCTTGGATGTGTTTATAAAAGCTCCCTACGGAATTATAGATAAATTGTTACAGATGATAGAATATGAATTGTTGTGCCAAATTATATTATTATTGACATTAAAATAATACAGATATTTGTAAAAATTTACACCCTATTATAAGGGTGAGGATCGTGTTGGAGCACCATAAAATATTAGTTCCTGATTTCCCCATAACGTATGTGTGTCGCTTCAGTATTTACATAGGTTCTTTATCAGAAAAAATCACTAATGACCAATTTTATTTTTTTGATGGATTTTGCAATCCTTGGTCTGGCTTCTTTATATAGAGTTGCTTTTAATAAAATCATGAAATAATAACATAAAAATCTCACGGTTAAAATGGAACGCTTATGTCAAAATGAATGTCATGTAGTCTATGAAGTAAATCTATGGTTACTGAACTGTCAACAATAAAAAAGTTAAACCACGTTTTACGACAAGTCTGTTATTTATTTTAAAATATCACGAAAATCCAGCACGATATTTTAAAAGGTTATTGGCCCAGCCATGCTTACGGCCTAATAATCGTGCTGGATTAGTTTTTTATCAAGAAGGCTGCGGTCAAGCGGCAATAAATACGTCGGCCAGCTCAGGGCTCCGGTGGCGGTCGGCGGTTTGGTCGGTGAAGGCCAATATATCAATAACGCACGTGAGACGTGTGATTGCGGTAAAGCAACAATAATACGGCGATGGATTCCGTCGGAAATATGGCTACTGGACAAAGCTATCAGCAGCTTCAAGGTGTTGAAAACTGGACAGCGTGGTGTTTCAAAATACGAGTCCTCCTAAGAGCTATGGATCTCTTAGACGTCGTTGAAGGCACACTCCAGGCCAACGAAGATCAGACCAAATGGATGCAGAAAGATGCGAAAGCTCAAGGTATGTTGGTAACAAGCATATCTGAAAAGGTTATACCACAAATAGTAAGCTGCAAAACGTCAAAACAGATTTGGGATAAGCTACATACAATATTTGAACAGCGCGGCGAGCTGTCTGTGCATATACTTCAGCAGAAGTTCTTTTCAATGAAATTTGAAGAAAGGGAAACCGTATCAGAGTTTCTAGGACGGTTCGAGTCTCTCCTGAGTAAATTGAAGAACCTCAACGCCGAAGTGAGTCAAACTATGGCCATCACAAAGATAACTTCATCTCTCCCATCACAATTCCAGCACTTTGTGTCTGCGTGGGAATCGGTGCCAGCAGAAAAAAGGACCATGGACGAGCTAGCGGCGAGATTACTGATAGAGGAGCAACGTGCTTCAACCAAAAACAAAGAAGATGAGTCGTCTGCGTTCATTCACAAGTCTACAAGAAAATGCTATCGGTGTGGCAAAGTAGGACATCTGAAAAAGGACTGCAAAACAAAAAGTAAAGGTACAATAATTAATGATACTAAGTGTAATATTTGTAAGAAAAATAATCATAAAAGTTCAGATTGTTGGTTTAAAAATAAAAATGAGAAAAGTCAAAATGTAAACAAAAGAAATCAAAGCAATGCATTCTCTGTGTTCGAGCTATCATCATTGTTTTACAGTCAATTAGAAAGTGATAATTGTTGGGTAATGGATAGTGGAGCTTCAGAGCACATGTGTCATGATTTTAATATGTTTTTAGACTACAAAAAACTAGAATGTCCTAGGTCCATAGTAATTGGAGACGGCAAAATCATACAAGCCATTGGTATTGGAGTTATTTCTTTAGAAGCATTTACAGGTAAACAATGGATAAATACAACATTAAATAACGTTCTACATGTTCCTAGCATCAAGATGAATCTATTTTCAGCAAGTTCAACTACAGATAGAGGTTATGTTTTGACAATTACTAGTAAAATGTGTTATTTCAGGAAAAATAACAATAACAGTGTTTGTGCACTAGCATATAGGAAAAATAACTTATTTCTAATGAAGTTTAGGTCTCATAAAGTTCAAAATGCTTGTGTTGGTAAATCAAGTGACAGCTTATCTGAATGGCATGCTAGAATGTGCCACCAGGATATTGAACAGGTAAAAAACATGTTAAATAAATGTGATATAGATTTCAGTGCTGGTAAACAAGAGGAAATAACATGTGAGCCATGTCTTTTGGGTAAGCTACATAAGAAACCGTTTCCTATAAGTTTAAATAGGGCAGATAAGCCCGGTCAATGTTTACATATGGATTTATGCGGACCTATGGAGACTGTCTCATTAGGTGGATCCAGGTATTATCTACTCATAAAGGATGACTTTTCAAAGTATAGAACGGTTTATTTTCTGAAAAATAAGTTTGAAACAGTTGATAAAATTAAAACTTTTTTAAATTTTGTTACTAAAAATTTAGAATATAAAATTGAAGTAATAAGATCAGATTGTGGTTCTGAATTTATGAACAAAGAGGTGAAGTCTCTCCTAGATCATTTAGGTATTGTACATCAAAATAGTGCTCCGTACACACCCCAGCAAAACGGTTGCATAGAACGTGAAATGCGTACAATAACCGAAGCAGCCAGAACAATATTATTATCAAGTAATTTAGATAAGTCTCTTTGGGCTGAAGCTGTCAATACAGCTGTATACGTTATAAACAGAACTGGTAAAAGTAGGATTAAAAATGTAACTCCATATGAGCTCTGGTATAAAAAGGGATTATATGATATAAACAATTTAAATGTGTTTGGTTCAAAAGTAGGTGTACACATTCCAGATCATTATCGCAAGAAATGGGATAGCAAAGCTGAAATAGGATACTTTGTAGGTTATAGTGAAACAACAAAAGGTTTTAGAATTTATTTTCCCCATAAAAATGATGTTTTGATTAAAAGAGAGGTAACATTTCTGAAAGGCAATTCTAGTAGTCAAAAGTTAGGCAATACTTTTCAAGATCATAATATTATAACCCCACTATTATTAAAAGAAGAAATAAATAATAAAGAGGATGAAATAAGAGAAGAATATCACAGTTTTAATGAGGAAGGTGAAGAAGATGTAACACAGTTATCAGATCTTGATGAAAATACAGAAGTACAAACAGAGGAAATTCTAAATTCAGAAGAAACATCCGAGTCAGAAGAAGAGGCAGAAGAAACACCTCAAGTACTAACACACTCACGGAGAGGCAGAGCAATAAAGAAACCATCAAGGCTAGATGACTACGATACAAACCTTCTGTCCATCGGTACAGAGCCAGCTACTCTAGAGGAAGCGCTTGACTCTGAAGAAAAAGAAGAGTGGAAGATTGCTATGAAGACTGAGCTAGATACCCTGATAGAAAATAACACATGGACAGAAGTAAATAGCGTACCAGAGGGGAATAAAGTAATTTCTAGTAAATGGGTTTTTAAAGTTAAACAAGTAGGTACTAATAAAGTATATAAAGCTAGGTTGGTAGCAAGAGGCTTTGAACAGTCTGATTGTGATTTAGAAGTATATTCTCCTGTAGCTAAATTGCCTACTTTTAGAGTTTTTATAGCAGTTGCAAATAAACTTCAACTTCCAGTTCATCAGATGGATGTTGTAGGCGCCTTTCTACATGGTGACATTGATGAGACTGTATACATCAAGTTACCAAGCGGTGAAACATGCAAGTTAAATAAATCATTGTATGGTTTGAAAAAGTCTCCTAAATATTGGAATAACAAGTTTGATGACTTCATGAGTAAAGAAAATTTCAGTAAATCTAAAAATGATCATTGCTTATATTTCAGAAAGGTAAATGAATGTATGCTATATGTTTTGCTATTTGTTGATGATATTCTTATGTTTTGCACTGAAAACAAGGTTCTGGAAGATTTTAAAAGCGAGCTAAGCAGTAACTTTAATATGAAGGACTTAGGTTTAGCCAAATGTTATTTGGGTATCGATATTGATCAAAAGAAAGGTACAACGGTAATTAGTCAGAAAACATATCTTACTAAAGTTTTAGAGCATTATAATATGTCAGATTGCAAACCAGTTTCTACTCCAATGGACCAAAACTTTAAGTTTGAAATACTAAAAAGGGAAAAATCTGAAAGTCCAGAAATAGAGAAAAAGTGTAGACAACTCATAGGCAGTTTAATGTATGCAGTTTGTGGTACAAGACCAGATCTATGTGTATCAGTTTGTTTCCTCAGTAGGTACCAACACTGTGCTAGTATTATGTTGTACAAGGCATTGAAACGTATTCTAAGGTATATAAAAGGTACATTAAATTACTCTTTGGTATATAATAGCACATCCACAGAATTGCAAGGCTTTGTTGATGCAGATTGGGCCGGTGACACACAAGATAGAAAATCTACCACTGGTTATTTGTTTAAATTATTTGATTGTACTGTAGTATGGTGTTGTAAAAAACAACTTAGTGTGTCATTATCCTCCACTGAGTCTGAATATATTGCATTAAGTATGGCTATTTCAGAAGCATGTTGGCTGAAAAACTTGTTATGTGACTTTGATATTGTCGGTAATGAAGTGATCTTGTATGAAGACAATCAGTCAGCAATAAAACTTGTTTATAAAAATGAAAATAATAAAAGATTAAAGCACTTGGATATTAGGTATCACTTCATTATGGACAAAATAAAGGATAAGTGTATTTCAGTAAAGTATATTAAAACACAAGATAATTTAGCTGATTTATTAACTAAGCCATTGGGAAAAACTGTTTTTGAGAAGTTTGTTAAGTTAATTTTTTAAGAATATAGGCTATGCACATAATCTATGTAATGTTGGTCATGCATTTTTAGAGTTTCATTCCGTTAAAAATAAAGGGGCAAGTTAAGTATTTGAATGTGCCAATATAAAATGCATTACTAACAATTTAGTTAGGATTAAATAGCTTAATATTTATGTTTTAAACAGGGAAAACAGGAAAATATTATGTTGAGGGGTGGTGTAAAAATTTACACCCTATTATAAGGGTGAGGATCGTGTTGGAGCACCATAAAATATTAGTTCCTGATTTCCCCATAACGTATGTGTGTCGCTTCAGTATTTACATAGGTTCTTTATCAGAAAAAATCACTAATGACCAATTTTATTTTTTTGATGGATTTTGCAATCCTTGGTCTGGCTTCTTTATATAGAGTTGCTTTTAATAAAATCATGAAATAATAACATAAAAATCTCACGGTTAAAATGGAACGCTTATGTCAAAATGAATGTCATGTAGTCTATGAAGTAAATCTATGGTTACTGAACTGTCAACAATAAAAAAGTTAAACCACGTTTTACGACAAGTCTGTTATTTATTTTAAAATATCACGAAAATCCAGCACGATATTTTAAAAATATTCAACCTAATTTCAGTAAATTATTGTATGTTTTATAAATTTTAGGACTCAGCGGATAGCGTGCGCGATTCAGCGGCGGCTCAGCTGCGGTTGTGGCGCGAGTGCATGCGGCGGTACGAGACTGTCGCGAGGGACGTCGGGGACACAGACGCCAGGCTTATGGTAAGTTAATGCATGCGGGTGGCGAGTAATGGGGAACTCTCAGTCCGATCAATGATCAGACCTTTTTTTTACGTGTTAAAATCATCAAATATGTCCTAACGCGAACGCCTAGGGCAGTACGGGAGGGACTCGTGCTGACTTGTAGTGACTAAAGGACCAGGCCTGCGTCATGTTTCACGCTCGCCTCAAGGAGCTGTTAGAAGCGCTTGATACAAAGTGTGGTAAACTTATCACCTGAAAGTTCCAAGTTTATGACTTGAGGTCATACACTTGGAACTTTGCTGCAGCATTAAACGCAACTTTGTCAAAAATCGAAAAACTTGTTTATTCACTGAGCCCACATCATAAACAAGTCTACCGAAACAGGACTACCTGATTTGACGCCAGCTATGGTGGCCCACCATGACGTCATAAGCTCTGTCAAACTGGAACTACTCTGGTAGTTCCAGTGTGGGAAAGAGACAGAACATGGTACGCCAACAGATGTATGAGGTCTTCTGTTGGTTGACTGATATAAGGTCTTCTGTTGGTTGTATTTCAGGAGGAGATTAAGAAGCAGCGCTCTGAGATGGCGGAGATGGCGACCATGTGGCAGGAGTGCCTGCAGCGGTACCGCGACATGAGCAACGACTTCAACAACCTCAAGCAACAAGTACAGGTAATTAGTGCCAGACCTAGGGGGGGCAGGTAGTGCCCCGGGCGGCCGCTTCTGGGGGCGCCGAAATCGTATCATGCTTGCTTAAAAAAAACGAATCGCCTAGCATATAAAGTTGGTGCCAGTTAAGATGGCAATAGCGGTCATTGACCTTTACCTAATAAGTCCTCGTATAATGACATAAGATCAGAATTAGCATTTTTCTGTGATATGGATAGTGTTTACTTGTGAGTCTTTAATATAAAAATAATATAAAATCTGAAGTATAGGTGAAATGTTTTAACCATTTTGATATCTTATGAATACTTAGATACATAATTATCCTTACAATATACTTACTAATTTATTCGGTATTTTATAAAAATGCTAATTCTGAGCTTATGTCATTAAACGAGGACTTATTAGGCAAAGGTCAATGACCGCTATTGCCATCTTAACTGGCACCAACTATACCATCTAGTACACGTTGTAACAAGTAATTGGGTTTCGAACAAATCCTAAATTAATTTATGAACGATAGCCTTCTTGCCCAAAAATTGCATGTAGCTCTCGGGCCAACAGGACACAGCACAATACGACAATAATATTTTTTTACAACATTTTATCTTACCTATGCTATTTTGCCAAAATATACAAAATTACGTATTGCATATTGGTACCGCATCCGGTAAGCTTTGATGCCGGATAGCCGGGGGTTACCGAATCTAGTTTTAAGGATTTCAATAACTACCTAATTACAATTTATTTTATTATCTCATTATTACACCTTGAACATCTCTCTTCACAGTTGGTGAAGCCCGAGAGCCCTACGCGCATGCCGGCTCAGCCGCTGTCGTGTGCGGAGGGCGAAGGCGCCATGCCGCCCGCACCTTACCGACTACCGTCTAACTACCCGCCACACGTAAGTTGAAAGACTTCGTTTAAAGGATGACTCACGCTAGACCGTGTCGGGTCCGAGCCGAGTGTCGGCCGTAGCACGGTCAACTAATATTACATATATTTTGTATGAACACACTCACGTTATACCGAGCGGCAACCGAGTGACGCCCGAGCAACGGACAACGCTCGGAAACAACTCGGTCCCGCTTCGGCTCACACTCCATTTCCTTGTAGTTGAAGATTCTTCAGATTCTTCGTCATCCAGAGCGATCGCAATAGCCGTTAATTCCAGATCGTTAAAATTGAACATGATTGTATGTAGTTTAGTTACAACACTGATTTTTCTCGGACGAGTATACTGTATCACAGCGCAACGAAGATTGCCCGGTCGAGGCCCGTCTTAGTAATTTCAGACACGGAACCGGCTCGGTGACCGTGCTACGGCCGACACTCGGCTCGGACCCGACACGGTCTAGCGTGAGTCATCCTTTATACCGCATGTCTTTTTTAATACGTTGAATTGTCTTTTCAAAGTTACTAAGCACTTTTGAAAGCCCCTAAGATGACCCACTGACCAAAGCGTGAATTTGAAAAATAGGGGACAAAGAGATTTCCACAACCATTTCCAAGGGTAGATTCAGAAAAAAATAACAATAATGGGCATTGTTCATTTTTTTCAATATGTTGTAATTGAAAAACCATTTCTAGGAATAGCGTTACTAATCATGAGTAACCAATCAAAAATGAAAAATGTTCATATTTGATTGATATTTTTGATAAAATACGCTTGACCTTCCTTGCCCTTCAAGTGACGTTATTATTGGCTGTACCGTTTTGTATCGTTGCCTCAGACAATAAAAAGTAAGTGGCAAGTATTTTCAACAATCTGTCAAGTGTCAAATTAAAAATGTCAAAAATGTAAACAAATAATATGTTTAGTTTTTTATATATTTTATGATTATTTCTGCAACATGCCTCATAATCTCTTTATAAGATTTGCGAGAAAAGTGATGCCCGTGATGTAGGCGTGTAATATTGCAAGGTTTATAAAATGTACCTACTGTTGCGAAGATCATTTTGATGTAAGTAAGATATCAAAGCTTTAGATACCTTTGTATATTCATTAAGTTAATGCTAAAGTATTGCTCAGGAAAACGAACAATAATGTCACCTCGTCGACGACTTTCCGTTTTAAAAAACAAAGATAAAAACCGATTTCAAAAATTTATTGTATTTTTATAGTAGGGGAGGTGAGGATTCTAATTTGCAGTTACTCGAGCATCATGGCGACCTATTGGGTTTGAAAGAATATGTTCTAAAAAGAAAAAAGTTTCTGACAAGTTTTCTATTTTAGTGGAGGGGGAGGGCGTGTAAACAGTTTTAAAACTGTAAAAAAAAACAGTTGTACAGAAGTACTCGAGCGCGTCAGCTATTTACAGTGTAAACGCGCTTTTCTATTTCTGATAACCAATACATATTAATCGGACGATTAACTCGAGGGGGCTGTCCGTGGCAAGCGGTTGAAAATCCAAAAAAAAAGTTAATCAAGCGCGTCAGATATTCAAAGTGTATGTAAAGTAGACCTTAAAAAGTGTCGTATTAAAATGTCTGACGATTTGGATGTGGCACAAAGTAATAATTCATATTTCTATTGGTAAAAAAAAACGTAATCTTGAAATACTCGAGCGCGTTCCATTTTTTTTAATTGAAACTAACACTGTAAAAATCATACTCACTAATAATCTGACGTTTTCCATGGGGCGATGTCGGTAGACTCGCGGAGAAAAGGTGAACTACCTGTTAGTTCGCAAGTATCGGTCGTGATTTAATGTCCGCCATCTTCAATGTACATAATCATATACAATTTTTTGAACGTAATTAATCTACCTTTTCGTAATCTGACTCGCTCAAGTATTTCTGTGGATCGATTTTTTTTTACTAATCTGGCGGGTTCTCCCACACAACCAATGGTGGGGACCATATGAAGGGTTGATACTTGGTACAGGTACATTAAAGGGTGCAAGATTTCTCCTTTATGATAATCTGATGCGCTGGAGTCACATTAAAATTCCCTCCCTGGGCTCCCCGACTAAGGATGTTAACTGACGTCTACTATCAGGAGAAAGTGACGTTGTGTTGTCAGGCAGTTTTTTAAATTATTCACTGGTGAGGCAACGGCACAACTTTTTGGTCAATGGTGACGTCAGCTACCTCAAAAATTAAAATATTAAAAATAAAAAAACTATTGAGCCAATCATAAAAATATTCAAATTAGTTTCTCAAAATGCACTAAATTTGCAGAAAATAAAATAAAATCGAATGTTTGAAAAATTAAGACAATCCCCATTTTGTACGCACAATACATATTTCGAAAGGCCTGAGATTCCGACGGAGAAAAAGTATAAAGACTAACCTGGATGGTCGCTACTGGCTACTGGCCGCAGCACTCCGGACTCCTGGGGCAGGCCGGTGCGGCATGGCGAGATATACTCTTGAGATTCACTAGTTTCACTTAATTTTTCACTTCACTTAGTCCACCGGGGTTACGAGCAACAGTCAGTTAGTTTCTAGCGAAAGTTTTTTTGTAGTTTGTACTTTATTTTTTACGAAGAATTGCGTTACAAGTTTCGTGTCGCTTCGCGGGGTTTGCAAGAAGGATAGTTTACGCTGTCACCGCAGTGTGGCGTTAGCGTAGCGCGCCAGTATGGCTTCAATTTTAAATTTGGAACGGAATTGTATAGTTACGGTTGAACCACATCTGGCAGCAAGGAATCGCCTTTTTCCGTCGCCCTTTCTCGTTCTGTTGCTAGATGTGGTTCAACCCTTAGAAGATCAGCGCGCTTGCGTATGACGCGATGCGATACAATTGGGTATTTGAATCGCCAATCAATTGACATATTACTTTTTGTTAGCTATCAAAACGCGATTCTTTCATAGATTTTGTATGACATTAGCAAATTGAAGGTACTTCACAGTTTGCACTAAATAGATAACTCAATTATCTTACTACATATTAAAATTGGCTATTTCACAGTATCAATAAATAACAAATTCGAATTTTTACATTTAGAGTTTTGAAAAATAATGTACACGTGTTTTTTCTTTTGTAAAATCAATGAATATAATTATTAACCAAGATAATAACAGTATTAAAGAAAAATGTGTCGTACTCGTACCTATTGCCAATTTTGGACGTAACAAAAGAAAAAATACGGGTTGAATATTTTCGATAACTAAATATTCTACTAATCAGATTTTTTTAGTCAAGCCAAATGAGCCATAGCCAATTGAATTTTCCGGTTTGAAAGTAAATCGGGTTCAAAATATAGTGTATTTTATACATTTTTTTTATCTTTTTAAACTGTTAGTTTATAGTCGCTAATTGCTAGGCCCCACTTACGGGAAAATCCGTTAATTAATTATCGCGATAACAATAACATATAACTACTAAGACTATTAATGGCGAAAATCACCAGGAAATGTCGTTAGACGGCATAGCCCGGCTTTTAGAAGGATGTTTAAAAGTGGACGCACACTATATCCGAGGCGAACGCGTCGAAGGAGTCGAACGAAACGAATTTTAGAATTCTGTATATGAAATCTCATAAAACCTCGAATCGAACGAAAGGATTTCTTATACAGAATTCGTACATAGGATTCTTTTCGTTCGACGCGTTCGGTTCGGATAAGTTGTGCGTTCACCTTTACTTTATCCAAATGCAAAGCTCTCTCCATTCTCCAGCACATGCCCCCTCCGCCGGCCCCCACGCTCCCCTACCCCCTCCCCCCGGCGGGCTCCCCCCTGCGCGGGCGCGCGTCCGCCCCCCCCGCGTGGTGGTGGTGCCCGGACGCGCCCCCCCGATCCCCGCGCCGCCGCTCCTCGCCCGACTCCCGCACCAGCCGCGAGCGAGACCGCAGACATCGACATAAGGAGAGAGGTATGACCACCACCTGCATATAGTACAGGATCCGTATATAGAACGACCTTCACCGATCGAGTAACCGGACGAAATGTGTTTTATATGAATTAAAATATGTTGAAGAATGTGACGGTGATGGGTTGCCTCATAAAATCCTGTCAAGGATATTTTTAATTAATTTTATAAAAGGTCATTTTTTTTCAATACCTTCACCGATAGAGTAACCAAAGAAAATTAACACCAATTGAAAGTCCGAAGTCTATAGAATATGCTAACGTAGGGTTGCCTACCTTTTTCTTGTCAAGGATATAGGGTTGCCTAATTTGAACAGGTGATAAAAAAATGCTACCTTCACCGATCGAGTAACCAAATAAATTATATATCAAAATAAAGACATTTTTTTTACGAATACGATGGTATACGGTTGCCTATGAAAAACTTGTCAGAAATTAGGGTTGCCAAGCGTTGAAGTTTGAAAATTTTAGACGGTTGGAAGCACATGAGTAGATAAACGGATTAAGCTTATTATGAACGAGCAAAATTGTTACATTTTTTGGTAGGGTTGTCACAATGGGCCATAGGGTAAGACAAATTAAACAAAAAATATGTTAAATAGTTTTATTATTTAGTATGATAGAATCGATATTATATATATCATTTAATATGATAGAATGTCTAATGCGGAAGGAGGAAACGTCTGGGTGTCACCACTGCGAAGATCGCCCGGAGGACACGGTGGAGCATACGGTGCAGGACTGCCCCGCTTGGGCAGAGCACCGACGTGTCCTCACGGCTGCGATAGGTGGAGACCTCTCGCGCCTGGCATTGGTTGCGGCCATGCTGCGGGGCGAGACGGAGTAGGAAGCGGTCGCCTCCTTCTGCGAAGCAGTAATGCTCGCGAAGGAGGAGGCGCGCCGCGAGCGAGAGAGGACAGAGTCCTCCCTCCGCCCCAACCGCGGTGTAGGACGCCCACGGCGACGGACGTCGCGAGACGATCTCCGGCCACCGTAGGCGCGGGCATGCGGGCAGCGAGTAAAGGGCAACTCGCTGCCCGACCAAGGACCATGCCCGGGTCGACGGCGCGTTGTGTCCCACGCGCGCCTCAAAGAGCGTCAGCATAATGACGGGGCCCCCCTCTCAGAGGGCCAAAGCCTGCCGGGGTCGCGGGATTATTCCCTTACCGTGACCCCGGAACATAACAGGCTATGAAGGACACCGTGGATTTTAGTCAGTAGAAGTCTGACAGTCCCTCCCGCCCTGCCCGGGGTTGGAGGACTCATTTGATGATTTTACCACGCTAAAAAAAAAAAAAGACCGAGACCTTCGTAGCCTTTATTTTCTTATAAAATTTATCCCTACAGCTATGTATTATACCTTTCTAAAGGAGAATGGGCAAATTTGTATGGAGCGTGGGCGGTCCGCGGCCAATAATGATTTTGTTATATTCTGGTGTAGTTTAGGCCTACAATTATTGTGGGCAAGTTTTATCACTGTGGTGTACTTCTAAAATACTTTTTTGTTTTATTGGGTGAATATTGATTATAAGGGAGTTTCGGGGCTACTGGTTGATATATGATATTGATTTAAGTTGAAAAAGTTTTATTATTCATTGCTTTTTGGTATGCTCGGAATTTTCAAAACTATAATTATTTTTTCAATAATTTCGTATGTCAGTCTGACCCTAACTGATTGAGGCATTAGTAGATCTGTTAACAGTAATAGTCGTTACTCAGCAAAATGACGGGGCCTCCCTCTAGACGGCCAAAGCCTGCCGGGGTCGCGGAACTTACGCGTAACTGTGGGCCCGGAACGTAAAGGGCTATTGAAGGACACCGTGGATAGTGTATGTGCAAGTACTCGCCATTAGCAAGACGAAAACAACAGCAATATTGCATATGAACATAATTATTGTGCGATATTGTTCTGTGCAATTAGGTTATATTGACACTCAAATATTTTTTTTCCTAAATGAAATACAGAGTAACGCCCATAGTAAAAGTTATTCCTAAATAGCAGTACTTTCATTTGATACTAAATTAATTGATGGCCGCCGAACGCCCAAGTCTGCCCATTCTCCTTTGTCCTATAAAATGAACATATTTTACATACAACAATAAATAAAAAAATCCTAGAACTAAAACTATTAAAGTTTCACAAGAACTAAAGTTTGATTTCACAAAAATTGCAATAACTTGAAAACTACTGGACCGATCTTCATGAAACAACTTGTGGATCTATTTTTGTGAAGAAACACAAGCCTTTTAAATACTTTAATTGAAAAACATACATAAACAAAAAAGTGAGTTTTCAAGTTACGTAATAATCTAAGTGTTAAACTTTTACAATTTTCCACTAAAAAGCTTATCTAATTAGAAAGTAATAAGAACGTACAAGTTCACTTGTCTTACAAACACACTTGTCTTAAAAATCACCTTATAAATCACACTGTTCAACGGCAAAGGCCCTCCCACTACTTGCACCCCTTGTCGTTGCGTGGGTCTCGTCGCCGACAATCACCTTCTTTCATCATATGCCAAATTTCAGTTCCGGAGGAATTTTTCGGACCACATATGCCTCGTTGACTGGACTATTGGAATGGGTATCTACGGTACTTTCACAGTTATTATGTCTTGTGACTGGGACTGTAGCACCATAACTATTTTTGTACTAACTTTATTTTAGGTCTTTTGACAATTCAAAATTGTCTTGGTTGCATTAAATTATTTGATTTGATTCGATTCTATCATACTAGATAATAAAACTATTTAACATATTTTTTGTTTAATTTGTCTTACCCTATGGCCCATTGTGACAACCCTACCAAAAAATGTAACAATTTTGCTCGTTCATAATAAGCTTAATCCGTTTATCTACTCATGTGCTTCCAACCGTCTAAAATTTTCAAACTTCAACGCTTGGCAACCCTAATTTCTGACAAGTTTTTCATAGGCAACCGTATACCATCGTATTCGTAAAAAAAATGTCTTTATTTTGATATATAATTTATTTGGTTACTCGATCGGTGAAGGTAGCATTTTTTTATCACCTGTTCAAATTAGGCAACCCTATATCCTTGACAAGAAAAAGGTAGGCAACCCTACGTTAGCATATTCTATAGACTTCGGACTTTCAATTGGTGTTAATTTTCTTTGGTTACTCTATCGGTGAAGGTATTGAAAAAAAATGACCTTTTATAAAATTAATTAAAAATATCCTTGACAGGATTTTATGAGGCAACCCATCACCGTCACATTCTTCAACATATTTTAATTCATATAAAACACATTTCGTCCGGTTACTCGATCGGTGAAGGTCGTTCTATATACGTATCTTAGACTAATAGTATAATCACGGTAATAATATCTATCAGTACTTGAACTTCATACAAACGGACGAAACGCGAGCTATACCTACGCGCCTCGATGTCGGGGCGCACACAGTCACGGCCGTACCGCAGTAAGAACGGACGGTGTGTTGTTTTTTTAACAAAATCAGTTCAAGGACATAAGACGAGTAGGAAATATTGTGCTGTTTTTGAGTGTATGAATTCGTCAATAACGTATCCAGTTATAAGTTTTTTTTTAAATACCTGGATACTCTGAAAAGTACTGACTATAAAAATAATTTTACTTAAGTACTAGTAGCTGGTAGGTAGGTACATAATGTGTGACTTTTTAATGGATAAATAATTATTTTCTTTTATCTCACGAAAAAAAGGGTATTTGGATTAATAAATACAGTGAACAGAGTAAAGGAAAGTTACTGAGACGAGTGAAATAGGTAAGTTATAGGCGGTTCTGAATGAATCATGATACGGTAGGTACTTACGCTTGTGTTAAAATCCTTCCTATTCAATGTACAAAGTATTTTATTTGTTTGCTGATATAAGAAAAGTATATTTACAATCACAAAACTAAATAGAAACAGAAAGTAGGCAAATGTGTTTAAAATGCTGGAGATGGGCAGCCAGCCCTAACGCATGTTTACGTACCGCGCGGCTGTAGGCATTTATTTCTATCATGCGGCCGAGTTCCACTACTGATAGATATTTTTATACTGTGGTATAATTTAGACAGCTTTCCAATGACGCGATGCGATGCAATTCGACCGATTCCACCTACAATTGAAAATCATTCTTACCACTACGACATATGACACAAAACGTGCGGTTATCTACGGTAAGATGAAAAACAAAACACGGTCAATCCAATTACATCATTATTATCGTAGTAGCAAGGTCGATTTTCATGTTTAGCTAGTAGAAATTTCAAATTGCACGAATCACGTCATGGGGAAGCTCCCTTAGTGTGACCGTATGAAATTCTGATGCTCGCCTGAAAGCACTCGGTGTAAGGCTGCGTTTCCACTAAGGCGGAGCGGAGAGCCATTCACCAATCACAATATGGCTTGAAATCCATCCACATCTCTTCTCCACTGAAGCCGTATGATTGGTGAATCGCTCTCCGCTCCGCTCCGCCTCGGTGGAAACGCAGCCTAAATATTTTGCATTGTAAAGGTTGCCAGATCAGAATTTATGATAGTTTTATTTTAATTGTGGTAAAATAATCAGATGAGTTCTTCCACCTAGGGCTTCTACTTGAGGCTTGAGGCTTGTACTAACTAAAATCCACGGTGTGCTTCAGTAACACTTTACGTTCTAGGGTCATAGTTTCCTGATTAAGCAATCCCGCGACCCCGGTAGGCATTGGCCCTCTAAAGAGCCTCCAACAGATTGCTGACGCCTCTTTCAAGAGCGCGTGGCACACGACTCGCTGTTGACCCGGGCATGGTCCATGATCGGACGGCGAGTCACCTGTGCGGAGTGCATTCTCATCTCTCAGAATAATATCTCTTACTACAAGCTTTTGTTTTTTTTCCAGAAGAACCTAGATACAAGGGGAAATCAAAACCTTCAGCTGCACATTCTGAGCACAGGCACAGAAAAAGATGAGGAACCTTTGCCAAGATAAAATTATCGTAACGACAACACTTTCACTCATGTTGGCAATAAAAAACAAATTCATGGAAGTTTAGAACTAAGAAAAAATGTATAAGTTAGGTATAAAAATTGTGCAATGTGCTCGAAAATTAAATATCTTGTTTGGTTTTTAAACATGTTTTGTATCAAGTGATTTGACTGTTGTTGCAAGCTCTTATTAAACAAGTTAAAATACATTTGTTGTTTCTTTTTGATTTCGTTGTTTTCCCCTAGTTAAAGTGGTGGCGGATTAATTACAAAAAATTTAACCGCCTTCAAAAATAACCACAAAAAAGGGTAAAATAACCTACAGAACTTTTCTTTCGGAAGTCGGTGGTTTTTTTATAAATTTCATTGTATTTTTGCCACCGACTTCCGAAAGAAAAGTTTTGTAGGTTATTTTACCCTTTTTTGTGGTTATTTTTGAAGGTGGTTACATTTTTTTCTAAAAAGTTTTTTTTTAACTCTTTTTAGTATAAATATTCAGCCAAAATTCTTGTCAAATACATCATTTTCTTACATAATTATGTAAGAAATCTGTAGCACCGGTAATAACATCGTTAACATCTCTTTCATTCCTTCCCTATCTCAAAAACTACTGAACCGATTTTGATGAAACTTGCAGTATTCCTTAAGTTGAACGATACCTAGTACAACATAAAAAGAATTACTTAAATCGGACTTGTAGTTCCGGAGATATGCGAACACAAACATAATTTACTAAAACAGTCGATGTCGACTCCTTACTAGAGGAGTTGTACCTTCCATGATCAGCTCATCCACCTGAGATGATGATTAACAGATGCAAATACTTGAACAGCTTTAGAAAATATATGAAAATGGTACTATGTGCCTATAAAATTTGAAGGTTGCCCTCGATTTCCCTGGGATCCCATCATCAGATCCTGACCTGATGATCATGGGACCAATTGGAAAGTATACCCTTTCAAACAAAAGAAAAAAAATCCAAATCGGTCCAGGCGTCTTCGAGAAATCGGGGGACATACATAAAAAAAAAAAGATTCCGACGAATTGAGAACCTCCTCCTTTTTTGAAGTCGGTTAAAAATACCCATCTGCAGCTAATTTAATTTGCGAGGTATGATTTTGTCTAAAATGCCAACAAGAACTACATAGCATTATATTAAATGTGAAAGTTATTTTTTCACAAAGCTACAAAAATAGGTTGTATTCTTAATAAACATGTAACACATAGGATATCCTTCCATACAACGTAAAGGCGGGCGTAGGTGCAGGCAAGTCCTAACTAAACACATAAATGTGCATTTCGACCCAAGTTACCCTGGAAGACGCCCCTGGGGGTGCCATGGGTTCTTGGATTCGGACCTGTGGCACCCTGGCGTCCTCAAATTCTTGCAAGCAGGTTCCGAGTTACCATGAGTTAGTCCCCCAATGAGACATATGGACAACACTGACGCTTCGGGATTCAATACGCCCGTGACGTAAGGCACTGCTTTATTCCCTTGGTGCGTAATCTACTATTAAAAAACTAGGTAAACCATTGTCACAAATAACAATGCACCCAATACGCTTCCTTGTGGGATTCCAAAATTCGTAGTTATTATATCTACATTCTGATACGTGCCTAGCTGAATTCTTTGTAAACTTTATGAGAGTGATTTGCATGAATTGTTTTGTTCGACTAACTAGGTACGATTTGATAGGGTTAAGAGAAAACCTTACCTAATATTGTATGATTAACACAATCAAATGCTTTGCTAAGGTTCATGTAAACGTACGATTTGGAGTTTTAATGACAGTGTAGTTCATTACTTCTCTTATACAAGCTGCAACAGCGCAACTGACGATGAAACAAAACGTGTGTGAACATGCTTTAATTTGTTTGTAGCATGTACAAAGGAAATGATGGACAACAGGCTGATAGACATGGCACGGATGGTGCAGTGGTTGAGGGATCGACTGCTGCCCAGCGTGTCGCGGGTTCGATTCGATTACGGAACAAATATTTATATGACCTGCAGATAGTTATTAACGTATACAAGAGTAGAAGTGAATAAAAAACAATAGGGAAACTAGTTTAAACTTTTTATTTCATACAACAACAATAATTTGGCTTAAAGTTTGGGTACACAGGTGCATTTTTATTCAACTACTTAGAAGGTGAACTAGTAGATAATTATAACTATTTTATTAATATTTTTAACATAGACATTGATGAACAATACCTACAACAAACAGTTGACGTTTTCAATATAAGCTGCGACAACCATTATGATTAGAACATGAACAGGTAGAATGATCAAAAAGACATTAATTGGACTCGCGCCCACGTATAACATTCAGTATTTACCTACGATAAATGATAATTATGTAATTACTTATAGAAACCTCCATCGCCTCTTATCGTAACAAGCCTTCATAGACATGTTCCATAACTTCTGTGTCTCCAGAAGATCGCTTGCATTACAAGGAGTCTCTTCTTTGCAGTTCATATAATATTTGCCCGATGTATCCAATTCCCCAACTGCCAGAAATACTGAACTCTGTGCTCCTTGCATTGGCGACAAATAAAACCATTTCAAAATCCATTTCATGACTGTAGGCAGTTCCAGAAACATGTCAGTGTAAACGGCTCCAGGGTAACAACAATTCACAATAATATTGGAGTTATGCGAAAACAAGACTGTTGCCAACTTCTTCGTGAAGAGAATGAGCGCTAGTTTCGAGTTGGCATAAACTCTTCTACGTTCTAAAATCGTTCGCCCCTGCTTATCCAAATTATGTACTGTACCAATCAAGTGCACTATAGAAGTAACGTTCACAATTCGAGCAGCTTCTTCTAAATTTTTCATCAATGGCAACAGTAGCATGGTGAGAAGAAATGGACCAAAGTAGTTAACTTGTGCTTCTATCGGCAAATTGTCTTCAGTGAGAGAATTGTCCAGGATTCCTACAGCAGCGTTGTTTATTAGAATATCAACTCTCCCTTCTGTTTTAATTATATTTTTGACAAATGCACGGATTGACTTGAAAGATGCTAAGTCCAAAATTTTGGCCACGACTTCATTTCCTGTCTCTGACTGGATTTCTTCAGCAGCTTTCTGGCCTTTGTTTAGATCTCTGCAAGCGAGGATGACTCTGCCACCTCGCTTGGACAACTCTTTGGCGGTCTCGTAGCCAATTCCTTTGTTGGCTCCAGTAACGATGACCACTTTGTTTGGTATGGTTTTCTTCGATGGGCATGGTTTATACGACCTCCGGTGATAAAAAGAGGCGAAATGACACACAAGTGTGGCTAAAACCACAAAAGCAATAAAACACGTAGAAATTATTAGTACAAGCATTTTGTGTAAATTGTTATGTAATTTACTATTGCGCGTTTCAGTTATTGTTTGTGGTGGTACCTAGGTACTCGAATTTTGGTTAGAATTGAAAGAACTGATCACAAATTATAGTTTAAACACACACTGTGTGGCGTGTTACGCCGCGATCTGATAGCAAAACGATAGAATATTTTTATCAATGAAGGGCGTGAATCGTGTCAGAGACGTAGTTCACGCGTAGTTTCACATTCGAAGCACAGATTATAAATCAATAAATCGCAACTAGTTGCTCTCACAAACGGAAATAAATAATTCATTGACTTATTCTTTTTCTTGATTGAGATTCCATTTAGCAAAATCTATAATCAAATGGTATTGAAATAGAATGGTTGAAAGAATTTGTCCATACCTTAATGAAAACAACCCTTTGCATGGTACCATTTGGCTCGGTTGGTAAACTTGACGCCGTAAAGCGGTAACTTTGAAACTGAACGTGTGTTTTCAAATAATGTTCACTGTGATGATTATATGTTTCCACTTATGTACTTTTATTTTATAGCTCTAATGCTCAATTTCTGTTAAAAAAGACATATCTAAAACTCTGTCTCCTATATTCCAGGTGGGGATTGGTACAGCCTAAAGTTTATTGAGAATTACTACTAAGAGAAATAAAACGAGTAGACACTTTTGTAATTCTTTTATATAGAACAAGATATTAAATGGACATTACAAATTATTTTATATACTACATGTGTGTGTATACTGTATAACTACCAATTTTTCATAACAAAACTTTGTCATTTTAACTAAAAAAAGACAAAATTATTATTTTATATTTAAACAGAGCGAGTCGATTGTTTGTTATGCTGTTTTAAAAAGTTTTTTTTTTTTATATTATAACAAGTCATTAGCGGTTTTGAATGTCAATATTTTTTAAACCGCTAATAATTAGAGTGTAATTTCCATGAAAAGTCTAGTGAATTAACAAACAAAGGACACCTTTTTTGGCTTCAACACTGACGGGTTCTAAGTAAATATGTAAATTGTATGTATACATGTAAAAATATATATAATTCAGTTTCAGTCTCCAGACGAACAATATTTCAGTCATTCCGTTGCCCAAAACCGTTCGGGCAAGAAGACTTTCAGGACGAGAAATTGACTTTAAACCTATTAACCACTAATGATTAGAAAAGTAATTATTTATAAATTATACTTACAGCTAAATATGAGACGTTTCCAAACAACACATCGATTACTTCTGACGTGCTAAGAAAAAAAGGGGTATGTGACATTTTTAATAAATGCATGTGTCTTAATATAGTTACTACCGCCCTTTTTCTTAAGCACGGCAAAATAGTGTACTTATGTCCTAATCCAGGCAAAGAGTGCCTTTAATCGATTTCAAAGTTTCAGTATTTGTAAGGCATTTGTGGCAAACTTATTTGAAGTTGTCAGGATATTTTGACTAAAACAAAGAAATGAAAAAATGACGGTAGATATTATTTCTCCATTTTACTGACACAAATCAAAAGCAAGAAATAGTTGAGTTGAGTAAAATGATAACACTAATAAATAAAAAAAATGCATTTCCCTATAACAAACCTATAAAGTCCTGTATAGGAAACATCCAGTTTTAAATTCAGTACAATTTCTATGAACACTTGTGCATTTATGTGCAACTTTACATACTTTTATCTAAATGTTTTTATGATAAAGTGCATAAGAAATATAGTTTCTTCACAACATTTAATGTACCTGCAATACCTGCATGTTTAGACCTGCATGTTTACATCTATATTCGATAATAATCTTTAACATTTATTAAGTGCGCAATCATAAAGGCATTACCGACGAAAATTCACGTCTTTTATACTAAATGGATGGATGTTGGCAATTTTTCTAGGAATATAAGGTATTTAAATTTGAGGATATAGAAATACATCTTAAGTATTGGTTTCATAGGTCTAGAATTCTAGATAAAGTTTTAACGAACAATGAATTGAATAATCATTTTAAATTGAAACAATTAAAAAGATGAGTTAGGAATACTTTTTACATATTCAATTCAATTCTTAGATACATAAATACCTACGTAATCAGTTTCAAAGTAGTTAATAGTTGCTCATTTGACTCATCAAAATATTTTGTTTCTGACATTAATTTTTACACTTACGTCCTTCTTCAAATCGATGATTCAATTATTTTTATTGGTCTAGTTTCAACACTGTATTGTTTAAATTGAAATTGACTAAATAAGCACAGTATTTACGTATATATAGATACTTAAATATAATTACATAAGTCACAATACAAAATACACTTTTATTACGTAAGTACAATGACAGTCTGGGAAGGAATCTTTATCAGGTTATATTTGTATCAACAGTGTATTTTCCTTCTTGTAAAAAAAAACACGAATAGTCTTTCATCTTAGACTTTCATCAGGTAACAGTACAAAGCATTATGCACCTAATATAAATTGTGTAACGTACAGACTAGATTCAACCCAAAGACGACACGCGTCTTCTGTAAAATGCTCGCGCGTTCTCTGGAATTTATACATTTGGGTTATATAAATATCTAGCTTGTATTATATATTACACAAATACACAATTGATATAAAAGTTACAAATACCACAATCTCTTCCATTTAAAAAAAATGAGCGTTACGTTTTGCATTTAAATAAAGAAAAATACACTTTAGTACCTTAGAATATGGTTTTAATTAGGTATTATGTTCTACAGGAGCTTTGTAGGAAAGGTCTATTTACTTAATAGTTATGTACAATAATAATCGCCGTTCACAATAATTGACGATACAGTTCTTATAAGTAAAGGGAGAAAAGTAAAGGAACAATAGTTACACGATACATAGACGAGTATGATCCGATTTATTCTGTGCCGTGACGACAGATTGTCGTTCTACAAATTGTCTTTGGCAGCCTGGCAGGGTTCCCACTATGCCGGACCGGTAGATCTGACGGAAACCGGACACCGGACAGAACGTTCAAATTACACCGGATCCCAGAGGAAAATCGGCCAGTCAAGTACTCACCTCAGTCGAATTTGGAACTGTGCGCACAAGGGACGAAATCCGGGGCAAACTGGTTCACATAACCCCGGTCTGGGTGTTCCCCGGCGCTTCGCAGTGACAAAACGCTCGGCCAAAATACCGAGCTCGGTATTTTACCGAATCCGGTATAATGTGAACAGCTTCATATAAATTCTTTAGCCATTAGCTCTTCCGTCAGGTTTAAATTCCATTCAATTCAAAAATCGTTCCCTTGTTTTGGACGCCTGCTTCTGATTTCACACTTTAACCATTATTATCATGTGATAAGCTTGTTTGTGTACATATTTTTCAGCACATCTAAATTACCTAGTTTTTGGAACGATGTAGCATTTTGTATGTTACACACATTTTACAACAGAATGAGGCAGTTTTATTGACCTCAACATGTTCTTAGAGATATTGTTCACTAACTTATCGCATGAAATAGCTGTAGTAACATATTTTTGATCAAAAATTGGATGCTCTAAGTTGACAAAAAATCTTGTGTAATAGCTCAAATTTCGAATCACCCGGTCGACTCAGCTGATGTGTCATGTGTCAAAATATTGTCGTGCAGAGTGGTTAAAGACTCGGATAGGAAAAATCGGCCGATGATTGGTTAAATTCAAAAATCCGACAGAAGATAGCAACCGAAATAGGTTATTCATTTATTCTAGTCAATGGGGATGGTATCTGTAAAACTAAGGGACTTTACCCATGACGCGATGCGACGGATTCTAACTACAAGTGAAAATCAACCTTACCACTACGAAGAAATAATGATCCAATTCGATTGACTTGACGTCGTCGCGGCGATCGTCGTGTTTTGTTTTTCATCTACCCGTAGATATCAACGTGTTTTATGTCATACTAGCTGTTGCCAGCGGCTTCACCCGCTACAACTCGAAAATTATCCCACGGGAACATAAAATCGGGATAAAAACTATCCTATGTGTTAATCCAGGTTATAAACTATCTGTATACCAAATTTTAGCCAAATCCGTTCAGTGGTTTTTGCGTGAAAGAGTAACAAACATCCATACATCCATACTTACAAACTTTCGCCTTTATAATAGTAGTAGGATATTATGTCGTAGTGGAAAGGTTGATTTTCACTTGTAGTTGGAATCGGTCGCGTCGCATTGCGCCATGGGTAAGCTCCGTAATGGCGCTATAATAGCTAGTTTCAAGCGTCGTCAATGGTTGAAAAATCTGTCAATGTCATTTTACATTTCAAAATAGCTTATCTTCATTGGTCGAAGATTGAACGTTGCTATAGTTACGTCATCTACAAGAAGGTTTGACAGATCTTTCCCATTGACTTTTTCTGCCAGTCAGGAACAATTTAAAACAACACAATAGTCAGTCGTCACGACACAGAGTCATCGGAACCTTAGTAATAAAATCTAACATAAAATTTTGGGTAACTCGCTAATATTCTGAATTCGGTTTACATTCTTATTTACACAACAAAACTTATCGATTACACTTAAAATAGATAATTAATAAATAAAGTCTGTTTAGATCATATTCACACAGTGCGATCACTCGGTTCTATCACTTGCTTTCTTTGTGGCGGCCTGCGCGCATCAATAAACCTGAAAACAGAAGAAAATAAAATGTTATTATAAAGGATACACTCTTACATATATCACTAAGTAGATATTTTTAATATGGAAGCTTAAGTTTAAGGACTGTTCCTCATCGTCTGCCGTGTACGACATGAGACCAAGCCCACACAACGCGACGCAAGTCTCAGGATACCTTACGACTTTGGTATCTAGGCAACTATCGCAATACAAATCCATAGAGGTTCGTACACAGGCACACACTAATGGATACTAAAGTCGTATGGTATCGGAGACTTACGTCGCGTTGTGTACGAGGGGCCTAAGAGGAATTAAGGCCTAGTTGGTAATTTTTATTAAAACTATGGCGTACATTACAGCCGGGCCGCAGCGGGTCTAAAACATGACGCTACAACTAATAGATGCCGAGAAACTTGGCTCAACTTGGCTGTGACCACAGGGAATAGCTACAATATAATAATTCTTAAATTCGTATTGTTAATGATAATTTTGAATAACGAATCTAGTGGCCATATAAAACAAGAGGCAAGCTAATAATTTGTAGAATAGATATGAATGATTCATTGAAGCTCGACTGTCTGGTTTTAAAGCCGCATCTATTTCCAATGAATGACGACATACGATATTGTTTGATAGTTGTACATTAGAACCTACAGTTTTGGCAGTGCGTTCACCTTAACAAATATGGTGGGAGGAAGATTATAAGTATTTGCTTTAAATATTTTTGGCGTCTACCGTTTTTGTCTTGTCATAAACAGTAAAGGAGGCTTTTTAATATTTGTGGTTGTGATAATATTTTTTCTTCTTTTTTAATATCAGTTCTTTTTTTTATTTTGTAGGCATTTGGAAACGGTTGCGTCGAGAGTTGCAAATCTTTTTTTTTGTGGAAAGAAAATTTCGATTGTGTGCAGGACTTGAACATGCGACCTTCTAATTCAGTGGATCAGACAGTTCTTTTGCTGGATGGCTAGTGTGGTGTGGTCGTCACATATCTTCGAATGTTCAGTTCTAGAGCATGCCGGTTTCCTCACTATGTTTTGCATCACCCCGCACCGTTTTAAGATCAGTGGTGATGAATTAAATGACACAAAGTAATGGGCAACCTAAAGGCTGGGTTCGATCCTATGGCTTCATAAGTGCCTGCCGGGGTTTGATGGGCTGTCTCATCAGGTACCTAATCGTGACCCTAGAACGTAAAGAGCTATTGAAGGATCAGCGAGGATTTTAGTCAGTATGAGTCTGATAATCGCTTCCATCCCGGCCCGGGTGGAAGGAATCATTTGTTGATTTTACCACAAAAAAATGGCTTCTTACGTATGTCCGTTCCTAGTAATGGCTTAATAGGGGCCCGTTTTACCTTTAGGTACAAAACCTAAAGGTAAAACGGGTTTTAGCTTTAGGTTTTGTACCTAAAGGTAGTTTATTGACCTTTGATTCAAACAGCAAGACCAGTGTTTTGTTGAGACCACAATGAATGCTTACTACAGGATCTGAGCCAAGGTCACAATTACTTATCATTGTCAATGACTATCTCGTGGTCAGACACGATCTTAGAAACGCATTCAACTTCAAGGTTGCACAAGCGTTTAGACAGGTTAATAGCATAATAATCGTACTTAGAAATACCGAAAGAACATTAGAATAGCTAATGGGTTTATATGGGTTACCCTTGTTTGGTAGAACAACTTTTGATATCTATATTAATAATTTCGTGCAGGGCTACGGTAGACTCGATCGAAAGCTTGCCTGATTAATAAAACATTAAAAAATAAAGATTTCGAGTCGACAACATATATCCGCAAAATTCGGATTGTCGAGTATTTTGTACATTTCCAATGATTTTCTGACCAGACAGATCGCAGCCGCCATTTTTGACATCGGGTAACATGTTGAGAAGCTTTTTTAATTTTCTTTGTTTTTGGCAACAGAGTCGATAGCACTGTTAGCATGCCAGTGTCATGTGGTGTATTAAGTACTAAACCTCCTCGACACGTTGCGATATTATTTAGAAAAAAAAACTATGAACTGTAAGGCCAGGTTCTCACGGCGATTATTTTCCCGTATACCGTATAAACGATTTTATCGAATAGAGGAGTGACAACAGAATATATGTGAAAACTTAAAAATTGTTTACACGGCGTCAGGGTTGGAAAAAAAACAGTTTTTTTTAAATTATATAAAACAAACAGTTCAAAATGTTTTAAACAAGTGTTTTTTTAGTTTTTTTTTAGTTTAGGGCATTATTTCAAATTAATTCGACTATGTTTCTTTTCTAAGCTAGATCTTTATAAACTCGCCCTAATAAATTAAATATTTACAAAAAAACGATCAATAGATAACATTTATTTGTATGTTGCGTAATCAAACGCTTCACATTCACCCGGTAGGTATGTTCTAATGTTGATTTTATATTGGGCGATACGTAGGGACTTTCCTAGCGGGACAGGCGGGCGTCGCGCCTCCTATTCGTTCGTAGAATAGTTCATTGTTCATAAGGTATATCCCCGCGCCACGGTGCGGGGCTTTACCTTATGAACAATGGACTGAGAAACACCGATCTACTTATATGTCTAAAAAATAGGGGAATTACCAAATTTCTTTCGACAGCCGACATTAGGGATCGAAGTTTACGTTTTTTATTTATGACTAATGTTGTTTATTAATTAAAATTGTTACAATTTTAATTGTTTTGAAATTATTATGATAATGTTTCAAAAATAGGTGCTATCTTGTCCCATACAAATCCTGGTAGGTACTTAGATATTTGTTTGATTGAATGAAATACCTACATAACATAAAAATAATGTTGGCGGCATGTTTGAGTTTATAGTATGTTTGTAAACGCACCCACGACACAGTAGAAATTCCTAGTGTGGGGCAACGTTTTATAAAAAAAAATGATTAAGTCAATTACAATGCCATTGAAATTTCAAAAATATAACAGCAATAGAGACTGGATTGGTTTAATGTTGAACTATTCAGACTCAAATACTTATTATTTTATTTTCATTTTATATTCAGTTATTGCGACATGAAAAGTAGTTTTAAAACATGTTTTTTTTCGTACTGTTTTATACAATGTTTTAAACTTGTTTTAATCTTTGTTTTTAAACATGTAATAAAAAACAGTTTAATTTCAAACTGTTTTAAACACTGTTTTAAACATGTGTTTTAAATTAACTTGTTTTAATCATGCCAACCCTGCACGGCGTTCATACGGGAAAATCCCGTGTTCGAGAAATATATTTTACCGTATACCGTGCGAAGTTGTCACCGGAACGCCGCGTCTCGAAACGATTTTATCGAATACGACTCGCAGTGGCGCTTATGTTTATGTTGTGTCGTTCACACGACTCGCCCATTCGAGAATCGTACGCACTCGCATGCGTGGCCCGAAAAAATCGAATCGAATGGTTGCCGTGTGAACGACTGCATCGTATACGGTAAAACCGTATACGTGAAAAAATCGAATCGAATGGTCACCGTGTGAACCTGGCCTAACTTATGTCAGTGTCAAACAAACGTGTAGCCGTAAACAATGATGACAGTGGCAACCACGAATGCCTTTCTGATCGAGAACGATATTACCTCCGGCTTCTTAACGTCAAAGGGCCGACTTGCTTCAGAGAGGAAAGGACCTATGAAAATATTATTTACTGGCTTCCAGTCCCGGCTTCGCACGGGTGGACATGATATAATAATTATAGCCTATGTTACTCGCTGCGGCGCGCAGTATGGAGGGAGCGACTGTCGCAACCGAGCTCCGGGCATACCGCAATCGCGGTGGTAAGACCCCTCTTTGATGAGTGGCTGGATAGGCGTCACGGCGTCCTGACCTTCTGCTTGACGCAGGTCTTCACCGGACACGGATTTTTCGGGAGGTACCCGTGTCTGATGACGAAGGAGGCAAGGTCTGGGTGTCACCAATGCGAGGATCGGCCGGAAGACACGGTGGAGCATACGGTGCAGGACTGCCCCGCGCGCAACAGAGCACCGCCGTGTCCTCACGACGGCAATAGGCGGAGACCTCTTGCGCCCTATCTCTGTCCGACCATGGACCAACGAATTATTCCCGTTGGATCCCACTTTTGAATCCCACTTGAATATTTTTCGACGGCGCGTTGTATTCCACGCGCGCCTCAAAGAGTGCAGTCAGCATTATGACAGGGCCCCTCTGTAGAGGGCCAAAGCCTGCCAGGGTCGCGGGACCAACGAATTACTGTGACCCCTGAATGTAAAGGGCTATTGAAGGACACCGTGGATTTTAGTCAGTACGAGTCTGACAGCCCTGGGTGGGAGGACTTATTTGATGATGTTACACATTAAAAAAAACATACAAAAATACAAATCTTTCCTCTTCATAATAGATATTAGGAGTCTGAAAAGTGTTGGTATGGTGGTACATGCATGAACTGTGTTGGTACGGCGAATCCCCGCTGCCTCGACAAGTTTAGTGCGGCGGGAAGAGCTCCGGAGCGATCTCAGGGCGGTATGAAGGGAGCGACTGTCGCAAACGATCTCCGGCCAATAGGCGCGAACAATGGGCGAAAAACTGCAGTTTTTATTTAGGTACTATATTTATTAAACACAATGAATGAAGCTATACGAATCTATGCCTTAAATTGCATACCTTTAATACCCATTCCTTGAGAACCGATGACTACAGAAATATCTACCTACATTTTGTACCAGATCTGTAGTTATGAGTCATGTTTCACCCGAGCGAAGCCGGGTTTTCATCTAGTAATTTTACTAATTCGAACAACGTTTGAGAAAATAATCAGTTTGTATAATATCGGTTAACTTAATTTTCATTTCATCGAATATTTATTTGCGATAACAACATTTGCGCTATTGCTCAAAATGTATAATATTCATTTGATATAATATTCAGGTGGTATAACATTTAGTTTATCGAATATTCGATTGGTGTAATGTAATGCAGAAAAGAAAACATTGTAAATATTTGTTCCGTCGATCTACCTTGGTAGGTAGTAATCATTAACTAAACTAAGGATGCAAGAGCGAGCGAAGCGAGCTCGGGACTTGGTGCACCCCGACTCGGACAGGTTAGGTTGGAAGGGGATGGCGGGGTCTGAAAGACCCCGCCATCCCCTTCGTGTTAGGTTACTGCAACGACGATATAATACTAGACTCGTAATAACAGGCGACCGATGTCTGCCAACACATTAGGCAAAAAAGTCTTATAACCGTCTCATTTCGACCAATCCTGTGAGCCGTAAACATACGTTGAGACAGAACAGACCTTGAGTTAGCCAATCACAATGCAGTACCCCGCCCCCCTCGCTTACGTATTACCTCAGCGAGTTGGCAGAATAGTTTTGTTCGTTAGATCGTGCAATGAGTAGTCTAGTATTATATCGTCGTTGGGTTACTGTAAACCTTGCAAACAGAAATAGGAGCCCCGCGAAGCGGGGCTCCGTCAAGCTACCTCGGTAGGTGGTTATCAGTAATATACGCTCGCCCTTGTATCCTTAGTCAAATTGCCGATTACTACCTACCGAGGTAGCTCGACGGAGCCCCGCTTCGCGGGGCTCCTATTTCTGTTTGCAAGGTTTAAAGTAACCTAACACGAAGGGGATGGCGGGGTCTTTCAGACCCCGCCATCCCCTTCGAACCTAACCTGTCAGAAATTATTTTAAAGAAATAAATAGGCTAAATAAACATATAACAATTAATTATTCGGTGAAATGAATAATTCTACGAAACGACTTTATTGTAACCAAAATTAGCCGGAGTGATTTTCGATGAAACGTTGTTCTGCCAAACAAGGGTGACCCGTCTAAATCTGTATGCGCTATTTGTTTAGTATCTAAAGAGTTAAACGGGACCCTATTACAGGCCTGTTGGTCTAGTGGTTAGTGACCCTGACTGCTATGCGGGTTCGATTCCCACCCAGGACAAATGTTTGTGATGAGCACGAGCATTTGTTCTGTCTGGGTGTAATTTGTCTATAATATGTATGTATTTAGAAATATATAAGTATGTTTATCAGTTGTCTAGTACCCATAACACAAGCTCTGCTTGACTTGGGACTAATGGCGTTGTGTGATAGTTGTGGAATGTTATTATTATTATTATATTATTACTAAGACCCCGCTGCCCGTCCGTCTGTTTGTCTGGCTCTAAAGATTTCCATGAAATTTGGAATATGGAGCTTCACGGGAGCGAAAATTGATATGACGAAAAAAATATGATTACACTAAAAAGATTTACAAAAATTTAGGTCTTTTCACAAATTCGCTTTTACCCCCGCCGTTTGCGAAAATGGTAGGTTTAAGCGTTTCCTATAGAAGGTTTGATAGAGCTGATGACCATGGGTTCATTTTCAAACCCTAGCTTCGAACAGTTTTTTTCTTTGTATTTTGTCGTGTTTCATTTGACAACCGTTATATCAAAAGAAAGTTTAAGTAGTAGTTGATAATCACCTTAACTCCATACGCCATCTCGTAGCCTCCCTTGCTCTGCATCTGGTTCTGCATGGTATGCAGCAGTGATGAGGGGATGTCCACGTCTGTGGAACCTGGAATCATTAGCATTGGACATGTTAGAAACTATCTACGTAAGCATAATAGTTGAATGAATACATAGATATCGTCGACGAAAAGTACAGAACTTGGCTTGACAAGCTTCCGCGTGTCTAGAATTTACAAAAGTTGATATTTGTATTCAGGAGGGATATTTTTTTTGAATATTCAGGTTAGTTTATTTCTAACTGAAGCTTTTCTTTTATGTCATTGTACCTTCATTTTTATACTATTACTAGCTGACCCCGCAAACGTTGTTTTGCCATATAAATTAAAAAAAAAAATAGATGGTAGCCGATTCTCAGACCTACTGAATACGCATATAAAATTTGGTAAAAATCGGTAGAACCGTTTCGGAGGAGTACGGTAACTAACATTGTGACACGGAAATTTTATATATAAGAAAGATTAACTTTTTTGAGGTCAACAAAAGGTATTGCCAGTTTGTTGATTTTTATCATTTAATACTCGGGGTCGCGGGACTGTCTCTTTAGGTAACCGAGACCCCGGAACGTAAAGGGCTATTGTCCTATTGAAGGAACATGGTGGATTTTAGTAGGGACAAGTCTGGCAGCTTGCGTCCCACACTGGTTGGGAAAACTTATTTAATAATTTTACCCAGATAAAAAATCATCAAATATGTACTAGAGATATGAGTTCGCAAATAAACACACAGTTATAAGACCTTGACATTTTAAAAATTTAATATAACATGCGCGAAACACGAGATTTTATAAAAAGAAGAAAAAAGTAAAACTTTAAGCAGATCTTTTTATGAAAGGTCACACTCAATGCTGGGATTGCAATATTAATATATTTGTTTTTTTTTTATTGGAGCATTCAAGCCATCTCCACTATGTACAGTTTCTGAAAAGGCAGATGGCCAAAGATTAGCAAAAGTCTACAATAATACATATTTATAAAGAGAAAAGTCTGGCTGTAGGAAGCAAGTAATTTTCGAACGTGGCCATTCGAATTAAAAAAAAAAACTTTCATATTTAAAACGTCAAATTACTGCCGAATGGCATTCATATTACGTTTCATAATAATAAAACTAGAACTACGTGGGCGGGCAGAAGCTTCTCCTACATAAAATCATAAAATGAACAGCATAACAGTCAAGCTATGAGTATATTATTATCAGGAACAATACCATCACCATAAAGAACTATAAACTGTACGGTCACGAAAATAGTGAAGTATTTTACGAAATTAACGAGTGGCAACACGCAACGAAAGTTATGTCATTTTGACAGATATCTAATTAACGCAGAAGGTCGCAACACTAGCTGTGCTGATTTATGAGCACTGTCTACTTGGTAATAAATCATTCAATAAATGGTAGATAAGTATAAGATCTTGCAAAAACAACGAAAATCAAGTTATTTTATTATTTTTTAAATAAGGCTGAAAATCAGTATTTTTGTAGGTAGTCCTCTACTCCCTTAGAGGTCCTCTGAGTCTTCTAAGGGTGCGTCCACATCTGGCGAATGCGCCGCGAATGCGCAGCTCGTACGCGGTTTGCGAGCGGCGCGCGAGCTGCACGCGCGCAGTAACAGCAATGGTTTGGTACGCCAAAAGGCGCGCGCGCGGCGCGCGACTTGCACGCGTGCAGCTCGCAAACGGTGCGCGACAATGATATTATAAATAAAAAGAGGTAGATATCGCACTAGCGCGCACAAAATGTTGAGGAGAATGTAACACAATTGTAGCACCCTTGATTTAGTCGGATTACAACAGCGAGCGAGGTAAAGTGAGTGCGCGGCGTAACAAAAACGCTAAGTTGTGTCTTCAGAAAGTGCAGAAACTATGGTGCCAAGAAAAATAAGAGTTGTGGAGTGACATACCATAAGCAAGTCTATTAAAAATATATCAATTTTGTATTTTTTTACGAGTTATTCCTTATTCCTCATTTTCAAATACATTTCGTATTATTGACGTAATGGTTCGAAAAGGATAGATAATAGGATGGCAATCTGCTGCGTGACAGAGACAAATAGCATCCGTCATAAGTCGGGTCATAGATTATTCAAACAGAAGCGAAATGGTAGGCACAATTATAGCGTTGCGCTTTAAATTTTTTATGATTAATGTTTTATAGAATGAGGTTAGTTATAGTTACAAATTTATAGTTATAAAGTTATAGTCATAAATAGAATTCAATTTTATTTAAAACATCATTCATTACCAACTCAGTACCAATATAAGAAATCTACTTATTCTCACAGGCGCTTGTGTTGAAGTATTTATTAATTATTAAAATCCTACACATTTATTTCATTTTTATGAAAGTCGCCAATGTAATTAACAGCTATTACGTATTCGACTAAACTATAAATATAAATAAACTGTCTTCAGAAATTTGATACAAATATTTGACAGTATTTAAAATATAATATATATATATTGTAAAAAGATAAATTTTCCTTCGCAGTACTTAGTAGCTGTACATTGGTAATCGGCATAAAAATAATAAATAATTATACCAAGCGCGCACCCCACGCGCTTGCCTATTTGTTATATTCAATGTCTCTTCTGTGGTGAATCGACAAACTCTATGATACTCTAGTGTAGTGTGGACTATACTTCAAGCGCAACACACTAAAACTAGCTATCTCTTTCTATCTTATACGTTCCGTATTATCTATCGCTGTCGTAGTTTTAAATTACTGTATACATTTAAGTTAGTACTTATAATAACAACGCAACGAAATCTGAACGCCATTTAGTATGAACATGGCGTATCTTTCTTTATAATATCATTGGTGCGCGAGCTGCGCATTTGCGGCGCATTCGTCAGATGTGGACGCACCCTTAGGCCTCTTAGTCAGTAGGTACATGTCTGACAGTCCTTCCTGCCCTGGGTGGGGGACTCATTTGATGATTTACACTTTATAAAAAAAGTTAGTGCTTTAACCTCGGCCTTAGCCTATCTTTAGTCACACAAGCCATGAATAAACTGCAAGCCATAACCACCAAAACAATAACACGATACAAATCACATTCCAATCGTGCAAACGGCCTTACATTAACATCAACAAACAAACAACGGCGTTGCGTGAGACACAACCGTAGCTGTCAAAACAGAGATAAATAAAATGGCCGCCTGACTCATGCATGCAGATGTCCTTGAAATGGCAGATCATATTGATAGTTCGTTGATTGATCATGATCGCGTTCTACGTTACTGAAGGACGCTTTGTGATGGCGCCGCAAAGATGGCGATCTTAGATTATTTTATTTAAATGTCCAGTTTTCTAGTCACTGAAAATTTTAGCCAATAACTCAAAAAAAGGAAGAAAAGTAATCCCCTTCGTTCAATTCCTACGCTAAACAAGTGAACATCTCCGAGGAACAAAGGAAATGTGGTTTCACGAAAAACGTTACGTGTTGTTTTGAAAACTGAAACTGGTCATTTTTTTATCTAAGAAGAATGATGTTAAAAGATGAATTGATTAAAGACGAAGCTGTGATTAGATTTTATCTTTTCTTAACTTTGGAATGATTTGTATGACAATGACATAGATTGTGTGAAGAATACAAAAGTAAATAAGACACCCCGAATGCAAAATAAAAATAAAATCCATCAATTTTCTAAATAATAATGTGTTTCGCGCTTTATGACTACTATTGTAACCATAGACTAAGCAATATTGTGCAACAGTTGTGTTTTATGGTACAATAAAAGAAAATTCTAGTTTTTAGGCTAACTAAGAGATCCTCATCATAAAATAACAAATAAGAAAATAAAAGAAGAAGATGAGAAGATGGGGTAATGGGACAGGACGTTTTGGATGACTTCCTTGTGAATTGGCATACCATAGAGAGAAATGGAAAAAATAGAGGCCTTTGTTCTGGAGTAGACAGAGTAAGCTAGCAAAAAAGGAAAAAAGATAGGAGCAAGGTTAGCAAAATGTAACAGGTAGCTTTAGATCCAACAAGTGTGCCAAACTTGAAGGCCAAAAGGTGAACTACAATCTATAACTGATACAGAAACAAGAAGAAATTCTCGTGCCAGCTAAACACGCGAAGCAAAATGGCTACAACCTTCTAAATGGCCTTCATTAATGGATAATACGGTGTCTTTACTGTAATCACATGGAGTTTAAAGATACCAAGATTATACCAAACTACTTTTGAGTATAATATTCACCTTGGGGAAGATGAGTCAAAAGTAAAGGTCGCGATGTACGACCTCAGAAATAACAATATTGTGATTGCAAATGTGAAAATCATTGTCGATTATGTGAGTGCTACTTCGAATTGCAGTTTTAAATTTGTTTGATAATAATGCCTGCATGAAATTTAAGAATGAGGAGTAGTCGATTTTAAATTTGATTTTGTTGAAGATTTTAATGAGAAAGCCACACGATTAAGTTAAAGTAATAGGTAAGTATAGAAAAAAAACACAGATTTAGTACTTTCACATTTCCAATTCTTTATCTAGACAAGGAAAGTGCTGAAGTGAAATTTGAGATGATAGCAGATAAACTTATTGTACGCAAAACATCTTATCAGTACCCTTAGCACGTATTTTCAGTATTTGAGACGTAAACTGGAACTTTGACAATTCAAATTGACAATTTCAATGAAAAAATTAGTTCCTTCTTCGCACACCAGAGGCGCTGTTCCATTTTTTCATACAGAAACGCTGTAAATACTGGAAAGACGCTGTAAAGTAAAAGAGTGAAAATTCGTGCTAAGGGTACAGCATCTTGACGGAGTGGGAAGCGGTCGCCTCCTTCTGCGAAGCAGTAATGCTCGCTAAGGAGGAGGCGGGCCGCGAGCGAGAGAGGACAGTGTCCTCCCTCCGCCCCACCCCCAGTGGTGCACGCCCACGGCGACGGACGTCGCGAGACGATCTCCGGCCACCGTAGGCGCGGGCATGCGGGCAGCGAGTAAAGGGCAACTCGCTGCCCGACCAAGGACCATGCCCGGGTCGACGGCGCGTTGCGTTGTGTCCCACGCGCGCCTCAAAGAGCGTCAGCATAATGACGGGGCCCCCCTCTCCGAGGGCCAAAGCCTGCCGGGGTCGCGGGATTATTTCCTTACCGTGACCCCGAAACAGAAAGGGCTATTGAAGAACACCGTGGATTTTAGTCAGTAGAAGTCTGACAGTCCCTCCCGCCCCGCCCGGGGTGGGAGGACTCATTTGATGATTTTACCACGCTAAAAAAAAAAAAAAAGGGTACAGCATCTTTATTGATCTAAAGTTGCGTCTCTAGATAAACATAAGTATTCGATAACATTCTTGCAATATTTTTGGTAGCACAAAAAGACAAAGCACAAAGGCATTATTACTATTTGAGATATCGTTTGCCTAAAACCGATTACAGTTTTGCGTAAAAGTACTACTGAATAAAGACGAACTAGAAAATTATAAAAAATACATCCATGAGTTTGTATCTAAAATACATACCACTTTCTGCTTTCAGTAAGATACTCGTATATTCTATTATTATCATGACAGTCGTACGCATAGCACCAAAAGCTGGCCATAACGCTTCAAAGACCGGTGATACTGGCCACAAAAACGTTACTAACATAGCACATACTTATTATGTGACTGTAATTACTTTAATTTCTCAAGCGAATACACTAAGTAATGGTAATAATGACACAGCATGTCACGAAGACGCGGAAACAAGGTGGTTCCAGAAATAAATTGAAGATTCTTATGTGTAAAGCTAAAGCCAAGGTGATGCGGACGTCCGCAAATATATGTGTATTAGCTTGCAGAATCAGTCGTGACGACCTCACGCGGGTTTATTTATAGAGGAATACTTTGTCTCTGACATGCGTTCGTTTTTTTTTTTAATTTTGAGTCGAGGAGTCATGGTGTTGTATGATACAACCTGCTAAATATAATGTTTTGTAAATATCGTTTGTGGAATTGAAGAATTCTGGCGAAATTATTGTGAAGGCAATGCTATTATTGGAGAAGCGTCAAAAGTCTTCAATGTTATTGAAATACAAGAAGTAACCTGTTGCTAATTTGCTAAGCGTATTTTTAATTTGATTATACTACAAAGATATACGATGGGAAATAGAGAGAAAGTCCCAATTGAAGCTAAGAGGGGTTACCTCCAACTGCGTAATGTAGTAAGTTAGAATTAAAAACATTTTATTTTTAAAACTAACTAGCGTTATGTATATTCGAAAGGAAAGTAAAAGTTTTTGAATTAAGAAAATAACGGATACGAGTATATCGAATCACTTCCTTCGTGATATTTGGATAAAATCAATGAAATATCATTGGATAAAATATTGAATTATTTTCAAACATTTATATTTCTTTGGTTTCAAAATGATTTTGTAAGCAATAACAATCCGCTGAATTTTGATTCAGTCTCAGCAAAAAATGTCGTAATCCGCCAAATCACCGCCATTTTTGGTTATTCGCGGAAATCGCTGCAATTAAGTCATACATTTATGATTGAGTCGTAGATTACAAAGTTATTAAAACAAAGGTATAACGTGGTATAACGTAGGTGCAAGTTTTTAGAAAAGAATCGAGTTATCTGTGTTTTCCTTCATAATACTTGGAAACCTATCTAGGTCTGTGCTTGGAACTATGACATCCTCGTTTGATTTTATTTTTCATTTTATAAATAAAGCTCTACACAAATCATAATTATCATTTTTCATCAGCCAATATTGCGGTCAATGTTTAGAGTTTTTTAATACCTATTGCTTTTTATTTGACAGTGAGAATAGGACATTGGAGATGATGGATATTAACCTATCTAACACAATATACATATTGAGTTAGATAGGTTAATATTTTAACATAGTTGTTGTTTATGGGTTAATTTGTGAATTATTTAACCACCAAAAGTTTCGTTCCTTAACAAAGCACTTAACTGAAACATTTCATAAAGTTTAACGTCATAATAATTCATATCTGAAGCCGTTAATTATCTCTTCACTAATGGAGTATGAAGTGGCTGAGTTAGTCGTAATTATCACTACACATGTGGCCCAGTGTGGCCGAATGTGGTTACGAAATGAAAACTGCTAAAGATATTTAAAAATCTTTTAAACAATTGAGGTCATGTCTGAAGTTATGATGCAAATAAAGTTCTGAATTAAATATAGGAATGTTTAGGCGTCTGTTCGTCTGTTAGGTGTATCATTGATTTGTATGGAGTAAGATCAAAGAGAATAATCAGCAGGGTTATTGTGTAACATGGTTTGCAATGGCAACACTGTTACAAAATTCAACAATTATTTATTTTATTGTGTCTTGACGACTAAGCTTTGGACTTCTAACTCTCAGATTAAACAAATAGGTTTGAACAATGATATATAGTTTGAACTCTACATTATCCTGTTTGCTTTATCGTGTTCGTTTCATTATAAATATTTTTCTAAGTGATTGCGTAATAGTGGCCCGCAAAATAAATTAATTTTAGAAATCTAACTAAGTAACATTACAAATATCTAAGTTGCTTCCCATTATGTCTTACCCCTCAGCATGTCCTCTTGTCTCGATGACAAGGCCGGGAGCGAGAGGTCCTATCGCCTCCCTGAGGACACGGCGGTGCTCTGCTCGAGCGGTGCAGTCCTGCACCGTATGCACCACCGTGTCCTCCGGGCGATCCTCGTAGCGGTGACACTCTGGTATTTTTTCCTTCACAACCCAGGAACCTCCCGAAGCATCTATCCGTGTCCGGTGAGGACCTAAGCCAGGCGGAAGGTGAGGACGCTGTGATGCCTCTTCAGCCACTCCTCAAAGAGGGGTCTTACCGCGGCGTGTCCGTCGTTGACGGCACTGGGGTACCTACTACAGTTACCTATCTGAGCACGAAACCCGTAGATACAGCAGAGGCTTCAGGCGTTTTGAATCATTAATTCTAACTGTTTGTCATAAGATTAGTTAGTTATCAAATAAAAATTGGTTACAACATGATTAAACAGTTGTACCGACTCCCGATGTATTACCAAAACCTTTGAATTCAGAACTAATTCAGTGGAGTGGAAGGAACTGTCAGATTCGGTTGGTTAAAATCCACGGTTTTCCTTCAATAGATCTTTACGTTTCAGAGTCAGCATGGTTACCTGTTTAGATAGTACTGCGTAAACCCCCTGATACGACGGTAGCTACACCCCTGGTCCAATGATTTACCGAATGAATCGCCTACCAGTTCCTTGAGTAAAGTAATTTATTACATAGCAACCAGTTCTATCAATGTTCTAGTGGAAGCTAAGTGCATTAGTTATGGCCCTAGGGCTCCGATAGCAATGATCTATTTATAAGGTCGTTATACTTACATACCAAGCTTTTATTGATATTAGTGAGTGGTTACGTTAGTGAAGGAAAATATCGCGGGCGTTTCTATAAACTTCAAAAGATGGACTGCGCCTTCCATAGCCAACTGACCGATAAAATTGTGCCCGCTAGAAAGAGAGGAAAATAATTAATTGCAAAGATTTGTAAGCAAATGATTGTGTTCCTTTCTCTCTAGAGAGTACGGTTAATTTTAGGCAGCTATTGGTCAGTCCATCGTTTAAGTCTATTTCCAAAGGCGGCTTAATCTTGTAGCGAACGAAAAAGAAATACATAAAATAAAAGTTGTCCCAAGTCTAGATTTCTAGTCGTAACTTTTAGTTGATTTTAAATGTTACTACATATTAGCTTTTATCATTATTTTGTAATACCCACATGAACCCACCTAGCCTGGCGAATCTGTCTGCAGTTTAAGTTTATAAACATTTTACATAGTAGTAATCTGTTTATAGCGCAAATGTTATCCGCGAGTGTGGTTCAAGGAAGTTCAAATTGCGCTAAATTCTCTACTATTAGGGCTGGAAACACTCTAGAAATAGTTTATGTTCACGATGTAAGACATTTCTGGTTGAAACACTTTTGATGTTGCAAACATACTGACAGCTACCTAGCTCAGGTACTATTTAGGTTAGACGAATAGCTAACTAGTCCACTTATAAACAGAATATCTTTACAGAGTTTCTAAAATAAGAAATCATCATTAATTAATATCTTAAATTGCCATAATCACTGGACTTACTAAGACAGGACTACAAAGGTCAAAGTTTTTTAGAATATAAAGTCATCATTAAACTCGAAACGTCACTTTTGTGAAGCCTCGTTTAGACGTGGATAGTCGACAGTCGGGAGCGGCTGTGCTCTGTTCAGACAGACTAAGGACTACGCTACGGACGTTAGAATCGGGATGAGTCACTGGCTCGCTCGCACCGACACGGCCGCCGAACTCGACTGTTTATTTTAAACTCTACTACAGGGTTGCCTTCTTGTAAACATGTGCGAAATATTAATAATGTTTTCAAGGATAAATGGGGACATGAATAATGTTAGTTCAACGATTTGAATGTGAACATCCTATGTCAATAAATACATAATGCCTTTGTAAACGCATATTTATTATTCACTTGCACAGTCATCGATATTTTTGCAAGTGAACTTTAAATTAAATGCATATGTGTAACAATTAACAATAGCGTCATATTTCTACTACTTGCACAATAATCAATTTTGAAGAATCTGTTCCGTTGGACAAATTAATTATCGGTATGTTTTGTAAATGATATCGAAATAATTAATTGAGAAGACGTCTGTTAATTAATTGTTTTTTCAAAATAAAAATGATCTGTTACTTAATTGATTTTTCTAAATAAAAATTGTCTTTTAATTAATTGATTTTTCAAAATGAAAATTTTCTCATTAATAAATTTACAAGAATTAAGATTAATCAATCATAATAAATATCAAAGATGAATTGTGTTATCTGTGGCTATCATCCTTAGCTAGCAGTTACGAATAAATAATACGCGTACAAACCGTCTCGGATGTTCTAAATTTAAAATGCAACGACATTCCGCTGCGTTTCTGTTTGCATGACGCTTCAATGCTCGTTAAACTAATTTTGCTTTGTCTAATGATTTTCTTTTCATCTTTCACCATTCAGCTTTACAAATTATTATTTTACATTCGATGATGTAATCAAATAATTAATTTGATGACTTCTACAGACTTTACATTGTAATGTAATTAATTCGGGTCAAGCTTGAGTTGCGTGTTATTGTGTTAAAATTCACCGCATAACCATAGACACGTAACGAACACATTAGTATGAATGAATGATATTTACTTATCTTTATATGTTTACTTTTGGGGTCAACAGAACTTAAAGAGCGATAGCACTAGGTACATAAAACAGTCTGGACGGTTTAACCTATATCTAAGTTATGTATATTTATGCTATTATGACCGTATGAATGACTGAGTTTGTGTGATACATTACTTAAACGTTTATATTATGATCATACAAACTTTCAACCCCTATTTTACCCCTTTAGGGGAAGAATTGATCAAAATCCTTTCTTACCGGATGCCTACGTCATAACATAACATCTACCTGCATGCCAAATTTCAGCCTGATCCGTCCAGTGGTTTGGGCTGTGCGTTGATAGATCACTATGTCAGTCAGTCACCTTTGAGTTTTATATATTTAGATTTATGAATCTATTTATAATGCCTCATTAGTAAATTACTTATTATTCAATTCTTAAGGCATAAGATAAAATAAATAAGTAGGTACTAAGTACAAAATTTTGTAAATAATTATACATTATTAATTTTTATGTTGCCAAAATGGTGTAACTAAGTAAAACAGATATTAAATTTTTATCAGTAAATTATATTATATCTTTCATCACACTTCTCTGCATAATTATGAAAGTCATTAATTAATTACCCAACTAGACAGGACTTGATTTCTAATTTTAAAAACAAGTTCTAATCGTCATTTGCGAAACAAACAAGAGTAACATACTTACTAGTAAAATTTTAGAAATTTTGGTCGAAATAAACAAGAAACTAGAAATACACACAATGTATCTCCAACCGGAACTGATTAAAATTCAATGAAACAGATTTTATCTGCAATACTTTGGTCTAATTGGCGATTATGATACGATCACTATCCAAGTTTGAAATGAACTTTTATTAGTCAAATTAAGTCCATTTTGGTGCCTATTCCATAAAACATAGCCTAGGATCTAAAAGTCTAATAGAAATAAATTAAACTTGAAATAATTATGCTCAATTAAATATAATCTTGATTTATTTTAATTTATCTCCAACATATAATTGATTATTTTATTTATTGTAGCGGCATTTAAGACGTAGATCGGTAGATGAAATCAGATTGGATTCATTGGATACAAATACCAGGTACCTGATTTAGCCTTTAAACAGGATTGAGGAGGGTTATAACTTGTCCAGACAAGTCCAGTATTAGCTCTGACTAATAAATTATATCTAATGCTAGTAACTAGCCAGGAATGTCGCAGTTGCAAGCGGTAAAGTATGGGAAAAGGAAATAATTTTAATTACTGCTGTATCTGGCATTTAACTCTTTTTTGTTTTATCTAATAAAAACCTAACTACTTAAAGACTTAGACAAAAACTATTGTGATACAAGGATAATTGATTAATGCATTTAAGTTTAAATTGTCGAAGTACGAGTGATATTTCCGACATATTTTTTGTTTGCAATGAACTGCTTAGCAAAAACACTTAACTTCTTAATTAAACATAGCCCGTATAACAAAATATGTTCAAAATAAAGACCAGAATGTAAAGATACAACCCTAAGACAAACGAGTCTTATCAAACTGCTCTTAAAGCTAACAAAATGTCACATTGACAAGACAGTTCGTTAACTAGAACCATTTTACATTGGCTGCACAAAACGCACTATGATGGCCGACGGGCCATTCCTTTTAAAAGTCTGATAGTTATCTCTACTGGTGCAGAATAGCATTCCCTAATAGGAATACAGAGTCTTCGCTCTATCCATAACCAAATTAGGAGCTCACTCGTCCTGCGGAATACAAATGCGATAATTTTTTTTATGTAACGTTTGTAGTTCGTACGCTCATACTATGCGCGTGTGTACACGTCTTAGTCGTTAAATCAATTATGTAAGGCTCAGTTTTGTAATCCTTACGTATCCTGTCTTGTTAGTTTTTACGATGGATAGTCGGCAAAGGAAAGTGTCTGGTCGGCCTAGGTCTTGTTAGGTGATGATTGTTTGTTTTAAGTGATTACGAGATAAATGTGTTTTCTGTCTTACTGTTTGCTACTTTAAGTTTAAGATATGGCAGTATTTATTAGCATGTTACTGTTAAGAAAGTATTTAAATACATTTTCTAATGATACTCTGTATTTTGAAAATATTTGCTCCTTCGCTGTCCATTGTTAAGTTACTTTTAGTCGACTCTTCATAATGAAAGTCATTGGCACCATTAATGTGTTATATCATTAACGGTTTCACATTTCAAAGTCTGATAAAAACAAGATGGTGATTCAACTCTAAATCGATAATGAGCGCCAATCCCATAACTTGATTTAACTCAACCCTGGGCGCATTGAAAACGAATTGATTGTCATTATGAGAGAAAACAGAGACTAGTCTTAGTCTAGACTTAGCACTTTCTATAATTTACTACATAACGCCATCATCATCAATGTGGAAAGTTCTATAGCTTATACTTGCACTAACCACAGACTAACAGATTTAAATCATAGATGTGCCCTCACCGTACTTAGGTTACGCGAAATAGTGTTTAATCTGAGATGAGCAAATCCTATATCGAGAAAACGATAATGTTCAAATCTCATTGTCTACAAAATAGTTCTTGAACAGCGATGTACAGTGAATTTACGATATCAATCTTTGCATAGCTCTATGAACCTCGATTTTGTATGCCTCGGTCATTCACCTTGCCTTTATGGAAGGTTATGATAATGATCGATTGACTGAAGGCCCGTTATCGCGCCATCGATTGTCAGGATTATGATGATCGCCTTCGAGTACCTATTCGTGAGAGATAAGAGATTGTTCAGACGCGAGTGGCTCTGGCAATAACTCTTTTCAAATATTAATGCCTCAGCTGTTCCCAAAAAGTTTGGGTGCTTTATGACAAACTCTTTGGTTAAAAATTTGTTAGAAAATGTCTGGTTTTAGTTTCCATTTTATGCTGAATAAATAACTGCAACTAGGTACCATGGTGCTAATATCAACAATGGTACAAAATAAGTACAGTATGAATAGTGATTACCCTTGCCTTATTTACCAGTAGCATTACTAAGAATCGCACATTCATCAGAACAAAGTGACTCACTGTTGTGAGTTGTGCGAAATGTGATCAAAGCTCTAACAAAAACATTACAAAGTTGTGGTTTTTGCGAAGCTTTTTTCTAGGTTTGTATCAATTGAGCATAATAATTGTACCGCACACGTAGTTTTTATTGTGGTTTATTTGGTTACTTCCGATTTTCCTTAAACTTGTTTCGAATCACTGACATCACTCAACATCTTTCAATTAAAATAATAACTAGTACGCTAGTAGGAAAGAAAGCTAGAAATGACCAACTTACCTATGTGTCCTGTGTGTTGAAAGTTGGTTGGCGCACCAATCATGGATCTGTCTATTCTCCGCCGAGTGCGCTGCGCCTGCGCCGCCGGCTGGTAGCAGCACGCGAACCATTGAAGCCAAATTTCACCGCCAGTGCTTGCCATTACTATTCTCTAACGTCCACTTCACACGCGAGTCCTACTTAACCGTCACTGCCGTTTGAACGCAGCACGGAATTCGAATTCGGAACTTGTAGTGATGCACACTTGTGATCGAACGGTCGATACTCGAACCACTGATATTCTCGTAACTAGAGGATTAGCGCTTCACGTGACGTCACTAGTCTTGAGATGAACGCAGTGCAGATAACGTTGATCGCATGATTCCCCGATACCATCTGAAAGTAAAATGTGACTTATCAATGATAATGATAATACCAAATAACACAAAAGAATATTTACTTTTCCTCAATGAAAGGAAAACATAATTTTACACTACAAAAATAATGTTGTCTAACGATGTTAGACGCCGTTAATAATTTGAGCGAGTAAATAGGACTACTAATTAAAGTAATGACTTTGAACGCAGCTAATTCATCGTAATCAATTAAGAAGAAAAAAACCATGAATTTAGTTGTTTTTGAACGGTATTTTCGCAGTCATGCTTGTCATTATGATTTCAATTTGTGGATAATCGGTTATTTCAGTAAGTAATACGCTTTTATATATGCTGACTGCGTGCCGAACGAAAGTTAGGTCTAAAATGATCCAGCCTATATTAAGCAGACATTAATTTCATCCGTGGTGCTAGGCAACTGGGCTTTTACCAGTAAGTAGTATACGTTCTTTTGTGCCTATTGGCCTTGTTTTGTTCTGTCTTTTGCTTGATATGGAGGGCAGTGGAAATTACCCATTCTCCTAGTACTCTGGTATTATTTTCTGATTTATTTTGCCTGGATTTTGCATGGATTCGAGATAGTTAAAGTCATTCTCCGGGACTGCTTTGAACTTCATTGTCTTCGTGCTTTTCTTGTGGTTTCGACTGTTGATTCTGGCATTTAGGAGTTGCAATTTTTGGGATACCTACACCATGGAATTACTTCAATAAAAAGAGTTTTTGGTATGGCAAACTTTAACGCTTCAATTTTATTCATTTTCGACTCGTCAAAGAGATGGAACTTATACGTTGTAGATGTTCCAAATTCGAATCATAAAACTTTCCCGCTAAAACAGTCAGCGAGACAAATCCGGCTATCAAAAATACATTAATTCATCAATCGATGCAGTTTCCAAAAATCAACTACTTTTAATGATCTGAGAACAGACTTTGCATCCAATTAAGCCACCTTTATTTCTTCTAAAGTTTCCAAAAACAAGGCAGAATGTTATGGAAACTCAAAAGGTCGTAAAACGTTATCTTAGTGTTGTGAGTTAGATAAAACTGGTTCCGGTATTGACGTAGTTCAGGCGACATCTATGCAACAAGTTGTATTAACGTATTGTGGATGCAGAGGTAAGTGCCAGGTGTTTGTATAGACGAGAGGGGCTTAATTATGGTAAATAAGGTAACAGAAAGATAATTATGTAGGTTTGGGTCAGCTACGAGTTAATTGACTTTGAATTAGCATGACTAGGTATTTGGTTAATCCTGGCTTTGTTTTCAATCTATTGAGGACAAAGCCAGGATTAACTATTGTACAACTGCCGAGACCGCGGGACTGACTGGCTGACCGAGGCCCTGGATCGCAAAGGGCATGTGAAGGAACAATTGGTCAGAAAGCTCTGACTGTCCTCTCTGCCTGCTCCATCCTAGGCTCGAGGACTCATTAAATTTGGTGATATTACATACACAAAAAAAGGATCAACAAAGTGCATTAAATGCACTTGTTAAATGAAAAACGAAATCTTCGTTTTTCCTAAATTTTATTAGGGTAGATTTATTACTAGATTTTAGTGCATCTGTCGATGATATATTTGATTTACATATCTTATTAGGAAATCATAAAGTAAAGGAGATATAACGGTCTATGCCTTGTATCATTTTGCAACTGACTGTAATCTGCTTTGTGTCACTCTCAGGTCCCCAAATCTACGAATAAGGTGGAACAAGAAGAAAATATTTTTCGTCAACTACCAACCAGTTCCTCTGTAGCTTTGTCTCAATACATTTGTAGATAACGTCACAGCAAGTACCTATTCATCTTGCATGCGATTATACTTTCTTTCACCCATCCTTAACACTTCAAGAGCAAATCAACATTTTCGGTACATGCGATCTCAATCCCACGTGAACATCACTATCTTAGATCCGAGTATCATTGCATGTTATCGATGTACAACTGCACGTTTTGATGCCTTATCCTTGTGTCAGGGAACACGACGAAGGAGCAGATAACTGGATGACAAAACGTCAGATAGTTTATCTGAGGGGGCCATTATGTTTTTGAACGAGACGTTGTAGGGTGCGTGTGGTAATGGCGGTAAAACTAATAAAAACAGAATGCCATCTTCATGCTCTGACTTTTCTTAAGACAGTGTAGGTATAAAAAACAGAGCGAAAAGAAAAGCTACCTTGTAGAAAGAAAGAAATAAAAATGTTGCTGTGATTTGAAAAAGAAAAAAATGTACGACATCGAAGAAGTCGGATTTGTGGTACCTACCTGTCAAATTTGTCATTACACTACATCAAATTGCATTAAAATAATTTGTTGTAATGGTATACACACTAGCGCCACGTCAAAAGGACTTCCAGTCTTGACGCGGGCTCTTTATTTTGGAGTACTAAATGTAACTGTAAATGAATGACAATAATTGAGATTTGAATACTTGGATTTTATGAAGTACCGAAAGTTTGCCGAAAGCATACAAAACTTAAAGATCAATTTACACGAAAATATTCTTTAAGCTGCCGAGATAAAAGTCCACAGTTTCTTAAACATGTTGCAAAATATTTAATTTACTCTTGTTAATAAGACGTTAACTGAGCCTTGCTGTTATTGTGAAAGTTTAAATTATTGTGGCGATAATGCAGTCTGACAATAGTTTTCTTTTGTGAGAGTGTTTTCGCTTTAAAGTGATACCACGGTAATATTATTATTATACTGTGGTGATACTTACTGTTATTGTGATAGCATGAACGACACGTGTTGACAGAATGACTTTTATCTGAGCTGTCAACGGCTGCGCTTGAGTTGATCTTAAGTTTAGCTCATCCATTATCGCCTCTTAAGCCATACTTACGAACTTTCTCAAATCCACGAATTAATACGTTTCTCATGAGATAACTATCTGACCATTGTCTACCATCAATTTTACCTTGATTTACTGTAAGTCTTACAATAGAGAAAACTCATACAAAGCGTAGTCCGAAGTCTCTGCCTAGAATTCTATATAGACTTGGGTTTAGTCATACTTTGACAAAGAAAACATTAATATTGATATCTTATTGCTGCACGATTTTTCAAGGCAAGCAAAGTTTTTGTAGCCTAGATTTGATATTGTAGCTAGCTGTTATGTATGTTTCAATTAAAATGTTTAATGGTTTGATTATTCGGAATTAGGTGAGTACGGGACAAAACTTAACACAGCCTGTATTTGTCCAGGGTAGCTCAGCGAACCGTTTAAAAAAGAGTTCAATTAATTTATGCCATACTAATCAAAGCATCATTTCTGGTGCATTAGTTTTATTTATAGCTTTATATTAAAAAAAAAAAAAAAACATTGAAAAACCTATAAGAATTCCATAGACTAGCTATTTTTAAACTTGGTAAGAAACGGTGTTAAGCGTATTCGGCCCGCTGGCCCCAATAATGCTATCTTGCGGTCTAAAACTTCTCGTGAGCACATTGTAATAAAGTAAAAAGAGAAAGGATTGATTTATTGTCATATTTATTAATCTAGCGCCATCTTGTTTTATAGAATGTTTCGCGCCAAATTCCGTATTCTACATTTGAACGCGTACGTTCGTTATTAAAGAGGTTTGTCGGTGAAGTTTCAACAGCATGCAATTAAAATTGTTCTTTTTAGTGCTCTATGGTAATTGGATATGAGGAATGTTCAAAATTGTACCTACTTTTGTGGGCGTACTATATTGTGTACACGTAGATAAACAGGCGAGTTAAGAGTAAAAGAAATGTATTGTTCATAAATAGTTTAAGTCATAAATAAATTTTTTGACTTGAGGCCCTACCAATCTCGTTGACTTGCAACGTTGAAGATAAGGGGCGTCCTGGGATATATTGTAAAAGACACAAAGTCATCAATTTCGTCCGGGCAGCTTTAGTAACTCATTGGTATTGATTTTGTGAAATGTTATTCTTATTCTAAAATCTCTTGAGAGGTTGGGCTTCGCGTCATCTTGCAATTGAAAGGGAATCTCCCTTCCGTTGCACGCAAGGAATTTTTTATTGATGGGGAAGTCGGAAAATGTCTTGGACTTTTAAAGATGGGACCGAGCCATCATAAATTAGTTTTTTTTTTTCAGTAAAACTGAGAATTTGATAGACAGTTTTTTTTAAGCCAAATGGCTTAAATATGAGCAATGGTTTTTTGCGTTTATGTTATTTTTCCCCATAATTATTGTTACCTACTGTAATAATATCATTAGTGGCCACAGAGAAAATAAATCACCATTTTTTGTCATTGGTTTTCGTTCTTCCCTTCACATTTTCACTGTTATCTAAAAACTCTATTTTCTTGTACTGCACTATAGACAATTAATAGGTATCTTATTGTTGTCACCAGTCAGTGAAAGTTATCGGATCACTGGACCATCACTTAGTGATAGGGAAAGTAGGTACTTCGATTGGCTACCATTGTAGATAGGAGATCAAGTTACTTTGAGGCGTTGTATAAGGTAGATAGATTTGATACAAGTAGAATACAAATCAGATAGAAATATAGAATACTCTTTATTATGTTCATCGTACAAATTAATGGTATTTTGAATTTCTTTTAAATTACAGATTATGACATGAAAATGGGCTTTGTATTTCATTTTAAATACAGATAATTGTTGCAAGATAATAAAGATTTTGTCAGTATTTTTTTAGATAGCTATTATTCTTTTGCAACCGTATTTTGTCATTAAAAACCATAGAATTTAAAGTTAAGTAAAGTAGATAATTCTCCATGACTGTACCTACTATAGGCAACCTATATGTACCTACATTGTTTATAAACCGCAAGCTGCTGCAAGCGTATGCAAAGTACAGGATGTTTACTCATTTTCCTTTTTTGTATGCATTTCTTAAGTTAGGTATAAGCAGTTCAATACTTAGTGTTGGAGTTAGGTACTTTAAATTCTTAGAATAACTATTTAGCGATTATAATAAAATCTTGAATATGTACATATTTATGGTAATCTATCATGTTGTTCAAAATCATGAGTACACTACCTCTTTTCTGTCCTGTAAAGTTCTGACAACGGGAGGCTCAAGGAAACGGCATAATCGGGAACACAGCTGTAGGTAACCGTCACCTTACATAAAAGTAACAATTTTATTTATACCTTTACTTGCAATATTGATTTTTGTTTACAATGTATTGTATCAATGTATGATTTTTATCCACATAAACATGTTATTTATATACATTGTAATTTGTACCTTAAATACAGACAAAATCTGATTTATTGGCTGGCAAATTAAGCACAGAACAGCACAAAAGTAATAGTGATAGGTACCGAACGAACAAACAATACTATACTAAGGTTAATATATGTTCTTCTAGATTATGGACTTTTAGTATGGACTGGTGGCCTACCATGACGTCTTAAAACAAGAATAGTTCCACTGTGGGAAAGAGATGGCGCTAGACGACTTATATAGCTGTCTCTATCCCACAGTGGAACTACTCTCGCGTCTCGTTATGGTAGGCGACCTGAGTCTCTCCACTACTCATGTAGGACTACTACCCACCCATCTATCTCTTTTCCTGCATGAAGATAATGTCTATGATATTGTAAAGAAATGATAGTTCTTTTGAGTCGTATATGCCTAGTCCATGCTCAAAGTCTATGTTAAACATAGACAATAGCATTATCATCATTGTGAACACGTGTACACACGGGCCGTTTATACGTACTACTCGTATAATTAACAAATTGACGCTGACACGCGTATTGTTCGTCACTTAGCACTTCGTTTACCTATATTTATAGTACATACACAGTGTGATAGAATTAATTATTAAAACAGCTGTCTAGTTGCATTAATAGACTAGCTAGACTCTAGCTACCTGAGAACCTCAATGTGTCAATTTTTCCCAATCAATTAGAAACCTTTTCTGTTTGTGATAAAGTTAAAAATCTATAAAAAAAATCAGGTTAGTGGATTAATTTGATGTGTTTGGCGTCTGTACATAGAATGGTACAAATAATGACTATGGAACTCGTCTAAATATCTTGTGTTAAGTTAGCTTGTTAAGCTTTAAAGATAAGTAGAAAAACTCAAGAAGAACTAAACTCACAAAGTCATCATCATCTGCCTGCCTTTTCCCAACTATATTGGGGTCAGCTTCCAGTCGAACCAGATGCAGCTGAATAGGTATCAATATTTTACATGGAGCGACTGCCTATCGGACCTCCACAACCCAGTAACTGAGTAATACGATACCCCATGGTAAGACTGGTTGTCAGACTTAGGAGTTTCTGACTTACAGTAACGACTATCAAAGATCTATAAATGACAGCCGGGATCAACGGCTTTACGTGCTTTCCGAGGCACGGACGAAACTCGTTATGACAGATGGTCACGCATCCACAGACCAACCTCGGCAAGCGCGGCTTAACCCGAAAGTTCGGCCTGTGCGGCTGTAATTTTTTAGCCACGAGCTCCTTACTAACTAAACTCACTAAGTCTGGTAGTATAATTTATGCTTAGGAATTTGTGATCATCGGCCATTTACTTCGGCTGAAAATAAGATTTATTTTTAACCGACTTCAAAAAAAAGGAGGTTGGTTATCAATTCGACGGTATGTTTTTTTTTTGTGTGTTTGTTACGCGATTACTCCGCCAATTTAGAAGTTTTGAAGGTTATTTTACCCTTTTTTGTGGATGTTTTTGAAGGCGTTTCCTTATTTTTTTTTTGAAAAATTTTTTTCACGATCAGTCTAGACTAGACTAAGTAATCTAGTCTAGCAAGTTTATGTAACTGCACCAATCTCTTCAGTTTTATAATATTAGTATATTGGTGCAGTTTACATCGTTAATTAAGAGTTTGTTTCGTTCAACGCGCTTATCTCAGGAACTACTGTTCGAATTTTAACATTATTTTTGTGTTGGACAATCTATTTATCGAGGTAGTCTATAGGCTATACCTATCACATACACACATTACGCTACGACCAATAGAAGCCGAGCATCGGGGGTAAAGCCGCGGGGAAAATCTAGTTTCAAATATTTTTCTTTATTGTCAACATTTTTAGCAATGGAAAGAGCTATGCTCGGAGTTTCTTTGCGGAATAAAATCCGGAACATGGACACTCGGCGAAGAACCAGAGTCACCGACATAGCTCATAAAATCTGCAAGTTGAAGTGGCAATGGGCAGGCCACATCGCTCGTAGAACTGACAACCGATGGGGAAGAAAAGTTCTCGAGTGGCGACTACGGACCGGAAGACGCAGCGTAGGCAGGCCTCCCACTAGGTGGACCGACGACATCGTTAGGGTCGCGGGCAACCGATGGATGCAAGTGGCGAATTGTCGTTCGGCATGGCGGTCTAAGGGGGAGGCCTATGTTCAGCAGTGGACATCTTCCGACTGATGATGAAACATTTTTCCGTAGATATTTTTGTGACAGCTGCAGCGTAGCGTAGATTTTAGTGCCGACTGATGATGAAACATTTTTCCGTAGATATTTTCGTGACAGCGTATATAGGCAACATGTCTACGAAAATCGATTGAGTTGACCAATCGAGTAACTAACTTAAAACTCGTCACGCCCGAACGACCTGTCGCGACCTTCTTCCAATTTGTTTTGTTTAATCGATAAACGCTTTCGATTCTACGCTTTTTAACGATTTAATGGTCACCCGCGGTCCGATTATAGTGACGTTGTTTCTGGCCACTTTGTTTTTATTTTTAAAACAGGTTTTGGGCAATAATGTTCAGCCTACTTTTTTATGTCTGTTGTAACGTGCAATGAGGTTTTTTTGTGGTTTGTGGAAAACTGATTTTTTATCTTTTTGCGAGAAATAATATTATGTGGTAAACTGATAAAGATCTGAGTGAATTTGGTGCAGTTTTTACCAATGTTAAAAATTCCTACCGCATTTTCATGCTTTTTTTCACAAATAAAACAGACATGTAGGTATCATGTACATAATACGCGGTTCAATTAAGAAGGAGAGTGTCAATGAGCTCCATCTGTCAGCTGTCTCTTGAAAATAACGTTTAGCAATAAAAAAAAATATAAAAAACTTAATGCAAATCAATTTGTTAATACTTAGTGTAAATTATCTTGTTAGAGTTATTTTCATAATATGTTAATAGTTTATTTAAACTTATCTCATTACCGTCACCCCGGAATACTTGTATAAAGGGCTATTGAAGGACACCGTGGATTTTAGTCAGTACAAGTCTGACAGTATGGGTGGGAGGACTCATTTCATAATTTTACCACGCTAGGAAAAAAACGTGCAAGTATTAAAAAAGCGTGCATGCCGTCACAATATGGCGACATCAAACCTTTCTTCTTGAGTGGCATAGTAACTTGTTATTACCTAAGCTACAGATCGACATTGAAAAAGCACCCTATTATGGACCAGTATACCAATTATAAACAGTAAAACATTAAACTTATTAAAAATTGCAATTATCATAGGCGTTCCATAACTAACGGTAGTTTACCAGCCCATTGCTTACGGCACTATAATAACTGGTTTCCGTCCTTTAACTGTTACTGTAAAACTTATTAAAGAAAGGAATTCAAAGATTTTCATTCTTATAGAAAACTATCAGTTGCCCACGTAGGGTCTCATCTATGTCTGAACCAAAATCGGTTAAGCCGTTTTGACGTGAAAGCGGAACACACACACATCATACATGCGTCTATAATTCTACCTATAATATTAGTAGCTGTTGCCAGCTTTTTTCGCGGGACCTTCGGCCCGCTTCGGGTACATAAAATAGGGATAAAAATATCCTATGTCTTATTCTAGGTTTAAAGCTGTGTACCTTCTCTATCTACCGGGTATTGAGTATACCTTTCATACAAATCCCTTCGGTAGTTTTTGCGTGAAACTAACAAACATCCATCCACCCATCCTAAAAAACTGTGGCACTTATGTAAGTTAGTATTTGTGAGATAAGACTGGTTAATTAGGAGAAATTATCATCCGGTGAAAATCCTAAATGAGTTTGGTACCGAGTTCATCTGGATATGGTGATATGAATCTATGGGAAACAAAACTCACCACTGAGGAGACGCGAACAACTTACAACGCAATCATCATCATCTACCTAGTCTTTTCCCAACTATATTGGGGTCGGCTTCCAGTCGTAGTAGTAGAAACCAGATGCAGCTGGATATCAGTATTTTACATGTAGCGACTGCCAGTATCTAACTGGGTAATACGATACCCCAATGGTAAGACATACATACAACGCAGTACTATGAAAAAAAAGTGGGACGTTGGCTCATTTTGGTAACGATGATGGAGCTTTAAGTGGATGCGTGCTCCACATAACCACTCTTAGGAAGAGTTGAGAAGAGAAGTCGTGAATGAAATCAGAACATGGATGATGAAGATGATGATGATGTAAGAAGAATCCTAGGTAGACTGATGGAAACAAACATTACTTATTAACTTATTACAATTAGTAAATGTCCTTTGTTTTACAGAAAATACTGCAAAAAAAAAGCTAAGTTATTCTTCTCATCGCATAACTTTATGTATTTTGAAACAAAGCATAAGTGACCTAAAAGTAAACAAAATAACATTTACAACTGTTTGGAGCAACAAAACTAAAGTTTGAGGCAAGGTGAAGCACCTGTGTGTCGATGCGTCTGCGCTGAGTCACCACATCGGGTCAGTGTCGGGAGTGTTCGGGATTATTCGGCTTATCTGGGAAACTTTCGCACACTGCTTCATTTGTAATTTAACACATAAATTACAAATGCAGCAATGTGCGAAAGTTAGCAATATTTACTGCTCCTTTGGAAAGAATTCCTTAGCCTGGGTTTGTACCTGGTTGATGGCATTAGGCTCGTCCTTTAGGGCCAGACTCCACCAAAGCGGAGACGCAAACGAAACGCAGACTACTACTCTCCACTATTCATCTCCTCTCGTCTTCGCTTTGGTGGAGTCCCGGCATTATTCCTGGTGAAATGCAGGAATAGCTTGTCTAACCCTTTGGGGATTACAGGCGCGGTGTCATGTTTATATTACAGAAATCTGCCCCTATTGCTATTAAAGCTTAAATCCCGTTCAAGTTAAACAAGGAAGCAGCTATACATATTTGAATCTCTATAAACTAGAATAATGTAGGTAGGTACAGTAGAGCGTCGATTATCCGAACGTCGGTTAACCGAACGACCGCTTATCCGAACTGCTAGGTCTCACTATGCGCTTACAATCTTCCTTCATAATGTGCACAGCAAAGTAGTGGAACTCACTTCTTGGGTCGTAAAAAAAGTAATTGTGAACAGGTTTCTTCTGGGTAAGCTCGGTTCATTGTAGGCTTTTTCTCTGTCCCCTTTAACCTGGACTAGAGTCAAAGAGCAAACCCATCTCAAACAAAGAACATATAGGTAGTTCGATTATCCGAAAAAACCGGTTTTCCGAACACCCATGTCCCCCAATTAGTTCAGATAATCGACGCTCTACTGTACTTGCAAAAAATCTTGAATTCGAGAATTTTTCTTTTTCAAAAATACTATTTTATTTATACTAATTCTACAGCTACTCCGCCCCTGTTTGATTTGGCACATTCACATAATTTTATTAAAATCGGTTGAATGGTTTCGGAGATTAGCGCGTACAAACATTTTGTGATTTATTTATTAAATCTATCTATTTCTATTTATTTAAGTCACCTTTAAGTTTTCTCTTTGATCGATTATTACTTACTACTTAATTTAAGCAGTTTAGAAAGCTTATCATTGCATTTTCTAGTGGCATTTGGCATTGTACCGGCATTTGATGTTGAAACGAGATTGTAACCTTGCCTTAAATGGACCATTTAAATTCAGTAACCACTTCTAAATTGCTAATATTATGTTTATTTGGACCAGAAAACTAAACAAGTAGGTACTATCCGTGTAGTACAATCATATATACAATCAATTAATCAAACGATAAATAGTTGGAAAAGTTAAAATAATGGTGATAAGTTATGTTATGCAAATAAACAACATTATACAGGATGAATTTTTCAACTGGGCGTGGATGGCTATATCCGAAACTATGGGGAATATCAAAAAACTTTTCGGATAAAGCCATCCACGCCTAGTTGAAAACTTCACCCTGTATATCCTACCTATCTAAAGAAATCTACCTGTCTAAATCTAATATTTCTTTCCTCCATTTTAAATTTGAGACACTCCCTTAGAGATTTTCCAAGCTATTTCTCTTTTTACAAAAGATAAATGATACGAACTTTTCAATTTAAGAAAGAAGAAACTTATATAAGGAAACTGAACGGAGCGTGATTCACAGAAATACAATTACAAATGATATTCACCCTCGCTATAGCATTGTCTACCAAAAGTTATTCCCCCTCAATTTTGCAAAATGATAGCTTTTTGTGAATGCAGGCGCAACATTAGCTTTGCTTTTATTTTCTTGAAAAACATCCGGGTTTTAATAGTATTATAAAAAATATAAAAATTGCATTTTTCATTTTTCATACGGCACTGCTTGCTTATTTTAACTCATTTTTTTTTTTTTAGCGTTGTGAAATCATCAAAGACTGGCCTGTTGGTCTAGTGGTCAGTGACCCTGACTGCTATGCCGGAGGTCGTGGGTTCGATTCCCACCCAGGACAAGTGTTTGTGTGATGAGCACGATCATTTTGTTCTGTGTCTGGGTGTCATTTATCTAAAATGTATGTATTTAGAAATATACTGTAAGTATGTTTATCAGTTGTCTAGTACCCATAACACAAGCTCTGCTTAGCTTGGGACTAGATGGCGTTGTGTGATAGTTGTGGAATATTATTATTACCTATTATCAAACGAGTCCTCCCCACCCAGGGTAGGGCGGGAGGGATTGTCAGACTATTAACCTATTGTACATTCGATGCAATGAAATTTTAAAATAGTAAAAGGCATTCTAAAAAAAAAACGTCAATCTGCCATCTTTTTCTAAACCTAAACGCGGGCTAAAATGCATCTGTGTTATCCCTACAAGTTGCCACCCACATTACTCCCACAGTATTTATCGCGATATACATAATGTCTTCTTGCGTTGGACCTCCTTGCAGATAAACTGAAGGGTAGATAATGTCCAGCTACGATTTAGAGGACATGGCATAATAACAACGTTATTTATGATGTTTTCGTCTTCGTGTACCCATATTTGAATGAAGGTTTTCATTTCTAGTAAATAAAATAAGGTGATTTTTTAAATCAGGTGCTTCTCAGCCCTGGCTCCGTGTCCAGCCGCCATCCATTTTGATTTGTACAGTAAAATTTCCACGGATTACTTAGTTAAAGTTTACCGATTAAAGTTTACATAACTAAAGTTAACCGATTGCATTGTCGATAATTTTATACTGGCGATGGCGTCAAAAGAAACGTCGCATTATACCATACTGCGTTATAGAATCGATGGAACGCAATCGAAATTTAAATATATGCGGGTCGTTTAATCGATTGTCAATTCAATCGATTTGGATTATGGCATCGACCCTGACTGGGCAGGAAAACGCAGCTTTTATGTGAGAGACAGAATTTAAAGATGGGTTGTAGTTTTCTCAACTTGATTATGTATAAGTACATTGGTAATTGTATTCAAATTCTTTTTTTTTCCTTTTTCCTATGCATTATTTTTAGAAATAATGGAATCTATTTTGTACCTAAGTTGGTACTATCCTAGAGTTTAAAATGTCGTTTGCGGGATATCTTCCGTGATTAAACTATTTGTTTGAGTTTCCGATATTTCGACGCTGTTGCAAGCGATATGATCCCGAATCAAACCGTGAAGTTTTAAAATAAAATCCTAGAGTTTTTCTAAGTAGGTACTTACTTACATCATCAATTAACAAGTCGAAAATAATTTCTTACTTTACAATAATTATTGTAACAACTTAACAATTCAATTAAAGATTGAGCAATTGTAACTAAACCATAGAGGTTCTAACAATAGCATTTAATAGGCTGTGTGAAAGACAGCCTTTGCCATAAAAAATAAAATACTCTATGGTTCTCCATAGGCTGTTTTGCAAACGTAAGATGGTAATCTTTTAACAATAGACTTTTTCAATGGCTGCCGAAGAATGATCGCTTTTTAATTGCGAATGCTATGCTTACGTCATGGATGAGATCAGAACTGTAAGCAGTAGACAAAAAATATAAGGTCAACAACCAGGTAGAGAGAGATACATAGTAATAGATTGATCACGTCATAGTAACTTTTATAAAGACGTGTGTTGCCCATTGCCATTTTTTAGGTTTCCGTATCCAAAAGATAAAACTCATTGCTAGTCCCGTATTACCAACAGAACGTAATCAATAATAAAGCATTACTTAAAAATAGATTCAAGCTATTTGATAGGTTGAAACTAGTTTTAAGTAACGCTTGAGTCTTGAGAGATGTTCTGTAATTAATTAGTAGGTATCTCCGTCTGTCCGTCCGTTTGTTACCAGGCTGTATCTCAGGAACGTGATAGACAGTTGAAATGTTCACAGATGGTGTTTGTATTTCTATTGCCGCTATAACAACAAATACTATAAACAGAAAAAAAATTAAGGGGGCTCCCATACAAAAAAACGTGTTTTTTTGTTTTTTTTTTCGAGTACCTAGTACTCGCACTTGGCCGGTTTCATATCTAAGTTATTCTATTCTAAACGTACTTACGTACGTAGGATTATAGGAATAGAATGCATTGATGTTAATAATATTATGAGATTGAAATTAATGTTTTCATACGACAACTGTTTGTTTCATACACCTGACCATATAGTTCCTGAATAATATCACTCTAGTTTCCTCATACGGTTTTCCTACTTATTGTAAAAACAGCAAAATTATCCCGGTTAATACGACGTAGGTATTTTACTTATAAACATTAAATTCGGGACAATTAATTAGGTACGTTTTATTATTATTGTGTGTTATGATATGAGACGTAATACCACGGTAATAATATGTACAGTATTTGGATACGCGCCTCGATGTCGGGGCGCGCTCGAGGCGCAGACAGTCACGGCCGTACCGTAGTGATGAACGGACGGTGCGTTGTTTTTTTTTAGCAAATATGACAAGTAAAAAATATTGTGCTGTGTTTGGGTGTTTAACGTCAACAATAACGCATCCAGACATAAGTTTTTTTAAATTACCTGCAACCTCTGAAAGGTGAGTACTAACTAGAGATGTTACGAATATTCGCATTCGCATTCGCATCATACGAATATTCGCATATTTTTAGACATTCGCATTCGCATTCGCATTCGCAAAATTCATGCGAATATTTTGCGAATACGAAAGACTGAAAAGATACCAATATCTGGTACTCCTTCTTCCACACACTCCATTCATTCTTATCTTTTGTCGTTCTCTCCATTCATCTTTTGTTTAATCTGCCTTTATCTCGCCATTCATCAACATTAATGTTCATCATCATCAAATCAATCACAATAATTAATCATAAATATGACATATGACCATGTTAAGATAAACGTGTTTCTGTCTGTTTTTCTTTCACTGACGCCATTCTTAGAACCACTCTTATACAGGGTGAATTGTTCAATGGGGTGTGGATGGCTAAATCCGAAACTATGAGGAATATCGAAAAACATTGAAAGGAGTCTCGAGGCCAATTTTGACGGAAACTAAAAATGCATCATGGGATTTTAGCAGAATCAGTAATCCTGGCTCCAGCTGGTTCGATTCCTGATCGAACCAGCTGGAGCAAGGATCAAATTCTGGTGAAGTAAAAATGCAGTTTTAGTTTTCGTCAAAATCGGCCTCGAGACGATCCTTTCATGGTTTTCGACATTCCTTTTAGTTTCATAAGGCCAACCACGCCCAGTTAAAAAAATCACCCTGCATATCTACTTTTTCCATTCTCGTTACAGACAGGAAAAAAAAAAAAAAATAAGATAAAAAGTTACATTAAAGTGTTTCTTTTTGTATTTTCTAAATTATCAAACGTAATTGATTTAAAACTGAATATTCGCATTCGCATTCGCATTCGCGAATATTGGAATTGAATATTCGCATCCGCATTCGCATTCGCGAATGTCAAAAATCAGATATTCGCAACATCACTAGTACTAACTATAAAATAATTTTACTTACTAGTAGCTAGTAGCCGTGCTAGTAGGTAGGTACATAATGTGTGACTTTTTAATGGTTATGTATTTTCCTTTATCTCACGAAAAACAGGGTATTTGGGTTAATAAATACAGTAAAATGAATAAAGTAAAGGAAAGTTACTGAGGCAAGTTAAATAGTTAAGTTATAGGCGGTTCTGAATGAATCATGATACGGTAGGTACTTACTCTTGTGTTAAAACTCCAGTGCATGTGTGTTTTGTTAGTTTGTATTATTCAAAGTAAAGTCATGGTGTAACGGCGCGGTGGGATTGTCGGCGGGCACGGAAATGAAGCAGTGAGCTTCATTTACCTACGGTACGGTGTACAATCAACGTATATTCAGTGTACTACATAAACTTTAACACAGTCATGAATCCTGGAACGTAAGAGTACATAGTACGCTCCGTATTTGAGTGTGCGCACTCGGTTGCATTAGGCCGACTGCCTGCGCGAGCGATGCGCTGTACGAGGTAGCGCGAGCGGCGCACTGACCTTGAAGGAGCGGTTGACGCGAATGCACACGACGACGTAATCAGACCCTTGTTATATCGTCACGGGTGCGTTTTACGTAACGGCGCTACAGTAATATTTGTTTATTATCTGTGTTTTGTGTATGAATAATACTAGAAAAACCGGCCAAGTGCGTGTCGGGCCACGCACAGTGTAGGGTTCCGTAGTTGCCCATCAAAATACTTATGCGAACTAACTTAAACTGAGTCGCTGAATTTAATTTTAAAAAGAAGAAAGCTTTTTATTAGAATGCGAGATTATTATACTTTAAAATTCAATAATAAAGCATTTCGTACGAGTCAGTCAAGGCGCAAATATTTTTCGGTCGCAAAGGAGAACATTCAGGCTCCATACATTTTTGGGCCTTTTCTGAAAGTGCCGGCCAACGAAAAAAATTGGTACCTATGGGTAGTACTAGTCATTTGGAGCAATAGTTACTATGGCACAAAAGTTGTAGGATTGCTCTCGGCCAAGTTATAGAAGTTCGAAGATTCGTAATTCTCATACATTTTTTAATTTCTGAAAGTGCCGAGACTCACCAAATAATGATAAGTATTGCTAGAACTAGCGACCTCAAGCAATTTAACATAACGCCTGTAATCCCTGAGGGGTTGGGCAGAGGAGTACCGAATAAAAATCTGTTTATTTTTTGTGAAAAGTAGTTAAAACATTTTAAAATATACCAATCTGTTGGTGGGACCGGCATCGGGAACAGAATCTAGGTTGCCTGTGGTTAGGGGTCTTGGGAGAGGAATCTCCTAACAATACGAGACGTGATCAGCATCATCATCCTCAGGGCGTTATTCCTGGTTGCTTCCTTGGCTTCCACCTCGGTGCCCGGGGTCTGCCTTCCTACCTAGACGCCTCCACTTCACACGGTCTTGTGCATCTCCTGCCGTGAGCCCGTTAGCACGCATATCGTCCCTTACGACGTCAAGCCAACGTTTCTTCGGCCTTCCTCGTTTCCCTGGCCCCGGCGGAGGCGGCATGGCAAGGCATTTGTTTCCCACGTAGTCTGCCGGTTTCCGTAAAACGTGGCCATACCAGCGTAGGAGACTTTCTTGCAGTTTATCTGCTATGTCACGGACATGAAGGCTGCCGCGGATGCGGGAGTTTTTAATGCGGTCCTTCCGCGAGACTCCGCACATCCAGCGCAGCATATTCATTTCCGTGACACGCAGGCTCTGCTTATGTCGCTCAAGTATAGGCCACGCTTCACTGCCATACAAAAGCACTGCCTCTTTTTGAATCAACCCTTTTTAGGGGGAAATAAAATCATCAAATGAGTTATCTCGCTCTGGGCTGAGCTGTAGAGACTGTCAGACTCCTGCTGACTAAAAGTCCAACCTCTTCATTCGGTTGCCCTTTGCGTTCCAGGGTTCTTCGGGTCGCTGCAATTGCGGCTATAATACCCCTCTTTGAGGAGTGGCTGGAGAGACGTTACGGCGTCCTGACCTATCGGATGACGCAGGTCCTCACCGGACATGGAAGTTTCGGGAGGTACCTGCCATGTGTCGGATAGGGGGGGAAGGGACGCCCGGGTGTCACCACTGCGAAGATCACCTGGAGGACACGGTGGTGCATACGGTGCAGGACTGCCCCGCTTGGGCAGAGCACCGCCGTGTCCTCACGGAGGCGATAGGCGGAGACCTCTCGCGCCCGGCATTGGTCGAGGCCATGCTGCGGGGCGAGACGGAGTGTGAAGCGGTCGCCTCCTTCTGCGAAGCAGTAATGTTCGCGAAGGAGGAGGCCACTTCTTCTGCAGCAGTAATGACAGCGAATGAAGAGGCAGAACACGCGAAAGAGGACGCTCTCGAAATCTTAATCCTGTCGCGTACGGCATGTAATGCGGAGCTAGTTGTCTTATCAAGGATCAGGCCCAGAACGACATCATGTAGTGTTCCACGCGCGTCTAAATAAGCTTTTAGTGGCCCTTATGGAGCTAAACGCCTACCGGCTTGCGGGACTATCTCAGCAGGATAGGTACCGTAGCACGGTTGATGATTTTATTACTCGAATAAAAACTTTTTCTAAAAAAAATGTGACCGCCTTCAAAAACAACCACAAAAAAGGGTAAAATAACCTACAAAACTTTTCTTTCGGAAGTCGGTGACTTTTTTTATTAATTTCATTGTCTCTTTTGCCACCGACTTCCGAAAGAAAAGTTTTGTAGGTTATTTTACCCTTTTTTGTGGTTGTTTTTGAAGGCGGTCACATTTTTTTTAGAAAAAGTTTTTATTTTACTCTTTTTAGTTTAAATATTCAACCAAAATTCTTGTCAAATACATCATTTTCTTCCATGTGCACTAGAATTTTGTAATCCGTAGCACCGGTAATAACATCGTTAACATCTCTTTAATTCATTCCCTATCTCAAAAACTACTACCTAAACCGATTTTGATGAAATTTGCAGTATTCCCTAAGTTGAACGATACCTAGTACAACAAAAAAAGAATTACTTAAATCGGACTTGTAGTTCCGGAGAATGCGAACACAAACATAGTTTTCTTACTTGAGGAGTTGTACCTTCCATCATCAGCTCAGGTACATGAGATGATGATTTCCATACGCAAATACTTGAATTACTTCATAAGATTTGCGAAAAACTATGTGTCAGCCAATAAAATTTGAGGGTTGCCCTCGATTTCTCCAAGATCCAATCATCAGATCCTGAAATGGTGACAATGGGACCACACGGGAAGCACCAGCTTTCGAATAAAAAAAGAATCATGAAGATCGGTTCACCCAGTCGCAAGTTATGAGGTAACAAACATAAAAAAAAAAAAAAAAAAAAAAATACAGTCGAATTGATAACCTCCTCCTTTTTTTGAAGTCGGTTAAAAACGTGATTGATTCAGAAAGCAGTACTTTTGGTCACGACTTGTATTGTTAGGAGGTTGCTCTCCCAAGAGGCCTACCACAGGCAGCTTCGATTCTGTTCCCGATGCTGGTCCCACCAGCTGATTTGTAAATTTTAAAATGTTTTTATTACTTTTCACAAAAAATAAACAGATTATTTTTCATTTTAATTCGGTACACCTCTGCCCGGGTTGGGCAGAGGTGTTCAGGGATTACAGGCGTTATGTTAAATTGCTTGAAGTCACTAGTTCCAGCAATACTTATCATTATTTGGTGATTCTCGGCACTTTCAGAAATTAAAAAATCTATGAAAATTACGAATCTTCGAACTTGTATAACTTGGCCGACAGCAATCCTACAACTTTTGTGCCATAATAACTATTGCTCCAAATGACTAGTACTACCCATAGGTACCAATTTTTTTCGTTGGCCGGCACTTTCAGAAAAGGCCCAAAAAAAATGATGTCCTTTATAAGCACAATTTGTTTTTCAAACAAACATTTGTTTTTAAATTAAATCTATTAATAAAAAACAACTCGCATTTTTATTGAACACTTCCTTTTCAATATACAAAGTATTTTATTTGTTTACTTAAATATAAGAAAAGTATATTTACAATCACAACACTAAATAGAAACAGAAAGTAGGCAAATGTAATTAAAATGCTGGAGACGGGCGTCGGACAGCCCTAACGCATGTTTACGTACCGCGCGGCTGTAGGTATTTATTTCTATCATGCGGCCGAGAGCCACTACTGTAGATATTTATACTGTGGTAATACCTACCTACTACATGGCCGTTAATCATAACCTTTACTTATTATAAAAAAACTTTTTCAAAAAAAAAATGTAACCGACTTCAAAACAACCACAAAAAAAGTTCAAAATAACCTACAAAAAAACTTTTCTTTCGAAAGTCGGTGACACAAAGTCAATGAAATAAAAAATAAAGTCACCGACTTTCGAAAGAAAAGTTTTTTTGTAGGTTATTTTGAACTTTTTTTGTGGTTGTTCTGAAGTCGGTTACATTTTTTTTTGAAAAAGTTTTTTATTTTATCCTTTTTAGTTTCACTATTCAACCCAAATTATTGTCAAATACATAATTTTCTTACATGTGCACTAAAATGTTGTAATCCGTAGCACCGGTAATAACAACGCCCATGTAGGTATGTATGTACACAATGAGCTAAAAATATTTACTACTGCACCAAACTAAATGAAAATTTTATGGGATCAAATGGCAGATAAACTGTATCGAACAAAAAAAGAATCATCGAAATCGCACCAGAAACCTCGGAGTAATCGGTGTAGACAAAGTTAAAAACTTTTTAGGTTTTTGTTGATTTTTCAAAAAGTGCTAGTCCGATTTCGATAAAATTTTAATGGGACCATTTCGGAAGTATACCCTATCCAACAAAAAAAGAATTTTTCAAATCGGTTGTGAAACGACGGAGTTATGCCCGAACAAACATAAAAAAAAATAAAAAAATACAAACATCCGAATTGAGAACCTCCTCCTTTTGGAAGTCGGTTAAAAACAAAGAAAATTAAGTCTGTTTGTACGCATATAACTACAGAATGACTACACCAAATCGTATAATTATATTTTGTGTGTTTGTCTGTATTCTTTCGGTTCCTTCTTCAACTTATTTTGACATAACCCCGCATCTACACAACGTGCATCGTATAGTAAAAACAATACTTTATCTATGGACCGTGAATGTCTATGACTCAACGCATTGTTTGCTCTCGGCGTGCCACTGATTATACGCGTATACACTAAACAGCCGTGCAGTCACAGTTTATTACACTTAGCAAGCAAGAATCTGAAGTCCATAGGTTAAGCTACGAAAAGAGATGGCTAAATGAGTGCCCCAGTCGTCTATATGAATTTCACATTAATTCGTAGAAATTCGGTCGCGGGACTAACGAATACCGTGACTCCGGAACATAAAGGTCTATTGAAGGACATCGTGGATTTTAGTCAGTACAAGTCTGATACTCCCTCCTGCCCATGCGATTTTACCACGCTAAAATGAAAAAAGAATCGTAGAAATTCACGTATTTTTTTCAGGATTGTGAAGATATGACAAGTCTTTGAAACTTTTTTGATGTGACATACTAATATTGAGCTATTCAGCGTTATACAGTAATAGGTCCCATGTCTATAGAATGTTGGGTTGTCGTCCATACTTCTATTTAGCCATCTCTTTTTATCTGGAAATATTCAAACACCCTTCTCCCGTGTTTGGAATTAAGGCCTTTATCCACAGCAGTAGCAGTTCTGACCATAGATTAACGACGTGATTATGTTATTAATTTACGGATGGATCCCCGTGGCTCTGTCTGTTGTAAAACAAATTGCTTTGATATCTTTCCTGTACCGGAGCAGACCACGCAGTGTTCAGACTATTTCCTGCAATAAAATGCTTCTGCTTTCCTTTCTTGCTGAAAATTAATGTGTCCGAGTCTGTTAGTAATATTTTGTTTGTGATTTGTAAATCACCGTAATATTATTATTTTACAAATACAAAATTAAATAACTTCGTACTGAAGAAAAACTCAAAATTACATAAACATTTTGACGAATGTTTAATCAATCATTTGATGAAATAACAGGCCCTGAGTTACAGATTATTAGTCCGTTTTTTCTCCCCAATTTAAGATTATTTGCTTTCTGCAAGTTGGCAGTAACACATGATTTCTAGAATAGGCCAAAATCATCAACATAATATTACACACTACGCTCAGTTCTTTGCCCTGACATACTACTCTCATGAACTACGAGCAATGCGTAAATAAAATAAATTAGATTTAGTCCAAATACCTCAGCTACTCATCCAAACGAGCCTACCATGTCTTGTGTTTAAGGTTAGTTCAGACCGTGGGACACACACGCAGACAATGATTCGTAAATTATGAATGAAGCCAATGCGTGTGAACTGACGTGAACGCGGCTTACAGTTCGAATTTAGAACGGATATTGTGGCGCGAACGTCAGCTGTTTTATTTTATGGGTAAAATATTGTTTGTGATGCATTTTAGTCATCCTAATGCGTAATTATTTAATAGAATTATTGACATAATTGTCATTTATTTACCCAATAATTTTAACTTAATTATGCCACAATGATTTACTGCAAAATAATTCTGCTGATATGAAATCATAAAAATATCTCGTTTAGTTAGTCGATCGGAACCAAAATGAGTATAAATAAATTTTTAAAAAAATCGGAAAATTATGGCACTTGATGAGTTTTGGACATTTTGGCTAAAATACGAATAATTTATTAAAATTTTTGCTGAAAGTTTCATAAATTATTAATTAACTTGAGCATAAAAAAATCCGGCCGGTTTAAACAAGTTGTTGCTAAACTGTAACTGTAATTATAAACTTAGAATTAAATTAACGGGAAAATGAGACGGACAGACAATACTGACAACTTGATCTTTTCCTTGTGATGGAGACTCTGACTGATTCTTGGGAGGGAGACGGATTATATAAGTCACAAGAAGGAATTGAAAAGTCTAATTTATTATGTATATTTGTAAAAATAACGTGGTAATGCTGGGAAGACAAACAATAAGCAAATTTTGGATCTTCTTAAAGACAATTTTAGGAACCGGTGTGTGAATCAGGACGTCTAATCTCTAAGCCGTCTAAAAGCAGTGGTTTCAGCACGTTTCGGCCTTAGTTACGGGCGTTTTCTACGCTCTGTGACGTCGAGCTCGGACTATGAATGAATGATATTACTATTTTACAGATGGCTCTTTAGAGTCCGCTCCATCCACCAATCATGAGCTAAGAAAAATTCGTGGTACTATATTTTTTAAATGCAATTTGATGTAGGTAATGACAAACACACGCCGCGTCAAAGGGATTTCAGTCGTGGCGCTGTCTTTAGTTTTGTCCGTCTGCAAACGATTTCGACGTTAGTTACGTTCAACGTTCGTATCCGTGTCTTCGTTAACAGACTTAGAATGTATAGACCCCCTGAAACAGACGTGGACAAGGTGAAGAAATTACCTATGTCGTTCGCGGAGGCCATGACGGAACCCGGCTTCACCATCGTGGCCACCAAGTTCGACGGCATCTTCGGCATAGCGTTTAGCAGCATCTCGGTGGACGGCGTGATACGTGATAGCACATAGTGGTAGTTCGACTACATGGTGGCGCGCTGCTACATAAAAATATAGGTACTAGCTGACCCGACAAAATTCGTACCGCCTCAAAATCACCTTATAAACCTTCCCTGGACTTCCAAAAATAATTCAAAACAAAAATTAGCCAAATCGGTCAAGCCGTTTTCGAGTTATAACGAGACTAACGAACAGCAATTGATTTTTATATCATAGAAGATGGTTTGAAAATCATCTGTGGCTTGAGCAATAATTCCATTTTCTTCTTAATGCTAAATTGGCCTTTTATACCTTCGCCAGATAGTATTTGAGTAACATGTCGAAACAGTGAGGAATGCTTGCTTGCCAGATCAAAGCAGGACGGCTGGAAATAGCACACCCCCCGGTTGCCATGGTAACAGACTCCCGCCTTCGCGTGGAATATTCTAGTCGAATTTGGCTTACGGCTAGTGTTTTATTAAAATTGTAATTGTAGTTTTACGTTGCTGATGGGTTTTTTTTTTGTATTTGGCAATGTTTTTGGAAGAATTGTATGTTATCCTACTCTAAATCTACGTAAGTAAGTAATAGTAAAGACAAGGATATGAAATGCATATATACAAGTATGAAAGGTACATATTTTTCGTTGGTGAATAATTGGCTGGATTGATGGGTAAATATCGAGGTTTCCTAAACATGATAAAACGGAAAAAAAATATTGTCACTTTTTTCTTAGGGTCTAAAAATCATCAAATGAGTCCGTACGCCATGGAAACGAATGTCAGACTCGTATTGACTGAATGATACCGGCTGAAAATCACCCTGTAGCTTCACATGGCCTTTACGTTCCAGAGCCGCATTTTCAAACATAGACAATCTCGCGACAAAAGACTGCACTTGACACAAAAAAAATGGCGTAATACTCAGATTGACTTAATTTCGTGACCAGATAAACCCACAGTTTTATCAACCAGTTCAGTGACTGTTTTAAACATGCAATGGGTTAAATCCCGTATCACAGTTGACTCATCTCTAAATTCAATACACCATTTTTGATAAGGAACTGGATTTAAATCAATCCAGCTACAAATGGGTCTTTTTATCTTCGTAAAATCATCAATGAGACCTCCCCACCCAGGGCGGGACTGACAGACTTGTACTGACTAAAATATACGGTGATTCTTCATTACCCCTTTACGTTCCAGGGTCTAGATTACCTCATAAGACAGTCCCGAATCCTGGCTGGTTTTGACCCTCTAAAGGCCGGGCCATCAGATTTCTGACAACTCTTTGAGGCGCGCGTGGAACACGACGCGCTGTAGTCCCGGGCATGGTATAAGATCGGACGGCAAGTTACCCATTACTCGCTGTCCGAATGCCCGCGCCCAGGGTGTAAGGCCTAGACAGGATTGATATAGGTAGTGATATAATTTAGCAATAGTACCATTCATGATAAAAAACGACGGAAACTACCTATCTTACAGAACAGAAATCAAAGAGAAGTAGTCGAAGTAGATACTACAATAGCTCACTCGGCTGCTATTGTAACGTCTGATACACGAAGCGGCCGATAATGTAGTCGTTAATAAGGAAATAACAATATACAGCTGTCATTCGACACTCGTTCCCATCGACCATAGTCCTGAGACCAACAGTGTTTGTCTCAAGTCAGAATAGATTGAATAAAACAGTACCTTTTGTAGTAAGTACATCCATCCATTCCTGATTTTGTGGTCAATTTTGAGAAATCCAAAACATATAACGTAATTATCACTAATAGTGATAGTCTGGATGGTCGCAATAAGGGAATGCAAAATTCGCGAGATTGGGGCTCAAGCGAGAACTCGCAAGTTTGTGAATAACAATACTGTGAGATCTCGCCAATTTCGATCTCTAGTGCAATCTACTTAAACTCGCGAGATCTCGCCTGTTTTCGTCCGAGATGCTGAGATTTCGCAAGAACGAGATTGCATTTCCTAGTCATAATGTCTATTCACAACAGTGCCGGATAAAGCCGGTGCGGGGCCCGTAGCAAATGTAACCATGGGGCCCTAGAGTTACATTGCCTTTTTTTCAGCGGTAAATCCACGGTGTCCTTCAATAGCCCTTTACGTTCCGGGGTCACGGTAATGAGATACGTCTCGCGACCCCCGCAGGCTTAGGCCCTCTGACACTCTTTGAGGCGTGCGTGGAACACAACACGTCGTCGACCCCTGGTCCATGGTCGGACAGCGAGTCGCCCATTACTCACCACCCACGCGCCCGCGCCTACGGTGGCCGGAGATCGTCTGCCGACGTCCGTCACTGCAGCTGGGGTGAAGGGAGGATGCTGTCCTCTCCCTCATGCGGCCCGCCTCCTACTTCGCGAGCATGACTGCCTCCCGAAACTTCATGCGGTAGGACGGACGCCGTGACGCCTATCCAATCACTCCTCAAAAAGGGGTCTTACCGCCGCGATTGTGGCGTGCCCGGACCTGGGTTGCGACAGTCGTTCCCTCCATACTGCCCTGAGATCGCCCTTGAGCTCTTCCCGGCGTGCCTTTACTTCTCGAATCAGCGGGGTTACACCCCGGCGCTACGCCTCCACGCGCCACTCATAGCCGCGATGGAGGACAATCGCCTCCAAATCCCAAGGCAGCAATCCGGCAAGGAGGTTGGCCGATTCGCTGGCGATCGTGCGATATCCCCGGATCATCCGGATAGCCATGACCCCCTGGCATGCGACCAGCTTTAGTGGTCGCGTCCGGATGCTAATCTGGGCCCACACTGGGGCCCCGTAGAAGGCCATGGACCGCACGACGCCGGCCTATATCTTCCTTGCATGAGGCGTTTGGCCCACTGAGATTGGGCAGGAGTAGCCTGAGGGCGGCCGCTGGAGGCTTTGGGGCAAAACTCTCAATACGAAATGCCTCCATGTGGATTGCATTGCTTCGATATAGCCATGTAATGATTTCTACAGAGCGTATCCTGTTTTAAGGTCTTGAGGAGACGACTGTAACGAGGCGATAGTAGTGACAGTGTGGCCAATCGCTCACTTTAAGAATAGCCAAGGTGTATTACATATTTGTGATATTTTTTTTGGGTTCAGGCGCGGGGCCCCTCAAAGCGCGGGGCCCGTAGCATTTGCTGCCTCCTGCTATATGGCTAATCCGGCACTGATTCACAAGTTACTTTAGGTTGCGATGAAGTGCCAATAAATAGAGATGTAAAACTTACATAGTTGATGGTTCTGACTTACCCTGTAACAGCACTTCAAAATTATTTATGTGGTCTAGAATCCTAGCCAAACTATGTGCCTCTTGGCTATCTCCCAAACTTTAAATTGAGGCGCCGTTTAATATCAAGCCAAGAATTTCAACTGCAAGCGATATTAAAACGCTATTCGGTTTCAAATTGACTGTAACTTGTCATAAATCACACAATTCTTGATCATTTGCAAGTCTTGCAGAAACTATAAAATTCAGAGTTTCGCTGAGTATTACGACAGCAGTGATTTCTCAATAAAACAAGGTGGATGACAGTAATATTGCAAATGAGAATCTTGCGTCGCCACCATTTGCGGTTGAGGCAACAGAAGCGCGAGAAGGAAAGAATGATTTTAGAAACTATGGGGTGCCACCCCTGTAGTCTACAATAGATTCAATGGAACAGAAAGCCAGTGAATAGTAACCATTGTTCTGAAATGCAATGCCTGGCTACAGTCCAGGATATGTAAGACAGTTTATTATTGTACGACCGAGATAGCTTTGAAAGCAAAGTACTCTGGTTAATATAAACATTGTTACGAAACTGGATATCAAGCTCACTCTTTGACCACTGTTAATGTTATGCGATGAAAAACAGTGATATCTGATGTTTTTGTCTCCAATAATGTTTAAACTTTCAAAATCATTATTCAAATCAATCCTTTCACTTCAAAATTAATGCTTAAAGAAAGCATTTAGAGTAATAAAATAAAATCGTCAAACATAATTAAGAATTAATCAATAACTGCAGCAACTGTGACGGCAGGTTCTCGTTTCATTTTGAAAAGCATAAGACTGCGAATTTCACGTCTGGTGTCTAGGTCACCGAATGAAAACCTGGTTTTGTCACAACATTTATCAATAGAAGAGATTTCAGTAGAGAGCGCCTCATGGACAAGAACAAATAGTTTTGTAAACGTTGCAATAAACGCTTTTAACCCTATACTTGACATTGTGTACTTAAATGCACATTGAATTCAGATTTTTTTTTAAACAAAATATTACATCGAATCGTTTTAATTATAACTCCAAGTGATTTTCTATACGTCTGTTTACATGAGAAAAAGAAATCTATATTTGTCTGGCTCACACTTTGTCAGTGGTGAACAAAATGGCGAACCGTCCGTCAGAGCCTGTGCATTGCTCTGTAAGTATCGTATTTTATCTCACTTAGATTAAGTTAAATGTATGAAATTGCTATAATTTTACTTTCTGCAAGCTTTACGCAATAGTCTGCTTAAATTATTTTTTTGATATCTTTTTTGCATATACAGTAACTCACGATTTTTGTAAGGTGTGCATTTAAATACACACTGCCGGGTGCAGTGTGAATGGCAATTTATTTGTTGTGTATATTTAAATGCACACTGCCGACGTCATAGGCGATTACTACTTGTGAATGTTATGTTTATAAATGCTGTCCTACTACATGCTCGAGCCTTTCTTCAGACAGAGTTTTTTTCATAATGCATGACAACAATTCGTATCACACTTTCCACCAAATTCCTTTGCTTTAGCTTGCAATACTTTTATTTCAGATGACTAGAAGTTGAAAAATTCTAGCGTTGGTGCCTAAATGTGGAGCTAAGTCTGATGTAGAATCTTGCGAATCTTCGGAAGATGCATTCCAGATGTGCAGACCTCATCAAGATGTCTCCGAAGACAGTTCCCCGGACCCAAAAAATGGGTCCTCACTCCACAAGTTGTTCATTCGTGTTTCACTATCTAGCCTAAAATGAGTTTCTGCGCTATTTTTTACTGCTCCCTCGGTGGGAGGAAGATAAGAGATATCAAGCATGATGGTGGCCACCGAATTCAAGAATCACTTATACTTGTGGGCATTGAGGGAGACTTTTTTAGCTGGAGGCCCATTCTACCTCAAGATGTAGGTTTCACTTGACTTTGTTCATCTTAGGTAGTGAAGGTAGGGGCTTGAAATGACTGCTGCTGGTTTTTGGATCTTTTGCGATATCAAATACAACTTTCCAAACGCGAAAAGGTCAAAATGTTGTTTCCCAAAATTACAGACTTTCAAGAGCGGTTATACCTCGGAATCTGTACAAGTTATGGAAATACTTACTGAATAATACTGAGTTTATTGAGCATTTATATTGTTCATACATGCTATGCCGTTTGGACGCATGGTTTCCGAGATATAAGCAAAAAAAACAAGAAAGGTAGCTGCAACCACCCCCCCTTCACCCCAGCTCAAGGGCTAGGGGCGGGGACTTTTAATAATTATGTTCACCTCCTAATTAGTCTAAACAATTACAACATAGTCTAAACAATTAAACATAGTCAAAAGTTGTGTTCCAAGAATTTCCCTCTATAACTGTTCGTGGACTGGGCTAATAGTTGAAGGGCGAAATTGCTATATAGATTTTTATACTAAGTACTTAAATAGTATTTAAGTTTTTCATATTGTTACATTCTTAGATAGACATGACAAGAAAACTTTGATCTCAGAGCATTAGGACTGAATACTGTGTTAAATAGTAATAGAAAAAAATGTTTTACTATGTCAATATCGTAACCGTATCGAACCTATATCCTAATGAATTTCAAAACCTTTTGATATTTTTCGAGAATAATGTTATTTTTATGTTATTGTTTCTTTTTTACATTAGTGATTACATGGCAGTGTGCATGTAAAGACACAGTTTTCTTTGTATGTTTTTTCTTGTCAGCTTGGCAGTGTGCACTTGAAGACACATAATATATCCTGAAAACTGAAATTCAGAGATTTTTTGTTTTATTTTTCCTGACATCCTTATGATCCAATTAACATAGGGAACTAGTAAAAGTTAATTTTTCTAAAGGTAAAATTCTCTGCCAAGTATAGGGCTAAAGCAGGTTCTTTTTTATGTAAAACGATTCTAAAAATTGCTTAACTGCCGTGTCTTGTTTGCCGAGTGTCTCAATCAGCTTAGTTTTCGTCTCAGTAATAACATTTTTAGACAAAGACTTCACAAGGTTAGTTTCGAAAATCTTCTTTTTTAAACGAGCAAGTAAAGTCTGTGGTCTAGTCCAACAAGAAGATACATTTTCCAATGTTTCAATCAATCAAAATGAAAAATCCAATGCACTTGATTCTGCTATTACACCTTGTGAATTTTGTCTCCATTCCTGCCGGGGTTGCGGGACTTACGGAATGACCATAGAACGTAAAGGGCTATTAAAGGACACCGTGGATTTTAGGCAGTACGAGTCTGACAGTCCCTCCCGCTCTGTCCTGGGTTCAGGACTCATTTGATGATTATAACACGATAAAAAATTATAGGTACTCCATCGGGTACCACGATAAAAAATTATACTATATAGGTTATACTCCATCGGATTCCAAAATATTCGCCAATGCCAATAAGTCTGTTCCTCTCAACAATGGTTCAGACCACGTCACACATACTCTTCCATTGTTAGTGAGCCTTATGCGTGCACAAATTTTATAATACGCCATTGTTTTACTCAGTGCTAGGATCGTAAACGTCTTGTAAACGTGAAACTGCCATTTTAAGCATGAGAACTTGAAAACATTGAATTCAGATGTATTGAAATTGATTTGGAGCTTGTTAATGTAACGTGGCTGATCTTGCATTGTTTTGAATTATAAGATAAACTTATATCTGTGTAAAGAAGGTCGTGAGACCAAAACATAGGTTTGAACAAACAAGGCAAGGCGACAAAAGGTTAACGTTATATTGAATTTATTGATATGGAAGCTCAAACAGAGAAGCTTGTTACCGTAAATGAAAATTTAAATTCGAAAGAAGGACAGGCTACACGTAATTCCATATTAATTATTTGTGATGTTTTAAAAAACCTAACAGTGAATAGATATTCTGTGTATTGAAACAATACTGGAAACTGGAAACTCTTAGATAAAGCAATACCTGGGCTACACAGAGGAAAATAACAGCAAAAACAATTGACATTTATAAGCAAAATGCAAATAAGTATGACACAAACACCGTCGTCGCATCACTACAGTATCGGCAAAATGCTGAATCGTATTGCATTACAAAAGAGGATGTATGTAATGTTTTCAAAGCTTAAATTAGGTTTCGTAATATGATAATATCACTTTGTACGTGAGTCATTTACTTGGGTCAGATTGAAGTTTGGACGACCAACTTGTGTAAAAACTGTAGTCTATTGTATGACTAATATCTCGTTTACATTACTTCGTAATTCGGTCGGTGTTATACAGGGAAACTCCATCAAAATAATTGCAGAAACAACAAACGGATGAGTCGGCAAGTGATTCCAGGAGGCTCTAATTTAACACTGTTTAATCACTTACTTGTTATGATCGAATTATTATCTTTCCGTTTATTGATTTGACACAAAACACATTGGTGTAGTAACATAAACCAAAGCAATCAAGTTGTCTGGAGTATTTTCTTCGTCTTTGCAAAACATCTATCATGTTTTGGACCTATGGGTTTTCTGCAATCTTTCTGGAGAATCATATTCCACATCCTCAATGAGCCTTTAGGTAAATGTTTTGCAGATCAAATTATGATCATGTATTCATGTGCAACCTCTTACAGCATAAGAAGTTCAATCCCATACATTAATCTCTTGACAAACTTATAACTTACATTCATTTAAGTCTCAGATAGCCCAACACTTGATAGAAAATAATACCTCTCTTCAACATAGTTTCAGACAATATTGTTCTCAGGCAAGTGACCTATTGTGACTTTTTTTGAGAATAAAGTTCTTTAAACTTTCCGTGCCATTAACTTCATTTTTAAGTTGTGAAAAGGAACCAATTTATCATATCTCTCAACAAATGTAGCTCCTTTTAGGAAGTCTCAGTGCGATATTTTGCAGGCGTCTACTTAGCATATAGTACCGTTTCCGCCTTCCATTTCGTTACCGTCTTGTCTTGTTGATTTTGTTTCTATACCGTTGCTTAGAATTTACTGTATCGTCTTCTGTTCATGTACTGAATATATTAACTTCATTAAAATCGTTAGGATCAGTCTTTTGAAAGGTTGATGTGACTTTTGTGTTCTTTTTTAGTTTCGTCAAGATGTAGTTGTCTTCCTTGTGATGAATTCATTGACTTATTTGAATTTGCCGGACTGATAATGTTTTGACAGTTTAGGTTCATTGGAATTCTGATACAATAGTTCTAATTCTATATTCGTATCACATATTTAATTAGAATAAAACAATTGAAATAAGCATAGGGTTGATGATTCAGGAAAGTTAAAAATAGGTGGTTGACTTCGTGCCGGTTTCGTTACTAAGTCAATCAATAGATCTGAATAATAGAAACATAATCAATTAAAGGCTTGATTGAAGAGTGTCCCACTTGGTCCAAAAAAACCTTGTGGCACCCCACATTCTAAATGAATTAAATACTTAATCACATACCAATTACTGGAACAAGCGTTCGAAAACAAAGTTCCGTAATTGATATTCTTTTATAGTCACCTACTTATAAGTAAATAGACCACAGCGGCTAACCGCATGTTAGTCACTAGTTCACTGGCTGTACCGATGATCTTTATAATGTAAACACAACAGCTATTAATCACGGCGATGTTAAACATAAACCAAATGCCGAACAAGAACTGATTGTAAGACATTTAAATATTCATAGAATACAGAAATTAGTACTCTTTACAAAATTGATACCACACAGTTGAGACATGGCTGACTGACTATAGTAGTCAGACAAGTTCAAAAGAACACATAAGTAACGGAATCTTAGCCACAACGTGCTTTCTCGGCAAACTATCAACTTTTAATTGTCAGTATCAAAGGAATCACAATTATATTACAGAAAATAAGTATCGATGACGACAACAAAAATGTTGTTTAGTAGCGGAATAAATATCCTGTCACGTAGCAGGAGAAAAATCAATATATACTTACGTATAAAAATGAAATCCTCGTGATAAAGATTTTGTAACACACACTGATGACAAAGTTACACGTTTTAATAACACAAATGCAGGTATAGTTTACACCGTTGTTCAAGAAATAATGGATTAAACTATTAACGTTTGTTTTACTGATAATAGTTTAGAAGCGACGCGAAGGAGAAAAGCGTCCTCCCTCCACGCGAGCTAGTGAGCGACTGATGACGTTCTGTGCGGTGCGCCGGTTGACTCAAGCTGAGCAACAAAACGTCGTAACTTCAGCACAAGTTCTTCAGCTAATATAACTAGTATCTTCTACAATTTAGAGTTTATTCTTGTTTGTGTCAAAATCAAGTTCTACTGCTTTAGTTTCGCTCCACATGCACATTGTGTATGCCACGGTCGTACACACATTTCTTTGACTCGAGAGAAAAGGCGAAAGGACATTGCAGCGTGAGTCCGTTCGACTTGTTTGTATTTGCCACGTAATTTAATAAATCAGAATGTGTTACAAGTATTGAAATCATTTCGTTCATTATTATAACTTGCAACTTGATAGGAATATGACATATCTGGCTTAGGTAATAAAAGCTTGTTTCTCTCCAGACATTTCCAACATTCCTCTTCTAATTCCATTTTGTTTATTACTCTTCTTACAACTACAAAGTTGTTTGCTGTTTTAACTATATTTTCCAGTCGTGCTTAATCTTTTTTTTGATCCAAATGTTTGGAACTCCAGTTTTCTCTCTTTTCTTATTAGTCTCTTTCTATGTTACCTACTCGAAGACTGTATTATTAGGTACTGAAACCTTTTGAATTTGATATTCCTTGTTACATTGCTGTTGACTACTAGAAGGCGCGTTTTCATAAGGCAAGTGTTGCATACGAGGATGTCGTCACATTTGCATACAAGTAGTTTTAATTGGAAATATATTTTGTAAATTGCATGCTTCTACTTGCATAGTTCCCAATTAATTAGTTTGACAGTTATTTGAAACAAAATGTACAAGTTAAAACTACCGACACCTTGCCACCTCCTCTTTTTAATTGAAGTTTGCACAGTCCATCCATAGGTTGTCTGGAAGATATCGCTATTAGCGATAAGACCGCGATTGTAACCATAGAATTAGTAATGATTATAATAGTTGTGTAACAATTTTGGTGTACAATAATTTATATTCTATCTATCTACCTTGCAATGTCTACTTTGCATGGGGTTTGTTGAAGTTGCTTATGTAAAATTGGCACCTAGTATATACAAGTAACATGTATGATGAAAACGCGTCTTACGTCTGTGAATGGTGATTTCTGAATATTCAGGATTAAATGAAGACGTTTTTGAAGAACCCTGGATGATAAATATTATTTCAAGACCAGCTGCAGCCTATTGACTAGAAGAAAAATAAATGACTTACAAAGGCTCTAAATATTTTGTTGGAGTATCAAAACACGAGACAGATTTTACTAGAAAGAAGGCTGCTGACTTCGTTTGGAGCTTTGTCTGTTACCAATCAACGACCGAATTTGCTTATCGGATTCTTTAAGATGTCCAATCAAACGCAGCCGTCAAAAAATTAAAAATATCAAAAAAATTATCCGAACGAGGATGGGATCAGTGGCGAATTTGCAGTCCTAGCCAATCTAGGCCCCACAGCATGTGCTGCCCCTTTCTCAGCAACCATCATTATGGACATAACGTACGAACTTTTTTATTACGTGCGATATTATTTATATTTTAATACGCAATAGTGATTAAGAAGTGAAGAAAAGCCTTTAATATATTAAGTTAATTTGCATTTGAGTTATTTCTTGTTAATATTGTTTTGACACGATTTGCCGCCCTTAACATCTGGCCACCCTAGGCCCGGGCCCACTGGGCCTTAGGGCAAACCCGCCACTGGATGGGATTGAGATTGAATATTAATTCTGGTCGTTAAAGGACTTTATAAAGCAAAGAAGCAAGGCCAGGTTTCTATTAAAAACATGCTTCAGGGAAAACTCGAGGGGTGAGGTAGGTATACGTAGCCCGATGAACATGTGGACCACTGCGTTGAATAGTTTCTACATGAACGGAGATTTGCGCACGCACCGACTCGATGCCCGCTCAGCTGGAAGACTGTTGTGACCATCCTTCTTTAACGTCCATTATGTGGAAAATTATCTATTGTGGGAAGTTTATTGACTGGAATGTAATGGTGACTTTGGTGACAGGGCGACATGATCAGGGGGTCTACCATGACTCGTATATTCTCAATATCATTGTCATTTTAATAGGTTTCCACCGCGGTTTCGCTATTCAGTACCCACTGGTCGTAGCGTAATGCTATATATAGCCTATAGCCTTCCTCGATAAATGAACTATCCAAAACAATTTTTTTCCCATTCGAAGTAGTAGTTTCTGAGATTAGCGCGTTCACCCAAACAAACTATTCAGCTTTATAATATTAAGTTTTTTTTTTTTTTTTGGCGTGGTAAAATCATCAAATGAGTCCTCCCACCCCGGGCAGGGCGGGAGGGACTGTCAGACTTCTACTGACTAAAATCCACGGTGTCCTTCAATAGCCCTTTATGTTCCGGAGTCACGGTAAGGAAATAGTCCCGCGACCCCGGCAGGCTTTGGCCCTCTGAGAGGGGGGCCCCGTCATTATGCTGACGCTCTTTGAGGCGCGCGTGGGACACAACGCGCCGTCGACCCGGGCATGGTCCATGGTCAGGCAGTTGCCCTTTACTCGCTGCCCGCATGCCCGCGCCTACGGTGGCCGGAGATCGTCTGCTGACGTCCGACGCCGCGGGCGCCTACCACTGCGGTTGGGGCGGAGGGAGGACGCTGTCCTCACTCTCAAGCGGCCCGCCTCCTCCTTCACGAGCATTACTGCCTCGCAGAAGGTGGAGACCGCTTCCCACTCCGTCTCGCCCCGCAGCATGGCCGCAACCAATGCCGGGCGCGAGAGGTCTCCGCCTATCGCCGCCGTGAGGACACGTCGGTGCTCTGCCCAAGCGGGGCAGTCTTGCACCGTATGCTCCCTTGTGCCCTCCGAGCGATCTTCGCAGTGGTGGTACCCAGGCGTTTCCTCCTTCCCCATCAGGCACAGGAACCTCCCGAAACTTCCGTGTCCGGTGAGGACCTGTGTCATCCGATAGGTCAGGACGCCGTGACGTCTCTCCAGCCACTCCTCAAAGAGGGGTCTTACCGCCGCAGTTGCGGCGCGCCCGATAATATTAAGTATAGGTTAAAAATGATCGAATTATGCTTTTTTGAATACTTAGGCCCAGTAGTATCGGCCCAGACTTTGATTTGAAACTTGGTTTCGAACCAAGGCTGGCGCATTACTTTGTGTAATTTGTTTCATCAAAACTGCTCTCAAAACTGTGAAGGAAAATATCGTGAAAAAACCGGAATGTCCTAGAACCAAAAATTCGAAGACATGTGACATTCACCAACACGTGAACCCGCATTGGGTCCGCGTGGTGGATTATGGCCCACTCCCTCTCACAGCGAGTAGGCCTGTGTCCCAGCAGTGGGAACATTTATAGGCTGATGATGATGATAAATGAATGATTTTTAAAATGAACAATTTAAAAACACAATGGACACCCTACAATATGCCATAGGGAGGTTCCTTGGGAGGTCCAAGATTGTAAATAATTAAGACAGAAGGGTAACGTAACCAGTGGGCTTCAAATGGGCAATGAACCAAGTGGACATTGTTTTCATAAACGTGGGTAAAGAAAGACTCTCTTGTAGATGCGAACAACAATAAAAAACTTAAAAAAAAAGAAACAGACTTCGAAAAAAAACAAACACAAAAAAGTGTAAAATAGGTACCTATGTAATTTTTCTTTCGGAAGTCGGTGGCTTTGTTATTTATTTCTTTGACTTCAGTTATTAAAAATATTTTATTTCACCCCTCTTTAATCAACAAAAACCGGCCAAGTGCGTGTCGGGCCACGCACAGTGTAGGGTTCCGTAGTTGCCCATCAAAATACTTATGCGAATTATCTAAACTGATTCGCTGAATTTAATTTTAAAAAGAAGAATTTTCAAAATCGGTCCAGGAGTCTTTGAGAAATCGGGGAAAATACATAAAAAAAAAGATTACGACGAATTTAGAACCTCCCCTTTTTTTTGAAGTAAGTTAAAAATAGTTGACGATAAAAACCTACCTATCCCCAAAAAACATACCGTAAAAACATACCTATTAAAGCTGTAAAAATAAAGTTGACAAACTTACATTTGCAGTTGAAGAGCATGTTCTCCGATACATTTTGTTTAGGAAAAAATGTTATCCAAGTACATTTTATAAGTTGGCGGACAGACGGACGGACGGACGGACGGACGGACATGGCGAAACTATAAGGGTTCCTTGTTGACTACGGAACCCTAAAAATCGGCCTTTGAATAATCATCGCCTTTGAAAATGCGCCATCTAACTACGAATCCATGCAGATGAAGTCACGGGGTATCCATTATTGTTTTATAATAAAATGTTATCCAGGATGTAACAAACACTTTTCTGAAAACCGCATCAAAATCGGTTCAGACAAACGCGAGATAATTGCTGGCAAACATACATACATACTGGTTGAACTGGGAACCTCATTTTTTTGAAGTCGGTTTAATGATACAGGTCGATAGAAGCCTTAATAAAAAGATGTAAGTAGGCACGATTCGTAAAATAATAACAGATACAAATATATAATTTGAATTGTAGAGGGATTTGTTAGGGAACTTTCAGACTTGACTGACCAAAAACAAACTGTTACAATTTAATCATCATCATCATCATCAGCGTACAATGTTCCCACTGCTGGGACACAGGCCTCCTCTCTTGTGAGAGGGAGTGGGCCATAATCCACCACGCGGGCCCAGTGCGGGTTGGCAGATGTCACATGTCTCCGAATTTTTGGTTCCAAGACAATTTAATGCTCATCAATAATTCTTTTTGTATAAGTAGGTATATCAAAATAGATGCTCACCAAAATATCTAAAACTCGCTTTAGCAATATTTCAGGGACACCCCGAAGTTCGGTTCGGTTAGGTTCCTTTAAACCCTGCAAACAAAGTAGGAAACCCCGCAAAGTAGTTCAAAAGTGCCTCTTTGATGGCCTAATTGGAATAAATGATTTGACTTTGACTTTGAGTAGGGCTCCGTAGACTCTGCTTGGGTTGTTTTTTTTTTTTTATTACAGAAAATAGGTTAATTTCTAAGTACAATACTTTATGATACACAATTTGGTGATCATTAATCCATTCTGGCAGATATTTCGATTTTTTGGTTTTAAAATAGGTACTTTTCTGGTAGGCGCTTATTTAAACACAAGCCAAAACCAACCTGTTCCTTTAGTTGCCTTTTGCGTTCCAGGGCCGTAAAGATCCAATTCGTGTCGTTACACGTTTTTTAGATAATACTTTTGCACTGATAAAAACAAATTGCACCTGTAAATACCTATGTTCTGACAAATCAGTAATCCGACCCGTCGTCATCATGAAAATTCAAATTATTGCACCACGTAGTGAATAATATGAAGTATTTTAATACCTTTAAGGAAATCCTACTTACATTATAATTAATGTGAAAGTTTCTGTGTTTGTAACTCAATCATGTATTTTCAACAGCTGGGGAGGAATTCGTCTACCGAGCGCTCGTCCATACTAAAAGAGAAAACGTTTTCCTACCCCTAAATGTTATCCTATCTCAATGATTTTTTAGAATGCTTCTTACACAGTAAAAAACTAGGTTTATAGGTTTTCTTTTTTCAAAATTTATAATAGTTTGTAAGTTACAGGCGCCTAAGTGTTACTTTTGAAAAAAAGAAAACCTATAAACCTAGTTTTTTACTGTGTCAGAAGCATTCTAAAAAATCATTGAGATAGGATAAAATTTAGGGGTAGGAAAACGTTTTCTCTTTTAGTATGGACGAGCGCTCGGTAGACGATCCTTAAGACCAGACTTGAATGAACGAGATGGCGCTAAACGACTTGTATAGCTCTGTCACTTTCACTCGCCGAAAAAGCCTGGTTTTAAGAGGATTGTATAGCGGATGCCTTTTCAAAAAATAGGTATTTAGAAAAACTCGTGCTGTCCCTCTCGCGCGTTGAAAAACCCCCGATCGTGCGATAGAGAGCGTTGCAGCTCGCGACTGACTGTGAGTATTTTTTATATGAAATTTGTCTCTCGGGAGAAAACGTTTTACACATACTAAAACATGTCCAATCTCTTAGATTCTGGTGTCAATCGTTTCAGCATATTATATTCTAGGTTTGTAGGTTTTGCTTTTTTTCTAAAACTTCTTTGTTTTTAAATTACAAAGGTTTTACTTCAATGAAGATTTTGTCATAAAAATTGTAACTTTTAGGCGCCTGTTACTTTCAAACTATTATAAATTTTGAAAAAAAGAAAACCTATAAACCTAGTTTTTTACAGTGTCAGAAGCATTCTAAAAAATCATTGAGATAGGATAACATTTAGGGGCAGGAAAACGTTTTCTCCTTTAGTATGGACGAGGGCTCGGTAGACGATAGTCTTAAGACGTTGTAATACCCCCCCAGTGGCCTGCCATGACGTCTTAGTAAAGCGAGAGCATTGTGGGAACGAGATGGCGCTAGACGACTTGCTATAGCTCTGTTTCTTTCCCACACTGGAATGACCCCTGCTTTAAGACGTCCTATAAAACTCCTGAACTACTTAATTTGTATGATACGTGGTAGTGCTGTTCTCTAATGGCGTATTATCATTAGTTGTTAAAGCCCGCATGCGGGGTGCGAGAGATTTCTGTAACGCATGCCACAGGGCCCAAATTAGGGGAACCGTTTTCATGGGTCGATAGCCCGCGTGCGGGGTGTAGGTAAACCTCTGTGTTCGTCGCCATTTATTGACAAGAGTGGCAGACTCGCATGCTGTATATCGTCTTGTGACTTTAATTGGTTGTTATGTCGCATGCGAGGACTCCCCGAATGCTGTAACCCGAACGAGTAAACGACCAAAGAAACTGCGCCATAAGAGCAGCTTACAGCCTTGCGGGCAACGTTGCCCCAGCGTTACGCAATGCGGTTCACATAATACATTAACTTACCAACTAAACAGGATAGCTCTTATAATTTCGTAGAAAAGTGGCTGTGAAATACAGGCGGACAGACACACAGACAGACAGACATGACGAATCTATAAGGGTCCCGTTTTTTGCCATTTGGCTACGGAACCTTAAAAAACAAACGAATTGAGATCCTCCTCCTTTTTTAAGTCGTTTAAAAACTTAATATCGTAGGTAACAAAAAAGATTTCGATATTTTTATGTGTACAAGTTGTTACGGAATCTTCCATGTTGGTAAGAGAGTCCTACTCGCACTTGATCGATTTTTACATTGTACGAGTATGTACAGACGCCAGCAGGTCAACCTACCCGAATCTGTCAGATTTTACCAATCAAACATTAACCTTCTACTCTTGTGATAAGGTTGAAAATCTTTTAAAGACAGATTGAGGTAGGTTGATGTGCTGACGCTGGCGTATGAACGAACATGACCTTATCAATGAAAGTCGATCTAGCGACTCTACAGCTTTGATTCAGAATGCTTTTTTATCTCTTATCAGCTTGTACGTGACTAAATTATACATGCTTGATTGCTGATTAATTTGGCAGAATCAATGATTTAATTATATTATCAGTCCTTAGTGTTGATACGTCGATCTGAATAATTTCGTCTTTGTTACAGCTATGAACTGTACTGACTAAAATCCACGGTGTTCCTTCAATAGCCCTATATGTTCCGGGGTCACAGTTACCTATTTTCACGGCAGGCAATTGCTTGTCCTCTATGGGGGTCCCGTCTGATTGTTGACAGGTCATTGACGCGCGTGAGGAACACGACGTGTCTGCGACATTGATATCCAGATATTACTTCCCACCCAATCTTGCACAGGAACCTTCCGAAACATCCGTGTCTGGCGAGGACCTGCAACAGGTGGAAGGTGACGACGGCCACTCTTCAAAGAGGGGTCTTACCGCCGCCATTGTGACGCCACCCGAAATTCTCTCAACATCGCGTAATTCGAACGTGTTGCTTTTTAAAATTGATTCGATTGTGGATTGTGCGCTCACTTTGGTGAAGTGAGCTCGTAAACGTTACGGAATAGCACTAATCCTATGAGGTAATATGGGAATCGAATCTCACGTGTAAAAGCACACGTGAAGTTCGATTCCCTTGCAGCATTCCCATTTCCCATAAAGCTTCCACAACCAATATCGGTATATTGTAGTTCACAACCTCTTCAATCAATTTTTTGTAATAGGTACTACTGTAAGTAGATATTTGTATACCTAATTATTATTCATATCAATAAAAAGGTTTCACAGATTAACAAATGTACCAATCAAGATCGTTTAATAAAATCATTAAACTTATGAAAATCGTGGATCAAGACAGATAAGATTACACAAAATCTATTGCATTACAAAGAGGGCATTATATCTCGCGAGGTGAAGTTTTGACTGTTATCAGCACAGATATCACCTGGACTGATGATGGCAGTCCAGTTGGCTGCCAGTGTTGATATGCTACGGTTGTGCTCACTTGGGGTCCTCACCATCCTGCTTGCAGGTAACATATTGTTCATTTTAGTGTAAGGTAGGGTTTTTTTTTAATGGCATCTCGGAGTTCTACATAGAGGAGGTTGTGAGCTTTTCTGTCGATGCCTTAAAAATGTAAGGCCCCCAGCCAGGGTCTTAGAACTAAATTTAAAACTAAGCGGGCACCCCCTGTGGGGTACGAACCTCGGCTTAGGGTGTCGCTGGTACTAAGGTAGGGGTAATGTCTCAAGAGGATCTAAAGGTTGATTGAAGGAACAACCGGTGGTTTTTAGTAAGTCAGTTTTGACAGTCCTTTCGGTTTCACCCAGAGAAAGAACGCATTTAATAACTTTCTTAAAAAAAGAAATTAAGGACCGAAACGAAACAACAAAGGACCGAAAACCTGGATTAATAACTTATTTACGGAATACCGGGACAGATGTTCTATTAATTGAGTTATAGGGACAATTGTCTCTTTTATCGGTATACCAGCACAAATATACTGAGACCGGGATATTGACTTCTTGCCAGGATACCGGGCCAAACAAACAACTTTTCGTCTGTAATAAGGCAAGTAACTTACTGGGGATATAATGATACCTACTGTTGAAGTTTCATTTTTAGACCTGAGTTTAGACCCCTACAATAAATTAAGTACTTGCGTTGACTGAAACATCCAACAACCCTCTAACTGATATGAGGCCATAAACTTGAACATAGACGTTAATTAATAGGAAACAATTAGTTCCTCGTTCACCGGAGGAGCTTTTACAATTTACCTTACATTATACGCAGTAAATACTTCAAGTACCTACGCTATAAATAAAATTTAAAACAAATCTAGAATTATCTCAATATTCAAATAAGTACAGATAAGATGAAATAGAAAATACTCACACGAGCAAAAGTATGGAATTACTTACTCCGATTTCGCACGATCTTGAGTACTAAACAACTACTATTTTAAAGGCTAAAGTTTAACTGTTAGGTAAGATTCACACCAACCGGCCGGGCCCGGTGGCATTTTACAATGCGGTAAAGAACATTGAAATCTATCAACAGTAAATTCAGTTCATATTTGCATGCAACTTACGGGACACGTCGCTACGTGTCGCGGAATGCCGACGGAGATAACTTTGCAAGCAAACATGAACTGTATTTACTGTTGATAGATTTCAATGTTCTTTACCGCATTGTAAAATGCCACCGGGCCTGGCCGGTTGGTGTGAATCGTACCTTAGCCTTAGCTTTAAATTGATACCAAAATCATTCAAATCACGCAACTATTTAGGGAGTTATCCCGGATCAATGCAAAAAAGATTCCATATATTTGCTAAGTAAGAAAGATTCCATACATTTGCTAAGTAAGAAAGATTCCATACATTTGCTAAGTAAGAAAGATTCCATACATTTGCTTGCTATAGTTGAACTTTATTTTAGAACAACGAATAGAATAGGACCGAAAACCTGGATTATAACTTATTTACGGAATACCGGGACAGATGTTCTATTAATTGAGTTATAGGGACAATTGTCTCTTTTATCGGTATACCAGCACAAATATACTGAGACCGGGATATTGACTTCTTGCCAGGATACCGGGCCAAACAAACAACTTTTCGTCTGTAATAAGGCAAGTAACTTACTGGGGATATAATATAATAATAATAATAAACCATTTATTTTCAGGTAACAAAGACCCATAGATAAATACCTTAACCTAAGTATACATACGTTTTATAACAATTGTATTAGTAAATATAACTTAAAACTATGTTAGTATCACTGATTTGCACTAAGTCTTTGTGCGTTCTGGTGGCACTTGTCCGCGAAAACGGCGAAAAACCACATCCTGTGGCCAAAAACTTTCTTCCATCACCTGAGGCAGGTAGCATGTTGGTACGCGCACCACAAACGCCTTAAAGTTGACGTTGCGATGCGACTCCAGCAACTGCACTCTCGGCGAGTAATTCAGCCTTTGGCGCACATACTTCGCGATGTCTTCCGCGTCGGTGGTGTAATGGAGACGCGAAATATACACCGGGGTATTCGGCTTCGCAGCACGCAGTTTCATGTTAGGCTCTATAGGAGCCTTGCCGCAGCGGTTCTTACAGCTCTGTCGGCGCTTCCTCCTTTGCACCGTCACAAAGCCGTCATCAGCCCGTTCCGTGTCCTTTGAAGACATGGGCTTAGCGGGGGGAGCAGGGGGTGTGACCACCGGGTTCAATGGTCGCATCGGTCGGGCAGCGCGGGGAGGAGCTGCAGGGGCGGGGGCAGGGCAGCGAGGCACACTTGTAGCGCTCATCGCTGGCTCAGCAATCGACGCCGGCGACAAAACTGCTGACGCAAAACTCGTGACCGATGTATCGAGGCAGCCTACACCTCGGCGCGTATTCACGTTACTTACACGCGCCGCCGGTGACCCAATTAACGCCACAGAGTTGCGCAACTCATCGAGTTCTGAGCGCAGGTCCGCAACGGTGTTCTGGGATGTCTCCAACTTCCTCTGTACGTCAGTCAGACTTGCCTTCAAAGAAACAATGTCCCTCAACAGGCTCGTAACGTCGACGTGGTCGAAAGTGACTGGGGGTAACTTATTCAGATCCCTCGCCACAAACGTCGGCACGTCGTCTGGATCGGTAGCCTTAAGAAGCGTGATGATATCTTGCAATGATATCTTATAATGATACCTACTGTTAAAGTTTCATTTTTAGACCTGAGTTTAGACTACAATAAATTAAGTACTTGCGTTGACTGAAACATACAACAGCCCTCTAACTGATATGAGGCCCTATCATGACTTTTCACGTTTTTGTAAAACGTACCTAAACTTGAACATAGACGTTAATTTATAGGAAACAATTAGTTCCTCGTTCACTAGAGGCGCTTTTAAAATTTTCCTTACATTATACGCAGTAAATACTTCAAGTACCTACGCTATAAATAAAATTTAAAACAAATCTAGAATTATCTCAATATTCAAATAAGTAGAGATAAGATGAAATAGAAAATACTCACACGAGCAAAAGTATGGAATTACTTACTCCGATTTCGCACGATCTTGAGTACTAAACAACTACTATTTTAAAGGCTAAAGTTTAACTGTTAGGTAAGATTCACACCAACCAGCCGGGCCCGGCGGCGGAATTTTACAATGCGGTAAAGAACATTGAAATCTATCAACAGTAAATACAGTTCATATTTGCATGCAACTTACGGGACACGTCGCTACGTGTCGCGGAATGCCGACGGAGATAACTTTGCAAGCAAACATGAACTGTATTTACTGTTGATAGATTTCAATGTTCTTTACCGCATTGTAAAATGCCACCGGGCCTGGCCGGTTGGTGTGAATCGTACCTTAGCCTTAGCTTTAAATTGATACCAAAATCATTCAAATCACGCAACTATTTAGGGAGTTATCCCGGATCAATGCAAAAAAGATTCCATATATTTGCTAAGTAAGAAAGATTCCATACATTTGCTAAGTAAGAAAGATTCCATACATTTGCTTGCTATAGTTGAACTTTATTTTAGAACAACGAATAGAATAGGTATCAGATAACGAACCTTTAGTTGCTGATTGACATATCAACATCATCAGATGATTCTGGTAAATTCCACAACGGTTTATAAGCTACTTAGGTACCTTTGTGCAGATAAATTGTTACATCCGTATAATCCGGCTAATTTATTTAATGTTGATGGTATTTATTATTCATCATCATCATATCAGGATGTCTACTGCTAAACATCCGATACAGATTTCGAATTGTACCGGCTGGAGGTGGCTTTCATCCAGCGCGGTCTTGTGGTCTTCATCAGAGCCTCTACCATGAGTTGTCATTACGATACTCGATCATACGCATCGACCGCGTTTGGCGCTCTCATTGGTTGTGAGTTCATACAACCTTGGAGCGGGCCAATGAGAGCGCCAAACGCGGTGGATACATATGATCAACTGTCGTACTGACAACCCATGGTATGGGTACTGGCCCTATAGACAAACAGCAGACGACAACAGACGACAATCTTTATTGCTCAGCAGTCACTAATACATTTTCAACTTTATACCCCAGCGCGTAGAGTTGAAAATCTATTGGAGTTTACAGATCGTTTTCGTTTGTTTCGTTCGTTATCGCTCAGCAGTCTTTAATAGATTTTCAACTTTATGCGCTAGTGTGTAAAGTTGAAAATGTATTAGTGAGTGCTGAGCGATAACGATTGTCGTCTGCTGTTTGTCTATAGGGCCCTGATCGTCTGTCCATCTTGTGAGTGAACGTTTCACGCTGCGCTTGCCGGTGCGTGGTAGTCTTGGGCATTCTAGTTCACTACTGAGAGCGCTCAATTTAGTTCTCCGCTCTTAAACGAACTAGTTCGTTCTTCTAGTTCGTTAGTTCCTAGCTCGTAATAGAGACCGACCGATCAAGAGCGATCAAATCGTTCGCTCGCAAAGAGATTTCAGATTTAGTTTGTCTTTGTTCGCTCGTTTTAATACGGTTCCTGCTGCATGCGACAATTTGTGTAAAGTGTACGAAACGGGATGCGCGCATGATCGGTGAGCGAACGGGAGTATTATAGTGTAGTGCTGTCCCGCTCCCGTGCAACGATCTTAGTTCAGTCGATCTCTTTCATTCTGTCCGAACTACTGAACTACGGAGCGGGAAATGTGGGAGCTAGTTCACTAGTTCATCTGTGGGAGCAGTTCTTTCGAACTAGTTCGTTCGCGAACTACACAAGACTAGTGCGTGGTCTCCATTTGCGAATCTTACGGCCCGATCGGCCATCAGTTCTGAAACCGTCAGGCGTTTGGTCAGATTGCTTTTTTTTGTCGCGGTAAAATCATCAAATGAGTCCTCCCACCCAGGGCGGGACGGTTGCGGTTGTAAGACTCGCACTGACTAAAATCCACGGTGATCCTTCAATAGCACTTTACGTTCCAGGGTCACGATTACACGCAGAGAAAAGAATGCGAGAACTTCTGGTTACAACCGTGACAGCAAGACTCACTAGTTGACTTTACAACATTTCTAGTTATGAATACTATAGTAAGTCCTTGTTATCTCTACTACATACTTAATTAGTCCTTGTTATCTCTACTACTTACTTAGTAATTATTACTAGAAATGTTGTAAAGTCAACTAGTGAGTCTTGCTGTCACAGTTGCAACCAGAAGTTCTTGTACAGGTAGCTAGAATATCTCTGCGTGATTTTAAAAAATCTAAAACCCCACGTTTTTAAATATCCTAAAAATAAGAAAATAACCCTACGGGGTTACGGGGTTGAGAGAGGGGCCACTCAAAACGTGGGGGCGTATCTTTGCAAGTTACACCCACGATCTATTCACTTCATGTAAATATATCCCATAAATAATCCCTTAAATAATATACGCCCCCACGTTTTGAGTGGCCCCTCTCTCAACCCCTTAGGGTTATTTTCTTATTTTTAGGATATTTAAAAACGTGGGGTTTTAGATTTTTTTCTTTTAAGAAACTTGTGTTTGGTATATAATTAAGCGTCTGAATAATAGGTAATGTAGATTCGATATGAACATTGGACTATTAAATTGAGACCTTCGATTAGTAGTTGTCGATAAAATAATATTTGATTATTGCTGCTTGCTGCCATTGAAATTGTTTTAATAGGTACTTAAACATCTTTTGGACTCAAGGATTTTTTCAGTAAGACTCTGCTGTTCGGTCGCAGGACTTACCGAATTACCGTGACCCTGGAACGTAAAGGGCTTTTGAAGGACACCGTTTACTCAGTACGATCCGACAGTCCCTCTCCTCTGCCCTGAGTCGGAGAACGGTTGATGATTTTTTAAACATCATTCTGTCGAATCATTTTTACGTTGATGGTCGTTTTGCACTTTTTTAGACAAGCGTTCAACAGAATCAGATGTTAAAATTTTTGTGGTAAGGCGGTTATTCTCTTTATTAGTATTATGTTGTTTTAGCAACAACAAAAATAGATTATCTGTGAAAATTTCAACTATCGCTATCACGGTCTTAGTGATTGGGTTCCATTTTTTAACGGAACCCTAAAAATCAGCCATGACATCAAATTTTGAACTTTATCACAAAAGTAGAAGATTGGAGTTCGATTGGGATTTGATAGAAGGTAGGGTTGATGGGCTGTCGTCTGTACTTATAGGCAATCAACATGTCGCAAGCTTTATCAAGTAATTGGTGTTAGTATCTAATGACATAAATACAGTTACCTTGATTATAATTACTTATTTCTTGTATCAGGGCAATTGGGCATTTATTTACGTATGAAATGATATGCCAAGGGACACGAAAGTAAAAAATAAGGTATTTAACTGAAAAAATCTTACGAGACCGTCAGTAAAATTATATTTGCCACGTTTTACGTAAAAACAAAATTAACGACGAAGATACACTTTTAAAATTGGCAAAACGTAAAAACTCAAACAACAAAAAAGGAAAAACTGTACTTACGTACAATTTTTACTTGCTTCTGACGTCACGAGCTGAGCGAATATTGATGCATTTTATCTTTGTAAAAATGCGTAATCTTTTAAATATGTGTGTATTGTTTTCCAAAACTCTAGCTGGCGCCGGACGAAATTATACACGCGTTCATTAGGCGACCTTACGACTTCGGTACATATCCAGGTGACTATCGCAATACAAATCCATAGAGGTTCGTACACAGGCATGCCTCAATGTTTATCGAAGTCGTCATGTATCGGAGACTTGCGTCGCCTAGTGTACGAACGAAGGCGCTGCCCGCCCCGTGACAAGACACGGCTCACGGTATCAATTTCGTGAACTGGCCGTAATTGACGGACTACCTAAATAGATTTTCAATTTATTCATGCCTGAAATCAGCCTATTCTAGATAAAATGATAATACTTCTTTTCAGGTGGTGTAAGCAGTATAACGATAGACGAAGGGGGTGAATTTGGAATTTTTGTAGACAATACCGGCCACGATGTGGAAACTTGTATCTTAAGACCACCAAGTGAAAAGAAATTTGAATTTAAGCCTGGTGATAGAACCTACAATAATGATAAATATCAAATACAACCAAACGGAACCGGAATGGCATGTAGCGTACTTGTTACTCATGCAGATTCAAGTGATGAAGGAAAATGGACCATGACGTATGATCACGAAAATGCAAACTCTCGAACTGTCACAGTCACCGTCAATGTTAAAGGTAAGAATTTCAGAGAAGATTTTACAAACAAAAGATTTGATTTATTTCATCTCCTTGTATAGATCCTCTTAACGGCCCAACGAATTGACGTCTTTTTTAAATTAAAATTGTTATTAAATGAAAAACTGTCTTAACACTATTTAGATAGTGGTAACTTCTTTTCCATAACTCATAGTAGTTATGCCATTAAGTCCAAAAAAGAAAAAATAAAGACCTAACTTTGCATCTTTTTTGTATCGAGAAAATTTCATTGAATCGTGTTTTCATTTTTGTGATAATGAGAGTTTTCCCGTATGAAGAATCCACTAGATGGCAATACGTAGGCTTGTGGTCTATCTGCTCCGTGATTGGTTAATTTTGAAATTTCTGACAATGTCATGTCATACGGGAAAACCCTCATTTACATCATAATATAGTCAATAACTATATTCCAAGTTGTAAGATCTGTAGTCCAGATATGTACGAAGAAAAGTAAAAGATAAAAACCGTATTTGGACCAAGGTTGGAAAAAAAACAGTTTTTTTTTTTCAAATTTATAAAACAAAGAGTTCAAAATGTTTTAAACAAGTGTTTTTTTTTGTTTTTTTTTTTTTTATTTCCACCACACAAATTAATTCTACCTTTTTTGTTGATGTCAACGTATAAATCAATTATGTTTCATTTCTAGACTACATCTTTTCAATTTCGCCCTTTGTAATGAAATTTTTACGAAAAATGATCAATGGAAAAAAAACATATGATGTTTTTTTTCTAATAATTCTATGCATTATTCCATTATAATGCCAATAAAAGTTAAAAATATGACATAACAATGGAATTAGACTCAAAAGGTTTTATGTCAAACTATTTAGACTCCTGAATATTAATTTATTTTCATTTTATATGCATTCATCTGCATTGAAAAGTAGTTGAAACGAGTAATAAAAAACACTGTATAATTTCAAACTGTTTTAAACAGGTGTTTTAAAACAACTTGTTTTAATCATGCTAAGCCTGATTTGGACTGACCTATCCAGGTAATGCACCACGCGCGCCTCAAAGAACTGTTATTAATCTACTAGATTAGAGGGCCAAAGCCAAGTCTGACAGTCTCTTCCATCCCTCCCCGGGTGGGAGTACTCATTTGATGATTTTACCACGTTAAAAAAAAGTAATGCAATGATGAGAATGCACGCAATTTTTTAATTAGAATATACAAATTGAAAACGTGGTCTTGACTGCTGGCCTTTTAGAGAGACTAAGAGTCACTCAACGAGCAATGGAAACAGCTATGCTCGAAGGTCCTTTGCGGGATAAAATCCGGAACATGGATATTCGGCGAAGAACCAAAGTCACCGACATAGCTCATAAAATTTGCAAGTTGAAGTGGCAATGGGCAGGCCACATCGCTCGTAGAACTGACAACCGATGGGGAAGAAAAGTTCTCGAGTGGCGACCACGGTCCGGAAGACGCAGCGTAGGTAGGCCTCCCACTAGGTGGACCGACGACATCGTGAGGGTCGCGGGCAACCGATGGATGCAAGTGGCGAATTGTCGTTCGGTGTGGCGGTCTAAGGGGGAGGCCTATGTTCAGCAGTGGACGTCTTCCGGCTGATGATGATGATGATACAAATTATACTAGCGGTCTGCATGTTAGGCCCTTCGTCCACTATACGACTCAAGTTTCCGATACCTTACGACTTCAGTATCCAGGCGACTCTCGCAATAGAAATGCATATACGTTCGTACACATGCACGCGACGCGCGACTCCAATCGCGCGCTACCTATCTGCTGACATCGCGGCGACTTGAGTTTCCGCGACTTTCAAGATGGCGGAACAATTTATTTACCATTTTTAATTTTATTCACAGAATAAAGGGTTCCGTAGCATATTCTTGAATCATTTTTGGAAATTAATTATTTTAAAACGATAGAAAAATATTTACAATCCTCTATCAAATCATAATTTTGTATGCAGTTTTATTAAAAAGTTGGGAGAGATGTTTTTTTTCTATTTTATTGAATAAAATTTTAAATTATGTTATAGTATTTGGATTTGGATTAATGTTAGGTTCCCAGGAAATTAACTGTGAAGGACGGACTGTCACACGACTGATCTTATAAAGATTCCGTTTTTTTTTTAAACCTTCGGAACCCTAAAAAATATACTTTGATCGTCACAGTCATGTGTCAGCCATTTTATAAATTCATATTCTTGACCACCCATCATGACCTTTTGACGCGGTGCTAGTATCTATGTCGTTACATCAAATTGCATTATAAAAATTTAGTACCTCGAATTTTCCGCAGGTCATGAGTAGTGGCGAAACTCTAGTATCGGAAACTTGCGTCGCCTCGTGTACGAAGGTTCGTACACGAGGCGACGCAAGTTTCCGATACCTTACGATTTTGGTTTCCAGGCGACTATCGCAATACAAATCCATAGAGGCTCGTACACAGGTCGCGTCGCCGACATGCGTCGCCGACTCTAGTCGCTCGCTACTCATCTATCAAGATCGCCGATACCCAAGTCTTCGCGATTTTTAACCGACGAAAAATTTGTATCTATTATTTTAAAATTTATTATTAAAGTATCTGAGGTAGAAAAATATCCTTGTTTGTATCATTACAATTAATAATAATAAAGTTCCACAACTATCACACAACGCCATCTCGTCCCAAGCTAAGCAGAGCTTGTGTTATGGGTACTAAACAACTGATAAACATACTTATATATTTCTAAATACATAAATATAATAGATAAATTACACCCAGACACAGAACAAATGATCGTGCTCATCAAACAAACATTTGTCCTGGGTGGGAATCGAACCCACGTCCTCCGGCATAGCAGTCAGGGTCACTAACGACTAGACCAACAGGCTTGTCAAATTCAAAAGAATATTCTAATAGATAATTAGCATGGAATAAGCTTTTTTTTTAAGTGGTAAAATCATCATATTATTATTAAATGAGTCCTCCCGGAACCCCGGGCAGGGCGGGAGGGACTGTCAGACTCGTACTAACTAAAATCCACGGTGTCCTTCAATAGAACCTAACAAAACGATAGCGCGATCTAACTCGACGACAGCGCCATCTATCGAGCATGATGTCAAACTTTTTGCACTTTTATAAATTATTATGGTTTCGTTACAAACATTACTACTTTAACCCATTTTCGTCATGTATTTGCACATACGACAAAAATAAAGTAATTAAGAAAACGAAAACATTAAAAAAAACCTATTCAAATCTGAAATTTGAAACCACGGTCATCATCATAGCAGTAAGGGCGTCAGCGTTCCGGTGCAAATAAAAGAAAACTATAAAAAAAAAACCTAAAAAAAAATTGAATAAACCTCTAAAAACAACTGAAACACGAAAAAAGAAAAATTCTATGTTTACCTGGGGATTGAACCTATGGTCACCACCTTGAAAGTCAAAGCTTGAACAAATCGAGCTACCTTGTGTCACAGATTACCAGATACTGCACTTCATGTACTTAAACGCGCTAACTACCTACTGGCCGCCGGTCCATAGAAAGACCTTAGTGCAGCGGGTTGTCAAAGCCGCGCGACGCGCACGTAATACGCATATTTAGGTCGAATTGATGTTAGTTTTGAAATACTAAGATATAGTTGAAGAGATAAAAACTATTTTTTACGGTTTTCCTCGTGATGCAGAGGTTTTTTATTGTTATGAAAAATTTAGGTACGCGAAAAGGTAATGAATGTTAAAATGTAATGTAACGACAGTCAGTATTAATTATTTAATACTGTCGTTTATTATAAAGTTGTAGGTAGGTACATTTTTCATCGACGATTCACGTTTCGATTATTTTAAAAGTACCCACGACACAGGAAAAATTTCTGGTGTGGGACAATTTAAAAAAAAAAACAACATTTTCTTTCTTTTTAGAAGTGTATATTTTTATTTTCACTTGTTCCGTTGGCTGTCTGTAATAAAATCTTGATAAGTTGATAATTATATTTGACTTACTTCCCGGCTTCCGATTGAGCAGATAATAATAGGTACAGCCGAGTTTCGTTAACTCTCGCTATTACGAATTATCGAATGTTTAAAATTAATATCAAAAGGAAAAAAATGAAAAATAACAATATTTAGTGTTGATAAACAAACAAATTCGTATGAAAGTAAGTGGACTTTGTCAAAAAAAAACCCTAGGCACTAACATCATTGTCGACAGAGGCAGCCCTCGTAATTTAGAATATCCACGCAGCGGCGCGCATCTTCAAAGCGAAATTTACTTTACGTTTGTATGGTTAAGGCACATTTTCATTCGCAGCGTCTGTCAACTTGAAAGTGTAGGCTATTATAGCGGTAGGTATTGAACATTTTGTATGGAGTGAGTTATATGTAATATGTGCTTGTGTGTTGAACCGGTTGGCGCGGCGAAATTATGAACCATATTCTTTCTAGATTGATTTTTTTCCTCTATACGCGCCAATTTTTAATTCCAAAAATTTGAAATAGGAATGCGCTCGTCATTTTTAAAATAGAAGCATTTTAATTTATGTTATGAGATGTACATTTTGTGTTTTGTACAATGTATTATTAAGGTTGAATATAGAATGGTGACCGAATAGACGATTTGAGTCTTACGACTCGAGTCGCCGCTGTGTACGGATCGTGCGCTACTAGAGTCGCGCGACTTGGGTATTCGACTGGAGTATCGGATACCCGAGTCGCCTAATGTACGAAGGGCCTTAGAGTTTCTCTGTTATGTTTTCCAGTACACGTAGTATAGCATGACACCATAGAAATGGTTTTGTTGGCGGTAGAATAGACAAAGTGATAGATTGATAGATTTCTATCGACCAAAGCATGATTATTATAATCAGCCTATTGCCGTCCACTGCTGTCTGCTGAACGTACGCCTCCCCCAAAGGTTTACCTAAGCTTATTGATGTTTAAATGAAGAAAAAAATAATTCTATTCATCGTGCTGTAGTCGGGCAAAAACAGGCGCTAATTGTAAAAATAACTCGACGGAACTTTAAAAAGTAGAACAGAGATACAATTAATAATTGGTTATACTGCCATTGCAGCTGAACATATTGATGTGCTTTAGATATTTAAAATCAAATGACCAGTAAGAATAAAATAACCTATTGAGTAACTTATTAAAAGATGCTAAGTATTATCAATATTTCAGAATCCATAGAAAGCGAAGAAGACGAAGATGCAGGTATAGCACTCCTAAGCCTAATCCGCCATTCAACAAGGATTGGACTGTATATTGACATATCGCTAGACAAACAATCAGGTACAGAGGAGTGTTATGTCCGACCACCAGGTGGTGAACTCACTAAATCAGACGCCTTTAGAATGGTTAACGTCGCCGTGCAAAAAAGCAGCAATTACGTCTCATGTAGAATCACGCTTGGACCAATGACTGAAACTCTGTTAGGAGAATGGAGAGTTTGTGGCAAGAACGCCAAGGATGAAATGCGATGCCAACCTGCTAATATTGTTTGGAGTAAGTATCATATAATTTACGTTTTTTTAAATGGAAGAGGGCAGCATTAGGTAAAGATGGTAGGACCAAAATGTGGTCTTTTCTAGTCTAATTTGGCCATTTAGGTTAAGCGATGCGTGGACTGGCTACGCTGACGCTATTAATATTCAAAGTTATCATCTCCATTGCATAAAAAGAACAAGAAACTATTTGTAATAAATTATACATATTTTTATATACAGTTAAAAATCATCATCGATCATATTGGAATATGAAATCTCCTAAGTCTATCAAGTTTTTTAGGAATGCTTAGTTCCGTAATGAGGTTCACGGATAATATCATCACATCATAGAAAGATTAATAAAACATATTAGTATTCTCGTGTATATTGTGCACGTTGAGTTTACCACGTAAGCATTTTATGAAGTTTCGCTACTTTTTGGATAAAAATATGGCCTGTCCGATTGTCCACTAAATGCACTTGACTTATAATTAAACCGGTGATTTTCATTATCATCACTGATTAAATAATCAAGGCTCAAGTTTAATACATTGCACCAGACAAAATGAGAACATTGCCACGGTTGATATTTTACTAATGTGTGCAATCAAATAACCTCCAACAATGTAAAAATATAACCTATAATGTATACGGATAAACCATGCCCTCAAAAACTGCTTAATCAATATTCCAGATAATAATGTAAACCCGGAAGTAACATGGGGTTCGCTCACACAAGACGTGTTCAGCCACCCGGTACACTTTGGTGGAAGTGTCAATCCTGGAGTGCAGGGAAACGGTATTGCTGAGACCTGTCACGTTATCACGCCCAATGGCGAAGATCTAGTCATCACCGGAGACGTCAAGTATCCACACATTCAAAGAATTGCTTTCGACCAACCAACTCTATGTAGCATTAATTTCACCGACATAGATGCATCCTCTATAGGAGATTGGAAAATATATGGCAGATTCCGTTCATCGTTTTTAGGTTTGAATGAAGTGCAACTACCACTGAGATTCTTTCTTTACAGTAAGTATTGAAAATAAAAATAAAAATATAAATGTAAGACGTAGAAGTTGTGCCTGATGATGAAATTGTTTCAGATGAGGAGCGGCCATTTGAACAGGCGTATAATGTAACTACATTACCAGAGGACATGCATCTCGTTATTTTAGGACACACCTTGGTAGTAAGTGTAACAAGCGTTGGGCAAGTCGATGACTGTCAATACAGAATGCCCACAGGTCAATCTAATCATTTGACCAGTGCTGTCGGTCCGGCTGGAGTAGTGTTAGAGAGTTTGGCCTCGCCAACAGCCTGCCAAATTACTTTTTACCCAACTACTAAGGATATGCTGGGTGAATGGCAGCTTATTGGAAAATTCAGTAATGGTAATCAGTTTACTGAGAGACGGCAGACTTTCCGCATCATAGAAGAAGGTAAATCTAAAATCTTTAAATGAGCAATTCTTGTATATTTATTTATATACTAGCTGTTGCCAGCGGTTTCACCCGCTGCAACTCGAAAATTATCCCACGGGAACATAAAATCGGGATAAAAACTATCCTATGTGTTAATCCAGGTTATAAACTATCTGTATACCAAATTTTAGCCAAATCCGTTCAGTGGTTTTTGCGTGAAAGAGTAACAAACATCCATACATCCATACATCCATACATCCATACTTACAAACTTTCGCCTTTATAATATTAGTAGGATAATCAGGATCTCGGAAACGGCTCCAAGGATTTTCATGAAAGTTACAGTTTAGGGGTTTTTCGGCTCAAGGAATCGATTTATCAAGGTCCCAGGTTTGAGAAAAGCTCGGTTCCCAAGATATAGACATTTTAAAAACCGAGTGAAGCTCGGTCAACCAGATATTAAAGTTTTAATTTTAAACTTAGATAGGTAATGTAAAACGTTGACAGTCTATTGCTGATCAAGATGTGCAAAAATCATAATACAACACAAATGATTGTGCTCTTATTTTCAAACAAAGCGATAGAGAAGTTTATGATGGACAGGAGCAAGCGAGGTCTATACCCAACAGTGGCTAAAATGATACAGACAATTAATTTCTAATGAAAAACCATTGTAGGTGTATATTTTATCTTATTTTTTTTTCCAGATCCTGCAAACCCCATTGTAGAAGACTTAGAGGTTCAATATATATCGCCTTTGATTTTCAATACGGAATTAGAAGCTTCACACACAGTAACTATTCTATCTTCCAGCTTGATTGAAAATGAGAGTTGTCACTTATTGACCCCTGATGGCTTGCAGTACGCCTTTATAGATGGATTTCATGTCCCTAACGTCGAAATTATAGGAGGAGGTGGCATTGAATGCGGGGTTCAGGTTGATGTGCTCTCTTTAGATATGATAGGACAATGGACCCTCATTGCAAGAGGCAGTCAGCACAGAAGCCCTAATCGTATCGAAAGAAGGAGGAAATTTACCATCCGAATCGAAGGTAATCTGTCATATTTAAATTAATGATAATCCGTTTATCAAGTCACGTCCATTGATAATGATGTTAATACAGTCTATCGGACAACGATTACCGATAATAAATTTGAATACATATCTATTGTTTCAGAAATTTCTTCTCTAGGAAATGCAATATCGATTATTGAAGGTGCTGATTTGTATGTGAGTTTACCGAATGCTACACACATGTATCACACTTGCAAGCTGTACGGACCTAATGATGAAGAAGTTGAAGAATTTGAAGTGGACAGTTTTCGTTATAGTTCTTGCGGTTTCACTGTCAGGAATGTCACTCGTGCCCAAAGAGGAATGTGGTCTATAGTTTATGGAAACAAAATAACTCACATAGCGAAATTCGAAGTGAATATTTTAGGTAATAATTATGAAATAATTCAATTCAAATTATCATATGACGGATCCAAGCCTGCCGGGGTCGCGGGACTTATTCCATCACCGTGACCCCGGAACGTAAAGGGCTATTGAAGGACACCGTGGATTTTAGTCAGTACAAGTCTGACAGTATGGGTGGAAGGACTCATTTCGTGATTTTGCCAAGTTATAAAAAAAAATTAAAAAATCTTATGAACGATTAGAATGACGTCACAATCAATCGTCGAACAACACCTCTCTCTCTCTATTCCTGAGCCTGAACGGCAAGCGACAATCGCTATTGTTCAGCAGTCGCTAATACATTTTCAACATTATACACCCATTTTTTTTTAGCGTGGTAAAATCATCAAATGAGTCCTCCCACCCCGGGCAGGGCGGGAGGGACTGTCAGACTTCTACTGACAAGCATAAAGTTGAAGATCTATCAAAGATTACAGATCGTTTTCGTTTGTTTCGTTCGCTATCGCCAAAGAGAATATCGCTCAGCAGTCTTTACTAGATTTTCCGCTTTATGTGATGAGGTATAAAGTTGAAAATGCATTAACGACTGCTGAACGTTAACAATAATTGTCGCTTGCCGTTTCGCTACTAGCTCAGATTCGGTTTAAATCGAGACCGGTCCCAATATAAGGTGCTTTATTAATATCTGCCAGGGCTTTAATGGGGGGTAGTATTGTGTTTATAGATTACAATAGTGAAGAAATTTCGTACCCCGGAACAGTCAATTCAATTTGAGACAGTAAACAAGTTAAATTAACATTGGCTCTACTCTGCATAACGTGGTTCACAAAATACGCGCGATGTGTCGCTTCGTCAATGAAAACAACTGCTATCTCTTTCTATCTGTTCTGAGAATGAAAACTGAAATCAGCTGACTAGATTTGTATTTTTATTATACTTATTTTTTTTTGTATGAAAAAAAAAATGACAAATAATCAATTAATTATCTATAATATTGTAATCTATAAACGCAATACTATCTCCCATTGCAGCCGTGGCAGATAATAATAAAGCACCTTATATATTGTAGAAATAACAACGATTTGTAATACAGCAGTGAAGTTTGCTTTCCCTAACATGGCCGTCGCTTAGGTTATAAAATGTCCTGCCCCCCAAACCAAGTCACAACAAGTCGCAAACGATGATCGTAAACGCTCGGTACTTCCCAATAGATTTTGAACTTTATAGCCTAGAGCGTAAAGTTGAAAATCTATCCAAGAATAAGTGTGTGAGTAAGTGTGCCAAACACACATTTTTTTTCCATGGACATGTTCACTTGTTTTATGTAGGAATTTTATAAACAAAATTGTAAAATAAGTCCCTCAATTGAGAAACAAAGTTTAAAACTAATGAAAGTTCTTGAACTGTATTTTTTCTTTTTCTGCTATTACATTTGGAATGTGAGACTATAATATATCCTCTTCCATTGTAATGCTACAATTATGGTACCTTGTAGCAGATCCCAAAACCCCCAGATCAATGGGCCATTCACAGATACCTTGATATCTGTATAAATAAGCCAAACAATATTGTTTGAATCAGAATCAGAGTATCCAATTATCCATCTTCTTTTGTTACTTCGAAAATTATCTGTGGTCTGCATGTGTAGCATGGCCAATACTATTTTTTATTTTTACCAAGAATAGACAAAGTTCAATAACTTTTTGATAACAACTTCCAAAGTTTTTGCTCGAATATAGCACCCATAAACCACTGAGAAATATTTATATGCTTAGAACGATAGTTTTTTTCCTACATACTGTTACTTTGACTATTCTTTAGTTGATGTTGACCTGTTTCTACAGCTCTGGGATCTCACTGTATTGCCACTTACCTAATTTTAATATTTTTTTCATGTATTCACAGCATCACCTGAACTCTCCCTGCAGAATTTCACATGGACTGAGGGCGATTTCGTGAACATCACCGTAGGACCTGAAGATGCAGTGTACTGCAGGATTTTGGACGAATACCGTAACCCCATTTTCGACGGATTTAGTACCTGTAGAATTTTGTTGGACAGAGTAACGATGGCTCACAAAGGATTGTGGAGCATTACAATTGGTCTGCCCGGCTCCGTCATACCGCTTCAAAACGTTATCATAGTAAATGTAAAATCTCATGGTATGTTACATTAGTAACTTTGATCTCTTTGAATCTATTTTAGCAACTTTTTTAGGGTTCCGTAGTCAACAAGGAACCCTTATAGTTTCGCTATGTCCGTCCGTCCGTCCGTCCGTCCGTCCGTCCGTCTGTCCGCAGTTTAGCTCAGAGACGCACAGTACTAGAGAGCTGTAATTTGGTGTAAATATACGGATTTGTTGTGCCGAAAAAGTGGTAAAATAAAATCTCGAAAAATATTTTTTTTTAGGGTACCTCCTGTACACGTAAAGTGGGGATGTTTTTTTTCTTTCTCGCGTACCCCTTAGTGTGGGGTATCAATAAATAGGTCTTTAAAAAATAATGTGAGTTTCCATTAACAATTTTTTGATAAAAAATTTCGTTTGTGAAATATTAAGCTTTAAAGTGCTAAATTTTGCTCGACTCGAGTGTCCCCCCCCTCTACCAGCTAAACGGTTATGTTTGGGGGTGTGAAAAAATTCACAATAGTAGTATATATAACGAAATTTAAAAGAAAATTATCATGACTGAGTAGGCTTTACAACTTTACGAGTAATAGTCCACCAACTTATAAAATGTACTTGGATATCATATTTTCTTAAACAAAATGTATCGGAGAACATGCTTCTCAACTGCAAATGTAAGTTTGTCAACTTTATTTTTACAGCTTTTATAGGTATGTTTTTTGGGGATAGGTAGGTTTTTATCGTCAACTATTTTTAAATAACTTCAAAAAAAGGAGGAGGTTCTAAATTCGTCGTAATCTTTTTTTTTTATGTATTGTCCCCGATTTCTCAAAGACTCCTGGACCGATTTTGAAAATTCTTCTTTTTAAAATTAAATTCGACGAATCAGTTTAGTTAGTTCGCATAAGTATTTTGTTGGGCAACTACGGAACCCTACACTGTGCGTGGCCCGACATGCACTTGGCCGGTTTTTTTGTCTCTCAACTCACTCAAATTAAGTTTGATTATTAGTATTTTTTTTTTACTTTTACTTTGGGTCTATTATGGTAGGTATTATTTTTCATAAAATCACGTAAAGTGAAATATTATTTGAAAATCTATCTTCCGGACTAATTATTCTTTATTGAGTAAACTAGCCTATTATCATCTGTGTCATTCCTTTTTGGGAAAATAAGGACGCAATATAACGAACCATAATGATGACGACTTCAATTTATTCCAGAAAAACCAGTGGTCACAACAAGCGTTGTGAAGAACGGTTCTTCGATTTTATTGACCTGTTCCGTCGCAGCGGAGAACGATGTGGAATCCTGCTTGTTCCGCGACCCTTTTAATAACGTCTTCTTAGCCAGCCATGGGGTGGGACAGGGTGGGTACTCCGGGATCGCCTTAAGGTTAGTTCTTTCTTTCAATACTCAATACTCGAGGGCCTAACCCCTTCCGGGATCGCGGGATAGTTTAAACGCGATAGTAATCGCGATCTTGGAAGGTAAGGGGGGGGGGGCATTGAAGGAACACCGGGACTTTAGTCAGTACGAGTCTGACAATTTCCTCCGCGAGCCGACGCAGAACGATGAAGTTTGATGGTCGAGCCGAGTGGCTCTAAATTCTCCTAAATTTTGTGTGTCTGAAAGGGTCCATATTGATCTCTTACTTCATTTTTACCACCTATTATAATTATCTATGGAGTATGGAGTGCAATAAAGTTATGAGTAGGTATTGAGTGTTTCTTTTTTTTTAATCTTGGTAAAATCATCGAAGTCCACACTTCCATGTCGAGGCCCGTCGTTCAGCGTTGATTCGTTGTCGACAAATGGTTCTCAGGTGGATACCGCATTATCACTAGTGAACCTCGCATCGTCAATCAGTGAATCACGCGTGGTCAACCCCGTGCTTCGTGGTCCCGAATTTCCGTCGATTTTTCGTCTATCAGCGATTGGTAGTCCTGTCTCGTTATCAATCAGTCGCGGGCAGATGAGCATATAGTTAATGTCGGTTAAAATACTCAAAGGAGTCTGGGACCCGATTTAAATAAAACTAAAACAGCGTCATTGGTTTTCCCAAAAGTCCGAAACAGAAATTGATTCTTTTATTCGGTTCCAGATTGACCGATCGATCCCCATTGTGGCCGAGTGCGAGTTGGTAGATGTCTTCGAATTTTTGGGTTTTGGACACGATTGCCTCACGAGATGTTTTCCTTCGCCGTTTTGACAGATGGTGATGAAAAAATAAAATTACACCTGACAAAGTAATGCTAGACTGGGTTCGACTCCACGACCTGAACTCGTAAGTCGGGTCCGTTAAAACTGGGCCACCACTGGTGTCTGGTCCACTTATTGATTTTTCATAATGTATCGGTTATATTTCATGACATTTTTGTTGACAGCGAAGCTTTGTCTTATAAGATATATTGGTTTTTGTTACAGTTACGAATCAGATACTGAAAGCCACGACTGCACTCTCCGGCTCCTGGCACCTTCTTTTTCGCACATTGGCAGATGGCGCTGTGCCGTCGACACCGCGAGCGGAACTAGCTTTGGATTCCTCCTTGTCACTGACGATATACAACACGACGAGCTACAACACGACGAGCTACAACACGACGAGCTACAACACGACGAGCTACAACACGACGAGCTTAAAGGGCACTACTCGGGTATGGATACCCTCAAAATTAGGATTTCATATCTGACGGAACATCCGTCGCGTATTATCGGTCGCGTAACGCCAGAACAGACAAATGTTTAGAAAAACATTTGAACATTCACACCGATGTGATACCTACGTTAGTGCGTCAAAGAACATTCGATGATACGCTCGACGGATGTACCGTCAGCTGATATGAACCTTCCCTTAGTTAGAGCAAGGTTTCTCAAACTTTCGGCTCCACGAACTCCTAACTAAATAATAAATCCCCCGCTCCCCCCCGAAAGAAAATAATAAAATTGTTGAAGAAAATAAGGTTTTAATTTTAATAAAAGTTAACAAATAAAGTGCCAGAAGAAATATCTTTTTAATAGTATTGGATGTGCTCGTTTCTTGTAGCAAATGGATTCATTTTTGGAGTCATTTTGGACAATTTTAACCTCAATTCTGACTCGGTATCAAGTCAATTTCTGTATTTAGTTGCACCAAGCCTGCCGTCGAATGGCGAACCCCTTGGGGTGAGAGAGACTAAGGACTTCAGTATACTAAACGACCTTGATTGACGATTTCTTATAAATACCAGAATCCATTTTATATTGGCTGGGACTTTATATCGGGGTAGTAAGGCTGGTTTTCATAATCACGGTCTAAATAGCATCGCATCTTTCCATTAGTTAACAGGGTGATTTGTTATTGGAGGCATAGCTTGAAATGGGTGATACCAGACCTTATTTGCAACAATTTTAACCCCGACAACATAGGGTTCAAAAGTCCAAACTGACTGCTTTTGGAGATATCGAACTTTCCACCTATCCACAGAATTTGTACTTTTCTAATAATTTAAGAACGACTCAATTAAAATTTAGTGAATGCACGTTTGCTATAAAGCTAATCTTCTCTCTCTCTCTCTGGGGAAATTAATTGTCTTATAGTTCTTGTAATGATTTTTTCTCAAAACTTGACACTTGGTTGGCCAATTACAGAAGAAACTTTCTTGTTTTATTACTTTTCTAAAATGGTGCCACAGTACTGACTACTTTAGTTATTGTCTGACCAGAATAATAGGGTTGTTGCTGAAATGAAATTGAGAATATCTACATGTTTTTAACCTAACCTGTCCGTGTCGGGGTACTCCAAGACCCGAGCTCGCTTCACTCGTTCTTGTATCTTAAGACAAATGACTGATTTCCACCTATCATTATTTATTTCCGCTATTAATAATAACCGGTAAAGATAAATAATTCGTTACTTTTACCTTCAATTTTGGTAATTATAAATAATTATCAAGTAATCACACTTTCCGTATAATTTTATAGAACTTACAGACATGGTCGAAACAAATATTTGTATGATCTGCAAGTACTTGTTCCGGGCCTGGGGTGTTTGTGAGTTTCTATGTTTGTAAATACAGGGTTATATTATGAGCAATATTCTAAACTCTGGCATTACTTACGATACTAATTGTTTTACGAACCTCAAAAACATTATTAATGCAAGTATCTTCGCTTAATATTATTTAACGTTTGTTTACTTTTCGTTCCGCGCGCAGTGTACTGCGCTTTAAAATTTTGATACTTTAGGACTTTTGGGGTTTATGATTTTTTTAATTACTTTTAGTGTTTATTTGCGCTAATAAACCTTTGCAATGTGACATATTTCATATTTAAAAGTGTCCATAATTGCATTAATAATATTTTTGATTTACGATTTATTAGCCGTAATGCAATCAGCATCGTGAGTAAAGCCTTAGATTAAAATATTGCCCATGATTTCGATTTCACTCTGTATACGCATGAATAACAATACAGGAGAAATTCGTAGTATAGGGCAAAAAAATCAGCGAAGCAGTAAATTATTAATGTTTTAAACTAAAATCCTTTGATTTGATTTCCAGCGCCATCTTTGACACCTACAGTATGGAACGTTAATGGACCAGAAGGCATGCCAGCAATTATGTCTTGCGCCATCGATGCTTCTATTAGCTACTGTTACTTCAGAGCGCCGAATGGGACTGTCTACAACGTTGGCCCATGTGAGTACCTTTATTTACCTTTTATATAACGGACCTTTGTAGAACGAACATTTCAACATAACCGTGCCTAGAGATCCACATTACATAAATGATAGATCAGAGGGGTTGTTACAGCGTCTCAAAAACCAGGCTTATTCCGGCGAGTGAAAGTGACAGAGCTATACTAGTCGTCTGGCTTCATCTCGTTCACTCACAGGAACAAGCCTGGTTTTAAGACGTTGTAATATCCCCGCAGGTACGAGATGGCGCTCTGTCTCTTTTCCACATTGGAACTACTCTTGTTTTAAGACTTCATGGTAGGTTTTTGATCAGTCAAGTCTAGCAGTCCCATCCACTTCACACAGAGTGAGACGATTCATTTGATGATCATTTATGTTCCAAAAAAATGGGGATGATCCTTATTTTATAAAAGTGAACTTGGGCTCGCAAATAAGTTAAGCAGCAAGGGCAAGCGAAGCTGCTAGACTTGTATGAAAGTACCCACTACTATACTATATTTTGTTTGAAACAAGAAACGCCTGCCAAAATATCTAATGCAAGTAGTGCTAATTATCGAAAATTGTCTTGGTTTCCACAATTATTTCTGTGAAAAAACTTAATTACACGTATTTTCTTTCGATTTTAACATGAAAAAAATATTCGTTCCACAAAATGATATTAGTGTTAATGTAATCAATTGATAACTGTCTAACTACAAAAAAGTTAAACATCTGTTGAACATTTGTCTTAAAAATCTGTCAAACTGCAAAATGACAGACGTTAATTTATGGGTCGTTTTGCTGCTACACTTTTTTTAGACAAGTATTCAACAGATGCTTAATCTTTTGTGGTACGGCGGTAAGTGTCTTTGCGTCCTTTTTAACCGACTTCAAAAAAAGGAGGAGGTTCTCAATTCGGTCGGTATGTTTTTTTTAGTGTCCGACCGAAACTGTTTTTTCAGCCGAAACCGAAACCGAAACCGAACCTTCGGCCTTGCTCTCAGTTTCGGCCGAAACCGAAACCGAAACCGAAACTTTTTAAAACATTTAAAATTTCGATTTTTTTCTGAAATTTAGTGTTTTTTTTTTACTTTATTAACACAATTAGAAGAAGTGTCAAATATACAGGGCGAATTTTTCAACTGGGCGTGGACGGCTATAATCTTGCCTATGAGGAATATCGAAAAACGTTGAATAGAGTCTCGAGACCGATTTTGCCGAAAACTAAAACTGCATCATTGGTTTTTAGAAAAATCAATAATCCTGGCCAGGAATCGAACCCGCTAATTTTGGAAAAAAATCACAAACTGTATTATTAATTTATTACACCATTTGATAGTGTTACTAGTAAGGTTTCCAATGTTTCACTAGATTTGAAGTCTCAACAATCGCACTATATTAATTTAGCATTACGAAATTACTGAGTTGAAAAAAAAATGCATTATTTCATAGAAAAAATCGTTAACTTAATTATGTTTCGAATACCGCCTAAACCTAATTAATAAGTGTTTTAATCATTAACGTACGTAACAAATATAGTTTATTATGACATGAATAAACAAGACTTACTCTTGGCAGCAAACTCAAAAACGTAACCTCAACTCACAATTAAATGGACGGTGGCAAACGGAGCCGGGGCCCCGGCCCCGGCCCCGCTGGCGAGCAAGCACGTGTTAGCTACGAATTTTACTGAACGAACACTAGAGTTTCGGCGGGGCCGAAAGTTTCGGCTATATTTTGGCCGAAACCGAAACTAAGGCCGAAACTAGATTTTTTGGCCGAAACCGGCCGAAACCGAAACCGAAACCGAAATTTCGGTCGGTCACTAGTTTTTTTTTTTTTTGTTTTTTTATGTATGTACATCGATTACTCCGAGGTTTCTAGTCCGATTAGTGTCATTCTTTTTTTGTTCGATGCAGTATACTTGCAGTGTGGTCCCATAAAAATTTCATCCAATTTGGTTCAGCACTTTTTATTTTGTGAGCCGAAATTAATTAAAATGTAATTAATTTCGGCTACTTGGATGACATTGCTTTTTGCGTGTTTGTTACGCGATTACTCCGCCAATTGTGGACCGATTTTCAAAATTCTTTTTTTGTTGTACTAGGGATCGTTCACCTTACGGAATACTGTAACTTTCATCAAAATCTGTTAAGCAGTTTTTGAGATATGGAATTTTATTAGCACGTGTACATGAGCGATGTTAATGATTACAAATTCTAGTGCACTTGTCAGGAAATGATGTATTTGACAAGAATTTGGGTTGAATATTTAAACTAAAAAGAGTAAAATAAAAAACTTTTTTAAAAAAAAATTTAACCGACTTCAAAAACAACCACAAAAAAGGGTAAAATAACCTACAAAATAACTTTTCTTTCGGAAGTCGGTGGCAAAAAGACAACGAAATAAAAAAATAAAGCCACCGACTTCCGAAAGAAAAGTTATTTTGTAGGTTATTTTACCCTTTTTTGTGGTTGTTTTTGAAGTCGGTTAAATTTTTTTTTAAAAAAGTTTTTTGTATGTTATTAATAGCATATTTCATTTATGTTTTACCACTGCTTTCACTAAATGTATAAAATAAATTAATGTCATGGATGAATCTAAAATAACAGTCGTTATTTCCGCAGCAATCTCTTCGGAAGGCTTCGAGTACGTCGGTATGGGTCTGGACGCGGGAGAATGTGGCATCAGGTTCGACAGCCTCTGGCACAATGACACCGGTTCTTGGACCTGTCATGTGGGACTGTTCGACCAATTTGAAGAAGAGTCCGCTGGATTCCAGGTTGAAATCTATGGTAAGTCTTCTTTGCGTGTCCATGTACTTCTTCGTCTTTGACTGCTGGCCTTTTATAGAGACTAAGAGTCACTCAACGAGCAATGTAAAGACCTATGCTCGAAGTTTCTTTGCGGGATAAAATCCGGAACATGGATATTCGGCGAAGAACCAGAGTCACCGACATAGCTCTTAAAAATTGCAAGTTGAAGTGGCAATGGGCAGGCCACATCGCTCGTATAACTGACAACCGATGGAGAAGAAAAGTTCTCGAGTGGCGACCACGGACCGGAAGACGCAGCGTAGGCCTGCCACTAGGTGGATCGACGACATCGTGAGGGTCGCGGGCAACCGATGGATGCAAGTGGCGAATTGTCGATCGTCGTGGCGGTCTAAGGGGGAGGCCTATGTTCAGCAGTGGACGTCTTCCAGCTGATGATGATGAATAAGTAGCTACCCGCTCAGCTCTGTCATTTGCCTCGTTCAAATCCGGGAAGGTGCAGGTAGTTGGGCAGGATGGTCACAAAAGGATATTATCCTGTACAGAGGCTACCAAGTGGCATTAAAACCCCTTCTACACGATTAACGGTCGGGTCCCACCGCGGACGCAGCCTGTCGGGACGGCTGCGCTCCCGATTGACTCCGCCCATATTTGGTCGCACGACCAACGTCTACACGGTAGATTTTCATTCCCACCGGACCAAGGTCACCTCTGTCAGGCGGTCAGGTCTGACCGTGTAGAAGAGGTTTTATTTGGAATGAGTCTAGTTTATTTCTACAGCGGCACCTGGTCCTGGGCTCGCAATCTATGTCAGTATACATCGATTAAAAAAATAAATACTTGTCCATTATTTTTCTGATTTTCTATTTAATTTTGCATTATAATACCCTGTTTGTTGATGCTGGAAATGTTTCTAGTATGTTACGTACAAAATATTTTAATTTTTGATCTCCTAAATTTCAGAACCACTTCAGATCTATCATGGCTGGCAGGGCAGTACTGTGACTCTTAGATTGACCGTTGGAGGTTGGCCCAAGCTGGATTATTGCAGATTTCTTCGCAGTGATGGACTACGTGAGTAACGTCCTTATAAGGCATTTTTGTAAAAAATTAACAACCTTTCCTGGGCTGAAAGTACATTATGGTTATAAACAACTTTTATCTATTGTAATATTTTCTATCAAAACCAAACCTGAAACAATAACTTCCGGCGTCCCGATGTTTTTCTTCTGATACAATGAAATGATCCTTAATCAAACAGAGTCGACCGGCATGAAAAACAATTTTGCCCAATTTCACTCATTTCTGTGGACAACTCACAATTGACCAAAAAAATAAAAAACGCCAAAATTGTCAACATCAAACAAAAACCAAAGGTTCCTAAGAAAGTTTTCCCTTAAACCCCTTCTACACGATCAACCCGACCGCCTGACAGAGGTGACCTTGGTCGTGTCAACAGTACCCCACCGTCTGGAACGCTGTCGGCAGACGGTCCGGTCGACCGCGGACGCAGCCTGTCGGGACGGATGCGCTCCCGACCAAGGTTATCCAAAGGTCGATTGACTCCGCCCATATTTGGTCGCACGACCAACGTCTACAGTTACACGGTAGATTTTCATTCCCACCGGACCAAGGTCACCTCTGTCAGGCGGTCAGGTCTGACCGTGTAGAAGGGGTTTTATCTCATTATGGATTCGGATTTCTCCCTTTTGCTGTATACATATACATATACGCCAACAGCGACCGCCCTCGCATGTGTAATGTTTCCGTGCAGTAAGTTTAAAACCCCTTCTACACGATCAGACCCGACCGCCGACAGAGGTGATCTTGGTCGCGTCAACAGTATCCATCCAACCGTCTGGAACGCTGTCGACGCAGCCTGTCGGGACGGCTGCGCTCCCGATTGACTCCGCCCATATTTGGTCGCCCGCCGACCAACGTCTACATGGTAGATTTTCACACCCACCGGACCAAAGTCACCTCTGTCGGGCGGTCGTGTCTGATCGTGTAGAAGGGGTTTAAGTGCTACAACGACGGGGCGTTTTTTCAACTAGGGTGTAGTGTATTACCTTCTGTAGACAGTTATATCGACCAAGGATAATTCGATGAACCGAACGGGACTCCTTAGTTTTACCCCATCAATTTTCTGTTTCCTCAAGATGTTTTCCCTGAACTGAAATTTTAATCATCTGTTTTTCAGTGGTCAAGTCCGACAGT